>OY971437.1:4582500-5904583 GCA_963853865.1 Helleia helle
TTATCTTCATTTTTTTTAATAGTCTTTACTAGTGGTCTGGTACGGCGCTTCCAATAGTACACGCTTAGAAGGGCGCATGCACTTAATAGTATTGTTACATACATAGGTATCGTAGTGTGATAGATACCATAGTGTTCTTCAGTTTTTAACTTTATAGGTTGCTGCATGGAGATTCTAGTATTAATTTCTTGAAGGTTTTTCAGGCTTACTGAGTTAAGGGTAAGTGTAGGCTGTAAGCTTTTATCGACTATAGTATAGTTAGGCATATTCAATAATTTAAGCGCCTGTCCTTTTATCCGATCCTTGGAATTGGAAATAGTGAACTGTGGTGTCTCCATATAACACTGTCTAGGAATTATGACAAGATAGCTGCCGTGAAGAGTTTCATAGGAGTGTCGTTCGCAGAACAAGTGAACCTTTGTCGATTCAGGAAAACTGACTGTGTAATGCTTTTCATCCAATTCTTCATATGCTGCATGGTTCAAAGTTACAGTCATAGGTTTACATAAGGGGCTGCGCTCCTGCGTTGTTATAAGTTGCTGTATGCAGTCCTCTGGTTGAATTAGAGGGTTCGGCTTTTCTATACATAAATGCCACTTGCTGGCCTTCGGGCATTCAGCCTCTATATACCTGAATTCTTTCTCGTGGATAGCTAGGAATGGAAAGGTGGGAGATAGGACCTCATGGTATTTATTGGGAACTATAGATAACTTATATAAATTATAAATGTAAGATACAACTATTGGGAATTTAAAAACTAAAACTATCTCATTACTTATATAAAATGATCCTACTTTAATTATGTTATAATATTCTCTTATGTCTAAATTAAGTATACGCTCGCTGCCGTATAGTGATGACAGCTTACTTATAATAGAGCGTACGGTGGCTTGATCTATAGCCGAATGATGTAAAGTGGAGGATTTAATAAAAGCTAAATTATTCTGTAACTTAATTATTTCCTGCGAAATATAATCAACATTATCGCTCAATATTAATAGTATTTGGGCAAGATGAGCGTATTTCATCAAATCCGAATCATGTTCCGCATCGCTTTGACTAATTTTATTCATTATAGTCGTCATTTTATCCTGATTTCTTATGATAGTATCTATGATTTTAGAATATTGAATAGTCCAATTTTTAGATAAGCTTATGTGACTATTTAATTCCATAACTAAATTATTTTCATTTTCCTGTAGATTTTTAATTACTTCGTTATAATGAATAGCGTCGGTGTAATCTAAATTTCCAGTGACACTTTTGATCACTGAACCAAGACCATTTATAAGACCTCTTTTAGCACGGTTCGACACAAATGTCTCTAATTGATCTAAAACACCAGTAAGCTTATTTCTAAGGTATGTAATATGCGGTTCGAGGAGAGATCTCGTTTTATTGTTTAATTCTGGGCTAATGGTATCTAACTGAATATCGATAGACTTAATTCGATCTTCCAAATCATTAAGGCTAATTTTATGTAAAAAGGTATGGTAATGGAATATTATTCTAGTGGGTCCTAGTTTGAAAGGCAAAATTCCAGGTCCGTCATTTAGACTTTCAAGTATTATGTCTTGTGGTTGGGCGACGCTCAGGAGAAGAAAGAGGATCAGCAGTATCCTGTAACAATTGCGCTGATTTAGGGACTCTCTTGAGTCTATTTTTGGCAATAGGGTTTCGTTTTTTCTTTGTGTATATATGTATAGGTAAATCAGTCATAACTACGTCATGAGAGTATCGTGGGGCTAGTTTTTGTCGGGATGCACACGGATTTTGGATAAAAACTGTCTGTTCAGGTAAGTAATTAATTTCTGGTTCTCTTTCTCTATTTCGGTTTCTAATTATATTTTCACGTGACTCGTCAGATAAATCTTGTATAGTTTTATATGCTAAAGTCATTTTTTCTTTATGATTGACCATATATTGCTGTAGTAATTGAGTGGAAATATCTATGTCAAAAGAGTCTCGAGGGTCAAAATGTCCAGTTATTACTTCAATAGGCTTACACTTAGTTAAACTATGAATACTACTATTATAGGCTAAAATTGCATACATCATTAAATTAACTATTGATTCCGATTTCTGACTTAACTTAAGAATTCGAAGATGCTCGAGTATAGTGGAGTGAAAACGTTCGACTATCCCGTTCTCGTTAGGTGCGTGAGGCGCTACTCTATGGTGTTCTATTTTATGTAATTTTAGGAATTCTGCAAGTAGCTGGTTTGTGAATTCGGTACCATTATCACTGACTATTTTCATCGGTATACCATGGTGAGTACAAAAGCTAAGCAATCCTTGTAAAACGCTGATAGCGGTTGAATCGCGCAGATGGTACACTTGAGCATATTTAGAGAATGCATCTATAATGGTAAGAAATTTTTCATTCTGAATTGTTAGTAAGTCGACATGTACTAATTCTAACGGTTTGGAGGCGGAAGGGACTAATCTAAACTGCTGTCTTATAGGATTACGGTCATATTTAGCTTGTCCGCATACGATACATAAATTTATAACTTTTGCAATACTTTCTTTCATTTTTGGCCAAAAGTATCTATTTGATAATGCCAAATAGGTTTCGTTAATACCTCGGTGGTTCGTTTTACCCTCGTGGTATTTATTAATTATATCCTGCTGCTTAAGATATTCACGTACATTTTCAACTTCACGTTTAGTAAATGTTAAGAACATGGATGAATTTTTAAAAGTTCTCTGTATTATAGGAATAATTTTGTACATTGCATCACATGGATATACTAACAAGCCGGTTTTAATTTTTGGGTTCACGTACTCTTTTACAGAATTAATAACGTCTTCCTCTATATTAGATTCTGATAATTGTATCGATGTTCGCGTATGGTTTTCAAATGGTTTTGTGATGACGGGGCGGCCTTTAATATCACCGACAACGGTAAAAACGATCTGCCTAGTAAATTTATTTAATGGATCTTCTGAGATAGGGATACTTAATATAGGTTCTTCATCGCTCGTATGTGCAGTAGCAGTCCTTGAAGAGGATTCGCTTGCTGTTATTGTTCTAGAGTCATCTAATGTATTGTGAGAACTTTCTGATACGTTTACAGCTATGGAATTAGTTTCATCATTATGGAGTTCGATTCTAGAAAGAGCATCGGCATTAGTATTACTTTTTCCTTGTTTATAGATAACGGTGAAATCGTATTCAGAAAGCTTAAGACGCCATCTCGTAAGACGCGAGCTGGGTTCTTTTAGGTTCATAACCCACTGTAAGGGCTTATGATCTGTGATAATCTTAAATTTTCTACCAAAGAGATATGGTCGGAAGTATTTTGTGGCCCAAACTATTGCAAGCAACCCTTTTTCTATCGTACTATAATTACATTCACTTGAATTAAGGGTTCTTGAGGCATAGGCTATTGGTTTATCGGAACCTATTGTTCCTTGAGACAAAATTGCGCCTATGGCAACATTGGACGCGTCTGTCGTGAGTATAAATTCTTTTGAAAAATCTGGATACTGCAAAATCGGATCGTTCGTCAAAAGAGTTTTACAATGTTCAAAGCAATCCGTATATTTTTTATCTAAATTAATTTTTGAACCTTTTTTCAGACATTGAGTTAGCGGTTTTGTAATACGTGCAAAATCGGGGATGAATTTTCTGTAATACCCGAGTAATCCAAGGAATCGCTTAATTTGAGTTGTAGTTTTTGGCAACGGGTAATTTTGAATAGCGTGAATTTTATTAGGGTTAGGTTTAACACCCTCGTTACTTATTACATGACCTAAAAATTCGGTTTCAAGTTTTAGAAATTCTGATTTATCCATTTGGATTTTGAAATTCGATTCACGTAATTTTTTGAAAACTTTTTCTAAATTTACTATATGCTCCTGAAGGGAGGTGCTAAAAACTATAATGTCGTCCAAATATACGAGGCAAACTTGGTTCTGTAGGTCTCTTAGAACGTTGTCCATGACACGCTGAAAAGTTGAAGGTGAGTTCTTTAAGCCCATAGGCATACGCAAAAATTCGTAATGCCCGTTCTCTACATTAAAAGCAGTTTTATGAATATCCTGGGGGTCCATTTCCACTTGATAAAAGCCACTAGCTAAATCGAGAGTTGTGAAGTATTGACATTTCCCAAGTTTGTCTAGTACGTCAGTTATATTTGGTATGGGGTATTTATCATCTATGGTTTTCTCATTAACTTTCCTGAAATCTACGACCAAACGCCACTTAACTTTACCTGAGGCATCCGCCTTCTTAGGTACTACCCAGATTGGCGAGCTCCAAGCTGAATCAGAAGGCCTAATTATATTTTGTTCGAGCATTTTCTGAATTTGTTCTCTTACCTCTTGCCGATGGACATAGGGATATCTATAAGTTTTTGTGTGTACCGGAATTTCATCTGTAGTTCTAATTTTGTGTTTTATCTTGTTGGTGAATGTTAATGGTTCACCTTCGAGGTAGAATATGTCGGCATAATTAGCACATAAATTAATTAAGTTAGCACGTTCTTCCGGATTTAAATGCTGGGTTCTTAAACGAGAAATTACTTCTTTCGTGCGCTCAGATAAATTTTCAAAATGGTCGCTTTCAATATTAAATAGTTCTGCTTGTACTGGTCTATCCATGGAGAATATAATATCGTTACACGTGGGATTGGATATTTCGACCCATCCACGATTATTAATTACTTTAGTAAAACATTCAGAAATATGACAATTACAAATAACCTGATTTTCAATTAAAACATCGCCATTTAAAGCATTAATTGGAAGTCAAACTAATTTTGATGAGTTAGCCGGAATAATTTCTTCATATAAATTCGCGTTACGTGAGTCATACATATGAATAGGTATTTTAGCATTGCGAGTAATTAAATTTTTATTTCTAAGGTCAATATTCGATCCGTAAGTGTCTAATAAGTCAAATCCTAATAATCCGTCAAAGTAGTTGTGAAATTTGTAAATGAATAAAGTCATGTCACCTTTTTCACATAATTCCGGAAAGCAGGGTAAGGTAATAGAGTAGTCGTTTTTGCTAGTAGCATGTACGTTTGTAACCTCAAAAGGGTCGTAGTTTAATGGCATATGGCTAAAATATTTTTGTACAGCCTCGGGGCTAATGAAAGACTGATTAGCGCCCGTATCTATCAGAAATTTAAGGGGTGGATTGGATATTTGGATATAACCTAACTGTCTTTGAATATGAAAGTTGACTTCTATCTTGGCTTTTGTGATTTCGGGTCTTTCTGAAAATTTACGTCATCAGTTTGCGGATAAATTTCCTCTAAGCTTACTGATTCTGTACAGGGTTCACAATTGTCATAAGGTGAGTAGTCGGCTGGTTCGTACATGAAACAGTTTTGCTCATAATTTAAATAGTCGTTATAATCAAAGTCGTATAACTCGTTACTGTCATAGTCAAGTTCATTGTAATTCATCTCTCGTGCTTTTAAATAATTTGTCGGTGGTGGGTTACCTGATTTACGCCAGTCATGCCCACTAAGGGTTGGTGGTAATACTTTTGGCATGAAATGGCTAACGCCGCTCATTGGACGTGGCTGGTTATTAAAATTATTAGAATGCTGGTAAGGCCTATTTAATTTAAACATGTTATTTTGTGGGCTATAGTTCGGAGGCATGGCGCGCATAATTTGTTGGGTGCGCGTGGGACCACGTTGTTGCTGCATATGGGGTGGTACATTTGGTTTCCAACCTTGCGAACTATAGTTATTAAATGGTCGTGATGGACCGGGCATGTTTAAATTATATGGTTTAATCGGAAAATTGAATGGCTTAGGTACAAAATTGTTAAGTGGTAGATGATGATGATTATTCTGATTAGAAATTTCCTTTTTACTTAAATGTCCACTATCATTTCTTTGTTGCATGTATAAAGTATTTAACTCCTCCTGTACATACTCTAGAGCCTTTTCCATTGACTCCGGTCGCATGCATCTAATTCTATAACCTAGGGGGTCTTTTAGGCCTCGCAAATAAGCTTGTAGTGTTAGCTTTTGATATAGCGTTCGCTTAGCTATAACAGTTGTAAGGACAGTTTCATGTAACGATATGTATGTCATAATCGTGCTAAAAAGATTCTGACACCTCTCATAAAATTCTTGTGGTGTGCTGGAACCTTGGGTCTGCATCGAAAGGTCACTATAAAGTGCTGTCTCATCCCGGTGATCAGCGAAGTTATTTATGAGTGCATTTTTTATGCCCTGCCAATTTTCTGGTATGCCACTGGCATTTATTAACCTAGCAGCGGGACCCGTAATTTTATTCAAAATGCCGTTAATTAACGCTAAATTCCCTAATTGGTGTCCCGGATCAGTACCTATGTGCGTTAAAACTATCTGATCACAAAGATTTATAAATCGAGTCAAAACGTGAGGGTTCCCATCAAATTCGGGTAACATCCTCAATGACTTATAAATCGCATCTAATTCGTATTGCGCCATATTTTCAGAAAAATCCCTGTTTTCGTCAAATAAATTATTTCTATTTGAATTTAATCTAATATTACCTAACCTAGTATTCCTAATTTCTCGCGGATGAAAAATTTTGAAATCTATTAATTAACATACAATTTAATTATATAAAATTACACAGCTAAAATTCACACATAAAATTATGCAATATAATTTTTATGGAGTAAGTACTTAAATATAATAAGAAAATTATAGGATAAGTTTGGGTAAGGAACTTGAAAGATTCAAGGTACTTACAATCGCATTTTTCTTAGCCGGATCTATTTCTTGATTCCCTCTTTGGCTGCAACTTCTGTAGATTCTTAGTCTAGTACTCGATCGTAGTTCGAAAACCACACGGGTGGCACACTAATAATCCGTCAAAGTAGTTGTGAAATTTGTAAATGAATAAAGTCATGTCACCTTTTTCACATAATTCCGGAAAGCAGGGTAAGGTAATAGAGTAGTCGTTTTTGCTAGTAGCATGTACGTTTGTAACCTCAAAAGGGTCGTAGTTTAATGGCATATGGCTAAAATATTTTTGTACAGCCTCGGGGCTAATGAAAGACTGATTAGCGCCCGTATCTATCAGAAATTTAAGGGGTGGATTGGATATTTGGATATAACCTAACTGTCTTTGAATATGAAAGTTGACTTCTATCTTGGCTTTTGTGATTTCGGGTCTTTCTGAAAATTTACGTCATCAGTTTGCGGATAAATTTCCTCTAAGCTTACTGATTCTGTACAGGGTTCACAATTGTCATAAGGTGAGTAGTCGGCTGGTTCGTACATGAAACAGTTTTGCTCATAATTTAAATAGTCGTTATAATCAAAGTCGTATAACTCGTTACTGTCATAGTCAAGTTCATTGTAATTCATCTCTCGTGCTTTTAAATAATTTGTCGGTGGTGGGTTACCTGATTTACGCCAGTCATGCCCACTAAGGGTTGGTGGTAATACTTTTGGCATGAAATGGCTAACGCCGCTCATTGGACGTGGCTGGTTATTAAAATTATTAGAATGCTGGTAAGGCCTATTTAATTTAAACATGTTATTTTGTGGGCTATAGTTCGGAGGCATGGCGCGCATAATTTGTTGGGTGCGCGTGGGACCACGTTGTTGCTGCATATGGGGTGGTACATTTGGTTTCCAACCTTGCGAACTATAGTTATTAAATGGTCGTGATGGACCGGGCATGTTTAAATTATATGGTTTAATCGGAAAATTGAATGGCTTAGGTACAAAATTGTTAAGTGGTAGATGATGATGATTATTCTGATTAGAAATTTCCTTTTTACTTAAATGTCCACTATCATTTCTTTGTTGCATGTATAAAGTATTTAACTCCTCCTGTACATACTCTAGAGCCTTTTCCATTGACTCCGGTCGCATGCATCTAATTCTATAACCTAGGGGGTCTTTTAGGCCTCGCAAATAAGCTTGTAGTGTTAGCTTTTGATATAGCGTTCGCTTAGCTATAACAGTTGTAAGGACAGTTTCATGTAACGATATGTATGTCATAATCGTGCTAAAAAGATTCTGACACCTCTCATAAAATTCTTGTGGTGTGCTGGAACCTTGGGTCTGCATCGAAAGGTCACTATAAAGTGCTGTCTCATCCCGGTGATCAGCGAAGTTATTTATGAGTGCATTTTTTATGCCCTGCCAATTTTCTGGTATGCCACTGGCATTTATTAACCTAGCAGCGGGACCCGTAATTTTATTCAAAATGCCGTTAATTAACGCTAAATTCCCTAATTGGTGTCCCGGATCAGTACCTATGTGCGTTAAAACTATCTGATCACAAAGATTTATAAATCGAGTCAAAACGTGAGGGTTCCCATCAAATTCGGGTAACATCCTCAATGACTTATAAATCGCATCTAATTCGTATTGCGCCATATTTTCAGAAAAATCCCTGTTTTCGTCAAATAAATTATTTCTATTTGAATTTAATCTAATATTACCTAACCTAGTATTCCTAATTTCTCGCGGATGAAAAATTTTGAAATCTATTAATTAACATACAATTTAATTATATAAAATTACACAGCTAAAATTCACACATAAAATTATGCAATATAATTTTTATGGAGTAAGTACTTAAATATAATAAGAAAATTATAGGATAAGTTTGGGTAAGGAACTTGAAAGATTCAAGGTACTTACAATCGCATTTTTCTTAGCCGGATCTATTTCTTGATTCCCTCTTTGGCTGCAACTTCTGTAGATTCTTAGTCTAGTACTCGATCGTAGTTCGAAAACCACACGGGTGGCACGCGGCGTGATGATTGTTAATCCCGAATCTCGCGAACCGGCCCGCGAGTACTATCCTACCGACTGCGCCAGTTACGATTGTTGCAGCCGCAGATGCCAAAAAAAAGGCAATTTACTTAACACTTTTTATTAATTAAAATATTACAATTTAAATTATATTAATTAAAATTATACAAACTAAAAAGAGTGATTCCCTACTGATGTTGAGTAAAAGAATGGTTTCCACGGTCGGGGCCAGAGCTGAGGTGGTCGAATTCTGCTAACTCCAATATTTCACCCGAAATGATGTCAAAATGTTGCACCGTGTACGATACAGCGAAATAAGGCTGTGGGCACACCTGGGTTTCTAATATTAAAATATTATAGGGACTTTATTATCGATGTATGAAGTAAAGTTGAGGGCACACCGGTGACGTGGGCTAGGCTAGTGTAACACCCTCACTTCCATAAACCATTAAAATTTGTAACAAAACAAACTTGGATAACATTATTGCAAATATTATATTATTATTTGTTATTAATATTATAACACGTTAGTCGTAAGGCCAAGGGTGAACGCTACTGAATGATAACTCAAGTTGTTTTGTTTTATTAAACCAGTTTTATGTACCGCCACTTTTAGACCCAATATTTTCCTCAAAGACACATGGGAAAACCCATATTTATGTATATACTAGCTGTTGCCCGCGGCTTTGACAGCATTAACATTTTACAGCCGTATCCTGATTCCGGACTAGTGATATGCCAGATTGTTAAAAATTTAAGTATACCAGCGGATTCGGATCCATAGGTATAGAATAAGGACAATGGGTCCAATGCATCAAAATCCGCAGGCATTGGTGGCACTCGCCGGGTTTTAGTGGGTAGAGCTGCGTCCACTTACCATCTTTCCTAGAGTCCTACATACCCGCGTGGGGAGACCCACTCCCCGGCGGGATGCCTCAGAAAAAAAGCGTATTAAAAAGGTCAGCTAGCGTATATAGAATATAAATATACCTAGGTACAGAATCCATATATTTATGTTCATAAAACTTAAACCTGTTGCATATTATATTGTTCATGCAGGTAAAATGTATGTTGTATTTACCTACAAATAAGACATTAGTTGGAGGAGCGGTCATTCTTCAATTGGCAAGGTCGGTTGAGAGCAATATATTCTCTTAGAAAGTTTTTGTTCTTTTAGAAATCGCTTTAAATGTAGCCTAGGTATGTCACCCGAACCATAATGTAGAAATCATTTGTCATCATCGTCAGCCTCTATCCGTCCGCTGCTGAACATAGGCCTTCTCTTTAACGCCGGGAAATGCACTGAGGCATCCCGCGGGGGAGTTGATCTGCCCACGCGGGTATGTGGGACTCGCTGCGCCCGAAAGTAGTAGTCGAATCAAAATCCGCCTAAGTCGAAATTCTCTATAAGTCGAAAACTCTATAACTCGAATTTTTTGGCGTCTCCCTTGATATTCGACTTATAGAGGTTCTACTGTTACATATTTATTATTTAGTATCAGCATTGCACCCGTCGGGGCGGGTCACTTGTTAAAAATAAACAATACAATACAATTTCCGTAGACTTTCAAAAGATGCAAAATCTTTTGAAAGTCGACGGAAACCATAATAATGTAGAAATCTCAAACCAGTGCAGCGCTGTCTCAATCATACACATCGATGTCGAGAAGGTTTAACAGGATCTGGTCCTTTGTAACGTGTTATATTCATCGATTGCCGGTGGGATATCCGCTTAATTATATCGTCAAACAGCTTGGGTTGGGTGTGTCATTACTCCCCCTAAGGTTCAAGCCTTGTCGTGGCGGTGCACGGTGGGGCTCAGTAGCCTGGGGTGAGTACTGAGCCCAGGACCTTGGTGAAGCAAATTGAGCTGAGGGAGCTCCTCTTTGTACTCTTCTTATAAGAAGAGGGAACAAAGAGCAGGGGAACAAGGGGCGAGGATGGGAAGCTCACCCCATTGCACTGCCCCGACGTCGGGACTGTCGGGAGGGGTTGTTCTGTGGTGCGTCGGTCCCTTGAGGGACTGACTAGCCGTCGAGATCCCCTGTTTGCTCAAAAGATCCGGGGCACCTCACCAAAGGCGAAATTGGTGGTAACCCTCGGGACGCCTATGAGCATTTCCCAGCGGAAAAGAAAAAAAAGGGCACACTCATGTAGTCTTTCGGCACACTTGTAAGTTGTAGCTGCTGTGATGCGTACAGACGTGCGTTCTTGTGTGCGTAACTACAGGGAGCGTATCACTTATCAGCGTACTGAACTGAGCGCCCGCGAGCTTACGAACACAAAGACAATATGCATGTATATTTACAAGCCCAAGGATGGCTCACCCGCTTTCATCAAATAAAACATCTATATTTTGATAGTATGGGTATTGCACAAATAAGAGAATATGTACCCAAAATATTTATATTAGCTATTTTAACAATATAGGTTCTTTCTTATCTAATACACATCTCAAATACTTTTCATGTAAAACAATATTGGCGGTAAATTCAAATGTCGTGATGGTAAACAGCATTGTGCTGTCGCGATTGTTATTAAATTATGAATGCCAGCGATGTTTCACATACGCGAAGCATCCAGTCTTCTTCAAAATTTAACAGGCCGCATTGGTGAAATCATGTGAGGTGGTTTGACAGCGTGCGGAAATGTGTAGGACTTGTTTGAAGATTGCACCACTTGTACGGATATATTTTTCTTAAATACGTCTTTTTCGTTCGATTTGGATGTTGAGAAATATCCATCGTTTTCCGTCAACCACTTTTCTACCTAAAATAATGGAATAAAAATCATTATGTATATTAATTATAGGTCGTTATTCGTTGTAAAGGTAGATAGATCTTCTAGATGTGGCAGGGCAGCCCCCCCTTACGGGGTCTGGCCTTCGCCGGGACCAGCTTATCGCTGAGGTGATACAGTTGCCTGCAGATCCAGGATCCTCAAAAAGCGTCTCAAGGCGCTCGCAGTGGTTTTAGTTTAGGGTAGCGAACTCCCAGGTGCAAATCCCACATAGGGTTAGGATCTATCCGAAAATCCTGGCTACATCAAAGGATTTCCCTGCGATATCAAAAAATGATCAAGTAGATGGAGTGACAACTCCATTCAGGCCTCTTATGCTCAGTACAGCCTCATGGTTAAAACAGCGTGCAGTGGCTGAGTAGGGCGATCAATCATCTTGACATTCAGCAGATGAGGGCTAAATAAAGTATAACCTGCCTATTGCGACTAATACTATAGTAAAAATATAAAAATAACTGTGCTGTTCAACTTGTTACTAAAACGTGTTAAAATAACATACCATTTCAGATTTTGGAGACGACATCATTTGAAGACTAGAATATTTTGAGCGTAGTGAAGTACTTATAGTTTCGTTGTACAGGCCACACTGCAGATTGTTTTTACCCCTCTCCAAGAGTGAGTGCACAAGACGTATGGGGCCGTAACAACGCCTCCCTGTAAATTGTTTTCACCCACTCCAAAAATCTCTTGTGAAATTTCCAATGTTGAAGCAGTGTAACCAACTAACTTACCTCACTTGAACACCCCTTTAAGTAAGTTGTTTTTACCCCACTCTACCCCTAATGACTGTGGTATTAATGAATTCTTCCAGGTAATATTCTAATGTCCAAAAACAATGATAACCATTTACCTAAGCTTTTAATCGTTTCACATTAATATAACCTATTACTAATTAAAGCGAAACCGCATTGCAAGATATTGGGTCCATTGTGTGCTCTCTTTTTTTTGGTTTATTGTTAAAACAATTGTCTTAAAATGTTCTGTTCTGTTGAAGATAATGTTACAAGGATTACATGATATGCTTTTTTGTTTTCTGTGAATTGGGTAAATTTAAAACAATGGTCTTTATATTTTTATTATCTGTTGCCAGGCATTTCAACTTATTACAAAAAGAAATGGTGTTATTATTTGACAACTTCACACGTGTTTAAGGTAAGGAAATTGGGGCTATTAACCAAACCTTTAAAGATTTTTTTTTAAATTATTAACTAACCATACCCTGGACTTAATTTTTTTAGACAACCCACAAACAAATATACAATATATTTATTGACATATTAAATTGAATATAAAATAAGTTTCATCCATTAACCAGCTCGGTGAAGGTCCTCTTTATATCAGGATCCTATACTATAAGCTTTTAAACTTCTTAACCATAAGCTTCTTCGTAGATGAGTCTAAGCCTGTTCTTTAAAATTATTGAAGGAATTCCTCCAATTATCGTTTTTAACGCCATAAAATAACAAAAAGCTTTTTGTCGTTTACGTCCTTGAGTTATAAGCTCGCGCGCGTATGGAGAGCCTCACCCCGCTCAGGACGCTCAACCTCTGGCGCGTGTCCGGTATTAGAATTATTGTTTAACAATGCGACGCACTAAAGGTTAAGTTTAAAAGTTGCTGGAAACCTTAACCACAATGCAATAAACCCTCTTCGTCTAATTTCGAGGAGACAAAACAGTGGGGTAATAAAAATGACATTTGTTCGTATCCATTTATTAGAGATCCTCCGTACTCCACTTGTACGCCTCCTCCTCCTGTGCCTTCCTCTTGCTCTGGTGCTGGAAGTACTTGACCTCGTACCCATTGGAGCGGTCCACGCCGTCCCACCGGTACCCTGGGCGGATGTTGAAACGGTTGGGCGGGAAGTTGCCCTTGTACTGGGGTTTTTCTGGAACGAGCAAATAGATATTGACAATTGTGTGCTCGTTACTGTTTAACAAAGTTAAGCTGTGATCTGTTATGTTACGGATACTAAGAACTATAATAAGGACACACCTATTCAGCGTTAAATAAAAATCATCAAAGAGAATTTGATGATATATCAAGTCAATGCATTATAAATGCGCAATCAGATTTTTAAGATATATTTTTTAGACAAACTTGCCTCTAATATGCATATATAATAATACATATATAATTATAACAATAATAATAATATCAACTCTTATATGTCCCACTACTTGGCACAGGTCTCCTCCTCGAAATCAGGCGAAGAGGATTTTGGGCCATAGTTCATGTGCTGACCCAATGCGGGTTGGTGAACTTCACACCTTTAAAGACTTTTAATCTCATCGGGCATGCAGGTTTCCTCACGATGTTTCCTTCATGTTGAGGTGCACGTAGAATTAAAAAAAAACCACTTCTAGGCATCACAGGGGGGTCAGGATCGAACCTCTCGGCTCTCATACGTCGTTCACATATACATATTTTATTAAAATGATATGGTCACACTACTAAAATACTACAACTCTGGGGTCGTTGAACTACCGTGACTGAGGTGTATTCTTCACGATCGAGCGTTTAATAAGTTAAAGAGAAATAACATAACTGACATTAATACAGCATACAATACTACAGCCTATAATAACATCCCCACCATGGTTCAGGCCTTGTCGTGGCGGTGGTGCTCGGTAGCCTAGGGTGAGCCGCTGCACCTTGGGCGAAGCGAATTGAGCCGAGGGGCTCTTTGTACCCCTCTTATAAGAAGAGGTGACAAAAGAGCCCCCTGCTCTTTATGCTGGTATGCGGGCGGCGCCCACATACCCGCCTGGGGAGACCCACTCCCCCACGGGATGCCTCAGAACATGTCCCGGCGTTAAAGAAAAAAAAATGAACATGCACAATTATTAGGATAATAAGAAATCATTTTTAATTGGCTTATATTTTTATTCTATATGTACTAGATTGTTCAATAAGTCCCGGGACTAACATAGACATGGCGGCTTATATTAAAAACTTTTTTATTTTTCGAAAGCACTGGCCATCAAAATGATATGTGTAATTTTTTTTGAAAATAGAACATTAAAATATTGAGCTACACACTTTTTAGTGAGACAGACAGACTTTTTAGTTTAGTACATTCGTAAAAAAAGGATAACAACGAGTTTCGCGTGTTGATAAAACATTGTTTTTTAATGGGAAAAACCACCGTTCAAGCGCAGCAGTGGCTTAAGTGTAGTGGCAGTCGGTGGTATACTGAATTCAAACGCGGTCGTATGGATGCAAATGATGCTGAACGTTCTGGTCGTCCAAATGAAGCAGTGACTCAACAAAACATCAACAAAGTCCTGAAAATCGTGAAGGAAGATAGAAAAGTAAAATTGCGTGAGATAGATGAGATAGTGAAGATTTCAACTGGTAGTGTCTTCACCATTTTACATAAACATTTGTCCATGAAAAAGCTTTTTTCCAAATGGGTGCCGCGTTTGCTCACGATTGATCAAAAGCAACAGCGTATTGATGCTTCAGAGCGCTGTTTGGCTATGTTTGACAGGAATAAAAGGGATTTTTTACGTCGGTACGTGACAATGGATGAAACATGGATTCACTATTACACTCCGGAATCCAATCGGCAGTCAGCAGAGTGGAGAGCACCCGGTGAAAGCCGCCCGAAGCGGCCTAAGACACAAAAATCAGCTGGCAAGGTTATGGCCTCTGTATTTTGGGATGCGCATGGAATAATCTTCATCGACTACCTTGATAAAGGACAGAGAATAAATAGCGAATACTACATGGGGTTATTGGAGCGGTTAAAGTACGAAATCCCGGAAAAACGGCCTCAATTGAAGAAAAAAAAAGTGATTTTTCACCAGGACAATGCGCCGTGTCTCAAATCAATGGTAACGATGGCCAAACTAAACGAATTGCACTTCGAATTACTTCCACATCCGCCTTATTCGCCAGATCTGGCCCCCAGTGATTACTGGCTCTTTGCAGACTTGAAAAAAATGCTTCGAGGTAAGAAATTTGACACAAATGGTGAAGTAATCGCAGCAACGGAGACTTATTTTACAGCCAAAGAAAATCGTTCTACACTCATGGGATAGAAGAGTTAGAGAACCGTTGGAGGGAATGTATCGCAGCTGAAGGAGACTACGTTGATGAATAAAAATATTTTTATCAAAAAAAACGTTTTTTTAGTATTTAGTCCCGAGACTTATTGAACCAAGTGTTATAATACCTACATGTAAGTACCTATCGCTTATTTTTTATATACTTAAAATTCCTTTAATGAATTGAATATAGGGATGTACAAACACGGGCAGACAATTTCATCCCACAAATTAACTTTGTGGGATTCCAACCCACGACCGGATTTGTAAATGGAGTCAATAAAAAGGTGGTAAACGTTTAGGAACTTTGTTTATATCATGACGTTTGGCATTAAATGCATTGGCATATCCTTGACGACCTCTATGGCTCAATGGTGAGCGCGTTGGCGCTCGAGCGGGAGGTAGCGGGTTCGAATCCCGCCAGGGAACAAAAAGCTCTCTGTGTTTCTGGGTCATGGATGTGTATTATATAATAAAAATCTTAAATATATGTATAGTATGAAAGTATTAAATATATTTCCGTTGTCTGGTACCCGTAAAACAAGTTCTTCGAGAACTTACCACGGGACCAGGTTGACCTGGTGTAAAAAGCATCCATAGATATTATTATTATTTATTTATTTTTTCGGATGGATCTATGCTAACGGCCCGAAGGCCCTAATGCTACATCGGATTAGTGTGAGCCCATTTGGCTCACTTTTGGTTTATAAAAGTGGGGGTTGCCCCCCGCCAACCGTGCAGTCTGCGACCACACGGCCTCCTGGCGTCGGGTTGGTAGATATTATTATATCATATAACATTATATAACACCCAGTTGCGCAAAGCACACCATTAAATAAACTTTAACTAATAGTTCAATAATGCTAATGCATTCAATAATATAATGACGTTGCACTTAACTCTTTTAATGTCGGTTAATTTGTCTTTAAAAACAAATCATTAAAACAATATTGCCAGAGACAAAATGTTAATGACAGGAAATGAATGAATGGATTCGTTTTGTTCGTTACCATTTTTTTATTTGTAACTTGAAATACCTGAAGGGAGTGTAAACGACTTTTTTCATCATCATCATCAGCCTCTATCCGTCCACAGCTGAACATAGGCCTCCCTCAATGAACGCCAAGACGGCCTATCCCTTTAAACGACTTTTTTACTTGTATTAATATCTTATTTTGCCTCTCTGCTATGGCAGAGTTTTGTTTTTTGTTAACGTAAATTAGGGAAACATGGTACTTCTCAATATAGTAACGAAAATAAATCGGCTCATCTGATGGTAAGTGCTTACCGACATCCACAGATCAGCGGAATATCAGGCACATTTTCTAGTTTAGAACAAAAAAGAGGAGAAGGTTTGAAACAGCTAAGATAGCATAGCTTAATTAACAGTATTTGGCTTAAAAATACCGCGGGTTATGGTGGTTTTACAGAGGCGGTTGTGTGATGGATGATTCTAGAAGAACCTTATAATTCTGTAAGAATATAAAAAGTCCTTTAAAAAAGAACCCATTTAAAAACCCCGTAGAAGTAGCCCTGTAGAAACAAGAACTCCCATTAAATAAAAGAAGACTTAAAAACTCACCCGGCCCCAACTCCCCCCTTTCTCTCTTCTTCTCCCTCATGTACTGTAGCATGGGGTCTCCCTCCCTCTCTTCGTCTTTGAGTCTAACTTCCAGGTCTCTGTCGTCTTTGTACCTCGCCAGGGGTTTGGCCGCTTCATGGATATAATCCTGGACTCTCTCTTCCTGGGCTTCCACCTGTTTTAATCTGAAAGTACAAGTACATTTTTAACCGACTTCTTAAAAAAGGCGGAGGTTCTCAATTCGGATGTTTGTATGTTTTTTTAGTACAATCATTAAAATATTTAGTTCTATTAATATTCTGTACCCACTAGTTTGGCAACCACCTTAAGGTTACACAAGTCGCTCATCTTTCCATACAAACGTAGAACAGTAATTACTACAATGTTTGACGTTGACCACGAAAAACTAAGTATAATATGAATTGATCTCGTCGTATGTATGTCTGTATGTACCCAAAATTGTAAAAATATATCATTTTAAAAATACAAGCGTCAAACTTTCGTATTTCAACACTAATTTTAGCCCAACTTTGGGCGAAAATAAATAGTAGGAATATGGAGCACGAAAGCTCAAAAATAAAGCCCGTACAGACATAGTCTAGTTATTCAAAAGTTGAAATAAATTTATTGAAAAGAAATACTTAATAATTTTTCGATAATAACTCTTTTGCTAAAAGGTCTGTTTAGGAATGAATCATTGTGCATTTCATTCTAACACACATGATCGCGCACTATGTCAGGTGAGATAGCAATCATTTAGTTACGAGTTCGTGCCGTCGACTTGTTCAACCTTAAAAGCTCATTTTAAATTGTCTGTACATGGTTTGTACTGAAGAGATAATATGCATAAGGGCCTGTCCGCAAGGAGAAACAAGCAAGGTGGATTTTACTACTTACTAATTGGTAAACTTACCCTCTACTCCACTTCTTGTATTTTTCATCGAGAATTTTCTGCCGTTCTGCCTTCTCTCTTTGTTTCTGTCTGTCCTCTGACGTCTCGCGTTTACCTTGAAGTAAAAAAAAAACATAGATTAAATTATATTTCTGTAAGGATTGTATGACAATAAGTTTAGTAGTAAACTCTTTATACAGCATGTTCTAATTTGAATTGTTATTTTATGCAAAATATTTCTAAAATTGCAATACTTATTCAACTTCGGCAAAGCCAAAAGGTTTAATTAGCAGTCTTTGTATATATGTACGTTCCATCCTTAAACCACTTAAGGTTACACAAGTCGCTCATCTTTCCATACAAACGCAGAACAGTAATTACTACAATGTTTGACGTTAACCATCCAAAACTAAGTATAATATAAATTGATCTCGTCATTATCTATGTGTGCATGTACCCAAAATCGTAAAAAAATTATACATTTAAAAAATACAAGCTTCTAAACTTTCGTATTTCAACACTGATTTTAGCCCAACTTTGGGCGTAAAGAAATAGTATACCGAGCACGAAAGCTCAAAAATAAAGCACATACAGATATAGTTTAGTTATTCAAAAGATAAAATAAATTTATTTTGAAAAGATACACTTATTAGTTTTTCTATAATAACTGTTTTACTAAAAGGACATTTTCGGAATGAATCATTGTGCATTTCATTCTAGCACACATGTTCGCGCACTATGTCAGGTGAGATAGCAATCATTTTGTTCGAGTTCACGCCACCGACTAGTTCAACCTTAATCGATTTAATTAGTGAGGTGTTAATCTATTTGTTAATGGTTCAGATAATAGAGGCTATATTTTAACCAACATAAAAAAGAAGGAGTTAATCAAATCAAAATCAGGTTAGAATTTTTAAACTATTATTATTAATTCGGAGATACGCGGTTTTCTTTTTGATCGCGGTTTTAGAAAAAAAAACTCAGTTTGACATATTTTCTAACATTTTATCAAACCTATTTCTTAAAAATTCTTTAGACTATAGTGCCCATTAAACTTATGCACTTTATATTTATTTATATGCAAAGTCGTATCACGATTTACGTGAACTCAAGTACACCGTTATCGCTCAGTTCCACCAATAATTGTATATCTATATACTGTATACCTTTAAGGGGTGGGGACGCCAGCAAGGCCAGACGGGTGATCAGTCCTCATTAACGGGACCATTTCACCCAATACTGTATACCTACTTATATATCTGTTACGAAGCTGGAATTTATTGCATCATATCGACATACGCTACAGATAATACAAAGTCACAGGAATAACCTAAAGTACTTACTTTTCCTTGATACCACTTGGGCATTCCTTCCGGATACCTCATTGGACATCTTCTCAAATGCTTCCTGTTCTCTCTGTCTAAATGCCGCATTCTCCCTTTTTAGCTCTTTTGCATCTTGCAACCCAGCCATTTTACCTTCTAAAGTCTTGGCCATTTTCTTATTTGAGGGTGGAGGACTGTCGGAGTTTCTTCTGTCTCTTCTGCTATCTCTTCTTGGCGAGGAATCTGATTCACTATCATATTGATTACGGGCTTTTGAATTATCGCTTCTGTTTGAGTTGGATTTTTTATTATACCTATTGTCTAAATGCTTCCGTTCATTAGAATTCTTTATCCTTCTTGGCGGTGAAGCATCTGAATCCGATTTGTATTTAGGACTCCCTTTCTTAGTTTTTCTAGGTGGTGAAAGATCTGAGTCATTGCTTTTTCTCCTGGACTTGTGCTTTTGCAGGCTCCCAGACTGTTGACTTGTATTTTCACTAAAATCACCCCATCTTGTCGGTTTCCTTGCCCTTTCCCTGGGTTTCTCTTTTTTTCGTGGCGGTGATAGATCGGAGTCAGAATTTTTCCCATTTCTGGAATGTTTGTTTTTCCTCTGTGGCGGATTTTCATTGTTATCATATTTACTATACTTATGTTTGCTATCTTTGCCACTCTTCCTGGGAGGGGAGACATCCGAGTCATCTTTTTTGTTTCCCCTTCTCGGTGGACTGGCATCGCTATCATTTTTATGTTCTTTCCTAGATCTATCTTTGGTATGTTTTCTGGGAGGAGATGCATCAGAATTCCTCTTATTTTGACTGGATTTTCGAGGAGGACTAAAGTCACTGTCACTGTTATTTTGAGGTTTCTTTGTACTTTTAAAACTATTTTTATGTTTATTTTGTGTTTTCCTCGGAGGTGACAGATCAGAGTCCTTTTTCTTCTCATCCTCTGAGTCACTGTACATTTTGCCAAATAATATTTCGTTTTCCTTTTCAACCTCCTTTATGTCTTTCTTTACCTCCTCGATTTTTAATCTACTGTTAAAACCGTCATCCTGCAAGTAAAAGTTACATAAATAAAAAAAAAATCATTATATTATGAAGCTAAGAGCTTAAGTGCAAGATACATTGGTCTAATCAACAATGCTACTCCGTGATAGAAGAAATTTAGCAGTATTATATTTAGCAGTATTAATAGTAGCATTAATTCCTAATCAAGGTTTTGCTATTTCAGTGATGAAGGATTAATAATGCGTTCGAGGAGCCAGCACCTGTGGTGCCTCTTCTATGTTTTTATTTTGTACCACATTTGACAAAAAAGCTCTTATTGTATAGCAGATAACTTTGATTCTTTAATGGTGCTAATCTTTTTATGTCATAAGTAACTGAGCAGTCGGAGCCTTTTAGTAACTACCAACGCCCATAGACATCCACACAACCAAAAATTATGCAGATGATTTGCCCTCCTTTTTCCTATCCCCCCCCCCAAAGGGCCACCGGAAACTCACGAACCGCGACAGCATAGCTGTCCGTTGACACCGGTGTTATGTGAGCGAGATGTACCACCCCGGTCGTGCCGGTCCAATTCGGCTACAAAGCAGCATGGCACTACCTCTTACAAAAACTATGCGAAATTAGCATTTATTACCTGGTTTATGACCCTCCATTTTGAGGTTGTTTTGAACTCCTCCAACTTTCTTATCTCCTCTGGTCTCTCGTCGATGATGCCGGCTATCTGCGGGGCGTCTTCTCCTTGATCTAGGATGTCTAATTCATCTCCCTCCAGTGCTCGTAGTTTTGAATAGTCCAAATCGTCATCTATTATTTTGAATCTGAAAAATCAGAATAATTTATGTAAATATTTTTTTACAGAATTTACTGTGGCACAAAGTAAATTCTGTAAAAAAATATTTCATTATAATAATAAATAGTAGAGTGCCCTAGCTGTATAACCTGTATAGATCTCCTTCCTGTGGGAATATGGGGATAAAATAGGCTGTTTGCTGATAACATAACTTTCTATTGGTGAAAGAACTTATAAAATTTGTTTAGTGGTTTAGATGTGGGAGCATAACAAGCAAAATTCACATTCATAATATTAGTTAGGATAGAATGCCGAGTTACCTTTTTTACATTATAAATGATCAAGTTTCTAGCTAGCTAACCACCATCAGGCAAAATAAGAGACTGATGAGATGGGAGGGAAGCGCTGTGTCACGCTCCCGGCTGCATGGGTACCACCATTTTGCTTGTTTCTCTCGTGAAACAGCTTTGCTGTATTCGGAGAGAAAGGCAAGACGGGCAGTGTAATTACTGGCACCGAGACTTAACATCTTATGTCTCAGGATAGGCAACACATAGATAAGTTGCCTGGGCTCGTTCCAGGTAAACTAGTTTATGTTCATGGGCGATGTCAACCACTTACCATCAAGTGGCACATTTGCCTACATCATATCCAACTACATATCACAAAAAAAACACTATTTTGCAAGTATTCTCATCAGATAGGGAAGTAATAATGTTGTTTATATTACTAATATATTATATTAACATTAATTGATATTTATATCATTAGTACTTGCAAATTGTTCTGGACATGTAGTGTACTGTATAGAAAAAATATTTTACAAGCCACTTGTGCAATACCTTTTTAAATTTGTATAAGCATAAGCATTTCTTTAATTTCACAAGGAATCAACTAAAAATAAATCATCATACACATACAAAAGCAATTAGGGGCCATCCATAAATTATGTCACAGGAATTTCAAGATATTTCTCTCGGGGAGAGGTTGAAATATCTTGAAGTTCTTGTGACGTTCCTTGTCACAGTTGGTCACATTTGTGAGACTCCCCCTCCCTAGTGTGACGTCACATACTTTGCAATTTTTACATATTGAACTTAGTTTTATACTGTTTTTAATTTTATTTTCTTTATTAGTTTATAATTCGTTTTAAAAACAGACATTTCGATGTGGTTATGTGACGTCACAAAATTTAGGACCCCTCCGACCCCCTGTCACACTAGGTCAACACCCCACCCCTTCCCCTTGACGTGTGACGTAATTTATGGATGGTCCCTTAAAAAAAACATTTTAACACTAATTTCTCTAATGACCAAATTTTTACAAAAAAAGGAAATTATGTTTGTCAAGGTGACTGCTTGGTGATGGCTTACTCTAAAAGACTAACGTCAACCAAATTGTGGTTAGCCTTCTGAGAGTTTTGGGAAGGACAATCTGAAGTCCACGATTTTTCTATTTTCTATTAATTGTAATCTTTAACGATTGGAGAAAGACAATAGACAGGAAGCATTCGTAACTTGGCTAGGGGGGACTAGTCACTAGTCAGATAAATGTAACACATTGTCCTACTGTCCTGTCATAGTCTAACGTTCCCCACACAACGACAGACAATACATCCTGCCGTAATTCAACATAATTTTGACTCTTCACATCTTCTATATACTGCAAATTATATATTGTAGAGCACTATTTATTTAAAATTTAAACAGAATGCAATAATATAATTGAAATACATTAACAACTAACCCAGCGCCTTTGGAAGCTTTCTTTTTCTTTTTTTTCTTCTCACCAGATGACCCAGTCAAATACTTTTGTAGATATGCTTTCTGATCTATACTTGTAGACATGATTAATAACTAAATTCGATTTTATATATGTATTCAAATTTATATAAAAAATACAAAATATTGCGTTAACTTTTGCGAAATAGAGACGTCAGACGAGCACTTGAAATTGACAGTGACACTTTTTTTTGTTACTATTTATCCCCAATGGAAAAGCAAAGGACTATAATCCATAGAGCCTAGTCTGTATTTGTATAGCAAGGCCGAAGAAAAATCTAAAGTATAGAAAAACGGCGGGGCTTAATTAACGGGAATTGGGAAACTAAAAGCAAACCATAAAACAATCGTTTCGTAAGAGGTAGTGCCATGCTGCTTTGCAACCGAATTGAGCCGGCACGACCGGGTGGTACCTCTCACTTACATAGCACCGGTATCAAGTGACAGCTGGTTCGTGTGATTTTTGAGTTTCCGGTGGCCCATTTGGGGGGACAGGGAAAAAGAGGGCAACGCACCTGCATAACTTTTGGCAGTGCGGATATCTATGGGCGTCGGTAGGCAGCATAAGATTCCGACTGCTCTATTGCCTGCTTATGGCAAAAAAAAAACAAAACTTCAAAACCAAAACCTATTAAAAAATTGTTTCCTTTTAGAACAGGCTAAGACCAGAAGCCATACTGCCAATTCTGTCGTAATCAATATTAGCTTCTTCTGTGTTTGTTTGGTAAGGCCGAAGCCAGTCTGACCGTATGGAAAAACAGCGGAAAACCCCAAGGCGAGCGGCTTTGTCCCTCAAGTCACCTATCAATCAACTATCATTCCTCACTCCATGTTTTAGTAAATATAACCAAAAATACTGCAGACAGAAAGTGTAGTTTTGAATGATTGGACTTGGCTGGCAACGACTTCAAATGCTTGAATGGGTAGCGCTTATTGAGTGCTTATTTGTGGTTTTGAATTCGGTTTAATTATTATTTTACCCTTTTTAGCGCAAAACAAGTTTTAAGATATATGATTTTTTTATTTTTAGCGAACTGTAGGTATATTATGGTATAAACGAACTAAAATGTATGAAGTAAGTCCAACAAAAGGTACCCGCTGTAAATCGTTGAGGAATTCTCTCGACCGTCTATGCCTCTATGGTCTCCATCATAAGACACTTATAACCCATATGGGTGCAAAGTTCTCATCAATATAAATGAATTAAATCCAAATGCAAGGTAGCTACTGTAAGCCGCCGAGTTCCTTTAATAGTCCTTAATCTTCATCATCAGACCCCTAATGACAGTCAAAACTCATATAGATTATTTTGTATGTTAGTTGGATAGGCAAACTGGCAAACGTACCACCTGATGGTAAGTGGTCGACGTCGCCCATGAACATAAACTAGTATACCTGGATGTGCCTATCCTGAGACATAAGATGTTAAGTCTCGGTGCCAGTAATTACACAGCCTGTCTTGCCCTTCTCTCCAAAACACAGCAAAGCTGTTTCACGGGAGAAACAAGCAAGATGGTGGTACCCATGCAGCCGGGAGCGCGGCACAGCGCTTTCCTCCCACCGGTAATTCTCATCGATACGAAGTAATCAAGCCCAAATACAAGGTTTCTCAACCCGACGCCAGGAGGCCGTGTGGTCGCAGACTGCACGGTTGGCGGGGGGCAACCCCCCACTTTAACAAACCAATAAGTGGGCCAAATGGGCTCACACTAATCCGACGAAGCATTAGGGCCTTCGGGCCATTAGCATATATCCATCCGAAAAAGAAAACACACACACAAGGTAACTGCTGTTATCGTTATATAAATCGTTAAAGACTCCCGTCGACTGTCTTCGGCTCAATCATAAGACCGATTTGAGACTTTCATTAAATTTTAGTGCTTTAAAATACTTAATGAAAAAATAAAAAAAACGCACTAGTCGCCGCTACGATTTTCGAAAGTTACCCTCGATTTCTCTGGAATGCCATCATCAGATCCTAGTTTCCTTACCATGAACTACCACTTATATCTTCTTCATCATATCATAAAAATCGGTTCAGAATTGGCAATAAAAATCGATAACCATACAAAAAAGATACATACAGAGGAACATAGAACCTCCTCCTTTTTGGCACTCGGTTAACAAGACGATATAGCCATTTTCTTGATCATTTTCTGTGAACCCAATGTTAATTATAACTTAGCACCCTTATTTTTTGCCAGCATATATTCGATTATCATAATATTTAAAGATTATAGAGAGATACATTATAGAGTATATATAAATCGGTCTTTATTGCTAAAATTATAACAATACACTGTTATAAATACTTTTATTATACAATATAATATCTTAATTGTAAAATTTATTGCTTGTTTAATAAGAATTTTCGTGTTATACATAGCGATAAGATAATTACATATAAATAGCATTAAAACGTGCATGTAATTATGTAAGCTTTTGTCTTATAAATTTTGCTAAAAATATTTATTACAGAAAAACTACATCGAATGCCGTGACAGCAGATGGCATGTCACTATCATATCACGCTTTGTATTTTTAATATTATTATTACTAATACAAATAAGGAAGACTCACACAGCTGGACCATCATGACGACTAACTGTTTTAGAAGAACATTTATTGCACTTTACAATAGATATCAGAAAGTTTTATTTATAAGCAAGACACATTCAACAAAAAATTAACAGTATTTTTTTTCTAAGAGCAGATTTACCGAATTTATTTCGCCTTTTCTTTGCAGTAGGTATTATATAGGCTCACTTTAAAAAGAGTGAAGTTGTGAATTCAACATGATGTTCACAGTTCAATAAACTTCCGTTTAAAAACTATTTGACTTGACTTAAAATTTATTTTGTTACCTTAATAATAAGAAAGAAGGCAAATTAAATATTTGTATTAATCGAATGTTTTGATAGACACATGAAATATCTAATATATAGATTTTAGGGATATGTTTTTAACAAAAAAAAACCCTAACCAGTGATAGGGACTGCCGATAGAAGTGAAAACACCAGCTGACTGGATCTTTTACGCGCGGGTACACTCGGCGGTCCCGAGTTCACCCGATAGCCTTTCACCTCCGAGCGTGACGGATCAACCTCACTCACAGGCTACAGCCTACAAATCTGTGTGCGGTGCGTCAAAATAAGTTATCACTTCAAAAGTTCAAATTTACAATTTTCGGAATTACTTACGTTGCTATATCACTGTATCTTCATCATATTTATATTAGGTATTTCTTACTTTAATAGTAATTGCTTATTCTGGTGTTTATTTGATCAATTATCTAATTTAGTCATTGTTACTGGCACGTTTCGACTTAAAACTAATAAATAACATATTAGTGTATTTAACATCTAGATCTGATCTAAGCAAATCAATCTACTTTTTTGGCAAAACTAAATAAACATTATTATTATTATGTAAGGGTGGGGACACCAGCGAGGCCAGACGGGCGATCAGTCCTCATCAGCGGGACCATTTCACCCATAAATAAACATGAATAATGTTTGATATTTATTTCATTATAAATAAAAAATAATATTCATTTTAGATATTGTTTCGCTTACATTATTATTTATTTTATACCTTTCAAATTATTTAATGTCCTAAAAAATTTTGAAAATGTTTATTTTTTTACACATAAGTACTGTGTAGTATAACATATAAAACACATGAAAAAAAGTATAGGAAATTATAAATAATGTAAAGGAAATAAAAATATAACAAATAAAAATAAAATTAATTTATTACTATTGTAGTAGATTAGTACAATGTACAATGTTACACCCGTGGTCAACGCCTGCCCTGGTACCCTCCCCTGCCTCTAGTCCGGTCATCATGTTCGTTCTGGTACCGGTTGTATCCTTGTTGATTCTGGTACTGGTTGGATTGGTACCCGCTGTTGTAGCCTCCTCCACTACCACCTCCTGAAATCATAATTATTATGGTCACATAGGATCCCAGGATTCATAAGGTTGATTCATGAGGACAAACCGGGAAAGAGTTCTGAACGTCCACAAATGGCGAGACGATTTAAGGATGAAAATTAAAAATTGTGGCATTGAATCACAAGAAATTTCGCTTCCTGACCTCCAAACTCCGATAAGAAGATGGTTTGATGATAATAATTAACCTAGATAAACATCTGCACGGGTGATCCTGCACATGGAAGGTATCCAACTTAGACTGGCCACTGCACACCACTGGAGATATTTTTTTATATTAGGCAAACTAGTAGAACACGAAGAATAAGCTTGTTGAAGTGTCAGTGGGCTGGTCACACACTCAGGAGAATGGATGGCCGATGGTGCAGTAAGGTTCTAGAGTGGAGGCCACGTTTAGGTAGACGAAGTGGTGGTAGGCCATTAACCAGGTGAGAAGACGATCTTCATGCAGTAACCGGTCCGTATTTTATGCGAATGGAAAGGGCGTTCATTGAAAGAGGCCTATGTTCAGCAATGGACTGATAGAGGCTGACGACGATGATGATGAAACTTGTAGATGTGCCACCTGATGGTGAATGGTCAGCATCACCCATAAACATTATCAAGTTTTTCTGGGACTAGCCCCGGCCACTCACGCATTGCCTATCCTGAGACAAGATGGCATATCTCAGTACCAGTAATTACAGTAGTACAGCAGTACACTGCCTCTTCTGTTCTGTTACGGTTGTTTCAATTTAAATAAGCAGGGTAGTGGCACTCGTATAGATCCTACCAATAACCCTTAACTTCAAAATTCAAATGCCCATACTAGGAAATAATAATAATATGTTGGGACAACTCACACACGCCCATCTGATCGCAAACTAGACAGCCTGTTCTTATGGTAACCAGACAACTGAACCCACGACCTTCTGGTTTAACAGTCAGGGTCACTAACTAGACCAACAAGCCAGTCAATACAAAAAATTCCTCACCTCTGGTACTATACCCCTGGGCCGGCCCTCCCATATCATAACTACCTTGGTAGTTCTGGTTTTGCTGGTAGCCGTTGTTCTGGTAAGACTGGTTGTAACCACCTGGTGGCACTTCATAGGTTTGGTAGTTCCGCTGGCCTGACTGCGGTCTGCTAAAAAAAATTATATACGATTTTTTTAATTTCTAGAAATTCTCATGGTGTTATCTGTTTAAATGTCGGAGGAATGAAATAGTAGGCTTGTTTACGTACTAGTAACGCCATCTGTTAGCGTTTGAGCCGATACTTTAGACCAGGGATTCCCAAACTTTTTTTTCTCATAGACTCCTATCAACATTTATCTGGTCCACGAATTAACAGTTTTCGAAAAAAAAATACTCTTACGAAGTATGGACCCCCATTTTTAACCGACTTCAAAAAAAAAGGAGGTTCTCAATTCGTCTGTATGTTTTTTTTTTTTTTTTTTTTTTTTTTTTTTTTTGTATGTATGTGACACGATATCTCCGCCGTTTGTGAATGGATTTCGATGGTTATTTTTTTGTTTGAAAGCTGGTGTTTCCAATTTGGTCCCATATTAATTTTATTAAGATCTGACAAGCCGGTTTTTAGTTATTCCCAATAATGCCTATTTGGTTGGTTTTGTTTATCTTGATGATATGAAAATTTTATTACGTGTCGATGTAACTAACAATTGTATAGGATGCTTTGGTAGCACACCATAGTATGTCGCGGTCATCGTAATCATCATCATCATCATCATCATCACCATCATCACCATCATCATCATTTATCCATCCACTGCTGAACATGCCTCCTTCAATGAACGCCAAGACGACGAATTTCTGAATCACTAAAAATTAAGAAATAAAAACATTTTACAAAAAATTAAAACCGACTTCAAAAATACTAAACTAAAAAGTAATAAAATAACAGTTTCTTTAATTTTTGTGCTTACAACATATAATCAACTTAATCTTCTACTAATGTACAAACTTTGCGTTTACCACGTCATTATAGTTACTTTTGGAGTCGGTGTCGTATTTGTTGCTGTACATTACCTACCTACCTTGGCTGACACCGACTGCAAAAGTAACTATAATGACGTGGTAAACGCAAAGTTTGTACATTAGTAGAAGATTAAGTTGATTATATGTTGTAAGCACAAAAATTAAAGAAACTGTTATTTTATTACTTTTTAGTTTAGTATTTTTGAAGTCGGTTTTAATTTTTTGTAAAATGTTTTTATTTTTTTGTCACACCAACATAGAAACCTGTCTAGTCTTCCGTGGAACCTTGGGGGAGGTGGGACCACATTGGGAATTAATGCTTTAGTTGATTCATTGAGACGGTAGTTCGAGCCGAGTATGGAGTGTAGAGATAATGAGGACCATCTCTGTGTATGAAAAGTGTCCGTAAAAACAACTCTAGTCATTACAACAACTACGCTCATATCGTAGTTTTTTCGTTATTCGGACGCCAGCGCTTTGCAATATTGTGATTTGTGATAGGTACAGGAAATAATAAAATCACTAATATTAATAAAAAAAACACAAGTTAAATTACGCTTTCTGACTGTATTTTGGTTATATTTACTCCAACATTTTAGATTATGTTTTAGTCAATACAACAACTATGTTCATATCGTAGTTTTTCCGTATTTCGGAGCGGTACACTTTTTCAACTTTCGCCCCATATGAGATGGTTCTCCTTGTACTCTCCATGTCATACACATACAAACGGATACATGCTGACTCACAATCAATACTAACAAGTTTGGTTATATTTTCTCCTAAGTTATTATATATATATATATATAAGTATATAAGTATGGTTTTGAGAGGATCTGGGGATCTGCAGCACATGTATGTCGCCCATGTCCGTGAGTTTTCCTGGAACCAGCTCAAGGAACTCGTACACGTGTTGCCTATCCTGAGACATAAGATGTAAGTCTCGGTGCCAGTAATTACACTGTCTGTCCTTTCCTTTCCGGATCACAGCAAAGCTGTTTCACGGGAGAAACCAGCAGGATGTTGGTACCCATGTAGACACGCCACAGCGCATCCCTTCCACCGGTAGATTGTGTTGTGTTAAGCCTTTGTGTAACTTACCTGCTTTGGTCGCCTCCCTGGTTGTAGGCGCCCTGCACCCTGCCACCACGACCCCCTCTTCCCCCGCGACCTTGACCGGGCCCACCTTGACCGGATCCGCCGTGTCCGGACCCAACTTGACCTGCCCCCCCTTGACCGGGCCCACCCTGACCTGGCCCACCTTGACCAGGGCCGCCATAACCCCCCCGACCACCCTGACCACCACGCCCACCCCGCCCACCACCCTACGAAATATAATTATTTCACTATCTGTACAATATACGCGATATTTTTATGGGACAGATAAAAAGTTTCTACCTAAAAGGCACTTTGACTAGACTATTTTCAAACGTGTGTGCTCCATTACACACACACACACATAAATTTATGTATACAACAAACATATGTATACATACATACGGTTTGTGAACTTTCTCCCATATGAGATAATTCTCCTTAGCTCCTAACATGACCAGAGTGAAGCTAGTTGAGAGTTTTGAGCATTTGACATTGTATACGCCACTCTTAGCTATCTTCAGTCCGGTAAGGATAAGTCGGTTTTTGTATAGGCAAATGTAAGCGAAGAAGTGGGTGTTTATTTTATTTATTTATTTATATTTGGGAAACAAACAATTATAATATCACTCAGATTATAATGAAACACTTTTCTACGGATTTTATCGCGGTTTATTAAGATTTTTACAAGCCCGACGTTTCGGATACTTTACAGCAACCATGGTCACGGGAGGACTCCTTAGGAAATCTTAATAAACTGCGATAAAATCCGTAAAAAAGTGTTTCATTATAATGAGTGAAATTCGCGTAAACATTAGAAAACAATATATCACTCAGAGTTTAGAAATTACAAAAACAGTACAGAAATCAGTTAAGTTTCCGGTAAAAACTATATAACAGCTATATTTGATGAATGTTTATTATACAGCCTTCCCGTGTTATATCGAGGAGCCCGGTAGACCTGATGGGAAATATAAGGGTCACTTACGATGATGTATTGATAAAGTGGCAGACCCTCCCCCCCCCCCCCCTGATTGTGTTCAATGTCACCCCTAACAGTACAACTTGAAGTAAGATAGTGACATACCTGTGGCGCAGACCTCTGCTGCCAAGAGGGCATCTCCGGAGGCGGCGGTTGTTGCTCGTTGGGGCGACCACCTCTGTCGGGTACCTAGGGACAATTATTAACATTAGATGAAACTTTTCAAAGATAATTTAAAGATATATTAAGTCAATGCATTGTAAATGGGCAATCGGAATTTAAAAATAGTACTTTTAAATAATACTTTTAAAAATATGCCTTTAATTTAAGACTGGGTCCCATTAAATAGGGTTTGGAGACGCAGCAAACCTTCTTGAAGATGGCGGATGGATGACCTCGACGCTTTTCGAAAAGACTAGCGTATAGTGCAACTCACGATAGAGACGCGTGGAAAAGGAGGCCTTTGCCCAGCAGTGGGACAGTATTTATTTAATATATATGAAACTATAACGAAAGACTCACCCGTCCAATCAGCACTTTGTTCACATGACTCTGGGTGTTTTTCCTCAACCGAGCTCTTTCAATAACGTTAAGACGACCAGACAACTACAGAGCACTCGGCCCATATCACTGAATCACAAGAACCCCAGAAGGGCTTACAACTAAATAATTACAAATAAATATAAATTCCACTCACCCGTCCGATCAGCACTTTATTCACATCGCTCTGGGTGTTCTTTCTGACACTGGCGCTGGAGGTCTTCTCGACGAGCAGCAGCGACGTCCTCGCCGCGAGGAAGTCCGCCAGCCGCACCTCCGGCTTGACTTTCATGTGCTCCCGCTTGGGCCGATACACGGATTGAATGCTGTCAGTTTTGCTCTTCAAGCGGTCGGACCACTGGAATTTATGTTAGTTAATAGAAAGATAGATTAATTAGTTTTTTTTTATGTCTGAGGCAACCGAGCAGTCGGAGCCTTATTGTCACTACCGACGCCCATACACATCTACACAACCAGAGATTATGAAGATGCGTTGCTCTCTTTTTTCCTATCCCCCCCTATCGCCCGGGCCACCGGAAACTCACAAACCGCACGAAACGCGACAGCATAGTTATCATTTGACGCCGGTGTTTTGTGAGCAAGGTACCATCATGGTCGTGCCACCCAATTCGGCTGCAAAGCAGCATGGCACTACTCTTACATTGTAGGTAAACTTTGATCACTTATGTAACTCGTCTATCAGTTTGCTCTATTGAATAACTTCACGGTTCCTCACCTCACAGCTCTGTATAGTACACTCCAACCTTGTAATGAGAGTTTCTTTCCGACACCTGTACTCCTCATACATTTCTGTGTACGCTACTTCCAGCTGTTTCCAGTCTTTCTCCGTCAGGGCTTTGTTGTATAACGGCTTGCCAATGAGTTGCTCACCTAATCATGAAAAATATTTTGTACTATTATTACATTACTTTTTTTGCAAGTATTAACTATCTAAAGTATCATCCGGACTGAAAATAATTATTTCTATAGCCTATGTATATAATCTACATAAATTATAAGTATTATACTGAAGAATGAGTTTTTAAGGTGTTTTATCAGGGACTGTAACACGTACCTGAGCCTAAATAAGTTCTCTAGTTTGCACAAACTTAGACCTTCTACTTTCATTATACTAACTAGACTATTGCCACTCATATAAAAGGCAGACTTAGTAAAATAAGTGGGCCTTAAATGTATACAGTATAATCTCACTAATCGGGCACTGTTTAAACCGGAGTATACCGGATTATTGGCATGTTCGGATTACTGGATTATAGTAAAAAAGTCATATATAATGAATAAATACCTTTTTTTAAATGTTAGTTGGATAGGCAAACTAGCAAACGTTCCACCTGATGGTAAGTGGTCGACGTCGCCTATGAACATAAACTAGTTTACCTGAAACGAGCCCAGGCAACTAATCTATGTGTTGCCTATCCTGAGACATAAGATGTTAAGTCTCGGTGCCAGTAATTACACTGCCTGTCTTGCCCTTCTCTCCGAAACACAGCAAAGCTGTTTCACGGGAGAAACAAGCAAGCAAGCAAGATGGTGGTACCCATACAGCCGGGAGCGCGGCACAGCGCTTCCCTCCCACCTATTTTTTTATTCAAATATAGTGTCTAGTGTTATACGTAAGCACATTCCCGTGATAAGTTTTGTGGTCAGACATCGACGATCGACGGTCAGGCAGCGACCGGAGCGCACAGGTGTAGAGGGGGAGGGGGCTGGGCGGAGGGTGCCGGATTATTGAACGAGCCCATCTATCGAAGTGCCGGATGACTGAGACTGTAATACATTTAAGGTCTACTAATTTAATAATTACACATACAAACCTTCTTTCTGTATGGTGTCTTTCAATTTAGTTTCTAATTTACTAAACAGAATCTGCGGTGTGATGTTTGGTGGTGGTTTGTTGAACTTCAACAGTATTAATATGTCTTTGAGATCCTTCGCCGTTGAAGACTCTTGCTGCAAATAAATTTGAATGAACGAAAAAGAGTTAGCCGTCACAGGACATCCCACAGATGTGTAATATCAATATTAGAATTCATAATTAATAAAAATGAGTCAGAGATGGAGTAAAATAAGCGACTGATTTGACTGCCAAGGGCGCTAATAGATGACAAAAAAAAGAAACTAAGACTTATACAGTCTTAGTATTTTTTTACTTATATGATTTTTTTTTAAGAAACCGGTACTGAAAATTTTGACTGCGTTGCTATTGGTCCACATAATCAATCGTAAATCATATAATCATCATTGGTGTTGACAATGACCCATCTCACTCTGTCAATATCGGATATGTGCGAGAAATATCCTTCTCCTTACTCATTTGTTAAAAAAAACAGGGTATAGTAACTGATACAAGAAATGTAAATTTTGTCAGAACGAGACAGGGAATCAGAGAGAAAGTTTTTGATTAAGATTGCTAGCTACACAAACAATAAGTATTGTGGTAATCAAAAAACATGTCTTTACCATAACAATGTCCATGCCCGTATTTTCCTTTGGGCGGTCTACATTCACCATCCTAGCTGCCATCAGCTCTGAGATCAGATAGTCCAGTAACAACAATCTATCTTCATGTGTTTGAAGCCGGGATGACATATGACCTGATAAAAAAGTTAAAATTTTAACTTTATATATAACAGCATTTTTAATGTTAATTTTTAACGAATATATTTTGAATGAGTGTGCCATTCAAAATATATTCGTTGAAAATTACATGTATGTTCTGCCGTGCCTGTTGGACGTTGTGTTGAAAGAAAGAGTGTGAACATATCTTAAATCTTTATACAAAAAATAGTCAAAATATTTCATATAAAAATTTTGCCCTTCTCAGTCAAATTTTTCTATTTTACAATATGAAGCTTTATACAAATTATCAATATTTTTTATGTTGAATGCTTCTTCAATCTAGACTTAAATGTAGTGATATTACACCATTCTCTACGTTTTTAAATAACTGAAACACCTACCTGTAATCAATTTCTTATATGGACATCCAATCTCTTTCAAAAATGAACTTAGTTCGAGTAAAAACGAGCTGGATTCATCAGGATCATTCATAATACTAACAGTCTCTTCAATGTTACATAATCTCTTCAGCTCCTCTGCTAATATGTGTACTAGTTTTGTAAATTCTAATGACTTAGGACCACCCTCAATTGCCTTCGCAAATGCCACCTCATCGGAAAGGGGACCTTGATATCTGTAATTAAAGGAGCTCTTGGTTAGTAAATTACTTAACTGTCAAAAGGAAAACTAAAAGCTCTAATGTATGAATTGATTCAGTTTTTTATTATATAGCTGTTTTAGTTATAATACTATTGTATTATTTGTGATGAATCATCAGCTATTACTATGTTAAAAATAATTATTTTGATATGAGTTAATAGTTTTGTTATCATGTAGTGATGTTGTTTATGCTAGGGATGGGTATTCTTTTGGTCACAAAGACACTTTTGTTTAGTCCCCATCCCATAATGAGGTAGGGTTAGTTAATAATGCTATCTGAGTGTTGTATAATGTTATAGTGGGTATGGGCTCGGCCTCTTGAGTAAATGGATCAAACTTGGCGATCATGACCCCTGTGATCTTCAGAATTTCTAAATTCTTTACTTGCACTGGAACATGAGACCATTGTTTGCTCACCGGTGAAGGAAAACATTATGAGGAAACCTGCACACCTGATGAGATTAAAGGCCCTTGAAGGTGTGTGAAGTTCACTGACCTCATTGAGCCAGCGCATATGAACTATGGCCCAACACCCTCCTCGCCTGATTTCGAGGAGGAGACCAGCAGTGGGATATATAATGGTTGATATTATCATTTATTCAATTAATAATGCTTTGTATGATAATTTTGTTCAATCTATGTTGGATGCGAGTTGAAAGAGATTGGCAGTATGGTGTACAATGAAAAATGATGATGATGATAAGAAATTAACATCTGTAAGGTCTCTAAGTAGCAACATCATTATTATCACCCTACATCTATCCACTGAGAGATAAGCCTCTTTCAATGTACGCCAAGACAGCCACTGGGTTGTATCTATGTTAGTAGTAGGTCCGGCTAGGTTGTAGTTAGCTTTGCAGAGTATTAAGATCATCTGAGCACCAATGACGCTGGTATGGTCATCAAGAGTGGCCAAAGCCTCTTTAAAAATTAGAAAAAAAAACTTAGTAGGTGACTGACCAGGAACACTAAAACATGTAACGCATGTAATGCATTTGTACACTTACTATTTCGTTTCAATCTTATGTTTTTAATTCCAATTTTAAATAATTTAACATTCGATTAGGCTGTATAATATATAATTTGTATAATAAACAATAATACTATGGTGACGTACGAAAATTTCATCGGAGGAAATGTTACGATATGATTTAAAATGTTTCAAAATAAAATTCGAAGTAGCAGCCGGTAATTGAGAATAATAATCGGGGCAAAGTAACTATGTGTCTATTTATTTTTGTTTAACAAATAAATTAAACAGAATAAGGAAATAACTAGATAGTAGTGACAATCAATGTGATAAATAGTTAAAAATAATACTTTCATAAATAGATAGAATAGTATTATACTCGAAAATTATAACCTATGCTTACCCCAAATCGTTTAATCCATCTAATATATCGTTCTCCATGTTTGGTCGATAGACCAAATAATTACGATCACTGAAATTCACAAATTTGAGATTCTACGGCGTTTATAACAATATTTTCTAATATTTTATAGTATTCGTGGACCAACTGGAGAAGGAAGCTATTGATAAATTTGACAATGACAGCTGCAGGCTGACGCTTGCAAGTTGCAATAGTTCTGCCATTTTGCCACCCCCACTCATTTGGCCCCCCATTAATTGATAATCGTTTTTTTTTCTATCTCAATCGTTTGATGGTCCTTTGATAGTGATTAATAGTCTATTAAAATTATTTGATGGTAATTATTTTATTTTTTTAAAACCTTTTTCTAAATGGCCTAAAAACAAATTTTTGAAATATTATTTTTTTCCTCAGGGTCATTTTGCCTGCAATTTATTCCTATTTTAGTACAAAAATATAGGTAAGTACAATTAAATTATACCTATATTATGTAAATAATATTAAAAAAAAAAAAAATTTATAATATGCTTTTAAATTTTAATATTAAGTATTTAAATTATTCATTCAAATTCATTAAAAAAATAGTTAAGATTAAAAATAAATATGCTTAAAGAAAATTATAGAAATATGATTTATTATTTGTGTAGGAAATAGGTACACGTAGTGTCGATACTCCAAACTCAATACTAATTGCAAAAAAGAGGAAGTTGGTCAAAGGACTTGTAACTGTGAGTTGTAGCTCCATCCAGCTACTAATAAATTTTAAGAAAAGAGGAATTCAAAGAGTATAATATTTATATTACTTAAATTCTAAGATCAAGTATCAACTTAAATTGGTAGGAAGTTCCGTAGATACTAGATAGACTATAGATAGAGAATATCATAGACAAAGTGCTAAATACACTCCTAAATTACCAATAATTACTATTAAAGGCAAAGGGGGACAAAGAGGAGCGCGTAGGAGGTGCGCCTCCAGTATTTCCAGTAACTAATAACTAGTGAGTAGCAGAGTGCTAGTGGCGAGCTAGAATGGGAACCTGGCCCAGGCACGACGTCGTGGGGCTTTTTTATACCACGGGCTGGATTTTGCACGTACGTCATAGAGGATGTCTGCTCTCGTCGCCTTGGTAGTCTTAGAGGTGGCGACCTCTCCATTCTTTGGTTGCGCATAGAGAGCGATGACCATCCCCACGTCTATGCCTGCCAATTGGCTGTTATTCCATTCACCGGCATGGGGACGGCACGGCCACGGCCCGGCACCGGCGCCGTGGCTTCGTTTTTCCACTGTGCCGTTGTCGATGACGGTTTACACACGTTTTCATAGTACTGTAGTGGTGGGTGATATCGGGTTTTTGCAATATCGAATCGAAACTATATATTGATATTCGATATCGGATACTGAAACTATATATTTTTTTAAACTATATATTGGTGTATCGGTCCGTATTTGGTAACAATGAACCTATAAAACGATGTGTTTTGAAACTGTATATCGATTAATATGATATTGTTGCAAATTGTTATTTTTTAAATCTGTCTGAATATGGTAATGGTAGGTACTTTGGGTGTTGTGCAAAATGTTTTGTGTGATGAGCAAGAGCATATTTTGTACTTAAGACATACATATATATATATATATATATATATATATATATATATATATATATATATATATATATATTGTTATATTATTTATTTTTATTTATTTAGGTATGTATGGAAGATATTAATTCATTACAATAATAATATATAAATATAAGAGAAAAGGATCACCGGAGCGAAGCTACGAGTTCAAGGACAAAGGTCAAGTATAAAATTGCAAAATTACCGAAAAAGCTTGATATTCTTAAAATAATAAAGTCTCTTGTTTAACTTCTGTGATCTAATACAAATTTGCCAAATTACACAAAAAAAAAATTCATATAACGATAGTTCTCTTGTTCATAATGTTAAGAATCCTACGAATATTCGATTATTGCCACTTTACTAATTCACAAGTTATCAGTCGGCCTAGCGCATCTGCATAGCCCATATTGCGATGCGATATGGTTTGATATCCTATATCTATAAATCTTGAATATCAAGCGAGATATCGAACCGAGACGTATCGCAACGATGCAGAAATATAGTGTTTTAAAAAATATATAGTTTTTAAACGCACCGATATCGGATATTTAGATATTGATGTAATATACGTTTCAATATTTATATACGATTTGTATCGGCCATTCCTATAGTACAGTACTGACACGGACTTCAGCACGACGACACGTATATTATATTATTATAATTTATACATGATGATGATAATGATAAAAACGATGATGATGATATATATCATTATCAGCCTCTATCCGTCCACTGGGAGGCAACGCTGTGCCGTCGCCGTGCCGTGCGTCGCCGTTCCGTGCGTCGCCGTGCCGTGCGTCGCCGTGGCCGTGCTGGTGAGTGGAAAAACGCCCAATATAGGTCTCACAGCGGTAATGACAAAACCGATCGACTCCTCGAGCACATCCAAATGACTACAGATTCCGCGTGCTACAACAGATCCTAACAACTAAAGGCGGCATTTGTGGCACTCGCCGGGTTTTAGTGGGTAGAGCTGCGTCCACTTACCAGCTTTCGGGCGCATTGAGTCCCACATACCCGCGTGGGAAGACCCATTCCCCCGCGGGATGCCACAGAGCATTTCCTGGCGTAAAAGAAAAAAGCTATAATTCTTATTATTATAATTTTGCGGATCAGAAGTGAAATAATAGGTATTTACCCATGAAATTGCCGTTCTGCAGTACTGGCCATTTCAAATCAAAATAATTTTTATTTGGTTAAGAATTCTAATTTCAAATTAATTTTATTTTAAATACATGGTTTTTTTTTTCCAAAAATAGTCATTTTTTTTAAATTGATTAGTGTTACATTTTCATCGCATTTCAATCTTTTTCGTCATCATGGATAGGTACGTTAAAAATTCGAGTAATTATGGAATATGAGTATCGTCGTGGCAGCAACGTGGCACAAGCGGCACGCTTATCAGGTAAAATACCTAGGTGTCACCCTTGACAGGTCGATGTCATTTAGACCACACATAGAGTCAGTCACCAAAAAGGCCAAATTCGTCTTGAGCCGAAATTAACAAAAACAGCAAAATGCCCCTCAGGCATAAGCTTACCCTGTATAAAACTTGTATCCGACCCATTATGTCATACTCTTGTGTCGCATTCGCGCATGTGCCACAAAGTCGACTTAATGCACTACAAATAGTCCAAAATAATTTTTTACGCATGGCAACCGGTTGCCCGTGGTATGTAAGAAACATCGACCTGCACAGGGACTTCAGATTAGAGTCCATTAGGGGTCACTTCAAAATGACGTCAGAACGTCACTTTGAAAAGGCACTCCTCCACCCAAACCCGCTCATCGTGAGCGCGGCAAACTATTCCCCAGATAGCTCAGTTCTAATTAGACATAGGTTACCTAAGCATGTTTTAACAGATCCAGCTGACGAAATCTCTCAGCTACTAATGCGCGATGCGGACGTCACAACATACACAGGAGTACAACACACGGTGTTAGGTACACCTGCACACAGCTTGGGCCTCGGGGTCGTAAGCGACGTCGACCCCCACACATAGAAACCACATCGATCCGGACCGATCGCGACCCTAAGCTGGTTCGAATCCGATACGAGTAGACACAAACCCAGATCGCGCTAACAGCGGTAGCACTACGCTACCGCTAGATTGCTTGGGCACCGCGCATGACCCGCCTCTCTCTCCAGAGGGAGGGATGAGGGCCGGCCCTCATGATGATAGGTTAAATTCAACCGTATCGGATTTGACTAGTCCAAATCCTGCTCTCCCGAGCAGCGCGCGCGATGAACCGCGCCCCCTGCGGGGCGCGGAGGGGGGCGTCCCCCTTTCGAATATTTCTTAAGTGAGCCATCTGCTCACTTACTGTACCGATTGAGCTTAAAGGCCATCAGGCCGAAAAGTCTAGCCCTTCCGAAAAAAAAAAAAAAGCGGCACGCAACATCAACGACGTTTAGGAGCTAACACTACAAACCAACGCACCACCTGTTATTCGTTTCCTCGCTTCCGTTCTGGAAATTTCGACCTGAAAAATGAACCTCGCGGTCGTCCGAAGACTTTGGTCGACAATGACGAATTAAAGGCGATTGTGGAAGCTGATGATACACAATCTATGGCTGAATTAGCAGCAGCTTTCGACGATAGCGTTAAAACAATATTGGTCCATTTGTGTCAAATTGGCAAGGTAAAAAAGCTTGACAAATGGGTGCCCCACGAACTCAATGATCGCCAGCGCGAAGTACGCGTCGAGACGTGCCTTGCATTGCTCAACAGACACACAAATGAAGTAATTTTGAACCGCATTGTTACCTGCGATGAAAAATTAATTAAGTTTGATAACCGCAAGCGATCAGCAAGTTGGTTGGATCCTGGTTCAGCACCTTAACAATGCCCTAAACGAAAACGACTTGCTGCGGTCGAAAGCTGGTAAGTGGACGTAGCTGTACCTACTAAAACCCGACGAGTGCCACCAATGCCGCCTTTGGTGAGGTGCCCCGGGTCTAATAAACAAAAAGGGCACCTAGACGGCTAGTCAGTCCCGCAAGGGACCGACGCCACCTCCACAGAGGGGTTGTCCCGCACCACAGAATAACCCCTCCCAACGTCGGGACAGTACAATCGGGTGAGGTTCCCATCCTCGCCCCTTGCCCACTGATCTTTTGTCCCTTCTTCTTATAAGAGGGGTACAAAGAGCCCACTCGGCTCAATTAGCTTCGCCCAAAGTGCTGGGCTCACCCTAGTCTACTGAGCCCCACCGCCACGTCAAGGCCTGAACCATGGTGGGGATAGGTAAAGACCTAATAAGTACATAAAATATTCATAATCAATGTTCAATAGGTATTATTAGTGTAAAGGTGTTAAAAATGTATAGTGTTGCCAAAAAGCCAACATTACGACGAGAGGTTTGCCGTTTGCGCGTTGGCGCTCAAGCCAGGAGCAAGCAAGGAGGTAGCGGGATCGAATCCCGCCAGGGAACAAAAAAGTATTCTGTGTTGCGAAGATTATGCTCGTTGAAGTGGCAGTGGGCATGTCACATGCTCAGGAGAACGGATGGCCGATGGGCCAATAAGGTACAAGAGTGGAGGCCGCGTTCGGGTAGACGAAGTGTGAAGCCGGCCATTACCCAGTTGGGAAGACGATCTCCGTGCGGTGGCCGCTCCGTGATGGATGCGAGAGGCGACGGATCGGTCGTCTTGGCGTTATTTTAGGGAGGCCTATGTTCAGCAGTGGACGGATACGGACTGATGATGATGATGATACAAAAAGTACTTGTTAGAGGTAGTGCCATGCTGCTTTGCAGCCGAATTAGGTCGCCACGACCGGGGTGGTACCGCTCGCTCACATAACACCGGCGTCAATTGACAGCTATGCTGTCGCGTTTCTTGCGGTTTGTGAGTTTCCGGTGGCCCATTGGGGGGGATAGAGAAAAGGAGAGCAACGCTTCTGCATTATAATCTCTGGTCATGGTCGATAGTCGCCAAGGCTTCCACTGCTCGTTTGCCCTCCTATGCTATAAAAAGAAGTAAAAGAGGTTGATGATGATGATGATGTACGAATGGTGATAATATGGCGAAAAGCCTTCCATTCCCAGAAGAGCGGGATTCCAAACAAACAGTATGTATCTTGTTACGTAATGAACGTATCAAAACATCTTCCAGATACTTAGACGTGTGTGTGATCGTGTGTATGTGTATGTGTGTGTGTGATACCTGTCCGTATAATGTCCGTACAGGTGAGTGCGTTGTGATGGCGGTACCAGGCAAATATAAAAAAAAAAAAAAAAATTATTTCAGATGAAGTCCATATTATATTGTTAGTTAGTATTTACAAAAACCTTACAAAAAAACTGTTAGTTGTTTTAATTATATTTTAATTAAAATATCTCCGAGGCCTGTTCTCGGCTCTCGGCACATGCACATGATTATTGTTATTGATATGCAAAAAACATTTTTTATTTGTATTTTTTTTCTTGCATTTAAACGTATATTAGGAATAATGTGCTACAATGCAAAGAAAAAAAAATCACTTTTTAAAATCATAATAATGCCTACTTAATGATAACCTGCTTACAAATACTTTTGGATGTATGAAGTTTAAAATAATTTTTATTTTGAAATAACGGTTCGAAATTCGAATCTTTATTACATTTATGTTCAAAATTACGTCATGTTGTAGAGTTATGAGTTTAAGACATAGAGGTATAATATATAAGTAGGTCTTGTATTAGTAGGTTTAAGAGATCATTTAAGTTGAATGGAGTTGCTATGGACATAAGACAGTTCTATAGATGTTTATCTTTTTATACGCATTCTAAGTAATCTTTTTGTCTTTCTAAGAACACCGGAAGACCGACGACAATAGTTACAGGGTAGGTATATAACAAAAGGCTGAGGAAATAAACTTCGCGAAGGAAAAAAGAGCTTGTGTATTATTTGCTAGTCTCATTTTTGCAATGTTTTCATTCAAGGTTTAAACTAAGCGGACAAAAATCTTTAAAACATTTTTCTCCCGCAAGATTGTGTTCGCTTTTTGACTTTGTGGATGAATACGGGTTGATAATCATGATAATGCATTCCTTAATTTTAAGTAAGATTGCATTTTTTGGAAGATATATTGCCAACTTTAAGGTTTATTTTATAACGTGTTAAATTTATCGCCATATTATGTGATAAAAGTTAAAAATAAGAAAATATAATAGAAAAATTTGACCTACCTAGAAGTGATTTTGGCGAAATCTGAAAATCTCGAATTATTTGCCTGTAAAATACTACGCTGAAAGTATTTTTAAATTAATAAATCTCTGCTAATCCGACTCTTAAATATATATTCGAAAAACCTACCTGTTTTCTGTAAAGTCAGTTTACGGATGATAAATTGCGTGATAACGTTATAATGCGTCACACCGAACGCTTAGGCCAATTGTGTCTCTCTATCGCTTGTTCTGCGCTTTCGCTTGCACGCTCAGCTAAGGTAGAACGTGAAAATAAGTCATGCTTTTTCGTGCGTGCAGCCGGCGTTCATCGATTTATAAGACGTTATCACGTCCAAAAACCACAAATATAACAAAATATTGTACTGCTGTAACAACGTGCCGAAGGCTTAACTTAACCGAAACACGTTTTACCCCGCGCCCCGCACAGCCTCACACATGACAACATCAGCCACACCACAAGTTACCGCGCTGGCTGACGCGGCGCACGCTTCGCCTTTTTATCGCTCTTTTTCGAATTCAAACTAGGAATGTGATAACTTTTTATTTCTGTGCCATTATGTTCAGTGCCTAAAAATGTGTGTTATATTAAAATTGTTTTTTGTGACGATCATCCTGCCGAGTGTTTTCGGCCAGCAAACGGATTGTTTTGGTGCTGGGAGCGTAGCTGGGGCTGCTATTGGCGCTTTTATCGCAGCACTGCTTTTGATTGCTGCGGCTTATTATTTGAGAAGACTGTATTGGAAGTCGCGCAAAGGTAAGTGTCGGTTATAACCATAACAATAAAACTGCTGATTTTATTGCTGTATATTCATTTTGGATACTTGACAGCACTAAATTGCGGGCTAGGACCGGTTATTAATTATTAATTATTATACCATTATTTTATTATGTTAATAATTCACGCTTCGCTTAAAATTTTCAAGTCCTTTGGCTTTTTTTCGTTATAAATGGGAAAGTAGGTAATTTCTGTTTACCTTCAATCGCCTAGACAGTATATCGAATTTTAATTAAATTATACGCCTTTTTACACCACGTCAATCTGGACCCGTGGTAAGTTCTACAAAAACAAAGACAACGGAGATATATTTAATACTTTTATTCTATACATATATTTAATACACATCCAAGACCCAGGAACAAGAACTTTTTTGTTCCCTGGCGGGATTCGAACTCGTTACCTCTGGCTTGAGCGCCAACGCGCTAACCACTGAGTCACAGAGGTCGACAAAACATTAATTAATTATTATAGGGACAGATATTGATGCCGGCGAAGCTGCAAATATTGTTCATAATAGACAAAAGACAGGTCGGCAGACGTACCCTTACTAGATAACTAGATTGTCCAGAATGATATTATATCTCAAATTAGACTAACCTTTATGCAAAATTTCATTAAAATCGATTCAGCAGTTTGCCAGTTCACGAAATGACATGATTTTTTATACATTAAAAGTTTAAAACAGGCCGATACAGCAGCGTTCGCAAGCGTTCACTGTTAAAATACCTATATAGAAATAGTTCTGGCGCGGTTGCTTCAAAAAATGACACTTCAAAAAACAACAAAATGATCTGCTAACTTCACGCATCTGGCAGATCTTTTTGCACCAAATCGAAAATAAAATAGAGTTCTGTCTGCATGCAGCATAGTTCTATAGTTTCTCATACTTTTTACAACAATTTTTGGCGTTTTCACCTCAAAAATGACATGAATATTTTACAAAATGATCTGCTAAGTTCACGGGCATGATAAAAACTGGTAAATATTTTTTTGTATCGGGTGAGCAGTTTTCAAGATTATCTCCTACACACTCACATACATTATGTTAGTTTATTATATTAGTATTTATGATAATATGCCCATTGGCCAGGCCCCGGCACGGCGTGTGAACTTGAAAGCGGTTTTAACCTCTCGGAATGTATTTTAAACTGTCCACTCACTATCTAGTAAGTACTTAGCTATAAATTAGAAATTTTATGTCCGTTCAACTGTGACTCTTAATAAAATTATTGCGATTTTCCAGTTTACGGTTCCATGTTACAGCATTTTTTTGTTACGTCACTGATCCGGCTCGGGAGGACTATATTTTTTTAAATCAAAAGGAGATTCTATATCAGATTGTGGACTTTTTGGGTTTTGAGATTTTCAAAGATCAGACTTAAAGAATGTACCTATTTACTCTTAAGTATGTTTTTGGGTTTTGAAAATTCATAGATCATTTTTGTGAATAAGACATAATACGTAAAAAATGTAATATCTCGAAATGTGAAAAACAATAAATATCCCGTTTTAAATAGTTTATGCTTTGACTTTTTTTTGCCAAGATGGCACTTGACAGGTCATTTTAAGTGCCTACATATGTTGGTTTTGTGTGGTACAAGAAGACCTTGACAAGTTGCAGCGTCAATAAATACACGTTTTAACTTGACCTTTGAAATTATACCGGTGGGAGGGTTGCGCTTCTTCCATCTTGCTTGTTTCTCCCGTCAAACAGCTTTACAGGCAGTGTCATTACTGGCACAGAGACTTAACATCTTATGTCTCAGGATAGGCAGCACAGGAGTTGCCCGGGTTAGTCTCATGTTATCTTGTTATGTTCATGGGTGACGTTGACCACTTACCGTCATGTGGCTCGTCTGCACGTTTGCCTAACCAACTATTTAATACAACTAACATAAAAAAACTAACTGTCATTGTACTTTATATCATATGGCAGTATATTATGTATCTCCATTCTCCATAATACTTGAAACGTGTGTGTTTGGATGTGTAGGTATAAATATAAATTTTAATTTACAAAGCGGCTGTAAATTATAAGACGAAGCTTTGATTCGTTTTTTTTATGTTAGTTGGATAGGCACACTGGCAAACGTGCCACCTGATGGTAAGTGGTCGACGTCGCCCATGAACATAAACTAGTATACCTGGAACGAGCCCAGGCAACTTATTTATGTGTCCGGTATATAAGTCTCCGGTTACCGGTGGGAGGGAAACGCTGTGCCGCGCTCCCGGCTGCATGGGTACCACCATCTTGCTTGTTTCTCCCGTGAAACAGCTTTGCTGTGTTTCGGAGAGAAGGACAAGACAGGCAGTGTAATTACTGACACCGAGACTAAACATCTTATGTCTCAGGATAGGCAACACATAGATGAGTTGCCTGGGCTCGTTCCAGGTAAACTAGTTTATGTTCATGGGCGACGTTGACCACTTACCATCAGGTGGCACGTTTTGGAGTTTGCCTATCCTACTAACATTTTAAAAAAAAAAGTCTCGGTGCCAGTAATTACACTGCCTGTCTTGCACTTCTCTCCGAAACACAGCAAAGCTGTTTCACGGGAGAAACAAACAATATGGTGGTACCCATGCAGCCGGGAGCCCGGCACAGCGCTTCCCTCCCACCGGTTTTGGTAAGTGCGATTAAATAATGGATCTAATGGATGAAACCGAACTCACGACGGTCGACCGTCTTGTTGTTCATTGAAGGAGGCCTATGTTCAGCAGTGGGCCCCGGGGCTGATGATAATGATTAGTCCGTTTGGGTATCATACCTGTTTTAACAATTTCGACATTTTTGGAGCGCCAATTAGTAAAGCGTTTGGATGTGCCAATTAAATGTTATTATTTAATTATGTCTTTTCGGAAAACATTGTTAATATTTTGATCTTGACAAATAAAATAGTTTTGTTAAATTTTATGCATGTTGTCGGACCCGATAGACGTTTGTAGTTTGTACAAAACATTTTGCAGAGAACCGAATTGAGAATCCAAATAAATCTCGAATCCACTTGAACGCACGCAAACAATTTCATCAACATCGGTCCAGCCGTTTAAGAGGAGTTCAGTGACAAACACACACACACATCTTTACAGATAAATAAAATTGGAGTGTCTGTTTGTAATATTAAAATAACCGCTTTTTAACCAATGCATAGGGATGTAGGTATACACGGTACACATGTACACCTATACCAAAATATATTTTTTTTCATTTTCGTTTTTCTATCTGTCTGTTTGTTCCGGTTAATCTCTGAAACGGCTGGGCCGATTTTGATGGTACTTGCACTCCCAGATAGCTGATGTTATGTCCACGCCAGATTAACTCTCGAGATGTCCGTGGAAAAACTATAGTAAAAATTTGTTGCTGCTCATACTGCAGCTTGTTTTAGCAGAGAGAGTCAGCAACAAAATAAAAACCGGAAGTCAAGAGAAGTTGGAGATAGGTTTCCAAAAAAGCCGGCCACGCTAGCTTAACTAACGTTTTTTCCGCGGAAAAAATAAAGTGAAAATTTGTTGCTGCTCATGCTGCGGCTTGTTTTAGCAGAGAGAGTCAGCAACAAAATAAAAACCGGAAGTCAAGACAAGTTGGAGATCGGTTTACAAAAAATCTGGCCACGCTATATTTTCCGTTGTCTGGTACCTGTAACACAAATTCTTCGAGAACTTACCACGAAACCAGATTGACGTGGTGTAAAAGCGTCCATAGATATTATTATTATTATGTGAGTCGAAAACATGGTAAATATTAAAATAATAAATATCCCGTTTTAAATTTTAGAGATAGTGTAAGAATAGGCACCGAAACCAAACACTATACATTACCAAATAAAGTTTTAATAACAAAAATGTCATGACATAAAATTTAATTAAGGAAACATGATTTTCTTGATCATTTTCAAATTTGAAAGGAAAAACCATTATTTGATGATTAATAAAGTTGATGATTACTTATTGTTAGCATTTAATTAACATTTCCAGTTTAATCATTATTTAGGGGATGTGGATTTTATGAAATACTTAAATGTGAATACTTGAATGTGAGTGGCCAAGTAACCTTTAATGTTGGCTTAGGCAACACATTGCTTTTCTGTCTCGATGCCAGTAATCACACTGCCTCTCTTTCTTCGGGACGTACCCGCCTGGGGAGACCCATTCCCCCGCGGAATGCCTCAAAGCATTTCCCGGCGTAAAAGAAAAAAAGGGTAATAGGTATACCCGGGTAAACTTAAGTTTACTTTATTCTAGCCACTCCTAGCATAACATGTATACCTATAAAAGTATGGATGCCTTTAAGAACATTAAAAAACGATTACACTAACTAACGGATAAGTAATAAAATTAATTATCAATTATAAAATTTATTGAAATGATGCGTCATTCGGTCCGTAATATTATTAAATAATAATGACATAATTACATGATGACTCATACGCAATGAATTCAATCAAATAGGATTCAGGATTTCCTTTTCAAGTATAGCTGGTTTTGAAAGAGATGGTTTTATAGAGGTGGAGGGTTGCGCAATGCCGAGCTCCTGGCCGCACGGTACCACCATCTTGCTTGTTTCTCGCGTCAAACAGATTGCTGTGTTTCGAGAGGCACAGGCAGTGTAATTACTGGCACAGAGACTTAACATCTTATGTCAAAAAAGTATGCAAATATTATAAGCTTAATTTAATAAGCAATTCATATTTTTCGAAAAGTAAAAAGTTGGTAAACAATTTTGGTTGAAAGTTGCTCGAAACCAGTTTTTTCTCATATTTCGATAACGGTTGGAAAGTTGGGAGGAGGTGAGAGGGGGGTTTGACGACTTTCGAAACCAACAATGTCAAGTATACGATATGAATGAGAAATATAAGAGTGATAAGATAATAAGAAACATACTAGCTGTTGCCCGCTTATTTACCCGCGCCGAAATGCGAAAAATATCTTTCTAAATAGCCTCTTGTTCAAAAAATTTATATATTTTCTCAAACTAGCGTGTTGTAAAATAAACTCTTCATATTTTATTCATTACTTACCTAACAGCGTTGTCCTGTATACAAAGCATTTTGTAGTTGACATAAGTGTGTATAACCATTCTCGAATTCACTTGAACACGCAAATTTCATCAAAATCGGTCCAGCAGGCTGTTCAGTGACATACACAAGCACAGAATTATATATATGAAAAATACTTATCATCATTATCAAGCTTTTCCAGTCCATTGTATACTTAGATCTGTTTGAATGAACTTTCGAAGACGATAGAATACATATATAAGAAAAGTAATATTAGGAAATATGAATACTTTTATTACAGATACCAAGTTACGGATATTAACCATACAGTATTGGGATTCGAACCCGCGACTACGCAATTTTACTCCAGTAAGAAGTTCTTACAATGCTAAAAATGTTTGAGTTTTTATGTCGTTACCGGACACTATGAGAACCCGATTTGGTATTTATAGGTTCCGTATAGTGTGACAGGAGCCCTATTGTCTGTCTGGTCAAAATAATGCCCATACGCTTCTCAGTCACCCGTACAGCCTCTACTCCACTACATAGGCCTCTCGCAACCCTCTCACACAATATCTGAATGTAGAGAAATAGTGTGTGACTTAGGTAAGGGTAATTAAATAGAACTAATATAATTCTTTCTTTCTTTCTTTATTTATTTCTTTCTTTCTTTCTTCATTCCATATCTTTGGTAACCCGTGACACTCGCACTTGACATTTAATGACAACCTTTTTGCTATGAAACTCAAATAACATCAATTCGAATTAACACCAGAGTGCCAAAATCGTTTTCTAACTTTCTAACGTTTTCACTATTTTATAAGTTTCGCTTAGACTTACATAGAGAATTGGTCCATTGTAAGATTGCAGAAAATTCGTTTTTTTTTGTTTAATCCTACTATCGAAGGGATTACAAAGGACTTGTGTTGACTGAGTGTTAAATATTTGTAGCGTAAAAAATATAATTATGTACTTATACCAATACAAGTAGGTAGTGCCATGCATCCGAATAGGGCCGGCACGACCGGGGTGGTACCTCTCGCTCTCATAACAGCAGCGTCAAGTGACAGCTATGTTGACGCGTTTCGTGTGGTTTGTGAGTTTCCGGTGGCCCATTGGGGGGATAGGGAAAAGGAGAGCAACGCATCTGCATAACTTTTAGTTGTGTGTATGGGCGTCGACAGTCACCATGAGGCTCCGACTGCTCGATTGCCTCCTTATGACATAAAAAAATGAAGGCTAGGATACAAACGTTATTTTTAATAAATTCGTCTTAGTTGTCAGATAAATGGCGGATTTTTTGTGCCAGATTATAATAAATAATAAACTGACAGACCCGGTCACGCGTTGCAGAGGCTAAGGTATATAAAATGTGTAAGGTATTCGGGATTCGAACCCGCAACCTCCGGCTTGAGCGTCAACGCGCTTACCATTGAGCTACATAGGTCGTCAATTAATAATGAAGGTCTAATACGTCATCTTTCTGTCTAAATGAGTTTTGGATTTGACATCATCTTGAGAATTTGACATCTGCATACAGTAACAAAATATAAACATTTAATTTGAAATAAATAAACATTGCGATTATAAATTGAGATATAGACTACCCTATCTCCCAAGTTGGACCAAATTACAAATGCTTACAAAATTTGATAAAAATTGGTTCAGTAGTTTCGGAGTTTATCGCGAACATACATCGTGACACGAAATTTTGATGATATATATAAGATATATCAATCGGGTATTTTTTTATTTCACCATTATTTCTATATTACCGCGGCTGTTTCAATCTCTAAGGAATATATTCCGTTACGGCCTGCTCTGGGGACATGGAGTAAGTAAGCATTGCCAAGTTCAGGTTTAAAATATTCATACGTCACCAAACGGTCACATACTTATGTAGATTTTTGACTTGAAACGTCTATTGACGCGCCTTAGCAGTAAAATCGAGTCATGCCATGGCGGCAAACGGTATGACGTCATATATTTTATTTCATCGTTATAGAATTATTCATTCTCATATTAAACTAGACGTTTTTCATCTTCCCACCACGGTTTAAGCCACGTGGCGGTGGGGCTCATTACTCAGCACCTTGGGCAAAGCCAAGTAAACCGAGGCTGCTCTTCGTACCCCTCTTATAAGAAGAGGGGACAAAAGAGTAAGGTAAGGGGCGAGGATGGAAACCTCAACCCTGTCCTCAAACTGTCCCGACGTTGGGACGGGTTGTTCTGTGGTCCGGGACAACCCCTCTGTGGAAGTGGCGTCGATCCCTCGAGGGACTGACTAGCCGTCGAGGTGCCCTGTTTGTTCAATAGATCCGGGACACCTCACCAAAGGCGGCATTGGTGGCATACGCCGGGTTTTAGTGGGTACAGCTGCGTCCACCTTACCATTACCAGTGTGTTCCCACATACCCGCCTGTGGAGATCCCCTCCCCCACGGGATGCCTAAGAGCATTTCCCGGCGCAAAAGAAAAGAAAAAGATGTTTTACATCTGCCAGGTGTTTTTTTGCTACGGTTTCTTAAATCGGATGGTTAGTTTCGAAAATTGCCACCAACATCCGAACGAACTTGTGCATTACCTCTTCATTATATTGATAATAAGCCTCTATCCGTCCACTGCGGAATACATGGCCTGTTTTAAAGAACGCCAAGACTATATAATACAGATCTTTTTCTTTGCTATACAAAGCGGGCTTGTATCAAAGACAACGAATCACAGATAACGTAGCAATATGGCGTCAGATTTTTTGAAGTTAAATTTTTTAAGTATCGTTGTGACTTGAAAGTCGATGAAACGAAAAAGCGACAGTAAAAAGAGACAGACACATAAATTCATAAGATTTAACGTGGGAGAAAATGAGATAGGAAGCATTACAGTGTTTCTTATGTTCGTGATTTTTAAGGTTTCATTTCTACCACGTGTGAATTGCACTCAAGCTTTTTTTATCGATAGACTACGAGCACTTACTACTAAACGCAGAAATATCTCTCCAACTTCTTTCAACAAACCTTTATTGTAATATTAGTATTAATATTCCTTTGGTTTAAAACAGGCAGGTATTGCTAAACAATATAGTACCCAGTCCCGACTTTCCAATATCCATGCCATTGTTCGTCGTAACTTTTTACTATGCTCTCTCTGTTGTTGTGTTACACTTTATTCAATCAATTGACTGCTAGTTGAAAATTTTTACTAAATTAACCTTTTTAAAGAGCTAAAGATATAAAAAGGTTTGATAATTTTTTTGTAATAAAAAAAGAAGAAGAACGAAAGTGGTACTCCATGTACATCTATGGTGCATAGATGTACACTTAAAAAAATGGGCTTATTTGTATAATCTGTAATTTGTTAGATTAAGTCTGTAATTTTATTTTCGTCCTGTGCAAAATGTGTAGAATTATTTTTAAGTAAAAAAGAGCATACTCATAATTTTTTTTATTTTTATTTTTTTATATGTTAGTTGGATAGGCAAACTGGCAAACATACCACCTGATGGTAAGTGGTCGACGTCGCCCATGAACATAAACTAGTATACCTGGAACGACCCCAGGCAACTCATTTATGTGTTGCCTATCCTGAGACATAAGATGTTAAGTCTCGGTGCCAGTAATTACACTGCCTGTCTTGCCCTTCTCTCCGAAACACAGCAAAGCTGTTTCACGGGAGAAACAAGCAAGATGGTGGTACCCATACAGCCGGGAGCGCGGCACAGCGCTTCCCTCCCACCGGTATTTGAAAGGCAACGCATCTGCTAATGATGTAGTGGGTGTCTATGGATGTCGCTATCACTTACCACCAGGTGACACTAGTGTCCCCCCCTCTTCTATAAAAAAGTATTATAGAACAGTCATGTAAACTGTTTCAACATCCCTGCACACGCACACGTTACACCCTACCTAAACAACGCACGCCTGCTCAAGATGGAACGTCGTAGGCATCTCCACCTCGCCACCCTTTTGTTTGGTATTATTAAATACTAGCTGTTGCCCGCAGCTTCGCCCGCGTTTACTTAGATTTACAGCCGTTCGGATTGATGGTGATTATTTTTATGGCCAAAGTTACGCCTTATAACGTCAGCTATCTGCCAGTAAAAGCCTCGTCTAAATCGGCTTAGCCGTTTCAGAGATTAACCGGAACAAACAGACGGACAAAAAAAATTTTTAAACAAAAATTAAAACCGACTTCAAAATTTAAAAAAAACTAAAAAGTAATAAAATAATTTCCGTAATCTTTGTGCCTACAATTTATAATCAACTTGTTCTTCTACTAATATACAATCTTTGCATTTACCACGTCACGAGGTAGGTACATCAACGAATACGACACCGGCTTCCAAAAGTAACAATAATGACGTGGTAAATGCAAAGATTGTATATTAGTAGAAGAACAAGTTGATTATAAATTGTAGGCACAAAGATTACGGAAATTATTTTATTACTTTTTAGTTTCTTTTTAATTTTGAAGTCGGTTTTGATTTTTGTTTAAAAATTTTTTATTTCTTAATTTTTTGTGATTGCAAAATTCGATAACTGATTTTATTTGCCTGAAATATGGGTAGAACTATTAAACGCGTTGCTCAGATTAGATAGCGCTGTATTAATGAGATGAACGTAGAAAGGGTTTAAATCATTACATAACAAAATATGATAATACATGTAATTGAAAGCAATCACGGCAGATTGCTGCTATTCATTAAATAATTTAGTTATGATATATAGGTATAGAACATCACCATCACCAATATATAGGTATAGAATGGATATTATGACGACCTTGAAATACTATGATGCGCTTCCAAGGCACAGTTGTTTTTTGTTCATTTAACAACGACAAGTAAAATTAAATGAATTAAACAAAATTACATGATTTTGGTATATTATTTAGCCGTATGAACTAAGCCCAATAAAAGCTGTAAATCGTCGAGGATTCCCCTCGACTGTGTAAGGTCTCCATCATCACACCTGTAATGGCGCTTATACCCACCCAATATGGGTGCAAAGTTCTCATCAATTTAAATTATTAAGTCCAAACACAAGGTAGCTACTGTAAACTGTTGAGGAGTTCCCTTAATTGTCATTTGTCTTCATCATCAGACCCTTAATGACAGTCACAACACATCTAAGTGTAAAGTTCTCATCATTACAAATTAATCAAGCCCAAACACAAGGTTACTGATGTAAATCGTCAAGGAGTTCCCTCGACTGTCTTTCGGCTCCAGCATCAGATCGACTCTAGACCTTCATTAAATTGTAGTCCTTCAAAACAATTTATAGAAAATATATCAAACGCACTAGTCGCCCCTATGATTTTCGAAAGTTCCCCTCGATTTCTCTGGGATTCCATCATTAGATCCTGGTTTCCTTATCATGGGACCATTTGGGAAGTATACCCTTTAGAACAAAAAAATAATTTTTCAAATCGGTCTAGCCATCTTCGAGTAATCAGGTAACATACATTAAAAAAAAAAAAAAAAAAAAGATTCCGACGAATTGATAACCTCCTCCTTTTTGAAGTCGGTTAAAAATGGTTTTTCTTAATGTAGGTGCAGTATATTATTTCATAGATTTTAACCGCGACTTCGTCCGCGTATAAGAAGTATTGTTTTAAATCTTATTTTTCAAATAAAGTAGTAGTAGCCATGCTGCTTGGCAACCGAATTGGGCCGGCACAACCGTGGTGGTACCTCTCGCTCACATAACACCGGCGTCAAGTGACAGCTATGCTGTCGCGTTTCGTGCGGTTTGTGAGTTTCTGGTGGCCCATTGGGAGGTATAGGGAAAAGGAGGGCAACGCATCTGCATAACTTTTGGCTGTGCCGATGTCTAAATGGGCGTCGGTAGTCACCTCCGGCTCCGACTTGCTCGGTTGCCTCCATGTGACATAAAAAAAAATGGTTCCAATTTACAAACTATAATAATTTAAAGAATACTATTTACTTCCATTGTAAGGCCCGATAGTACGTTTTATAAAATATATTTATTTAATTTAGTAGTACATTTTTATTATATTTAAATAACTTTTACGGATTTTATCGCGGTTTATTAAGATTTTTAAATCCCTGACGTTTCGGATACTTTCCAGCAACCATGTTCATGGGAGGATTGAGGTGTCAGACGTCCTATAGTATTTATTTTGTGTCCTAACGATACAAAATTATTTTGATAACTGATAACTGAAAACCCTATGACACATCAATATTTTAATTCAAATTAGTACCTACTACCAGCAAAAAAATTACGAAAAAGTTATATTTTTTATTCATATATTTTATTATTGTTCCTAGCATTGTTTATAAATAGTACTGTCATTTATTGCAATTTTAAATTATTAAATAATTAAATAAAAACATATTGGATATAAATTACAAAGAACCTAAAACTAAAAACCTTAAAAAATATAATATAATAACTTAAGTATATTAGTAAAAAGGAGTCCCTTTAGGCAAGGTTCCGAAGATTTTCACAGCGTTACCCCTTTGAATTGCTAGACTAATTATTTGTCCGAGGTAGCTGCCAGCTCTTCGGTCTCCTATGAGGTCGACTAACCTTTTTGTTATTTTCTTAAAGAGCCTTAAAGCGCTAGGACCCCACGGACCAAGGGTCTCGACACTGAATGGGACAAAATCATTATTTTACGTGTCGTCTTGCTGAAGTCCGTGTCAGTACTGAACTATGAAAACGTGCGTAAACCGTCATCGACAACGGCACAGTGGAAAAACGAAGCCACGGCACCGGTGCCGGGCCGTGACCGTGCCACGGCCGTGCCGTGACCGTGCCGTGGCCGTGCCGGTGGATGGAAAAACGCCCAATCTTGCTTGTTTCTCCCGTGAAACAGCTTTGCTGTGATTGTTGTGTTGTGTTGTGTGATGAACATTATGATGATGATGATGATATAATATATCATCATTAGCCTCTATCCGCCCATGGCTGAACATAGGCCTCCCACAATGAACTTCAATACGGCCGATATCACGACATTACATGATGATGATGATGATGATAAATATCATCATAATATCTCCTAATATAATATAGATGATATTATACATGATGATGATGATGATAAATATCATCATAATATCTCCTAATATTATAATATACATGATGATGATGATGATATATCATCGGTAGTCGGTACAGCAGTATTTGAATTGATGATGATTAGTTTTGTAGCCTAAGTTCCTCCTTGTAATATCAGTTATCTGCCAGTGAAAATCCCGTCAAAATCGGTCCAGCCGTTTCTGAGATTAGCCAAACTTCCGGCTAAGTAAGATAAACAGACAGATTTTAAAAATGGTTTTCGATGTAAGTACCGAACAAATAAAATCTATGGACTCTTTTTACACCACGTCAATCTGGTCACGTGGTAAATCCTCGAAGAACTTGTATTACGGATACCAGACAACGGAAATATTATTTTTTTTTTTATAGAAGAGGGGGCAAACGGACAGTCGGTTCACCTGATGGTAAGTGAATAGCGACATCCACATACACCCGCTATACCAGGAGATCAGCAGGTGCGTTGCCGGCCTTTTAGATGTGAGTATGCTCTTTTCTTGAAGGTCCCTAAGTCGTATCGGTTCGGAAACACCATAGGTGGCAGCTGATTCCATATATTTGTAGTGCGAGGCAGGAAATGCCGTAAAAATCTAGATGTTGTGGATTTCCGGACATCAAGATGGTGTGGGTGAAATTTGGAATTCTTACGTGATGTCCGGTGGTGGAATTCTGCCGCAGGCATTAATCCGAACAATTCCTCAGAACACTCCCCGTGGTAGATGCGGTAGAAGATGCAGAGCGATCCGACATCTCTACGCAGCGCCAAGGGATCAAGCCGATTGGAGATCACATTATCATCGACGATTCGAGCCGCCCGGCGTTGGACGCGGTCAAATGGAAGGAGCTGATATTGGGGCGCTCCAGCCCAGAGGTGAGAGCAGTATTCCATGTGAGGCCGGATCTGCGCCTTGTATAATTGAAGGCGGTGTGAAGGCATAGTTTAGCCTTTCCTTCCAAATCTCTCGATATGTCGACGCCAAGTATCTCAATGCTGGCTGCGGCAGTTAGGGGAGTGCCTTCAAATCGTAGAGGAACGACGAAGGGTGATTTTTTGGCGGTAAACGCGTAAACTTGTGTCTTGTTGGGGTTAAATTGGACCAGGTTAAGTCGTCCCCATTCCGAGACTTTGGTCAACAGAGACTCGATTTCAGACACAAGTTTGTTCCGACACTCATCGACTTGTTCCCGAGAAATATTAGAGCGGCCAGTGTATAAGGCATCTCCAGTGCTGTCATCCGCATAACAATGAATGCCGCTGGTTTGCAGCATATCATTAATATGCAGAAGAAACAGAGTTGGAGATAGTACACAGCCTTGCGGAACACCAGCATTAACAGACTTGAGGTCCGAGCATGTACCGTCGACAACGACCTTGATGCTCCTGTCTGCTAAAAAACTGGTGATCCACTTACATAATTTCTCGGGAAGCCCATATGATGGTAGCTTCGCTAGAAGTGCTTTATGCCACACCCGATCAAAGGCCTTCGCTATGTCCAAACTAACCGCCAGTGCTTCCCCCTTGCTCTCAACTGCCTCCGCCCATCTATGCGTTAGGAATATTAGAAGATCACCAGCTGAACGATTTCGTTGAAAGCCATATTGGCGATCGCTAATCAGCTGGTGCTCCTCCAAATACCGCCGGAGCTGGCAGTTAATTATGGATTCCATAATCTTTGAGAACAAGGAAGTTATGGCTATTGGTCTGTAGTTGGACGGGTCTGAGCGGTCCCCTTTCTTAGGGATCGGGTGTACCAAAGCTGTCTTCCACGAGCATGGGACGACGCCTAATGAGTATGAGTGCCGAAAAAGACGCGTAAGGACGGGTGCCAACTCAGGAGCACAAGTACGTAGCACTAACGGAGGGATGCCGTCAGGCCCACTCGACTTATGGATGTCCAGCGAAAAAAGCGCTTTACGTACGGAGCTCTGTCGAAAAATTATTTCCGGCATTGAGGTATCACACCGAGTTGGCGAGTGACCAGAATGCACGAGTTCCCGAAGGAAGAGTTCTCTTTTGAAGGACCTGGAGGCAAAGTTATACTCCTTTTTTAATGCGCTGGTCTTTACATCCTGTGACATCGATGCATTGGCCCAGGCTCGGTAGCTTAACCGCTTGTGGCGTGCAGCCATCTTACAAGTTGACCAAACCAGGGCTGGGATTTGCCGCCTATAGGCACTGAAGAGCTTGGAATAAAAAGCTCCATGGCTTGCAGCACCACCTCGGCGACAGAATCGGCAACGATGTCTGGATCATCCAGCGAGAAGCAAATTTGCCCCCATGGGTAGGATGCGAAGAAGGACCGCATTCCATCCCAATCAGCTGACCTATAGTGCCAAACATGGCGGCAGCTGGCAAAACGTGGCCATGATGGGCGGGCAACTTGCACAGAACTCCGGATCAGACAGTGGTCCGATGAGCCAAGTGGAGCGTCCACGGAGACCACGTAATTGTCCGGGTGAGAGGTCAGCAGAAGGTCCAACAGGGAAGGCGTATGATCTTCCACATCAGGGATACGAGTTGGTGATACCACCAATTGTGTCAGATCATATGCTGAGGCAAAGTCGTAAACAGATCTTCCTGCATGATCGGTTGTACGTGAGCCGAGCCACTCGGTGTGATGGGCGTTGAAATCACCAAGTATCACGATCTCTGCAGATGGGATCTGTTGTAGTACGGAATCTGTAGCCATTTGGATGTGCTCTATGAGTCGATCGGTTTCGTCATTACCGCTGTGGGACCTATATAGGCAGGCATAGACGCGGGGATGGTCATCGCTGTCTATGCGCAACCAGAGGATGGAGAGGTCCCTACCTTCAAGACTGCCAAGGCGACGAGAGCAGACATCCTCTCTGACGTACGCGCAAACTCCAGCCCGCGGTACAAAAAAGTGTTCTAATTTGTACCCCGGACAAGAGAGATAAGAAGTATCAGCCGGAGAAGATATCTGAGTCTCGGTCAAAAAAAGCAGGGCCGGCTTCGCCGTCTGGAGGTGGTAGTGAACAGCGTTGAGATTGCTATGAAGTCCCCTTATGTTACAGAAATCCACGGTCATAGTGGTAGGGGACTTCTGCCGACTGCTCCGTTTACCCCGGGCAGTTTTTGTCTTGAGCACAGATTCGCCCCCCCCCAGAATACGCGGGGCTGCCCAGGTTTCCGGGTTCAGGTACGTGTCCTGAGCCCGGAAGCCTAGAGAGGGATTCTCCGGTGCTTGTGCGACCGGTACCCTCCTGGGGTAGTCTTTGCGTAGTCTGTGCTGTCATGTATGTTGGGGGGGGGGGGGGGGATGGGCCACCGGATCTCTCACAAACCGAACGAAACACGACGACATTTGCCGCCATTTGACGTCGATATTATGTGAGAGCGAAGTACTTCCCCGGACGCGCCGGCCCATTCAGCTGCAAGGCAGCATGGCGCTACTTCGTATTATTTTTTTTTTTTTTTTTATTATATTTAATACTTTTATACTATACATGTATATATAAGTTTTTTATTATATGTATAATACACATCCATGACCAAGGAACACAGAAAATTTTTTGTTCCCTGGCGGGATTTGAACCCACTACCTCGGGCTTGAGCGCCAAGGTGCTAACTATTGAACCACAGAGGTCGTCATATTTAGTGAAAAGTTTGAAATTACTCGTATAATACGATACAGACACTTCAATTTTATTTATAATAAAATAATATATTTGTATAGTTTTAATATTTTTTTTCAAATTCAAAAAAACTAGAACTAATCTTTTCAAATAGTATGTATTCTATTATATCTATAGTATATATTCTACAATTTGTAGTATTTACTCCACACACCACTCTTCACGTTCGTATCTAAGTTAATTATGTAAGTATTTCATCATCATCATCAGCCCTTATCCGTCCACCGCTGAATATAGGCCTCCTTCAATGAACGCAAAGACGGCTGATCCATTGCCATACGGTCCGGCACATGTAAGTATTTACAATTTAAAAATTACTAAAATCCATTACCATACCATATATTGTGATATTTAGCTAAACATTATTTTGTAAAGACAGACAAGTAGGTAGTCAATATCGATAGCGACTTTCTTTTATTTCCCAAGGTAATATTAGTTTGTTTACTCTTGCTTTGGACTCGTAACTTTCGCGGGTTCCGCGTGACGAGCGACACAACCCCCGCATGTGAATGCCGAAGCGGTACTGGGTCTCACGGGTGATGTGTGGCCCGAGGTCCGTGGTTAGTATGGAAACTTCGAATTTTTATCATAAAGTTAATATTTTTTTTAGTTTTTGGAAATCTAAAACTGTCAACACATCGTCAGGGTAGAAACCTATGTGTTTGTGATTTTATAAGAATGATTATTGTAAAACACGGTCGTAATATTCATTTATATGAAATTTTAGAGGTTACTTCAGATTTTTTTTCTATCGAGCAAAATTTTTCCAATCGTGTTTTGAAAACTGTCATCACCTCATACATACGTTCTGTAATACATATTAGAAATTTCAGTGCCAGAAATCTTCAACTTGTGAAATAGCAGCTAATAGGAAACAGCTAATTTTGCCGTTTTCACCTACCAAGGGCCCTTAAGGGTGTGGATTCGAGTTCGCGGTAGTCCGAGTCAGGATGAGTCATGATACTGATTTACGATGCTGAGTAGTGTGATGTGAGCACTGACCTATATTATGTATTTATATATTATAGTACATAACAAAATGTTTTTATATATTATACTAAAAAAATGTTGGCTACATAGATTTCTTTTTTTTTTTGTTTATAATATAGTTTTAGTAAAATGTTGGCTGTAAAACTGACCCAACTATGCTTCCTTCGTTTATTTAGGGGCCACATAAAATCAGGACTGTGTTTTGTGTGATTGGCTTCCATTTTAGGAATTGTAATTACACTGTTGTGCATTTTATTATAGTTTAGGTAAGTATTTTAACTATTACTATGTTAAGTGGGTAATATATTAGGTAGTGTAATTAATGATATTAAATAAATAAATAAATAAATATTTTGTTGTAGGTAGGTATATAATTAATATTATATATTTTTGTGTTTGTTAGTTAATACTTTTGTTAAGATTGTTACGTAGATACTAGATACCTTAGAATAATTTAATGTAAAACTTAAGTACATACTTAGATTATAATTATTGTTATTTAAAATGTATCCAACAGTAATAAAATAGAATAGAATAGAAAAAAATTATTTAGGTTGCATACACTAAATAAATTTTTTCTATTCTATTCTATTCTAAATTAATTATTATAAACAATTTTATTTATATTGAACTGTAATCAATAATAATAATGTCGCTAGGATTATTAATACGCTTTCACACCACCTCTAATCTGTTCCCGTGGTTAAAGTTCTCGAAGAACTTGTGTTACGCGTACCAAACAAAAGAAATATATTTAAGATTTTTATTATACGAGGGCGGCACTGAAAATTTCGGGAATCGAGGAAGTGACACAACATTACTATTTAAAAATGTATTTATTGCTTTTCGAAGTATTCTCCCCGAAATTTGACACATTTTTCCATACGAAGGAACCAATCATTGAAGCAACCATTCCATTCGGAAGTTGGGGTCTCCAAAATGGCCGTTTTGTAGGCGTCCACAGCTTCTTCAGGCAATGAAAATCTCGGACCACGCAATTTATTCTTTATTTTAGGGAAAGTATAGAAATCATTAGGGCTTAGGTCGGGACTGTACGGCGAATGGTCTAATAATTCTTTGTTATCTTGCTCTAAAAACTCTTTTGTTCTGTGCGCGGTGTGAGAACTCGCATTGTCGTGATGGAGGATGATGCGGCGGTTGCAGTTCTCTTTACGGAGTTCAGAAACGACCTGTGGCAAACAAATGCTAGCATACCATTCTGCATTAACCGTTCTTTGTCCCTCAAGAGAAATAGTCGCAACATGGCCGGTTTTGGAGGCAAACGTGGCCACCATTTTTTTTGCAACACTCCGTGAACGAACAATGTTTGTTGGCTTTAACTCATTTTCGAACACCCAAACTCGTGACTGGTTTTTTGTTTCGGGTTCGTACGTGTATATCCAGAATTCGTCACCTGATACGATGTTGTATACAGCATTTGAGGATCCTGCGTGGAATCTTTCAAGAGTTCTACTTGGTGCGTCAGAACTCTCGAGCGCGATATCATAACGCGAGCCGCTTTTTGCTCTTCACAGAGCAAATGCGATATCCATCGAGAAAACAACTTTTTTATACCTAATTGTTCATGCAAGATTATTTGTATTTGACTCATGCCAATGTCTAAAGTTAGTAGTTAGTCACATGTCGATCTTCCTCAATCAGCTTACGCACAGCATCAACGTTTTCTTGGGTGACTGCAGTTTTTGGACGACCTTGACGGGGATCATCACTGAGCTGGACACGTCCACGTTGAAATTCAGCAAACCAGCGATAAATTGTGGTTTTGGATGGGGCTTCATCACCAAATGCAGAAATCATCCGGTCAACACACTGTTTTTGTGTTAAACCACTTCGAAAGTCATAATAAATCATCGCTCTAGAATTTTCTCGAGTCAATTCCATTTTCTCAACGTCTAAACAAGTTTGACAAGACCTTGTGACAAGACCGAGAATCTTTTTTTTAAATAAATAAATGGAATTCGATTTTTAAAACCAAGGAGTTTTCAATTAAAAAGATTTTAATATGACAGGAACAGTGGAAATATTCCATTCCCGATACTTTTAGTGCAGCCTATGTATAATACACATATTTAATACACATCCACGACCCAGGAACACAGAAAATATTTTTGTTCCCTGGCGGGATTCGAACCTGCAACCTCCGGCTTGAGCGCCAACGCTCTTACCACTGAGCTACGGAGGTCGTCAATAATGTTATTACGATTGTGCGACTTCTATATTGTAGTAATTATTTTAGAACTATACCTAATGTCTGTAGACTGCAAGCTTCATCTATAATGGTATCTTTATAGCTACTGATATAATCTTTATTTACAAACTACGATTATTATTTACAACACTCAACATTTTGTTCTATAAAAACTAGATACCTATTTTACTTATTTTCAAATTGTTTCTTCTCAACCAAAATAATTGATAATACTATCCTACTCTAAGATCCTACTAATATTAATTATTAACGCGCAAGTTTGTATGGATTTTTGTTACTCTTTCTCGCAGAAACTACTGAGTGGATTTTAATGAAACTGTACAACAATATAGCTTTAAGTATAGCTTGTACACTATATTTATTCGTAGCTTGTATATCCGAATAACACATAAAGCATATAGGTTATAATTTATCCCCGTATTCCCACGGGAATCACAAATTGCAAAATGCGGGCGAAACCGCGAGCGAAGTTTGTTATTTTTTTATCATTACATCCTTACTAACCCTTTTCCAGACAAATAAAATAAAAAACTCAAACATAAGACTCAAACAGTTTTTAATACTCAACTTATCATTGACAGTTCCAATTGGCGCCATTTATGTGCCTTCTTCTTCTTTCGACTCAATCGCTTTATGCATTTTGCCTGTATCGTGTAAATCTATTATCGCTTGGTTGATCTTAACATTAAGTGTGACCTTGTGCATCATTGACGGTGGCTATTAATCATTATAAATAATGACCATTGCATCATCATCATATTGTTTAAGTTCTTTCTAAGTTTTTTGTATTATGCTCCTCTTTCGACAGCAGTAATGAAGGTTTTTAACACATTATTATAAATTATCCGAAAATACACGTAATTTTAATTGTACATATTTCAAGTTACTAACAGTTTCCTGTAGTTCCACCCACAACTCAAATAAATAAAATCCCCTAAAACTGTCTACAACCTCAATAACTAGGCTACAGAAACCAACACCAAATCGTAAAGATGACGTAATTTAAATTTCTCCTACTTTATGTAATTTGATTCTAAATAATAATTGAGCTTATTTATTTGTATTCAATTTGAAATTCGATTACTTTTACTATCTAATAATTGTAACGATATCAATTTTATGTAATGACTTTTGAATAGAAAACTATTATTATCTATATCAAAGGCAGTAATTCCTAAAACCTACTACGGATATTATTTATGTCGCTATCCCACTTTCGTTTTTTGACGTTGAAGAAACGTCAACGCTTGTAAAACACCAGTGGGATGGGGCCATAGGGGCCGTAGTCAGTTTGGCGTTAATCTCCGTCTAGACGGATTGCTGTTAATTTTATTGTCTCCGTTTGGTTTGGTGTTTTTGAGAAGCGATAGACATGGGTTTATGATATTACAATTACACAACCAGTAGATAATATTATAATGATTAAAAAAAATCCTACTTCTTCAGATTAAGTTTGAGGTCGAGATATAAAATAAATATTTTTATTTTCACCTACTACATGGCGTATTAATTTAGTTAGCTTGGCGTTTCTCGGTGTCGGTTTGGCGTTATTTGATGAGGGAGACAGTACAGTAGTTCATAACAATTTCACACATTCCCATAGGTGTCGCAAGCAAAATCGGGTGAAGGGCGTCCACTAATCAAAATGTCTGCATTATCAATCAGCTATGAAGGCAATTGTGACTTGCTAAATTATGATACTTACGCCTGTAACACTCTGTAACAAACTCTCGCAATACCATAGACATAATATAGAAGGACTGGGCATACCTACGAAAAAAAGGTGTATACCTAGGAACAAGTATCATATGGAATTGACATTCGCGTATACCCGAAAGGGACAGGCATATTTTACAGGGATACCACATTCATAATAACAAGTCTACTTATTTTCAAACAAGTGAATTAAAAATAATAAAAAAACTGGTAAAGGTTGGCGATAACTATAAGCATTAGCCCTAACCAAACATTTATTGTAATTTTAGACATCTGCATTTTTCCGGATTATCGAAAATATTATGTAATGACTAATAACAAACCGCTAAAAACATAAATAATAAAAAAGAAGGCTATATACGTCTTAATATGTATGATCAATAGCCTTTTAGGATAGCAATAAACATATTTGTTTTTATTGTGTTTATTTCGAAAATTCCAGTCACCCTTTTTATATATTACCACATTCTTGGGTAATCTGCCTATAACAAAACTGGTATCACCATACCTACATAAACCGACCAAATTAAAAAGTAGTACAAAATGGCGGCATATTTGACAAACTGTTCGCGAGTGAGAATGTTTGTATGGCATTCAAATTTAGTCGATAATTTTTTGTTGGGCACATCATTGTTGTGCCCAACAAACAAAGAGTGATATTCTGACAAAGACAAAAGAAAGTGTCTATGTCTCTGTCACTCTTGGAGTTTTTCGTATGTTGTTATCTCGTTCCAATACGGTATTATTATTAGCTTGTCAAATCTATTGATACTTGATATTAGGTGTATACCTACAACTCAAATAGGCACTTAACATGGCTACCATTGCTAGGGTTTTGACAGCAAAACCACAAACAATATAGAGGATACTACTATGAAAAGAGCTCTCAAGATGGCGGATCAAGCACTCACTTACAGCTGTCAGTTTAAAGAAAGGGGCAACTCCTCTTATTTCCTAACTTCATGCGCAATACCCATGCTTCGTGCAGTTTTTTTTTACTTAAATTAATATTATCCCATTGAGCGCTGGATACAGGCTCTTTAGCCTATCATATTTGATATATAAATTTATAGTATAGGTATGATATAAAAAAGGATAAGTAAAAGTATTATTGGTGTGGAAATCGTTTTGTTAAAGTGTAATATTGTCTAGATAACGGTACGGAACCCTACGTGCGCGAGTCCGACTCGCACTTGGCCTGTTTTTTTATCATGAGCGTTCCGTTCCTCGATATGACAAAAATCACTCCGTTGCCTGTCTGTCTGTCTGTTTGTCTGCCAAACTTCCTATTGAAATCATGTAATTAAGGCAAGGATCTAGGTCTACTAAGACAGCGAAAGAGAAAAGAAACTGCGCTAGAAAATAGTATTTAGTCTTTTTTTGTTAAGGATGTAGGTACCTATGTAAGCTTGTGCTAGCGTTTGAGAAGAAGAAAAAGACTTCTTCTTATGTATTGGCATGGTATTGGCTCCCGCAAAGATTTGCCAATGTCAGAGCGAGTCTTTGATTTTGTTTACTAGAGGGCAAATGCTCTGCTAAGACCAGCGCGGAGATAATCTGTTTGTTGTTAAATATTTAATGTAGCAAAGCCGACGCCTGACCGACGCCATCTTAAATACGACATTTTATTAGCCTTTTATTTCCAACACGAACAAATTTGAGGAAAATATTATGGAAGTCTGTACCTAAAAAGTTATTTTATTATATTTCTGAATAATGATCAATTTTATTGTTTTTTTACACATGTTATCTATCATTAAATTACTATGCTTTTAATACCTACGATCTGCTTTTATTTTCATTTTGAAACTTCGTTGTCATTATCAAAAGAATTCAGTAAAATATGGTGTTTTGTGTTCGATTGATAATAATATATTTTAGTCACGTTTTGGTACATATCAATATATTATATACAACATATTATATCCTACGTTAAATTTATTTCAGAAGGTCGCCTATATATAGATAAAATATGCCGTAAGGCATATTTTATCTTTGCCTCTATGTACAGATATATTTTTAAAAAAACTTACTTGGGTACATCATCCTGCTTGTTTCTCCCGTCAAACATCTTCGCTGTGTTTTGGAGAGAATTACTACTGGCATTACGTTGGCATTAATTCTTGAATGATGGATGTGGCTGATGGGATCACCTTCAAACTCAGACACAACAAATCAGAAAAACTATTTCTTTGAATATTAACATTTTAGAATTTATATTTGATTAAATATGATCATTATGAAATTTATAGAATACAAAAAATTATATCAGAAAACTAGACATGTTACTTCTTCAATTGATTTTGACGGAATTATAAAATATTACACAATCCATCTTTTATATCTAAAAACTGACATTCCAAATTTAAAGTAATTCAAAATATAATACATACTTAAAAACCAAACAGAACATCTAGATTTTTACGGCATTTCCTGCCTCGCACTACAAATATATGGAATCAGCTGCCACCTATGGTGTTTCCGAACCGATACGACTTAGGGACCTTCAAGAAAAGAGCATACTCACATCTAAAAGGCCGGCAACGCACCTGCTGATCTCCTGGTATAGCGGGTGTCTGTGGATGTCGCTATTCACTTACCATCAGGTGAACCGACTGTCCGTTTGCCCCCTCTTCTATAAAAAAAAAAAATCGTAGTTAACATGAAAAGAGTATGTATAATCTGAGATTACCAATCAACACACCCCCTTAATCTCAGATATACATCATAACACCAGACAAGTACAGAACAATCCAAAAAAGTTTAGAAATTATAAACAAACAAACTACTAATCATGAAACAACAATAATACACTCTCTACACAAAAACCAAAACTCTTAATAATAACTAAAACCACAAAAATACAAGAAAATCACAATACACTATAAAGGAAGAGATATTAAAAAATCTGTAAAAAGTTTCTCTCAAAAAAAAAATCCGTTTTGAATTCCGATATATTTAACAAAACATTATATCCTTTCTCCCTTTATAACAACCTTACACACACGCTTCCACTGCGCGAATCTCTTTTATTAACACCCCCTTACACTAGCACTACCTACACTAAAAAGTTCAGAATTAAAATACCTAAAAGTCTTAATAATAATGTCTATCATAAGACACCAATCACTTTAAAAACCTAGTCACTTAAGTCAATCTCCCTTCAGCTTCTTTCCCATCAACCAGAATTTATATTTGATTAAATATGATCATTATGAAATTTATAGAGAATACAAAAATTATATCAGAAAACTAGACATGTTACTTCTTCAATTGATTTTGACGGAATTATAAAATATTACACAATCCATCTTTTATATCTAAAAACTGACATTCCAAATTTAAAGTAATTCAAAATATAATACATACTTAAAAACCAAACAGATCGTAGTTGACATCAAAAGAGTATGTATAATCTGAGATTACCAATCAACATTAATTACTGGCACAGACTAAATATCTTATGTCTGAGGGTAACATTTGGTATGAGTTGCCTGGGCTCGTCCCAGGTAAACTAGTTTATGTTCATGGGCGACGCTGACCACTTACCATCAGGTGGTACGTCTGCCCGTTTGCCTATTGAAGTAACATAAAAAAACTGGTATGAAAATTTTATTTCCCATTAATATTTCCTCTTCCTCCTCGCAAGACCTATTCCACGGCTGGAAGCCTTCCTTCGTAAGAATATCTTCTCTTAGTTGGTTCAAATCAGGGAAGTCTCTTTTTAAACGAGTTGGGGTTTTCATATCATTCTTCTCTGTATCCCATAGATTTAGTAAGAGGTAATTTCATGCCGAATTGGGCCGGCACGACCGCGGTGGAACATTTCGCTCACATAACACCGGCGTCAAGTGACAGATAAGCTGTCACGCACACAGGGGGATAGGGAAAAGGAGGGCAACGCATCTGCATAACTTTTTTGTCTGTTTTTTTGTTGTTGTGTGGATGTCTCTGCGCGTTGGTAAGACACCATAAGGCTCGGACTGCTCGGTTGCTTCGCCCGTGTTAAAATGGGTATACATTCATAATATGACTGATGATGATTAAATAGCAATCACAGCAATATATGTATCTACTGGTAAATGATTTGTTTTATCACAACATGACATACATACAAATATTACCCCATTTATTATAGGCAGAGCCTGTTCTTATGGCGATCAGACAACTGATACGTATCTACTTATATATTTCTAAATACATATACCTACATACATATTATAGCTAAATTCAAGACACAGAACAAATGATCATTGCTCATCACACGAACATTTGTCCTGGGTGGGGAACGAACCCACGACCTTTTTTACGACGACGGTTTAGTAGTTGCGTCCTAATCACTCGACCAACAGGCCAGTCAAGTATAGATCCGATATCCATTATATATAGGCCTTTGCTAGTCGTCTGTCAGTTTTTAGCGCCTTCATCGTGTAGATAATGCTAATTGCTAACCCATAGAAGTAGATACTCTATGTTGAGATATAGTCTATACTCTATGTTAGTCTTTAGTTTTTGCATCACGTGCGGGGTTTCAATAAAAACAAGCGGATGCTTTACAATATGCGCGATCGAAGGCAATACATACATAATTCTAAGAACAGAGAATTGCATTAATTTTTTGCTGCATCTGTATGCTTGAAAAGTTGATTCATAATTTGATTTTTACAACGCAAAAATTCCATAGCAAATTATTTGTCTGTGCTGTTGTATATCCCAGTTATTCTCCGCTGTTACCTTAAAGGAAAAAAAAAACAGTCTTTAATCAATTAGTTTTTAACCTTCCTATATAATAAGGTTCTCAAACGCAAACATATTTATGCCATTCGGATATTACTATAGATTACATCTTAAAACTCATAGATCCTAAGCAATTTGCACTTTGCAGTCCCATGTCTACACTTTCAAATAAAAAAAAAGCAATAACAATCGATGTCAAAAACTACGAGCACAAAATCTTTTTAAAAAAAGATGTCAAAAATAAGATGGCGTTTGGCGCGTATTCGTAACAATCGACTTGAATTTTTTGTTCAAACTACCTTGTCCTTGTCATTTAACAATTCCAGCGTAAAACATCTGTTTTAATGGAATTTATTGCGTTTCCTCGTTTCTTAGAACCTTGGATTATCAGCATCAATACAATAATTGTAGTAGTTTTTTTTTACAATTATTTTAGAAACGAACTTACCCTAGTTGTTCCATATAAAAATGTCGTATATGTATAACAATTGAAATAAGAACAATAGGTAGCTTTGAAATGATTAATATTTATTTAATAGTTCGCACTAATTTCGTCTACCTACATTTTAATTTTAAGGTTGAACTTGTCGATGGCGCCAACTCTAAAAAAATGAATGCTATCTCACCTGACATAGTCCGCGAACATGTGTGTTACAATGAAATGCACAATGATTCATTCCGAAAATGTCCTTTTAGCAAAACAGTTATTATAGAAAAACTATTAAGTTTATATTTTCAAACTATTTTTTTTTTATATTTTGAATAACTAAACTATATCTGTACGGGCTTTATTTTTGAGATTTCATGCTCGGCATACTATTTATTTACACCCAAAGTTGGGCTAAAATCAGTGTTGAAATACGAATGTTTAGAAGCTTGTATTTTTTAAATGTATAATTTTTTTACGATTTTGGGTACATTACACGCATAAATAACGACGACATCAATTTATATTATCCTTAGTTTTTCATAGTCAACGTCAAACTTTGTAGTAATTATTGTTCTGCGTTTGTATGGAAAGATGAGCGACTTTTGTAACCTTAAAGCAACAAACATATCAAATGGTTTCGAAAAGCCTTAATCAAATGTTAGTGACTTTTTGTATAATATACCTATATAGTGATGAAAATCAGTCGATAAATCATGTAAAAAGTGACACCAAAACAAAACCAATTGATGCGTGAATTCTGCAATGATCTACACGCGAGTAACAAAAAAATGAAAAACGTACGTCAGTCAGATGCTTAACAATCTATACCTACCTACTAATATTATAGCCTGACCAGAAATTGTTATCCCTGCGTGGTGTCGCGACTGTATCTTTTTGAAGTCAACACATAGTATCGTCCATACAGAAATTTGTAAAATATTTTTTTCTTGTACTTTAAAAAAAAAACTTTTTCTTCGTAAAATAATAAGGAGTAGCCGCTCCTTTGTCGTCCCAGGACCATAGCCTTATGACTTCCAAATCCAGCACATAGTATGGATGTATGGAGATACAGGTGAAGCTGCACAGTTAGTAAACATGGTTCTTAAGTGGCTGGGAGATAGAAAGTGTGTCGTCACAGTCGGATTACTTCCCATTGCTGGCTTTTATGTTTTACATACTGGTCAATGTAGAGGGCAGCACCTGTACTTTTCGTGTATCTGTGATTTATCATAGTAGACGTAAAATTGAAAAAAGAATTCACGCTTTACGCTTGATAAAGGTGCGTGCGCATATAGACGGCAATATATCAGACATAGGCGCCATTTACAATCCCATTCTTTTAATGACTATATCTAAAAGGCCTAAACGACAGCCAAGGTCATTTCTAATGACGTCCATGAGAGGATTGCGAATATAAAAATCATTTTTCCAAAGCAAAACAAAGTTGATAGGACTTATCTATATCTTATCATAGCACATATTGTTTAGTATCAATCGGTCCTTCGACAGTGTAGTGGTACGGGGTAATAACATGACAGACGTACCAACAATACCACCTATACCTGCGAGACGGAAGGTTCTGGAACGTAAGTTATTTCTATAATAGTAATTGCTCGCGATTTTGCGTAGAATTGCAATTAAAAATGGTGATTTGTTCAAAGACTATTTCATGAGGAATTATATTGTTTTCTCCTATAAAAAGCCTATGCTCTATTCCAGACTACAATCTATCTGTGATCCAAATTTCAGCCCGATCCATTCACCCGTTCGTGAAGCAAACATTATCAAAACATTTAAACTAACACTTTGTAAGAGCAGTGCCATCCTGCTTTGCATCCGAATTGGGCCGGCACGACCGGGGTGGTACCTCTCGCATACATAACATCGGCGTAAAGTAACAGCTATGCTGTCGCGTTTCGTGAGGTTTGTGAGTTTCCAGGGCCCCATTTGGGGAGATAGGGAAAAGGAGGGCAACGCATCTGTATAATCTCTGGTTGTGCGGATGTGTATGGGTGTAGATAGTCGCCAAAAGGGTTTGATTGCTCGTTTGACCTTTTAAGTTAATAATAATAATATAGAGTGTAGTAATGTGTTTGTATGTTATAATTGGAAACTATTCATTATTCAACCGAAAATTAAAAAAAACTTTCTTTATAATGCTTCATTATCACTTAGTGACAGGCTATGAAAATAATCATCATCATTAGACGATCTTGCTTTATAATATCAAATATTATTCTACCTTTTGGACCCAAAGGCATTTTTTTTTATCTAATATCAGAACTATTAGTCCAAAAAACGACGAAATAACGTCAATTTGGTTCCGACCAGTATAATGACCAAAGCAATCTCTGGAATGGAAATAAAACACAAACCTTGGTATTCCAAGGCCCGTGACGTCATCAGACGTGGTTTTTATGACCCCAAAAAACCCATCGATTGTTATTTGTAACCGGTTTTCGTACTGTTTTTTGGTTTGTTGTTATTAAGAATATGATTCTAGATTATAAACAAATCAAGTTGGCTATTATTTACGCGGGAAAATGCAAGTGACGCCATTTTCGTAAAAAATATGACGCCATTTTTTATTTAGCCTGCTGCTTAAGTTTTTTTTTAATTTATTAAGAACTGGACAAATGTCCTTTGCCCTCTTTTAAGTAATATTACTTTAGTACTATTTTTTATTCTATGGTACTTACGAGTGTCGAGTATTTTTCAGTGTTTTCGGGAATTTAACTTTTTAATCATCACTTCTGTTTCTGTACCTTTCAAAGAAAGTCAAGATGGCCGATCCTAAAAAGTCTATTTCGGTATTGATGTTTTGCTGTCCTTACACTGCTTATCCTTCATGAAACACAGTAAAGCTATCTGTTTTAATATAATAAAGCAGAGTCTGCAGAATAGTTATTTTTAAATATGGTAATATCTTCAAGTAGCCGTATTGAAATCTTTCGCATTTATTGAGGAAGGGAGTTTAAGATGATATACCTATTTTAAAACGTTAGTGCGGGTAAAACCGCGAATATCAGTCGAATATAATTTAGTTAAAAACGTATGTTTTAAGTGGTTTACAATCTCTTAATATTATATTTTAATAAAATCACGTTTACTACAACGTGATCAAATTATTTCTTTAAAGCGTATATTTAATATACAAGACAAGCTTTTGTCCGCCTCTCCGCTTGCATTCACTACAATCGAATATAAGACTGGACGACTATCATCATCAGCCTCTATCCGTCCACTCCTGAACATTCCTTCAATAAACGTCAAGACGACCGATCCCTTGCCACTTGCATCCAACACGGACCGATCACTGTACGGGGATCGTCTTCTAACCTAGCCGTGTGTGGGGTTCGCACTTGGAGAGTGTCGTTACCCACTAAAACCGCTGCAAGCGCCCTCAGTCGCCTTTTGAGAGTCCCGGAACTTGCAGGCAACGCAGGACCCTCGGCGACAGACTGGCCCCAGCGAAAAGGCCAGACTCCCCTTCGAAAGGGGGGACTGCTCGGCTGTTCGTTTTCGCGATACTTTTAGCAGTCCCCGACGATGTCGTGTCTAGCTGGATCCAGGTTAAAACCCCATCCTGGACCCGACACAAGCACAGGGGCGTTACTGGACGCAAATTAGGTAGCGCCTCCTACACACCCCAATTCGTCGCCCGCGGTGGTAGGCCTCGTCGGCGGCCTCCTCTCTCACCCGCTCATCGGCCTCCTTCTGGGACATTACTGCCTCGCAGAAGGAGACCATCGCCGTCCAGGACTCGTCGTCACGAAGCATCGGGGTGATGATGCTTCGCAGAGACAAGTCCCCTCCGATAACCGACGTCAGATCGCGACGCAGCGCCGCCCATCTCGGGCACACCTCGAGGGTGTGCTGGTCTGAGTCCACCGCTGCGCCACAATCGTGACATACAGTTACCGGCTCCCTTTGGGCCTGAGTGTGTGACCCTTATTTTTAATACCTGTGGTGTGACCAGTCCACTGCCACTTCGACGAGCTTAATAATGCGGGATATCGGTAACGTTAGTTCTCTGGCCATCCGCCAGAGAATTAACGTTCTTCGAATCCTATCTACCAAAAAAAAAACCTAGCATAGCACGGCTATAGTCTTAATTATATATTATATAACTTTGAAGAAAATTAAACAAAAGAAGATCAGCGAGAACTTGAATCTCGAAGTTCGAACTAATTGATCAGAGGATTTTTTTGAAAAAGCATTTTTCTGGGGTGCCCAGATTGGAAAGCTCCCACCGATAAAATTTAGTATCATAATTACTACGTTTCTACCTAAACCTATATGGGATAAATAGTAACTCTAATCTGGGTCATGGTTTACGTGGAAGATATGCAAACACGTTCAGTTCACGCGTGATTGGGTAACAAACAAACAAACATACTTTCACATAATCTCAATAATAGTGTGGGACATGCTATTGTATTTGCTAAATATACAACGACACGACCATTTGCGCGTAATGTGGGACTAATAGGTATTACGTGTATAAGGTGAGTGAGGTTTGTGTCCAGATGTGGATGGAGAAAGGCTGACAATGATGTTGGTGATAGGTTTAAATATAAAGCTTATATTTAGATGTATAAAGGCGCGGCTCCACTGCGGCGCAAGCAGAGGCTACGCACGTGTGTTAAATTGTAAATTGCAAAGAAAATTTTATTAATCAAAGCAGTGAGTTGCAGTGGGAACTATCACACACATATTTTCTTGCAAAGCGAAACATGACAAACGTGATACGTCCGTAGACTTTTCGTGCGCCGCGGTGGAGCCGCGCCCTGATACTTAGATGTAAAATACTCTATTTAGTGAAGGTAAACCCGCATTGGTGAAACAAAATGCTTCCCCCTTTTTTGAAGTCGGTTTAAATGTCTATGTCATAATGACGAATCGATTGACATCTCATCAGAATCGGATAAACAGTTTAGGCGTAGGGTAGAACATACCTACATACGTAAATACAAACATACATATACCTTTCGAGGAGGGGTATGCTTACTTTAAATCATTTTACTTTTAATGATTATTACCTAGCATCATCAAATTAAAAGAGACTCATTTAATGTTGACCTTCGGTAAATGCTAATGATTATTTTTAAATGTTACGCGACAAAAGATCATCACCTTGACGCACAGGATTCTAGAATGACATGTTTTATGTTATTGAAATGGTATTCTTTTGACGATTTGTTTTCCAAGCTCCGCTAGTCATCGGTTAGAATGACACCTGTCAAACTAATCCAGACGCCACCGCACTGTCATATGTGCTGTCATTCCAATGTCATTCTAAACCAGGTACACTTATGAACTATCATTTTAAAGATGGAAGCTTGCGTAGGTTTTACGGCAACCTATAAATAATTGATAATAAACTAATATAGACTAACTTTTATATAACATATAAGTTTAGTTTTACGTTAAATGTTTTTTAGTTAAATTAATTCGCAGTTTAAGAAATTATTATAAGAATAATAATAAAAATCTGACAGCTTGAGAACAATGTTCCCTATTTTATACCAATTCAACGTAAACGAGAGAGAAAATATTCTTGCCCTATAAATAAAATATTACACCGATATATATACATTTTTTATATTTAACTACAAAATTATCTCAATTTACGTACCTAATAACATTTAGGTACGTAGTAGATAAAAATAAATAATATTATTTATAAATGTGAATACATATGTGATATTATATTAATTATTCCGGTTTTATCAAAATAAGTAGATAAAAACAAAATATTAAGTATAGAAAATTTTAGAGGTCCATAAAATGCTGCTCAATTTTAATATACATAATATTATATAGGTACACTATTGACTATTCCACAATAATGTTTTTGTATTTTTACGTGAAAATATGGACAGGGCTCACAAACATTTTCGAGTTGTACATTTAAAACCTGCGTGACAAGTAACGTGTCCCAGTGTTATGTGGGTCAGTCGAGGAATGCCGCTCGGCGGGCCGCTCCCACCTGCGAGATGATCGCGGAAATCCTTTGAAATGTGCCTTTTTATAGATGAATTTTAATATAGAAAACAAATTAAACAGACTGTAGATAGAAAAAATTAGTACGGACTATAGATAGAAAAATCTAAACCAGAGGTTGTTCAGCGATTGAAAAAAATCATTCAACTTCAAATACACTTTGACAGTACCTAAAAGCCATCCGACGAAGCTGTACAAAACTTCTTTGTACAGCTTGGCAAAAAAGAGTATGGAAAAAATGAGGGCGCCACTTTCACTTAGGTCTCATCATAATATGCAAAATCGGTAAGATAATTTAATCAAATCGTTAAAAATAAATGTGAAACACTAAGCTTTACTCAAAATCTAGTATTTGTCGGCCAAGTATTGTCAACATCATAGGTTTCCATTTAGCAAAATAGTTAGTTCCACCTGTCACCACGTCATACTCTTTTTTGCCAAGCTGTAATAAAAACTAAACGTCATACGTCATCTATTGTCGTCATTATTCAACTTTGAATATGTGCGTATCGTAGTGTGTAGCTGTATAACATTTTATTTAATTAATTTAATGTACTTATAATGCATATTAAACCAAAATAATAAATTTCCATTCCCTCTCCACTTAATCTTTAACTATACCAAATTTCAAATTCCTCCGTTTGCGCAATCGTAATCGTATGTACTGGTATATATACATCTACCCTTACTATCATATACGCCTCTATAGTCAGTAACAATAAAAATGTATGGACTCTTAAAAAAAGTCACCTCACCTTAATAAAGAGAAAAAAAAATTGGCACCAATTTTTTTTAATTTCTTTTAGTTTTTTTAAATATATTTAGAAACCATTGACGTGTTAAAGTTATCCGATGTTTTATATTTTCATCGGTTATTCTTACAACGCTTTGAAAATATTCAAATCGAGTGAAACTTGCGAATTTCTATTATTTAAATTTTACGAAATGGTCGCAAATGTTTTTAATATTCATAATCGAATATTAAACTTCCTTTTATAATTTGAATGACAAGTGAGGGAAAACGTTATTCAGTTTTTATTGATAGCATAAGAAACTCTAACTCTAGTTTTCTCGAAATTAGGCGAGGACGATTTCAGGCCTATACGTTAGATAAATTGTTCCTATCTCGCCAAATACTGGTATTTCATCTCAAGGAATATTTGAAAAAAATTAGAAAATTTGAAATACCTGTAAGAAATTTTGCCATGCTCAAATGGTGAACGTAATAGCAATTCAACGAATCAGTAATCTGTGTGTAAGCTCCATCGGCCATTCATCCATCAATGGCCATCAGTCCGCCAATCAGAGTGCAGAATCGGCGCAGCGTCGCAGCACAAAGTCAGAATTTGTGTTCATACAAAACATAACATTACGGCTCTATTCCGGCTATAAGCTCGATGATCCCTTTATAAGTCGGACTAAAATACTGATCTCTTATTTACTCAGCATACCACAACCAGACAACCACCACAGTGTGTTCGTTACAATGAAAGTTGAGTTTCATGACAAAAAAAAAAGTAATTACCTTATCAGCTATGAGTAATGCTCCATATTTTTTATCTGTGTAAACATAGATAAAACAAAAGATGTTTACTATGTAGTCATCAGAAAGACAGAACACGCCTTACAAACTTTACTGTTATAATATATACCTACCACTGTTTTAAAGACTTTCGTTCGCCAATCGCCGCGCGCGAATTGTTAACGCTTAGTTCGGAGTTCCTACGCTTTATGTTATAAAATTTTGTTTCTTTCGGTTGTCCCTAGGTGGCGCTGTTATTTATGTAATGAAGAGCAAACCGATAAGTGGTCAGCATCGCCTAAAAATATACAAGTCCACCAGAGGCCTTAGACCAAGTAACATTAGAAAAACGATAACGAAGTTCGAAAAGAATAAAATGTATGGGATTGACATAAGCCGTCGTCAATTATGTCACTCGTTATCGTTATCGCAAGTTGGTAGACAATGTTAAAATTCGTAACAAAATAATAAACTGTCAATTGGTTATCGAACACTTATGTCAAACTTATGTTATTTTATTATTGATATTGATTCGTTATCCGTGGGCGTAGGCCATGGAGGGCAACATTTTCACAATTTTTATGAGTTATAGTGTGTATGAGGTCTATTTACATAGAAATTAATTTTAATTTTTTGGTCCGATTTGACACTTTTTGTCGAACTTTATTGACACTTGACAGTTGTTGTTGTTGCACTGTCACGATCTTTGATTGATCATTGGCTATAAAATTATTATCGTTATCTCAAAGACGATAACGAATTTCGGCTACACAGCGATGTCACTTTGTCTACAGGCCCTAGTTCTACCTAGCTCAGTTCATACGTTGCCTTTCTGAGATGTTCTCGTAGTATGAAAAGTCAGTAATTACATTGACTGTCCTTTCCGAAAACCACCAAAGCAGTACAAATTTGGTATGGAACTTATCTTATCGCTGGATGCGCACAGTACCGGTCGTTTTAGAGATCCTTAATGAATGAATTAATGGATTTTCCATGAATTAGTTAATTCATGAATTAATGGATCTTATATTCATTGTCATAGAATGCTTTCCTTCGGAAGATTTTTAATCCTGTGAAACTCAGGTTTTTCGATGACATAAAAACAACATTTCAGACATTTCTTTTAGTTTCTTTTATAACTGGTTGACGATCCATTTCCAAAATGGCCGAGCAGCCAATATGGCGCGAAAGAAAAATACAGATAAAACAATACTTTCTATAGGTACAACGCGGTCACTGCCGTATCTGGCAACACTGGATCTCATTTGAAATCGATTTCAATCCATCGGAAAGTGACCTTAACAATGTCGGTATAAATTGCCTCTATAATATATAGTTAAGTTTTGTGTTTAAGTATCAAATATAAAGTATTCATTTATACACAAATATAATGTAATGTGTTTATTAATGTTAGTATATATAATATGGACAGCCATTTTATATTTCTTGATCCCTAAATAACCATTAAAAAAGTATTTCATGTTATTTGTATTGAAAAATACCTATATTTTCTTTCTTAATTGATGATTAAGTTATTTCATTCGTTTCTTGAATGTTGATGTTTAATTAACTGTTAAACTTTATAAATTGAAATCTTATGCACAATTCATTAAAGAAAAAACATAATTTTAAATCATTTTTATTAGACCGAGAGATGGGTACAGCGGCCATTGCCCTGTAAAATACAATAACCACATGAACCCAAGTCTCCAGTGTTGAAAAAATGATTATAATCAACATTGTATTCAAATTCATCAAGAACACACATGACACAAAGCGTTTTTGAATTTGAGCTTTAATGTTTTAGATTTGAGACAGGCGTTTGACAACTCAAATCAAATGTTATACTAACACGCATTGTTCTATTGTACGGTATGGATCAACATTCTGTAGATTAAAATTCTTGAGATGTTTGTATTGAAGAAATTCTCGTTAACATCGAGTATACAGTAAGAATAAGGATTTTTTATCAATGTTGATTCTAAGGATATACGCACCTGCGTCTCAGGATAGGCAAAGCATGGACAGGAATTCGAACATGGGCGTTTACACAAGTTCTTGGACTTTATAGTAAGAGGTTTTTTTAGAATTGGCTAAGCTAATGGCCTAATGACCCTAATGCTACATCGGCTTAGTGTTGAGCTAGGTGACTCACCTATTGATTTTTATATGAGGGGGGCCCCCCGCCAACCGTCTTCGACCACATGGCCACTGTGCCGCGTCATCATCGGGTGTATCGCTAGTAAGAGGTAGACCTAGTGAAGTGTGGGACCCGGGAGTGCCCACCCTAACTAATACCACTGCGAGCGCCTTCAGCCGCTTTTTGAGGGTCCCGGATATGCAGGAACGAACGAACGAACAGGATCACCTCAGCGACAGGCTGGCCCCGGCAAAGGCCAGACTACTCCTCGTAGGGGAGGACTGCCCGGCCGCTACTAAGCAGTCCCCACGACGTCGTGCCATACAGACCCAGGTTCCCATCCTGAGCCCGACACGAACACAGGGGTGTTACTGAAGGCGCATTAAATAGCGCCTCCTAAGCACCCCCGTTCGTCGCCCGCGGGAGGAGGCTTCGTCGGCGGCCTTCTCTCTCACCCGCTCGTCGACCTCCATCTGGGACATTACTGCCTCGCAGAAGGAGACCATCGCCGTCCAGGACTCGTCGTCACCGAGTATCGCGGAGATGACGCTCGGCAGAGACAAGTCCCCTCCGATGACTGATGTCAGACTGTGACGCAGCGCCGCCCATCTCGGGCACACCTCGAGTGTGTGCTGGGCCGAGTCCACCGCCGCGCCACAATCGTGACACACTGTCAACGGCTCCCTGCGGGCCGTCCGGCAGCGCCCGTCTGCATGTGCCAACTATGTTGAGATCGGCTTCCAGTCTTTTTTTTTCTTTTACGCCGGGAAATGCTCTGAGGCATCCCGCCTAGGGAGTGGGTCTCCCCAGGTGGGTATGTGGGACTCGCTGCACCCGAAAGATGGTAAATGGACGCAGCTCTACCCACTAAAACCCGGCGAGTGCCACCAGTGCCGCCTTGGTGAGATGCCCCGGGTCTGTTAAGCTGACAGGGCATCTCGACGGCTAGTCAGTCCCGCAAGGGCCCGACGCCACCTCCACAGAGGAGTTGTCCCGCACCACAGAACAACCCCTCCCTGGATGGGATGGGATGGGAAAATGGAGCGACTGCCATATGACCTCCACAACCCAGTAACTGGGTAATACCCTGTGGTAAGACTGGTTGTCTTATTTTCCGGCTTCTGAAGACCCGTAACGACTGTCAAAGATCCACGAATGATAGCCGGGACCAACGGCTTAACGAGCTTTCCGAGGCACGGAGGAGACTCGGTGGTCTTTGATCACCCATCAACAGACCAACCCAGGCATTATCCTGATGGATCGATCCGTGCGGCTGTTATTACTTATCCACGAGCTCCTCTCCTCTGCATGTACCACCAAGATGCTTTTTTTTTATGTCATGCCCATATGCCCATGAACATTAACTAGTATACCTGGAACGAACCCAGACAACCCATTGCCATGTGTTGCCTATCCTGAAACATAAGATGTTAAGTCTCGGTGCCAGTAATTACACTACCTGTCTTGCCCTTCTCCCCGAAACACAGCAAAGCTGTTTCACGGGAGAAATAAGCAAGATGGTGGTACCCATGCAGTCGAGAGCTCGGCACAGCGCTTCCCTCCCACCGGTATGCTTATTGATGCTGTGAAGCTTTGCTGTCTTTCAGAAAGAAGGGTGGGACAGGCAGTGTAATTACTGGTACCATTTTCTAAGAGGTAGTGCCATGCTGCTTTGCAGCTGAATTGGGCTGACTCGGCCGGGATGGTACCTCTCGTTCACATAACACTGGGGGGGCATAGGGAAAAGGAGGGCAACGCATCTACATAACTTTTGATTGTATGGATGTGTATGGGTGTCAGTAGTTACCATAAGGCTCCGACTGCTCGGTTGCCTCCTTATGTCATAAAAAACCATTCAGTTGTATGCATCATCATCATCATGTAGCATCCCACCTACCGGTCTAGCAGTGAACATACAGGTTAATGATGGTGATATGGTCCGCCATCTTGGATTTACTTTTCTATTAACACGAACCATATGCAGCATTATCTACGCAATCAGATACCTTGAGCCATAGTCAGCAAATATGTACACTTATGGAGTGTGAGCTGAAAACAGGTGTTTCGACACATGACACTTTACTGAGTCACCGTATTTGCTATAAGCATTAGTTTATTTACCGCAGTCTCGATTAGTGTTAGATCCAAAAAACGTATTTTTTCATACAAATCTACCTAGAGACCTTACCTCCAAATACTCAAACGAATCTCAAATTTAAGACTGACTTAACTCGTGTTGTCCCTCTTTTTTCTTTGAATCTGACACGTCGTAGCATGAGTTTAAGTACTTCTTAAATTTGAGATTCGTTTCAGTATTTGAGGGTAAGCTAATCGCCTGTTGGTCCTAATTGATTTTTTTATGAGAGGGTTGCCCCTCCCCTCATAAAAAATGGAAGGGGGTAGGAAGCTTGCTACCAATGTATGCATTCAAATGATAGCATTGAAATATGATTCTGTCGCAGGGAAATGAGAATATCAGTGATTTCACGAAATCTCTAGGAGTACCACGAAATCCCGGTAGATGTTGAATATTCTTATTTCCGACGTCTTACTAAACAAATCTAGTGATATGACAAAACACTAATATAAAATCAGTGATATGTCGTTTCACTCAACTAAATCTAGTGAATGTCAGAAAAGTGTATACTGCCGAATAAAAATCGAGACCTGAGTGATTCCTGACCCTATGTGGGCTTAAACTTGATGTGTATACTGTATACCCAAACTAAAACCACCGCGAGCGCCTTCATTCGCTTTTTGAGAGTCCCGGATCTGCAGGCAACAGGAGCACCTCAGCAACAGGCTTGCTGGAAAGGTCAGATTACCCCTCTTAAGGCCCGGCCGCCTCTTTCACATGCCTATCAATACAGTTTGGAAAACTTTATATTGTTAGGACGTATGGCACCTCAGTCCTCCCGTGATCATGGTCGCTGTAAAGTATCCGAAACGTCGTGTATGCAATCTAAATAAACCGCGATAAAATATGTAAAGGCTGATTTATTATAAAAATCGTATATTTAATTCCTAAAACCAAGAAATGCTAAATTGTAAACGGAACTTAGATGATTACAATTGTCTTTCTCTTAACTGGTCTTCTAAAACATCTAAGCATAGTTCGTTAGTTGTGAGAGAAAGGCATACATATAATATGTTGTAAATCATTTTGTTTATGACGTGAAAGCTAAGATGATATAATGTATTACTGAAAGTGTACTCACTTTCAAACTAAAGCGTTAATGTTTCTTACATAAAGTAAATTTCTATTCTAATTTCTATAAGATGCCAAATAGTTTGAATAGCAAATGACTTCGAGTTTCCTTGCATGCTATAGAAATTTCTTTTATATATTTAGTCTATAAATCTTTATTTAGACCTTTTACATCCATGAATTTTTAGGCCTATAAATTAAAAATTAATAAAATGCCAGTGGTCTGGACAACCGTCGTTCGTATCCAAAACTATCTTATCTCCTGCCTTAGCACTTAGCCCAAATTGCACAGTGAAAAGTTTCATTACAATCGGTTTAGTTTGAGACGTTCATTGCGAACGGATAACGTGATTTTTTATATCTAAAGTTTGTATAACTTCACTGAAGTGCCCAGTGACTTACGGATTTAATAATAATCGACGAGGATGACATATAAATGGACATAATCATTTTTCATGGCTATGAAATCTAATTTCTTTTGCTAACAGTTTTTTATGTAATTACAATAAATACTTACAAATATGAAAATTACTGAAAGAATGACATATAGTTTGGCAAAAAAGAGTATGACGTGGTGACAAGTGGAACTAAATATTTTACTAAATGGAAACCTATGATGTTGACAATACTTGGCCGACAAATACTAGATTTTGGGTAAAGCTTAGTGTTTCACATATATTTTTAACGATTTGATTAAATTATCTTACTGATTTTCCATATTATGATAAGACCTAAGTGAAAGTGGCGCCCTCATTTTTTCCATACTATTTTTTGCCAAGCTGTAATTGCACTGCATATAGGTGCAACAGCAATTGTAAAATGACAATTAATAAAAGAAAACTATTATTAACTATTAACTTTTGACTTACATAAGCTAGTTACGGTTTAATTTAATATTACAATATTATAAAATCAGACTACTTCATATTAGAATTGTGGTTAAACACGGCTGATTTGTAGACATTGACACTGTCGTTTAAGGGCCCCTTATCCCAAATTGTAGTTTCTAGATCGAGGTGTTTTCATAGAAGTCGTCATTTTAAAATAATAATAAAAAATAGGGTATAGATACATCTTTGATCTAGGGATTTTTCTGGATGAAAATACAATATTTAACATTTTACATGATCAAAAAAAATTCTAAAGTAACGTCGATTTTAAAAGCAAATTGAGTAGTATGAGACTTCGGGTAACTCAATTTTAATGAAACTTTTACGTTTAAATTGCTAAACGGGGATGACGTGGAAATGATTGGATAGATCTTTATTATGTCACTTCAAAAATTTTTGAAAAATAAAAAACGATAAAAATGGCTCTCGCGCATCGCACCACGTCGCGCCAGTACCCAGCCGGGCGTCATCGAAGTAGGACCTGTGCCGCTTTTGCTCGTGACTACGTTGTTACCGCGCATTTTATATTATTACGTCTAAATAAATGAGACGACACAGTGTAAATAATATAGCTACTTAATACTTACTAACAATTGTTGTTCTTAGTTGTAATTAGTTTGCAATACAAAACCTTTAATTAGTGTAAATAAATAGATACTTGAGTTTGTGTAGTACCTAGTTATTTAATTGAAATGGCGAATAAAAAAAGTAAAATAAGGAAAAAGAATCTTAATACAGTTTTATCACAAACTAGCTGTTGCCCGCAGCTTCGCCCGCGTTAACTTAGATATACAACCATATACGCATTGATGATAATTATTTATCTATGGACGGGCGTATGACTTTATTTTATAATATGTAGTGATTAATACCGTATTTTTGTGAATAGCTTTTACATTACCGCTTTATAATTGGCAATTTTTTAAAGTATTAAAATGGATATAGGTAGTATGTTATATTTAACTAATGTAGACATATTATGCCATCGCGGACTTTTCAGTATGCATATTTAGGATACACAATTCTATCATACATTGATACAATAATAATTAATTCTGTGTATAATATTGTAGTACATTATTTTGATCTATCTGTTAGGGTTCATCCAGCGTTTGCAATGTAAGTGCAAAAAATGTGCTTATTTATGACATCACATCAGAAACTTCTAAAATTATGAGTGTTTATCTACTATATTATGCATGTACCTATTACCTTCCTCTTGAATCATTCTATCTATTAAAAAAACCTCATCAAAATCCGTTGTGTAGTTTTAAAGATGTAAGCATACATACAGTCAGACGCGGGAAGCGACTTTGCTTTATAGTTTATACTATGTAGTGATGTCTTCTTCCAGAAATTGTTAACACTTGAAGAATTAAAATTGTCCGACAATAAAGAAAATGAGGAACCTTCATCACAAAATATTTCTGATTTGCAATCATTTCCTAGCCCCCTACCCACAGGGCAGTGTCGTGAGGACTATGGCCTTGACCCTCTTCTCAGAGGAGACCCGTGTCTAACATTAATCGATGATGTATGGGTCGATGAAAATGAACCTGGACCTAGCATACCACAACTAAATTTTGTTGAATTTTAAAACGATTAATATAGTATAAAAGAATATGTTTGTCTACAATTTTTTAATCTCCTACAAGCATTCTTAGAATGATTGATTTTTTTTATAGCTTAGGCCTTAGGGGGACCAACGAGCATTCGGAGCCTTAGACGACTACCGACTTCCATAATAATAATAATATCTAAGGACGCTTTTTGCACCACGTCAATCTGGTCCCATGGTAAGTTCTCGAAGAAATTGTGTTACGAGTACCAGACAATGGAAATATATTTAATATTTTATACTATACATATATTTAAGGTTTTTTATTTATAATACACATATTTAATACACATCCATGAACCAGGAACACAGAAAACTTTTTGTTTCCTGGCGGGAATCGAACCCGCAACCTCCGGCTTGAACGCTAACGCGCTAACCATTGAGCCACAGAGGTCGTCCTCGTAACCATTCACACAAGAGATAATGCAGATGCATTACCCTCCTTTACCCCATCCCCTGCAATGGGACATCGGAAACTCATTCACCGCAAGAAACTGGGTGCGTAGCATAGGTGTCACTTGACGCCATTATCATGTGAACGAGAGGTACCCCTACGGTCGTGCCGGCCCAATTCGGCTGCAAGCAGCATGGCACTACCTTTTAGACCTATGTAGCTAATTCATCCTTCCTAATCCTTACTAATATTATAAATGTAAAAGCTTGTTACGCTTTCACGCGAAAACTACTTAACCGATCATCATGAAACTTTGTACACATTCTTGGAGGTATTAGAAGTAACATATGATACTTTTTATTAAAAAAAACTAAAGAGAGGTGTCAAGGGACACCCGGATGGATCGAAGTTCCTTTCGATTAATTAGTGAAGAAATAAAACTATCTTATCCTGCGCAGACGAAGTCGCTGGCACCAGCTAGTATTTCTATAAATCCAAAACTAGATAACTATAACAACAACAAGATTTTGTTATTCATAATTATTAATTATCACATCTAAGAATAATTCGAGCATAGTCAATCTACTGCATATTCGTATACTGTGGCGGGCTTGCCGGCCACCGGAGTATTGTTGAGTTGAGTTTTTAGGTCACCGGAGTTCATATAAAGACATCTCCCGCGCAACGCAAGTGCAAACCGATTCGGTGCGTTAAATACCTATAGTTTTGGGAGAAGGGGCCCTTAATACAAAGGCTCTTAAATTATTAAAACTTCTACACAATCTTGATACAGTATAATATATTTTACCTATTATTATTATTTTCTTTTAAAGGCATTAGCTACTGGGCTATTAGCCATACAAAATACAATTATTCGGTCTGTAATACCGAGAAATGGCGGGAAACCCCAAGGAGCGCGGCTTCGCCCCTCTAGCCCCCATCAATCAACTATCATTCCCCATTCCATCCACACAAGGCAGTCCACCACAATATTCGCCAAACAATCACATTATATATTACACAGATTAAGTTTTTAAAACAAACACTATAGAAAACCGCCAGAACAGCCCTACTAAGAAAATCACTCCAGAACGGTACTCCATAAGATTCTCCAACCAATCACAATATATAAAGATCAAGTTTTTAAAACAAACACTATAGAAAACCACTCCGAATGGACAAAACACAAAATAACAATTAATTAACGGGAAACCAAAAAAACACAACCGCGCGTCCCGATGCTTCCCGCCATTCCTCTTTTACCTATTAAACAAAATGTTCTCCACCTTCTTGTTACTCGTGTATTTGCTAACGTCAAAAAAAAAAAAGCTGAATATTTTGTTAGAAATGATGACCAGTAATTTGGTACAGCAAGATGCAGGTTCTAGAAAAGAGACTTTAAAGGGCTCAGTATGAAAGATGGCACCGGATACATTAAACGCTAGTCACGTCTCTGTTTCGATCAGGGATGCATTTAAAGGATATTTGGGTATCTTTTTATCTGATATTTAACTAAATAAATGCTTTAATAGATATAAAAAGTATATAACCCAAAATTGCAGTTCTTTGAGGCCTATGTTCCTGACCTATGTTCATTGTTCAGCAGTGGACGGATAGGGGTTGCTGATGATTATGAACCCAAAAATTAATAAAAAACCACAATACATATTGGATTGGAAGCTGTCACTTGGAGTTATAGAAGTGCTCAGATAAACAACATATTTAATAACAATTTACCGAGATGTTTTGAATAACTGAAATCGATAACAGATGTTGAAGATTCAATAACAATTGTTTAATAACTAGCCAATATTGATAAAACAATAGCATATTATGAAGATTATTGTTGACGGAGATAACAACAACAAAATACTTTTAACAACAAACACGAGAATGACATCCCAACTAATATTGTAAATGCGAATGTGACTTTGTTACGCTTTCACGCCTACACCTCTAAACAGATGTAAAAATTCTTTCACTAATAAAATATAAAGAAATAATACAAAGAGGTTGTATTACTGCTTCAAGCATTCTATTCCATACAACCATCGCCCTGAAGACGCTAACTCAGTAATAATAATAATAATATTGTTATTCTATCTCACTTTTTACTATAATAACATACGTCCATTAAGAGCCGTGTTATAAATCATGTTTACTACGCGAAACGTATTCGAGATTGGTCACGGTGTGCCGCAAGGTCATTTGCTAGATCCTTTGCCTTACTCAATTTATATTAACAATTAAGTTTTATATTAGCTTAAAACTGATGTGGGTTTTGAAGATAACACATGAACGTATGATAAAATTCATACACGTTAAAATATAATTTAGATTAACAGTAATAAAGTCGCAGACAAACATTTTGCATACCTAGTGTCAATTTTTTTTTTTAAATATGTTAACGACTTTAAGGATTTCAATTTTGAAATGATATAATTATCTATACATTATTATCCGTGTATGTATATTTGTATTCAACATATCTTTAAGTAATTTAAAATGGATATAAAGTTATTCAACAATGGTGTTAATAAGATGAAAAACTTATTTAATGTTTTTAAAAGTAAAGGTCACTGGTACCAAGGAGGTCAATTGAGGTAATTGAAACTCAAGGGACAATCGAAAATGAATTTGTTTCCTGAATACTAATGATTGTGAAACAATCGTGTGTGGAAATTACAATGGGACGATGTAACTACATCTACATATGCAATGTATGCAGGAATAATAATAAATTAAATAAACCATTTACTTTTAACGCAATGAACAAATTTTGATAAACATTTCTAAGGATCACTAGGAAACATGTTTTGCATAAAAATCCGCGTCCAAATTGTTTCAACCATTTAATAGTTAGTCACTTCTAAGACATACATAGCAAAGAAACTTATAGTAGTGCGGGTAGTGCCGCTCTCTTTGCGTCGGAGGTTAAAAAGTAAAAGATGTTTTATCCCACTTCATCCCTTGAATTGAATTTTAAAGTTTTAAGCTATTAGTTTTTATTTATTAGTACATGACGATATTTACATTTTGGCGTTCCTGAAGATTTGTATGTAAATAGGATTTAGAAGTAAAGAATAATCAATATTGTACTTTAAAAGTGTCTTATTAAAAGTCAAATTAACTATACTACCGGTTCAAAAGCTAGTCACATACGCTAGATACACTAATTATTCTACTGAAAAAAACGGAGAAAGAAATAAACTGCAAAAAATGTCTGCCTTAATGAAACCTTATTTTAAATGGATAAAATTTACCTCTCTTAGCTTTTCACATGTTCTTTGATGATCATAATTGATAGGACGTTCTATTAGCTGTCAAGGGCTGCTTAAACTATGTACCGATTGAGCTTAAAGGCCATCAGGCCGAAAAGTCTAGCCCTTCCGAAAAAAAAAAAAAAAAAAACTATGTAATTTCACGCTGATCACAAATTTGAATACCTCCAAAAATATAATAATATATTTGTATGTTTAATAATACTCCGGTCGTGGATATCAATCATCAAATCTTCTTGTATCTGTAACAAGTACAAACTTTATATCATCAACAATCATGTTGGCTTAGGAATTTTTATTTATTTCTATCCAAATAATCATTTATGGTTATATTTTTTTTATTTCTAATCTACGTTGGATGGAATGACGATATGTGCAATCGTCCAAGATGGAAGTCAATGACAGTGATTCATTCGTCCTAAATTTATTATAGGAGACCAATGTCTAGCACTGGAGAGGTGCTGATAATAATGAATTATTATAAATCAACAGCATTATCTGATTATATCGCTTTATGCATACTGCTTAGCATCTCAACCTAAGATATTAAGCGCAAATGTCGGCGCAAAATAAAAAAAAATCCTCGCGCGACGATGACATCATGGCTGAACATTGTAAGACGTGACTTGGCGCGCAAATTGCATATTATAAGCGTATACTTGACATCTTTAACGAGAGAGACGGCTATATCCTTTTCTAATGGTTCTACTCATGTGACTATTACAACAGCATTTGTTTATAGAACTAGTTACCTAAGGTTTACGTGGAATTATTTGTATGTATTCGTATTTTCTGATAATGGAAATTGATAGGACCAATTTTTTTATAGCTTAACTATATTATAGTTTCGTCGAAATCTGTTACAAACTTATTGTGTGTTAGTTCGTTAGCTAGAGTAATAAGAACGTAAAAAATAATGTTTTTTGGAAAATTATGACGCGGAGCTTCGTTTACTACTAAATTCTTTTTCAGAATATCCGTTATTTGTTTTACGATTTCATAAGGCAGTTTCAGACTTAATATTTATTTAAACTTTAGGTTCATATACGTGTGTTGTGCACGTTTTCAACTACTTAACTTACAATGTAACAAATTAGTGCCAAGGCTTGCAGACATGCAGCCCCAAAATTACCCATTAAAGTGTTGCCATAAAAACACACGTCAAAAATCTTTTAAAAAATACATCACGCGCCATATGAGTTGCTTTTTAATTTATTTAGTCGTAAAAACCAAAGGAATTAGTGTGATACAGCCATCAGACACCTTTTTATTTTTCCAACGTGTTTGTGATAATGATGATAATTGGAACTGTCTCGCTTATTGATAAATACGTGCGCGTATGTTCATTCCATTGATAAAAGAGTCTTTTATTTATGTCAGTTCAGTTTATTTGTAACTTAGGTACTGAATAATATGTATTTGTAAAACTAAGTTTAACTTTAGTCTAGAATTGAGATCAGTAGGGATCTTTTCTCGTATTAACTGTATGAAATAATACGAGAAAAGGGGGTAGAAAATTTTGTCGTGCGCGCATGCCAGCCCTACTTACCTTGGTATTATACCTTGAATTAAATAGTTATTTTTTTATGTATCTTCTTAAAATACTATAAAATAATATAGAGAAGATACAATATAGATATTTTTTATAACACTTCGAGACATATAAATTATTATTTTTATTAAATTTTTTATTAAAATTAAAATTATTTTAATTTAATTTTGAAAATCTATCTAGGTTATTTTGCATACGAAGTGCATCTTCCGTGTTACGAATGACATTGAGAATCTTCATATCATCCGCGTAAATAAGTATTTTAGAATACTTGAAGGATATGTGGAAATCATTAATAAATACGAATTTGGTAAGAGGTGGTGCCATGCTGCTTTGCAGCCGAATTGGGCCGGCACGTCCGGGGTGATACCTCTCGCTCACATAACACCGGCGTCAAGTGACAGCTATGCTGTCGCGTTTCGTGCGGTTTGTGAGTTTTGGTTCTGCTGCTCGGTTGCCTTCACAATGACATAAAAAAATACAAGTAAAAAACCCCACAAAGAACCTTGAGATACACCCAACGGAATACTCATAGCAGAATTGGTGAAGCCATTTACAGCTACAGTCTGGCATCTATTACGAGGAAGAGAACCAACGGTATAAATTGCCTCTGATTACGATGTTTCAGTTTATTTAACAAAATCGTGTGGTCTATTCTGTCAAAACACTTGGTATAGTCAGTATGTATTATATCAACCTGGGAGGATTCCGGCATATGATGTGAACAAAACTCACTGCATAGAAAATAAATTAGAAGTGGTAGGTTTGCCTCTCATAAAAACATGTTACTGGTGGTTATGTTGGGTTATGTCAGAGATAACTTACCCTACCATGGTTCAGGCCTTGTCGTGGCGGTGGGGCTCAGTAACCTAGGGTGAGCCGCTGCACCTAGGGCGAAGCGAATTGAGCCGAGGGGGCTCTTTGTACCCCTCTTATAAGAAGAGGGGACAAAAGAGACAAGGGGCGAGGATGGGAACCTCACTCCATTGTACTGTCCTGACGTTGGGAGGGGTTGTTCTGTGGTGCGGGACAACCCCTCGGTGGAGGTGGCGTCGGTCCTTTGGGGGACTGACTAGCCGTCGAGATGCCCTGTTTGTTTATTAGATCCGGGGCACTTCACCAAAGGCGGCATTGGTGGCACTCGCCGGGTTTTAGTGGGTAGATCTGCGTCCACTTACCAGCTCTCGGGCGCAGCGAGTCCCACATACCCGCGTGGGGAGACCTACTGCCCCGCGGGATGCCTCAGACTATTTCCCGACGTTAAAAAAATAAAAAGAGATATCTTACCAGGTGAACTTACAGCCTATTTGCCACCTTTAAATTCCCTTTATGAAAAAAAATAGACCTTATGACATAAAAACGATCAGCCTGTATAAAAACTATGACTACTGATAGTAGATAGTCGTACTATATAAACTTAGTTAGTTTTTTTTAGTTTAGTTTAGGTGATAACTTGCCACCATCCTGTATAAAACTTCCTTGTTAACTCTTAATACTAGTAATTAATCACCTCTATTCGAAACAAAAAGCTGATTTGTCTAAAAGAAAAAAATAAAAAAAACCATTCTAAGGTTCGATTCGTATTTCAATTAACGTTTAGATCAGTTTGACGTTACGAAATAGTCACATACCACAATAATGAATATAATATCACGTAGCTCTGATGTTAATTTACAAAACCTAAGCTAGAATGGTCAAACGGACAGTAAGAGGTAGTGCCATGCTGCTTTTCAACCGAATTGGGCTGGCACGACCGGGGTGGTCCCTCTCGCTCACATAACACCGGTGTCAAGTGTCAGCTATGCTGTCGCGTTTTGTGCGGTTGTAAGTTTCCGGTGGCCCATTGGGGGGATAGGGAAAAGGAGGGCACCGCATCTGCATAACTTTTAGTTGTGCGGATGGCTATGGGCGTCGGTAGTCACCATAAGGCTCCGACTACTCGGTTGCCTCCCTATGACATAAAAAAACACTCATTTTTATTAAATATTTAGTGCCAATTCCGTGTCAAAAACGTGGCAGAATTGCTTATTTCCATATAATCATTAAGTGCTATTATAATAAAATAAAATGTGAGTATAAAATTCACGAATAGGTGAATTAGATAGATAATATATTAACAGTATCTTCATATTTTAGAAATAAGATTTCTTATTCTCTTCTCTCTTTTTAGAAAGAAGAAATTTGATTGTGATTAAATTTTTCCCTAATTAATTCTATTTTACCTTAAATTTATTGGCAAATTCTTTTGAAAACCACTGCATAAAAAGAAGGTGAAATAATTGACAGATACAAAATGACAAAAAAAATTGAAACAAAATAAATTTGACAAAAAACACAACAACAACATAACTGCCAGTGTCAAATTTAAGATTAAAATTTCAACCTTACATTTCGTATTTCGTGTGACGTCTACATACTTGTTTGCTAACCTCAATACGATTGTAAACAAACCGCTTTATAATTAAGAACAGTTAATTATAAACAACACCGGTAACGTGGAGTTGAAGAACTTGACAGCTGTTGAAGCGTGACAGGGTTGCCAGTGTAATAAATCTAGAAATAGATACTGTGGTATTTTAAATAATAATAATAAAATTGATATAAGATTTAAATTGAACGTTATTTTTACACTTTATTTAAAACACAATATGAATTTAATTTTTTTTCGCGCTGCGATATTCCGGCATAATGTGGGAATGCCTTGGTCACAAGACTCAAAAGAGATTCATTAGCTTCGTGGGACAGTGGTAAGGCTAAAACAGAGGTTGCGAGTTCCAATATGTTTAAAAAATATTTCTATGATAATATAAAAATGATAATAAGTTGGGACAACTCACACACGACCATCTGATCCCAAACTAGACAGATCCTGTTCTTATGGCAACCTGACAACTTATATTATGTTTCTAAATACATACATATTATAGATAAATTAAACCCAGACACGGAACAAATAATCATGCTCATCACACAAACATTTGTCCCGGGTGGGGATCGAACACTGACCAACAAATTTCATAAAATATTTCGTGTTTGTTTTCAAATGAGGTGATGATATACATGTTTTTATTTATTTAATTCTTTTGGTATATTATTTATTTCGTAAAAAAAATAACTCGTATTAAAATAATGGCAAGAAAAATTATGCAAATAATTAACATTCCGCGCTTTATCCTGATAATTACCATGACCTTGCAATCGCTCCATTTTATAGCTTAACCAGAAAAAAAAAGTCTCGCCATATTGCGGAAAATTTTGGAACTAATTTCTGTATGGACTATACTATGTATGGACGTAAAAAAGATACAGTGGCGACATCAAGGGTTTATTTCTGGTTAGGCTATACATAATATTGCATTCATCAAAATCAAAATTTATGTAACTGGCTGTTGCCACAAAGATTTGTACCCGTACTTATACTATGTTTACTTTTACAGTATATTTGTATTTTTTTAAACCGATGAGTAGTTTCGATCAAGTCCTACAGCCAAACCATCGAGCATATAACCGGATAGTATATAGTATATAGTTTTGGAATTTTATGGCTCACATTACGTGAGCCATAAAATTCCGAAACTGGTCAGTGATTTGTCACTGACGTAATAGCAATTTAACGAACCAGTGATCTGCATGTACTTACGTCTCATCTCATCCATCAATCAGCCGGCCAATCAGAGCTCAGAACTTTGTCGAAAATTTGTCGGAATTTCTTTTCATACAAAACACATAACATTACCGCTCTATACCGGTTATATGCTCGATGATCCAAATAAACGTTACCATTATAATAGTATGTGATAACGTGACTTCTTGAACCTCAAGATGAAGTCAAGAATCTACGCTCAGTTCCAAAGCGTGACGGAGAACAATCAGTGCGATAAGTCATCTGAGATTCAGTACAATGATCGTCATCAGACATCATGTAATTCAACCCGACGCCAGGAGGCCGTGTGGTCGCAGACTGCACGGTTGGCGGGGGGCAACCCCCACTTTTATAAACCAAAAGTGAGCCAAATGGGCTCACACTAATCCGATGTAGCATTAGGGCCTTCGGGCCGTTAGCATAGATCCATCCGAAAAAAAAATCATCTAGTAATTTAATATCCTACTCAATATAGACGTTGAAGTCATTTGAGCGTATCCTCAATGCTAGTTTCATATTATGTTACCTGAATAGGCAAACTGACGTGCTACCCGAGGTCAGCGTCGTCCATGAACATAACCTTTTTTTTTTTTATCGCAGGGAAATCCTTATGGATACAGCCAGGATCTTCGGGTAGATCCTGACCCAATGTGGGACTCGCTCCTGGCAGTGCCCACCCTAACTAAAACCACTGCGAGCGCCTTCAGCCGCTTTTTGAGGGTCCCGGATATGCAGGCAACAGACAGGATCACCTCAGCGACAGGCTTGCCCCGGCGAAGTCCAGACTACTCTTTGTAGGGGGGGACTGTCCGGCCGCTACTAAGCAGTCCACACGACGTCGTGCCATACAGACCCAGGTTCCCACCCTGAGCCCGACACGAACACAGGGGCGTTACTAGAGGCGCATTAAATAACGCCTCCTACGCACCCCCGTTCGTCGCCCGCGGGAGGAGGCCTCGTCGGCGGCCTCCTCTCTCACCCGCTCGTCGGCCTCCTTCTGGGACATTACTGTCTCACAGAAGGAGACAGTGAGTCCCACATACCCGCGTGGGGAGACCCACTCCCCCGCAGGATGCCTCAGAGCATTTCCCGGCGTAAAAGAAAAAAAAACAAAAAAGAATGTAACACATTACTGTAACATAACATCATAAGATACCACTAAATATTCGCATAATCATAATCACAACACATCCCTAGCTTAAATACACAACCAACTAATATAGAAATAGCAGTTACTCAAGAGTACACGCAGCATTAGCACCCGAAACAATTCATTTAGAAGGAAAAAAAGAAAGAAAGTGGTATGTGGTCAGAGTCGTTAAAGATCATAAAAATCACCTGACTATCCAAGGCCCATTCATTTGTATATGCTGAGACGTAACATAAATCTCGGTACCAGTAACGGCACTGCCGGTCCTGCCCTTCTTTCCCTCTCATCAAATCGAATCAGCAAGTCCCGCAGTAAATCATTTGCCACTTAGGCAAACTGGCAAACGATTTACTGGGATTTGCCATCTCTGACTTGCAGATCTTTGACATAAGACCTTTCTAAGCTCTCCTAGAGAAATCCCATAGGCCGTTTGCATGGTAAGGAATAAAGCTTCGCTCTAACCAATGTGTAAGCTCTAAAAACGTTATCATAAGTATAAAAATACCGCCGCAAATGAATAGTCAATGAAAGATTCGAAAACAGCTGTTTTGCATACGAAAAAATTTCGCATACATTACTACTTACTTTCATTGTAAACATGTTTTAATAAAAAATGGCGTATAATATACGTTTATATAACTGTTACATAAATATTAAAATTGTAAAGTAAATAACGCTGGATTGGAGTATTTGGAGATGTATCTGGCTTATATACTTAACAAGTGACACCGACAGACGTTGTCCTGTACAAAATATTTTTTTTTGTGAATCTAAAACTATTCTTGAGTTGAACAGACACAAAAAAAATCATCAGTATCGGTCCATCCGCTTGGGAGGACTTCAGTGACATACACACGTACAGAAGAATAATATTTTTGGAAATGAACACTTATTTTGCTGGCTTAACCTTATATAGGTGTATAGCTTTATAAATAAAGAATTAAAAAAAAATTAAACACTTATTTAGCATCGTTATGATTTGAAAGTTGATGAAACGAAAAAGCGACAGTAAAAACAGACAGACACATAAAACCATAAGATTTAATTTGGGAGAAAATGAGATAGGAAGCATTATACAATGTTTACTTCTACTACATGTTTTTTTAAATTATTGACCATTGACCAATGATATGTGGGGTAGGTCGTCTAAATACATAAATCGGTTCAGCCGGAACTTAAGCCCGTTACATGTCGCCCTAAACTACATCATACTGTGTAAGATCCTTGTGGCTTATTCACCCTTATACCAGAAGCTCACATTATTTACATTGTCCTTGAATCAGCAAGTTTTATACACAACAATTTTGATACACAATATTATTTTCGCATTCATCTTATACCTGGCAACCCTGATCCCATTCGTAATCTATGAAAATTCATAGAATCGCGTGCTAACGATACGGCATTAGTAAAACCAGTCTACAGCCTCGAGACTTACGATTTTTAATGTGAGAATTTATTGAATATTATTTTAATAATATTGCATATTGTTAAAATATTGATCGGGTCTCGGGAAGACAGGTCGGACTTCCAATGAAATGGAATCGTGCACTGTGCAGTGGCCGGTTTAAATTAGCGGGGGATCTGCCGGCTTGACGTTCATCGATAGAAGACTTTAACCAGCAGTAGACGGTTTTTTTAATGATAATGATGATTGTATTTTGACAGCTACGCAAAATGGCCGCTGGTAAAAATAAATCTGGCAAGTTTAGTAATTGCTTTTTAATCCACGACGCATTTTTTAAAAGCTTCGACTGCTCGTTTGCCTTCCTATGCCATAAAAATATATATTTATAATTTATGTACACGATCAGTGTTTTTGTAAAGTTTCGTAACACAGTCATGCGTCTAAGAGTGAAAGTACATATTATCACGTGAAGGTTAAGAATGTTGAAACGTTAGGATAAACATGGCGCTGTTAAGATCAACTTTACAATACATCTTTATATATATAATTATATTCTATGCGTTATGTCATTGAACTCGTAAACAGCAGGACCGATTTTTGTGTGAGTTTCACACAACTCCATTACAGAATGTTTTATACAGGACATCTTCTGTGGGTCTGCTAGTATATATTTTTTTTCTCAAATATAAAGCGAGAAAACCTGTATGACCGCCATGAAAATACGTATGTACTTATGTATTTAACATTAATATTGTCTTCATACTTTTTTTTTCTTTTACGCCGGGAAATGTTCTGACTTCTGAGGCACCCGCCTAAGGAGACCCAATCCCCAGGTAAGTGGGACTCGCTGTGTCCGAAAGATGGTAAGGTGGACGCAGCTCTACCCAGTAAAACCCGGCGAGTGCCCCGGATCTGTTAAGATAACAGGGCACCTCGACGGCAAGTCAGTCCCGCAAGGGACCGACGCCACCTCCACAGAGGGGTTGTCCCACACTACAGTACAACCCCTCCCAACGTCGGGTACGGTCAGTACAACGGGGTGTGGTTCTAAGCCTCGCATCTTGTGCCCCTGCTCTTTTGTCCCCTCAACTTAGAGGGGTACAAAGAGGAGCTCCCTTGGCTCAATTTGCTTCGCCCAAGGTGCTGGGTTCATCTTAGGCTACTGAAACTCACCGCCACAACAAGGCTTAAACCATGTTGGGGATTTTCTTCATACAGCTACGACGACGCGACATAGCATCATATACTACATAGTTTATTTGTTTCAACACTAATCTTAAGAAGTACAGACAGATGCAAGTTTTTTTTGTATTTAATGTCTCAATTATTAAGGAAGGCTATTGAAAAAAATTGGGCAGACGAAACCGGGGAGAAGAGCTAGCTAAATTTTAACGGAAACATAGACAAAAAGAACGAGGAATACTCCAGTCCCATCATTAGTATCTATTTAGACGACCTCTGTGGCTTAATGGTTAGCGCGTTGGCGCTCAAGCCGGAGGTAGCGGCCTCGAATCCCGTGTATTAAATATGTGTATTATATTATAATAAAAATCTTAAATATATGTATATTTCTTTAACACAAGTTCTTTAAGAACTTAACACTGGACTAAATTGATGTAGTGTAAATGCAATATTATTATTTAATGTTATTCAACATTAATTACCCGTTTTATAGTTTTAAAAGTATATTTATCCAATCTTAATTGTTTTTGGCCCTCATCTAACCAGCGTGAAGTGTCAAGGTTACCATTACATAACCGAGACGAAACTGGTTAAATGGGAACTTCAAACGCTTACTATGTTGCCAGACAAAAAAATCTGGCAGTATACTATATAGGCTAAGATCAAGTATCAATAGATTTGACAAGCTAATAATAATACCGTATTGGAACGAGATAACAACATACGAAAAATCCAAGAGTGACAGAGACATAGACACTTTCTTTTGTCTTTGTCAGAATATCACTCTTTGTTTGTTGGGCACAACAAGGATGTGCCCAACAAAAAATTATCGACTAAATTTGAATGCCATACAAACATTCTCACTCGCGAACAGTTTGTCAAATATGCCGCCATTTTGTACTACTTTTTAATTTGGTCGGCATATGTAGGTATGGTGATACCAGTTTTTTATAGGCAGGTGTGTAGGCATAAAAAGGGTGACTGGAATTTTCGAAATAAACACAATAAAAACAAATATGTTTATTGCTATCCTTAAAGGCTATGTACTATAGATCATACATATTAAGACGTATATAGCCTTCTTTTTTATTATTTATGTTTTTAGCGGTTTGTTATTAGTCATTACATAATATTTTCGATAATCCGGAAAAATGCAGCTGTCTAAAATTACAATAAGTGTTTGGTTAGGGCTAATGCTTATAGTTATCTATCAACCTTTACCAGCTTTTTATTATTTTTAATTCACTTGTTTCAAGAAAATAAGTAGACTTGTTATAATGAATGTGGTATCCCTGTAAAATATGCCTGTCCCTTTCGGGTATACGCGAATGTCAATTCCATACTATACTTGTTCCTAGTATATAGGCATATTAAATTATGATATCCCCTTTTTTTAATGTGTTGCTAGTAAAAATATCTTGTTGTGTACGTTAAGGCACATTCCTTAATCTTTTTAAAATTTGACACTGGCAGAATGCTAAAGGTCATAATAAAAGAAGAAGAATGTCACGGTATTTTTTTTATTCGCTTGTCATTTATTTAAATTATCACAACCATTAATCTTAATGTGAAATTAAAATGCAAGATAACTGTGTATCAGCTTATTGGTATTCATAGGTCGCGGGGTCAGAAAAGTCGATGTTTTTTGGCGCCAAAGTTATTTTTATCTCTTTATTTTAGATATTATAACAGTTTATATGCTTAATCAAGTGTTCAAGTTCCTATTTCTTCTCGCCTGATTTACAAAGCGAAATTAAAAATCATGATTTGTATTTACCCTTTGCAATTTTGGCTACTTTAAAAATATATTACTTAGGGCGGCTTGCCAAAGCTGCTTAAATCGAGATTGAGTACAACTTAAGCTCGGTTAACGGTTTAGTGTTAAACCTCCATTTTTGTCTTGCACGGCGTCAATTTAGTGTTAAATCTGGATTTAAACAAATGTCAAAATTAAAAGGGTTTAGTTCATGAAGTTAGGAAATAAGAGGTGATGCCCCTTTCTTTAAACTTACAGCTGTAAGTGAGTGCCTGATCCGCCATCTTGAGTGCCTTTTTCATAGTAGTATTCTCGGAACAATAACTAAAGCATGGAAGCCGGACTAAAATAAAAACCGAGCCACCTATATTTTATTCACTATTGTCAATTAACGTGTCATAGGTGTGAATGAAACAAAACAACGCTGTTTATTCTTATTATTTTTGACCGTGTCACTAAGATAAAAACGTTAAACGTCAAGGTCACCTTAAAATACTAACAATTTTAAGAGTACTATCTTATGCGTCAAAATACATGAGTCGTATCGTCAACATAATTTTGTAGTCTTATGATTTGTTGATACGGATCGTGAATTGTCTATTAAAATTTGAGGGAAATTTATTAATTTCACATTGAAAACGTGTACTGATACCGTACATGTTAGGTGAAAAGACAATCTCAGCGTTTAGTTATAATATTGTGTATTGTTAACGGGTGTAAAGCCCATAGTTAGAGGAAAGAAAATGAAAACGAATCGTTCACATTTCATTGGTAAGTTTAGACAAATATTTTTAATTTTAGTAAGTTAATGGAAATATAAAAGTGATAATAGGTAAGAAAAATTATAACTATATGTCTGAATACTCAAAATTATCCTCAGATTTGCTGTTTTATGTGTATTTTCTGTTAAATAAAATTGTTGTAATTAAATATATTAGTGTTGCAAAAATGGTTGTCGATAATTTTCCAATAGTGATCTAATCAATATTATTACAGATTTCCTAATGATGAAGCAATGAAGATTAAATGGAGTCAATGCATTAATATGCCCAATTGGACACAAAGATCAATAATGATAAATAATAATGGCATTAATTAAATAATTGAAATTCAATGTTTTTTTTTTTTTGTGAATGTAATTTGTATGGTGAAGTAATGTTATAAGTATGTGATTTCCTAAGTAATTAACAATAACTGTTTCCATGTTCTTTTCTAATGTTTACGTGAATTTTACTCATTATAATGAAACAATTTTTACGGATTTGATTGCGGTTTAAGATTTTTACAAGCCCGACGTTTCGGATACTTTACAGCAACCATGGTCACGGGAGGACTGAGGTGTCATTCGTCCTAATGTTACTTCCTTACTTTACTACTTTACTACCTAATAATAAAGTTATTCGAAACTACCCTATGATACATCAATATTTTGGTTAGTCTTATCTACGCAGAAAGTGATAACTGTATCTTTAATCTGTGATATATTATGCTTAGATTTTGATTTGATAATATTAATAATGGGATCCCAAGCAGGTGGTAAGAGCCAGCCATCTTCTATATTGAAATTAGGATGTTTGTTTATTTCAATAGCCTCACGGATCATCCTTGGTTGGAAGCGGTGTTATTTTGTGAGGACTTGTGATTTATCAAATCTAATATAATGGCGAGCTTTGTCAAGACTATGTTCACAGATGTCGCCACCGCCGCTTCTGTCATTATAGAGATACGTGTAATCCATCCTCATATTATGTTAGAAGAAAATGCTTATCAGGATAAACATTTTTTTATGGCGCCTTTTCCATATCTCGTATAATTAAGCTGGTCTGTTATGCTTCTACATCAAGTATTCCCTAGCCCACCATCGACACTCCTTAACGATAGTCAGGAATAAAATATCTTCTTTTTATAAAATGGTCTTAACTAAATCGTATACTTTTATACTTAGTAGAGTAGCACGTAAGGCTTTATCTGATTAATCGATAAAATATAGTACATAATATCGATCATACCTCATCACTAGCAAAATCTTAACTTGTGACATCTGAGTAATAACGAAACACAACGTTATATATGTCTCTTTCTTGCGCACTATCAATACCATAAGTAAAAAAAGATAAAGATATGCACTATAATTGCTATTTTAGCCCGGCTTCTATGCTTTAGTTATTGTTCCCAGGTAGTATTCTCTATATAGTTTGTGGTTTTGCTGTCAAAACCCTAGCAATGGTAGCCATGTTAAGTGCCGATTTGTGTTGTAGGTATACACCGTTTTTTCGTAGGTATGCCCAGTCCTTCTATATTATGTCTATGGTTTAGTTCTTGTCGCGTTTGGTGGGTGGTAGGACCCACGATGCGATTTGATAGGGTTCGAAATAAGATGCTGTAGAGATACCTTATTTTAAAGTCGAAAATTTTCTTCACCTGACTCACGATCCGATAGCGTATTTGCACGGTAGAGAAGGACACTGGCCTGACTGGTGACTCCTGGCGAAGATGGCTGGACACGGGGAGATCTCCACCGGTATTCAATGCCGGTAATTCAGCTAAATTCCCAGCGGAACGTTCTTCTTAGATTTAGATAGGCAGCCAAATTTAGTAAATTCCCAGCGGAACGTTCTTCTTAGTTTTAGATAGGTAGTCAAATTTAGTAAATTCCCAGCGGAATTAAAGCCGTGTTTTATTTTCGAGGATTAGCCTCGAGATGGCCGAGGGGCCATCGGCGGCGAGGTCCCCCAGACTCCCGTTGACAAGTACGTCAGTCAAAAACGCATATCACAGACTACATCCGATTCATCGTTCAAAAACCAACATCCCGTTCACAGTCAAATGTCAAACTTACTTCACAATTAGTTAAATCTTAATTTAGACATTTTGTTATTTTAGTTTAAAGATTAGATTAAATTATTAAATTTAGGATTATTAATTATAACAGGTAAATTGATTTTATTTAAGAGAGATATCTATTACATAACAATTATCGGATTTCATAGCGACATCTATTGAGCAAATAAGAAACACGACGTCAATAGGCCGATAAATAGTCAATCGTTAACGTCAGTCAAGATAGATGGCGCTTATTTATTGGTATTATTAAGTTTAAAACTTATTTATCACTACATTATTTAATTATCAGCTTAAATTTAGGTAACGTGCAAGCGCAACGCTACATTCTTAAATCTCGATTTAACGTTGATGTCAGACGTCAGTCAACAAACGTCAAAATAAACAAGATTCGTTTCGTTCAACGCAAAATGTTATTGACATCATAAGATAATTTGACAGTCTTAAAAGCATGTGTATAACGAAACGTAAAGACCGAATGAAAAAACGTACGGCTCAATTAAGTCAGTTTAGATAAATCTTCAAGAAAAAAAGGCAAAGCAAGAGAAATTTAAATCGGTTTAAACTTAAGGCGGCTTAGTGGTACATAGAATTTAAGTAAACTTTATTTCCTTATTAAAAAATTATCTCCTTTCTGCAAGTCGTCCTTACCTACAACAGTAACGAATTCAAACGGCTATCTGAAGTTGGCGGGGACAAATCATTTATTTTTATTTTTTCGTCATTATGAGTCACAAGCCGTATATACCGATCGTGCCTCTAGTGCTTGTACCGCGCTCTCGCTTGTACGCTCGGCTCAGGCGGAACGTGACACTTTTACGTGCGTGCAGCCGGCGTTCATTAATTTATGAGACATTATCACGTCAAAAATAAACATCGAACACTTAAGATTTTTTCCAAGAATTACGAACAAACGACGAACAAAAGAATTAGCAAAATAAAATAAAAAAGTTGATTTGTTCCTGCCAACATCAGATAACAGGTGATTTAAATTTAATCGTGTGACGACATAAATGTCATATACTTTTTTAAATTCCATGGTCGGGGATTTGCCAATGTTTTGTGTTGTTTTGATTATGATTTATGTCTTGGGACTTGTCGTTTAAAACCCGGCCCCACGTTATGAAACGGATATGTATATTTATTCAACTAAATGTTAAAAAGGATTCTCACTGTTAGTCACGTTGATAGCATTATACATAAAAAGAAATAAAATATCGGCAATCCAACAAATTACAAGCAAAACCTGTTTCTTATCTTAAATACTATTTCCAATACGGCTCATGCTAAACAGAAATAATTTTATACATATACGAGTAATAAATTCCGCCATTTTGTTTCTATGTTCCCGCCAACTTGTCAATTATCCAAGATGGCGGCTGTGAGATTAGAGACCGGTTGTTATGTTAGTGTTTGTGGAATAGATTTTTAATATTTATATGACGGAATTTTTCTCTGGTAGGTATGCGTTGCCATAAACTTAAGTTAAATATTTTAACTGGTTATCTGGAATTTGAATTAAGAAAATAATGTTTTTGCTTTTTTTTCGGAAGGGCAAGACTTTTCGGCCTGATGGCCTTTAAGTTCAATCGGTGCAGTAAGTGAGCAGATGGCTCACTTAATAAATATTCGAAAGGGGGACGCCCACCTCCGCGCCACGCAGGAGGCGCGGTTCAGCGCGCGCGCTGCTCGGGAGAGCAGGATTTGGACTAGTCAAATCCGATACGGTAGACGAATCTTTTACGGATTAATTGAACCTATCATCATGAGGGCCCTCATCCCTCCCTCTGGAGAGGAAGGCGGGTCATACGCGGTGCCCGGTGCGCGGTTTTTCCTTTTGGAATTGTCTATGCTCTATTGTAATAATATTGCAGTTTTTTGCGATCACATTTCCGACGCTTTGTATACTTTACAGAAGCTGTTTTCTAATGAACCCACCATTTGCTCTTTTACGGATTACGATCTGCTTTTTACAGATATCACCCGATTTTTATCTTTTATTTATCTTAGACAGGAATAATAAAATTATTGATAATATGTCATCACGTTTCGAGTGATTTTGTAACGTTAGGACGTCTGACACCTCCGACCTCCCTTGACCGTGGTTGTTGTAAAGTATCCGAAACGTCGGGCTTGTAAAAATCTTAATAAACCGTGATAAAATCCGTAAAAGTTATTCAATTTCATACAAAAAGTCTCCAAAACGTCGGGAATGTTTTCTAAACTTTACAGTAGTAGTCGTCTTAAAAGCCCTATAACTTTAGGTCTTATTGACGTTAGGTACTTGAATAAACACGCCCGTGTCGGCACCGGGATAGATAAAAAACACTATATATATAATTAATCTGTGCGCGTGTATGTCACTGAACTCATGCTAAACGAATGGACCAATTTTAATGAATTTTTTGGTGTTGTGTTCCAGTAGATTCGAGAACGGTTTAGAATTTAGATTCAGTCCACTACACGGGTCCGCTAGTATCGACTATCGATATAAAATGACGTAAACCCCTTAGAAATGATAAAATTGTCGGTTTCTTCACGCTCGCTACAACAGGATATAAATGTTGCCATAATATGTCAAAACTAGGGTTGCCAACTTGCAGTTATTTTATGTACTTATACTAAATAGAGGAATATATGTCATATAAATAACAAAATAATGTACTACCTACTTATATATATATATAATTTAATTCTCTAGTGTGTATGTCACTGAACTACCGTATAGTTGGACACTGGACCGATTTTGATGAATTTTTGTGAGTGTGTTCAAGTGGATTCACGATTTAGGTTTACACGGTTTCGCTAGTTTAAATATATATATTAATATGACTAATGAAGGCGAAGAATAATAAACCCTATTTATTTTCTATAAACCTTCAAAGTGAATCCCTTGGTAGTTACCACATGGTTACAATATTATATTTTATTAATTCTATGTTGAAGTGGTAGTTGGCTGGTTACACACTCAAGAGAACGGATGGCCGATGGTCCAATAAGATTCTAGAGTGGAGGCCGCGTTCGGGTAGACGAAGTGTTGGTCGGCCATTAACCAGGTGGGAAGACGGTCTCCGTGCGGTGGCCGGTCCGTGTTGAATGCGAATGGCAAGGGATCGGCTGTCTTGCCGTTGATTGAGGTAGGTCTATGTTCAGCATTGGATGGCTAGAGGCTGATGATGATGTTCGTAACTCGTAAGTCTAAATGATCCTACTGTTAATTTTGAATTTATATAATAGAAGTCCCGTGAAATCTTCAGAAAAAAAAATCTGTCCTGTGCTATTCTATCAAGCTTTTTCCCGCCACCGATATTATGTTGCCCACGTTTTTTTTTCCTTGGGGTCTATTTCGTGCTCTTGAGAGTCCATCGGTGGTCTCCCTACAAGGCTGGCCAAGCTCCATTTCAGTTTTAGTGCTTGGTGTAACGCGTTGCCACATAAACCTTTTTATAGTTTACATTTTATTGTTGTAAACATAAAAATAAATTTATTGCACTCCAAATTTTCAGCCACGCGTGATAATTACGTGATTTACTCTCACATTAGATACGTAACGATTACGAAATATTAAACATAGTAAAATATATACCTATATGCCTTTTTTGCTTTAATGTACATACCTATGTACAATCGTGCCATTAAAGCAAAACCTCTCTTTTTTCACTAGACCAGATTCTCTGAGTTCTGACAGTATTCCCTTATTAACGTTCTTGTAATGAATTTCGTTTATATTATCAAAAGTTCTTTGTTATAAAGAGGAAGAACACGTTCGATTTTTTTATATGCCCGGATGTTTCGGATTGCGATAAAATCTGTAATAACTTGTTTTATTAAAATATATTTTTCCAGAAAATTAATATTTTTAATATCATTAAAAATGCTTGTTGACAACCCTAGCAATACACCTGCAATTGCTTAAGATAATATCTGTACATCTGAATGCTCGTTATAAACGATCTTTACATTCCTGTTGAGTTGTGATCATCAGCCTGCATCATTTAAAATTCAAAAATACAAACTTCTAATTTGTTTTTTCAAAATAGTAAAAAGTATCTTTTTGAACGTCAATTGAATCTATCACGGATTCTAAGGCGAACTGAGAAGATTCAGCAAAAAAAACTCAGTGGAACTAATCTATTCAAATACTACAGCTAATTGTACGTGTTATCCTGAAATGCCTGGGAGGAACGCCCTATTCCCAAGGTGTGGTATCTTCCGTAAAATCTTTTACTTTCTCTTACTTCTTAGACCTCTAAACATAAAGTTTTTTATCCCTTCTCCCGTGACCATTCTGTAAACGTCGGGCATTATAGTATATAATAATAACATCAACCCTTATAGGTCTCACTGCTGGGCACGGGTCTACTCCAAAGACTTTTCTTCTTCCAAAGACTTGACTTCACCCACCTTCAATGACTTTTAATCTCATCAGGCATGAGTTTCCGCACGATCTTTTCCTTCACCAGTTCCTTCTTCAGTTTAACCAAAATTGACAATTCTAGGTCGACCTGAAGTATCCAATAGATTTTGGGTTAAAAACCTATATATATAACCTATAACCTAAAATCACGAAATTTGGAAAAAAAGCAAGATTAGCAATATTAAAAGGAAAATTAAAAAAAAAAATGTAAACTAAAGAGATCTAAAGAGATGTGTGATAGATGGGCCGGGCCGCACAGCGTCACTCGTGGCAGTGCTTGGAGGGGACCTTTCGCTCTCGAGTGTGGTGTGCTGCATGCTCGAGGGCGATGACGCCTGGCAAGCGGCGGTTACCTTCTGCGAAATGAAGGAGACCGTGGAGCGGGACAGAGAGGATGACGCCACGTCCTTCCCGCTTCGTCGACGTAGGACGGGAGTGCGAAGGATGCACTCCTATGCACCATTGAAAAAGGCCTATTTCCACAACTGAGAAAGTTGATATGATGATGATGATGATGTATTTATTGCAGACAGGATCGAACCCACGACCACTGCGTATTTAACACTAATCTGCTAAACCAACCTTGACACAAGCTAAGTTAGTTTGGTAGTAATAATAAAACCTAAATAAAGTTATATGTGAGGCTGTTTGAAGCTTTCCTTTGTAGTTTGAGGTCAATATATGTATGTACATCATCACCATCAGCCTCTATCCGTCCACTGTCAGCAGTGGACAAAGCCTTTTTAGGTTACCGGGGTAGGTTCCTGCCCCTATGTGGGACCCCCACTTGAGAGTGCACTACGACGCACCCTTCCCGTATCTCGACTGCCCGTTTCCCTATCCAAGTAAAATCCTTCCCCGAGACCAGCGATACGAGGCGCTCGCAGGTGTTTTATTGGGTAGAGCTGCGCCCACTTACCACCTTTCGGGCGCAGCGAGTCCCACATACCCGCCTGGGGAGACCCACTCCCCAGCGGTATGCCTCAGAGTATTTCCCGGCGTAAAAGAACATGAACACGTAAAAAAAGGCAACTCACTCATGTGAGACTTATGTCTCTGTGCCAGTAATTACCCTGCCTGTCTTATTCTCTCCGAAGCACAACAAAACTGTTTCACGGGAGGAACAAGCAAGGTACCCAAAGACATTTGAAATAAGTCTGTTCTTAATATTTCTATGCTGATACCCAAGCAGATGGGAGCGCGGCACAAACGCCACCATGTTAAAAATATCGACTAAATTAAATTTCTTCAATACGGAACCCTCGCTGTATAATATTATTCGCACTTGTCACTTTTCGTGTAATTATAAATTAGAAAATAAAAGTTTCAAATATTTTCGTTCGTTGCGATGTTTTTGTTATCGTGACTCGCTCAATTATACTGACTAGCTGTTGCACGCGGCTTTACCTGCCTTACAACACAGCAAACCAAACGATCAAGCCTATAATTTGCCCGAACATGTTCTTACTATACTATAATATAGGAATTAAAAAAAAAAATAAAAAAAACAAATTCATCTCAAACTCAAACTGCACAATGTGCAGTTTCAACAAAATATAGGTTCAAGAGATTATCTCGGAGAAAGAGACAGTTTTATTGAACACGGATGTGTGTATTGGTGATTTTTGTGATTAATTAAAGAATTGTTATCGTTAAATCTTTTTATGCTTTATTGAGCATGGCGAAATAAGGAAATACCTACGCATCCGCTGTTATTATTTGTAATATCCTATTACATATTTACATTTGTGCTAAAATTTGAATATTAATTAAATTAGCGATCATCATCCCTAGCTACCTCATTCAGTTTATAAACACCAAGACAAGTAAGAGGTAGCCGAACTGGGCCGGCACGACCGGGCTGGTACCTCTCGCTCACATAACACCGGCGTCAAGGCTATGTCGCGTTTCGTGCGTTTTGTGAGTTTCCGGGGCGGGGGGGATAAGGAAAAAGAGGGCCACGCATCTGCTTAAGCTCTGATTGTGCGGATGTGTATGGGCGTCGGTACTATATGGCTACAACTGCTCGTTTGCCCCCTTGTGACATAAAAAAAGAACGCATTCAAACTAAAAAAAACTTAAGCTTTATTATAATATTGGTAGCGCCAACGATATATTGAAACATATGTCTTCCGTCTTGGCGTTGATAAGTAGAGGCCTATAGGCCTATATCCAACAGGGGACGAAAAAAGAATGATTATAATGACATCGACAGCGGAGCAGTGGCCAGAAATGTTGATGATGATGATATTTTTTTTGTGCCGGGAAGGGGGGGCTTCCCAGCCGGGTATATGGGACTTGCTGGGCCGGAAAGATGGTAAGTTGGACGCATCTATCTATCCACTTAAACCCGGCGAGTGCCACCAAGGTCGTCTTTGGTGAGATGCCCCGGATCTGTTGAGTAACAGGGCACCTCGACGGATAGTCAATGGGGTCCGGTTCCCACACTCACCCCTTGTCCCCCCTGCTTCCTGCTGCTGCCCTGCTCTTTTGTCCCAAGAGCATCTTCCTCGGTTCAATTTGCTAATTGCTTCGTCCAAAGTGTTGAGTTCACCTTAGGCTACTGAACCACCGCCACGACAAGGCTGGAACCATGATGATGATGTGATGATGATGAGGACGATGATAAAATCGAAATCGTCAACGCTTGTCTATGCTCCATACCTCATGCAGTTGACTTTTACTTTCAATAGACAAGTAGGACACTTTCACGTCTCGTCTATATATTCTTTGATATTTTTGTGTGTAGATATTTTATATTTATGTATTTTATTAGAGTTTGTTTGTTTGACCGCGCTAATTTCAGGAACTACTGGTCCGATTTGAAAAATTCTTTAAGTGTTAGTAGCCCATTTATCGAGGAAGGCTTATATAACATCACGCTTTGACTAACAGTAGTTAAATTGAGTAAGACAACGCGGGCGAAGCTGCGGGCAACAGCTAGTATTAGATATTACTAGGCGAACAAAGAGGCCTGGGCGAGACATAGTGAGTGCTCTCGACCGAGAGTGTAGAGCCGCAATTAAATTTGAAAATTTACGTGAATTATTTACGCGAATTTCGCTCATTAGAATGTAGCGAGTTTTACGGATTTTATCGCGGTTTATGATTTTTAAGCCTGAAGTTTCGTCCTCCCGTGACAATGATTGCTGTAAAGCATCTGATTTTCTTTATAATAACCAAGTCCATCTAAAATCTAATTCAATGTTTCCAGGAAAGCACCTGGTCTTCGCAACCGACCCCGAATCTGTGAAGGACGAGTTCGCGTTCGACAACCCTGGTTTCAGGCAGGAGGAGAAGTGGCAGAACGAGGCCCCCACCCTGCCGCTGGGAGGGAAACCCCACGCTTTAGCGGCAGAGTTCACCAAACAAGAGCAGAGCAAGGATGACTCTTATTTACAGGTATCATTATATTCAATATTTAATTTATACAAAACCTTCACAATTTTATACTAAAACCTTCCTTGATGTAAACTGCATGAAAATCCGTTCAACGGTTTTTAAGTTGAACGTAAACAAACCGCCATACAGACGCGGCGGGGCGCTTTGTTTTATAGGATGTATCAGGTAGTGATCTAGTGATTCCTATTAAATAATTAGACTATCTTTAGTTCTATACTTTTTTTTCTTTAACGCCGGGAAATGCTCTGAGGCATCCCGCACGGGAGTGGGACTCCCCAGGTGGGTATGTGGGACTCGCTGCGCCCGAAATATGGTAAGGTGGACGCAGCTCTACACACTATAACCCCGCGAGTTACACCAATGCCGCCTTTGGTGAGGTGCCCGGATCTATTGAGCAAACAGGGTACCTCGACGGATAGTCAGTCCCTTAATGGACCGACACCACCTTCACAGAGGGGTCGTCCCGCACCACAGAACAACGTCCCTACGTCAGGACAGTACAATGGGGTGAGGTTTTCACCCTTGTCCCCTTTTCTTATACACGACAAGGCTTGGACCATGTGGGGTATGAATTAGGTACTAGGTACTAATAACTAATTCGTAATTACGTCAATTGAAATGCCAAAAACGACATTTATATGTACCTACTGGCCGAACGCAGCAAGTCTTTCAATATATTATGTATATATAGAGAATATGTGTGACGTGTGTACATAAACACACGTTTGCATGTTATAATATTAGTAAGAATAAACACTTACAGGTACTTATTTGTTTTTTTTTTCAACTATAGACTAATTAGCTTAGGTAATCATACTTATATGTACCATATCCTTCTTTGCCTCACGTAGTATATTTCCCAATTACCCAGGTAATATCCCATTTACCGCAGATAAGTTGCGTAACAGAGCAGGTAGACCTGACCACATTCTTGTCCGCATTCCTCGCATAACAGACAAATTGGTGCCGCTATTGAAATAGTTTTGTAACTCGACTACCTCTTAAGTTTATAGCGACTTACTACATGTAGTACGAGCTAGTTCATAGTACAAGTCTTTAGTACGGGCTAGTTTATAGTATAAGTCTGTAGTACGAAATAGTTTAAAGTACAAGTCTATAGTATGCGCTAGTTAATAATACAAACTACAAGTCTCTAGTACGAGCTGACTTATAGTACAAGTCTATAGTACGAGCTAGTTTATAGTATAAGTCTGTAGTACGAGATAGTTTATTGTATAAGTACGAGTTAGTTTATAGTAAAAGTCCATAGTACGAGATAGTTTATAGTACAAGTCTATAGTACGCGCTAGTTAATAATACAAACTAGAAGTCTATAGTACGAGCTAGTTTTTAATACAAGTCTGCAGTACCTACGAGCTAGTCAATAGTACAAGTCTAAAGTACGAGCTAGTTACGTAACGAGTAGCATGAAACGAGCTAACAGTATAAACTAGGTTTATAGTACAATTCTAAGTGCTCGTCCTAGGGTCTGATAAGAGTAAAGCGAGATTCAGAAAATGCAAACTTGTGAAAAAAAATACACATATCAGAAGTGAAACTTATTAGGCAAACTATTTTTTAAATCTCGTTTATATTCGCTCTATCTCACTCTCTCTCGATCTTTCTCACTATGGCTATATGCTTCATGCTACGTTCGCCCTTTCTCACTCTCTCTCGATCGGTCTCAATCACTCTCTCCCTCTTCTTGAACAAAAACGTTGCACATTTTCGTGACGTTTTCTCCGTAAAAAAATTACCCTCCTGCGCGCAAAGAAGTTTTACTTCAAAAATGTGGCAAAAAAAAGAGGTTAGACATAAAAATATCAAAACATACGAATCAAACGCTATAGACAATTTTTTAACGAGTTTCACAAACCTGTTACACAACGGATTCACACGGGCCCACTAATTTACCTTATCTAGTTGTAAAGAGGCCTTTTATCTACATATAAACGTCCGTGCTAAAACAATGGTATTAAATGTTTGTCTATTTGTGCACGCGTTCATTACTTACGTAGATGGCATCTATATCTTCTTTATCTATACTCTATACATCTATACAGATAAATAAAATTGGAGTGTCTGTTTGTAATATCAAAATAGCCGCTTTTTATTGAATGCATATGGAAGTATACACGGTACATATACCAAAATAGCATTTTTTACAATTTTTGTCTGTCTGTCTGTTTGTTCCGGCTAATCTCTGAAACGACTGGGCCGATTTTGACGGGACTTTCACTGACAGATAGCTGATGTTATGAGGAGTAACTTAGGCTATAAAAATAATCCCCACCATGGTTCAGGCCTTGTCGTGGCGGTGGGGCTCAGTAACCTAGGGTGAGCGGTGCACCTTGGGCGAAGCTAATTGGGCCGAGGGGGCTCTTTGTACCCCTCTTATAAGAAGAGGGGACAGAAGAGCAGGGGGCAAGGGGTGAGGATGGAAACCTCACCCCATTGTACTGTTCCGACGTTGGAAGGGGTTGTTCTGTGGTGCGGGACAACCCCTCTGTGGAGGTGGCGTCGGTCCCTTGCCGGACTGACTAGCCGTCGAGGTGCCCTGTTTGTTTTCTAGATCCGGGGCACCTCACCAAAGGCGGCATTGGTGGCACTCGCCGGGTTTTAGTGGGTAGAGCTGCGTCCATTTACCAGCTGTCGGGCGCAGCGAGTCCCACATACCCGCGTGGGGAGACCCACTCTCCCGCGGGATGCCTCAATGCATTTCCCGGCGTTAAAGAAAAAAAAAGGCTATAAAAATAATCATCATCAATCCGTATAAGGCTGTAAATATAAGTTAACGCGGGCGAAGCTGCGGGCAACAGCTAGTCTTTACTATAAATTAAAGTCGCTTTTCGTGTTGGTCTGTTTGTACTTTGTACATCTCCATCATCCGGTACTGTCAGCTTCGGTTCCTTGGTATGATACATCAATATTTTTATCATAGAAGTTCGTTTGTTGGTAACGAATGTCTATGAGCGTCGGTAGTCACCACAAGGCTCCGATTTTTTTTTCCACTCGGCGGGTATGTGAAAGCTGGTAAGTGGACGCAGCTCTACCCACTAAAACCCGGCGAGTGCCACCAATGCCGCCTTTGGTGAGGTGCCCCGGATCTAATGAGCAAACAGGGCACCTCGACGGCTATTCAGTCCCTCAGGGGACCGACGCCACCTCCACAGAGGGGTTGTCCCGCACCACAGAACAACCCCTCCCAATGTCGGGACAGTAAAATGGGGTGAGGTTCCCGTCCTCACCCCTTGCCCCCTGCTCTTTTGTCCCCTCTTATAAGAGGGGTACAAAGAGCCTTCTCGGCTTAATTAGCTTCGCCCGAGGTGCAGCAGCTCACCCTAGGCTACTGAGCCCCACCGCCACGTCAAGGCCTGAACCATGGTGGGCTCATTACCAAGCTAACACGCCCTATATAATTGATCTCATAATCTCTGTGTTACTAGATTATTTCTCACGGCTCGTGTGATGTCATCGGACGGTTACATACTATGAAAAATATCACGTCGATATAAAATAGCAAATACACCAGTTTAATTTGTATGGTAAATGTTAAAAGAGTTACTAAAGTGCGCGACGATGGTCTAATGGACATGGGCTCTGAATCTCGAAAGACGAAAGAGAGGCCTGGGTTCGGTCCAGATCGGCGCCCTGACATGGGTTTTTTTATTTCTCCGTGTACGAACATGAGAACATCGCAGAGTGTGTTCACCAATCCGCATTGGGCTAGCGTATTGGTGACCTATGGCCTACGTCCTACACCTTCCTCGCCTGATTTCGAGATCTTTGCCCAACAGGGTTGCGCTATTCCGCGTGCGCTAGGAGGATTCAAATTGAAAGTATCTGCCACTGATAGGTCTGTACTGGAGGCAGAGTTCTGATGACAGAGCGTACCCCGTACTCCGCTCATTGGCCACACGAGGAACATTGGTGTGGTAGCAGGCACAACCCCTCCGTTCTGCCAAAGCGGAGAATTTTATACCCCGAAAAAAGTAAATAAATAAGTTCTCGAGCTACCATTTACAAAATAGACGACGTCTGTGGCTCAGTGGCAAGCGCGTTGGCGCTCAAGTCGGAGGTTGCGGGTTCGAATCCCGCCAGGGAATAAAAAGTTTTCTGTGTTCTTGGGTCATGGATGTGTATTATATAATAAAAATCTTAAATATATGTATAGTATAAAAGTATTAAATATATTTCCGTTGTCTGGTACCCGTAACACAAGTTCTTTGAGAACTTACCACGGGACCAGATTGACGTGGTGTAAAAGCGTCCATAGATATTATTATTATTATTATAATTTACTACATGACGCCATGTACTGACATCATTTTAGCAAACTTTAAAATCTTTACAACCTCAAATCTTATCTTAAATATACTTTATTGCTATGGCATTAAGGTACAAAACGGTAAAAAATATATTTGAAGATGAATAATATCATCTTAACCTAAATTTACTTACGAATTATGAGGATAAGCTGAGCAAGTGATTTCAATCTACGTATATATGAAAACGCGTAAGTAAACCTGCATGCCTGATAAGATAAGGCTTTGAGGGTCTTGAAGCATTGGGGTAGCGCATGAACTATTTTCCTCGCCTGATTTCGAGGAGACCCGCCCCCAGGTGATTTGGTAGTTTTGACTTTATTTATTTCCCAAGTTGTTTGTGGAGATCGAGAAGAAAGGTAATATTTAGCATTGGTATTTTCATTTTTTTTTCATTATTTAAAAATGATAGCGAAATGATAAAATATGTTTCATAAAAGTTGCCACGCAGCACTGTAGTCGAACTGGGCCGGCACGACCGGGGTGGTACCTCTCGCTCACATAACACCGGCGTCAAGTGACAGCTATGACGCGTTTCGTGCGGTTTGTGAGTTTCCGGTGGTCCATTGGGGGATAGGGAAAAGGAGGGCATCTGCATAATCTCTGGTCGTGCGGATGTGTAGGGGCGTCGATAGTCGCCAAAAGGATTGACTGCTCGTTTGCCGCCCTATGCTATTAAAAAAAAGTTAATGTTTTGCCAAAGGGGGGGATGAATTTTATGCTGCCCTTGTCTGTAAGCATCAATAATCAATATCTTGCTTATATTATTTTATAAAGCAGCTTTGCTGTGTTCTGAATTGAAGAGCAGGACAAATAGTAACTATTATCGAGGCCTTTATTTCTTCTCATTTGACAATTAGATTAGGATATACTGTAGGTACCATAGGATTACTATAGGTCTTACGAGCTGTGCCCAGCTTGGGCACAGCTTGGGGGAAAGGGCGTTTCTTATCGCTGAAGTGTCGCTGAGTTATCGCTCCCTGAGTTGGCCTTGACGTGGCGGTGGGGCTCAGTAGCCTAGGGTGAGCCCAACACCTTGGGCGAAGCTAATTGAGCCGAGGGGGCTCTTTGTACTCCTCTTATAAGAAGAGGGGAAAAAGAGCAGGGGCCAAGGGATGAGGGTGGGAACCTCACCCCATTGTACTGTCCCGACGTTGGGAGGGGTTGTTCCGTGGTGCGGGACAACCCCTCTGTGGAGGTGGTGTTGGTCCCTTGCGGGACTGACTAGTCGTCGAGGTGCCCTGTTAGCTTAACAGATCCGGGGCGCCTCACCAAGGCGGCATTGGTGGCACTCGCCGGGTTTTAGTGGGTAGAGCTGCGTCCATTTACCATCTTTCGGGCGCAGCGAGTCCCACATACCCACCTGGGTATGCCTCAGAGCATTTCCCGGGGTAAAAGGAAAAAAAAAACGCTCCCTGAGGTCGTCCGAAGGATGGATCGTCAGTGAGAGCACATGGCAGGCGGTCCTCTCCTTCCGCAAGGTAGTGAAGTCGCAGAAGGAGGAGGCGGAGCGGGAGAGGGAGCGCAGTGGCAGCTTTTCCCGCAGGAGAGTTGCGGCGACAGGAGGTCGTACTGCCGTGAGGGACCTGTGCACGTCGGATCGAAGGATCCACCGTAATGGCCGGGCTATAATGCAACCTTGGGTGTTCAGGATGCTTTAAGCGGAGTTAGTGCTGGGGACATCACCTCCCCTGTCTTCTGAGCAGAGTGCCTTCAGGCATATCGATGCCGATGCGGACGACCGTAGTTCCCGCACCGGGCCAGCACGACGAGGAAAACACCACCGGGTTTTAGTGGGTAGAGCTGCGTCCACCTTAAAATCTTTCGGACGCAGCGAGTCCCATATACCCGCCTGGTGAATCCTCCCCCGCGGAATGCCCAAGAGCATTTCCCGACGTAAAAAAGATCACACGAGTTTTCCTTTCTTTAGAAAAAGTTTGCATTATAATTAACACTAGCTGTTACCCGCAGCTTCGCCCGTGTTTACTTAGATTTACAGCCGTATACGGATTGACGATGATTATTTTTATATTATATATTTTTATAAGGAGTAAGTTACTCCTTAGAACATGAGCTATCTGTCAGTGAAAGTCCCGTCAAAATCGACCCAGTCGCTTCAGAGATTAGCCGGAACAAACAGACAGACATACAGACAAAAATTGTAAAAAATGCTATTTTGGTATCTGTACCGTGTATAGTATATACATCCATATGCATTTAGTAAAAAGCGGTTATTTTAATGTTACAAACAGACACTCCAATTTTATTTATCTGTATAGATGTATAGATAAGACAATTAAGAAACCAGCTATTGAGAATATAATATTGTGCATCTATTATAACAATATCAATGCCAAATACCTAAAGATACCTGGAGTCGGAATTTGGGTTGAGGTAACTACGTAATGACTTAGATATTTTAATTGTTATACATATCAAATACGCTTCTCAGAGCAGAATATTTTGGAAGAACAAATGTAATAGCTATTCTAATTAATATAGAGGTTTGCTTGTTGAAAGAATCATTGAAATCAAATCTAAATTCTTTATTCAAAATAGTACTTTTTGAACATCAATTGAATCTACCACAACCAAGGCGAGTCTACTGAGAAGAACTGGCGAAACAAACTCAATGGAACTAATAATTTCAAATAATATGTATTCTATAACAATTTTAACACCTTATCCTGAAATGCCTGGGAGGAACTCCTTATTCCCAGGGTGTGTATTTTCCATGAAATCTTTTACTTTATAGTAATATCCTTTACCACACTTTTTGTGTGTCTTGCTATCATAAAAAAGTATATATATATGTTATTTTTCGTTCCATAACTAATGATTAAGTCATCAGTGAAGTCAATCAGTGCTGACTCATTAAGGAAGGGCTTGTCGAAAGTCAACTCAACCTAACAAACTAGCTGTTGCCCGCAGCTTCGCCCGCGTTAACTTACTCAACTTAACTACTGTTAGTCACAGCGTGATGTTATATAGACTATGATAGCCTTCCTTTATAAATAAGCTGCCTACCACTGAAAGAATTTTTCAAATCGGACCAGTAGTTCCTGAGATTAGCGCGTTGATACAAACAAACTCTTCAGCTTTATAATATCTGTAAGATATAATATCATTGACTATTTAGGAGTTGAAAACAGGTTCTGCGAACAGTAAAACGAGTTTTTCATCTCTATTATATGAATATAGTATATAATCATTGCTCTACAGCATCGAGAATATAACCGGATAGAGTAGTAATGTGAGCCATACAATTACGAAACTGGTCAGTGATTTGTCACTGACGTAATAGCAATACAACCACCCAGTGATCTGATTGTACGTCCCATCAGCCAATCAGAGCGCAGAACCGGTGCAGCGTTGCAGCACAAAGTCGGAATTTGTTTTCATACAAAACACATAACATTACCACTCTATTCCGGCTTCATGCTCGATGCTCTACAAAGACATGTATGTTTACATCAATCAAAATTTTAAAGCCTTTATAAAATCTTTTAATTTTTAGCATATCCTTTGTGTAATTTGAACCTACAACGCAGAAAAAGGGGTTGTTATAAGTTTGACCGCTGTGTCTGTCTGAGTCTCTTAAATAGATGGAACGATATGAATTCAGACGTTTTATTAAATTCGGTTCAGTCTCTTGTTATGATGGGCTTTATAACCGACTTCAACAAAAAGGAGGAGGTTCTCAACTCGGCCGGTATTTTTTTTTTATGTATGTACACCGATTTCTCCGTCAATTGTGGACCGATTTTCAAAATTCTTTTTTTGTTTGAAAGGGTATACTTGCCATTTGGTCCCATGATAAGGAAACCAGGATCTGATGATGGCATCCTAGAGAAATCGAGGGAAACTTTCGAAATTTGTAGGAATGACTAGTGTGCTTAATATTTTTTTAAATAAGCATTTTAAAGCACTACAATTTAATGAAGTTCTAGAGTCGATCTGATGCTGGAGCTGGAAGACAGTCGAGGGAACTCCTCGACGATTTACTTCAGTAACCTTGTGTTTGGGCTTGATTAATTTGTATTGATGAGAACTTTACACCTAGATGGGTTGTGACTGTGATTGGGGGTCTGATGATGAAGACGAAGCTCAGTTAAGGGAACTCCTAAATAGTTTAAAGTAGCTACCTTGTGATTGGACTTAATGAATTTATACTGATGAGAACTTTGCACCCTTATGGGTGATACGTGCCATTACCGTTATGATGATGGAGAGTATAGACAGTCGAGGGAACTCCTTGACGATTTACAGATTTTTTTGGGCTTACTTCATACGGTTCAATATGCCAAAATGAATGCCTTTCTTTAATGAATCACTAAAAATTAAGAAATAAATTTTTTTAAATAAAAATTATAACCGACTTCAAAAAATAAAGTAACTAAAATGTTATAAAATAATCGCGTGTACAATCTTTGCGTTTACCACGTCATTATTGTTACTTTTGGAGTCGGTGTCAGCCAAGGTAGATAGGTAGGTACCTAGAGCAACAAATACGACAACGGTGACGTATTTGTTGCTGTAGGTACCTATTTAACTTAGCTGACACCGACTCCAAAAGTAACAATAATGACGTGGTAAACGCAAAGATTGTACACGCGATTATTTTATAACATTTTAGTTACTTTATTTTTTGAAGTCGGTTATAATTTTTATTTATTTCTAAACTATTTTTCATTTACATAATTATATACTGCATAAAACCTTTTTTGCTAACCTCCTTTGCCTTTCAGTGCGCCCGAGTGAGCAACTTAAAGGCCAGAGGCTTAATTCTCTTTCTCATTTTCCTTATTCTTCATTTGGGGTCTTAATTGTAACGCTATATTATATACATATTTCAGATATAAAACTATCTTTAAAAACTTTTTTGCTTACGACACCTCATTCTTCTTCCAGCGCGCCCGAGTGAGGAACGTAAAGCTGTGGGCTAGAGACTTCACAGGCCTGGGTCTGACGTGCGGGGGCGGAGCCCGAGATGGGGTCTGCGTCCACTCCGTCCTCAGGAGCGGACCGGCAGCCGCTGCCAAGGTTCAACCAGGTAAGCTTGCATCTATCCAGTCTACGTTCAGGACTCGAACAATATTAGTAGTTGGAATCGCAGTGGAGTTTGGTTCCTTTTCGTTCCATCTTTCTATATAGCCCAGCCGCTACAAAACTACAGGTATAAATGTTTTATTTCACGAAAGCGGGTGAGCCATCCTTGTATGTGTACATGCACATTGTCTTGTGTGCGTGAGCTCGGCAGCGCTCAGTTTAGTACGCTGATACGCTCCCTGTAGTTACGCACACAAGGACGCACGTCTGTACGCATCACAACTACAAGTGTGCTTCACACGCTTTCACGAAATAAAACAACTGTTACCTAAGATTCCTCTAGTTTTGCTGGTCATGTCAGGTCCTGTAGCAGTTTAATAGTTCTTGGAATAGCAGCGGAGTTCAAACCTCGCCAATTGCAAACTGGCATGATGAAAATGACCGCGACCATGGTTGTTGTAAAGTATCCGAAAAGTGCATGTAAAAATCATAATTACCCGCGATCATCGAGCATATATAACCGGATAGTTATGTGAGCTATAAAATTCCGAAACTGGCCAGTGATTAGTCACTGACGTAATAACAGTACATACCAGTGATCTGTATGTAAGTCTCATCGGTCAATCATCCTGCATCCATCAATGGCATCAGTCGGCCAATCAGAGCGCACAACCCATTAGTGGGTAGGCCTGTGCCGATTCGCGCATAAACCCGGAATAGAGCGGTAATTCAAAACAAATTCCGCCAAATTTGTGCTGTGACGCTGCGCCGGTTTCGTTGTCTTACGGTTTTTATAAGCAATATAATACGAATCGTTAACCTACTGGAAATCTATTAAGCGAACTTGTGCTACCATAAGCCATCTGATAAATCGTCTGCCTAACAGAAAAATACTCATCACGCTTATTTATAAGAACTTGATTTCATCATCATCACATCAGGACCTATCAGTCCACTGCTGAACGTCCCTTACTTGGTTTAACACTTATCAATCCACGCAAATAACTAAAATACTGATCACGCCTACTTTTCATTCCAGGTGACAAAATCAAAAGCATCAAAATTGAATTCAATGGCACACCTCTGGAAGATGCTGTGGCTATCTTATCCTTGGCTTCTCCTTATCCTGTGGAGCTGGAGATTGTGGAGGGGGGGAGGATAAGCGGGGATGCCTGGAGGGTCCACCACCCCCTGATGAAGAGGGCGGGCTCTACTGGCGATGTAAGCACGGTAAGATTTTTCTCAAGTTATAATTTCGCACACATAAATAGTTTTTTGTCACATCTTATTTCTCATGTTCTGAACATGTATTTATATATTATAACTCCAGTAGACGTCATCTTAAGTAAAAATAATACCGAACAATATTCCATTTACTTATTGGCAAATCCTCGAGAAAGCTAACATTGGACAAGAAGAAGAACTCTTGTAGCCATTGGACTAGGAACGTTATTATAGGAGAACGGTGGGAAGTATCATGGCGTGCGGTTGTATTTTTTTGGTTTCCCGTTTATTAATTGTTATTGTGTGTTTTGTTAATTCGGAGTGGATTAACAAAACACAATTGTGATTGGTTGGCGAATATTGTGGAGGACTGTTCTGGAGCGCTCTTGGGGTTTACCGTCGTTTCTGCATAGTACAGACTAAATATTAACTCGTCATTAGCAGTGCACTAAGTGCAATCCTTAAGAAAAGAAGAACATCATAATATGTAGCTATTCAATTAATATTGTTCAATTTTATTTAAATCAATGTACATTTCCGTTTTTAGAAAAACGGGACGATTTCGCATAAAATTTTTCATGCATTAACCTTATGACCTTTTTTAGTTATTATACTGATAACGGAACAGGCTACCGAAAAACGGGACAGTCCCGTTCAAAACTGGACGCCTGGTCGCGTTAGTCATTTAAATTACACGACAGTCCTAGACTAGCCAACTGTCATCACAATACAATAGGTTCCATACGACAAAGACAGAATATATAATCAATTATGAAATAACCAATGAAACACCCCATCAATGGCGCAATGAAACCGAATAGGTGTCTACCTATCCTGCCATACAGAGTGAAATGTTTCAAGTCTTAATCAAACAATATAAGGTTGATTGTTTGATAACATAGTTGTTTGTACCTTATGGAATGATCTATTGTTTCGTTGAAATGAAGTGTCTGGTTATACAACTTGTTAAAAAATGACTCTTGAAATGTAGCTATCAAAAAATTAATCAAAAAGATCTTTATGCTACAAGTAACAAATTTGTACACTTGGAACGTCAAATAAAAAAAGCAATTAAAAATGTTGCCACTAAAAATAATAAAAAACTTGTTTGAGATTCAGACCTTGAGAAAAAGGAGAAAAAACGCAGGGGTTGACTTCTTTTGTTAAAAAAAAATATAGGTAATATTTGAAAATCTTTCTCTTCCTTAGAGTCATATTTATTTGATACAAGCTGTTGCCCGCAGCTTCGTCCGCGTTAACTTAGATTTACAGCAGTATACGGATTGATGATGATTATTGTATAGTCTAAGTTACTCCTTACATCAGCTATCTGTCAGTGAAAGTCCCGTTAAAATCGGCCCAGCCGTTTCAGATATTAGCCGGAACAAACAGATAGACAGATGATGACAAAATAGATGCTATTTTGGTATATGTACCGTGTAAACATCCATATGCATTTAATAAAAAGCGGTTAAGTATATTAATCCTCCACCCGACAGTGACGCGGCCCAGTCTCGCCACAGACACCAACCCGACGCCAGTAGGCCGTGTGGTCGCAGACTACACGGTTGGCGGATGACAACCCCCCACTTTAACAAGCCAAAAGTGAGCCAAATGGGCTCACACAAATCCGACGAAGCATTAGGGCCTTTGGGCCATGTTCATTCTAACCACTCAACCAAAAGATTTGTTTACGAGTGAGCTTATGAAAAAATAAAACAATAGTTATATTATAATACATATTTAGATATTTTTAAAACACAAATTAACAATAAGGTTCAAGAGTCTCTGATCGGTCGTCTTGGCGTTCATATATTCAGATTTCAGCAGTGGACGGATAAAGGCTAATGATGATGATAGTGTTGGTAAGGATAGTTATAAAATAGCACTTGGATATAGTGTTAAAAGATTTTTTTCTGTTTCAGCTGGAAAAAGAAGGAAAAATCTTGCATCCCCCAAAATCACCAAATACATCACATTCTAATAACTCAACATTAGAAACAAAACACGGGAAATCGGGTATAAAAAAGATAATCAGTGAAAAGATTATCACAACTACTTCTTTGGAAAGAAATAAGAAAGAGAAAAAAGACCCGCCATCAACACTAGAAAGGGAAAACGAAAAAAACTTGAAAATGATGAATAAGAACAGACATTCCGACGTCACAGGGTCCTTGAACAAGCCGGAGAAAAATAAAGAAAGACATTCCATGGGAAGCGAAATTCAAATAATACAGCCTGAAAATGGAATCACTCATATAGAAAATTCCGAAGTGCAAAAGAGAGAATATGATCCGAAACGTGGAATGAAGTTTGGAATAAGAGTTTTACCACCGAATGTTCCGGATGATGGCGTATTGAAACAGAAAAGTGAAAACGGCAGCATCACTCCAGAGAAAAAAGGAGTAGATGAACTTGATAAACCAGAACCACAACGGCCCGCCCCAATAGCCCAAATTAAACATGAAAACGAAGTTGAACAGAAGAAGCCGGTAGTGGCTAAAAGAAGAGAAAAAATGGCACCACCAATACCAAATGCACGAACAAAGACGATTGAGGCAGAAACAAATATCAGCCAAGATTCATCGAAAATCTCTGAATCTTCATCTCTATCATCGTCATTCGTTCGTACCGACTTAAATTCTAGTGGAATCAAGAGAGACGAAAACGGAATACCTCAAGAGTTACCTCAACACATGTTTGAAGCGGCTAGAGCAGCTAGGAGTAACCGAAAGAGTTCAGCAGATTTAGTTCAAGAAAAAATTGAACCAAAAAAGGAAGAAGCACCTAAGCCAAGTAAAAAGTCCAAAGGTAAAGCTCCATCCCCACCAGCAGAATTAGAAAAGAACAAAAGCGACGACAGTATTTTAGAACAGTTGAAAAACACAAAAGATTTTTTAAGCAATGAAAAAGAACATTCAAGTATTCTACACAATACTACGGTTTCTTCTAATGTCGCGATCACATCATACACGTCTACTCCCAAAGTAAATAAAACTAAATCGCACATTGAGGATTCCATTAACTTCTCCCAAGATGACATTGATGATATCGTATCTAAACCATTCAAAAGAGAAAGTGATTCACTAAACAATTTCTTTGAAGATTCAAAATCCAATTTATCATCGAATCACGATGTGCATTCCGTTGTTTCTCTTAATAATAGCGAAAAAAGTGACAAAGGTTCTACTACAATTGAGTTGAATAATAGTGACATCACTATTCACAGTTCACCATTAAATGATACTGCTCATTCCGGATCTGACAATACATCAATTGTAGATGAAAATGAACGCAAGGCTACTTCTTTAGGCGACCTTTCAAGATTTGAAATAAGGACGAAAACTAACAAACAATTATCAGGGGCTTTGGAAAGAGCTCAAAGCTTAGATATATCTGCTGATGACGAAATTCAAGTTTGTACATTATCACCGAAAAAGCGGAAAGCGATGTCAGTTGTTGAAACAACGTTCTTTGATTCCGGCGCAGAGAATGTTTTACCGGAATCAGTTGATTCAGAAACAGTTGTTATCAAACAAAAAGAACCTAGACTAAGTTTAAATATTGCCAAAGCGTCTGCTATGGAGGGACTTAATACATTCCAGAGAAATCGCTTAAAGAAAGCGTCAGAATTCGGTAATTTAGAGGATGCTATTGTAAAGGGTTCGAGCAGCTCTATAGATTCGGAAAAGCATGAAACAGAAGAAACTTATAAGCCACAAACTATTGCAGAGTCATCTAATGACAAGGAATCTCACGAATCATCAGACCATTTAGCTCGACGAATTATGGACGAAAACATAAAAGTGCACTTGAAGTTAGTTTCAGAGTTTGCTAAATCTACTTCTGACGGCAGTAACACGAGCTCACTGGAAAGCACTCAGGATAGTCAACATACCTCAGAAACGAAATCTTCTCCCGTAAAATACGAAGAAAAACTATCAATGACTTATGACACTAACATGCCAGATGACATGAAAGTGTCGAGGAGTTCATATGTTAACAGTTTGGAAAGACCAAAGTCAGAAATGATGAAGAAACTTCTAGCTAAAAACCCCATCTTTAATGTTCACCTCGACCAGAATACTCAAAAATCTGAAACTACCAGTAGTAAAGAATCAACATCAGTAATGACGGATTCATTTAAATCGACCATGCACCAACCAGATATTGTTAACTTTGATACGAAAACTTCGGACGTAAAAAATAAACACGAGAATATAGCACGTGAATACGACGATTTTGTTAGTAACATAAGAGTCGGTTCTGCTAACAATAGCATGCGTGTTGATAAAAAACAGCAGGATGCATCAAATACTACATGGTCTGATCCTAAAGAGAATCAAGACATACAATCCAGCAACATTGTAACTATATCTACTAATGAAAAGAATTTAGTACCTGAAATACGATCGAAGTATACAAAGTCAATAGAAATCGGTGAAACCAATCTTCGTCTTATACCAGATCTTGTCGAAGATACAAAGAACCGAGAAGAGAAAGAAACGAGAACCTTGTACATGGAACCAGCAAATGTTTCTCTTACCATGAAACAAGAACCTGTCCAAAAAACGGTTACTGTAAATGTTACTGAAGATGAATTCGGCAATAAGGTTATAACACAAAATATAGAACAGGTATCATCAAGATACATTACTACTAAAACAGAAGCACCTTTGCAAATTGAGCAAATGACTTTTGGTATTATGAGAGGCGGTGAAGTAAATGAAGTAGAACTAGAAGAAGGTAACATCAAAGACGTGGATGCAAAAATATTGGAAGAGATTAGGAGAAAAAATCCAAACATGCATTTCACTACAACGGAACCATCGTACACTAGAACTGAGACTATAATATTAAACACATCAGATTTAAACGAGGAGCAAGCCAAGGTACTAATGATGAAATTACAAAATGATCCAAGCTTCATGGCGCAAAAATCTCAAGAAGAACTTTCTAGAATGGGAATAAGAATCTTACACGACTTGGAGGATACGAAAACCACGAATGATGATGCTGTGGAGGTAACGAAAACAAAATACACCATAAATCCGGCAATCATTTCGGAATCACAAAAATGCTGCACTATCGAATCAAAGGATACAGAAAAAGAAAACGATCATGTTACCGAAATACAAGTGCTGACACCAAGATCTGAAGTCAAAGAGAAAGAATCAAGCAAAGACAAAGTATCTAGTAGACAAAGAGAACCACCATCGGCGAAGAGTGTCGAAGAGCCGCTTCTATCGTATGAGTTGGACATAGAATTACTGAACGATTTCATTTCAAACGAACGATACCATTCAGGGAGACAGTTAGGCGAAATGAAGAAACGAACGACTCAAAGTTCCAACGAGCCAAAGAAAAGACATTCTGATTTTGATTTACCAAGAAACAGTCATATCAAGTTTCGGACAGCTACGTACGAATCTCCAAAGGGCACCATAGTAACAAGTACAGATTTAGAGAACAGGCGACTGTCTCAATTGGATCAAATGCAACTTAGAGCACTTAATGATCAGCCAGTACCCAGCCACAAACCAGTGATTTCAGCGAAACCTAGCAATATACCCGTTAAAATGTCAGACAAGAAGCAGCAGTTCAATTTTGTTTCGTCTAAAATACCCGTTTTTGGAAGCCAAAAGTCTTACAGTCAAGAGAATTTAACAGAGAAGAATTTCTCACTACCTCGTTCGCCACCGCCAAACCTGAGCAGCAGTTCTGGCAACATTTCCGTTACATCCATCAAATCTAGTTCTCGAAGCCCAAGCGGTGGCAGGTTGTAACAAAATTATTATTCAACTTCTAGTTGTACAACTATACAAATTCGAATAGGATTATATTATACCTTTAAGTTATGAGATTTTATGAGATGTGTAGTGCCAGATATACTGGTAACATTTATCTTTTTATTATAAAAATATGTGCCTTATAAATTAAAATGTTTATTGTTAGATAAAAACGTATATGTGGTTGTGAAATGGAGTGTAATATAGATTATAGAAATTTTGTCACAAATTTATTTAGGTATTATTCTAATACAATTTATACAACACAATGTACCTACCAACATATTTCGTCCCTGAAGTATTACATTTTTAACATTGATTTTATTAAAAAGGTGTTATTGATTTGTAAGCACATTAAATTATTTATAAAGTTACGTAGTAGGTATATATATTTTGTCTTCCATTTTTGCTAAATCAAAAATACCGCCTCTTTTTAAACGTATTGTGGAATAGGTATCAAATTTGAAAGGGTAGATTGTCATTTTATTCCCTCGAAAGTTATAAGACCAGAAAAAAACAGTACCTATGTACATGTTTTTAACAGGAGTCAAAGTGATAGTTCTCATTGCCAGAAGAAAAAAATCTGTTTTTGACAGGAGTCAAAGTGACAGTTCTCATTGCCAGAAGAAAAAAACCTGTTTTTGACAGGAGGCAAAGTGACAGTTTATTATTATCTGTAATTTATTTTATGTTGTTTAAAAGTAAATAAGTACTTAACATCTGTCTGTCCGCTTATCTAAATGATTATTTCCAATTATATACTTAAGTATAGTTTTTATGTGATTTATTTCTTACAATTTGTATTATATATTCGTTGTGGTAAATAAAATGTTAATATCACTTTTATTGCATTTTAGTTACAATTTTATTTTATTTGACCAACAGTATTTTCATTCAAGTAGTTTAAATGTCACTGTATCTAATTAAGATCAAAAAGGGAATCTGCTTTTACAATGTTTCAAACATGCATTCAGTATTGCTTCAGAAAATTTTTCATTTATCGCTTTATATTTTTCTATCATATCCGCGATTGAATTAGCGCAAATTACACCACATGAAACTACCGCCATTTCAAAACAAGAATCCCTCCATTTTTGTCTCAGGCTATGTTTTACGTTAACATCTTCATTATCATTTAAAGTGGATATTAAACTCGAGTGATCGATGTTATTTTTATGCTTGGATATATCCTGTAAAAAAAATCGATTTTAAATAAGATTAAATAAAAACTAGCTTTTATAAATATGTAGTCTTAACTCTCGATATGACGTGGTCTTACCGGTAGAATATGATGCAGGGCATTTAAAATGCTACTTCTCTCCTCTTGTAAATTTTGCAAAGAGCCATCTATTTCCTTTAAATAAACTGTAGCGAAAACAGTCTTCTGCAATCAATAAAAATTATTGATGATGAATTAAATCAGTCTAACTCAGTATATACATACATAATTATATCATGTTTATTATTCTCAAAAGATAATAATATTAAAAAAACCAAAAAGAAAGGTGTCAAGGGACACCCGGATGGAACGAAGTTCCTTTCGATTAATTAGTGAAGGAATTGTAATAAAAAACAAAAAAAAATGTACACACACACACACAGTCACGCACACACATAAGTGTGTGCGTGTGTTTATACACACACACTATAGCAAAAAGACGAAAAGTTGACACGACACGTGTCAACATTTCGTCTTAATTTTTTCCGTCTAGCCCCCTTTCGCAACGCGCGATAAGGAACTACGTTCCAAAAACCGACTTTAAACAAAACTAAAAAGTAAGTATATAATTGCTGTAAAGTAAAAAATATAAAATCGGGTGTCTGTAAAGTCGGTTTACTGACGCTAGTTGAACGTGACAACGTCATAAGATAATGGAACGCCTCATAGTGAGGTAACGCCGCATGCGTCATGCTTTTTCGTGCGTGCAGCCGGCTCCATTGAATTATAAGACGCTGTCACGTCAAAATAAAATATTTGTTGCTTTAAGGGCCCCTTATCCCAAATTGTTGTTTCTAGATCGAGGTGTTTTCATAGAAGTCGTCATTTTAAAATAATAATAAAAAATAGGGTATAGATACATCTTTGATCTAGGGATTTTTTTGGATGAAAATACAATATTTAACATTTTACATGATCAAAAAAGATTCTCAAGTAACGTTGATTTTAAAAGCAAATTGAGTAGTATGAGACTTCGGGTAACTCAATTTTAATGAAACTTTTACGTTTAAATTGCTAAACGGGGATGACGTGGAAATGATTGGATAGATCTTTATTATGTCACTTCAACAATTTTTGAAAAATAAAAAACGATAAAAATGGCTCTCGCGCATCGCACCACGTCGCGCCAGTACCCAGCCGGGCGTCATCGAAGTAGGACCTGTGCCGCTTTTGCTCGTGACTACGTTGTTACCGCGCATTTTATATTATTACGTCTAAATAAATAAGACGACACAGTGTAAATAATATAGCTACTTAATACTTACTAACAATTGTTGTTCTTAGTTGTAATTAGTTTGCAATACAAAATCTTTAATTAGTGTAAATAAATAGATACTTGAGTTTGTGTAGTACCTAGTTATTTAATTGAAATGGCGAATAAAAAAAGTAAAATAAGGAAAAAGAATCTTAATACAGTTTTATCACAAACTAGCTGTTGCCCGCAGCTTCGCCCGCGTTAACTTAGTTAAACAACCATATACGCATTGATGATAATTATTTATCTATGGACGGGCGTAGGACTTTATTTTATAATATGTAGTGATTAATACCGTAATTTTGTGAATAGCTTTTACATTACCGCTTTATAATTGGCAATTTTTTAAAGTATTAAAATGGATATAGGTCGTATGTTATATTTAACTAATGTAGACATATTATGCCATCGCGGACTTTTCAGTATGCATATTTAGGATACACAATTCTACCATACATTGATACAATAATAATTAATTCGGAAACGGACCCGGCTAAGGTGTATAATAATGTAGTACATTATTTTGATCTATCTGTTAGGGTTCATCCAGCGTTTGCAATGTAAGTGCAAAAAATGTGCTTATTTATGACATCACATCAGAAACTTCTAAAATTATGAGTGTTTATCTACTATATTATGCATGTACCTATTACCTTCCTCTTGAATCATTCTATCTATTAAAAAAACCGCATCAAAATCCGTTGTGTAGTTTTAAAGATGTAAGCATACGTACAGTCAGACGCGGGAAGCGACTTTGCTTTATAGTTTATACTATGTAGTGATGTCTTCTTCCAGAAATTGTTAACACTTGAAGAATTCAAATTGTCCGACAATAAAGAAAATGAGGAACCTTCATCACAAAATATTTCTGATTTGCAATCATTTCCTAGCCCCCTACCCACAGGGCAGTGTCGTGAGGACTATGGCCTTGACCCTCTTCTCAGAGGAGACCCGTGTCTAACATTAATCGATGATGTATGGGTCGATGAAAATGAACCTGGACCTAGCATACGACAACTAAATTTTGTTGAATTTTAAAACAATTAATATAGTATAAAAGAATATGTTTGTCTACAATTTTTTAATCTCCTACAAGCATTCTTAGAATGATTGATTTTTTTTATAGCTTAGGCCTTAGGGGGACAAACGAGCATTCGGAGCCTTAGATGACTACCGACTCCTATAATAATAATAATATCTAAGGACGCTTTTTGCACCACGTCAATCTGGTCCCGTGGTAAGTTCTCGAAGAACTTGTGTTACGAGTACCAGACAATGGAAATATATTTAATATTTTATACTATACACATATTTAAGGTTTTTTTATTTATAATACACATATTTAATACACATCCATGAACCAGGAACACAGAAAACTTTTTGTTTCCTGGCGGGAATCGAACCCGCAACCTCCGGCTTGAACGCTAACGCGCTAACCACAGAGGTCGTCCTCGTAACCATTCACACAAGAGATAATGCAGATGCATTACCCTCCTTTACCCCATCCCCTGCAATGGGACACCGGAAACTCATACACCGCAAGAAACGCGACAGCATAGGTGTCAGTTGACGCCATTATCATGTGAACGAGAGGTACCCTTACGGTCGTGCCGGCCCAATTCGGATGCAAGCAGCATGGCACTACCTTTTAGACCTATGTAGCTAATTCATCCTTCCTAATCCTTACTAATATTATAAATGTGAAAGCTTGTTACGCTTTCACGCGAAAACTACTTAAGCGATCATCATGAAACTTTGTACACATATTCTTGGAGGTATTAGAAGTAACATAGGATACTTTTTATTAAAAAAAAAAAAAAAAAGAGAGATGTCAAGGGACACCCGGATGGATCGAAGTTCCTTTCGATTAATTAGTGAAGAAATAAAACTATCTTATCCTGCGCAGACGAAGTCGCTGGCACCAGCTAGTATTTCTATAAATCCAAAACTAGATAACTATAACAACAACAAGATTTTGTTATTCATAATTATTAATTATCACATCTAAGAATAATTCGAGCATAGTCAATCTACTGCATATTCGTATACTGTGGCGTGCTTGCCGGCCGTGGTAGGTCACCGGAGTTCATATAAAGACATCTCCCGCGCAACGCAAGTGCAAACCGATTCGGTGCGTTAAATACCTATAGTTTTGGGAGAAGGGGCCCTTAACTACCAACCTACATGGCTAACTGATAGATTTAGATTTTTTTCTACGCAATAAAAATCGGCTAATACCGACTTCAAAAGTAACAATAATGACGCGGACGTGGTAAATAAACGCATACATTTAGCATACATTAGTAGCACAGAGTACTTTTTATATATTATATTGGTAGAAGCATAGTAGAAGAATATGTAAGTTGATTGTGAGTTGTAGGTACAAAAACTAAGGAAACGTGATTATTTTATTACCTTTTAGTTTCTTATTTTTTTTAATCGGTCTAAATAAAAAGTTTTCTATGTTCCTGGGTCGTGGATGTGTATTAAATGTATGTACTTACTATAAATAAATACATAAATAAATATCTATGGTATTTATATGCTATATAATAAAAAATAAAAATGTAATAAATAATAAAAGGAATAAAATATGTATATAAAGTGGATAAAATAAATAAAACAATTTAGTATGAATTCTTGCTATAAATATTAATATTATAATCTCAAATTTTAATGAATTGATTTTTTATTTCTGCAAAAAAATCGTCAGAAAAATAAGTCTGCCAGGGTTAACACGCTCTCGAAACCCAACTCGAGGCGCACGATTATTACAGAAGAATACAGAAGAAAGATATATTTACAGATAATTTTACAGAATTTATTTTGTAAAATTATATACACATGTGTAGTCTATGACTAATAAAACCCTACCAAAAAAGGAATATAGAAGAATAAATAAATAAAAAAAAAATACTTACACAAAATAATACCAAGAATATTACTTTCAGCGATTGCATTTCTGTACGATCCACGATTGCGGTTTTACTGCAATGAAACGAATTATTAATTAAAATAAATAATTTTTAATTCTGTGATTTGCCGTTAAATTTGATTACTATAGTAAAAATATTGCGAGGTTAACTAACGACTAACAAAAGCGTGTCCTGGAGTTTCCTTAATTCTTTTAATTTCGTAATTTATACTCGAAAATATATACTCGATGGTATCAATATATGTATATTAATTATAGAATTGATGGATGATACGTACGTTGAAGATAAAGAGGATTGGCTCTAGTTCTTTTTTTTTTGCCATCAGGGAGCAAACGAGCAGTCGGAGCCTTATGACGCCAACGCCCATACACATCCGCACAACCAAGGCCACGCAGATGCGCTGCCCTCCTTTTCCCTAACCCCCCAATGGGCCACCGGAAACTCACAAACCGCACGAAACGCGACAGCATAGCTGTCACATGACGCCGGTGTTATGTGAGCGAGAGTTTACCACCCCGGTCGTGCCGGCCCAGTTCGGATGCAATGCAGTATGGCACTACCTCTTAGACCGCCAATGCGCCTTTGGTGAGGTGCCCCGGATCTAATGAGCAAACAGGGCAGCTTGACAGCTAGTCAGTCCCCCAAGGGACCAACGCCACATTCACAGAGGGGTTGTCCTGCACCACAGAACAACCCCTTCCCACGACGGGACAGTACAATGGGGTGAGGTTCCCGTCCTCGCCCCTTGCCCCCTGCTCTTTTATCCCCTCTTCTTATAAGAGGGGTACAAAAATCCTCCTCGGCTCAATTCGCTTCGATCGAGGTGCTGGGCTCACCCTAGGCTACTGAGCCCCACCGCCACGTCAAGGCCTGAACCATGGTGGGGCTGGACACGCTTTCGTTAGCCAGAACTTATTAAGAACGTATTATTTTTGACTTTTTTACATGATTTATGAACTTTCGTTCTTGAAATGTCTTGGTGACATTTCCATGTATTTATTTTTTCTATTTCTCTGGCATTATTTGATCTTTAATATGTCCGATGAAATATCAAATCCATACCTACATATAAATAAATAAATATTATAAATGCGAAAGTAACTCTGTCTGTCTGTCTCTTCATCACGCTTAAACCACTGAACCGATTTGGATGAAATTTTGTAAAAAAACAGTTTGAGGCCAGAGAAAGGATATATAATAAAAAGTGTTTACCCCGGAAATCCCATGGGGACGAGAAGTATTCAGGTAACCCCGGGACTGCCATCCGGGAGCTTTTCCTTTGACATATAATAAAATTATGTAAGTATGGTAGAATTGTGTATATTAAATAATAAATAGGTCTACAGAAAAGTCCGCACAACCAAAAGTTATGCAAATGCATTGCCCTCCTTTTCCCTATCCCCCCAATGGGCCACCGGAAACTCACAAACCGCACGAAACGCGACAGCATAGTTGTCACTTGACGCCGGTGTTATGTGAGCGAGAGGTATAACCTCGGTCGTGCCGACCCAATTAGACTGCAAAGCAACATGGCACTGCCTCTAATCTTATCTTATATCTTTAAATGAGCAATTCTTGTATATATATATATATATATATATATATATATATATATATATATATATATATATAATTGAAATCTCGGAATCGGCTCCAACGATTTTCATGAAATTTAGTATATAGGGGGTTTCGGGGGCGATAAATCGATCTAGCTAGGAATCATTTTTAGGAAATGTAATTTTATTAAAATAAAAAATAAAAACTGAGCAAAGCTCGGTCATCCGGGTACTAGTATATAATTTACAAAGATCTTATAGTATACTGGCTGTTGCCCGCAGCTTCGCCCGCGTTATAAATAAATTAATAGGTATTTAAGTTATAAATAAATTAATTTCTTTTTGCAATTTTTTTTTCACATACGGCCAGCACCCAATTGAGTACTATATTCCTTATGTGTATTTCCTAATATCTATGAGAGCATTAAGTTTCAGTTTATTGCACTATAAATAAGCACTATTTACTGCGCTTTTGCTTTACTTCTAAACAAAAAGTTTTCAGAGAATAAAAAAAAATAGAATACTGCTAACCGTTAGAAGGATGAAGTAATGAAAGATTTAAGGTTTTTTTATGTTAGTTGGATAGGCAAACTGGCAAACGTGCCACCTGATGGTAAGTGGTCGACGTCGCCCCTGAACATAAACCAGTTTACCTGGAACGAGCCCAGGCAACTCATTTATGTGTTGCCTATCCTGAGACATAAGGTGTTAAGTCTCGGTGGCAGTAATTACACTGCCTGTCTTGCCCTTCTCTCCGAAATACAGCAAAGCTGTTTCACGGGAGAAACAAGCAAGTACCCATGCAGCCGGGAGCGCGGCACAGCGCTTCCCTCCCACAGGTAAGATCCATGCGCCCTGGGCGCCGTAAGCTGGCAGGAGAGCGTACAAGACAGGGCGTGGTGGCGCCATCTCGTATCGGAGGCCAAGATCCACTTCGGGTCGTTGAGCCAGGGGAGTGAGTCAATAAGTAAGAACGCTGCTAGGTTGACATCAAGCTAGCAATGTTCTAATTTTTCACCAATCTATGATTTCAATTTAAGGTACTAAATAAGCACTAATTACTGCGTTTTTTAAGCGATTCTGCTCATGTTGCCACTTCAGTATATATTTCTTACAATTCGTATTACCATAAAACCTATAATATAATATTAATATCACTTTCATTGCATTATTATTTTATTTGACCAATAGTATTTTCATCCAAGTAGTTTCAAAAGTCAGTGTCATGAAGATCTAATTATAGAATTTCTTCTGACAATTCTTGTGACATATGGCTGTAAAGTCTGTTCTCATCACTCTTCTGCAATCAACTCTATTGCAGGCATCCCTGAGTGACAAATTGCAAACTGTCAAACATAACCCCCTTGCGGTAGTAATACAAGCAGCCATCCAATTTTGTCTCAGGCTATGTTTTTTGTTTTCATTAACACTTAAATTGGATAAATAACTCGTGTGATCGATGTTATTTTTATGCTTGGATATATCCTGTAAAAATAATCGATTTTAATTAAGATTAAATAAAAATTCGCTTTTATAAATAGTTAATAAATTAACACTCGATATATGTGGTCTTACCGGTAGAATATGCAGGGCATTTAATATATTGTTGCCAGTTCTTTCCTCTTGTAAATTTCGCGACGAGCCATCTATTTCCATTAAATAGACTGTAGCAAAAACAGTTTTCTGCAAAAAATAAATATGATTTTTTATGTCATAAGGAGGCAACCGAGCAGTCGGTGACTACCGACGCCCATAGACATCCGCACAATCAAAAGTTATGCAGATGCGTTGCCCTCCTTTTCCTATCCCCCCAATGGGCCACCGTAAACTCACAAACGGCACAAAAGCATAGCTGTCACTTGACGCCGGTGTTATGTGAGCTAGAGGTACCACCCCGGTCGTGCCGGCCCAATTCGGCTGCAAAGGAGCATGGCACTACGTCTTACAATAATATGTTTATTTGCCCAAAAGGTAAAAAAGGTTAGTCTATTCGCCTATTATGAGTATGTTTAGATGACTCTGAAAATTTCTTGGCATGATACTTCTTTAAAAATACTTCTTTTTCTTGAATACTTGCCGTATTCAATAAAAAGAAGTTTTTTTTTTATTATCAATATTTTATTGCCTTTCTGATTGCAAAATTTCACAGCGATAGAGAAGGGTCACCGAATATATATGAGAAACTCTAGGTGGTTAATAAAACGAATGTTCACACTTACAAGTTTAATATATAAGACAAAGGAAAGTTTTAACACAATAAAACAAGATAAATCGTGCCATGCTATGGTACCAAATACCGGCGTGAAGTGACAGCTATGTTGTCAAGTTTCGTGTGGTGTGTTAGTTTCCGGTGGCCCATTGGAGGGGTAGTCAAAAGGAGGGCAACGCATGTGCATAATCTCTGGTTCTGCGAGTGTATGAGCGTCGATAGTCGTCAAAAGGTTTAGACTGCTCGTTTGCCCTCCTATGCTATAAAAATAAACGACACAGATAGCAGAAGAAAAGTAGAAGTCAGTCTTTAAGCGAATAATAATTATAAAACGTTAATATTTAAATTACAGATAGGTAGGGAACAGAAAGACAGGCAAAGCGAGAGTCGTCAATCAACGCGGGCGCTGTAGTCGAAGCTCTGCTCCATGCGATCGGTACAGTGGCGGCCGAACCGTCCCCCCTTACGAGGAGTCTGGCCTTAGCCGGGGCTATCCTGTCGCTTTATTGTAGGTACTAGGTAGTCCTTCAATGTGGCATGTGAACGCTCTAGGGTCCCATTTGTTTAAAGATAAAAAGGAGTTGTGAAAAGGGCTTTGATCTTTAGGATATCTGTTAGTTGTTTAAAGAAATCCATCAAGCATATAACCGAAATAGAGCGGTAATGTTATCTGTTATGAAAATTAGGTACAATAAGGTTCTCGCAGTGTCGGCTACTATCCCACTGTGATTTCATAGCGAATCCTATCTGACAGACAAATCCCGAAGGAAGAACGTATTGAATGAAGAAAGGTCTTTAAATATGAAATTCTAGAAAGTAAGTAAAAAAATACTTACACAAAATAACAGTAACAATACTACTTTAAAGGTTTGCATTTCTAAAACTGTAATGAAAAACGAACTATCAATTAAAACAAATAATTTACATTATGTGATTGCCGTAACATTTGATTTGGATAGAAAAATTAACAATATAATAATATATTTATATACTCTTTGGTATACTATATATATTGTTTCTATCGGACAATAATGCTTGGCAAATAGACGTAACGATTTTTTTAAAAGGACATGTCATTACAATTAAAGATGTGGTCCAAATTACAGATCGATCGGTCAATAGGAAGGGCTAAAATTTTAATTACTAAATTGACCGAAATAACGAAGCATAAAATTGTTTATAAATGTAGACTACGCCCCCATTTAACCTATAGGGGGTCTAGGTAGGCCTGGACCCCGTTATCCTAGTCCTTTTTTTCTTTTTCGCCGGGAAATGCTCATAGACATCCCACGGGGGAGTGTGAAAGTGCGCCTGGTGTTGCTCACTCAGGCGCACTTTTTTTTTCTTTTACGCCTGGAAATCCGTATGTGGGACTCGCTGCGCCCGAAAGCTGGTAAATGGACACAGATCAACCCACTAAAACTCGACGAGTGCCACCAATGCCGCCTTTGGTGAGGTGCCCTGGATCTGTTGAGCAAACAGGGCACTTCGACGGCTAGTCAGTCCCTTAGGGGACCGACGCCACCTCCACAGAGGAGTTGTCCCGCAGCACAGAACTACCCCTCCCAATGTCAGGACAGTACAATGGGGTGAGGTTCCCGTCCTCGCTCCTTGCCCCCTGCTCTTTTGTCCCCTCTTCTTATAAGAGGGGTACAAAGAGTCGCTATTACGCTTCGCCCAAGGTGCTGGGTTCACCCTAGGGCTAGAGCGTACAGCCGCGACAAGGCCTGAACCATTTTGGGGACACATGTAGAGCTAGGTAATCTAAAAGTATACAATGTTGAATGAGTAGGACAGGAGATGCACTCCTGTCTCACTCATACATTACACTGGCTATCAGCGTGCATCTAACGTCATTACGTTTTTTTTGTGTCATCGGGATCACACATAATTTTTATAATGAAACAATTTTACGGATTTTATCTGAGATTTTATCGCGGTTTTTTTAGATTTTTACAAGCCCGACGTTTCGGATACTTTACAGCAACCATGGTCACGAGAGGACTGAGGTGACAGATGTCCTAAGTTCTAACGTTACAAAGTTATTCGAAATTACCCTATGATACATCAATATTTTAATTAGTCCTCTCTACGCAGAAAGTGCTAACTGCATCTTTAATCTGTGGTATATAATGCTTGGTTTTTGATTTAATTATTTTAATGATGGGATCGCAAACAGGTGCTAAGAGCCAGCCAAATTAGGATGTTTCTTAATTTCAATAGCCTCGCGGATCATCCTTGGTTGGAATCGGTGTTCTTTTGCGAGGATCTGTGGTTTATCAAATCTAATAAAATGGCGAGCTTTGTCAAGACTATGTTCACAGATTGCAGACTTAGTGTAGCGACGGTGTTGTGTTCTTTACCGCGATGTTCACCCAATAAGACTGTGATTAGCCTGTTACCTAAACTTCGGAACAGGCAGAATCTGACAATATTTCTATTATCGAAATCAAATTTTACGGCAAATCACTAGATTGGAAATTATTTATTTTAATGAATAATTCGTTTCATTGCAGTTTTAGAAATGCAATCGTTAAAAGTAGTATTGTTAGTATTATTTTGTGTAAGTATTTTTTTCTATTTCTTTTGTGGGGTTCTATAGTCTTTTCTTCACCACTCCTCCCCCCCCCCCCTTGATGACATACGGAGCCGAAACTTGGTCTTTTATAGCGGGAGTGATCCACAAATTTATCGTAATTCCGTGCTATGAATCTTAAGCGAGCATCGGCTTAGGATTTCACTGTCAGATAGGATTTGTGATAAAGTCTTACGTCAGAGAACGTAAGTATCCAACATCACGTACACTCTGTACATTGGGCCGATACATACGAAGACCTGATAGCCGGTGGGTTAATTGAAGAGTTTTTGAGAGGGCTACGTTCAAGAAGACGGAGGATCGACCAAACTCACCGCTAAAAAGTTGTTCTGTGGTGCGTCGGTCCCTTGAGGACTGACTAGCCGTTGAGGTGCCCTGTCTGCTCATCAGGTCCGGGGCATTTCACCAAAGCCGGCATTGGTGGCACTCGCCGGTTTTTAGTTGATAGAGCTGCATCCATTTACCAGCTTTCAGGCGCAGCGTGTCCCACCTATCCGCCTGGGGAGACTCTCCACACTCTCCCACTCCCCCGCGGGATGACTCTGAGCATTTCCCGGCGTTAAAGAAAAAAAAATGACTCAGGAATCGTTAATGCTGTTGAGAGTTGGTCGTATGCTTCGCCCAGTATTTTAATCTTAGTGGGTTTACTTATTTACTCGTATTTTTTTTTATTATTATTTTTTTTTGAAGAGGGGGCAAACGGATAGTCGTTTCACCTGATGGTAAGTGAAAAGCGACATCCACAGACACTCGCTATACCAGAGGAACAGCAGGTGCTATATAATGCATCTTTATGAAGACGTTGCAGACCAGTGTAATGTCGCTCCAACAAGAAAGTGAGAATCCTTTCTTGTTACTGTTGTGAAGTATGCAGCGAAAATTCGAAACCAAAAACCTGGAGCTACGAAGTACTACAATCTCTGTGTTTCATACACAGAGATTGTAGTACTTCGTAGCTCCAGGTTTTTGGTTGTGTGTCCGTCGAAAAGCGTGTCGAAAAATAAGGGTGTCGCCACAGCAAGGATCAATTTTTAAATGTGTGTGCGTCAAGAAAAAGACGCACACAAAAACAATTATACACATCATTCAATTCGCCATTATTCAATACACCAGTGCTATCTTGGTTAATTTTTAATTGTAATTTACAGTAAAAAATAAACTTTTTTTCTGTCATACATATCCTACAGGTACCTACTCCATGGCAAGTGGAAATATTTTGACAATTTTGTAAACAGAAATGCTTCTTTTTTAATTTTAGCTCGGGCAGCTTACGACAAGAATTTTTGAAGATAATTTTAATAAAATTATTCTTATTAATTTTTTGCAGAAGAGTATTTTTGCTAGACTCCTTATAAAGGAAATAGATGGTTCTTCACAAAATTTACAAGAGAAAAGAAAATACAACAATATTGTAGATGCTCTGCAAAAGGTTCTGCCGGTATGACCATTTTTAAAAGATAAAATTTTTGGAAAATATTTTTTTTTAGAATTAAAATTTTTACAGGCCATATTCAAGGATAATGTTGATTACACAACATTTATCCCTAAATCAAATGTCGATAACGATGTTGACGGTTTTGGAAAGAGGAAAAAAACATGGCAGTCATACCAAAAACTAGATCTAAGACAAAAACGACTAGGCTCATGTTACGTGGAAGAGGCTAGAGAAATATGTAAAAAGGTTTGCTCTCGAACAGTCACGGACACATGTAGGAAACATGAATGCAAAGAAAAGTTAAAAAAAGAATTCAGAAAATCATGTAAAAGAAATTGTAAAAAGAAATTCCGTTATAGGTCCTCAAGATACAGTGACAGCAGATCGTATTGATTGTTAATACATCAATTAATATACTGATGCTCAAACAAAATAATAAAACGCAATATTATGTCTATCATTTTATTTACCATTAAGAATATACATATTATACATAGCGAGAGGCATTAAATTAAACCACATATACTACACATGCTAACGCTTAATCGGATTAAAAAAACTAAAACTAACTATTAAAAAATAGTTTGAGAGAAATAAAAAAAAGTATTTCAAAGAACTTAAATACGTAAATAGTCAAAGTAAAACGTAAACACCTTTGTAAAATGTCCACTGGCCTTCAAATCTAAAAGGCAACGTCGCACAGCACAGGGTGCGTCTCACCGGGTCAAACAAAGCGGAGCGGCTTTAAAAGTTTTAAAACTTTAAAAATATCCTGTGACTAAACTATTGATTCTATTGGTCTAAGTTTTGGTGTGTTGCCTGAAAATGGTACAGAGTACATGTGGTTTAATTTAATGCCTCTCGCTTTTATCAACCTTGTATTATGTATTACAAATTGCAAAAAATGAAAAACATAAAAGAAATATATATGTACAGTATAAAAATGGAATTAATCATGTGAACGGACAGAAAGATGTTTAAGTACATCATCATCCCCATCAGCGTCCATCCGTCCACTGCTGAACATAGGCCTCCTTCAATGCACGTCAAGACGGCCGATCCATTGAGTTTATTTATCGTCGAAGAAGTCTAATTTATCGTTAAGATTTACGTAATATATATTTATAATTTTTTTTGTCACTATTTGACATTCGTTATTGACTTCAACGGTCTAAACGCCCCTAAATCCATTCCACTTGGGAACACTTCCACATGCTACACTAACGCCATTGTGGACGGTACAAGATGGTTCTCCTTATTTTCTATTCTCCATGAACATATAGACAAGAAGCAACAGCTCCGTCGCCAGATTCCAATGAGGTAGGCAGATTGCAGTAGGGATTTAATTTACTAGGAACAATATACAGACAAATATATCACTTTATTAAGATTATAACAGTGGTTTCAAGACATCATTGATCAGCGGGCCTTGCAATTGCTTAAGCTTCACAAATCACAATAAACAAGTAGGTACTTAATTGTATAGCAAGTATATATAGCTCAGGCACACTCGGCGGTCCCGAGTTCATCCGATCGAGCCTTTCACCTCCGACCGTGACGGATCAGCCCCACTCACAGCCTACAAAAATTCTTGCGTGGTGCGCCAAAAGAAATTTTCACTTCGAAAACTTTTTCATGATAGTTGGACAGGCAAACTGTCAGACGTGCCACCTGATAGTAAGTGGTCGACGTCGCCCATGAACATTTCGCAACAGTTTACCTGAAACTAACCCAGGCTACTCGTTCAGGTGTTGCCTACACACTGCCTGTCTTGTTCTCTCCGAAACACAGCAAAGCTGTTTCACGGGAGAAGCAATCAGGATGGTGGTACCCATATAGACAGGAGCACGGCACAGCGCATCACCGGTATATAGTACATATATATATATATATATATATATATATATATATATATATATATATATATATATATATATATATAATGTACTATATATATATATATATATATAATGTATACATAATATAGTCACATCACTAATCCCAAATGGATGGACCGATTTTGATGAAATTTTATGTGTTCAATTACTGGATTCGAGAATTGTTTAGAATTTATATTCCCACTATAAAATATACAGGATAATGTCTGTCGGGATCTACATAAATTCCACATAAGCGCAAGGAACCATCACCACACAGTTCCGGAGGCCTTGCAACTGCTTACTGCCTAAGATTTATTCCACTGAGAACAACATCACTCTATAAAGTAGCACTGTAAATTCTGACTAACATGGAAATTGTAAATCTTTAGATATTCCCCAATTGTATGGTTTTACATCCTCGTGTCTGCTCATATGTTTCTTTAGAAAATTGTTTTTAGCAAATTTTTTATTACATATATTACATTTGAACGGCTTTTCTATAGTATGGGTTCTAATATGAACTTTTAAACCTAAATTTGTAGGGTATTTTCTATTGCATATATCGCATTCATATGGTTTTTCATCCGTGTGATTTCTTTGATGTATTTTCAAGCTATCTTGACCAGAGAAGGGCACACTACATATCCGACAGATACAAGGATTTTCACCTGTATGTGATCTCAAATGTCGTTTTAAATAACCTTTTTTTGAGAATGGTACGTTACAAACATCACAGTGGAACGGTTTTTCACCTGTATGTATTCTTTTATGAATTTTTAATTCGTTGTTCTGGGGAAATTTACGCTCACACATATCACAGCTGTACGGTTTTTCACCTGTGTGTTTTCTAATGTGCCTCTTCAAATGATCATTTCTAGAAAAATCCAAGTTGCACAAATTACACTTATACGGTTTTTCACCCGTATGTATCCTAAGATGTACGGTCAATTCTCCTTTGATAGAAAATTTGTAGTTACAAAAACTACAACCATATGGTTTTTCACCACTATGTCTTTTTATGTGTGCCTTTAAATTACTCTTTAGAGAGAAATTTAACTTACAAATATCACATGAAAACGGTTTCTCGCCTGAATGTGTTCTCATGTGTTTCTGTAAAACACTGTTGATGGGAAATTGTTTGTTACAAACATCACATACATATGGATTCTTACCAGTCCTTCTTTCTATTACTCTTTTAGGTTTTTCACTATTACCGGGTTTTCCTATGCCATGTGTTCCCAGAAGATGTCGTTGTAAGTGATGACTCCTTGAAAATTTTTGATCGCACACATCACAGCTATATGGTTTCTCACCGGTATGTATTCTAACGTGGGCTTTCAAATTACCCTTCAATGAAAATTTTCGGTCGCATATATCACATCTGAAACTCCTTTCAATGTGAGTTTCTTCGCTCTTCTTCAACTTATGGTCATAGTTGATAGGATTTTCCTCTGATTTGACAAAATTTTCGGGCTTCTCATCTCGGTTCTGTTCATTTATATCTGCGAATTGAAAAAGTGCGTTAGATACTTGATATCATGTAAACTAGTTGATAACTGTGTCTAAGCTTACTCCATTTACTGTTAATGAAACAACTTTTACAGACGGTTTATACGGTACGGGTTTAACGGTTTATTAAGATTATTAAAAGCCGGACGTTTCGGAAACTTTGCAGCAACCATGGAGGACTGAGGTGTCATACGTCCTAACGTTACAAAGTTATTGGAAACTACCCTATGATCAATATCTTGGTTAGTCCTCTCTACGCAAAAAGTGCTAAGAGTCTTTAATTGGTGACATATTATGCTTGGATTTGGACCATTTTCTATTATTAAGAAGTAAGTAATTTTCTCTATATTATGCTGGTCTAGGCTGGTAGATTTTTTTTCTTTAACGCCGGGGAATGCTCTGAGGCATCCCGCGGGGGAGTGGGTCTCCCCAGGCTATATAGAACTCGCTGCGCCCGAAAGCTGGTAAGTGGACGCAGCTCTACCCACTAAAACCCGGTGAGTGCCATGTTTGCTCATTCGATCTGTGGCACCCCACCAAAGACGGCAGTTGGGTGAAATGGTCTCGGGAGATGAGGACTGATCACGCGTCTGGCCTCACTGGTGTGCTGGTGGCCCTTAAATAAAAAAGACGGCATTGGTGGCACTTGCCGGGTTTTACTGGGTAGAGCTGCGCCTGTGGGAAATATAAGTGTGAGCCCCAAAGGGAGATCTCCGACCGAGCGAGTTAGTATGCTCGGCCAGGCCCAAGCCCACTTGCTATCAATTCAGCCGTTGTATGTATAGCGACGAGCTGTGGAACTTTGATAGCGCGATTCATTATTGTGGCGCTGATTGGTCCGCCACATCACTCCCCCCTGAAGACCGGAGGTCGAATCTTGAGTCCTCTTGCTTGAGTTGCCAGTGCCAGAGAGTCCCAGTGAGTCGGAACTGTGCTGCTGCTGCACGGGCTCCAGTGAGTCGGAGTGCTGCCGTGCGGGGCCGATGCTACGTGCTGATCAGGAGAGATGTGCTCTGCTTGTGACTGGTCGTGTAGTGAGAATGCCCGTTGAAGCCGATGAGGGTTCGACCAGTGCCGCGATGCGTTGGGCTGGTTGGTCGAGATACCCGAAGAGGCTGAAGCTGGCTGGCGTGTTGCGGAGGGGTGGAGGAGTGATGGTAATGAAGTTAAGAAGGAGGCGTTCTGTCGGGGGTCACCAATGTGGTATATATTATGGGAAACCACAAAGGGAGATCTCCGACCGAGCGAGATGGTATGCTCGGTCAGGCCGAAGCCCACTTGCTATCAATTCAGCTGTTGTATGTATAGCAACGAGCTGTGGAAGTTCGATAGCGTGATTCAGTATTGTGGCGCTGATTGGTCCACCACACGTCCACTTACCAGCTTTCGAGCGCAGCGAGTCCCACATACTAGTCTGGGGAGACCCACTCGCCCTGGGGATGCCTCAGAGCATTTCCCGGCATTAAAGAAAAAAAAAGTTACTTTTACATCCACAAGCAATAAAATGAGACCAGCATAGTCTTCCAAATATGAAATAGTGGGGATAACTAAACTACTGGTCTAATCTTGATCAAATTTAAATGGGACATGGAAAGCAAAGCATTTTTTTATAGCATTGGAGGGCAAACGAGCAGTCGAAGCCTTTTGGCGACTATCGACGCCCACATAACGCACAACTAGAGATTATGATGATACGTTGCCCTACTTTTCCAAACCGCACGAAACACGACAGCATAGCTGTCACTTTATGCCGGTATTTTGTGAGCGCTACCTCCCTAGTCGTGCCGGCCCAATTCGGCTGCAAGCTAGCATGGCACTTCCTCTTACAAATAAATAAAGAATCATCAAAATCAATTCAACAAAAAAAAAACGAGGTAATAAAATAGACAATTAAATTGCGTACCTTCTTTTCTTTAAATCGGGCAAAAATGGCTATGCCTAAGAGAAACGTAAGAAAAAATTTACTTACAACAATCAGATTCTTCAGCTTCTGGTTCCTGCTTGATGTATACTTGAATGAATGGCATTGGAGGGCTCAACATATTGTTTTACCAGCTCAGTAAAGATTATTTTTAGCCTAGAAAAAGCAAAATAGCATGTTATTTTACATCAATTTCAATTTGTCATTAATAATTAATATAGGAGTCGTACCACATTTTAAAATGGACACCTTTAACATTCATCAACATATTTTGTCTAAGCAATGTAGAGTTCGTCACCCTTTATTTAAATGGAATGACGATTATGTTACATTATTTTCATAATGTATGATAGGTTACATTATTTTCATAATGTATGATAGGTTACATTATTTTCATAATGTATGATAGGGTAAATGATAGAGTAGAGGAGTTTTATTATAATATCTCCCCAGTAGTGTATCAAGAGTGACAAAGAGTAAGATGGTTTATATATTTTTTTTTTTTAATGTTAGTTGGATAGGCAAACTGGCAAACGTACCACCTAATGGTAAGTGGTCGACGTCGCCCATGAACATAAACTAGTTTACCTGGAACGAGCCCAGGCAACTTATTTATGTGTTGCCTATCCTGAGACATAAGATCTTAAGTCTCGGTGCCAGTAATTACACTGCCTGTCTTGCCCTTCTCTCCGAAACACAGCAAAGCTGTTTCACGGGAGAAACAAGCAAGATGGTGGTACCCATGCAGCAAGGAGCGCGGCACAGCGCTTCCCTCCCACCAATACATTGTAAACTCTTTAAACAACAATTAACGTTATGTCACGTTAAAAAAAAGTGTCAGTAAATGAAGAGAAATACAAGGTATTTGACTATTCTTAATTTATATATTCACTCATACAGTACACAATTTAAACACAATGATATAATAACACTTATTGCACAGTCTGTTATTTTTTCTGCAACTCATTTATGTTTTGTCCTATCCTGAGACATAAGATATTAAGTCTCGGTGCCAGTAATTCCAGGATGTGTAGTTGTGTAACGATGTGTACTAGTAATGACGAGTTTAAAAATAGAAGTGTTTATTTCTCTCCATTTGAGAAAATAAGCAAACTTGATAGATAAACCTCCTGAGTTTACTCAGGACATATAAGCTAGGTCGCGACTACTCGTCAATGAGTAGCTTATACAGTATATATAAATACACAAGATGTAAGTCTTGGTGTCTGGAATAGGCAACTTAGGTAAGCTTGATATACACTGGCTGGCTGATAAATCTTCTCAGTAACATATAAGCTCTTCCTTGCGACAACCACCCAATTCAATATTTTTTAATTATAATTCAGTATAAACAAAAGAGTACTGAGTACTTACATTAATAATAATAATAATTAATTGAATCGAATTAAAGAATACCGGTTTCTATTTATATTTTAAATAAAGAATATAGTCTTCACAGGGTAATACATAAGTAAACGAGTCTTAGGACACCGTGTTGTACTTTGTTTTAAATAGCCTTATTTCATAATATGTAATTGATTCCACCAAAGAAAAGAATTCCCATTTCCCAAATCCCAATTCCCAAGAAAATTTCGACGATTCAATTTGACATATTGTTTTTTTTTGTTAGTTTTTTTTGTTGGAACCGGCTAAGACCTAAGGCCATGCTGCCAAGTCTGTCGTGTTAACAATAATTTGTCTGTGCTTTGGAAAAACGGCGGGAATTTTTGCGAATGAGAGGAACGGCAACAGAGACCGGAGTTCAGTCATTTCTAATAACTGTTTCACGTCACTATCAATTTCCCTATAGTAAAATATACAATGAGTTAAAGAGACTTGATATAAGAAAAGGTGCTGGTGATGACGGCATCCCTCCAATTTTTTAAAGTCTTGTGCCAAAAGTCTATCTGTGCCACTTTATTACATATTTAACTTCTCATTGAGTAATGGCACGTTCCCCAGGGCATGGAAGAGAGCTCTTGTGGTTCCGATATATAAGTTTGGAGAAAGACACGACGTCAAAAACTACAGACCGATCTCTATTCTACCAGCATTTAGAATGGTGTTTGAACGTCTGATCCATCCTGTGCTCTCGTGGCATGCAATGTGAATTCTTTTATCTCTACTATAACCAGCATGGATTTGTACGAGGAAGACCTAGTACTACCACCAACATGGGTAGTTTTCTTGATGCAGTCATGGAGTCGGTTGATCATCGAAATTCTGTTGATGTAACAAATACAGACTTTAGCAAGGCTTTCGAAAAAGTTTCTCATTCCCTGCTTCTTTCCAAGTTACGTTCGTTAAGCGTGTCGGGTCAGATGCTGGTTCGGTTCATATGTAAGCGGTAGGACATCGACTGTTGTAGTGAACGGTTTTTATTCGGATCCTTTTCCAGCTTTATCGGGCGTTCCACAGGGATCCAAATTAGGTCCTTTACTTTTTAACATTTTTATAAATGATGTTTCTCTTTGTTTTAATGAATGCGATTATTATCTTTTTGCTGACGATCTCAAGATTGTAAAGACTTTAATACCGCATCTGACAGTGCGAAATTACAAGGCGATCTAGATAGACTCGCAAGATGGTGCTCAGATAACCACATGTATTTGAACGTTAGCAAATGCTTTCATATGCGTTTCTCGCGTAAGCGTATAGATTCGACCACTGCTGGTTATGGGATTGATGGATCCACACTATATACCTGATGGTTAAAGAGGTTAGAGATCTTGGTCTTATAATGGACTCAAAGTTGCAAATGAATCAACACGTCGATAATATAGTCTCTCAAAACTTAAAAATGCTCGGGTTTATTAAACGTAACACAAAAGGCTTCACGAAGCCGGAAACCATTATTAATCTGTACAACTCCTTGGTGCGAAGTAGGTTGTAGGTAGGTTGGAATCCACACTACGATGTCTATTCAAAACGCATCGAACTAGTGCAAAAGCGGTTCTTTTGGCATCTCTCCTACAAACATGGCCTGGCAAAGTTCTAGTTCTAGTCTCATATTCCTACACAAGCTGCTGTCGGGCATCATGGACTGTCCCAACTTAGTCGAACAAATTTTATTTAATATACCATGCAGACTTCCCAGAAAGAATCGCCATAATTTGTTTTATGTGCGATCGGCCAAAACTAATCTGGGACATTATGCGCCTATCAGATGCAGGCTTTACAACAAGATTTCGCATAACGAAAATATGTATTTAATGTCTGATAGCTTGTAGAAATTCAAAAACAATTTAAAAACTTTAATTTAAAATGATGTTAGGTTAATAGTTCTTAATATTGTTTGTATTTTAATTGTTTGTTCATGTTAATAATATGTAATATTGTGCTTCTTAATTTATTATTTATTCGTAGTTCTTAAATAGTAATAATTGTGCTCTTTGCAGTTGTGTCTCTTGTGCATGTTGGATGCACCTCTAACTGAGGCCACATTCAGCTATAAAACTCATAAATATGTATTCATAAAATAATGTGTCAATGTGTATCCTTGTTGGTGGATCTAATAAATAAATAAATGAATAATCTAATGATAAAATATTTTATTTTACTTTTAAGATTATTCTCTACCAAAAACATGTATTTTTTAAAGCATAGTTCCGATTCTTTAAGTTGAATTGAGTATTCTTGTTATTTTGTTAATAACTTTTGTCATTTTTGCAAGCGCATCTTAAATATTCTTCAAAAACTATCTACATGCGATTCAACCATGTTTTATGGAGACGGGGAAAAAGTTTTGATCTAAAAAGCACTTGATGGCTATACTACTATGAGTACTAACAGATATTGCTGATTACTCCTTACACCGAGGACCAACCTAGACACTCCATGTCTTAGTTGTTAGAAAGAGCGTGTCTATATCGCAAAATTCAAAAAAGAGGTTTATTAACAAATACATTATAAGTAATAAAATTATATTTTTTTTGTTACGAATCCTTGGAACAGTTTTGTAAATTGTAAGCTTATAATATTTTCTAGCACCTAAAAGTTAGAATTTTTGCTATCATTCGATCGTCTTCACCGTCGTAAAATGATTTGTCTTGGTTTATCTTTCTTGTTGTTCCTCAGTGGTATTTTCATCCAGTTGTTCATTTCGATATAATTAATACATTGATGCCTGAAAAGAATGATTTTACTTTGCATACGATTAGGAAAAACAAATTTATTTTTATCGTTATTTAATCCAAATCTCTACCTAATTGTTCCGAACACACCAAGTTATTTTTTAACCATCTTTAAAGACCAATGGTAGCTTTTTTAAACGACTTCGAAAAGGAGGAGGATATTTAACGTTGCAGTTGGGAAATGCCTTTTGCATACCACCATGTCCGGGGGACTTGTGGGACTCGTACCCACTGAACAGAACTTGTGTTACGGGTACAAGTAACGGAAACAGATGAATTTGTATATAAGTACACACACCCAATGCAGACATAAATTAATAGTAAAAATTATTTACCTACACTTGGTGGAATTCGAACCCGCGCGATGGCTATCCTTAAAAGATAGATATGTACATATATGCTATTGCAGACTTTTTTGTATTTAGATTTAAAAGAAAAATACCCCGCCATAAATTGTTTTGTTATATCTTAAATGGGTTAGGAAGCGTTTTCAATTAAAGATTTCAAGCGGCTTGATTTTTTTAACCGACTTCAAAAAAAAAAGGAGGTTCTCAATTCGTCTGTATGTTTTTTTTTTTTTTTTTTTTTTTTTTTTTTGTATGTATGTGACACGATATCTCCGCCGTTTGTGAATGGATTTCGAAGGTTATTTTTTTGTTTGAAAGCTGGTGTTTCCAATTTGGTCCCATATTAATTTTATTAAGATCTGACAAGCCGTTTTTTAGTTATTCCCAATAATGCCTATTTGGTTGGTTTTGTTTATCTTGATGATATGATAATTTTATTACGTGTCGATGTAACTAACAAATGTATAGGATGCTTTGGTAGCACACCATAGTATGTCGCGGTCATCGTAATCATCATCATTTATCCATCCACTGCTGAACATGCCTCCTTCAATGAACGCCAAGACGACGAATTTCGGAATCACTAAAAATTAAGAAATAAAAACATTTTACAAAAAATTAAAACCGACTTCAAAAATACTAAACTAAAAAGTAATAAAATAACAGTTTCTTTAATTTTTGTGCTTACAACATATAATCAACTTAATCTTCTACTAATGTACAAACTTTGCGTTTACCACGTCATTATAGTTACTTTTGGAGTCGGTGTCGTATTTGTTGCTGTACATTACCTACCTACCTTGGCTGACACCGACTCCAAAAGTAACTATAATGACGTGGTAAACGCAAAGTTTGTACATTAGTAGAAGATTAAGTTGATTATATGTTGTAAGCACAAAAATTAAAGAAACTGTTATTTTATTACTTTTTAGTTTAGTATTTTTGAAGTCGGTTTTAATTTTTTTCTCACATAACAATTACCGCTATATATAAACTTTTATTTTAAATTTACACAAATCTTTGACAAAATCTACATTAACATCTTCCTCAGGAATCACTTTATCTATTGGTGAAAACCGCATGAAAATTCATTCTGTAGTTTTCAGGTAAATCGCAAACAGACAAAGAGACCGTTTTTTGAGAAAGTCACTAAGGACTCATCAGCATTTTTTATTTGGTCTCAGTTCCACTGGCTTAAAAAATGTACCAACTTACATCATCAGAAATTATAAAAACCTTCGGCTTGATGTTATTTCTTAAATGATCTTTGTTGAAACTAAAGTGGTCCAAAAATAACAGCCGCTTTTTCATCTTCAATCTCTCTTCGTTAAGTTTCACTAAATATTCTAAAAGCTTCGAATACGATCTTTTCAAATCATTTGAACTCTTTACATCAGAATCCAACCAATATTCTTGTACGGTAAGAGATACCTGAAATGAAAAGGTTATAGTGTGTCGATTTGATAAGATTTTTTTACTCTACCTATTTCTATGCAGTGACATTGGAATGGATTGGACACACACCCCAAAGTGGGCCCGAGCACAAGCTACATATGCCCCGGATTAGAACCCCCAAGGAAACCGAATGCGTGGCCATCCCAAACAAACATGGCGGAGCTAGGAAGAGGAAGTCTTTGGGTGATATCAAGCCAGAAGCGCAAGACAGATCTATATGGAGAGTCACTGTAGAGTGTGGAGTTGTAGACGCCCTCTGCCCTATCTAAGGGGATCTTTGAAATTTCATATTCAGTACCTCTACCATGAGTTTTTTTACAAGCGCAAATAACATAACTATAGTAGTTACGTAAAAACACAACACGAATAGAAAACTAAGGTATGGTATAGTTTTCGATTCGTGTTGCGCTACTATAGTTATGTCATGTGCGAACTCATGGTAGAGGTACTGATCTGAGAATTCATTAATCTATACTCCAATTGGCTATTTTTGCGGACTCTAGTGTCTGCGGACTGTGCCTAGGCTTTACTAGTACGGCACTATCTTTACCAATATAATTGCATTTGAACTTGTTTTAAAGTGCTAATCTCCTGCTAGAAACATCTTTTCCGAATTAATAACTATTAGCATTTAAGCACCTGTATTGGACCAGCGTTCCTATAGGCGAACTGATACTCCTCGCCTGATTTCGAGGAACACGTAGTGTTCCTCGAAATCAGGTGTATATATATATAGTATATATATATATATACTATATATATATACACCTGAGTAATAAGTGTCACGTAGACGTTTTTTGGAGTATGATAAAGGCATTATCATCATCATCAGCCTTTATCCGTCCACAGCCTTTATGCCTCCTTCAATGAACGCCAAGACCACCAATCTTTTGCCACTCGCATCCAACACAGACCGGCAGTTGCACGGAGACCCACCACCTGGTTAATGGTCGACCAACAGCACGTATTATTTATAGTATATTGAGTCTATTTAATATTATCTACTCGGGATTCGAACCCGCAACATGTTATATTACTTACCATGGAAAATACAAACACACAAAACAAGTACTTGATCATATTGTAGACGATGCTAACAGGTAATGCACTTATTGAATTGCGTGTAATTGCAATTTTGAAATTTCACGGATTAAGATAAACGCCAACCCTGTCGAATCTTCTAGAAGTGGTTAATATAGTTTCTTTGTCGTTTATGCGACTGTAGGTACAACACTGCCTCCACCTCCTGTTTGATGCAAAGGCTTTGTTTTAGATTAGTAGCCCGGAAACAATAGTTTTTTTTTCGGAATGATCTATGCTAACGGCCCGAAGGCCCTAATGCTACAACGGATTAGTGTGAGCCCATTTGGCGCACTTTTGGTTTGTAAAAGTGGGGGGTTGTCCCCCGCCAACCGTGAAGTCTGTGACCGCACAGCCTCCTGGCGTCGGGTTGGATAAACAATAGAAGAAAATGTCAAACATATAGATGTACTATTTATTCTTAATGATTTTCACATTTTTTTATTTTAATAATCAATACTAAATTATCTACTGGTGGGTGGGAAGCGCTGTGCCGCGCTCCCAGCTGCATGGGTACCACCATCTTGCTTGTTTCTCCCGTGAAACAGCTTTGCTGTGTTTTTTTTTATGTTAGTTGGATAGGCAAACTGGCAAACGTACCACCTGATGGTAAGTGGTCAACGTCGCCCATGAACATAAACTAGTATAGCTGGAACGAGCCCAGGCAACTTATTTATGTGTTGCCTATCCTGATACATAAGATGTTAAGTCTCGGTGCCAGTAATTACACTGCCTGTCTTGCCCTTCTCTCCGAAACACACACTTCGGAGAGAAGGGCAAGACAGGCGGTGTAATTACTGGCACCGATATGTCTCAGGATGGGTAACATATAAATGAGTTGCCTGGGCTCGTTCCAGGTAAACATGTTCATGGGCGACGTCGACCACTTACCATCAGGTGGCACGTTTGCCAGTTCGCCTATCCAACTAACCTTGTGCGGTGGGCGGTGGGCTCAGTAACCTAAGGTGAACCCAGCCCCTTGGGCGAAGCCAAGTGAACCGCGGTGGCTGCTCTTTGTACCCCTCTCATAAGAAGAGGAAACAAAAGTGTAGGGGGGACAAGGGGCAAAGATGAGATGTCACCCCATTATACTGTCCCGACGTTGGGAGGGGTTGTTTTGTGATGCGTGACAACCCCTCTGTGGAGGTGGCATCGGTCCCTTGGGGGACTGACTAGCTCGCCGTCGTAGAAACAAAGACCTTCATAATAATGAATTGTTACTAATATCTTAAAGGTGAAAGTTTGTAAGTTTGGATGTTTGTTGATCTTTCACGGCAGAACGGCTGAACTGATTTGGCTGAGAGTTGAAATGGTGATGGGTTATACCTTGGATTAGGACATAGGCTATAAAAATAATCATCATCACTCCGGATACGGCGGTAAATGTAAGTTGACGCAGGCGAAGCTGCGGACACCAGCTAGTGCAAGTGCAATAATCATTCAAACATTTCTTCATAATGAAATAATCATAATATTATAATTTTATAAGTTACTTGGATAGGCAAACCATACAAATTAACCAAAAAAATAGGCACCAAAGGCGGTATTGGTGACACTCGCCCGGTTTAGTGGGTAGAGCTGCGTCCACCTTACCACCTATCGGGCGCAGCGCGTCCCCGAGTTGGGGAGACCCACTCCCCCACGGGATGCCTTATAGCATTTCCCAGCGCAAAAATAAAAAAGTGGTGAATAGGAAGTCGTGGACTCCAATCTCATCCAGTTCAATTCATATGTATTTTTCTGGCACGAGTTGAACTTACTTAGTTGTTTCAAATACCAAAAACACATGACAGTACAAATAGTTTTATTTACAAATACTTTTTACAGGGCTAAATTTGTGCACACAATTCATACCACTTATGTTATAAAATACAATATGATTTTATGAAATGTGAGAGTGTATGTTAATGTTTTATAAAATTGTAAGAGGTGGTGCCATGCTGCATTGCAGTCGAACTGGGCCGGCACGACCGGGGTGGTACCTCTCGCTCACATAACACCGGCGTCAAGTGACAGCCATGTCGCGTTTCGTGCGGTTTGTGAGTTTCCGGTGGCCCAATAGGGGGGATAGGGAAAAGGAGGGCGGCGCATCTGCGTGGGCTTTGTTGTGCGTATGTGTATGGGCGTCAGTGCCATGAGGCTCTGACTGCTCGTTTGACATAAAATGTGGTTTAAAATTTGATTTCATATTTTGTTCTCAAGTGGATTTCATAATTCGCTCCACTACCAATTACTTTGTAGAGAACGTCTGTCGTGTCCGCTAATGACACGGACCAGTAAAAACTTTATTTTTATGTGGCTAGTGACAATACAATGTTTTCACAATTTTCACATTTAATTAAACCAATAAAAATAATGGTATATTTGGAAACATTAACATTTATATACTGAACTCTATGTGAGCTCCAACTTGATTAGCTTACAATATTTGTATGAACCTGGTTCTAGTCTTTGAGTACCAGGGGATTGGCCTTCTTGTTGTTCATTAATATATCTATGGATGCTTTTACACCACATCAATCTGGTCCCATGGTAAATTCTCGAAGAACTTGTGTTACATGTACTTTTTTTTTTTTAATGTTAGTTGGATAGGCAAACTGGCAAACGTACCATCTGATGTTAAGTGGTCTACGTCGCCCATGAACATAAACTAGTATACCTGGAACGAGCCCAGGCAACTCATCTATGTGTTGCCTATCCTGAGACATAAGATGTTAAGTCTCGGTGCCGGTAATTACACCGCCTGTCTTACCCTTCTCTCCGAAACACAGCAAAAGTGTTAACAATGATTAAGAATCTTAATATATAACTATGTGAGCAAGAGGTACCACACTGGTTATGCCAGGCACTACGTCTTACTCCACATTTTATGTATGATTTTAAATTAACTTAATATTTAAAACAAGATATTTATCATGTTTCTTATTCAAGTCTCAAACATTGCATTTGCAGACAATGCAAAAATATCTCTGCAAAATAAAAATAATCATGGTAATCATGCCATTTTAAATAGCTTGTATTGTAAAATTTACATTTTCCTTACACAATTAATATCTATAACTATCTTATGTTGAACTTTGTCTATAATTTGCTGTATCTAATATTTTCTTTCCGCACATTGCACAGATGCCCTTTTTGTATGCACAGGCTTGGCAATAATGAGAGCCCACTTGATGAACTTTTGTGCGGCAAATCCTGTAATAATGTTATATATCATAAATACATTTATTGATAGCTAATGAAGTTTTCTCGATTTTTTTTTAAATATTAAAAAAAGAGAAGATGATGTATGTAGTTATAATAATTTATAGTTTATTTATAAGATGGGCTATAGAATCCAGTTGCAGGAATTTAATAACCAATTTGGTGTTAATTGGAAGGGCTGAAACTGCCAGAATGTCGCAAAAGGCAATCATGTGCCAAAAAAAAAAAAAAAAAGGAGATGAAAGAAATTTTTAGTTATAATAAAAATAGCAAGATTATATATTTTTAATTCATTACAACCTGAGATTTCCTACTGATTATGATATCATCATTATCAGCCTCTATCCGTCCAATGCTGAACATAGGCCTCCCTCAATGAACGCAACAATCCTTTGCCACTCGCTTATGATATATTGATGCTTATTTGTGATGGTAATGCATGATTAATTTAATTACAACCAATAATATTGATTACTAGTGTCAAAGCTCGAAAAATTAAACATAGCCTAAGGTATGTACTGCAAATGGTTTTATACATGGTTTATTTCAGTTAAGCTTTCTATGATTGAAGCATTAATTACTACTTACTTGCATTCGTGAAACTTAGAAGTGTACGGATTGTACCGACCCTTTTTAGCAGTTAATGCTTTATTTTCACCGACTTTTCTACCGCCCGACTCAACGGTGTTACGCGCTCCCGTCTTCCACGGATCAGGCGTTATAACTCTGCCTAGTTTTTTCTCACATTTATCACAAACCATGATTTTATAATAATATACGAGATGTACACTGTTTATTTTATTAATGTCCAGAATATTGTTTTGAAAACAACCTCTTCTTCTTCTTCTTCTTCTTCCTTTACTATGGCTCCCTGAAGGATTTGCCAATATCAGAGTGAAGCTGAGTTTGAGTAAAAATAATTATTAAGTTGAGGCAGAAAACTTTGCTATGTATAAGGCTTTGTGAAAGTGCAAGCCATAAGAACATCAAAAAGGTGAATCCAAGAAGTGTCGGTATTGTTTCCAGTTTTTAACTATTTTAAGTGGCGGGTTATATTTCTGAAACAAAAGACAAACAAACATATATAAACATAGGTTAGTAGGGTTAATCAAGACAAACAGTTCTACAATCTAATGTTATTAAGATCAATAAATGTACATCAAATACCAATAAACTGAGAATGAACTAATGATAAAAGAGACCTCAGGATAGTTGGGCGAGAACATCATAGAGCGAAAACTGGAGTTTTGGGCAGTTAAAAAATATGTGATCAAGAGTGCCTTCCTCAAGACCACATTCGCAGAGTGAAGAGTCCTTTACTCTAATTTTGTGAAGGAAAACAGGGGTGCAAGAATGACCTAGCCTTATGCGGCAGACGGTTGAGGTTACCCGTTTACTGGCCTTTCTATACCTGAAAAACCAGGGTTTGACAAGTATGGATCCCTGTACACCAGCATAGAACTTACCTTTTGTTGCACTCGAGTGAGACCAGAGTTCGGACCAATCCCGCAACATTCGTGTTTTCGCTAATGGAATCAGATCATGGCTATAAACTTTATAGTGACTGAGGCCACCTGATGTAGTGGCTTCTTTTGCAAAAAAATCTGCTTTCTCATTGCCTATGATGCCACAGTGAGCCGGAATCCAAGCTAACTCAACGTGAATATTTTGTGCCAGACACCTAAGGAGGAGATGTCTAATTTTGAGAATAAAAGGGAACTTTAACTTAGACCGAAATGGATTAAATAAGATACTCTGCAGGCAGCTTCTGGAGTCCGAGAATATAATGGAGTTGTTTAATTTGTGTGACTCAATAAACGAAAGAGCCTCCAAAATAGCAAGAGCTTCCCCAGCAAAAACTGAGGAGGCAGGCGGCAGCTTGCAGTTCAGTACTACATTAACTCTAGGAATTCAGACAGCCGATCCTACACATCCAAGTTCAGTAAGTTTAGAGGCATCTGCAAATATATGGTACCAGTCTTTGTAGTACATGTTTATGACGTGATTAAATTGCTGATTTGCTAACAGAGAACTTTTATATATACCAAGACTGAGAGAAATATTAGGAAGCAGAACTAAAGCATCAAATGGAACCTCGTATATAGGCATGATTCTACACTGGTGAACAGGGTACGGAAGGCCAATAAATTTATTATAGCTTTTAATTAAACATGGAGAAGATTTGTGAGACCAGTAAGATGAAGAAAGAACTAATTGCGAAAGTAGGTGTAGTCTGGCTGAGAGAGGATGGGAAGAGTGCTGGAGGGTTTTAAAGAGAAATCGGTCTGAGAGGTATTGGCGTCGCAAGTGTAGGGGAGGCTCAGCGCATTCAACTTGTAAGGCATTAACGGGAGAGGACTTCATGGCGCCTACTATTATGCGGAGCGCTTTTGATTGAACTTTGTCCAGTTCGCTTAAAATAGTCTTATGACATGGCTCGAGGATAAAAGATCCGTAGTCAAGATGACTACGTATCAGAGCGTTATATACAAGCTTTTGTGTATAAGGGTGGGAGCCCCACCAGACTCCAGAAAGACATCTCATGATGTTCAAGTTTTTCTCACACTTTTTTAGGGTATGATTTATGTGATGGGCACCTGTCAATCTGGAATCCAAAACGACTCCTAAGAACTTAACTTTATCTGAAACCGGGAAAACCTGATTATTGCAAGAAATAGTCAAATTAGGGATGGTTCTGGAGCGGGTAAAAACGACAATTCTACTTTTTTCAATGGAAATATCTAAGCCATGTTCAGTAAGCCATTCATTTAGATAATGAATGGCAGAGTTGAGACGAGCAGAGGCATCAGAGAGATCACTGGTGGACACATACAAAGCTATGTCGTCCGCATATTGAAGCACATTACAAAACGAGTTAACCGATAGATCTAAGTTGTAGGTATATAAACTATAAAGGAGGGGGCTTAGGACTGATCCTTGGGGGAGTCCTTTCCAGATCAGCCTTGAAGAGGCGGGTGAATTTTTATGTGAAATAAGAATAGATCGGCAGGAAAGAGAGTTGCAAATGTAATTGATAATCTTCACTGGGATACTCAGCTGTAGCATAGTCTGCCTGAGTATAGGAAGAAGTACGCTATCATATGCAGACGAAACGTCAAGGAACATCCCCACCAGCGATTCTTTCTTCGAGAGGGCAATACGGATGTCTGTGACTAGAGTACCAAGACTGTCCATGGTACTAAAACCTTTACGAAATCCATATTGGCTTCTCGAAAGGATGCCTTTGCTTTCCAGAAGCCACTCAAGTCTATTTTTTATTAAATGTTCCAAAATTTTAGATAATGTGGTGGAAAGAGCTATATGCCGATAGCTTGCCGGATTATCAGGCTTTCCCGGTTTCAGTATTGGGATGATGATGTGAGTCTTCCACTCATCCGGAGGCATTTCTGACTGGAAAATAGAGTTGAGGAAATTTAAGATTACTCTTTGAGAATCACTATTACACTTAGTTATAAAAGAGTATGGGACTCCATCAATTCCTGGAGATGAGTCAGAGAGAGACCCCAACACAAGCTGAAGCTCCGCTATGGAGAATGGAACCTCAAAGTCGCTTACAGGAACAAAAGATGATGTAGGCACTGGAAATTCATCGAAAGAGGGCACCCAAGGGGGGGCTAATTTCTGGGAAAATCATTCAAGCCATGGATTAGGGTCATTAGATGAGGGATTAGAAGTAGAAGAATATGAGCCAAATTGAGACCATTCAAGGGTAATAGGAAAATGATCGCTTCCAAAAGAGGAGGCAAGAATATTCCATGTAAATTCAGAGGATAAAGAGGCGGAACATAGTGATAAGTCTATGGCAGATCTAGAGACTTGTGTTAAAGTAGGGCGACGAGTGGGAGAGCCATCATTTAATATAACTAAATTAAAATCATCTGCTAAATTTAAAAATGTAGTTGATAAAGGATCACAATAGTAGGATCCCCATGAGGTGTGATGGAGGTTAAAGTCTCCTAAGACCACCATAGGAGAAGGAATTGCAGAAATAATGGAATAGTGTTCAGAAAGGACGGTTGAGTTAGGATCAGGCAAGTATATAGAGAGAAATGAGATGTTGGAGATAGAAACAGCAACAATATTAAAATTATTACTATGAGAAGGGATAGGAATAGAAGAAAAAATAACAGGGCTGGATACAAAAATTGCTGCACCAGCTCTACCATCATCCCTGTCATCCCGAAGACAGGAGTAGCCACAGACCCTAAAGTGGGACCCCGGCTTTAACCAAGACTCCTGGATGGCAAAGATGATAGGTTTATATTTGTTAGCAAGGAATAAAATATCATGTTTTTTATTCCTTAAGCTACGACAATTCCACTGTATTATCGACCTCCGGGCCATTATTAAAGTTTTTTATAAGATTATGAAGCTGAGTCAAGTTGCAGCGGAGATTGTACGGTAAGCCGGTGTCATTAAACCGGGAGAGCATATTTAAGAGGAGGTTAGTAAGTTGTACAATTAAGTTGTCGTTTGGTGGTTGATCATAGTCATTATTCATGATGGCAAAGCCATTGGGAGATTCTATATTGGGAGTTTGGACAATGGCCTGGTGAGCCTGTTTATCATAACCAGGAGGGGGGGGGGGGTAGGAATAGGCTTGCGAGTTTTATAAATGGTCTTTTTGTATGATACAGTGGAGGGAGGAATAACTCTTTGGGGAGAATTAGGAAAGGGGTGAGAAGAATTTGTAGCATCCGTAAATGATCTACGAACCTTAGAGAATCTGGCTGAAGCCTCCAGATAGGAAATATTCTCTTGAGACATAACAATTTTTATTTCTTTTTGTCTAGTAGCTTCAGGGCACTTAGGATCATTCGCCGGATGACTACCCGAACAGTGAAGACAGGACGGAGACTGGGCAACACAGGAATCACCTTCGTGTGATTGCGAGCATTTAAAACACCTTGGAGAAGATCTACAGACAGACTTGATATGGCCAAACCTACAGCACCTATTACATTGGATTGTCGGAAGGATGTATGTTTCAACAGGAAGGGAAGTGTAGAAAGCATATACATGGGAAGGGAGTTTTTGTCCAGAAAAAGTTATGACTATAGTTTGAGTAGGAATCCAAACAAGAAAACAACCTCAAATCTCAATCAAAACAAACTTCAAAACAAGATAATGTCACTTGTCAGACTGTCAAGTGATTTTTTTTATGGACTGCACTTAGTGAATTGCCAATGACGAGTTAATATTTAACCTGTAATATGGAGAAACTGCGGGAAACCTCAAAGATCGCGGCTTCACCCCTCTAGTCCCCATCAATCAACTATCACTTCCCACTCCACCAATATTCTTCAACCAATTACAATACATACACATTAAGTTTTTGAAACAAACGCTATAGAAAACTGCTCCGAATGAACAACATACAAAATAACAATTTATTAATGGAAAACGAAAAACACAACCGCACGCCCCGCTATTTCATGCCGTTCCGCCATCATCCCCGTTCATCCAGCATCCCCGACGCACTGCAAGGGCCACGCAGCCCCATCAGCACTATACTTATGTATAAGCGTTGTTATATTGAGTACGCAGGGCTCCGTATGCGGCTTGAGTGAAAAGCATCCAAAGAAAGCACGTGTACAGAGAGTTACAAAACGCTTTGAAAAGCGTAAGTTTTACTAGTTTGGTACAACGAGCAAACCTTCATAAGCAAAGAATATGTAAATAAGGTACTTATGGACGACAGTAAAAAAGGACGTTTTAATCTGAATCGTGAATCGTTTTCACATCCAATTTATGGATTCAAATCAGAATAAAAAAAAAACAATAATTTTAACACTTTTATTTATTACAACTATGATTGATGTTTGTATTTATTTTCTTTAACATTCACTTGTTTCGAAACGAAAGTCGAAATTATTGCATTGACATACATAAAGTATTTCTTAAAACACAATCATTTTAGACATTTTATTTTCTTGTTTATTTGCCTTTTTATTTAGGATTTGCTGAAAAAAAATTATGAACAAATTAGTCGAATAATAAAATAATATGTCTGTTTGTACCATCGGTCACATAACCGGAATAGAGTGGTAATGTTATGTGTTTTGCATGAAAATAAATTCCGACAAATTTTTGCTGCGACGTTGCACCGGTTCTGCGCTCTGATTGGCCAACTGATGGCCATTGATGGATGATTGGCCGATAGGAAGTACATACAGATCACTGGATGGTCGAATTGCTATTAAAACAGTGACAAATCACTGACCAGTTTACATAACTGACCAACTAACTAACCTACATTACTAAACCATACTAATAAAATGAAAAACATGGAATTCAGTTTTATATAAATTATTATATAATATAATATATTATACATTACTTGTTGTAGTCCATCTTGTTTCTTTGCATTTTCTTTAACGGTTAGCTGAAAAAAAGAGATGAATGTACAATACACACGGAGAGTAGACGCACGGAGTATGGAAAGTAAGGAGAACCACATCGGTGTATGAAAGTGTACCTTGATATTGATAAATGAAGGTATTGCCACGACAAATTACAGGTACACACACACAGACACACATTTATATATTATATATAATAACGCTTCCACTTGCTATACCAGTGCCTTTGTGGACGATTTGCGTTTACAGATGGACACTTTCAACTTGTCCTCTATACAAGATGGTTCTCCTTATTTCCATACTCCATGCATAGAAGTAAGTAAAGTTTAAACAGTAATAGGATTAGTCCGTTGCCTGTTTGTCCGTCTCTCTATCAAACCAAAAGCTATGGGCTCCTTTTAGACTAGGTCTAAGAACATAAGTAACATTTGTAAAGCGTTAATTTCTACGCGTTATATCGCACGGTTTCCGAAAGCCACAGAGCGCGCACTGGCCCATCGGTTTTTTAGCTATAAATTACAGTTCGAAACTCGTCCACGTGGCGCTGGTGTGTAAAAAACATATCGTATGAAGTAGGTAGCAGTTTTAGACGAATTTAATGTGTATGTATGTCTATTTATTGTATATATCTCTGAGATAAAATTATTTAATGTTTTCATGGTGATTAATTAGGTACAAAACCTTTATAATATCCTGTCTAAGGAAAAATCTATCAAAATAATTACCATCAGACCAATATATACGGTGTTTCCGAACCGATACGACTTAGGGACCTTCAAGAAAAGAGCATACTCATATCTCAAAGGCCGGCAACGCACCTGCTGATCCTCTGGTATAGCGGGTGTCTGTGGATGTCACTATTCACTTACCATCAGGTGAACCGACTGTCCGTTTGCCCCCCTCTTCTATAAAAAAAATATATGCATAATGTTACATTAAATTATAAACGAAATTTATCTGATAATGCGAATCATTCTTTAATTTAACTATTTGGTTTTAAGTTCAAGTGCCCAAAAATATTGAGGGTCACGAAACATAATACATAATTATTGTGAAAAAAGATTACCAATTTCTTTAAATAAGAACTGTCCTTCATGAATTGTTTGTACTCATCGGAAGATTGATCGTGTGGTCGAAAAATTCTGCAAGGGATTCCATAACATTTGTCATCTCGTAAATTTTCCCGATTTCTTTGGTGATACAAATCTTGTGGCTGGGAAATTTGGTGATGCAAAAACTTTATATAGTTATGTACTAAGGGATTTTCATAACTATTTTCTAGGGATTCTTCATCGTTTTTTATTTCATCTTCTTGGGATTCTGATAATTGCTGTGATTTTTTATTATTAATGTGGTTTGATACTAATATGTAAATGAGATCGAGAAGCTTCTCATCACTGATGATGGGGCCATAGTGCTTCACTGTGACAGGGCTAGCTAATTTGGGTACATCCAGGATCCTTGGTTCCGGTTGCAATGCCTCATTTCTGTTTCTGTTTGATATGTCCAGGTCAGCCTGAGGACATAAAAGTTGTTAATAGTTTTTATGTTAGATTTCCATAACGGCAAACATGGGGCCTATTTGAGGCCCATACATTATTTTAAAGACATCCTCTATAGAAGAGACTCCCAAACTATTTTGGAATAGGAACTTTTTTTATATCGCAAGGAAGTCCATTCTTTGGGTAGATTCTGACCAATGTGAGACTGGCACCTGGGAGTGCCACTTGAAGTGAAACCACTGCGAGTGCCTTCGGCAGCTTTTTAAGGGTTCTGGTTCTGCAGGCAACAGGATCACCTCAGCGGCAGGCTGACCCCAGCGAAGGCCAGACTACTCCTCGTAAGGGGGAACTGCCCGGTCGCTACTAAGCCATCTCCGTGATCTCGTGTCCTACTGGGCCCAGGTTCTCACCCTAAAGCCCGATTCACCCAAGCACAGGGGCGTTACTGGAGGCGCATTAAGTAGCGCCTCTTACGCACCACCGTTCGTCGCCCGTGGGGGATGGCTAGCCCGGTGCGGACGTCCACAGTTCCCTCGCTGGGTCACCCAGATGACGAGACCACCGCTGGGGCTTAGTGGGTAGAGGCGCGTCCACCTTACCATGTTTTCTGGCGTAGAGATAGACAATCCCACATAACCCTCGGGCGCCCACGATCCCTATATCTTTCGGGTGCAGGGAGTCCCTCATACCCGCTTGGGAGTCCCCCCTCAAGAAACAAAAAAGGGAGGCGGCTCCTCGTCGGCCTCCTTCTGGTACATTACAGAGAGGCAGAAGGAAATTAAGGACCCCTTTTTCAAAATGAAGTTATACCTCAAACCCCCACGGTCGAATTACGTTAAAAATCCTGTCTTTAGTTGTATCCTATTAATACAAAATACTCACCAATTAGAAAACTTTGCAGTTTGTTAAGCGAGTAAGACCATCAGAAAGTGACATAAAAGGGAGGTCACGACCCTCAGCACTGAAGAATACGAAGCAAAAGAAGAAGGAAGCGAGTAAACTTGACATAATGTCATCAAAATTTTACAAAATAAATAGACTTAAAATTCAGTAAATTAAAAGTGTAATCAATAGCAATTATTTATGTAAATCACGTATAAATACTAAATTGGTAAAAAAATCACAAACTGAAGACTTTGTCGACCTCTGTGAAACTGATTTCGACCCCAAAGGATCGACCCCCAAAATGGCATAGGCTGCTATGAGAATCCCTACTCCAGAGTACATATATAGAGTTGTTTTTTGTTCTAATATTCCCAATATCATCATTATAGGGGCCAAGTGATAGGCTTGTGGAGGCCAAGTTCAGGACGACAGGTTTTTGAAAACTACTTTTGGCACACCGCACACAGATTTTTGTAGGCATGTGTGAGAATGACGTCACCACGTCACGCTCGGAGGTGAAAGGCTCGATCGAGTGAACTCGGGACCGCCGAGTGCGCCCGAGCGAGAAAAATACAGTCAAGATCTTCACTGCTGTGTTTTTACTTCTATCGTAAGTCCCTATGACTGGTTATTTTATGGATGGGTTCACTCATGAACATAAACCAGATCCCAGGCAATTCATTCATATGTTGCCTATACTGACACAAAAGATGTTGTTTCTGTGCCAGTAATACTATTCTACCATTCTTTCGGAAACACAGCGTGGTCCACGGGAGAAACAAGCAGGAAGGTTGTACCCAAGGTACCGGTATATAGGTCCATATCCACCTTCAACTAGATGGAATTCGTTCAAGCCGATTCAAGTTGCGAAGAGGGAGCGGCCATCAGGGCATTCACTGGGAAATGCCTATTATAGCGTACATAATGTATGTCCAACTGGGATGGTCTTCTTGAAATAAGGCAAGCCACTACACTGGGGATAATTTATCCTTATACTTACCTCATGCGTGCTAAAGATAATATATACCCTCAAAGACTTTAAACTTATCCGGGACACCTCAAATATGGTGGCCGATGGCGGGGTTTTTGACTACACGATCGCAGTTATATTCGAAAACCCAGTCCCACATAACCACCAGTTTCCAACCGGATGCTGGTAGTATGCGTCGTAGTTTTACCAGCGAGTAGGCGATGTTGTGAAAGTAATTTAATTTTTTTAATCAAAAAATGTCCATGCCTTGCTAGTTTCAGTTATTCCAATATTGAATTTAGACTACTCCTGTCAAATTTCAAAAATATTTTCATCAAAGAATTTTCATAAACAGAATAGTTTGTTTTTTTTCCTTTTAAAAAGGCAATGAGTTTACTAAATGCCAGTGTCAATATACTTTTGCTATCTATGCCTGACCAGAAAAATAAAAACCTTCGACATGTTGCGGAAAATTTCGAAACTAATTTCTTGGACTGATATAATATTATGTTACCGTATAAAAGGTACAGTGGCGACACCAATGCAGTGTTTTTATTTTTTCTGGTCAGGCTATATGTAATATAATCATTGACATACATAAATACTTACAATAACCACACTAAATGGTATTATTATGGCCGAGAGAATGAAAAACCTATTAGTCCACATTTTGATACTATTATCCCTTGAGACTATCACAATGAAATTATTTACAAAGGAGTGTATTTATATAGCAATATTTGGAGTTCTCTTGATTAATAATAAATCCATTCCAATGAATGTAGACAGACAAGTTCTCACGTGATCTTTGTAACTGACAGACGAGTCCGGTGCGGACGTCCACAGTTCTCGCGCTGGTTCACCCAGACGACGAGGAGAACACCACTGGGGTTTAGTGGGTAGAGTCTTCGTCCACCTTACCATCTTCTCGGGCGCAGAGAGTTCCACATAACCCCCGGGACCCCGGACCCGGTGGTATACATGGCCACTATCATGAAACTTCCTTATTTTAGTAAAAAAAAAGAAAATATCAGCAAAACTTTAAAACTTTCAGGCATCACCTTCAAAATGTGTAAATCCTACTGCCTACGCTTCGAACTCGCACCCTGCAAAAATTCACTGAGTTTGTTTCGCAGGTTCAGTGGGTCGCTTTGGGACCAATAGTTAGTCTAAACATGCCTTTTATTAAATACAGAACCCACAATTTATTTTGCAACCCTGTTGTTAGTTAAAATTAATAAATGTGTACAATAATATCTTACATGCTATTTGATTTTCCCGATGTTCTTCTAATAAATTCGGTTGTACTTATAATGTAACAAAATCGATTTCATCGATTACATCGTTTTAGGCTGGGCGCATACACACGTTTTCCGTATTCGATTTCCTAATGCGTAATTTTGAATTGGAATTCCGTGAGACAAGCGCAAACGTTCGTTTTTCTTCATTCGGAATATATACACGTCAGTACAGATAGTAATTGCGTGGTGAACGCACGAAGATGGAGGACGACGATTTATTAGCCATTGCATTTCTGTTAATAATAAAGAAGAAAAAGAAACGATACTGAACAGAAATTTCCGAACGTATGCGCCGGCTCAAACAAAATGTATGCAAGCGCTGCGTTCCGCATGACGTCATTAGGTTTTTTCCAGTAGGTTTCTCCGAACGCGCCGGCTTGCACTCGAAACGTACGTGCGGAATTTATTTCGTTCGGAAAAAAAGCGAACGTGTGCGTCAGTTAATGTATTTTCTACTGATTCCATGCATTCGGATGTCCGAATACGGAAAACGAATTAGGAAATCGAATACGGAAAACGTGTGTATGCGCCCAGCCTTAGCTGTAATTCTCCATTTCATATTAACAATAAAACGTTGTTATAAAACCAATTACTATGCTTAGGTTTGACTTGGATGTGAAATTGCTAATTAGACTCGCCTAAAATCAGACTTTAGACCGATTTACATTAGTAGCGAGTTAACTTGCGACATGGGCGAGTAAAGTTGTTGTGGTATGAATGACAAAAGAGAGTAAGTTCTTGATTAAGTTCGAGTCGATTACAACGCCATTCTTTTTTTGGCAGGTACAGTCCGAAGTAACTCAACTGGCCGGCATGTAGATGATCGAGTTTAGTTCTTATCTTTGTACTTGTAATAATAATATCAATGGACGCTTTCACACCACGTCAATCTGGTCCCGTGGTAAGTTCTCGAAGAACTTGTGTTACGGCCTACGGGTACCAGACAACGGAAATATATTTAATATTTATATATATATATATATATATATATATATATATATACATATATTTAAGATTTTTATTATATAATACACATCCATGACCCAGGAACACAGAAAATATTTTTGTTCCCTGACGGAATTCGAACCCGCAACCTCCAGCACCAACGCGCTTACCACTGAGCCACAGAGGTCGTCAACTTCGTCGTCAACAAGGACTTGTATAATACCGTATTTGGGTTTGGGTATATTTCTATTATTATTTCATATTCAACGTGTTGTAAAAGTATTGATACTATGTCTAGCGTGCTATGAAGATAGGATTCGAAGACATCAGAGAACTAACGTTACAGATACTGCCCCGATCTAACGACCGATCGATTTTTTTTCTACTAACGGAGAAAAAAAATCTTGAATGTTAAAATCGGGATTTTCTTTGCTGTCTTTAAAATAAAATTAAAATAAATAATGTACCGAATGATGGCAGAGGTGTTTATCTTTGATTCCTCTTAATTAAAAATAACATTTTACTATTAATTTAATTAGTTTTTTCATAAAACCTTTTCATCTTAGCAAAAAAAATCGAGTAAAATGTCTTATGCTTAATTGACCGGGCGCAAAGAACCATTTGCGCCCTTTCAATCTCGTATAATTGTTCAAGTAGGTACTTTTGCAGCTTCTCTAGTATCAAGTTTATTATCTATTGTATAATGTTTATTACCTATACAATATTGTATTACATCGCTTATTTTCTTTTCTTTTTTGGGGTTGTCCGTTGGGATGAAAACCCCCCTTGTAAATTTCATTATTTTGCACACGTTTTAAGGCATTTCTAAGAATTTTATCATTTTCGAAGTAAAACTTTATAAAGCGCGATTAAAGGGTAACTCAGATTTTTTCTGACGGAACTAACGTGCAGTTTTCTATATTCAAAAATAGTAACTTGCATTTGTCGTGATTATAAGTCTTATACGCAAACTGGTGGCAAAGATCATAATAAATTAGGAATATATTTTATTTCTATTATTTATGATTATATGAAGTCTTACTTCAATCGCGCGTAAAGATTACATGCACACACTTTTTTTTAAATCCAAGCCTTGTTATAAAAATATCTTGTTCACACATTAGTTTTCTCTCCGTTTTCATTATTAAAAAATATGTTATTGTTTTTCACAGTTATTTTCTAACCGACTTCTAAAAAAGACGAGGTTCTCAATTTGTCTGTTTATTTGTATGTTTTTAACACGATTACTCCGCCGATTGTGAATGGATTTCGATTATTATTTTTTTATTTGAAAGTTGGTTTTTGAGTTATTCTCAATAGTTATTGGTTTTTTAGCAATTGGTTGACTTAATTTACCTCGATGATGTGCTCATCTTATTACTAGTCGATATAAAATGAACAAAAACGCTGCATAGGATGCTTTGGAAGCGCATCATAGTAGTATTTCGAGGTCGTTACATCCATTCTAATTTGGTGATGTTCTGATGAAAATCTTTGGTGATATATAATGTTTTTTTTTAATAATGGCAGCAAATCCGCCGTGATTGCTTTTAATTTCATGTATAATATTATATATTGTTTACACAATTCCAAATAGGTTTTTCATAATTGTTTAAACTCTTTCTTTGTTCATGGGTTGTCTATAAATGAGTTGAGCAACGCGTTTAACAGGTCTTACCTATATTTCTGACAAATAAAATCAATTATCGAATTTCGGAATCACTAATTAATAATTTAAAAAAATGAAAACTGACTTGAAAATATTAAAAAAAAACTGAAAAGTAATAAAATAAGTGCGTTTCTCTCATTTTTGGGTCTGAAACATTTAATCAACATATTCTTCGTCTATGTAATGTAATATCTTTGTGTTTACCACTTCCTTTTTGTTGTTTTTGCCGTTGGTTTCAACCAAGATACGTAGGTAGATAGGTACAGCAACAAATACGACACCGTCCTCCCTGCTTAGCTACTTCGGTGCTTGACTGCCACCTTTTTTTCTCTGCCACCCGTATCTCGATGACTATGTGGTGCTAAGTTGAAAAGGCGGATGTACACATTTGCGCCTTTTTTTCCTGATTCCGGCAATATATATAACTCAATTTCTGAAAAAATGTTAGATGCGTCTTTTCAACTATCGGGGGCAGGATACTACACAAAGAATAAGCTTGTTGAAGTGGCAGTGGGCTGGTCACACGCTCAGGAGAACGTATGGTCGATGAGCCAATAAGGTTCAAGAGCGGAGGCTGCGTTTAGGTAGACGAAGTGTTGGAGGTGAGAAGACGATCTCAGGGCTATGCTCAGCAGTGGAGGGATAAAGTCTGATGATGATGCTGATTATGACGTCCATTTTCGGGATTAAAACAACTGTTTCGGAGGAACACAACAGCCGACACAACCAGTCTTCTTCTCGCAACGGCAGCTTAGACTGCTTAGATACTCGCCTACGTTTGGACGCTACTTACGACTTACTATGTGTTACTTATCTGACTGATTTCTTGGCTCGCTTCTGTACTTATTGAAACGTAAATCGGGCTTCACAGTCAGACAATCAGACCAATTGCAAGTCCGTTAAAATACGTTCAGAAGTAGCCGTAGAACTATTTGTACAGTAGCTTACGCACGTGGTCCGATTTTTCTCCGTAATTCGTGGATTTCAGAGATGGTTATTGACGGGCTAAAGACGTCATAGTTTTATTTGTATAATATAATATAGCCTGACCAGAAATATATAAACCATGCGTAGTGTCGCCACTGTATCTTTTTTACGTCAACACATAGTATCGTCCATACAGAAATTAATTCAGAAATTTTCCGCAATATGCCGAGGGTTTTTATTTTACTAGTCAGAGGCCTTAGGGCTTAGACAAAGTAACATTAAAAAAACGATAACGAAGTTAGAAAAAAATAAAATGTATGGGATTGACATAAGCTTTAGTCAATTATGTCACTCGTTATCGTTATCGCAAGTTGGTAGACAATGTTAAAATTCGTAACAAAATCTTAAACTGTGAATTGGTTATCAAACACTTATGTCAAACTTATGTTATTTTATTATTGATATTGATTCGTTATTCGTGGGCGTGTGCCATGGAGGGCAACATTTTCACAATTTTTATGAGTTATAGTGTGTATGAGGTCTATTTACATAGATATTAATTTTAATTTTTTGGTCCGATTTGACACTTCTTGTCGAACTTTGTTGACACTTGACAGTTGTTGTCGTTGCACTGTCACGATCTTTGATTGATCATTGGCTAGAAAATTATTATCGTTATCTCAAAGACGATAACGAATTTCGGCTACAAAGCGATGTCACTTTGTCTACAGGCCCTGGTTATACAGTGGATCGGAGCGGCTAATCAAGAAGCTTTTTTTTTTTTTTTTTTTCGGAATGATCTATGGTAATGGCCCAAAGGCCCTAATGCTACATCGGATTAGTGTGAGCCCAGTTGGCTCACTTTTGGTTTGTAAAAGTGAGGGTTGCCCCCCGCCAACCGTGAAGTCAGCGACCACACGGCTTCTTGGCGCCGGGTTGGAATCAAGAAGCGCCCATTATCACGTGAATGCGAACGCCACTCATAGAGCGATGACGTCACTTACCAGTAAACAAATTGTCAAAACCAAGTTTTATGTATCAGTGGCGAACTGCAAGTTTGACAGAGCGCGAGTACATTTATTGGTTCGTGACGTAATCATCGTCACATGACAGCGTGGAGCGTTTTAGCGGGAATTTTAAAAACTGTTTTATTTACTTACGTCTTTTTTTATTAAAATTGGACATATTTCTCCATAAAAGTATTTTTTTCATGTTTTTATAGGATATATCTATCAAATAAAATCAATGTAGAAAATTAGTCAACATCCCTATTATAACTTATATTTTTCCTTTACCGTTAAAAAGCGCCGTTAAGATGATAAAATGAAAATTTTAAAAAATATATCAAGGGAAGTTATGACAGAAATTCTGCGAGTACACCTGCAACTAGACAATCTTCGCTAACTAAACTATGAGTTAAGAGAATAAATAAAACGCGATGTTCTGTCTATAACAGTTTTATTGAAAGTTTTATAACACCTAAAGCTTTTACTTACATCTCTGCAAAGTACATAAAATCTCAAACAAAGCTTAACATAACAAATATTGCACATAAAATGAAAAATAAAACTAGCCACAATTTTGCTAACTCTGACTTACTACATTGTCTTTAGGTGTACTAGTTTCATCTGCTTCGTTTTGGACTTCGGGCACAGTTTCGGAATATTCTGGGTTATATCCTTGATTATCCACATTCTGCTCCTGTGTTACATCACCAATATAACCTTGATTGTATTGTATATTATCATTCTGTTCATTTGTTACATCTGGTGCATAATCTTGACTGTATTGTATATTATCATTATTTTGTGTCTGTATTACGTCACCAGTGTATTCTTGATTGTATTGTGTATTATCATCATTATGTTCTGTATAATTACCGTCTGTTTGATAATTTTCGTATTGCGCATTAGGGTCTGTATATTCTTGTTGGTACTGCTCATAATTATTATCATACTGTTCTGTATATTGTGGTTGTTCGAAATTTTGATCGTAATTCTTTTCATCGTATTGTCTTTCATCTGTAGCCATTGGCTGATTTTCTGTGTATTGTACATTTTCATTAGATTCTTGTTCTTGTGTATAATCATTATCACACTCTAAATTTTCAGTTTCATTAGTTCTGCTGTCTTGTTGTTCATTTCCATCGTTATTTTTTGATGTTCTATTATCAGTATATTTTAAATTTTCATTCAGTGTGTCCTGTACAGGTCTATTGCTATTAAATTCTTCTGATTTTCCTTCATAAGCTATATGCAATTCCGGATGGTTGTTTATTTGTACGTTATTATGTGGTTCTGGTATTGTTTCTGTATTGTAATCGGTAATATTGTTTTGTAAATCGTCTACGTGTGTTTCATAGTGATCGTCGACATGGTCTCTACTGAGTCTGTCGTTCTCTGCGAGTGTGGTGTTTCTGGTGGACTCACTTCTGGGATAGTCTGGTCTGGTGCTGGGTGGGGAATTTGAAATCCTGTCGGTTGTGGGTACGTGCGGGGTAGGTGCTAAAAATAATGAGTATGTTCAAAATCACACCTTCCATAAAGATAATATATCACTACAAATGTTTTCAATTTACTTTGGCTACGGTACCCCAGAATTTTAAGTTGGTATGAACATTTATATGTAAATTGCATTTAAATTATTTCAAAGATTAAATGCAATTATAAAACAATAATTTAGGTTCTACAGTCACAGTTTCATTTACTTAAAAAGTTAATAAAGAAAATTTGCATCGCATTTCGAATTACTTAAGACAAACCATTCGTTATATTTAGCATTTCCTTGGTTTTTCACCCCATATCCATAATTTACTGCGTAAAAAAACATTTAATTAGGCTGTCAATAGATTATTAGTAAATAATTATAAGTGCCCTATCAGCCTTAATATACAAGGTTGATAAAATTCAATTAAACCACATACTATGTACCATTTTCATGACTCAGACAGACCAATAGAATCAATAGTTCAGTTACAGGATATTTTTAAAGTTTTAAAGCCGCTGTCAAACACAAAATGATTGAAAGTTCATAGATATATAGTTTTATATACAAAAATACCTTGATATGTGCTAGGTGAGTGCAAAGGTTTCTGCAAAGACTGTCCGATGTCCTTTATTTGACGCTGCAAAGTTGCCAGTTCTTCCCTGAATAAACAAACGTGATCACACACACACTTCAGTGCATTCAAGCATGCGAACAAACAGGACATAATATATTTACAATCTCGATGAAACAAGACATATAAATTATTGTAGAGATCAAATCAAGGCATTCAGCATTCATCTCTTACCTTTATCAGTAGTTATAAAAACAGTAAGTTCAAGCAATAAAAGAGATATATACATAGTTTTTAGTGTTGGTCGGCCATGTCTGTCCGTGTTGTTTACGAGTGGTGAGGGATCGGTCGTCTTGGCGTTCTTTGATGGAGGCCTATGCTCAGCAGTGAACGGTTAGAGGCAGTTGATGATGATGATACATAGTTTCAAGAGCTATGTAGAAAATAGACGACGAGATCAGTCTAACACGTAATGTGTTTACTCCTTTTGCCTTCGTATTACACTAGGAATGTAAATACACACATAGATAGAGATGAACCTAACAATTATACTACTATATAGATACAATGTACGCATGCAGAAAGCAGCTACTCTCAAATGATTCAAACTATGTTTAGTCATTCTATCTGCTCTTACCTTTATAATGTCATCATCTGAATCATTAAATCTGTCTATAGACAGATAACTGAGGTCTGCGTTTAAATCATCAATATTATCGCTAGTAGAATTAAGTTTGTTTGATTTGTTATAATTTCTTTTATATCTAAAGCTATTTGCATATGAAGTTGATGTTGAATATGTGCGGTCTAAATCGTATGACAAGCTACTAGGGTATCCACTTAAAGGTGTATTGCTCCTGAAAGGTGTGACAGTGGTTGTGCAATATTTCTTATGAGAAGACCATAGATTTCTCAGTTTTCTCATAAGCTCAGAATTCCTGCAAAGCAATTGTGTTTTTTCTAATCTGAAAGGGAATAATGATGTGATTATGCGATCAAATAAATGAGGGTTAACTCGACTCTATCATTTTATGATAATTATAAACGATGTGTGACTAAACAAAATTCGAAGTAATATTCACATTTATTGCACGTCCAGAAATTGTTATCATTATAACATTAACAATAGTCAATTGTATAAGAAAAGCAATAATAAATTCAAAACAACACACTATTTATTTAGCTAAATAATATCAATGCTTAATACTTAAAATCAAATTAACATTGATAACAGCAACAAAGTAAAAACTATTAACATAATGACACTATAACATACATATAAAATATTTATATCATAAATTGCAACATGTGCAATATTTAGTGACAATTATTCTAATATTGAACAATTAAAATACATTGGGGAGATTTAGACGGAGTGTTTAAAATTATGTATTTTCATTATCTGGTTCCAAATAATCATCTGGTTCTGTAATAATTTCTCTATCTTTGTCTTCAATATTTAGTTCTGAATCGGGTTGCTCTTTCTCTTCTATCTTTTCCTGTATTTTGTCAAAGTCAAGGGTTGCATCATTTTTTACGTCTAAATCTTCTTGTTCTCCCAATTTTAACGTTTCTACATTATCACTACAGATTTCTTGTATTTTATCCTTATCTAAGTTTGGTTCCTCTTTTAAACCAGTGTTGTTCTCATCGTCAATAATTTCTAAAGTTTCTTTCATAATTTTAATATTATCATCCGTGACTTCCATACTTATACTATTCTTCATACCCTTATGTTGACTTGGTGAACCTAATTCTTGGGCATAAGAATCACGTCTTTTCTTTTCTTTTTTTCTCGGTTTTGGTATTAGTTTGACACTGATATCAACTTTAATCGGCTCCTTTTTCTCACGTAAAAAGGGCTGTTGAATCATCAGTGGTAGATTGTAAATCTTCTCTCCGTGATTGTTAGTGAGATCCTGATTTGTCGTCAATGGGCCAACGATGATTGGATTATTCGACAAATCGGACTCTTTTACGCGGCGCTTGGTAGAATGGTGTGTCGGTATGTCTGGTATTCTTGATCGGTCGCGTTGTGTTCTGATTGGTTCGTCTGCACGGCCGCGACTCTGCGCTCTGCCTGCCACCAATAAAAACACAACACGACGTTAAGAAAATGTATACGATTATTTTAATAAAGCTCTTTAGATTTTTAATTGAAACTTTCAGGTAATGCATTAAGCTTAAAATTACAATGATAACAATTTTTGAATGAACAACTCAGTCAAAAGTTTTGTGCAAAGGGTAACTTTTAAAATTTAGAGGTCATGCATTAATTTGTAAAATAATTCGTACTTGTGCCTACGATTTGCATCGTCGAGCTTGTCTGTAAGCAAGCGACATTCCCCCGTCAGTTTCTCCATCAGACTGTTTTGTGATTGTATCATTGACTCCAACTCAGCCACCGTTTTAGCTGTGAAACGAAATCACTTGAGAACCTGACGCCTCCAACCCTAAGGAATTTGTAATCGGAATATCTAATCTAGAGGATGTCACCGTTAACAATAAACAATCTGATGAATAAACTATTGTTGTACAGCCCTTTCATGCACATGAACATGCAAGCGTAGAAATGAAAGGGTAAAGTATAAATGTTTTGAATATTATACCAATTATTGAATCAAGATCAAAACATCAATAGTTTACCCATAATGATTTTGTCTAATTTATTAAGTAGCTGTAATATATATTTTGTGAAGAAACAGAAGAAATAAGCTACTATAGTTACTTATTGGTTCTAATCTAAATTACTTACCATGTTTATTCTCCATAGATTCCAGCATGGATGAAAGCTCTCTTTCTTTCTTAATATTCTCGGGTGATATTGGTGTCAAATTCTTCATGTTCAGCTAAAATCAAATTCACATTTTTTACATGCTTTTGGATGTTACCGTTTGAAAAATAATTCTAATTTGAGCTCGTTTTTTAATGTTTTTATATAATCTCTTCTTCTAATGCAAATTATATAATATGCGCAAATAAAAGATTGTCTTTGTAAGAAATAAATCGTTTTCACTTCATCACTTTGTAAAAAGTGAAGTATTAAAATTGGATTTAAATTAAATATTAGTGATTATATTCATCATCATCATTAGCAACCTGTTTCCATCCGCTGCTGCCTCTTTCAATTAATACCGATAGTTATGTATACATGAGTGTCTAAATAGGTACCTCTTTCTCCAACGTAGAAATTTGTTCAGAGAGACGCAAATTTTCTCGACGAGAGTGAACGAGATCTGCATCAGCTCGATCCAGACGTTGACGGAGGGACTGAATCTGCAGAAACATGAATGTTAATTATTAAAGATATATGTTTAAATATGTCAGGATGGATAAAGGGGCAGACCTGCCACCTAATGGTATGTTGAGCGTCGCCCATGAACATAAACAAGTTTACCTGGTACTACCCCGGACAACTTATTCATGTGTCAAAGAAAATTTAAGCCTCGGTGCTAGTAATTACACTGACGGTCCTGTCCTTCTTTCCGAAACTAAACAAAGTTGTTTGACGAAATAAATAAACAAGGAGGTGCAGAGGGCAGCGCAACACATTTTTTTTCGGAATGATCTATACTAACGGCCCAAAGGCCTTAATGCTACATCGGATTAGCGTGAGCCCATTTGGCTCACTTTTGGTTTGTAAGAGTGGGGGATTGCCCCCCGCCAACCGTGAAGTCTGTGACCGCACGGCCTTCTGGCGTTGGATTGGGCGATACAGCGCATCGCTCTATCTCCTTTACAATCATTTTTAACCATAGTGTTCACAAAAACTTTCATACTTTCTTATCTCTTTTCTTATACTTTTACTTTCTACTACGACCTTACGCTCGATAACTTGTTAAATGCTTCAGAGATTCACCAAATGATTGACGAAATTTTTACCAGACTTACGCGATATAGCTCTCCATATCTAATGATTCTCATTTAAATATGTTAAAGTGTGTATGATACAAATTTGGAAATGATACCTCCGAGTTGAGACGATTTGTCTCATGGCGTGCTTGTCTCTGCTGTCTTTCGATAGCAAGGCGAGCGCTGGCAAGCTCTTCTTCAAGTGACGCTTTCTCAGCATGGGCTTGAGCCAAGTCAGCTTGAAGTGTGGCTGGAATATTAAATTGTTTGACCTTTAAAGCTTTGTATCATCTCATTTCCTTGGACAGTTCTAATAAAGACTGTACTTTTTGCCAGTGGTAAAATCTTTTTTATTTATTACCTGACTTGTTCTTTAATTCAATTTTCAGCTCTTCTATGGCTGCGTTCTTCATAGATATTTCACGTTTCAGATCGTTTTCGTCGCGACGTTGACGATCTAAGTCCAGCTAAAATAATCCTTTATAATTATTTTTAGCCAGAAAGGGAGGTAAAAGGTAAAAAGTTTGTTGACTATTTTAAGGGCCCCTTATCCCAAATTGTTGTTTCTAGATCGAGGTGTTTTCATAGAAGTCGTCATTTTAAAATAATAATAAAAAATAGGGTATAGATACATCTTTGATCTAGGGATTTTTTTGGATATAAATATTGCAAAAAAAATTCTAAAGTAACGTCGATTTTAAAAGCATTTTGAGTAGTATAAGACTTCGGGTAACTCAATTTTAATGAAACTTTTACGTTTAAATTGGTAAACGGACGTGGAAATGATTGGATAGATTTTTATTATGTCACTTCAAAAATTTTTGAAAAATAAAAAACGATAAAAATGGCTCTCGCGCATCGCACCACGTCGCGCCAGTACCCAGCCGGGCGTCATCGAAGTAGGACCTGTGCCGCTTTTGCTCGTGACAACGTTGTTACCGCGCATTTCATATTATTACCTAATAAGACGACACAGTGTAAATAATATAGCTACTTAATACTTACTAACAATTGTTGTTCTTAGTTGTAATTAGTTTGCAATACAAAACCTATAATTAGTGTAAATAAATAGATACTTGAGTTTGTGTAGTACCTAGTTATTTAATTGAAATGGCGAATAAAAAAAATTAAAATAAGGAAAAAGAATCTTAATACAGTTTTATCACAAACTAGCTGTTGCCCGCAGCTTCACCCGCGTTAACTTAGATATACAACCATATACGCATTGATGATAATTATTTATCTATGGACGGGCGTAGGACTTTATTTTATAATATGTAGTGATTAATACCGTATTTTTGTGAATAGCTTTTACATTACCGCTTTATAATTGGCAATTTTTTAATGTATTAAAATGGATATAGGTAGTATGTTATATTTAACTAATGTAGACATATTATGCCATCGCGGACTTTTCAGTGTGCATATTTAGGATACACAATTCTACCATACATTGATACAATAATAATTAATTCGGAACCGGGCCCGGCTAAGGTGTATAATAATATGGTACATTATTTTGATCTATCTGTTAGGGTTCATCCAGCGTTTGCAATGTAAGTGCAAAAAATGTGCTTATTTATGACATCACATCAGAAACTTCTAAAATTATGAGTGTTTATCTACTATATTATGCATGTACCTATTACCTTCCTCTTGAATCATTCTATCTATTAAAAAAACCTCATCAAAATCCGTTGTGTAGTTTTAAAGATGTAAGCATACATACAGTCAGACGCGGGAAGCGACTTTGCTTTATAGTTTATACTATGTAGTGATGTCTTCTTCCAGAAATTGTTAACACTTGAAGAATTCAAATTGTCCGACAATAAAGAAATTGAGGAACCTTCATCACAAAATATTTCTGATTTGCAATCATTTCCTAGCCCCCTACCCACAGGGCAGTGTCGTGAGGACTATGGCCTTGACCCTCTTCTCAGAGGAGACCCGTGTCTAACATTAATCGATGATGTATGGGTCGATGAAAATGAACCTGGACCTAGCATACGACAACAAAATTTTGTTGAATTTTAAAACAATTTAAACAATTAGAAGAATATGTTTGTCTACAATTTTTTAATCTCCTACAAGCATTCTTAGAATGATTGATTTTTTTTATAGCTTAGGCCTTAGGGGGACAAACGAGCATTCGGAGCCTTAGATGACTACCGACTCCCATAATAATAATAATATCTAAGGACGCTTTTTGCACCACGTCAATCTGGTCCCGTGGTAAGTTCTCGAAGAACTTGTGTTACGAGTACCAGACAATGGAAATATTTAATTTATAATACACATAATATTTAATACACATCCATGAACCAGGAACACAGAAAACTTTTTGTTCCCTGGCGGGATTCGAACCCGAAACCTCCGGCTTGAACGCTAACGCGCTAACTATTGAGCCACGAGGTCGTCCTCGTAACCATTCACACAAGAGATAATGCAGATGCATTACCCTCCTTTACCCCATCCCCTGCAATGGGACACCGGAAACTCATACACCGCAAGAAACGCGACAGCATAGGTGTCACTTGACGCCTTTATCATGTGAACGAGAGGTACCCCTACGGTCGTGCCGGCCCAATTCGGCTGCAAGCAGCATGGCACTACCTTTTACATAGGTCTATGTAGCTAATTCATCCTTCCGAATCCTTACTAATATTATAAATGTGAAAGCGTGGATGTTTGTTACGCTTTCACGTGAAAACTACTTAACTGATCATCATGAAACTTTGTACACATATTCTTGGAGGTATTAGAAGTAACATAGGATACTTTTTTATAAAAAAAACTAAAGAGAGGTGTCAAGGGACACCCGGATGGATCGAAGTTCCTTTCTATTAATTAGTGAAGAAATAAAACTATCTCATCTTGCGCAGACGAAATCGCTGGCACCAGCTAGTATTTCTATAAATCCAAAACTAGATAACTATAACAATAACAAGATTTTGTTATGCATAATTATTAATTATCGCATCTAAGAATAATTCGAGCATAGTCAATCTACTGCTTATTCGTATACTGTGGCGTGCTTGCCGGCCGTGGTAGGTCACCGGAGTTCATATAAAGACATCTCCCGCGCAACGCAAGTGCAAACCGATTCGGTGCGTTAAATACCTATAGTTTTGGGAGAAGGGGCCCCTAAATTCTATATTTGCAAGAATAGAAATCAAAAGGAGAACGAAAACGAGAAAAATATTTTACTGAGAGATTATTAACGAATTTTATTATCATTAGTAGTAAATTATAATTGCATGCTTATATCATGCTTTTATCAGATAAATTTGCACTTTCTTGTTATGTTTTTGTATGTACTTTAAACTGTTGTTGGTTATAAATCTAATAGCTAATAATTTTTTCATTCATATTATACCTGTAATTTCGCAGCCAATTCGTACTGAGCAGCCAAATCCCTAGCCAGTTGTTCGGTATGGGCGTTGTGACGTAATTCGGCCGCGCTCCGCTCCTGCAGCATACGTCTGGCCCCAGCACCTGTTAGTTCACGGACTTTATTTCGCTCTGAAGACAGCTCCTCCTAGAAGATAAGTGAATATAATTTCGTAGAAGAATGTCAAAATTTAATAATAAAGGTATTCTTAAAAGCAAAAGCCCGACCTGAAAGTCTATAATAACGAGATACTTAACCAATTATTCTAATTTTCCGATTTTTGATGCTTACTGTAATAGGTGGTAATTTTTTCAACATAAATTCACAGCCAAAAATCAGTCAGATGTCTACATATTGCTCAAGGTGTAATAATCAGCATAGTGATCATAAGATGCTAATTGTTATAAGTTATAAAAGTCATTGCTATGTTTTTTTTATTGATCGTTTGCTCGTTATTTTATTTAAATATTACCAATGAAGCTGTTTAGAGACTAAGTTTTTTTTGAAAAATTTGAAAAGATTTCATGATTTCATGATTTTTTTACCTTCCCAGTCCTTGCCACAGCTGGTCACTCCCAGAGAGAGAGGGGTTACATAGATAAGTAATTTAAAACAGCGGTTCCGAAATTAGTTTTGTTTTCGTATAAATTATTTTTAATTTTGTTTTCTTTATTAGTTCTAAATTCGAGTTTTAATAACTTAGACTTACAACTTAGTCTCACAGTAATTTATGGACGGCCCCTAATTGCTAAATAATTACTGAAGACTTTACCTTTAGACGCCGAAGTTCGGCCTCTAAATTGTTTCTTTCGTCTCTCAGCTGTTGCTCGATTATGTCTGAGCTCCTTTTATGTCTATTATCATAATCTCCATCTTTTTGATCCAAGCTCATCTTCAACTTCGATATTTGGGATTCCAGTGCGGATTTGTCACTAGAAAAAATAAATTAAATTTGTGTGAAAATTAAAACTTTTAATTGATTATTCCATAAAAATATGTCTAGCTGTTTTTAGTGGTTCCACCTGCCGCAATAGTAAAAAAAATGTTCTAAATTTAATAGTATTTGTCATTAGTTAGGCTATCAAATGCGAAAGGAATTTTCCTAATTCTTGGTTTTGGATATAAGCGCCTAACGAACAAACAAACTCTTCAGCTTTATTAAGTAAGTAACTGATTTATAATTTTACCGCTGCAAATTGTCGATTTGCCTCTTGAAACCATCGAGACAAGTTGAGTCAACGAGACCTGCTGCTAGCTTGCGTTTGTTTTCGTTATTCTCTTCCTATAACAAAATTCCATAAAAAAACGGTTGTCTGTAAAGTCGGTTTACTGACGATAGTTGAACGTGACAACGTCATAAGAAAATAGAACGCCCTCAGAGCGAGGTAACGCCGCATGAGTCATGTTTTTTCGTGCGTGCAGCCGGCTCCATCGAATTATAAGACGTTGTCACGTCAAAAACAATAGTAACCTTAAGAATAAAAAAGTTATAAAATACTTATTTAAACTCCACATAAAATAAACTACTTATCAAAAGATGAGAATATCATCTAAGTATATTTTTTTCTCAAATTCTAAGTGCCACCAAATTAAATATTGAATAAAGCATAAAAATAGGAGTCATACGTAACTAAAATTGTAAAATTAGCGTTAAATTTATTTGAATTATAGAAAAATTCTAAATTTAATTCACAAGTTTTCCAATTTGACTGCATCTGTAGATATGCACACACTGTGTCTAATTAAAAAGAAATAGCTTTGACCCAAAATCTTACCTGTACTTTTTTCAGATCTATTTTGGCTTGAGCCAATTGTGCTTCGAGTTCAGCAATCCGCGATTCAAAGACAATATTTGGTCCTTCCAGTTTAGTTGTGCGTGATTTAGTTTTTCTGGACTTCATTGGTGTTACCTATGTATTTCAATTGACTGAATAACTGAATATCTAAATATTACAAAAAATACATTGAAAATTAAGAAATCATTTACATTATTTTGCTTTATTGTAATTACAGTATTGCCGATTCGAATAAATATTTTTCAATTTGTCATTTGTTAGTTTTATTTAATTCTTATTCAATTAATGTTACTTGGAAAGGCAGAAGGCAAGATATCCCGTTGCCAGTTTAACGGTGGGAGGGATGCGCTGTGCCGCACTCCTATCTGCTTGGTTACCACCATATAATGCTGTTAATATATACTCTATTCTATTGTAATATATGTTCTAATAAATACTAACTTTGTTATCACTGTCCAGCCCAGTGCTGTCACCGATATCATCAAGGTCGTCGGTTTCAGACCCTTCATTGTATGAGTGGAACATTCGAGATATGAGCTTGTTCTTTTGAGCTTCATGTAGATGTTCATTCTCTGATATCACTTCCTTCACTTTTCCAAGAAGGTTGTTCAGTTCGTCCTATAAATGAGTTACGAGAATTTTGACTTATACCTTTTACTTTTTAGTCAAAAATTATTTTCACGTATACGGAAGTACGGAAATTAAAAATAAACTGCGATTGATCCATACAAAAATTATTTCATTGTATTGATAAAAAAAACTATTTCTTAGTTATTTATTTTTGTCATACGTAACAAACTTAAGTTTTTAAGTGCATTATTGATGTTGAATTTGGTTACAATAATGGCTTTACAATCGTTTTAAATTGCCAGATTTTTTGTTTTATATTTAATTATTGTTTAATTTATTATCTACCATTTTATAAGGATACAACAGAATCATATTTGCTAGGCGGGCAATGCACCGAAAGGTATATGTATACGTGTCGATAATCACTGTTGACACACACTCACCAAATAAACCGGGTCTGGGTTATCTTCTTTATTGAAACCAAAAAACGCGAGCCTGGCTCGCGTGCTGTGGGTTCCGGAAAACGTATTTACGTATCGTTTCCGAATAACAACAAACTAACGCTTTTCAGATTTTCTCCTAGCTTTAGACCTAGCTTCTTTCCAAATTTCATGATTCTTAAGTTTTGGTCTGACAGACTGACAGACGGACGGACAAGAAAGTTATCCTATAAGGGTTACGTTTTTGAGGAACGGAACCCTAAAAATAGTGTATTATGACATACCCTGCAATACTGACTCTCCCGCTCTAACTGTTCGATATACTCCTCCTGCTTCTGTATAAAGTTGACCACATCAGGGTTTGTCCCACCGGAGAGGTCAGCCGCAGGTGGCGCAGGAGCTGCTAAATGTTAAGAGCCAACATTAATTAGGCCTTTGCCATTGGACAGGCGTGCAGCCTTCTAGTTGCAGGCTAAGTGAAAATTTTTCAATAAAAAATATAGTTCCCTGTCAGAGTCCAAGGCCCGTTATAACGTGCCTAAAGTGTCCAATGGCTGTGAAAGCCCTGCTACTAATAAATGATAAGCACGTTGAAATGGGTTTGCTGGAGATGCTGCACAGTCTAAATGAATCTTCCCGACGTGTGGGTCTTAGGATTAACTTGGACAAGACGAAAGTCATGTTCAACGAACACGTTCTCCCTAGGCCGGTTAACGTTGATGGCATAACTCTCGAAGTCGTGCAAGAGTACGTCTATCTTGGGCACACTTTGCAGCTAGGTCGACATAACTTCGAGAGAGAAGCCGATAGGAGGATTCAATTGGGATGGGCAGCATTCAGGAAGCTTAGCCATATTCTCACGTCGTCTATACCGCAGAGTTTGAAGACGAAAGTCTTCGACCAATGCGTTCTCCCCGTGATAACCTACGGGGCTGAAACGTGGCCTCTAAATCTACGACTGGTCTGTAAGTTTGCCGTAGCTCAACGTGCTATGGAGCGTGCTATGCTGGGTTTTTCTTTCACAGATAGGATTTGGAACGAAGACATCCGTCAGAGAACTAAGGTAACCGATATCACGCAAAGAATAAGCTTGTTGAAGTGGCAGTGGGCTGGTCACACACTCAGGAGAACGGATGGCCAATAGCGGCAATAAGGTTCTAGAGTGGAGGCCACGTTTAGGTAGATGAAGTGTTGGTCGGCCATTGACCAGGTGGGTAGACGATCTCCATGCGGTGGCTGGTCCGTGTTGGATGCGAGTGGTAAGGCTTTGGTCATCTTGTCGTTCATTGAGGGAGGCCTATGTTCAGCAGTGGACGGATAGAGGCGTCATCATCATAATCATCATGATGATGATGATGCCGTTGAAATGACATTTTTAACTGGCAGAAGTGCTAGTTTACTTGGAACTAGCTTAGGCAACTCATTTAAGGGTTGGTTTCCTTCTTAAAGTTATAACCTACGTATAGACCCATGTTGGAAGCAAGTTTCCCATGATGCAGGTAATCAGATGTCCTATAGAAAAACACTAATGTTATAAATCCCAACCAGAAAAAAATCATACAAATGACCAGTGGTGGGACTCGAACCCCACGAAACCCCAGAATAAAGTTGTATGTCATCTTTCAACTATATCTATCCAAGTGTATCATCATACCGTTAGTCTGGGGTGGGGTATAGTTGTTCAAGCTGTCAGCATACAGCGTGGTATACTTGGCTGTGAGGCGCGGCTTGGGCTTAAACTCGGCGAGTGTATAAGGGTATTTCTTGTCCAGGTCTCCCTCGGAGTCCTCAATCTTACCATACGAACCATAGCTGCGTACCTGAGGAATTAAAAGTATACACTATACACTAATCCCTGTATCTGAAGAATCGACAAGTCAGTGCATAGTCTCCTTCTTGCAGGATCTTGGTTCATTGCCCCCGTGGGTGACGAATAAGGATGCATAGGAGCCGCTAATAAATGCGTCTCCAGTAATGCCCGTGTTGGGCTCAGGATGGGAACCTAGGCCCAGTATAGCACGTCGTCGTGTGGACTGCTTAGTGGCGTCCATACAGTCCCCCCCTTACGAGGAGTAGTCTGGCCTTCGCAGGCTAGCCTGTCACTGGGGTGATCCTGTTGCCTGCAGGTCCGGGACACTCAAAAATCGGTTCAAGGCGCTCGCAGTGGTTTTAGGATCTTGGTTAATTGAAATAGGCAATCTGAAGCAGTCGAGAAAAAGTTGATAATAATAATGATGATGATGTAAGAAGTTATGCAGAAAAACATAATATAGCTACTTCATCCAAAGAAAGCAAAAAATATATATTAATATATATAATTATAGAAATTATCTTCATTATATTGGATGAATATTGAATATAATACGTAATAAAAATATCTCACTTTTTAAATTCTCTTTTTTTATATAATATTATGTTATACTTTACACTTTAGAGCTACCTATTAAAACTAGGAGTTTTTTTTTTAATAATTAGTGCCATACTCCATATTAAATTAACTCATAAAATATAAAATAAATGACAAGATAATAATTATATTAATTATTACATATAATATTATATTACAATTATTGTAAAGTATAAGTACTTTTTGCTAAACATATTTTTTTAAAATACCCAAGCTCGTGTCACCTAATCGTATGTGATCGTTACCCATGAACATAAACAAGTTTTACATCATTAAAAAAACTTTAAAGAAACTACTTACACTTGGCGCATTTCCCGATAAGAAATATTTCAACTTCGACACCGCCTCCTTATAAGCCAACTCCGTATAATCGGGTATTCTCTTCAACCCATATTCATTCATCTTACTTGGCCGCCTATAAAAGTATTTGCTATACATAATTTAAAAAGTAAAACATTTTATCAAAGTGTTGTTATTTGACTCGCGCGGCGCGCTCCGTGTTTGCCAGCGCATTATTGTAATTTATTGATTACACTGTTACCATAGAAACGGATAGAATAACAACGATTGGAAAAACCCTACAGAATATTAAATAAAATAGTAGAATGTATAAATTAAGAATATTGTAATAAAATAAATTCAGAATTAATAAATAAAGTAAATTGTATTACATAGATATGTAGGACTTCGTAGGTACCTATGACTAGACGAAACTTTCTTTTTTTCATTTAAACATAATTTATAGGATATTTTTGCCACGATTTGTTAACATTGTTGTAAGAGGTAGTGCCATGCTGCTTTGCAGCCGAATTGAGCCGGCAAGACCGGGGACCTCTCGCTTACATAACACCGGCATAAAGTGTCAGCTATGATGTCGCGTTTCGTGCGGTTTGTGAGTTTCCGGTGGCGCATTGGAGGGATAGGGAAAAGGAGGGCAACACGTCTACATAATCTCTAGTTGTGTGTATGGGATCGATACTAGATAGTCGCCAAAAGGCTTCGACTGCTCGTTTGCCCTCTTATGTCTTAAAAAAATAAAAAAAGGATTCGATTTTTTATGATAGTTGTTTAAGCAAACGTGCAGACGAGCCACATGATGGTAAGTGGTCAGCGTCACCCATGCACAAGTTAACCTGAGACTAGCCCAGGTAACTCATGTGTTGTCTATCCTGAGACATAAGATGTTAAATCACTGTGCCAGTAATGACACTTCCTGTCCTGCCCTTCTCTCCGAGACACAGCACAGCTGTTTTACTGGAGAAACAAGCAAGACGTGGTACCCAAGCAGATGGGAGACAGGGATGAGGGACACAATTATTGTGTGTGTACAATTAAAGGATCTGAGTCGCCATAACATAAAACACGTTATTCCCTATAAAAACGATTATCACAATTTTTGTTGCATTAGATAAAGTAATTTGGCGTGACATTTTTATGATATTAGCATGTACCTAATAAAAACGGCTAGGTAACCGTTATATTATTAGATCGATATTTACATGATTATATTTTATCAATCATATGCTGTCTGTGTTCAGCAGTGGACGGATAGAGGCTGATGATGATGATGTGTTGATGTCATAATATCTTTATACCGGGGGTATTTGGAACGCTTGCGAAAACGAAGAGGTATGATAGTGTTGGCATAGCCTGACATGATACAAGTGAAAAAAACGCGTTTTCTTTTTTTGTAGTTGCCTTTTTTACTTCTTTTTGACGTGACAACGTCTTAAATTAGGTTGCGGCTGGGAGTCACTTATGAAAAAGTGTAACGCTCGGTAACGTTACGATGAGTCACCGAAACGATGTCACGTAAAATCTTCGCCCGTAAAACCGACTTTACAGGCAACCATTTTTTTTTTGTATAATCATGTTGTTTAGTAAACATAATGTTACAGGAATTTGATGATAATGCTTTAAAATAAAGGTTTTTTGAAAAAACAGCAATGTAATTGGTTTATGGTTCACGACGGCTAGCGGGCTGAATCAGCTGATAGCGTTCGATGCATGCACGAGGTGAACGAACTCCCGCACCGCGCGCGTCTTCAGTGCGCCCGCTAGTCGCGCGTCTCGCGGTTAGCATGAGTGCTTAGTGTGTATACATACATTGCGGGTTTGCAAAATACACAAGTCCTAAAATTTTCTTTAAAAAACGTTTCTGAGATAAATGGTTATATGCATTATATAGTATAATATAAATTAGTATATTATTAGGGTTTAATCTTCGCAAGCGTTCCAAATACACCCGGTATACCAAATCAAAGGTATGAGTTTTAATAACGCCAAAAATAGTTTTAACATCATTTTGCCAAACTATTTATTGGAACAGATGTATATTCTTAATTTAATTTGTTCAATATTATGTAAAATAAGTTGGTCGGCCATTGTAAGAAAATCTCCGTGTCTCCAGGTGGTAAGAAGATCTCCGTGCGATGGCCGGTCCGTGTTGGATACGAGTGGCGAGGGATCGGCCGTCTTGGTGTTAATTGAATGCGGCCTATGTTCAGTGGTGGATGGATAGAGGCTGATGATTATGATTTGGCAAACCATGAACATAAAAGATTTCAACTTGGGCTGGCCCATGCTGGCCCATGATGGAAACTTTCAATCACAGAGCACGAAATCATCAAACTGCCACCGCCAGGGGTCGGCGGCGGTTTGGTTTCGTTTCTTCCATATTTCTCTCCGTGCAAGTGCTTTCAATCAAAACTCATTATTGAACGTCCGTTTTTTTTAAAGAAATACCTAGAGATATGTTTTATTCAAAATAAAAATAAACATATTGTATAGTACATCCAACGTTAAAATGCTATTACTGGTCCCAAATCTAGTTCATTGACAAGAACCGGCGAAACAAACTCGTTAAAAAGATACTTACTTGATCTTGGTGCGCCTGAATTTTCCGTTCATCTCGCGATCTGAACCCCCACTCGAACCACTCTTAGCCCTATAAGTCTTAGATTTACCTAAATAATTCGTTGATCCCATCCCTTGGAAATAATTGAATATTTAACACTGGCTGGAAAAATAACTCTGGCTGAATAAATAACACTGGCTGAAAAAAATGTACAAGCGAAAAAAAGAAATTCAAATATTTTGTTCCATTGTAACAGAGCAATGACGTAGACTCAAGACTGTCTTAAATAGAATGAAATTCACATCGGTAAAGTTGTCTTTCTTACTTTATTTTGTCCCTTTTTCACTTGTCTGTCGGTTTCGCTCATCGATACCTTACGATGTTGTATACTAAGAGCTAACGGCTAAATTGTCTCATAATTTAAAATAAACCTTATCGTTTTTTACCAAAAATCACCAAATATTTGAAATATGTAAAATGATGATTTATGATTTCTAAGTTTCAGATCTGCGCAACGAACTTCAGCGAAGATGACATCGCCGCTGCCAAGGTGCTGTTGTACAAGTCACTCAACAAGAGTGACCAGATGGTGTCCCGCCGGCGTGACGAAACAAAGAAGAGCGTGCAGGATATCATCACGCTGCTGAAGAAGACCGACCCCGACGACGTGTCGACGTTTGTGGCTAAGGCTTGACCAAGCTCCCTCCTGTCACTTTATATAATAATGTTTAATTCTAATAGAGTAGATTTTTGACTAGCTAGGATTTAGTAATGATAAAGCCTATGCCCCTGCATAGCCTATTACTAAATCCCCTTCAGTACACACCCTTATAAATAAAAGAAAGACAATGATGATGGTATTATCTAATATTTGCTTCATCATTATTATCGTCATCATAATAAGCCTCTGTCCGTGCACTGTTGAACCTATACTATATTATATATTATATTTGCTTTGTTAATTATTATTATTCAAACATACATAATATATTAGATGATTCCAGTCGTTATGTCCAGTACCAGCAGTAGTGATAATTTTTTTATGTTAGTTGGATAGGCAAACTGGCAAACGTGCCACCTGATGGTAAGTGGTCGACGTCGCCCATGAACATAAACTAGTTTACCTGGAACGAGCCCAGGCAACTCATCTATGTGTTGTCTATCCTGAGACATAAGATGTTAAGTCTCGGTGCCAGTAATTACACTGCCTGTCTTGCCCTTCTCTCCGAAACACAGCAAAGCTGTTTCACGGGAGAAACAAGCAAGATGGTGGTACCCATGCAGCCGGGAGCGCGGCACAGCGCTTCCCTCCCACCGGTAAATACTACAATTATATAAAACCTCATTTAAACCCGACTGGTAATAAAGAAAATTAATACGTTCTATAAAAAAAAACTAGCATTATTGTATTAAAATATAGATAGAGGAGGTATTGACGCCTGGTCGAGTGGTCAGGTTACGCAGTGGTTGCGTATTCGAATCCCGCCAGGTGTAGATAATTTTTATTAGGACTTACGAACTTACCACGAGGCTAGGTTAACGTGGTGTGATTGTTGGATATTGTTATTATTATATGAGCCATGCGCTCGTTTGTTGCTGCCATTACCGTAGTCTTCCGTGCAATACCTTTGATCTGCTTCAAAAAGAAAGATATAAGCAGAGTTAATACTAGCACTGAAATTTACCATTATACGTTTTAGGATATACGCGTGTATGACTGATGTATGTATGTTGCCTGGGTTAGTCCTGGGTGATCGTGTTTATGGGCATGAGCGACGTTGAACGTAAAAAATATTTTTATTAATTTAATTATTACTATAATTATTAATGTTGAAAGGACAAGTTTTTCGCCATCTCCTCGCCTACGCGGCTGGTAGTATTTGTCGTGACTATAATCTTTGGCAATACACGCGAAGGCATCATTTATAAACTGACACGACATTCGGTTTGAAAAAAGAACATTCTTTTGATTTTTGTTTATGAGGATTATGTTATTTTTTGAACAAAAATCTTTTATTATTTAAGGATTTACCTACATTTAATTGAAAAATATATTTGTAGCTAATCCTTATCCTTACTAATATTATAAAAGTGAAAGTTTGTATGAATATAAAAACTACTGAATATGTTTTAATCAAACTTTACCATAACATAGCTTACATCAGAATAACATACAGATATATTATGTTTGTTTCTTTGTTTCTCTTATTATTTTAGCTGTTTTAGCAGATACGTTCATTTACCCTTTTTTCTACTTGATATATTATATAATAATTATCGTTCGTAAGGAGTAAACTCCAATCGTGCGTCGGAGCTGACACACACACTTTTTTTTTTAAATGTTTGTTGGATAGGGAAACGGGCAGGCGAGCCACGTGACCCCACCATGATTCAGGCCTTGAAGTGGCGGTGGGGCTCAGTAGCCTAGGGTGATCCGCTGCACCTTGGGCGAAACTAATTGAGCCGGGGGGCTCTTTGTACCCCTTCTAAGAAGAGGGGACAAAAGAGCAGGGGGCAAGGGGTGAGGGTGGGAATCTCACCCCATTGTACTGTCCCGACGTTGGGAGGGGTTGTTCTGTGGTGCGGGACAACCCCTCTTCTGTGGAGGTGGCGTCGGTCCCTTGCGGGACTGACTAGCCATCGAGGTGCCCTGTTAGTTTAACAGATCCGGGGCACCTCACCAAGGCGGCACTGGTGGCACTCACCGGGTTTTAGTGGGTAGAGCTGCGTCCATTTACTATCTTTCGGACGCAGCGAGTCCCACATACCCACCTGGGGAGACCCACTCCCCAGGCGGGATGCCTCAGAGCATTTCCCGGCGCAAAAGAAAAAAAAAAGGCAAGTCACGTGATGTTAAGTGGTCAGCGTCACCCATGACCATAAATAAGTTAAGCTGATACTAGCCCATCATCATCATCAGGTGCCATCTTCATATTGTAGTTCGGAGGTCAATTCGCAAAATTTTCTGCGATCCCATGCGGCTTCCTTCAAATGCGGTAGCCCAGGCAACTCATTTAAGTGTTGCCTATCCTGAGACATACGATGTTAAGTTTCTGTGCCAGTATCTAATTACACTGCCTATCCTGTCCTTTTCTCCAAAACACAGCGAAGCTATTTGATGGGAGAAATAAGCAGGATGGTGGCACCCATGCAGCCGACATCGGCCGACACGACCGGGGTGGTACCTCTCGCTCACATAACACCGGCGTCAAGGGCGTCGGCAGAGTAAGGCTTCGGCTGCTCGTTTACCCTCCTATGCTATAAAAAACCCATTGGCAACCACACCTAGCAACCAAACCATTGCCAGGGCCTTATTAATGATAACGATTTTTTTGTACTACATAAACCAATTTCTTGTAAAAAATATTAAATATTATTGTTTTTTGTGTATTAAATGTTAGATTTCTAGGTATTAAGCCCACATTTTTTGTAATCTTTGATGCACCATAGCTTGGAAACTATAAATCGTATCAAAATGAATGAAGTACTTATTTGTAAGTAATTTATTAACAAATAATGCAGTCTTGGACCATTTTAATAGCTTGTATAGTTTTCCTGAATTAAGAAAATCTGTAAAACGGGACACTTTTCAAGGGGGGAGGGGTGAAGCGGGTTGCGGGGTGGGCGGTGTATTTAAATGTACTATAGGTATAACATAGCATCAGTTTAAAAAAAATATAAATTTTGCCGTAAAAATCTAGAATGAATATACTAAAGGGACAGGTTAGAAGTATAGATATGGTATATACCACGTATATACTATATAGTAAGCTCGCGCGGAACAGCTAGCAACTTGTATTTTCCATATCGCTCTCTCATAATAGGCTACGTTGACTACATCTCGTGTGCATGTTTCTTGAATGACATAAAGTAGGATTAACCCTTCTTCCTCTGTACAGAATTGGACTCAACCAATAAGCCCTGTTTATTTTCCGTACAACGATAGAAATGCCCTGAGTCTGAGTGGAAGGCGGTACCAGCACACCATGCGAGTACCAGGCGGTACAAGCAATACCGACTGGTACCACTAAACACTTCACGCAAGACTGTTCCTTGCGGTTTTTATGTGATGTATAGACAATATTTTACTTCACCAATGTTTATGTAGATAGATATATTGTTATCGAACAATCACACCACGTCAACTTAGTCCTGTGGTAAATAAAAACTGGTGTTACGGTTACTAGGCACGGTAAGAAATTTATATACATATATATGTACGCGAATATATATAAAATCAGCAGCGGACGGATAGAGATTGATAATGATGATGATAAGTACACGTCCATGACTAGCATGCGCGCACGACAAAATTTTGTCTACGCCTTTTCTCGTATTATTTCATACTAGCTGTTGCCTGCAGCTTCGCCCGCGTTACTCAACTACTACAAGTCACAGCATGATGTTATATAGCCTATAGCCTTCCTCGATAAATAAGCTGTCTAATACTGAAAGAATTTTTTAAATCGGACCAGTAGTTCCTGAGATTAGCGCGTTCAAACAAACAAACAAACTCTTCAGCTTTATAATATTAGTATAGATAAGTATTTAAGAGAAATAGGCCGTCAAATATATATTATACATATTATGGTATTTGTTTATACCTATGTTACCTTTTTTTTCTTTTACGCCGGAAAATGCTCTGAGGCATCCCGCGGGAGAGTGGGTCTCCCCACGCGGGTATGTGGGACTCCCTGCGGCCGAAAGCTGGTAAGTAGACGCAGCTCTACCCACTAAAACCCGGCGAGTGCCACCAATACCGCCTTTGTTGAGGTGCCCCGGATCTAATGAGCAAACAGGGCACCGGCTTGTACCTCCACAAAGGGGTTATCCCGCACCACAGAACAACCCCTGCCGACGTCGAGACAGTACAATGGGGTGAGGTTCCCGTCCTCGCCCCTTGCCCCTGCTCTTTTGTCCCCTCTTCTTATAAGAGGGGTACAAAGAGCCCCCTACGGCTCAATTAGCTTCTCCCAAGGTGTTGGGCTCACCCTAGGCTACTGAGCCCAGTCAGCAGTGTAATTACTGGCACCGAGACTTAACATCTTATGTCTAATATCTTAGGATAGGCAACACATAAATGAGTTGCCTGGGCTCGTTCCAGGTAAACTAGTTTATGTTCATGGGCGACGTCGACCACTTACCATCAGGTGGTACGTTTGCCAGTTTGCCTATCCAACTAACATAAAAAAACCTTCAGCCCACATTTTTCACGGTCCCGTTCTGACATCGGTCATCGGAGGGGACTTGTCTCTGCCGAGCGTCATCACATCACGTCAGCATCACGGCGGATGTTCGAGGACGATGAGTCCTGGACGGCAATGGTCTCCTTCTACGAGGCAGTAATGTATCAGAAGGAGGCCGACGCCCAGGTGAGAGAGGACGCCGCTGACGAGATCTCTCCACGCGAGCGACGAACGACAGTGCGCAGGAGGCGCTAATTAATGCACCTGCAGTAACGCCCCTGTGCTCATGTCGGGTTAAGATTGGGAACCCGGGTCCAGTATGGCGTGACGTCTGAGGGACTGCTTAGTGGCGGCTGGGCAGTCCCCCTTATGAGGAGTAGTCTGGCCTTCGCCGGGGCCAGCCGTTGAGGTGATTAGAAATATTAACGCGATTAAAAAAAATAACAAAGGTGCTTTAGCGACTTTACGTCACATTATTGTGAATTGATGGTAAAAATGGTCACTTGGTGATTACGTAATGTTTTACTAGGGGGAGGGAGGGATACAGAAAGACGTTATGGCGCGTTACATGGGGGGGTGGAGGGGAAAAAATATCCAAAAATTGCGTTACGTAATACTTGGACGCTCCCCAAGTGACAGCTATCCTGTCGCGTTTCGTGCGGTTTGTGAGTTTCCGGTGGCCCATTGGGCGGGATAGGGGAAAGGAGGGCAGCACATCTGCATAACCTCTGGTTGTGCGGATGTGTGTGGGCGTCAGCACCATAAAGCTCCTACTGCTCGTTTGGCCCCTTATGACACAAAAAAAATATCAATAGTAAATAAAGTCACCATTTCTTCTTCTTCTTCCTTTACTATGGCTCCCTGAAGGATTTGCCAATATCAGAGAGAAGCTGAGTTTGAGTAAAAATAATTATTAAGTTGAGGCAGAAAACTTTGCTATGTATAAGGCTTTGTGAAAGTGCAAGCCATAAGAACAACTAAAAGGTGAATCCAAGAAGTGTCGGTATTGTTGCCAGTTTTTAACTATTTTAAGTGGCGGGTTATATTTCTGAAACAAAAGACAAACAAACATATATAAACATAGGTTAGTAGGGTTAATCAAGACAAACAGTTCTACAATCTAATGTTATTAAGATCAATAAATGTACATAAAATACCAATAAACTGGGAATGAACTAATGATAAAAGAGACCTCAGGATAGTTGGGCAAGGTATATCAGGGGGGAGAACATCATAGAGCGAAAACTGGAGTTTTGGGCAGTTAAAAAATATGTGATCAAGAGTGCCTTCCTCAAGACCACATTCGCATAGTGAAGAGTCCTTTACTCTAATTTTGTGAAGGAAAACAGGGGTGCAAGAATGACCTAGCCTTATGCGGCAGACGCTTGAGGTTACCCGTTTACTGGCCTTTCTATACCTGAAAAACCAGGGTTTGACAAGTATGGACCCCTGTACACCAGCATAGAACTTACCTTTTGTTGCACTCGAGTGAGACCAGAGTTCGGACCAATCCCGCAACATTCGTGTTTTCGCTAATGGAATCAGATCATGGCTATAAACTTTATAGTGACTGAGGCCACCTGATGTAGTGGCTTCTTTTGCAAAAAAATCTGCTTTCTCATTGCCTATGATGCCACAGTGAGCCGGAATCCAAGCTAACTCAACGTGAATATTTTGTGCCAGACACCTAAGGAGGAGATGTCTAATTTTGAGAATAAAAGGGAACTTTAACTTAGACCGAAATGGATTATATAAGATACTCTGCAGGCAGCTTCTGGAGTCCGAGAATATAATGGAGTTGTGTAATTTGTGTGACTCAATAAACGAAAGAGCCTCCAAAATAGCAAGAGCTTCCCCAGCAAAAACTGAGGAGGCAGGCGGCAGCTTGCAGTTCAGTACAACATTAACTCTCGGAATCCAGACAGCCGATCCTACACATCCAAGTTCAGTAAGTTTAGAGGCGTCTGCAAATATATGGTACCAGTCTTTGTAGTAAATGTTTATGACGTGATTAAATTGCTGATTTGCTAACAGAGAACTTTTATCTATACCAAGACTGAGAGAAATATTAGGAAGCAGAACTAAAGCATCAAATGGAACCTCGTATATAGGCATGATTCTACACTGGTGAACAGGGTATGGAAGGCCAATAAATTTATTATAGCTTTTAATTAAACATGGAGGAGATTTGTGAGACCAGTAAGATGAAGAAAGAACTAATTGCGAAAGTAGGTGTAGTCTGGCTGAAAGAGGATGGGAAGAGAGCTGGAGGTTTTTAAAGAGAAATCGGTCTGAGAGGTATTGGCGTCGCAAGTGTAGGGGAGGCTCAGCGCATTCAACTTGTAAGGCATTAACGGGAGAGGACTTCATGGCGCCTACTATTATGCGGAGCGCTTTTGATTGAACTTTGTCCAGTTCGCTTAAAATAGTCTTATGACATGGCTCGAGGATAAAAGATCCGTAGTCAAGATGACTACGTATCAGAGCGTTATATACAAGCTTTTGTGTATAAGGGTGGGAGCCCCACCAGACTCCAGAAAGACATCTCATGATGTTCAAGTTTTTCTCACACTTTTTTAGGGTATGATTTATGTGATGGACACCTGTCAATCTGGAATCCAAAACGACTCCTAAGAACTTAACTTTATCTGAAACCGGGAAAACCTGATTATTGCAAGAAATAGTCAAATTAGGGATGGTTCTGGAGCGGGTAAAAACGACAATTCTACTTTTTTCAATGGAAATATCTAAGCCATGTTCAGTAAGCCATTCATTTAGATAATGAATGGCAGAGTTGAGACGAGCAGAGGCATCAGAGAGATCACTGGTGGACACATACAAAGCTATGTCGTCCGCATATTGAAGCACATTACAAAACGAGTTAACCGATAGATCTAAGTTGTAGGTATATAAACTATAAAGGAGGGGGCTTAGGACTGATCCTTGGGGGAGTCCTTTCCAGATCAGCCTTGAAGAGGCGGGTGAATTTTTATGTGAAATAAGAATAGATCGGCAGGAAAGAGAGTTGCAAATGTAATTGATAATCTTCACTGGGATACTCAGCTGTAGCATAGTCTGCCTGAGTATAGGAAGAAGTACGCTATCATATGCAGACGAAACGTCAAGGAACATCCCCACCAGCGATTCTTTCTTCGAGAGGGCAATACGGATGTCTGTGACTAGAGTACCAAGACTGTCCATGGTACTAAAACCTTTACGAAATCCATATTGGCTTCTCGAAAGGATGCCTTTGCTTTCCAGAAGCCACTCAAGTCTATTTTTTATTAAATGTTCCAAAATTTTAGATAATGTGGTGGAAAGAGCTATAGGCCGATAGCTTGCCGGATTATCTACAGGCTTTCCCGGTTTCAGTATTGGGATGATGATGTGAGTCTTCCACTCATCCGGGGGCATTTCTGACTGGAAAATAGAGTTGAGGAAATTTAAGATTACTCTTTGAGAATCACTATTACACTTAGTTATAAAAGAGTATGGGACTCCATCAATTCCTGGAGATGAGTCAGAGAGAGACCCCAACACAAGCTGAAGCTCCGCTATGGAGAATGGAACCTCAAAGTCGCTCACAGGAACAAAAGATGATGTAGGCATTGGAAATTCATCAAAAGAGGGCACCCAAGGGGGGGCTAATTTCTGGGAAAATCGTTCAAGCCATGGATTAGGGTCATTAGATGAGGGATTAGAAGTAGAAGAATATGAGCCACGGATTTTTTTTAAGTTTTTCCAAACTAGGGAGGGGTGAGAGAGAGGTGATAGGCTTTCACAGAAACTGCTCCAACCTTGTCTCTTTTTCTGTGAAAGAAGTATTTTAGTTTCCGCTGCTATTCTCTGACAATTTATATAATTTTCTTCAGTCATTGAAGCGGAAAATAAACGCTCGGCCTCCTTACGTCGTTTGCAGGACATGGTGCATTCTGAGTCCCACCAAGGAGGGGAGGCAATTCGGGCAGCGGATGTGCTTCTAACGGGGATGTTTGCATCTGCACTATCCAGGATAGCCTCCTTCAATCTTGGGTAAAGGGAGTGGACATTACTCACATTAACAGGAGGGATGAGATTAATCAATACCTCTGCCATGCTTGCATATTGGGGCCAGTCTACATCTGTCAGTTTGTATTTTAGATGAGGGGCATTTTTAATAATAAATGGAATAGAGCATTGAGACCATTCAAGGGTAATAGGAAAATGATCGCTTCCAAAAGAGGAGGCAAGAATATTCCATGTAAATTCAGAGGATAAAGAGGCGGAACATAGTGATAAGTCTATGGCAGATCTAGAGACTTGTGTTAAAGTAGGGCGACGAGTGGGAGAGCCATCATTTAATATAACTAAATTAAAATCATCTGCTAAATTTAAAAATGTAGTTGATAAAGGATCACAATAGTAGGATCCCCATGAGGTGTGATGGAGGTTAAAGTCTCCTAAGACCACCATAGGAGAAGGAATTGCAGAAATAATGGAATATAGTTCAGAAAGGACGGTTGAGTTAGGATCAGGCAAGTATATAGAGAGAAATGAGATGTTGGAGATAGAAACAGCAACAATATTAAAATTATTACTATGAGAAGGGATAGGAATAGAAGAAAAAATAACAGAGATGGATACAAAAATTGCTGCACCAGCTCTACCATCTTCCCTGTCATCCCGAAGACAGGAGTAGCCACAGACCCTAAAGTGGGACCCCGGCTTTAACCAAGACTCCTGGATGGCAAAGATGATAGGTTTATATTTGTTAGCAAGGAATAAAATATCATGTTTTTTATTCCTTAAGCTACGACAATTCCACTGTAGTTTATTATTAAAGTTTTTTATAAGATTATGAAGCTGAGTCAAGTTGCAGCGGAGATTGTACGGTAAGCCGGTGTCATTAAACCGGGAGAGCATATTTAAGAGGAGGTTAGTAAGTTGTACAATTAAGTTGTCGTTTGGTGGTTGATCATAGTCATTATTCATGATGGCAAAGCCATTGGAAGATTCTATATTGGGAGTTTGGACAATGGCCTGGTGAGCCTGTTTATCATAACCAGGAGAGGGGGTAGGAATAGGCTTGCGAGTTTTATAAATGGTCTTTTTGTATGATACAGTGGAGGGAGGAATAACTCTTTGGGGAGAATTAGGAAAGGGGTGAGAAGAATTTGTAGCATCCGTAAATGATCTACGGACCTTAGAGAATCTGGCTGAAGCCTCCAGATAGGAAATATTCTCTTGAGACATAACAATTTTTATTTCTTTTTGTCTAGTAGCTTCAGGGCACTTAGGATCATTCGCCGGATGGCTACCCGAACAGTGAAGACAGGACGGAGACTGGGCAACACAGGAATCACCTTCGTGTGATTGCGAGCATTTAAAACACCTTGGAGAAGATCTACAGACAGACTTGATATGGCCAAACCTACAGCACCTATTACATTGGATTGTCGGAAGGATGTATGTTTCAACAGGAAGGGAAGTGTAGAAAGCATATACATTGGAAGGGAGTTTTTGTCCAGAAAACGTTATGACTATAGTTTGAGTAGGAATCCAAACAATAGGGTTGGATTCAGAATGTGATTTACGGCTTAATCTACGAGCGCGTACAACCTCACCAAAACCTGAAGGAACTTTTAAATTTTGAACTAGTTCCTCCATTGATCATTCTACTGGAACATTCCTAACTAGCCCCATGCGAGATACATTGTACGAAGGAATAGCTGCGGTGAATCCTGCCTCTAAAAGAACAGAAGAGTCAATGAAAGAATTAGCGTCGGTTGCAGTCTTAAACTCTACTGATACACGATTACGTCCAATCCTTTTTACGCCATCCATTGAAACATTTTTGAAGTTATTTTTAAAGAGAAAACGACCAAACTCCATTGGATGGAGTGTGGTTCCAGACCGAGGTTCCGGTTCAGGTTTAGAGACGTGTACAATATAAGGGGCCCGATCATCGGTGTTGTATTTGACTTTGATATTTTCAAATTCTGGCCTTACATATTTTAGTTGGACGGAAGAAGCCGGTTTATTTATGTTATTTGTTTTTTTATGAATGTTAAATGAATCAAGAGATTCCGTATTTGGTCGTTTTAGCCGATTATTTGAATTGTCGCTAACACTTAAGGTCAAGTGTGGCGGAGTAACATAACCTCCGCCGGGGTCCGGCGGATCAGTATCCATTTTAAACACAAAAACTACTTACAATTACAATACGACGAACACAATGAATGACAAAACACCAATAAGTAACACGTAACTATACAAAACACAACAACAATAACGCAAACTCTAAAATAATAAGAGATAATATCAAATCCTTGCAACTAGCACTCAACCAAAACAACTGGAAAGTCCATAAAGTCACCAGGTATTATAATTTATAACATGCACTCTGACACTGGCAATCCCGTTTAGGAGGTAAGACTAAAGAAGAAGAAGTACCGACAATTCCAAAAAAAATGGAAATGTCAATTAGAAAAAACCGCTCAATACTTGTTTCATGTTTGCTTGTTTTTTCTCGTTGCTAAATATTAATTGTTAAATCCCTAAATTCAAAATTTAAACATAATAATACTACGAAACGAATATGATTGTCGTTACTATCACAGGTGTTCCAAAAGCTGTAAGGCCTTAATATATTAATATCTTTTTTCAAATAATTTAAATAAGTAAATAACTTTAAATATAATTGATATAAAATAATAATAAACATAGATAGAAGAAAAATAGATACTAATTCGCAATCATCATTAATTAATGTTAATAATTGTGATAGTCAATCCATAATATAATTTCTAGGAACTTCTTCAATGTCTTATTGTTTACAGTTCAAAGTGGCGCGATTTTCTTTTTTTCTAAGGAAAAACATATTGAGGAAGAAAAAAGCGCAAATTGTAGCGATCAGGACGCTTTCTGATTTACACGTTCAATTCAAATCTGAAGATGATGCACATTTAGTGATTAAAACACTACAAAATTTTGAGTTCAAACACAAGGATGATATACATATATTACAATCTTACATCAATAATGATCCGTCAGTCCTGAATGCCGAGGCATTTACAAGGACTGAGGATAGCTTTGATGAACGGAAGCGGTCACCAAGCCCAAATTATGCTCTAAATGAATCAAGTGATGATATTGAACAAGTTAATGTAAGTATTCAAATCTGAGTCCCTCAAATATGCAATTATAAATAAGATTATACTCATTTTGTGGAAGCCATATTGTTTCTAAAGTTTTTTTTTCTATTTTTTCAATGTTCAATTCAATTTCATTATTTAAATATAATTGATCGAATCGAAGGGATGAAGCCAAATAAACCCTAGCAGCTATTGACTATATTTAAACAACTATAAATTATATTATAGTGGTTTTACTCTCACTATAGATACTTCACAGCTCTGCTGGTAGTAGTTTTTGTTTAAGTAAACTGTCAATTATTATGACGGTTCCGTAAACGGACTTGACAGTCTAAAGTAAGTTTATTATTCTTAATCAAGTGGCAAAATCACTGACCATTAAAAACCTGAAAAGACATTTATTATCTGTAAGAAACAACGAGAGTGGTAAATATTAATTGGCAATCTGTGATCCAAGATCTGACATGATCCTACTCATTTTATATGTGGCACATGACTGCAATTTTAATTTAAATTCATCAGTAGGAGAGTTGCAAGGTGCTGCTTACCTTGCAATGCACCACCAGTCCAGCTTATTCTATGTTTGTAGACAGGTAGAACAGGCAAATTACTGGCACCGAGACTTATCTATATAATATTATGTCTCAGTGAAGCAACATTGCATCCCAGGGCCAGTCCCGTGTAAACATTTTATGCTTAGGGGCGACACTGACATTGTAAACCATTTGTCTGTCCAAGTAACAATCAAATCAGGGATTGACTTCATTTAATATGTGATAACCCTTTTTTTTCTTTAACGCCGGAAATGTTCTGAGGCATCCCGCAGAGTGGGTCTCCCTAGTGGACTTGCTGCACCCGAAAGCTGGTAAGTGGACGCAGCTCTACTCTTTAAAACCCGGCGAGTGCCACCAATGCCGCCTTTGGTGAGATCCCCTGGATCTAATAAACAAACAGGGCACCTCGACGGCTAGTCAGTCCCCCAAGGGACCAACGCCACCTCCACAGAGGGTTTGTCCTGCTCCACAACCCCTCCCAACGTCGGGACAGTACTAATATGGTGGGGATATGTGATAACCCTACTCTAATAAAATAGAACAGATATTATATAATGTGTTTACATTACAGAAAGCAATTGAGCTTACAAGGAGGAAGAGAATACTTTTGGAAGAGGAGAGAAAATTATTATTAGAGCAAAAGAAATTAAGTTTAGTTAAGGTACGTCAGTCAGATGTTTACTGTACTAATATGGTAGAAGATGTCTGGGGACAATTTCACCTTTATAATGCTACATTATCATGTTTATTATGAGTAGTGACATATTTAGCCTTAAAGATAATATATAATAATAATATTAAGCCTTATATGTACCACTGCTAGGAACAGGTCTCCTCGAAATTAGGAGAGGATGGTGTTGGGCCATAGTTCACCGATGCGCTGGTGAAATACGGTTGGTGAACTACACACACTTTTAAAGACTTCATCTCATCATGCATGTAGGTTTAGTCACAATATTTCCATCACCGGCGACAATGGTTTAGTAGGTATGGGCTCGATCTCTTGAGTGAGAAGTCCGGGTTCGATCCGGACCCTTGTAATGCCTATAAATGGATTTTTCTAAATTTCTACATGCACCTGAACATGAGACCATCCCTTGTTCACCCGTAAAAATAATAATGATAAATTGACCTAAGACAATGTCAGCAGAGCTGCGGGCTACAGGTAGTCTTATTATATATAACTACTATTTACAGAACAATGAAGAATATGTATCACTGCATAAAGAATATATGTATTTCTTGTATAATCATCATCAACCTTTATGAGGCCACTTTAGGATATAAAAGAAGGTTCCTTATTTTCTTTCGTTTCAACTTTATTTTTATTATTCACTTAACGGCCATAGTAATGGACACTGAAAAGATCCATCTATTACAATTTTTAAAATAAAACCCCGTGACAGACAGACAGCAACGCTTTGTATCTAAAATTAATAGACATTATATTTTTAATTACCAGGCATCAAACCCAACAAGTATAGAAGAATTGGAAAATTTAGATAATATCTGTGATCATGCATCGTCCGCTACCATCGACAATATGCTGGCAAAGGCTAAGAAAACACCACCTAATATTGGGAAAGACAAAGAAAAAACAACTCAACCACCTGGAATATATAGAATACGTCAAAAGATCTTTGTTCAAATGATTAGGCACTTCCATAACCACTTCTCATCAGAAAATAATTATGCGATGAAAAAGATTATATTTACAATATTAACCAACCGTATACAAGCATTGTTAAAGAATAAACCCGGCATAACTAAGCAAGAATTGTACCGTCTATACAGATCAGCATATCCAGTGAAAGATGATGAAGATTTTATCTTGGATTTAAAAAAGAGAGCTAATGAACAGAATGGTGATGCAAAATTAAATAACTCACAAACAGGTACAAACTTTAATAGACAAATGTTACTAATGTGAAGAAGAGATAGCCAACAGCTAAGAGTGAGATCAACCTCCAATAATATGGGATGACGATCTCCGTGCAGTCGCCGGCCCTAGGTGGTTAAGAGTGGGGGATCGACTATCTTCGCATTCACTGAAAGACCTATGTCCAGCTGGAAATGGTTAAAGGTTGATAGTGACAATTATGATGTGTATGTGTGTGTGTGTGTGTAGTATGCGCGTGAGCGTGTGTGTGCTATTTCATTTGTGAAGCAGCTTTACCATTATTCTGAAAAATAGGAAGTATAGGACTCATAAGAGTTACTGGCTACTGAATTACCGCGGGGTAAACTCACACACGCAAGCTAGCTAGCACTAACGCACACGCTCGCTCCACACACACACACACACGCACGCATGATATTCGTTCACAAGTAGCCGTAGAACTATATTCATGATAGCTTACGCACTAGATCCGTTCCCGTCATCCAATTTTTCTCTCATATTCGTAAATCTCCATTCGACTATTAGTATTAAGGGACCGAATGAGCCATAGTTTTATTGGTATCAGCATACTGGCAATGAGGGAAGAGAATTTTCTAAATTTGTATTTTCACAGATTAATATTGGATGCAGTACATAACACAGTTAGACTATAAATAACATTGCAGCACTCAATACGCCTATTAATTAAACAAATAATTTTACAGTGTAATATAGTGAAACTATTCAAAAAATTTAATTTGTTGTGTATCAGGTTTTAACGAATCCCCCAGGCTTCCTGTGGGGATCAAAGGGTCATTTGGTACCGGCGATCTTGACTATACCGGAGTGGCACCAGTGGAATTCACAAAAAAAAAATCAATATACCCTCAATAAAAACTTTTTTTCAGATTCGATAGTGAGTGAAAATCGGTCTATTAGCGAGCTGTCCGAGATCCAGTTTGACATGGAGAATGATTTAGATGATTGGATGGACGATATCAGTTCTAAGGTGAGGCATCATAAAGTCATAAGATTTTACTAATTTAACCTGTTACTTTTTTTTTTCAAATACCATGATAACCTCTTCTCAAGAAGCGTGTGTTTGAGTAATATTTAAGACTAGCTGTTGCCCGCAGCTAAGTCCGCGTTGACTTAGATTTACAGCCGTACGCGGATTGATGATGATTATTTTTATAAGTTACTCCCTATAACATCAGCAATCTGCCAATGAAAGTCCCATCAAAATCGGCCCAGCCGTTTCAGAGATTAGCCGGAACAAACAGACAGACAGACAAAAATTTAAAAAAAGGCTATTTTGGTACATGTACCGTGTAGGCATTTAGTAAAAAGCGTTTATTTTGATATTACAAACAGACACTCCAATTTTATTTATCTCTATAGATGTATAGATATTGGTGAATTTTTTTGTGTTCAAGTGGATTCGCGAATGGTTTAGATTTACAATTTTGTCCACTACAAAATGTTTTGGCCTGCTACTATCGATGTTAAGAGATGTTTGTGAGTTTGAATGTAGCAGGTAATCTTCAAAACTACTAAAAGAATATTTCATATATTGCTATGGTATCACTGGCTTGAGCCATGGTGGGGACCATATCTCAAGTCTTGTGGGTGACGGGCGAAGCCAATTGAATCGAAGGGCCTGCTCTTTGTAGGGGCACTAAAGAGCAGATGGGGACAAGGGGCGAGGATGTGAACCTCACCCATTGCACTGTCCTGGCATTGAGAGGGGTCGTTCTCTGGTGTGGGACAAACCCTCTGTGGAATTGGCGTCGGTCCCTTGAATGATGAGCCGTTAAGGTGCCCTGTTGATCAACAGATCCGGGGCACCTCACTAAAGGCAGCATTGGTGGCACTCGCCGGGTTTTAGTGTGTAGAGCTGCGTCCACCAGACCATCTTTTGGACGCGTACCACATATACGCCTAGGAGTCCTCACTCGCGGGATAACTAGGAGCATTTCCCGGCGCAAAAGAAACAAAAATGGTATCACTGTATGGCTATAACAATAATCATCATGAGTATGTATACGGTTGTAACTTAAAGCGGGGGAACATTAATAGAAATTAAGTTCAGTTAATCTTAACTGCATAACTATATTTATAATCTTCGATTTCAGAAAGAACCTGATGTTCAATCAGTACCCCAAAAAAAGGTATAAGTATTTTACGGGAGACACTTTACTTGAGTGCGCCAGAAGATTGTATCATAATTACCAGTCTTTATCTATCCACTGCTAGACATAGGGATCAATGAACATCAAGACAGCCAATTCGCATCCAACCTGGACCGGTGCCGGACACATCTAGTTAGTAGACTACATCTGAATGGCTTGATGGATTTCAGCTTCAGAGGTGTCATCATAATTGTGAATGTGACATTTAGTATATAAATTATAACTATAATAGTTTCTGAGCAGAGCATAATATATTGTCCTCTAGTAAACAACCAAAAACTCACTCTGACATTGGCAAATCCTAGTGGGAACTATTACACAAGAAGAAGAAATTGTAAAAAAATCGCTGATTTTTCGTGCAATAAGTGTGACTCGGGTTATTTTTCTTCAAAAACTATTACTACCGGGTGTATTTGGAACGCTTGCGAAAACGAAGAGGTATGATAGTGTTGGCATAGCCTGACATGATACAAGTGAAAAAAAACGCGTTTTCTTTTTTTTGTATAATCCGGTTTAGTAAACATAATGTAATGTTATGGAATTTTATGATAATGCTTTAAAATAATGGTTTTTTGAAAAAAACAGCAATGTATTAACTTAAATAAACGGCTAGCGGACTGAATCAGCTGATAGCGTTCGCCGCATGCACGAGGTGAACGAACTCCCGCACCGCGCGCATCTTCAGTGCGCCCGCTATTTGCGCGTCTCGCGGTTAGCATGACTGCATAGTGTGTATACATACATTGCGGGTTTGCAAAATACACAAGTCCTAAAATTTTCTTTAAAAAAGGTTTCTGAGATAAATGGTTATATGCATTATATAGTATATTATTAGGGTTTAATCTTCTCAAGCGTTCCAAACACACCCGGTATTTGTTAAGTTATGTTTGCGAAAACATTGTGAGGATGTTTTATAATAATATATTAATAAGACTTTTCTTTCAAATGGTCTATAAACGTGTATGAATGTGAACAGGTCATCGTGACATCTTGGATATAGAAATTTGGTACCTACTAAAATTATTTAAAATATCCCGTATTTCATTTATTTCACTATTTCGCGGAGCTCAACAGTCTCGTCTCGGAATTATTAAATTAAGTAAGTATTTAATAAAAGAAAAAGGTTCATTTATTTCATCAGTTTATCGAATATTTATCTATAATGTCATTCATTTAAATAATTTGTATATTATTAAAATTAACATAATTTTGATTTAATCAAAAAAAAGGCGGCGGGAAGCCCAAATCGGCCACCGAGCAGAATTCCACCGGACATCGCGTCAAAGTTCCAAATTTCACCCACGCCACCTCGAATCCGGCATCAGAACAGTTCGATTTTGGGGTTAGTGGGTCTATGGATATCGCTTATCCCTTGAACACAGGGGTTAGAAGTAGGTAGGAGTTAGTGACATGCACAGAAGAATTAGACATATATAGATGTGCAAAGACCAATGGAGTCTGTTCTGATGATCGATGAGCCTCCATGACGTTCACATCTCTTGGCATTTTAAAGTAAAATCGACTCGAATGCCGTGATGGCAAACGGCCTGACGCTATCTAATCGGATTCCTTCTTTCGTGATATGTTAATTGTCTCAGTGCCAGTAATTACACTGCCTGTCCTGCCCTCCTTTTCGAAATACAGAAGCTGTTTAGGGGAAGCAATTCGCAGGATGGTGTTATCCTAATATCCCACCAGTTAGGCGAGAATATTTTAAAAATATAATTTTATAGAACCTCTTACAGAAAAAATTATGTAAAAAAATTTTTTTGTTTTGTTTTATTTATATATTTAGTTACAATGACGAAAACACATCTAATTATTATAGAAATACATCAAAGTACAATTAATGACATGTACATTTTCAAGTTTGACCAAAATATTGCATATAAAGGTTCGCCTACAGCGAGATTATTCTATTATTTCCAATCGGTTGCGGTTATTTTTTCATATTATTTGCTGCAAATAAAACATTCTTACTTCTAACATGATTAAACTTATGCATCGACTAGACGCCATATTAAAAGTCTTCTAAATCATCAACGTCTAATGCGGGTATAATTTCCTTATCAATTAATTGTTCTTCCATCATATTGTCTGTATCCTTTGATTCTTCCTCGACGTTTTGTGTATTTTCAGATTTTTTATCAATATTCTGTGCACTTTTTGCATTTCGATTAATATTCTGCGCACCCTTATTAAGAGATTTAGCTTGGGCATTGCCAGCGTTATTGTTATTGCTTCCATTACTTTTCTGATTTCCTTTATTCTTCTTATCAGCATTTTTAATAGGAGCCCCTAATAAATGGAATGGCTTCAAGGTTACTTTCACGCCCTCTAAAAAAGTTGTAAAATTATTATTAGTCTTGACCGATAAATCGAACACCGATTGTCAAATGATCCCAATTTCGTCTCTTTATGTTACGTGGATGGGCAAAGGAGCAGATGGAGTCGCCTTGGTAAGAGACCATGACCATAAACTAGTTTATTTGGAACTAGACCAGGCAACTCATTTATGTGTTGCCTATCCTGAGATTTAAGTCCACTAATTACATTGCCTGTCTTGCCCTTCTCTCCGAAACACAGCAAAGATGTTTCACGGGAGAAACAAGCAAGATGATGGTACCCATGCAGCCGAGAGCGCAACTGCATAATCTCTGGTTGTGTGTATGGACGTCGATATTCGCCAAAACGTTTCGACTGCTCATTTGTCTTATGATATAAAAAAGGATCGTGGTGCACGTGTGGTATATAGGTGGAAGGCCCCAAAGGAAGATCTCCGACCGAGCGAAACTGTATGCTCGGTCAGGCCGAAGCCCACTTGTTGTCATATTGTCTGTTGTATATTACGCCGAACTGTGAATCTTCGATAGCGCGATTCAGGATTGTGACGCTAATTGGTCCGCCACAGACTTATAGACGAGAGCACAGCGCCTCCCCCAGCGGTCGTCATCATCTATCTATTTTATTCACTGCTTGGAACCAATGCTGGTCCAAGCAGCCGTGTTAAACCATGACCATGGCAGAAGGCATTATGACCAACTGGTGTCATCGTTATCAGCCTTTGTCTGTCCATTGCTGATCATAACATATTTCAATGACTAAATCCCATTCTCATCCTAGGACCAGCTGCACAAAGATCGTTGTCCCATCCATCGAAGTTGACCAACGCTCCATGTTCCCTAACGTGCCCTCACTCGAGAACTTTTAGCCCACCGGCCATCGGTAATCCATTACCCACAAAAGTGTCATTATAAGCCTTTTCCCGCCCACTGCTGGATACAGGCACGAGCGACAGGCATTGGTGGGACGAAGATTTCTATGCTGGGCGGCCCTGGTTGGATACAAAGGTATAATAGTGACATATTTACCTATCTCCGCTTTCTCCATAGCTAGCAGATTGTCGTAACCCTCTGCGCTGTTGCACGTTGCTACAAAGAATCTCTGCTTGTCGTTCTTCCTCAGACTGACCACGTTGTATTGCTTGAGGAAGTTATCCAGTTCGGGCCTCGGTGGGGCTTTCTGGTAGAAGTGGACGCGAATGGAAGCAGTGAAGTCATCTGACAGACGTTTGGAGACATGCAGCTTCATGAACTGTCGAAGATTTGTATGTTAGTTAATAGGTAAACAGACGGACGAGTAACTGGTCACAAAAATAAACCCGTTCACCCAAGGCTGAGTAACTAATTAATGTGTTGCATATCCTGATACATGAGATGTTAAGTCTCGGTGCCAGTAATTATAATGCCTGCCCTTTTTTCTAAAACACAGCAAAGCTGCTTGAAAATAAGATGACGGTACCCATACAGACGGTATTTCGGCACTAGCGCATACCTCCCCCAGTAAACTATTTGCTTTTACATTGGACCAGCTGTGAAAAGTTTCCGTCTGCATATTATCTTTGTGCTTTATAAAATTATCATCTGGTTTCGAAGGACCATTTGGGACCGCCATATTATCAACAATCAATCACCACTTACTTCAGACATATATTCCCACTAAAGAGAAGGGTACTGAGAAGAGTCTGTACTTAAGACTTTCCCGGTAATAAAATATTTTCGTATATTATATTATTAATTTGTTATACGACTATATCGTCATAGTATCATTTGGTTGCTACGCCCAAATATCTCAATAACCATGCGAGTGAGAACAAAAAAATATACAGATTGTCACATTTTTGAAATTCTGGTATTTATTTAAAAAAAACGTTATTTTCTTTAAAAAAACACAAAACAAATCATAACTTTTCAAGCATTGATCTCAGACACCCCCTGTAGAACATTAATTTGTCTTAAATGACCTCAGCTATTACCCATTAACTTTGATCCACGACAATTTGATCCTGTATATATTATAAGCAACATTAAGACGTTAGATGGTAAGTCTCGGTGCCAGTAATTACACTACCTGTTCTGCCCTTATTTCTGAAGCAAAGCTTTAACGCGATAGATATAATCAGGATGCTGGTACATTCCAGAGTACCTTCTATCGGTATAATATAACTATCTGTTGCACGCAGCTTCGCCCGCGTTAACTTACTGAACTCCTATTAGTCACAGCGTGATGTTCTATAGTCTTTCTCGATAAATGGGCACTCGGAATTTTTCGAAACGGAATAGTAGTTCCTGAGATTAGCGCGTTCAAACAAACACTTTTCAGCATAGACGAAGCAATCCAACACATACATACCTTCAAAAACTTATCCACTCCAAGCGTCACAATTTCCTTTCGAACTTTCTCAACCTGTTTATCTTCATTAGGCTCGCACGCCTCAATAAACTGAAACAAAATATGCAATGCATGGGAAACACTCATATTTGGAAGGCAACAAAAGCACTCCTTTGTATAAGAGTGGCCGTTTACCGTCTCTCTTTATTTTACTTGGATAGGGTAAACGCACCACCTGCATGTGGTGTCCTCGCCCGTGAACATGGTAAAACATGGCGGTCGAACGGGTGTGTGACTGGCCCAGGCAACACATTTATGTGCCTATCCTGTGGCAAAATATGGTAAATCTCGGTGCCAATATTGAGTGCACCGCCAGCTCTTCCATTCTTTCGAAAACATCGAGAATATAACCGGATAGAGTAGTAATGCGAGCCATAAAATTCCAAAACTGGTCAGTGATTTGTCACTGACGAAATAGAAATTCAACTAGCCGTGATTTGTATGTATGTCCCATCGGCTAATCATCCAGAGATGGCCCCGGTGCAGCGTCGCAGCACACATTTGGCGGAATTTGTTTTCATACAAATTAACATTACCGCTCTATTCCGGTTATAAGTCAGTCAGCCGGTCAGTAAACAGTACCTCTCGCTCACATAACACCGGCGTCAAGTGACAGCTATGCTGTCGCGTTTCGTGTGGTTTGTGGGTTTCCGGTGGCCCATTGGCCGGGCGCAATGTACGGGCATTGCAACGTACAGGGGGATAGGAAAAAGGAGGGCAATTCATCTGCATAACTTTTGGTTGTGCGGATGGCTATGGGCGTCTGTAGTCACCACATCAAAAAAATCCCTCCCACCGGTGACCCATCTCTTATGAACTTACCACACTACGCAGCGCCTCTATTTCCTCGTCCATCACCGTCACATACTTTGGGTCCACTGGATGTACGTAATCTTCCTTACCCACCTCCTTCCCTTCTTTCTTCAGCTCTGCAAATATGACACCATATTGTTTTCTAATATGTACGCTAATTCACTCATAATGAAACCACTTTTTACGGTTCACTGTCCTCCCGTGACCTAAAGTAGTAAAGTACCCGTAACTTTGGACATGGTATCTTAATAAACCGCGATAAAATCCGTAAAAAGTTATTTCATTATAATACGTTAGACGCCATTTTATGATTATTGAATACGTTTATTGGGGTATGAAGTCACAAGGCGTCATTATAATAGCGTTTAAACTATTCTAGAAATTAAAAACTTTAACAATACAACATATTTAGATATGCCTGTTCAAAATTCGAACTGTTCAAAACGGGGGTTTACCTTATTTTTACACTACCTTGATATCCCGTTTTATATAATAATAGTGAACAAAACATATATTTTTTTAAATAGGTACTGTAAATTCAAAGAAAAATGTATGCATTCCTCCGACCGGGAAAAGAAGTGGTGAAAAACGGTTCCCATGATAAAAGGTCTTTTAAAGGTTACAAATAATGAAAAGAAATAATTACTTTTGTAATTTTAGGTTTAATTCAATTAAAAAAAATTCTCTTTCGTAGGGAACAAACTTGTACACTTAAAACACGTCAGATCAATAAAAAAATGCCCATAAAAATTTCTTCGAACGCAGGCTCCTCAATGAGAAAAGACATACACAACAGACACAAGACATACATGCATTTATAAAGATTTTTTTTAATAAGAGCAAATATCTTATCTTATTATTATTAATAGAAAATCTAGAATAAATAATACTTACGTTTGTATACATTTTTGTCTGAAAAAAAAAATGAAAAATATTAGCTAAATTATTTTACGAAGTAATTTAAATGATCTCTCCTAGAGTAATGTCCTTTCCGTTGCAGTTATGGTTGAAAAAGGTTAGATAATTATGACGGGCAAACCGTCACACGTGCCACCTGATGGCAGTCACCGTCGCCCATGAACATGTGGGATATAAGTGGAAACCCCAGAGATATTTCCGACTAAGCGAGATGGTATGCTCGGTCAGGCTGAAGCTGCGGTCCAGTAGCGTGACTACTCGACCAGCCGGCCGTCAAAACAAATTAACGAGTTGCCTGGACTAGTCTCAGATTAACTTGTTTATGTTCATGGACCGTATCCGCAATACCGAGATCCGACGACACACGAAGGTCAAAGACGTCGAAGATAGGGAAACCAGGACACTTGGCTAAATGTAGTGATGGCAGGAGGTTCACGGAGGCCTAGACTGGGTTGGAGAAGTCCGGGACGTCCTATGGCTCGATGGACCAATTACGTGGGAAGGTGCGCAAAACATGTTGAAAAGACACGGGACAGAGGAAATTTGCAGAAATTAAGGGAGGCTTATGCTTAGCAATAACGGGCTGAAGATGATGTTTATGGGCCCTGACCACTTACCATCGTGTGGTTAGTTTGCCTGTCCAGCTATGATAGCTGGAAAAGAAACATTCTAATTTCTCTTCTACCATCTTGACTATACATACCTGCGTTGGGATGTGTCGGCAGCCTATCAGTAGGCGGTACCGAGTTCAATTTCAACGGATGACTTGGAAGATTCGCCGATTCTCCAGTAGCTTGCGGTTTACTTGAGGGCACTGGAACATAATAAAGAAACTTAACAGTAGAGTTAAAAGTAGAATTAAAAGTATTATAATGAAACTACTTATACGGATTTTATCATGGTTTATCAAGACTTTTACATGCCCGAAGTTTCAAATACTTTGGAGGTCCTCCAGTCCTTCCGTGACCTGGAATACTTTACGGCAAATATGGTCACGGGAGTACTGGAGGTCCTCCAAAGAAACCAAAACGCGAATATGTAAAAACTTAATAAACCGCGATAAAATCCATTAAAGTGGAACATTATAATGAGTGAAATTCGCGTAAAGGTTAGATAACAATATGGGAATTAGAAGTGGATGTAACTGCTCGCCAATACCATACGAGAGAAAATCATTTGGCTGTAACACGATAAATAGTCGTAACAATTAACAGTATGTCACAAGGATCTATTGCAAAGAGGCTCAACACGGTCTAGCGCCCAAGGCCGTGCAAAGATAAATTGCCAGGGCCTTGCAACAATCAGGGCCGTCCGTGCGTACCGTACGACCTCGTACGAGGCTGCGTGCGTACTTGCGGGTACTGCGCCATGGGACCTACATGCCGAGGAGTGAGTGGAGAAGACGACAGGGAGACGAGGAGGAGGTCTCTGGGAAGGGAGAGACCTGTAGAGCTAGCATGCACGCACGACAAAATTTTGTCTACCCCTTTTCTCGTATTATTTCATATAGTTAATAAGAGAAAAGGGGTAGACAAAATTTTGTCGTGCGCGCATGTTAGCCCTACTGGCGGAGCCGCCTGAGAAGGCAGGAACTCAGCCTGTGGGGTGAGCGGCTCAGAGAGCCGAGCGCGGGACACCGCACGGTGTTGGCCGTCGGTCCAATCCTGGAGCAGTGGGTTGACCGGCGGCACGGCGCAATATCCTTCCACCTTGCGCAGATATTGACGAGGCACGGATGCTTCTGAAGGTATCTGTGGAAGGTGGCAGGGGCGGAGGAATCGCCAGTGTCATAACTGTGACAGCAGTGAGGACACTGCTGACCACAGCCTGGCGGAGTACCCAGCTTGGGCAGAGGCAAGGGCGCCCCTCATCACTAAGTTTGACGCGGACCTGTCGCTCCCTACGGTCATCCGAGCGATGACCGTCAGTGATAGCACATGGCAGGTGGTCCTCTCCTTCTGCGAGGACGTGATATCCCAGAAGGAGGAGGCGGAGCGGGAGAAGGAGCGTACTCACACCTCTTCCCGCAGGAGAGCACGGCAGCGACAGGCGGTCGTGCTGCCGTGAGAGACCTGTGTGCGCGGCCGATCGGGGGATCCGCTGCGCGCGCGTAAGGTCTGAGCTATAAGGCACCCTTGTATGTTCAGTGTGCCATAAGCGGAGAAGGGGATGCCACCCCCCGCCTCCAGAGTGCCACAGCTCTCGCGCCGGGTTACCCAAACGAGGAGGAGAACACCGCTGGGGTTTAGTGGGTCGAGTCTGCATCCACCTTACCATCTTCTCGGGCGCAGAGAGTCCCACATAACCTCCGGGCCCCCCCGGACCCGGTGATATGCCTAAACGCATTCCCCAGCGAAACCAAAAAAAAGGGCCTTGCAATAATCAACCAACATAGTCTTGCAAAGATCAACCTTCCAGGGACCAGGGTCTTGCAAAATTCAGTCGCCAGGGCCATCCAAAGAATAAGGCCTCTAGGTATTAATTCTGTCATATTGAAGGCAAACTAAACGTGCGACGACAAATTCTTTTGGGACAGTTTCATATGTTATTCTATAGCACCTATTTAATATTGCAAATTGATGCAATGCATTTTTTAAATGACTTACAAGATCGTTTGACATGACGACGTTTTTTAGTATTTGTAAGAGTAAATCCTACAGAAGCATTCATGTTTTCTTAAGATTTATAAAAAACTATTCGCCTAGGATTTTAATAAAATTGCCCCCTCAGCAATCAATCAGTTTACAGAGTGATTACCGACGCTCATAGACACCCGCTATACCGCTGGGATTTCCGGTGCTTTCACCTTCAACACTTTAGGCAACCTTACAATTATAGAGTTCAAAATCTGCATCCGAAAAATTCCTATCCTTCGCAAGATCTAATAAAACTCGGAAATCATAGATAGTCTTTCTCTACGGATGAGTTATTCCCTAAAGTATAGAGAAAAAAAATCCATTAAGCCCTAACAATGTCGAATGAGCTTGCTCATCAATATTTTATGAATAATTAATAAGAGGTAGTGTCATAGCTGCTTTGCAGCCGAATCAAGCCGGCACTACCGGAGTGGTACCTCTCGCTCACATAACACCAGCGTCAAGTGACATGCTATGTCGCATTTAGTGCGGTTTGTGAGTTTCCGGTGGCCCATTGGGGATAGGAAAAAAGAGGGCAACGCATCTGCATAACCTCTGGTTGTGCGGATGTGTATGGGCGTCGATAGTAGCCAAAAGGCTTCGACTGCTCGTTTACCCTCCTATGCTATATAAAAGTAGCAATCCAGCAACTTAAATGGTAGCCACACACGTTCCAGTATACTTGTGTTACAGTGTTTAGTGCGCTAATACACAACATATGTCAGTGACCACAGACTGCTCAAATAGGCTTATAAATCATCATTTCTGTCAAAGTAAGCCTCTTAAGCGTCCAGGTATGTTGTTTTGTGCAAGCGCATTTCTCCCACCATTGCACATAGGTAACAAAACCATTGCATAAAAGAGTAAGTATATTTCTATATAATCTTACAAAACTTAATCACCGTAAGTTTTCTGTGGATAATGAGTTGATCTAACTTTTAACAAAACATGGATATATCGTTGAGTAGTATCTGTTATAATGTTAAAGTTAGATACAGTTCAAAGATTTTTGTCTAACGACAATAGCCTAAAGTTCCCAGCTTCAAAACTGGGCACTTTCGGCATAAATAAGGAATTTTGTAGTACTATTTTAAAGTACATAAGAATAACTTTGACATTAGGCCTAAGTTCGAAGTCTTAAGCCCTCCCGTGAATATTTTTGTCGGACACTACAGTGCACAAAACTTCGGGGATGTCAAAACCTTATTCAGCTAAAATTATTTAAAAAAAGAAAAGTCAAATTCGAATGTTGCCATACACAGATTGCTACTTTTATATTTTACAGCGCAACACTATTTACTTGGTGTTGCCGTAATAAAGAAATACTCTCAAAAATACTTACCGATGGCTGCCGGATTCGTTGCAGTAGCTATAACATCAGGATCTTCTGTATCTGGATACTGCGCCCTATACAAATTATAAAGCTGAAGGGCATGAGTGATATTTCCGTGTCCTATAGTAAGTTTCTTTATTATATCGCGTATGCGGCTTTTCACGAGTTCCCTCAATTTTTTCACCCCATCCGAATTTAAAGTTGGATTATTGCAGTTGTTTATAATCGTATGGATTGTTTTTTGCATCGCAGGAAACAGTAGCGTCTTGATCAGTTGGTCTCTCACTTTATTTGTCAGAGGCTTATCAGGGTTCAAACTTCCATCAGAATGATCTTGAGCAAGATTTTTGGCTCCAACATCACTTTTATTTGAACTACCTTGACCAAATTTATTTTTATTAAACGCGTTTTTCTTCCCACTTTGGTTTTTATTCGGTGAAAAACCAGATTTATTACCAAATTTATTTGGTTTGGAGAACGAGGCATTGTTTGGATCGATGTTGTAGGAGCGTGCAACGTTTTTCCGTGGGAATTCCGACCCAAAACTAGAATCATGACGTTCGCTGTAATCGTTACGATTACCGCCATAGCCTCCACCATCACGGGTATCATTATTTCCCCTTTCGGAGTTGTCATGATAACCACGTGAGCGGTTCGTGTCGTATGAATCACGTTCACGGTTGTCAAAACGACTCCGATCACGATCTTCACGGTCACCGTGACGACCTTGATCGCGACTATCGTAACGATCACGATCGCCGAAACGAAACGACGAACGATCATTATAAGATCGGTTCGAGTCATAATTTCTAGTTTCCTCCCCAGCATTCCGTCGAGGTCCGGTTTCATTCCGATCGTCAAATCGTGGACGTTTATCCATACTTGTGCTGTTGTATCCGGAGCTATTGAAAGCCCCAAAATCACGCTTTTGGGGGTTTGATTTTTCTTGACTGTTTGGAGCAAACATCGGCTGATTTTTGAAACTTTGGCCGGCAAAAGCATCGCGATTGTTAAAAGCTTGATTCTGAAAGCCGGCCATTTGGTTCCAAATTGGTGTACTTGGTAGTTCAGGTGTCGGATAACTCACAGGTGGTACAGCACTGGAGTTGCCATAGTCGTAAGGAGTCTGTAAATAATACATTTTAAACATTTCACATAAAGATCGTTGGAGTGGAAAAAAAGAAAAGTTTTGGTTCCCTTTACATAAAGAAAACCCCCTTAAAGGGCTCTATCCTTAGCTCATCAGGATTTACGAGCCCAGGAATATTCAAAGAAAGTCCTTAGGCGTCTCTCACCTACGCGTCCTGGGACGGCTATGAGATTTTAAACCTTGGACTCAGTCTCACGACACGCTTACAAACCCTGTCCGCAAGAACTTTTGTAACTCGTGTGGTTCTGTCATCATGCATAATGTCGCTTCGCTAGAGGCAAAGAGAACCCCTTAAATTAGCCAACACAACAGGCACAAGGATTAACCTCGATACAAAGCGTATGATTAATGAGCCTTTCGTGCCTGAAAGATTAGCCTAGCGGTTTGTTCAGTATCGTCAGCTATTGACTAATTTTCAACATATAGACATGTTCCTTTATATTTATATAACGGTATATTTATTACACACATTATTAAGTAACCAAAATTTGTGTTACATCGATAGACGTAGTCAAACTGACACACTAATTACTTAGTTAACTGTCCTACTTCGCCCAAGTTTTGTGCCGAGACCACCTTTAAAACGTTGTCTGTCATCACACAACAGGCTTCTGTGCTGAAATTACTTGTCCTACCTACGAAAAAACAGTTAAACTCCTATTGTCTTTAGCTGTAAAACAGTGAGAGGTTGATAAGGCTATGAAAATGGTGGCTTCTCTTGTCAAGCCTCCGGAGCAGAAGCCCTGCCCGTCCTCTCCCAAATCCGGTCCTGGTTGCAAGAGGCAGATAATTCTTAAATTGCACAAGTGTGGACATGTACAGATTTAAATAATTTGGATTCCGACGAGATTGCTTTGCGGATGTTATTCGACGGTACACTCCATTACAAAGAAGATGCAGTGTGGCGATATCCGTATGCAATTTCAGAAGAATCAGGTGACAAAGAGGAGATCAACGATACGATCACCCTTGCCATAGAGTATTTAATGTGACCACTGAGACCCAATTTGAGCCTACAAGCGGTGGACCGCTTTACCTTATTAAGGCAAGTAAGATATTATTATCCCATAAATAGAAACAGATGGTAAGAGGTAGGGCCATGCTGCATGGGAACAGCTGCAGCCGAACTGGGCCGGCAGGACTGGGGTGGTACTTCTCGCTCACATAACACCGGCGTAAGTGACAGGTATGCTGTCGCGTTTCGTGCGGTTTGAGTGTTTCCGCTGGCCCATTGGGGGGATAGGGAAAAGGAGGGCAACGCATCTGCATAACTCTACTTGTGTGTGTATAGGCGTCGGTACCATAAGGCTCCGACTGCTCGTTTGCCCCCTTATGACATAAAAAACCGTGGAAGGCTGGGATGGGCTAACTTTAGTAAGCACCATTCCGAAGCTTTGACGATGAAATATTCCATTTCAGATATTTGACCGTATCTTAGGGGAATATCCAGGTTTTTTTTTACTGTTAACAAAGCAACCATTCTGAAGGAATCAGCTGGTCAAGTTCCAGAAGCTGGCAGTTGATTTTATTTGGTTATCTCTAAGATAGTAAGACCCATTGGGTTATAGCCGTTGTCCAATACCAATTTTGGACTATTGGACTTTTTGTTAGTTGAGAAAGGCAAAACAGGCAATGATAAGTCAGCGTCGCCCATACAAACAAGTTCACCATGGACTAAACCAGGCAACTCATATAAGCGTTTCTTATTCAGGACATAGCCTCCTTGTCTTTCTTTCCAAATACAGCAAAGCTGCTTCACATACTCCACCAATAAATCCTTTGGGATGACTGATTGATTGTAGGTACTGAGGGTTCTTGGAGGAAATTCATAAAAGTGAAAAAAGATTTGTAGAATTGTTATAAAACCTTTTGGGATCAATCAACTCAAGTGCACTAAAATAATATGTAAGGATTCAAGACAAAGTGATATCAGCAATGTTCTAACAGCTGATCATATTGAAGATACCACACCTTGGGAATAAGGCGTTTCCTACGGGGCTTCTATGTATAATTATATCATATTGTATAATATTGAAAAGATGATTTTCAGAGTTTGTTTCACTGGTTCTTCTCAGTGGACTAGTTTTGGAAGAGGAGTAGAGTCATTTGACATTTATAAAATAAGATACTTTGATGTACAATATTGAATAAAAATATTTTTTATTTTTGATTTATATAAAAATGTTACAAGTTAATCCATATTTTGGACTAGAGGGTTTTGAATATTCTGAAAATATTTGATTTAAATTTTGCATACATACATCATATTAAATCTTAATAGAAATCTAAATAAGGTTAGGTTTAAATAGAAATGGTACATTATGGTGATCTATTGTAACGCATGTCTGTGGGTGGGAGTAACCACACTACACCTCATAAACGAGAAATAAGTACACAATCATGCACACATATGCAGCGAGAACACCATCCAATACAATGATATAATCACATCAACTAGCATGTACACAAAGTTTAGAATTTCACCTTTTGCTGGTACAGTACGGTGCATACTGTCACTTAGCACATCACTATCTAGCAACATAGTTATGAGGATGTAAAGGAATAAATTATTAATTGTTGTGTACAATACATTTCCTTTTGTAATATGATATTCATCGAACACAAGAAGTAATGTAGTAAGTATGATGAATAAAGTCCAATAAGTTTATTGTTCGAAATTATATTTATTATAAAAACATAAATATTACTACAAAACACTAGTTACTCATGAAAGTTATTCCTTTATTAGTATAATTACATGTTGTGGACAAATTTCTACAGTGGGCAATGCTGCAAAATACCTTTTTTAACCTCACTTGCTAAGACAAAGTTCCATAAGAGACTAAGTGTAAGTTTGCATATTGGTGCCCTCTGTAACACCAGTGTGGTGACAATGTCACGCACACTTAGCACTTCTGTTACCTTATTAATTAGATTGCATGTAATGCATACAAATGCCGAAATATTAAGGTCTGTAAAAACATGATAAATATCCCATTCTCCATTTAAAATAATTTTAGCTTTGAGGATTATAAAGCATAACTTTGATATTATAAAATTATTATATTTAGAACCAAAACTACTAAAATTTGCATGCCTTGAGCAGAATGTGTTCTAAAAATTTTATTGCCCAAACATATTATTATTATTTTATAATCCTCAAAGCCAAACAGATTCTATCAAGAAAAATTCAATTCCTTACCTGAGTTTGTGTTAAATAATATGGTAGGTTACTAGATGCATTTAGATCTTGACCCATCATTGGAGGAAACATTGCGGGAGTGCTTGTGTACGGCATAGGCGCTGCAGGTGGTGAGTTGTAGTATGGCATCTTTGGTTGCTGTTGTTGCCAAGGAGACTCATTCTAAAAATAGATAGCATGTTTCTAAACCCAATCTGCGTTTTCTAATGTTTATGCATATTCATTCATTAAAATAAAAAAGTTCATAAACTAATTTTCTAGTTCATTTTTACTTTTAATTAAGTATTTGCTGTTGCCCGGGTTAACTTAGATTGACAGCTGTATCTAGATTGATGATGATTATTTATAAACCTTAAGTTACTCCTTATAACATCAGCTATCTATGTTTATGAAAGTCTTATCGAAATCGGCCCAGCCATTTCAGAGATTAGCCGGAACAGACAGACAGACATACAGACAGACACAAAGACTATAAAAAATTATATTTTGGTATATGCATCATGCATACACATCCATTTGCATTTAGTAAAAAGCGATTATTTTAATATTACAAACAGACACTATTCTCGTGTCAATTAAAGATTGCATTCTAATTCATTTTAAAGAGAAATCAGATTTTTATATGCTAGGAAAACAGACAGACGAGCCACTTAATGATACAATGTCAGGATCACCCATAAACATAAATAACTTCATCTGAGACTTGCCTAGCAAGTTTTATCAGGAACACAGAAATGCAGTTTCTACTGATGTTGAGAAATAAGCAGGTAGTACATTACTTCCACTGTAGATAATATTTATTAGTATTTTGACTGACGAAAAGAAACTTTAATATTATCAATGAAGTAAGTACCTTTGAAACCACTTCTACTCGAAGTTTTCGGCCATCTAAAAAGTATCCATTGATTTTAGCCATGACCGCCGATGCCTGAACTTCGTCAACGAGGCCGACGGTGATGCGTTTACCGTCCTCATGAGTCTTTAAGTTATCCAAAATTACATCTTGAATACCACATTGCTCTGAGATTAGATTTCTGAGGCGCCCTAGGCGAATCTGAAAGTAGCACAAAATATAGGTTTTTATTCTGTAAAATATCTAATAGTAAGGATAAATTTGAATATTATTTTTACATCATGGGGTAAATTAAGTATATACAATAACATAGTGAAAATAACTAATTTTCCTCTGAAATCTGATTATTGTATTTTAGGAAAATGAGAGCCACAGTACAAAATAAAAATTAGAGTCTAGAGACGCCACTCCGAAACAGTGTTGCCATTTGCCAACCGCCTTATAAATAATATAATTAGTATTGTGGTATTCTTTATACAGTTTGTGAATCGTAGACAGAGAATACTATATATATACAATAATAGAATAGTATTCTCTGTCTACGTTGTGAATATAATAGGGATGTTGACATGTTGTCATGTTGACATTTTTCATAAATGTTTATAGATCATTTATAAAATATATCTAATAGAGGCCTAAATATTATTAACTTTTGCTTAACTACGTATAAAATCTGGCATTTTAAATTTCGCACCAAAACGCTAACACTTGTCACGTGACGTCATATGTTGTTAAACATCGTAAAAATGATACTAGTCGTCGTTAATAAAAAATGACTTCTAAGTTTTATAATTGTTGTACGGTGCCTAAGTGTGTACACTGTCAAAACGCCTGAAAATTAGTTTTTACAATATGTACTGCGTACGGAAAATGGTGTATAAAAGTACGTCAATATTCTTCCGCTTCCGCTAAATAGGAACAGGTGACGTCATTTCCATTTATTATCACGTGACCTATTTTCAATTTTGTTACATTTTATATATTAAAAATTAATTTAATCAAATAAAAATTAGGACAAATATTGTATTTTTTGAGAATTCTATCATAGAAACTACCAATTAACATCAAAATTATATTTTTATATGAATACTGTCAACAACACACCATTTTCCGTACGCAGTACATACCTATTGTAAAAACTAATTGTCAGGCGTTTTGACAGTGTACACACACATAGGCACCGTACAACACTTATAAAACTTAGAAGCCATTTTTTATTAACGACAACTAGAATCATTTTATCACTTTCACGCACAGACATATAAGAGAAGCAGACCGAACATGACAGCTACAAAACCGAGGCAACTATCAACACAGACACACTTACACACACATAAACAATGGCATGGGCCGTATTCAGTACTTAATAATTATAAAATTACAAGACGGATTATCTTATTTAGAAAAATGGATTGCAATTCCATTGTTAAAACTCAAGAACGGCTGGACGGTTTTCGATAATTTTGGTCTTAGAATAATCGTATCAGTACAGGAAGTTATATACGATGAGAAATTTCGGAAAATGTTAGCACTTAAAAGGTGAGAAATATTGGAAAAGGTGTATGTAGATGTAGGTTGTAAATGTAGGACTAGGTTAGATTTAGTTGTAGTTATTTATTTATTCCAAGTCATAGTTGAGACAGCACAATGTATTGGGACAGCTAGTAATAATACTAATATAAAGACGAAAATATGATGTAAGTTTGGCATGTTTGTTGCTCTTTTATGGCTGAACCGATTTGCCTGGAAGTTAAAATGGTGGTGGCTTATATCCCGAATTAGGACATAGGCTATAAAAATAATCATAATCATTCCTGATACGGTTGTGAAACTAAGTTAACGCAGACGAAGCTGCGGGCACCAGCTAGTTTATAAATTGGAAATTGGAGTTGGAAAATAAAATAAAACCAAAAATAATTTACGAACCATTTATTTTTAAAAGATATAATATATTCTTTTTATAAAATAGTTCAATAAGGTTAGTTTCATTTGCATCGTTTTTACACCTTAGTTTTACGTAAAACTTAATAACTGATTAATAAATGCAAGTGATTATAATCATGATCTTTATTTTGCGAAACAAATGTCATAATTTAATTAACTTTCAATTTTTTTTCAAAATGCCTTTATTTCCTTAGTTTTAATCTTAATTGTGCTTCTCAACTTCATTATTTCGTTTTGAAGATTCTTTATTCTAATAGGCTGACCTTTAGCAGTTGTCGCTAAGGCAGGTTAGCTTTCGTCTATCTGCAAATATGCATGTTGATAAGTAGTAAGGCCAGTAAAAAATAATTACCTGTAATGTAACCTTCAATTGCCATTCTAAAAATCATCAAATGTAAAATTTTGACATAAGGAAAGGAAGGAAGGAAGCGCTGTGCCGCGCTCCCGGCTGCATGGGTACCACCATCTTGCTTGTTTCTCCCGTGAAACAGCTTTGCTGTGTTTCGGAGAGAAGGGCAAGACAGGCAGTGTAATTACTGGCACCGATACTTAACATGTTATGTCTCAGGATAGGCAACACATAAATGAGTTATAGTAAAAATAATAAAATAAGTGATAAATTCATCACCGGGATCATCTACAGTTACCATTTACCAACTACTATACTTAACATATTACATATAACTGCCATATAGTAGGTACACGTACCCCAAAACGTCCAATGAAGTTTTACTATCTTTGGAATAGTATATTTTTCGACAAATACAAAAATAAATGCCTGTAGGCATAGGTAGAAGATTTTGCAATATTCAGTACTTGTCTTGTGACCACTTTATACTTTTTATAAAGTTTTTAAAGTGGTAATTACACATGGCAACCATATTATGAAATTAAAATCATACCTCTCGCAATAGTAAATCAAAAATTGTTGGAATTGCTCCATTAAAGCCACTTTTATCTATATTACGACTGTCAAAATGTTTTGAACATACATTTGTGGGCTGCCAATTTGTCACGTTCATTTTTGCCAACCAGGAATTTCACAAGTGCACATCTTTTGGAAACCTGAAAAGAAGTAAATGTATCATTCAAGAATGTTTGTGTACCTATTATTATTAGTTTAACCAAGTATCTTTATTTAAAAAAAATTAGGCACTCTTAATAAAGAGAAAGTTACCTTTTCTCGCTTAACCTAAGCCATTAAAATAAAATAAATCTAATAAAATATATAAAGTAAATCTAAATCTGACCCCTGCAAATAACTAAATACCAAAACTGTCAAACAGGATTTCAGGGAAGTAAAATGTTGTATTATTTAAATAAACTTAGATGAATTTGCTGGGTATCATACGTATTCCTAAAATATACACGTAAAACCAACGCTTAATGTTTATATTTAGCTAAATTAAGTATGAATAGTAACATATTAAACAAAACATTTTTCACGACGTTATTTTGCTTCACAATACTTACTTAGGAAATATTATGTCAGGTGTTTTATTATATGTAGCACTACTACACCGTGGGGCACTGCACTTAACCATATTTATCCCGTCGTATTTTCACAATTCACATATTATTATTTAATATTTTTATGAAACAAAAGCTCTTGAGCGATTTTGTTATGACGCCATTTGTCATCTATCATCATCTATCAATATGGCGGATGGCCACGCATTCTGTTTTGTCTATGTATGTGTCTGTGTTACTACATTGAAAGACAAAGAAAGGTGTATTTGGAGTTCAGACAATTGAGAACGAGATGGAGTTATTGCGTATTACTGTCAATGTGTTTGTGATAATTGTGATTGGTCTGCTTCTCTTATATGTCTGTGTTTGTCATCTATCATCATCTATCAATATGGCGGATGGCTACGCTTTCTGTTTTGTCTATGTATGTGTCTGTGTTACTACATTGAAAGACAAAGAAAGGTGTATTTGGAGTTCAGACAAATAAGAACGAGATGGAGTTATTGCGTATTACTGTCAATGTGTTTGTGATAATTGTGTTTGGTCTGCTTCTCTTATATGTCTGTGCTTTTACGATGTTTAACAACATATGACGTCACGTGACAAGTGTTAGCGTTTTGGAACGAAATTTAAAATGCATTATAAAATTTCTAGATTTTATAGGCATTAGACGTATTTAAGCAAAAGTTGATAATATTTAGGCCTCCATTATATATTTATAAATGATTTAAAAACATTTCTGAAAAATGTCAACATCCCTATTTTGTATGGCTAATAGTCTAGTAGCTAATGCCTTTATACGAAAATATATAATGGAATGCCAAAAAAAAAAAAAAAAAAAATGTCAATCGAAAAAAAATCCAAATTCATCCAAATTGGTATGTAATTTGTGAATTGTGATCATTGATCCGTATATTTATATAAAAGTACTTTGTGATTGTGGTATTTCATATTTGTGATAATCGTGAATCCGGATTCCGGATTCGTGATCCGTGGTTGGACTCAGGAGGCAGGACCTTTATTGTGCTGAATTTTGTGGTTACTTCTCAGGACTGTGCTGTGTGGTTTGCCCTGTGAAATGTGAATTGTGGAGTGTGGACACAATTCCAAATTCAGTATTACCTATGCAAGATGTCGGGATCATTAATGATCATTTTATAATTGCATAGAATGTATATTATTTTATGAATGAAATATGAATACATTTTTTTTTAAACAAACATTTGAAGTTCCTAGAAATAAGTTATTTAACAAATAGTCAAGATGATGTTAACGTTGCATGGATTACCTTCGAGTGTGAGTACTTAATTGAAGTTTATATGTAATTGTTTATTTTTCTTTTATTCCAATCCAATTAACAATAAGATTTTTAGAAAATAACGAAAGTCGACATAGTTCGAACGTGTTCTATACCTACTTGTTAATATTAATTTGCTATTTAAGTATGTATATTTTTAATGTTGTATTTTATGTATGCAATATAGGTACCTACTTTTAAAGTGGATAATTGGGTAGTAACTATTTATTCATTACTGATACAGTTTCTTTTTTGAAACACTATCTAATGATTACAAAATAACCTCATGTAATACTTTAGTTATTCATTTATTGTCAAGTCAATAATAGTTCTGAATAATCAACCTACTCATATCAAAGGGGCAAACATTTCTAGTGTCAAACAATCATCCTTCCAATCCAATCTCAATCAAAATTTCAATCTTTGTACATATGTATTTATCTATGTAAATGTGTAATTATTTTATCTATTTTGTATACATATTTATAATATATTAAACTTTGTAAAATTCAGTTTTGCACTATGTCCTCCCACATGTCTTGAAGAAATCACTATTTAAGCTTCAATCAATTTTTATTTCTTTTTCGACGCATTTCAGTGATAAGGCTTTTGTGACTCATTGGTTACATATTTTTTTTTTTTTTGTTTTAATTTGTATAATCTTGTAATGAGCACAATAAATTATATTTTACTCACAACTAGCTGTTGCCCGCAGCTTCGCCCATGCCAACTTCGATTTACAGCCGTACCCAGATTGTTGATAATAGCCTAAGTTACTCCCTATGATATCAGCTATCTGTCAGTGGACTGGGTGAAATGTTCCCGGTAATGAGGACTAATCACCCGTCTGGCCTAGCTGGTGTCCCCACCCTTAAATCTGTCAGTGGAAGTCCCACAAAATTGGTCCAGCCGTTTTAGAGATTAGCCGGAACAAACAGACAGACAAACAAAATTTTTTAAAATTGCTTTTTCGATGTAAGTATATTAAGTTTATACTTACGTATGCATTTAGTGAAAAGATGTCAATTTGAAATTATTTATTTATTTAGACAATCATAACGTCATTACAGCATAATTATACCAAGACAACGTTACAAGTAGACAAACAAATATACACAATATAATGTTCTTAAAAATTGATCATCATTCTCTTTCAAGAAAAACCTGAACTAATTCTATTAATTTCGACAGGTTATAGGCAAAGATGTCTTTCCCGTTATCTGATAGTTTGTTTAGTAACCGGATAGCACGTAGCATTGGAGATGCATTTAGCAGATTTATTTTTGAAGGCGGAAGGCTGAGCATAGCGGGACGCCTGCGGAGGCATATGTAATTATCGGGAACCCGCAGCTGCAGCGCCGCCAGTACCTCCGGGTGGTGCAGGTCACCACGCAGCACGCGACACACATACTTGACCAGCGCCACGTCTCTCCTGACCGACAGCCGGCAGTACCCTACCATACCCAGCACGAACTGGCTCGCGTACACGTGTGGGTAGCCCGGGTATACTCCGTATTCTTTTAAATAAAGAAAGCACGTTAATTTGTTTTGTAATTTTTCGATCATTTGTGTGTATTTCCTTTCATGGGGATTCCAAATGATCGAATTATATTCCAACTGACTCCGTACCAGCGCATTGTACAGCACTTTTATAATCTTTGTGTTATATTTTGACGAATGTCTTAAGATAAAACCTAAGTTCCGGAAGGATTTAAAACATAAGTTATTAATATGGGCACGATACGACAGATCGGGCATCATTTCGAGACCCAAGTCACGCACGCGAGCCACTCGCGGCATCTCCGCGCCCGCGATGGTATACCGGTGCTCCAGCGGCGCCCGGCTCCGACCATAGCTCATCACGCAGCACTTTTCTACATTAAACATTAATTTATTGGCCTCGCTCCATCGAACCACTGCATCTATATCCCTTTGGAGACGCTCACAATCGGAAGTGTTCTGCACCGTTCGAAATAACTTTAAATCGTCGGCAAAAAGCAAACATTTAGCTTCTTTTACTACCTCGGGGAGATCATTTATCATTATGATGAACGCTAGCGGCCCGAGATTGCTACCCTGATTTACGCCCGACCAAGTATTGTAGGATCTGGAGCAGTATCCCGCATATTCGACGTACTGTCGGCGATCGCCAAGATAACTCGCGAAGAATTCAAGTAGATGCGGTGTGAAACCTATCGCGGAGAACTTCTTTAATAGTACATCGTTATCGACAGCATCAAAGGCTTTCCGAAAGTCGAAGTACGCAGAGTCCACCTGCAGCCCGGCGTCCACAGCCGGGGCCACGTACGACACGAACGACAGGAGGTTACTCCCCGTACCTCGTCCCGGACGAAAACCATGTTGATCGTCTGTCAGTCTCGCACTCACCTCCGAGTAAATACACCTATGCAGTGCCACCTCAAATATCTTAGCGAATGCCGACAGCACGGCGACCGGCCGGAACCCGCTGACGTCTGATCCCTTACCTGACTTGGGTACCGGAATGACTCTCGACGTCTTCCATCGGTCCGGATAGTGATTCTCTTCAAGGCATAAATTAAATATATGCAATAAAGGTTTTTCTAAAACCGCACGACAGTCCTTGACGATATAAGGGGGTATACCATCAGGTCCTACCGAGTGCTTGGGCTTGAGTTTCCGCAGCGCGAGGCGCACGTCTGCAGCAGTCAGCTGCCCTACGTGCACGCGCGTGGCGTCCGCCCCTGCCCCTGCGGCCTCCATCCGCTGCGCCTCCCACACGTCCAGGCGCGGCCGGTCCGGGTTATACACGGAGTGAAAATACGACACAAAACACTCGGCGCACTCATCATCACGTAACTCCAACCCGTCTTTAGTCAATCGCGTATTGCCTTTTGCCTTTTTACTTCTAATATACGTCCAAAAAGACTTTGGGTTATTCTCAAAATTTAGCTGTAGCTTTTTTTGGTACGCCTCAAAATATGCTAAGAGCTTCCTTTTGACTATAGTTCTAAATTTTGAAAATAACTTATAGTCACTACTCGTGCCAGATATTTTAAATAACTTGTGGTAACGCCACTTGCACCTGATATCCCGTATCAAGTCGCCCGTGTACCACTCCGGGTACGCACGTCGCGACGCATTTAAGTTTGGACGTCTGTTGGGTGCGCAATCGTTAACAGCTTGATTAATTAATTCATAAAAGCTGGTTAGTGCATCTTCAGAACGTTTAATATCGTACAACCTGTTCCAATCAGTTCTGTCCAAGTTATCGTATAACATATTAAAATTACATTTATGAAAGTTCCAACGATTGTGGTTGGATGATGGTTTCCCGTCGGATATTGGTTCAGTACAGTTCCGTCGGGCGCCCATCGCCATACGGGCGACGAGCGGCGGGTGGTATGCGTCTATGTCCACTAAAGCCTCGTCCGCTAAATGCACCTCCAAGTCATTAGTTGGTAGTGTCGATAATATTAAATCTAGAACACGGTTACTCACATTAAGGACATTATTTACCTGTCGAAATCAACAGAAAGCCTTCACATACTCCATATAACTCTGTATTTCCTGTGAAGCCGATGGAATATTAAAATCACCCATCACTATATGCAGGTATAACTTTTTCTCCACCGCTTGAAAGGCCGCAATATTCTCATTTCCCCCCCTTCTAATGGTGTGTAGATGCGATTTCCTTTTCCCTTTCCGGTAGTCTACAACCTCCCACTTTTCTGATTGCACACTATCAGTACAATCTTCAAAAACATGATCCTGTTTATTTTTGACCACATCTGACGTGAGACTATTTTCCAACAATATCTCAATCTTTTTATTTTCTTCGGTCGCCTGACGCCTGCGTGGACGCACCGTTACGTTTTGCGATACCGGCTCGAGCTCCGATTCGAAGACAGCCGACTCGCTCACTTGCGCTGCCGTAGCCGACGCTGGTGGTTCATCCGTCTTGCTCTTCGCCCGCTTCGGTAGTCCAATCAGCTGTTCGACTTTTTTAAACAGCTGTTCCATTACCCTCTTTTGCTCCATAATTAGTAACGAGAAATTTTGGATCGTCTGCTGTTGAACATCTAATTTTTGATTTTGAGCTTCAATCGTCGCCGATTGTGCTATGATTTTTAGCGTCAACATCTCTACTTCCTTCCTTAAGTCGCCAAAAGCACTTTTCATATTCAATTTCGACATTTTTACAAACAAATAAAATAAAAAATACGGAGACTAATGTTCGTGCCTATTCGGTCGGGTAGACAATACAAAATTACAAACAGACACTTTAATTAATTAATTTAATTTTAACTAATATTTAATAAGTTTATGTAAAATACTGGATAAGCTCACATTGAGCTTATCCAGTATTTTACATAAACTTTCTTTAATTTTCTTTTTTTAATACTACTAAATGGATTTTCATGCTCTTTTTAATATGATATACAGTAATTCCTGAGGCCCCCCTTACCTTTACCAAGATTTTGTGTAAATTGGTAAATAATATGAGCATAATAATTGTTACAGTCACAAAAATTAAAGCTGCTTGAGCTTACGTTGCTTAAACACTGCCTTATTTCCTTTAGATATTAACAAAAAATAATGTAGAAAAATGATCATCAATCCGGATACGTCCGTAAAGATAACAGCTAGTGTTTAGGTATATAAAATCTTACGACGAAATTTTTAATTCCTTTTAGTTCAACTATAAAGACATCAAGATGATGATAAAGACACAATGCAAGATCAATGATTTTATTCTGGATGGCCTGACTGCCGACAGGGGTGGGTTAAAGAAAACCAGAATTGGTCTTGCAAATGAAAATGAAGGAAACTACTTGATAAAGTGTCTAGATGGCTTCCAAGTAGCTGGGAGTACCATAAAAGTAATGCCTATTGGACAGACGGTGAGTTAATATAATAATAATAAATATTAATGAACAATCATTGACAACCTCTGTAGCTCAGTGGTAAGCGCGTTGGCGCTCAAGCCGGAGGTTGCGGGTCCGAATCCCGCCAGGGAACGAAAATATTTTCTGTGTTCCTGGGTCATGGATGTGTATTATATAATAAAAATCTTAAATATATGTATAGTATAAAAGTATTAAATATATTTCCGTTGTCTGGTACCCGTAACAGAAGTTCTTCGAGTACTTAGCATGGGGCCAGATGAAGTGGTGTGAAAGCGTCCATAGATATTATTATAATTATTAACAGAGTCCCATACTAAGTTTATAAAAACTGGTGTTGTATTAGGAATAGAAATAAATTTATAAATACATGAATATATGTCCATGACCCGGTGAAGACATCCAAATTCATCATATCATCTATACAAGTCAAAAAAAAAAGATGTGAATGTACAACTAATATTTTTTACTTTGCAGCCAAATATTAATATCCCTGTAGAAAATTATCAACAAAATGTAATTCATAACCAATCATATGGAGGTCCTACCCAACAACATACTGAGACATGGTACTCCAAACAAAATCCTCAGTGGCAACAGAACCCAGTGATGGAGCATCACAGTACCTATCAGCAGTCGAGGCCACAAACAGAGCCATATGTTCAACCGGTAAGTTTTCTTGGCTTAGTTACCGGTGGCAGGGTTAATGCCCCCACCACGGGGCTCAGAAGCCTGGGGTATGCCCAGCACCTTGGGCAAAGCAAATTGAGCCGAGGGAAACTACTCTTTGTACCCCTCTTATAAGAAGCCTTTCGGGCGCAGCGTTTCCCACATACCCTCATTTTTGGCGGCCAACCTCAAGAGCATTTCACGGCGTGAAAAAAAAGACGTCTTACATTGAATATTTTGAAATGGACCATATTGTGAATCTACATCTAACTCGAAAACATTAATAAACATAAAAAAAAAACAAAATCGCTCCTGTCGTTAAGAAAGATTTCAGTATGCCACAAACACGCATAAAAAAATTACATATATGAATAAATGTATGTATAGGCTCAGTTTATATTGACCATGTTATTTAATTTTGGTGCAAGTAAAGCCACTAAACAGAGCAAGTGCCTAACATAATAATATACCGGGTGTATTTGGAACGCTTGCAAAAACGAAGAGGTATGATAGTGTTGGCATAGCCTGACATGATACAAGTGAAAAAAATTCATTTCTTTTTTTTTTATTTTTGTTGCCTTTTTTATTTTATTTTTTTGTATAATCCGGTTTAGTAAACATAATATTACAGAAATTTTATGATAATGCTTTAAAATAACCGTTTAAAAAAAAAACGGCAATGTAATTGGTTTATGGTTCACACCAGCCAGCGGACTGCATCAGCTGACAGAGTTTGCTGTTCGAGTTGTATACATACATTGCAAATTGGTTTGCAAAATACATGAATCCAAAAATTTTCTTAAAAAAACGTTTCTGAGATAAATGGTTATATGAATTATATAGTATATAAATAGTATATTATTAGGGTTTAATCTTTGCAAGCATTCAAAATACACCCGGTATTATAGGTAGTTTAGTGTAAAAAAAAAGGTTTTTTTCTTTGACAGCAGCAACAACATCAGCAGCCAATTCCGACCGTCAATAGAACCTTAATTGGGGGGTTTCCTAACCAGAAATATGAAAAGACGGTAAGTAGCACACATGTTATAAAAATATCATTGGTCGTCTGTAAATCTAAGTTAACGCACAACAGATATTTCCTAATTTGTTAAATATTTTATTATCAGATGACACCAATGCAGGAGAATTACCAACGCTCTTCCCAGTACACAGCACAACCGAATCAGCCCAGCCACTTACAACGACAACAACAAACGCCAGTGTGGACTCAACAGGTAAGACACACAACAGTATTATTAATAATGATATTTACATCTTTAGAGAGACGGATGTGTATATTATGTCATGTGCTAATCATTTTTCCTTTTGAATTAGATAGACAAAGAGACAGGAAAACCATAATAATTCTATGAAGATGGTAAGTGGTCAACGGCGCCTATATACACAAACGAATTAATAGGAAACTCATTCATACATTGCTCATCATATCTCTGAAGTAAGACAAAACTGAGTACAAAATTTCCTTAAAATTGGTTCATGCATCTCATGTTATTAATTTACTATACATAGCGTGGCCTACAAAGCCCACCGTCTACCCTCTTATGGTGCAAAATTTAAAATGGCAGCTTTGACTTGCCCCAAAAAACCTTAAGGCATATTTTTTTGCTTTTACTTTGACATAAATATTAATGTGAATAAATTAAACTATAATCCATAAAACAGGCCCAACCAAGACCTCAGCAGTTTAATCAGGACACGGGGAAAATGTCATATGGCAACAGGAACCTTCTGCAATGTAACGCAAATCTGAAACCCATTGAACAGACCAACGAGTACAAGAATGTGGGTAAATTACCCGGAAGACTCTCACCTAACCGAGCCTATGGTATCCCACCGGCCAACCGCCAAGTGCTTATCCCAGAACCAATGCCAATATCCGGTAGGATACCATCTCCTGGAAGAAGAATGTCTCCTGGAAGAAGAATGTCTCCTGGAAGGAGAATGTCTCCTGGAAGAAGAATGTCTCCTGGAAGGAGAATGTCTCCTGGAAGAAGAATGTCTCCTGGAAGGAGAATGTCTCCTGGAAGGAGAATGTCTCCTGGAAGGAGAATGTCACCATCTGGAATGATGATGTCTCCATCTGGAAGACGAATCTCCCCAAACAGACCAATTGTCCCTAGGAATATTTCACCACCAGAAAGGAGACGGGAATTAATGCATGGTGATAGAAGACCAGAATTGATGCATGGCGATAGAAGGCAAGATTTGATGCATGGCGATAGAAGGCAAGAATTGATGCATGGCGATAGAAGAACCTCACCAGATAGACAAATTTCTCCATCTGGCAGAAAAGTCCTATTGAGTGGACCACATGTTGCACTATTAAACCGTCCCATTTCACCATCTGGAAGACGCATTTCACCATCAGGAAGACGCATTTCCCCACCTGGAAGGCGTATTTCACCGCCTGGAAGATACATTGCGCCATCTGGATCAGGTATTCCACCACCTGGAAGACGCATTTCACCACCTGGACGACGCATTTCACCACCTGGACGACGCATTTCACCACCTGGACGACGCATATCACCATCTGGGCGACGCATATCACCATCTGCAAGACGCTTTTCACCGTCAGGAAGACGCATTTCACCATCCGCGCGGCAGATTTCTCCAGGTCGACGAGTCGTGTCACCCGGCAGAAAATTATCTCCATCTGGAAGAGGATTTCATCCACAAAGAGATGTGACAAGTAAGTAGATTGATCTTTTTGACCTTAGGTACAGGCTGAATACAAGTCGATCGAAATATTATATATATATATATATATATATATATATATATATATATATATATATATATATATATATATATGTATGTATTTATTCTTTACTTTAGTCCTTTGGGCGAAGCTAATTGAGCCGAGGGGGCTCTTTGTACCCCTCTTATAAGAAGAGGGGACAAAAGAGCAGGGGGCAAGGGGCTAGGATGGATTTTTTTTTTTTTATGTTAGTTGGATAGGCAAACTGGCAAACGTACCACCTGATGTTAAGTGGTCGACGTCGCCCATGAACATAAACTAGTAGACCTGGAACGAGCCCAGGCAACTCATTTATGTGTTGCCTATCCTGAGACATAAGATGTTAAGTCTCGGTGCCAGTAATTACACTGCCTGTCTTGCCCTTCTCTCCGAAACACAGCAAAGCTGTTTCACGGGAGAAATAAGCAAGATGGTGGTACCCATGCAGCCGGGAGCGCGGCACAGCGCTTCCCTCCCACCGGTACCTCACCCCATTGTACTGTCCCGACGTCGGGAGGGGTTGTTCTGTGGTGCGGGACAATCCCTCTGTGGAGGTGGCGTCGGTCCCTTGCGGGTCTGACTAGCCGTCGAGGTGCCCTGTTTGTTTCCTAGATCCGGGGCACCTCACCAAAGGCATTGGTGGCACTCGCCGGGTCTTAGTGAGTAGAGCTGCGTCCATTTACCAGCTGTCGGGCGCATTGAGTCCCACATACCCGCGTGGGGAAACCCACTCCCCCGCGGGATGCCTCAGAGCATTCCCCAGCGTTAAAAAAAAAAAAAAAAAAGCCTATGTTTTTAAGCTTTATGGAATATTGGCAACATTGATGGTCTATATGTTGCAAGAAATAAGCAGGATGGTGGTACCATGCAGACGGGACCACGGTACTAGCGCATCCCAAGGGCATTCAATAAATTATGTCATACGTTAAAGGTGAGAGAGGGGATAAACGAAGTGGTGGGTGGGGTCAAAGATTTTGTGATGTCACATTTCAACATATACCATGTTTAAGTTATTAATTAATACACGAATTTGGACTAATAAAGAAAACGAAATTTAAAAAAAGGAAAAAAAATAAAAATTATTTTGGAACTAAACCCACTTTGATAAAATATGTCTAAGAACATTTATGAAGTATGTCAGTAAGTTCTATAAAAAACCGCATCCTAACGGTTTACGCGTTTGAAAATTCAAAGACACGCTCCCGAAAAGGTAATGGTTTAAAAAACCTTTTTTTTTTCATACAATCGAACAACAAAGTGACGGTTTTCAGTTTTTTTTTCTTCCCTTGTATTATTAAGACCGAGCTTACCTTCTGTGATTTTATGTCAATTAGAAGTACCCTAGATTTTGGTTTGACGGACTTGACGAACAACAATGTGACCCTATTAAGGTTCCGTTTGTCTATCTTGAGGAAGGGAACCCTAAAAATGGATTGTCCCAACAGATGAAAACCGGTCACGCCAGCACGTCGATGGGCGACGGTCACCACGGCTAAGGCGACAGAATTCCCCGCACCGTCAGATGAGGTATTACCATTTTGTGTTACTAGATTAATGTACTGTGCCAATAGGTTTGATGGTATTGAGACACGTCTTTACTTTATAACGTCGTATATTGAACTCCTTTGGAGGCGCACAATGCACATACATAATATTATGATACATAGACTAATATGGGTGGAAGGTGTTACCACACTACATTATATGTATAAAGAGGTAAGATTTGATTTTTTGTTTGTTTGTTACGATTTAAATCAAAAACTACCCGATCTATTGTAAGGAAGGGAGGCGTGTGAGAAGGCTTCAGTGCCGAGATGATACTCCTTTTTAATACATTGTACATTATCTTATATTATATCTTATTACATACTAGCTGTTGCCTGCAGCTTCGCCCGAGTTACTCAACTCCTATATGTCACAGCGTGATGTTATATAGCCTATAGCCTTCCTCGATAAATGGGCTGTCTAACACTGAAAGAATTTTTCAAATCGGACCAGTAGTTCCTGAGATTAGCGCGTTCAAACAAACAAACAAACTTTTCAGCTTTATAATATTAGTATAGATTAGGGCACTACACTATTTAAAAAATTCTCTCTGCGTTAAAATGCATCTTCAATCCGGATACGGGTGTAAATCTAAGATAACGCGGGCGAAGCTGCGGACTCGAGTTAGTCTATACTTATAATAAAACTGTAGAGAGGTCAATTCTGTACATTGAATATATATTCAAAATTTATATTGGAGGATCAATGATGATCGATACTGATGCCAAAAATGCAATCAGTAAATTTTTTGTCTGTCTGTCTGTCTGTATATGCACGCATGGGTCAAACACTACTGAAGGGATTTTAACCAAACTTGGTACGATTGTAGTCCATACTCCTGGGCAGGTTATAGGCTATATAACATAACGCTAAGACACAGGAGGTGAGCAGTGACGATAAATTTGAAGCAAGTCAGATGAAAATGCGCTTTCGAGCTGTTATCCTCGCATACGTTGATCATACACCAAAAGTATGTATTACAAAGATGATGGTCTTCAAAAGATCTACAAAAAAGTCCTGAATAGTATATATATCTATCTTTTATAAATTAGCCACAATAATGTGTTTAATCGTAAGCATTTCTTCAAATTGTATTAAATGCATAAATATATTGTATTTCACATAGATATATCTTTATCAAACTCCCATATTCAAAAAGTACACTTTAATATCTACTTTATAAAAAAAATATTATAGAAATCGGTTTATAAACACACAAGATATAGATGAAATAAAACTTTCAAATCTCGCCGCGCCAGTATGGGTACGGCTATACGGTTGATTTTTGTTTAACGCGCGAAACGGCCATCCGCTGCATCTATAAAAAGACGAGGGCGCTCACGCGCCGACTTCCACAACCGACGCCAGGAGGCCGTGTGGTCGCAGACTGCACGGTTGGCCCCTCGGTTGGCGGGGGCCAACCCCCCACTTTATAAATCAAAAGTGAGCCGAATGGGCTCACGCTAATCCGATGTAGCATTAGGGCCTTCGGACCGTTAGCATAGATCCATTCGAAAAAAAAAAAGCGCCGACTTCACTCACATTGTCACTCTTAATGCGAACGGACGTGGTTCTAACGCAATAAGCGCGCTGCAGATTTTAAAAATACATAGATACGTAGTTTTTAGATATAAGTTTAAAGTAGGTATTAGATAATAATATAATTAGTTTGTTTAGTTTTTTGTTTGTTTCTCCTTCTTTTGTTTATATATAGTTGTTAAGTTAAACGTTGTAAAGTTAAGTAGGTATATATTTTTTTAGATATAAGTTTAAACTTTAAAGTAGGTATTAGATAATAATAGAATTAGTTTGTTTAGAGTTTTTGTTTGTTTCTTCTTCTTTTCTTTATATTATAAAATAAAGTCTTACGCCCGTCCATAGATAAATAATCATCATCAATCCGTGTACGGCTGTACATCTAAGTTAACGCGGGCGAAGCTGCGGGCAACAGCTAGTTTCTAATAAACTTATTTGTAGTAAAAAAAATATTTGTAGAATTTTTACATTGTTTTCTAATGGCGACGTTCGGGAAACGAAGAAAGGTTGCATCAAGCGTCTGCTTGATGCAACTTGGGAAGACAATCTCCGAGCAGGGCCGGTCCTGTGTGTAAAAAGTTCATAATGATGAGTGAAATTGGCCTAAACACTAGGAAACAATATCATTATCTTGTTTCTAAAATAAAAATTGCAATTTAGTTTTTTTATGTTAGTTGGATAGGCAAACTGGCAAACGTACCACCTGATGGTAAGTGGTCGACGTCGCCCATGAACATAAACTAGTTTACCTGGAACGAGCCCAGGCAACTCATCTATGTGTTGCCTATCCTGAGACATAAGATGTTAAGTCTCGGTGCCAGTAATTACACTGCCTGTCTTGCCCTTCTCTCCGAAACACAGCAAAGCTGTTTCACGCGAGATACAAGCAAGATGGTGGTAACCATGCAGCCGGCAGCGCGGCACAGCGCTTCCCTCCCACCGGTGGTTTTATAATTTAAAAAAACAATAGTAATGTGTAATTGGCAAAATGAGTTCACCCGTCCAAACTCTGACCGTACTCTAGTCGGATATAACGGACGAAAGACGAATGTTGGCAACGTTAATACCTCTTGATGCTGAAAGATATTAATTAGGAGGTTGGTGTCCGTGCATCCTCTCTGCTTTGCTTCTCCGACTACTATACAATTATTATTATAAGGTACTCTCCATCACAACACCACGATGGCGCGCCCATTGACAAGTACGAAAACAATGCTAGTTCGATAAAACACGTCATGCCGGCCTACGAACATAAGGTAAGTGGTATACATATCTTGACGACATCTGTGGCTCAGTGGTAAGCGCGTTGGTGCTCAAGCCGGAGGTTGGGGGTTCGAATCCCGCCAGGGAAAGAAATATTTTCTGTGTTCCTGGGTCATGGATGTGTATTATATAATAAAAATCTTAAATATGTGTATATTATAAAAGTATTAAATATATTTCCGTTGTCTGGTACCCGTAACACATGTTCTTCGAGAACTTACCACGGGACCAGATTGACGTGGTGTGAAAGCGTCCATAGATATATTATTATATTATATTATCTTAGTCTTACTTTTGTTATGGCAAATCCAACATGAAAATTGTGAGGGTAGAAAGAAATTTTTGTCATTCAACTTCTATTTAGAGTTCCAATTATTTAGTCTTCAAATGTGTCTACACTGAGAATATATTAAGAATAATTTTAATCGTACTTAGTAACTTGGATATCAAGGTCATTTTAGAAGCAGAAAGGTCACTTTTATGGTTATAAGTACGTCGATATAATTCTAGAAGCGGAAAAGTTATTAAATTGCGGATAAGAATCATGCATATCAAAGACATTCAAGAAGCAGAAAAATCAATTAATTTTAAGACTTCCGTGACACATGAAAAAAGCAGTGAATTTATACAATAATATCATAATTATCTCAAAGTACTACTTGTACTAGATACATATTTTAGAATCTGAGAAATCTCATGTGGACAGTTGAAGAATTTAATGGCACTTAATATTAAGCAAATAAAAAGCTTACAAAGCTACAAATAAATTGTACTTAGGTGTATATCAAGGTAACCGACAAAGCAATTCTTGAAGAAAAGAAAAACAAATTACGGATAAGTTAGTTGTACTTGGGACATGCTTATCGAGGTCTTTTTGGAGCAAAATAATTATAAAATAAAAAAAAAACAGAAGAAGGAACACAATCTTAAAAGCAAGGCAGTTGTCAAATTACGGAAATTTTACTTGTAGGCAAGACATGCTTATGAAGGTTGTTTTAGAAAATTATCAAGAAAGAAAAAAGTGACATGGTAAAAACAAAGGAATTCTACAATTACGGATAAGTAATTAGTACTTAGGATTTGCATTTCAATGTAATTTTAAAAGCAGAAAAATCCTCAAGAAGCAATGTGTTACTTAATATTCTAAATGCAGAAAAATCATTTAGAACAGAAAGTAAGACGTACTTGAATCAGAACAATTATCACATTACGGATGAGAAGGTCTGTTGAGGACAAGTATATAAAGGTAATTTTGGAAGCTAATAAAATATCAAGAAGCAGAATCTTCAAAAATATATTATTTTTGAAGAAGTATAGCAGTTATCAAATTACCAATAAGTATTCATACTTAGTGACATACGCATAAGCAGGAAATCGTTCGAATAAATACAATTCAGAAAGATGAGTCCTAAGAAACAATAATAATTAAGGAAGAATTTTAAAAATTTTTCAAGAAGAAATTGCAAATTACCTTTAAGTTGCTAAGTACTTGGTGACATGCATATAGATATCGTTACAAAAACAAAACTATCAAGATAGGTTAATATTTGTGCTTAACAACAGGCATATTATTGAAATCAATAAAGAACAAAATTGATAGTGTAGTATTCAGTATATTTTATAGCATAAATACAATGTATTCACTACAACTAATGGAATTTAATCAAATGGATAAGATGTTTGGCATCTGTAAAGGAAGTTGTCAAGGTAATTTGTGCACATATGCCGAAATAAGCATGTCTTCCTAATTGAAGCAGATTACTAATCATGACATGATCACTCTCATTTTACTGTTTAAATATGATGATGTAGCGTTTGATGCGTAAAATAAAATAAAAAGTACGTAAAAGTAACATAAATGATTCATCGTAGTTTAAGTAATTGAATTATAATATAAAAAAATATATTTGGAATATAACTGAAGAGAAAAAAAGACTGAAGAATTATGAATCACCTCAATAGCGGCAATTTCATGAATTAGTTTACTATCTAATAATAGTCTGGAGATTGTAAATACTGCTGCAAGAATTATTTTTAAATGTGTAATAAAATTATGATTTATTAAAAGTACAATTTAAGGATGTTTTAAGTGTAAAAATTTCGAAGACGAGCAGTAAAATCAACTGCAGACACATTGCCAACACGGTGCTCTGAAACACGGTAAGCTATACCAGTGAGTTTGCCATTGAGAGCAGGAATTACTTTTTTGCACAATTGCACCAGTAGATGCTGGAATGATGTTTTGTTGGGCACCACGTCCATCGCGCCATTATTTTCCTGAGGGTCCGTTCACGGTTTTCTGGGCAGCAGTGGTGGCACGTACTGTGGTCATGCCACCACTGCTTTTAATCGGAAAAGGTCATGAGACGCTCTACGATTAAAAGTTATTCTTTGACTATTTTTAATGTGAAAATATTGTATAGCAATGCATACAAGGAATAATTGAAGATCATCAATTAATAATAGCAAAAGTAAGAAGCTAATTTTAATCAAGGAAAAAGAATTACTAAAAATAAAACAAAGAGGAGAGAATAAAAATTCAAAGGACTTGAAGCTTTAGCAATGTTTCACAATTAAAGGAAAACATAAGAAAGAAAAGGAAAAACAGAAAACAGTTCCATGAATTCGGATACTAATTCCGTTACGAATATGTCTTGTCTAAAATCGTGTTTATATTGCATTATATGTAGACATTATGTTTGCCTAAAGAATGGCAAAGGGTGGCAGCGCACCTGCTAATGATGATGTGGTGGGACTGACCGTTTGCCCACAAATCTTTAAAAAAAGTCAACAGAAATTGAAATAAACGCCTACAACTGATCTTGTTAATTTTAGAAATTTAATTTTTAACAATCGAAGCTGTATTTGATATGAAGTAGCGATTACCTACAACAATGTTATAAGCTAAGACTAGCGCCACACAAAATGTTTTATAGTAACGCTTGCAGACTCGATAGACGTTCTCCTGTACAAAACATTCTGCAGTGGACCGAACTGTGAATTTAAACCATTCTCAAATCTACTTGAACATACAAATCGTTTCAGCTGTTTAGGAGGAGTTCAGCGATATACACGCGCATACAAGAATTAGTAATGTAAAGACATTGAATAAAGGAAGTCAGGTAATTTTGTCTATAGACATATAAATAGTATGCCACTTCTATAGAAGATGCATACTATTTCAAATTAAAGAAATATTTTGAGTCACATAAAACCACAAAGAGTATAATAATTGGATATAAATATAAAGTTTTTCATAAAAATCTGGAACCGAATTTGCGAAGATATTTTCAAACATTCGTCTAGTTTGGGTTGGGTTGACTACATTGGAAACCTATTCTAATATAATAAGGCTGAAGAGTTTCTATGTTTATACTACTACTTGGATTTAAAAAAAATCTGCTTGCGTTTATTAGTCCATAAATTATGGATGGTGATTTTGAGGAAACTTTTTAAATTTTAGTAGTGATAGAGACCGTGGGGAAGAACACTAACAAGTTTTTGTTTGTAAATAAAACCAGTCAGTATTTGACTTCGGAAACGAAGAAAACAAACGAACTATTTATAGAAAAACAAGAGACAAATTTAAATATAATACTTGACAACATCGCAAATTATTTAAATACTACGAAGACTAAGTGGCTATAGAAAAAAAATCGAAGCAACTATCGTTTTACGAACCTAAGAAAATGATAAATAATGAATAACATTATCGGATAGTATTAAAGTTACAGACGAGATTTTCAGCAAAAGAACGAGCACGTTTTATATGTATAAGTTATGATCGCAAGGTTTCTTATGACATGAAATTCTTATATCACCATACGGGAAGAATTATGCTTTAAAAATAAGGGTCTCATTGAGATAAAACTTTAAAATTTTACGAAAAGTGCATAAAATATAAAGACATCAAAACATGTTTCTGCATATAACGGTAATTGGTATAACTGCGTATAACGGTTATGAAACGGGACATACCTTACACTTCTGCTATATTTGTGTTTGATAGTTAACGAATAAAAACGTTGTACAAGTTTTGAGTTTTAGCTTTGTAAGAGAGAATCCTTGTAATTTTGATGAAAACTTTCACGATGGAGTGAATGTTTTCTTATCATGATGTGCTTATGTTTGCAAGTAAAATTTCAATTTACAGGCATCAAACCAAGATTTGTTTCCATCTGGTTTTCGACCAAATGTTCACGAAGATAAACCGTATCGAAGGAATAGTCCAGGAAGAGAGCCGCGCTGGCAAGAGAAAGATAAACAGCATCCACTACGAACTAATATTGACAAAAGAGGTCCACCGATACCACAAAAGCCGGAATCAAACAGATTTTCAGAACAACAGAGGCAGCTTGAACAACAAAGGAAACCTCGATCCCTAACTCGTGAATCACCACGGGATAGATCTCCGATTCGTGATCGAGTCAAGCGTCATTCGCCATCACCTCGATCGCCGCGACGATCATGGGCCCTAGAGAAACGACGCAGCCCCAATATGGAGGAAGCACCACCTCCGCCTGTTTGGCCAGGACAAGAAAACACACAGATGCAACGACCAGACAGACCACGGAGACCGCCATATTCAGGGAAGGTAGAAGACGAAGATGTGCATTTTGAGCGTAAACTTGAAGAATTGCGTCGAAGTCGTTCAAACTTGGAAGACAATAGAGGTCTTGTAGCCGGCAATTGGAGGCCTGTACCTCAAGTTCGTGAAAGAGCTTCGCCTCCACGGTTCGCCGAAAGCGATCGATTTACTGGACATATAGACAAATTTGAAAGAAAAGATGTGAACAAAAACGAAGATATATACTCGCGTGACATTAAACAAGAAGTTGGGAAATTGAGGGAATTTCCACGATCAAGCCGAGAAGAAAAGAGTAGACGTGATTATGAAGGAATGGATGACACTCTGTATACAAAAGAAGAAAAGCCGCGTCATTGTGAACACTATAAAGAAATAGAAATTTTGCCAAAACCGGATGAATTGTACAGAGAAATCGATGACGTATACAATAGAGCTGTTGAATTCACAAAAAAGGCGGAAAAGTTCCGTAAGGTTGATCATAAGAAAGACTCATATATGGACAAACGCTGTGATGATAATCCTGATCGTACGGAATTTGAACAGCGTCGTACACAGTCTTTACGAGAAGAAATAGATAAGAGATCAAAGGACGACTTCGCAAAGGAAATTCAATCACGAATGACACGAGAAAATGAAATTAAACAAGATGATTTTAATAAACCCAAATATCAATTAAGCGCTCACTCAAAAGAGAAAAGGAATAAAGCTGTTTATGAAATTTCTGAGAAGATTATGTCTAAATACGGAAGAAACTTCACCGGCGATCTGCATACGAGTATCCATGAAGAATTGAAGAAGGAAATAGAGCGCATATTATTTGATATGTTTGGAAATGAAGATGTTGCGTTCATAGAGAGCGTTGTAAAGTTCAATGCGAGATATAAAGATGAAATAGACATATTTAAGAAGGTTGCCACGAATGTTCTGAACGATCGGAAGGGCCTGAAGCGACACAACAAGGGTAAGAAATATCTAAATTAACCATTAGTATAGCATATACGTACTGATCAGATCTCCTCAAAATCGGGCGAGGAGAGTGTAATATGAATTAGTGTCAATTAGCACTTCCAAAATACCTCTATTGGATATACGTTAGAATTCTGTTATGTACGTTGGGTTGGCTTTTGTGCTTTTGTTTTTATAATTATTTGTGTTTTTAAATTCAATAAGCAATTTAAAAAAAACGTTTGCTCTCTATTTTTCGATAATACACGCTAGGTTCGCAGCAAACATTGGTGAAGCTCTAAACCTAAAACTATAATACGTTTATAATATTTATCTTGATATATATAATACACAGTACTGTTGTATGCAGTAGTTTAAGAGATGGTCATTAAAACATCAAAGAAGGCATTATGTTACATAAAACAAGTTTGATTTTCGGACACATAATTGCGATTCAAAGACCGTTAATTATTTACAGATGATGATGATGATATTCCCGTAAAAAGTCCTAAATCTGCACCCGTATCTAAGTTCAGTAAAGGTTATAGTATATTGCTATATTTATAAAACACAGTATCCTGCAAGAGGTAATGCCATGCTGCTTTACAGCCGAATAAGGCCGTCGCGACCGCGGTGGTACATCTCGCTCACATAACACCGGTGTCAAGTGACAGCTCTGCTGTGGCGTTTCGTGCGGTTTGTGAGTTTCCGGTGACTCATTCGGGGGATAGGGAAAAGGAGGGCAGTGCATCTGCATAATCTCTGGTTGTGCGGATGTGTATGGACGTCGATAGTCGTCTAAAGGCTTTGACTGTTCGTTTGCCCTCCTACGCTATAAAACAGCACTGTTGTAAGCAGTCGTTCAATAGATGAACATTTAAAATAATCAAAGAAGTCGTAATGTATCCGTAAAAGTAATACATCAACCATGAAGATATTCGAATAAGGTGTTTTTCGAAAACATAATTGTGTCTCAAAGACCGTTAATTATTTTCAGATGATGATAATAATGATAACATTCCAGTAAATAGTCCTAAAGCTGCACCCGTCTCTAAGTTCAGTACAGGTATTGTATATTGTTTTCATCAGGATAAAAGGAATTGGGATATTTCCTATGGCAAATATATCACTTTTAACATTTTTATTTGCAGAACAATTGCCAGTAGCGAATCTTCCGCAACGTAAGTATTGACACCTTCAATCGATCGTTTTAAAGAGCTTAGCATTCAACAAAAAGCAAAAAAAAGGATTGTGTGGTTTTATGAAACCACGGTAAAAGTGAAACTTTTTTTCACATTAAAGACATTTAACTAAAAATGTTTGGAATAATATTCCATTAAGGGTATAAAAATCGCTTTATCAATCTTAATTTTATACTTGGAAAACTTGGCGGCCGACCGTCACGCGACATGCAACACACAGACGAAAAAGTTTGAGATGATGTAATAAAAGTTTAACTTTAATAAAATTCAATGTTTGAAAAGTACCTACCTCAAATATTTTGACGTTGAAAAATAAACGTCTAAACCCTAGCATTAAATTAAACAAGGCATCGATAGTGAGGCTTCGATTTGCACTAGGAAATATAAGGATATAATTTTGTTGGCTTCATGTACTTATACAGTTGCTGGGGTCAATTCATGTCGTTGATAGTCTAAAGATTGTGTCGCATTGCGTCCGATACGAGTCTGTGAAAATACGCTTTGCAGTAGTCGTATAACTAATATTTATCTTACGCACCAGATCCGTTCAAGTCATCCGATTTTTCTACGTTAATATTAAATCTTCATTCGGCGATGATTATTGAGGGACTCTCCGTTAATGACCGAAGAAGCCATAGTTTTATCTATATGATACTAATAGTCGACCCACGTTGAAAATGATACAAATGAATGTCCTGTGATATTGGATTAAAATTTCACAGACAAGGAACGTTATTATGTATATGGGACTCGATTGAATGTCGTCAAATCCTCGCAATCATGTATAGGTTTTTAAGCGTATTTAATAGTAAAATAATGGTTTCAGAATGGTCTATGGGTATGGTTCCATCAACGAGAGCAGCACTTTATCCTGGAGCATGTGTACCACCCGTTGGTGGTGTAATGCATTGCAATCCCACCATGGTACCAATGCCAACCGAGTACCAATACGTTCAGCCTTATCCACAAATTACCCAACCTGCCGAAGAAACAAATAATACCGGCTTTAGCTTATATTTATGCAAAGATGATCTATCACCTTTCGTTGGCCCTGAAGAGGAAATGTTAAAAAAATTTATCTTCGATCAATTGTTCAAAGTTAGTCAAATGTCTCAAGGCTGGTCCCCAGATTTCACATTCAGCAAATCGAATAACTCCCTCCGACGTGAGATTATTACACGCGATCAACAGTCTAGGGATTGGCTTTTGTCTTTGGATTTTAGCGAGTTTAAATTGTTCAATGTTCTCATTTATACACCAGAGGAGTTGTGGTATGTGCGCGCGGCAATTTGGTTGCCTGGTCATTCCAAATGGTCTGTCATAGTCGAAGGTAAGAATTTTGAGACATTGACGAAGCTAAAGTTACAGAACAAGAAATTGGAAGGTATCGCCATAGATAAATGGAAGCTTGTAAAGAAGATCGTCACTGAAAAAGGCACACGCCTCTACGTAGACATACCGCCTGCTTCGGTGTGCGCTTTGCAGAAACACAACATGAAGCTAAGTTATGAATTGCAAAAAGTGAGTGTTTTTATGAAAGCTGATGCAATTGATAAAGATGTGTTCGACGCGGGACTTAAAGAGAAATCAGTAGTTCCTGCTGCATGTGAAGATACCCCGATGCCGTCTATTGGTAACGATCCGGAAGTGGTCAAATTCACAAAAGCTATTAGAAATACGAAAATGAATCTTAAATTTGCGCTTAAAGTAAAAAACCGAATTGTATATAAACTTTTTAAATATCTTAGTGAAGGTGGAACGAGTAAGGCAGATTTTGTAAGATACGGCTTCTGTCAACCTGGTTACTTTGGTGTTGTGCCAGAAAATGAAGAATCCAGACGTTTGTTATGCTCGTTAGACTTAGAAAGAATTAATAATATTTATTTAAATGTTTTAGGAAGTGACAAAAAAAATACTCGTTACATTAAAATGCTTGTAAATTTCCCTAAAAGTAGGAATTTTATTAATGCGGATATTGTGTATAAACGCCTACGGCAAAACAATCAACATATCAAAGGTATTAATTTTCATATGTGGAAGAATGGTAAAGTATTGAATAAGGGTAAAGTTGAATTTGACATGGACATAGAATCAGTTGAAGCTATAATGAGAAACAAATATAAGTTGAACTACAGTAACGACGACGATAGTACTGCAATTGTAAAGTCAAAATTCAAACATTCGAAAATACAAAAAGTGATTCAAAAGTTAAAAAGGGAATTGTCCGATACATATGATGTTGCTAATATGGATATAAGCTCTGAATCAGAGGACGATGTTATTTTATGTGAATAGGTGTACTGTTTGTAATAATTTATTCTTTGTAATACTTTTATCGAATAAAGGCAACATAGACCAAATTTGTTTAATTAACTCATTTGACAATATGAATATAGCTGATTTAAAACACCGTCGCTACACTAAGTCTGCCATCTGTGAACATAGTCTTGACAAAGCTCGCCATTATATCAGATTTGATAAACCACAAGTCCTCGCAAAAGAACACCGATTCCAACCAAGGATGATCCGTGAGGCTATTGAAATTAAAAAACATCCTAATTTCAATAGAGAAGAAGGCTGGCTCTTACCACCTGCTTGGGATCCCATTATTAATATTATCAAATCAAAATCCAAGCATAATATGTCACAGATTAAAGATACAGTTAGCACTTTCTGCGTAGATAGGACTAACCAAAATATTGATGTATCATAGGGTAGTTTCGAATAACTTTGTAAAATTAGGACGTATGACACCTCAGTCCTCCCGTGACCATGGTTGCTGTAAAGTATCCGAAACGTCGGGCTTGTAAAAATCTTAATAAACCGCGATAAAATCCGTAAAAAAGTGTTTCATTATAATATGAATTAAATAGAAACATGGTTTTAGTAGCTAATTTAGTAGTTCTTCTAAGAGAAAGCAGGCAGTGATTTTGTGATATATAATGAAAAAAAAATATTTTTGGAGGAGCTGTAAGGGGTAGTAATAATAATAATAATAAACCATTATTTTCAGGTTGCATAGGCCCATAGATAAATACCTTAACCTAATTATACATAATTATAAACAATGTTGCTAGTAAATGAAACTTAAAACTGTGTTAGTATTTAGTAACACTACTTGCACTGAAGCCCTAGTGCGTTCCGGTGGTACTTGTCCGCGGAAGCGAGGGAACACCACGCCCTGTGGCCAGAAGTCCTCCTCCATGATATGTGGTGCAGAAAACATCTCGGCACTCGCATCACGAATGCCTTGAAGTTGACGTTGCGGGCTGACTTCAGTTGCTGTACTCTCGCTGTGTACTTGGTCTTTTGGCGCACGTACTCCACGATGTCTCTCGCCTCAGTGGTGTATTGTACGCGGGAGATATACTCCGAGGTGTTCGGTCCTGCTGCTAGCCTTATGACGGCGCTTTCTTCCTTGCACCTTCATAAAACCTTCGTCATTAGCCCGCTTCGATGCCTTCTCAGGCAAGGGCTTCTTCCCCACCATGTTTCAGGCCTTGTCGTGGTGGTGGGGCTCAGTAGCCTAGGGTGAGCCGCTGCAACTTGGGCGAAGCTAATTGAGCCGAGGGGCTCTTCGTATCCCTCTTATAAGAAGAGGGGACAAAAGAGCAAGGGGCGAGGCCGGGAACCTCGCCCCATTGTACTGCCCTGGGACAACCCTCTGTGGAGGTGGCGTCGGTCCCCTGAGGGACTAACTAGCCGTCAACAGGACACCTGTTTGCTCAACAGATCCGGGGCACCTCACCAAAGGTGGCATTGGTGGCACACGCCGGGTTTTAGTGGGTAGAGCTGAGTCCCACATACCCGCCTGGGGAGGCCCACTCCCCCGCGGGATGCCTCAGAGCATTTCCCGGCGTTAAGAGAAAAAAAAGCCAAGGGCTTCGTAGCTGGTATACCACTCACGATAGTGCTGTTGGCGAGATTCTCATTCCTCGCAGACACTATAGACATAGGCACCGGGACAGCTGGTCGGAAGTTTCGTGCAGCACGAGAAGGAGCTGCAGATGTGGGAGCGGAGTAGCGGGGCGCGCACAGTGTGCGCTCAGCAGACAGCGTTCATCGGTGACGGCGAAGACAAAACTGCTGACGCCCAGTTTGTGAGTTTCCGGTGGCCCATTGGGTTGGAGAGGGAAAAGGAGGGCAACACATCTGCACAATATCTGGTTATGCAGATGTGTATGGGCGTCGGTAGTCTAAAGCTTCGACTGCTCGTTTGCTCTCCTATGCTATAAGAAACCCTGAGGACTATCTTTTCAGGGTGTTTTTTTTTTCATTTTCTTGTTCTAATTTTATATGTACCTCCAAAATTATAAAGCTCTAAAAAGAAAGAAAATTCTAAAAATGACAATATCCAAAATCGATACTTAAGTATTCATTGTTTTAGTAACTACTTTTTAAAATGCAAAATACAAGTCTTCAAAATGACGAATTTGCGCTTGTACGGTCCATCAAAAGGTTCCATCTTTTGACTACACATTTTACTAAAAAGTTCTTGTTTAAAGTGTTTTAAGAGTTTCAGATTAAGCAGGATTCCGTTAAAGAGGCTGTAGAAGATGCCAAAGATCGATACGAAGACCGATAGGTAAGAATTTTGCAGACGTTTTATATTTTTCAGATTTACTTATATCTTCACATATCTTCAGGTATAGTATAAATTAAACTATCATTTCTAATCTTCAATTCACCATTTTGTTTCATTTAAGATGATGTCGAAACGCACGAACAATACTTTTTTTTAATCAGTGTTTCAGCGTTCTGTGTCAAATCTAGGCTTACTTGGTCATTTGAGGTCAGGCTGGTTTCCGCAACTCGACGCTTTTGCGCGTATTTTAGGTTATGCGAGCCTGAAGCACTTGCTGCTACCAGTTGAGATCCCGTAAGAAGGCTAGCAGTCTTTTGACGTCAGTGCAGATCTCCGGGACTTTCTCGGGCATCCGTGATGAGCTGCCCGTAGCAGATTACTGCTAGCAGACTACCAAAAGCAAACGTTTTAGGTATGACATCGCTTGGGGCGTGTAGCAGTGGAAACTCTACTTGATACTCATCCAGGATTTTCGTGTGAAGTATCCTGATGCCTTTTCATAGCTTAAGTGTTCGCAACCTTACCGCTGCAGACGCTGCTTCCCGTTGTATGAAGAGGTGTAAGGAAAGCAGGTAGTTCTATGGCTGCGGTCAGTGTTTTCTTCATGCCTTCTGTGATAGTGAGGTACGCCAATCTTTGAAAGCGTTGTAGTTTGACACTTACCGCTGTTAGGCGTGTTCGTGGCCACCAGACTAGTGCTCCATAACTTACTACTGGTCTGATGACTGTATTATAGCACCATAGCACTACTCTTGGGGCTGGGCCTCATGTCCTGCCTATCATTCTTTTACATTGCTAGAATGTAAGGCAGGATTTATTCAGTTTGGCTTCTAGACTAGTTGACTCCAATTAAATTTTCCGTCGAATGTTACTTGTGGGTACTGTGAGTCCGGATTATCTACACCAACGGTCTACCTCTCGAAGAGCTGTCTGAGTTAGGTCACATACAGTATTGGCGTGATTATCCGTTCTGATTATTATCGCTCACCTTCCGTCTGACACAAGTGCTCACCGGGCATGGTTGCACTGGTGAGTACCTGTGCCGGACGGCCCGCAGGGACTGCCGTTGACAGTGTGTCACGATTGTGGCGCGGCGATGGACTCTGCCCAGCACACCCTCGATGTGTGCCTGAGATGGACGGCGCCGCGTCATGATCTGAAATCGGTCATCGGAGGGACTTGTCTCTGCCGAGTGTCATCACCGCGATGCTCGGTGACGACGAGTCCTGGACGGCGATGGTTTCCTTCTGCGAGGCAGTAATGTCCCAGAAGGAGGCCGACGAGCGGGTGAGAGAGGAGGCCGCTGACGAGGCCTCCGCCTGTGGCGACGAACGGGGGTGCGCAGGAGGCGCTACTTAATTAGCCTCCAGTAACGCCCCTGTGCTCGTGTCGGGTTCAGGATGGGAACCTAGGCCCAGTATGACACGACGTCGCAGGGACTGCCTAAGCAGCCGGGCAGTCCCCCCTTAAGAGGAGTAGTCTGGCCTTCGCCGGGGCCAGCCTGTCGCTGAGGTGATCCTGTTGGCTACAGATCCGGGACCCTCAAAATGCGGCTGAAGGCGCTCGCAGTGGTTTTAGTTTACGGGTAGGGCACTCCCAGTGCCCTACCCGCAAACTACCCTAGGTGCCCTACCCTAGGTGCGAGTTCCACATAGGGTCAGGATCTAAACGAGATCCCGGCAGGGAAATGCTTTTTACGCATGTAGCGTAAAAAGCATTTCCCTGCGATAACAAAAAAAAAAGGTCGAAGGCGTAACCCACTATACTTGTAAAAGTGTCTGTTGTTTAGTTATGAGATCCTTTACGACTATGTTCCACAAAAGTACCGGCGGGAGGGGAGCGCTGTGCCGCGCTCCCGGCTGCATGGGTACCACCATCTTGCTTGTTTCTCCCGTGAAACAGCTTTGCTGTGTTTCGGAGAGAAGGGCAAGACAGGCAGTGTAATTACTGGCACCGAGACTTAACATCTTATGTCTCAGGATCGGCAACACATAAATAAGTTGCCTGGGCTCGACTATGCTAATGATTCTTTTAACTAACATGTTGTGGATCCAGTTTGTTATTAATGTATTTAATTAAGTGTTATTATGTTATTTAATTAAATAATTCTGTTAAGTGCTGTTTTTAAGCAGTCAAAGATCTATTTGTTAAAGGCACCTTTGTCAATAAACGTATCTACACATGTTTGGTTGTTATGCAACTTTGCTTATCACTGCGTGTAAAGCTGACTCCGTGGATTTTTCTGCAGAGGAATCGTGTTGGTTGTGATATATTGGTAGGTTTTTCAGCGTTTTATTCCTCAGTTCTCTATCACATAGCCTCTCCAGAATGTCTGAAGGGTCTAGTATCTGTGTATACACTTTTTACCTGGTTTTAGGATGAAGACTTATCTCCCTCCATGGCTTGGGAACGTATCCATACGCCAGGCAGGCTTGGAGTAACAACAAGACTGACTAAGGCCCCAAGTATTTCCTCACCCCCCCCCCCCCCCACACCTTTAGAGCAATGCCGGTAAGATGCCATCCATCTACACTTGCTGCTTTATATGGTTGGTAGCTGTTTACTGCCCACGCAATTTTATCTCTTGACGTTATGTTTTGAGCAGCCAATCGTTGATGTATGGTGACTTAATGTGTTCGTCTTCCCATCTTGCTTTTGTAATGATGCTGCAGTCTGTGAAGTGTGTTTGGATGAGGACTTCCATTGTTTCTTCATGTGAGTTGGCTTAGGTGTTATCTTGATTTTTAATTGATACATGTGGATTTCAGCATGAGGTCATGATTCTTTTTATTCTCACAGTTTCACTGCAGGATTCTAAAAGTTTTTCTAGTAGTGTTGTTCTAGTCTATATGGCAAGTGTTCATGGCTCTGTTCAGTAGCGTTCCTGCCTTTTTCCTTAGCCTCTCAAGTTTTGGTTCCCACCATGTGCTGGGCCTTCTCGATGATTGTTTTGAATCTCCTTGTCACCTAAGTGGGTTTTGAGCATGTGTTTAATAGGCTTAGGTTGATTGTAAAAGTAAAAGATTCCTCCCCTCTTTTGTTGCTACGTGCCTTTCCTTACAGGGGATGGTGTGCGTTTGAGTCCGTGGTTACGATCAACTCCAACCCCTCTCTCTCACAATAGTTGATTAGGGAGGCCAGGTTTTGGGGTGATGCTTCCTCACCTTTCAGCCTATAAGCTGCTGCAATCACTATGTCTGGGAGCTGCAAGGTTTGTCGTAGCTTTGTTGTTAGATCTTTGGAAGCTGCGACAAACCTCGCCGCTTTGTTGTTGTTAGATCTTCGGAACAGAATTCTTTACAAGTATACAATTTACCTCTTGTTAAGTTAAGGCCGCATATTCTTCCGTCTCTGGCCCACGGCTCTTGGATCATGGCTATGACCCGGTCGTTGTTGTTTTAATCCTACTTAACTTATTATAATTTATTCCATAAATTGTATTTCTTTTAAGAAATTAAATTTTCTTAAATAATTTTGCGCTCGCGTTAGTGTGGCTAATCTCAGTATTACTTATTGTGGAATTATCTGTTGGAAAAAGTGTTTTAATTTAAAAAAGGTTTATTAAAACCCTTTATCTTTGTTCAATGATGTTTTCGATTTCAAATTTCTTGGACAACTACCTACTGGCGAATTTGAACTATGCATTATTTTTCTACAAAGTTCTCCGGCAGATTCTTTAGGAATCCAGAGATTTCAATTAGGTACTCTTGTGGATTGCGTTGACGCGGGAGTTACAGCTGAAAATAGCAAGCGGAACCAAAGACCATGGCATAAACATTCGAATGTACGGTACATTGCGATACGGACATGCATTATTGAATATCTATAATGCTACTGTTGGGGTAATATGCAAGCAAGTTATTTGGTAATTTTTTGAGTTAAGGCAATCATATCGAGGAATGGATTTGGATCGATAATCTGTTAGGATCGTCCTAAACCGCGGAATATAAGTTATTTTTCTTGATTTTTCCCTTTAGTCCTGTTGAATCTTGATTCCAATACGCATATCATTCTCATTTATACCCGGAGTTGCAGACCGAGGCAGCAGCATATTGAAATAACATGATTTTTTTTTAAGAATTACGTAACTAACGTGCTAGATCTTTTCAGATCCCTTTTCCTTAGACTTTATTGTAACATTTAAATTATATTGAAGCCTCGTTTTAAGTTAATGGAATGCATCGTTTTTGTCAGCAACTGACTGACTTTCAGGTCATTTGTATTTTATACTGATACGTACTTAAAAGACTTTTACTCGCTACTTAAAAGACTTTTGGTGCATTGTTTTGGACCTTTTTACGTTATGCTCGTTAAAATATTTTTATGCATCGTTCTTTATTCGTCGTCGTCGTATTCGCAGCCTATAGACATAAACAGCAGCACATAGGCCTCCACTTAAAATCCTAAGCTACCCGCATCCTGGGAATTCCGGTGTTTTCATCAAATCGATCCCCGTTGTGTGGGGCCTTCCCACGCTTCAGCTTCTCGTATGCGTTCTGGGTTACTTTTAAAATAATTCCACGTTTTTCGAACTCATCTGAAGAATATTTGTTATTTGATTTATTGTAATTGGATTCAGTGTTTTGCTTTAGAGAGGATTATAATTTTTTTTTACTTCCTATAGGTATATATTTGAGTAGATTTCGTGCTTACAACGTTGGAGCCTGGAAAGAAGAACTAAAGGGTTAACATTTGGCTAAGTTAGTTAGTAAGTTAAAGTGTGAAATTATTTATAATTTATATTATTCGAGAGATATACGTGAAGTCCTAAGTGAGGAATAGTTATTTTATTGTAAAAGAGTCAATGTGCCTTAAGTCTTAAGATAGGAAATGTTTTAACACTAGGCTATAAATTGAAAACAATTATGCACCATTTTTGGATTTTTCGCTGTGTGATTGTTATAAATAAGCATTGACGAAGTTTATTTTAGAGAGATACACTTTAACTTAAGTTTTTTTTTCTTACAGTCAGTGGTATACTAGAGTTAGGTGTATCGAGTAATTCAACTAGAGAATAACTAATTTATTAATTAGAATTTCTAAACGTGTTAAATAAGTTATCTACAAACTTGTAAAATTATTATGCTACTTATTATCGATACGATATAGAGACCATCAAGAGAAGAGCGTACTCATATTTGAAAGGCAACGCACTTAATGATGTAGTGGGTGTCTATGGATGTCTTATCACTTACCACGACATGAGACAGCTGGCCTGGCTGGTGTGATCAGCGACACTCATAGACATTCACCAGGGGTTAGCAAGTGCGCTGCCTTTAGCTTGTTTTTTTTTCGGAGGGATCTATGCTAATGGCCTAAAGGCCCTAATGCTTCGTCGGATTAGTGTGAGCCCATTTGGCTCACTATTGGTTTGTTAAAGTGGGGGGTTGCCCCCCCGCCAACCGTGCAGTCTGCAACCACACGCTGCCTCCTGGCATCGGGTTGGGTCTTGATTTAGCGCAGTCCTACATAACTACCAATTGTCATCCGGATCCAGGTGGAATACGCTAAAAGCATTTTCCTGCTAAAAAAGTGCTTTGCCTTTCAATATGATATAAACTATAATTATGCTCTTTGAAGGTTCCTCTGATATATCGTTTAAAAAATTTGTAGTATTTTACTATTGTGACCATATAATTTCAAGTACCCGGATGACCGAGCTTTGCTCGGTATTTTTTTTTTTTTTTATAAAATGACATTTTCTAAAAATGATTCCTAACTAGATCGATTTATCGCCCCTGAAACCCCCTATATACTAAATTTCATGAAAATCGTTGGAGCCGATTCCGAGATTCCAATTATATATACAAGAATTGCTCATTTAAAGATATAAGATTACATATGCATTTTCTAAGATTTATCTTTGTTAAAAAGATATATTTTAAAAATATGATTGCACATTTATAGTGGCGTACTTTGACGTAAATACCATTAAGTTTACTTTGATAATTTTATTTTAACGGTATTGTGTTGCTTGTTGTAGGACTATTTAATCAGAATATAAAGGGACAGAACATGGGACAGAAGCGTCCTCCCCATCCGCTCCAGGGACCATCGCCCAAAGTCGTGAAACGCGCGGAGACTGGTGTCCAAGGTAATCCATGAAATACACAATTATTCGGTGCGTGTGTATGTGAGTATACTCTATAGGCCAGCCTATAGAGTAAAGACATAAATTGCTGCACATAGGCCTCCACTTAAAGTCCTGAGCTACCCGCATCCTGGAATTTCCTGCGTTTTCATCAAATATAACCACGTTGTAGTGGGTCTACCCACGCTTCGGCTTCCCGTATGCGTTCTGGGTTACTTTTAAAATAATTCATCGTTTTCCGAACTCATCTAAAGAGTATTTGTTATTAGATTTATTATAATTGGACGCAGTGTTTTGCTTTAGAGTATAATTTTCTTTTACTTCCTATAGGTATCAATATACATATTTGAGTAGATTTCGTGCTTACAACGTTGGAGCGTGGATAGAAGAACTAAAGGCTTATTAGTCATCATCATCCGCGACTACCTTTCGGGCCGGCATTTTAGATATAGAGTAGAGGGCACTCTGTCCTCTCGGAGACCTCTGAGGGCCGGAGTCCCACAGGGCTCCGTGCTGTCTCCGACCTTGTACAACTTGTATACCTCCGACATCCCCGAACACCCGCGGTTAAACGGGCTCTCTTTGCAGACGACACCGCTCTGTATATCACCCACCCCTCAGCCGCAAGGGCTTCCACCATCCTCCAGCGTGCCGTCACCGAGCTGGGTGAATGGTTTGCAAAATGGAGGATTGATATAAACCCAGAAAAAAGTGCCTCCATAAAATTCTCACGTAGGAGGGTCACAAACAGACGACCTAATCGTACCATGAAACCGATAAGGTTAAACAATATAGAAATACCCAGAGTAGATCAGGTAAAATACCTGGGGGTCACCCTTGACAAGTCGATGTCATTTAGACCACACATAGAGTCAGTCACCAAAAAGGCCAAATTCGTCTTGAGCCGTTTATATTTCTTAATTAACAAAAACAGCAAAATGCCCCTCAGGCATAAGCTTACCCTGTATAAAACTTGTATCCGACCCATTATGTCATATGTCACAAGAGTGTCGCATTCGCGCATGTGCCACAAAGTCGACTTAATGCACTACAAATAGTCCAAAATATTTTTTTACGCATGGCAACCAGTTGCCCGTGGTACGTAAGAAACATCGACCTGCACAGGGACTTCAGATTAGAGTCCATTAGGGGCCACTTCAAAATGACGTCAGAACGTCACTTTGAAAAGGCACTCCTCCACCCAAACCCGCTCATCGTGAGCGCGGCAAACTATTCCCCAGATAGCTCAGTTCCAATTAGACATAGGTTACCTAAGCATGTTTTAACAGATCCAGCTGACGAAATCTCTCAGCTACTAATGCGCGATGCGAACGTCACAACATACACAGGAGTACAACACACGGTGTTAGGTACACCTGCACACAGCTTGGGCCTCGGGGTCGTAAGCGACGTCGACCCCCACACATAGAAACCACATCGATCCGGACCGATCGCGACCCTAAGCTGGTTCGAATCCGATACGAGTAGACACAAACCCAGATCGCGCTAACAGCGGTAGCACTACGCTACCGCTAGATTGCTTGGGCACCGCGCATGACCCGCCTCTCTCTCCAGAGGGAGGGATGAGGGCCGGCCCTCATGATGATAGGTTAAATTCAACCGTAAAAGATTCGTCAACCGTATCGGATTTGACTAGTCCAAATCCTGCTCTCCCGAGCAGCGCGCGCGATGAACCGCGCCCCCTGCGGGGCGCGGAGGGGGGCGTCCCCCTTTCGAATATTTCTTAAGTGAGCCATCTGCTCACTTACTATACCGATTGAGCTTAAAGGCCATCAGGCCGAAAAGTCTAGCCCTTCCGAAAAAAAAACTAAAGGCTTAACTTTTGGCTAAGTTAGTAAGTTAAAGTGTAAAATTAATTATAATTTATATTATTCGAGAGATATAAGCGAAGTTTGTAGTAATGTGAAAAAAATTGTAGTATTTTACTATTGTGACCATATAATTTCAATTACATATGCATTTTCTAAGATTCATCTTTGTTAAAAAGATATATTTTAAAAATCTGATTGCACATTTATAGTGGCGTACTTTGACGTAAATACCATTAAGTTTACTTTGATAATTTTATTTTAACGGTATTGTGTTGCTTGTTGTAGGACCATTTAATCAGAATATAAAGGGACAGAACATGGGACAGAAGCGTCCTCCCCATCCACTCCAGGGACCATCGCCCAAAGTCGTGAAACGCGCGGAGACTGGTGTCCAAGGTAATCCATGAAATACATAATTCTTCGGTGCGTGTGGTCGGTCTTCCTATACGGCTGGACTGATTTTGATGAAATTGTGTTAAATTGTTACAAATATTTTAAAGGCGAACGTTTGTAGGTTTGTATGTTTGTTGATCTTTCACGACAAAACGGCTGAACTGATTTGGCTGAAAGTTGAAATGGTGTCGGCTTATACCTTGTATTAGGACATAGGCTATAAAAATAATCATCATCAATCCGGAAACGGTTGTGAATCTAAGTTAACGCAGTTGAAGCTGCGGGCACCCCGATTAATTTCGGGCGAAATTCAGAAATAATTTTAAACTTAGGTTTTTTTTTTCATTTCTTCATTCTGGGGCAAATTAAAAATTTTGGGAGCAGCAAGTTATTAATCAAGTGGTCCGGCAGGCTTCCACGGGGACAGGGGACGTGCCCCGATGGTTGAGGATCAGCGTCACTGATGGACATAAGTTCACCGGATTAGTCCAGAAAATACCATGTGTTGCCTATCCTGAGACTCGGTGCTGGCAGATGGTATTTACACTGCTCTGTCCTACCCTTCGAAACTCAGCAAAGCTATTTAACGGAAGAAGTAGTGTCATGCCGCTTTGCAGCTGAATTGGGCTGGCACGACCGGGGTGGTACCTCTCGCTCAAGTGACACCGGCGTTAAGCGACAGCCATGCTGTCGCGTTTGAAAGAAAGAAAGAAAGAAAAATTTATTCGTGAAACTACTTAACTTAACTACATAAGACACAATTAATAATATAATATAAACCTTGTAGTTACACAAAACGGCCTCGTTTTGTGTAACGTTTCGTGCGGTTTGTGTGTTTCCGGTGGCCCATTGGGGGGGATAGGGAAAAGGAGGGCAATACATCTGAACAATCTCTGGTTGTGCGGATGTGTATGGGCGTCGATAGTCGCCAGAAAGCTTCGACTGTTCGTTTGCTCTACTATGCTATAAAAAAGTAATAAAGATGGTGATACCCAGGCAGAAGGTGCGCGGCAGAAACGCATTCCTACCATCTATAATTTAAAGTACGATCCTTGTAGGAAAGAAAGCAGATATAGGCGACCTCCTTCCTTGATTGGCCATACTTTGACCATGGGCGCAAACCGAATTACGTGACCCGCCTCCCTCTACAGACGGAAGGATGAGGGCCGGCCCTCATGATGATAGGTTAAATTCAACCGTAAAAGATTCGTCGACCGTATCGGACTAGTCCAAAACATGCTCTCCCGAGCAGCGCGCGCGATGAACCGCGCCTCCTGCGGAGCGCGGAGGGGGCGGACGCACCCTCCTTTTCGAATATTTCTTAAGTGAGCCATCTGTTCACTTACTGTACCGATTGAGCTTAAAGGCCATCAGGCCGAAAAGTCTAGCCCTTCCGAAAAAAAATAACCGAATTACACTCAAAAATGTATCCTTTTTCATGAAAACTAAGTATCACTTTTTACCATTTTGTTTGCAGGCAAAGGCGCATACCAACCGGGTGTACTCTCTAAGATACAAGCCAAGAGGGAAGCGCATAAAGTTTTCATAGCCAACAAGCCTATTACAAACATACCCAAAGATACAGGTATGGCCTTAGTTATACACAAATTAATAATATAATAATATCAACCCGTATATGTCCCACTGCTGGGCACGGTTCTCCTCCTCGAAATCAGGCGAGGAGGGTTTTGGGCCATAGTTCACCGATGCGCTGGCCAAATGCGGGTTGGTGAACTTCACACCTTCAGAGACTTTTAATCTCATCAGACATGCCGGCTTCCTCACAAACATCGTGAGGAAGCCGGCATGTCATGGCCTTCACCGGTGAGCAAGCGAAATTTAGAAAAACCCATTTCTAGGCATCAGGGGGGGGTCAGGATCGAACCCGGTCCTCTCGGCTCTCACTCAAGAAGCCGAGCCCGTACCCACTAGGCCATCGTAGCTCACCTTGCGCCTCACTCAAATTGCGACCTCAAAATATCCTTTTCCAGATACTATTTAGTCAAAACACATTGAGCATATAACCAGAATAGTATGGTATTGTTATTTTTTTTTTTTATGTCATAGGGAGGCAACTGAGCAGTCGGAGCCTTATGGTGACAACCGACGCCCATAGACATCCGCACAACCAAAAGTTATGCTGCGTTGCCCTCCTCAAAGTGCTTATTATGTCCCCACCATGGTTCAGGCCTTGACGTGGCGGTGGGGCTCAGTAGCCTAGGGTGAGCCCAGCACCTTGGGCGAAGCCAATTGAGCCGAGGGGGCTCTTTGTACCCCTCTTATAAGAAGAGGGGACAAAAGAGCAGGGGGTAAGGATGGGAACCTCAACCCATTGTACTGTCCCAACGCTGGGAGGGTTTGTTCTGTGGTGCGGGACAACCCCTCTGCGGAGGTGGCGTTGGCCCCTTTGTAGGTCTGACTAGCCGTCGAGGTGCCCTGTTAGCTTAACAGATCCGGGGCACCTCACCAAGGCGGCACTGGTGGCACTCGCCGGGTTTTAGTGGGTAGAGCTGCGTCCATTTACCATCTTTCGGGCGCAGCGAGTCCCACATACCCACCTGGGGAGACCCACTCCCCAGGCGGGATGCCTCAGAGCATTTCCCGGCGTAAAAGAAAAAAAAAGTGCTTATTATGTACTGTTGCCCTCAGCTTCGCCCGCGTTAACTTAGATTTACAGCCGTACCCGAATTGATGTTGATTATTTTTATCCGTCCGTCTGTTTGTTCCGGCTAATCTCTGAAACGGCTGATCCGATTTTCATGGGACTTTCACTGGCAGATATCTTATGTTATAAGGAGGAACTTAGGCTATAAAAATAATTATCATCAACCCGCGTACGTCTGTAAATCTAAGTTAATGCGGGCGAAGCTGTGGGCAACAGCTAGTTTATATAGTACTATATGAGTTGGTATTTGCTTCCTTTTCGATCTTAGTCTTGGACAAATACTTCTCGTATTACTTATTAAGTCTTACTTATTAAGTTTTGGTCAAGCATTTTCAGTGTCGGATTTACTTATTTGACACTTTACTTCATCATCATCAGCCCCTATCCGTCCACTGCTGAACAAAGGCCTTCCTCAGAGAACGCCGAGACGGCTGATCCCTCGCCATTCGCATCCAACACGGACCGGCCACCGTGTAATCACTTAACCACCAGTTGAACCGACGACCCGGGATGAGGGCTGTATTGGCGAAGTCCTGAATCCTGTTCAAAACTGACTGGCCTGTTGGTCGTGTGGTTAGCGACCCTGACTGCTAAACCAGAAGGTCGTGGGTTCGTCCTGGGTGGGGCCCAGGACAAATGTACGTGTGATGAACATGATCATTTGTTCTGTGTCTTGGTGTAATTTATCTATAATATGTATGTATTTAGAAATATATAAGTATGTATCAGTTGTCTGGTTGCCATAAGAACAGGCTCTGCCTAGTTTGGGATCAGATGGCCGTGTGTGAGTTGTCCCAACATATTATTATTATATTATATTAAGTCTAAATTGTAGGTATAATTATTATCAATATTTGCTTAAATGATGCTTTTTTATATCACCCTAGTGGTGATATACCCCCAAGGTTCAAGCCTTGTCCTGGTGGTGGGACTCAGTAACTTAAGGTGAACCCAGCACCTGGGACGAAGCAAATTGAACCGAGAGAGCTGCTCTTTGCACTCCTCTTGTAAGAAGAGGGGACAAAAAAGCAGGGGGGACAAGGGGCGAGGACGGGACCTCACCCCATCACACTGTCACGACGTTGGGAGTTGTTTTGTGGTGCGGGACGACTCCTTTGTGGAGGTGGTGTCGGTCTTTGGGGGACTGATTAAGAAAAAAAAAAGCGTACCCGATCGTTATCATTATCATCACCCTCCATCCGTCCACTGCTGAGCATAGGCCTCCCTTAATGAATGCAAAGACGGCCGATCCCTTGCCAATCTCATAAAGGTATATTCGGTTCCAGTATAATTTAATACCTAGGTATTAAATTATGCAAACAACTAGTGTTTGCAGGTAAAGGCTCGTACGTACCGCCGTCACTCAGACCAAAGAAGGCAGCCAAAAATAACGCGCCGAAAGTTATAGAAAACAAGCAGAATACAAATGCACCTAAAGAAAAGGGTAATTCTTTTTATATATAATAATATCAACCCACTGCTGGACACGGGTCTCCTCCTCGAAATCAGGCGAGTTCACCGATGTGCTGGTCCAATGCGAGATGGTGAACTTCACACATTCAAAGACTTTATTCTCATCAGGCTTGTGTTTCCTCACGATGTTTCCTTCACCAAGCAAGCAATGGTCTCATGTTCAGGTGCATGTAGAAATTTAGAAAAACCCATTTCTAGGTATCACAGGGGTCAGGATCGAACCTAGAGGTCCGGGCCTCTAGGTTCGCACTCGGAGGCCGAGCCCATACGTCGTAAGGCATGCTTTGAGTTAAATTTTAAGTATTTCATAAAGGTAGCTCATTGAATTTATAGGATTACTAGATGATAAAATTAGCAAGCCTTTAAAAACGGTCTGGGCGGAATTATTTTGTTGACTTTTTTTTAATCGACTTCAAAAACTATAGGTTTAGAATTTTTACTATTAACGGTATCAGATCTGACCACAGTTGTTTTATTTTTTGTATGCAAAGCATGCTATTCATCTAGCTGATAAAAAAACCGTGTGGTGTCGTGGGACGCCTTATAAAAATATTAATTTCAAATTCTATTCGAGGTATAAAGAAAATAATTATTCGGGTATACATTTTTATAATGATTTTTCATCGATAAAAATCAGAGCATTTCCCGGCGTAAAATAAAAAGAAAAAAATAACAGTTACCTGAGATCGGTGAGATTCAAACTTGGGTTTTTATGCTAAGCAGCCCCAATAGAAACACAGCTACCGACACAGATTCAGGTAGCCCTAATGTTCTACCTATAGACAACCGCTTGGTACGCAATAGGTACGGAAACCTTTTTCTAAAAAAGATATGGATGCAGCCAAGATCTTGGGACGGAACCCTTAGTGCGCGAGTCTGGCTCGCATAGCCGATTTTTTTAATAATTACAGTTTTCTGCATGACTATTGCAAAGTATTACGTTTTTTTTGTGGTCTTTCAGTGCCCGTGGCAACCAACTACCAAGAAACCAAGAAACCTACTGTTACTCAAGCGACGATCGAAAATACTACAGCTGTAAAAGAGAAGGAGAAAGAAGCTCCGACAGCAGTCAAAGGTTTGTTTTTAATGTTTGTTGAATAGTCGAACTGGTAGACTTGCCTCCTGATGGTAAGTGCTCGTCGTCCATAAACATAAACTAGTTTACCCAGAAGTAGTACAGGATTTTTTTTTCTTTTGCGCCGGGAAATACTCTTAGGCAAACCGTTGGGGAGGGGGAACTCCCCAGGCGGGTATGGGACTCGCTGCGTCCGAAAGATGGTGGACGCAACTCTACCCACTAAAACAAGGCGAGTGCCACCAGTGCCACCATTGCCCCGGATCTGTTGAGCAACAGGCCACCTCGACGGCCAGCCAGTCCCCCAAGAGGCCGACGCCACCTCCACAGAGGAGTTGTCCCGCACCACAGAACAACCCCTCCCAACGTCAAGACAGTGTAATGGTATGAGGTTCCCATCCTCGCCCCTTGTCCCTGCTCTTTGTTCCCCTCTTTTTATAAAAGAGGCCAAAGAAACTCATTTATGTGTTGCCTATCCTGAGACGGTAGGTGGGAAGCGCTGTGCCGCGCTCCCGGCTGAATGGGTACCACCATCTTGCTTGTTTCTCCCGTGAAACAGCTTTGCTGTGTTTCGGAGAGAAGGGCAAGACAGGCAGTGTAATTACTGGCACCGAGACTTAACATCTTGTGTCTCAGGATAGGCAACACATAAATGAGTTGCCTGGGCTCGTTCCAGGTATACTAGTTCATGTTCATGGGCGACGTTGACCACTTACCATCAGGTGGCACGTTTGCCAGTTTGCCTATCCAACTAACATTTAAAAAAAAGACAAGATGTTATGTCTCTTTGTCAGTAATTACACTACTAAAATTATTTAAAAGGGATATTTACCATGTTAAAATAGTTTTAGTAATGAAATAATATATAGTAATTACAAACATACAACAAATACAGTAATTACACTGTCCTTCTCTTCGAAAACAGCAAAGCTTTTCGAGCTACTAAATAGGAATGGAATGTTATCACAATGCAGAGCGGCACATACGTCGTACAGGTTAAATTATTCTTAGTGGTATATTTTTGAGCCGGTCATTCTTTCTAAGGTCACTTTAGACAGATTCTTTTAAATATCAAAATTCAGGTACAACCACACCAGCAGTAGAAGTGGAGAAACCGTCGGAACAGAAGATCGCCGACATAAAGGTGCTGACCGTCGCTCAGATCAATGAACAGACTGACAAGGAAGGTAAGTTGTAGTTCAAAATATCTATATTTCGTATATTGTAGCACTTGAAATCTAGGATCAAATGTACTTGACATTCGATTATACCAGAAAGGGACAGGCATATTTTCTCAACATTCATGATAACAAGTCCACTTATTTTCTTGAAACAAGTGAATTAAAAATAAAAATATTGGAAAAGATCGATAGATAACTATAGGCATGAGCACTACCCAAACTTTTATTGTAATTTAAGACAACTGCATTGTGACACTGACTAATAACAAACCGCTAAAAACATAAATGACAAAAAAGAAGGCCAACGTTTTCTTAATCGACTCCTTCATACACCACAGGAGCCAGGATCGAAACTAGCCTAACGGGCGAGCTCATACCGACTCTAACCCCCAAATACTCAAACGAATCTCAAATTTAAGACGTACTTAAACTCGTGTTGTCCCTCTTTTTTACCACGCTTTATATTAGCTTCACCTGTATGTATGTAACCCGGACATAAGGGAAATGCGGGCAATGAAGAAGCAGATAGATTGGCGAGAGAAGGTGCCGATGAGACGTTCATAGGCCCTGAGCCGAGACTGCCAATAGCACACAGGATAACAAAAAATGTTATAACCTTGAGAATAAACAAAGAAACGAACCAAAGATGGAATGACATGAAGAGCTGCAGACAGTCGAAATTCTTCATCTCGACGCTTGACAGCAAGAAGACTAAAGAGTTGCTTAAACTAAATAGGAACAACATCAGAACAGTTGTAGGAATATTGACGGGACACTGCCCACTCAACAGACACCTGTCAATAATGAAGCTAACAGAGAACCCTCTATGCCCTAAGTGCAAAGAGAAAGAAGAAACCAGTCTGCACTTCATAACGGAATGCCCTGCATTTGCATACGCAAGATGGGAGCTGTTTGGAGCGGACGAGTTGAAGAAGGAAGATTTAGCATATCTAACTATAAGTCAGCTAAGTAGTTTCTGTAGATCAACACGTAGGTTTGAGGGGGTGACACCGGAGGGGCAAATGATAACCCGTCCCCGCATCTAATCCCAGAGGCGAGCCTGGGGAATTGGGTGAAATGGTCCCGCTGATGAGGACTGATCGCCCGTCTGGCCTCGCTGGTGTCCCCACCCTTAAATAATAATAATAATGTATGTAACCGACTCCTATAGATTTTGACCCACTTTAAGACGTCAGATTAAATTGAACCTTTTCACACTTTTGAAGGACTGATGACAGTACAATAATTAAATAAGTTTGTTTCAATATATTATTGTATAGTAATTGATCAGGATAGCACATGCTAGGAAGGCGTAAGGCGCGCAAGTTACCTACATCACTTGTGTTGTTTTTAGTCTCTCACTCATTTCTAAAGTGATTGCCATTAGTTGAGTACTTTAAATCAATAAAATCTTTAATTAAAAAAATCGACACCAAAAAGTAAAAAATTAATTATAGTTTTTAAAAAAAACTAAAAAACACGTTTTAATAGCAAACCGAACTAAAAAATTGAAAATAATTTGAAAATTGACAAAATAGAAAAGATTTAAATGGGTTAACAAAATAAATAAATGATATTACTTATTGTAAAAAAGCGTGGTGCTTTTAACTTAGTTTTTATACTAACTTCACTTTTTAGAAATAGATACCGTCTACCGATGAAATATTTTTAACAATGAATATTTAATTCTTGTATTAAAATATATTTTCAAATTTTTAGTTCGGTTTGCTTTTAAAGCGTCTTTTTTAGTTTTTTTTAAACTATAATTTATTTCTTTGAATCTGACACGTCGTAGCATGAGTAAGTCTTTTTGAGATTCGTTTGAGTATTTTGGGGTAAGTCTAATATAAATATATTTCTCAGTCTCGCAGGAAACAAAGACAGACGAGAAAGATAAAACGAGTGGAGGTCACTTCGAGTTGAACGCACTTATGTCTAACATCCTCAAAGAAGAAATAAGAGATATAATGGATAAGGTAAGAAGGATAGTATTGTAGAAGTGTTTTTTTCCTTCTTTGCTCATCATTTCGTTACCAACCACTGCGGGACTTCGGTCTGTTTCAATGAACGCCACGACGGCTGACCCTCAACGAATCGAATCCCGCCAAGATAATTTGTATGATGAATATAGATGTCCGCACCGGGTCGTACAAGAATATTAAATCGATGGCGGCCTTTTTTTAGGGTTTTTGCCCTTATAGCATCACTCCGTTGTCTGCTGTCTGTAGCCCGACTAGAAAAATAAAAACCCTCGCCATATTGCGGAAAATTTCGGAACTAATTTCTGTATGGACGATACTATGTGTGGACGTAAAAAAGATACAGTGGTGACACCACGCGGGGTTTATATATTTCTGGTCAGGGTATAAAAAGCTAACCATGTCTTACAACATAAGTAAAGGGAAAAAACTGAAAACATCACCACCATCATCAACCTTTATCCGTCCAATGCTGAGCATTGGCCATCTTCAATGAACGCCAAGACGATCGATCCCTTGCACGGAGATCGTCTTCCCACCTGGTCAATGGCCGACCAACACTTCGTCCACCTAAACGCGGCCTCCATTCTCGAACCTTATTGCCCCATCGGCCATCCGTTCTCCTGAGTGTGTGACCAGCCCACTGCCACTTCAACTTATTTTTCGCGTGATATCGGTAAGATTAGTTCTCTGGCAGATGTCTTCGTTTTGAATCCTACCCATCCTGCATCACGCTCCATAGTATGTTATATTTGTATTGTGTATATCTAATCTTGGCGTTCTTTGAGAGAGGCCTATGTTCAGCAGTGGACGGATAGAGGCTGATGATGATGATATAACATACATTTTCGCAGTCTTCGGCGCGTGAGTCTGTCTCGCACTTATAGCTTTTGAGTTACAAGACAGTCGGAGAACGGAGTGATCCTATATGAGTGTCATTTTGAAGAATGGGAATATGGCGGATGTTTGGCGCCAATTGTGTCGTGTTTTTTTTTTATTTTATTCTCCTTCAGGTGTGGGGATGTCTACTTAATCAGCCGGAGACGGCGCCCGCAGTGTTCGCAGCGGATATGATACGGAACGTAGTAGCGCCCCACATCGGGACGGTGAGTGGCACGACATAATAGAGTTTTATTTATTCCGTGCAAATTACAGTTTTTGATGAATTTATAATAAGGAAGTTTTCATTTTTTTTTAAATTTATGTTTCAAAAATAGCAAACTCACAATAAAGCCCATTGAATTTTTTTTCAATCATCTCCATAAATGACGAAGTTATGATACTTTTCCCGTCCGCTTTGTAACTTCTCGTCGCGCGGCCGCTGACGTCACAAGTCTCGCCCATGGGCCGCGACTCGCACGCTCTAGTACCGTCTTACCCATTAGGCGTTTTTCCACTCACCGGCAGTGGAAGCAAAAAATTTATTTTTTAAAGTATATCATATCTATTATAATAATGAAACAACTATTTACGGCTTTATCGCAGCTAACAAGCTGCAATAGTAACAACTATTTTTACATTCCCGACGTTTCGAATATTTTACAGCATCGAGCATATAACCGGTAGTGTTGTGTTTTGTATGAATACAAATTCCGACTTTGTGCTGCGACGCCGCGCCGGTTTTGTGCTCTGATTGGTCGACTAATGGCCATTGATGGATGATTGTCTGATGGGACGTACTGGTTGTTTAAATTGCTATTACGTTAGTGACAAATCTCTGACCGGTTTCGGAGGGAGATATTTGAATTAAAATATAATTAAAACAACTAACACTTTTATTAAGATTTTTGTAAATACTAATATGGACTTGGTCTGTTTTTTTTTTATTTTTTATTATTACTACTCTATCCGGTTATATGCTCGATGGTTTACAGTAACCGTGGTCACAGGAGGACTGATGATATTTATTAATATTAAACTCCTATACAGAATGCTCATTGATATTTTTCATTCCAGGCGATCGGCTTGAATGTAACCAAGAGATTATTGAATGTGTTCAACCCGATGTTTGCTAAGGTAAGTGATATTTTTTTAATAATACTGGTATGGTATGGTTTGCCCTTCTGCGTGGAGGGCATGTTTAGTTGAAAATCAGCGTCGGGAAACATTTTCCTGACACGATGCTGAACTGGACCATTTTGACCTACACGTGAGACACATACTTTATCCAAAAAAAAAATTTTTTTTTCGTCCTACTTTTAGGTTTGTGCGATTAAAAATGTTTTTTCTGTGTATATCATTATGTCTCTGTTTGTCTCCTGTTTGTGTCGAATAAATGTTTTTTTTCTTTATTTCTTCTTTCTGTTTCTTACTTAGATATATTATATGAATAAGGCAATGATAGCCCGGTCAATTGAGCACATTTATCCCAAGTCCCAACCAAAACGAGAGTTCACTGTGTCCCACAAAACACATTCGCTTATGCTTATTGTATTTAATTCGATATTTACAGCACAACCATAAGTTATGGAGATGCGTTGTATCCCCTCCAATGGGCCACCGGAAACTCACAAACCGCACGAAACGCGACCGCATACCTGTCACTTTATACTGTCGTTATGTGAGCGAGAGGTACAGGTCCCGGCACGTAACTGTAGCGCTGAGCGATATGTGGAGGGGATATTTGCGCATGTGTATAATCGCGCACTCATGTGCTATATCTAAAATATTAAACAGTATGGTAGATGTGTAAAAAAATTACTAATACTTATTTTATTATTTTTTAATTTTGTTTTATTCAATAGAAATGACCCTTATGATGACTGGTACTTGATAAAATATAATTTATTATGCAATAAATTAAAACAAGTAAATAATATTCAATTTGCTTTAGTTAAAGAATAAAATAGTCCATTTTTTAATTAGTCAGTTTCTTATAATGGATGCAAGCCTTCCATTGTACAAAGTCTTGTTGAGGGCCCGCTCGGGACTTATACACTCGTCAGTGCTATTTTCGTTGGTACCATCAGAATCGGTCACTAACTTAATAACGACACACTCTACAGCGCGACTGTATTTAAGAAGTAAGCGGGACAACGTTTCGGTGCGCGAGGCAGGGAACGACTGGAGAACCAATCACAGCTCCCGCCCGATACGTATGATCCTCCCGCGTCCCGCCCTCGCCCCCTCCGATACCGTATTTCGTACTTTTGCGCGGTAATGGTCAACGCTATACTTTCGTGCCGAGAACTGTACCACCCCGGCCCTATTCGGCTGCATCTCCGACAAGACCAAAACCTGTCCGTTTGTTCCGCAATTTCTCTTAATTATCATAATCATCATCAGCCGCTATCCGTCCACTGCTGAACATAGCCGCCCTTCAATGAACACCAAGACGACCGATCAATAATAATGAATGGATTTTGATGTTTTTTTTATCTTTATTTCAGATACAGTTCTCGTGCCGGCCCGAGAACGGCTGTCTCACGGCGTTCCTCCAGAAGTACAACATAAAGAACTTCAAGAGGATCGACAGCTCGGAATACACATTCGCCGCACAGCTCGAAGACGTGGCGGACTTCGACGCCCTGTGCTATACCAGCGGTCTCAAATGTGGTACGTGTACCATTCTTAAATTCTAGGGGATCTTACCTTCTCGCATCGGCCATATAACCGGCTGAAACTAGTCAGTGATTTGTCACTGACGGAATAGCAATTCAACCAACCAGTGATATGTATGTACGTCCCATCGGATTGAACAATCATATTAATTGTGAAAGTCCGCAGTGTGTTACTTTAGATGATAAAAAATAGATATGTGTAAAATACACGTCTAAACAATTGACCTGTCAGTTGCTTAGCAACGAATAAACATTCTGATATTTTTGTAAAATATGTTATATTTATATAAATAATAATTAAACTACATAAGTGAATTGAACGCTCATAATAATTAAGAAAGTCCGTGCTCCCAATGCAAAAACACATTAGTAAAGAAAATATATTTTCTATTGCAGGTAGTGCAGATCTAAAAATAACACCTTGTTATAAGTATACACAGTGTCCGGCTAATCTAAGACTAAATCTAGACGAAGACGAAGAAACACAAATGAGTGATGATTCCATGTTTGATGTTATGAATGATGACAATGAACCTATATTCACAGAATCTGTAAAGACTGCTAAACAAGTTGTAAAGGAAAGGGAAGAGGTCCCAGCAAACATAGAGAATAAAACAAAGGATAAAAATGATGAGAAGCAAACAAAAAGAGCAACCGAAGAAAATAAAAGTACTGTAACAAATTCATCACCAAAAAATGATATGGACAAAGTAACAGATAAATTGAAGAGCATACCTAAAGCAAACAAAAAGAGTGTAGACAAAGAGAAAACGTCACAAAATGATACAGCAGGTGTGAGTCCTAAGAAGCTAAGTATGAATACATTTGAAGTGATCGATGAGGCGTATGAAGATGAGGAAGAAGTAGATGATGCAAACATCTCGGAGTTGCTCTCCGGAGGAGTTGTTTTAGATGAATGCGGCTCAGATGACTAGTTGATTTAAGAATGTACACTAATATTAGTTGTTCGAATTCCATAAATAAATATTTGTATGTAGTTGTCTTTAAATAATTTAAATGTTTTTTATTTAAACCATCAATTCTTGTTTGCAGAAATTATAAATATTATTATATACTATTGAAATTTAAAATTCGTAATAGTCAAAAAGAAGATATTCTCGAACTATATATAGATATTCTTTTTTTTCTTATTGCGTTGGTTATTTCGTGGTTGGAACTATTAAATGTAGTTTGGTAATTGGTAGAGAAAGTATTGAGAAGAGAAGCATATAAACGTATTAGTGTAAGAGAAGCATGATATTATGAATCCCTTACATCAATATTTTCGACGAAAATAAAGCAAACATTTTCTTTCAGGTGGGTATGTAATGTCGTCAATGTCAATAATAATAATAAATCATTTATTTTCAGGCACCATGGCCCATAGATATATACCTTACAGACTAACATACATATATTATATTACATTAGTGTTAGTATAAATAAAACCTTAAAATTATGTTAGTAAAACTTCCTAATGTTACGTTTTCGTGCGTTCCGGTGGAATTGATCCGCGGAAGCGACGGAACACCACATCCTGTGGCCAGAAGTCTTCTTGTAAAACTTCCTCCAGGTCGGTATTCGCACCACAAACGCCTTGAAATTGACGTTGCGGCGCGACTCCAGCTCCTGCACCCTCGGACAGTACTTCAACTTCCGGCACACGTATTCTGCGATGTTCTCCGCCTTTGTGGTGTAATGAAGGCGGGAGATATACACCGGCGTGTTCGGCTTGGCGGCCCGCACGGGCAAGTTGGGCTCCAGTGGGGCTTTGCCACATCGATTCTTGTTGATTTTGGGATGGCGTCTCTTCCTCTTCACCACCTCAAAACCATCTTCATCCCGACGTGGCGCCTGCGCAACAGGCGCGGGCTGCGGGGCGGGGCACGGAGCACGCGTGGCACGTGGAGGAGCCGCGCGGGAGGGCGCCGAAGAGGGCGCGGGCGGGGGTGCGGTGCTGTTCAGGTGACCTACTTGCCGACATAGCGTTACGTAATGACACTACCTCGGCACGCAGATCTTGAATGGTCCTGTCTGAGACCTCCAACCTGGACTGCACTTCTGTTAGGCTCGAATTCAGGAAGATGATATCCTTAAGGAGCCTGGTGAACTCGACGTGGTCGAACGTGACGGGGGGCAGTTTGTGCAACTCCTTCGCCACGAAACTCGGCACGTCGTCTGGGTCGGTCACCTTTAACAAGGTGATGATGTCCTGGACACTCTTCTCAGTATCGTCCCTCCGTCGAGACGGCATCTGGTCTAGCTTGCCCAGCACCTCGCGTTCTTTGAAGTTAGTCTTACATATTTGTAAGATGCTAACTTCATCCATAGTGTCGATGGCGTGTTGTATGAACGCCAACAGTTCGTTGGCTATGAGTTGCGAACTCATAGCGACGCGAGCGGGCAGCGGCGTATAGCCGCGCTGAACATTAATTATGTACGTAAGTCTACGGTGCACTTATATAAGGCACGTCCGTGTCGGATGCGCGATGCGACCGAACTGAACTGAACCGAATAATCCTTACTAATATTATAAATGCGAAAGTAACTGTCTGTCTGTGTGTCTGCTGTCTGTCTGTCTGCCGGTCTGCCTGCCTGCCTGCCTGCCTGCCTGCCTGCCTGCCTGCCTGCCTGCCTGCCTGCCAGCCGACCTGCATGTCTGTCTGTCTGTCTGTCTGTCTGTCTAACGCCTAAACCATTAAACAGATTTGGATGAAATTTGGATAAAACAAACAAATTTTGATATGAAGATACTTCGGAACTTAACGTAGGACTTAAAATAGTTGTTATCCTGAAAATCCCACGGGAACGGGATTTATGCGGGTAAAACCCCAGGACTGTCTATCTTCTAAACCACGGAACAGATTTGGGTGAAATTTGATATGAAGATACTTTGGAACTTAACGTAGGACTTAAAATAGTTGTTATCCTGAAATTCCCACGGGAACGGGAGTTGTGCAGCTAAAACGCTGGGACTGTGTATTTGTTAAACCACTAAACCGATTTAATTTAAATTTGATATGGGAATAGTTTGAGACCCAAGGTATGATATAAGATGTATAAGTGTAACAAGAAGTTATTTAGATGTGTCAATCGACGGCGTTAACATAAAATGTAGATCATGCTATCTATTACAAGATGCGAATCCTTATGAGGATCGCATCTTTGTATTGCACGCGTTTTTCATGAATACTGTTTTCTTATATTAGTAATTTATACAAAATAAGAAACGAAACACTTTAACAAACAATATAAAAAGACACAACCCTGGCTGACAGTTCCCGAACGAGTATATGGCAGTTCGGGAGATGCCCTCCTCTTCCTCATTTCGCAAACCCCGCACGATTGCCCTGCTAGTCGCTTCCGTTGGACTACTGTATGACTTTGGTTATACTGTGTTATAAGGGATGTTGACAGTATTCATATTAAAATATAATTTTGATTTTAATTGGTAGTTTCTGTGATAAAATTCTGAAAAAATACAATATTTTCCCTTGTTTTTATTTGATTAAAATAATATTTAATAAATAAAATGTAACAAAATTTAAAATAGGTCACGTGATAATAAACGGAAATGACGCCACCTGTTCTTATTTAGCGGAAGCGGAAGAATATTGACGTACTTTTATACACCATTTTCCGTACGCAGTACATATTATCAAAACTAATTTTTAGGCGTTTTGACAGTGTACACACACATAGGCACCGTACAACAATTATAAAACTTAGAAGCCATTTTTTACTAACGACAACTAGATTCATTTTATCATTTTTACGATGTTTAACAACATATGACGTCACGTGAAAAGTTGTAGCGTTTTGGAGCGAAATTTAAAATGCATTATAAAATTCAAGATTTTATAGACATTAGACGTATTTAAGCAAAAGTTAATAATATTAAAGTTACAGCTTGGCAAAAAAGAGTATGGAAAAAATGAGGGCGCCACTTTCACTTAGGTCTCATCATAATATGGAAAATCAGTAAGAGAATTTAATCAAATCGTTAATAATAAATGTGAAACACTAAACTTTACTCAAAATCTAGTATTTGTAGGCAAAGTATTGTCAACATCATAGGTTTCCATTTAGTAAAATATTTAGTTCCACTTGTCACCGCGTCATACTCTTTTTTGCCAAGCTGTAGCTTGCTACATATTACTAATCTGTGGCTAAAGACAAAGAAGAAGAAGAAACAATTTGTCAAATGAGTAGAATGAGTACAATCACAGAGCAAGTAAAATAGCTAAATGAGTACAATAAGTATCGGGTTATTAAGTATGTATGTGTATCAATTTATTTAAACAATAAACTCTTTTAATTGGGCCTTTTTTACATAATCTAAGTATTAAATAGGTATTGGTAAGGTATTATTGTTCTGTGATGTTAACTTGTTGATGTTATCTTTGCAATTTGCATCGTTAGTATCGTAAGTATTTGAAGTTTATTAATAAGCAAATATTATTTTTTTCCATTTTACTTCAAGTTTTAAAGTGTATACTTGGTTGGTAGTGGCTTTATACTAAAAATTGATGAAGGATTTATGAAACGTATTATCAAATAAATACATTATGTACGCAAATTTCATAAAATTCTATCCACCATACCAAATACTTTAGTTATTCTTATACTGTCAGGTCAATTATACCTTGGAATGATTTACCTACTAATATCTAATACCAAAACTTTAAATAACTTAATCTATTAATAAACTATTCTGTACAATTAGTTGCAATAAATATTTTGATTTTATATGTTCATCTACACTAGGTTGTCTGGAAGAGTTTAAGTGATAAGGCCGCCTTTGTGAGCTACTGGCTACATATTTATGTTTTAATTTGTGTAATCTTGTAGTGTGAATAAAATAGGAATACTTCATTCATCAAATAATTTCAGTAGTTGAGAACTAAGTTGTGTATGGTCAAACAATTTGATACTAAATTAACGATTTGACTGGGGAGGGATGCGCTTGTGTGTGAAACTTTGCTGTTTTTCGGAGAGAAGGGTAAGACAGGCAGTGTTAATGGCATGAAGATTTCCCATCTTATTCTCGTGATTACTTACTACCCCTGAACGAGTTGTTAACCACTTATCATCATAACGTCTGCCGATTTGGCTATCCAAGTAACAAAAAACTATGTTAATTTCCAATTGCACATTAACATAGCCAATGGTTACTTTTATCTTTGCAGCCAAATATTTTCTATAATAAGCCTATAGAAAATTATCAACGAAACATAATTCATAACCATTCCCATGGAGAATCCGTACAAAAATATCCTCAGACACGGTACTCCAAACAAGCTCTTCAGTGGCAACCAAACCCTGTGATCGAGCATCACAGTACCTATCAGCAGCCACTTGTTGAATCGGTAAGTTTGCTTAGTTTAGTTACCGGTTTGCGGTACCAGATGGGCTTGTGGCACATTCCCAACTGTATAGGTACTGCCATCCTGCTGGTTTCTTCAGTAAAACAGCTTCTGTGTTTTTGAAAGAAGTCTGGAACAAGCAGAGTCACTATTGGCACTGAGAATGACCATCTTACTTCTCAGGATTAGCAATATATGAATGAGTAGCCTTGGCTTGTTTCAGATTTACTTTTGACATTTCTGTTGAAGTGCATCATTAAGTTTGTCCAGCTGATTACAATGTACTTCCGAATAAATTGTGTTATTCGGTGAAAGCTAAAAAACGTTTCCTTTAAAATCCCACTAAACAGTCTTTTCTTATGGAAATCAGCTTTAGAAATTTAAGCCTTCTTTGCTCGATGATCTCTTGTGTTAGACATTGCTATATACAGCCCATTTTTCGTCCCCAGTAATGATGCGCTTAAAAAATTGATTATTTTCATGACATTTGCGAAGCTAATCGCAGGCGTCAACGCGACAACACAAATCCCTCTCTTTGAAACCATGGGGAACCCATATATCGAGGTTCGATAAACAGCTGAATTTCATAAACTTAACCTGTCACTGATCTCACATGTTATTATTCACCGGTTTGCATCACTATGTAATGCCTTCCAGAATGTGGTGCATCTTCGACATCAAAATTATCGGATCGCACTTAACCAATTCTATCACTGGCGTACTGTCAACACATCTTCTCATACACATCGGTTTATTTCTTTCTGGCTTGAACAGCATTTGTACCTTTTCTATAGTAAAAGAGTAAAACATGACGAAAATGTTGCTTATTGCACTCGATTAATCGTGGATTTCAAAAGGGCACCAACCAAAAATACTCCGTAGAATCAATTGGACTTTTTCACACACAAGCTTTGCTATATCAGCTCTCAAAACATATAGATTATGTGCCTTAATTGTGAGGTTTGGTGCAAAAATAATAATAATAATCTTTATTCAATATCTTAAGGGCTTACAATACCTGATTTATGATAGGGAGCTCCTATTAAGTCCATAGGGACTTGTGTTCGGAGATCCCTCTCTTCCATAATATTAGTGTACTTTATACAATTATATACTCCGCCGAAATCGTAATTGTATAATATTTGTTTAAAGAATCTTACAATTTCTTTTACTTAGATGAAAAGTTCAACATGGAAATGTGGGTGCCCGCATGTTTGTGTGTGTGTGTGTGTGTGTGTGCGTGTGTGTGTGTGCGTGTGTGTGTGTGTGTGTGTGTGTATTTGCGTGTGTGGGTGTGTAAGTGTGTGAAAAAAACATACAATTAAATCCTCGGTCGCGAATAAACGAAATTATTTTCCGAATAACCATAAACATTATCACTGAGTTTCATAGGTTTTAAAAAAAATCGTGTGTTAAGGTGACTGAGTTAAGGCGGAACAGATAGTTCCTAATTAAATTTGTAAAATATTTTATTTGCAGATCACAGCAATGCAGGGGAATTACCAACGCTTTTCCCAATACAAGGCACAACAGAATCAGTTCAGCCACTTACAACAGCCACAACAAACACCAGTATGGACACATCAGGTTAGACAATATTATTAACAATCATATTTACAACTTTAGAAAGACATATTATATTTTTTTATTTTATTTGCATATTATTGTGTCATGTGCTAATCGATTTTTCTTTGTGAATTAGATAGACACAGGCGATATATTATAATACTATGTAGATGGTAAGTGGTCAATGGTGCCTGTAAACACAAACGAATGAATAGCTAACTCATTCATGCATTGCCCATCATATCTCTCGGCTAAGACTAAACTGTGTACAAAATTTCCTTAAAATTGGTTCATGTTTCTCATATTATTAATTTACTATACATAGCGTGGCCTACATAGCCCACCATCTACCTTCTTATGGTGCAAAATTTAAAATGGCAGCTTTGACTGCACCCAAGAAACCTTAAGGCAACATTTTTAGTTTTTACTTTGACGTTAAACTGAATAAATTAAACAATAATCCATAATACAGGTCCAACCAAGACTTCAGCAATTTAGTCAGGAGAGGGAGAAAATGTCATATGGCAATAGGAACTTCCAGCAATGTAACGCAATTCTGAATCCTATTGGACATACCAGTGAGTACAAGAATATGGGTAAATTACCCGGAAGATTCTCACCTACCCGAGCCTACGGTATCCAAACAATGTCCGTTAGGATGCCATCACCTGGAAGGAGAATATCTCCTGGAAGAAGAATGTCTCCTGGAAGAAGAATATCTCCTGGAAGGAGAATGTCTCCGGGAAAGAGAATGTCTCCTGGGAGAAGAATGTCTCCTGGAAGGAGAATGTCTCCTGGAAGGAGAATGTCTCCTGGAATGAGAATGTCTCCTGGAAGGAGAATGTCTCCTGGGAGAAGAATGTCTCCTGGAAAGCGAATGTCTCCTGGAAGGAGAATGTCTCCTGGAAGGAGAATGTCTCCTGGAAGGAGAATGTCTCCTAGAAGGAAAATGTCTCCTGGAAGGAAAATGTCTCCTGGAAGAAGAATGTCTCCTGGAAGGAAAATGTCTCCTGGAAGAAGAATGTCTCCTGGATGGAGAATGTCTCCTGGAAGAAGAATTTTGCCATCAGGAATAATGATATCTCCATCTGATAGACGAATCTCCCCAAACAGACCCTTAGTCCCTAGGAATATTTCACCACCCGAAAGAAGACGGGAGTTAATGTATGGCGATAGAAGGCAGGAATTAATGCATGGCGGTATAAGAACCTCACCAGATAGACATATTTCTCCTTCTGGAAGGCATATTTCACCACCTGGAAGACGCTTTTCACCGTCAGGAAGACGCATTTCACCATCCGCGCGGCAGATTTCTCCAAGTCGACGAGTCGTGTCACCCGGCAGAAAATTATCTCCATCTGGAAGAGGATTTCATCCACAAAGAGATGTGACAAGTAAGTAGATCGATTTTTTGTCCTTACAGGCTGAATACAGGTCGATGGAAATATGTCTTACTAAAATTATTAACGGGATATTTACATGTTTTAAACTTGTATTTCGCGGATCTCGATATTTCGACATTATCTACGAATCTCTTGTTTACGATTCGTAGATAATTTCCAAATACCCGTTTTGGATAATGTTAGTAACGAATAAAACCATAGATCAGTGTTGATAATTTTTGAAACAGAAAAAAATTATAGTAGTTAGATGGTACCCGTTGGAAAAGGAAAAGAATATAACAAAAATGAAAGGAAAAATAATTTACGGGTGATCTGACGGCGGGAAAGTGGAAGGGGGTGGGGGTCTAAGGGTAAAAAAAGGCTACATCGGTCGTTCTTTCGATTCTTTAATCGAAAGAAGAAACTGGCAAAACTACAAGTGCACGGAAAAAAGATGAATGGCAAAGTTGTAGGTAATAAAAAGATCTAAAACTTTTGTTTTTACACTTTTTTCACATAACCTCAAAAGGAGACGGTCCAAAATTGTATGGGACGTTGGTCTACTTTTGTACATGTAATGAGATGAAGGAAAGAAAATATTGAAACAGTTTTGATTTGTTCATATCCATGAATTCATCTCAATTTCAGTGGAAGAATAATTTAATGTTACCAAGATTTGCAACACTACGTGTATAAAACAATCCTAGATAGGATTCTCTGTCTACGTTGTTCGTTATGCATCTGTCATCATTTTATTTGTCATTTGTCAGAAATGACATTTAGTATATGAGTAAGTAATAATCATCCGTCTGAACTCTGAAGGGCGATACACAAACTATATAGAGAATACTACGTATTGAGCGATATTATCTTCATTAACGCCCGAATACTCAAACGAATCTCAAATTTAAGACGTACTTAAACTCATGCTACGACGTGTCAGATTCAAAGAAAAAAGAGGGACAACACGAGTTTAAGTGCGTCTTAAATTTGAGATTCGTTTGAGTATTCGGAGGTGAGAATTGCCAACAAGTTAAAAAACTTGAAATATTTTTTTTATTTTTTGCATGTAAATTAGTTTCGTATACTAATTTATTTTATTTTTAATGAAATCTATGTGTTTTTTCTTTATTTATGGTATACTGTACAAGACCAGACCAGAAATGGACCATCTCCTTTATGTGAAAAATTCAAATAACAAAGTTTAGTCTTTTATTTTTATCTTTTACAAAAAATTTTTTTGCTCACGAAATTTGGTGAAAAATTATCTTTTTATGTCCCAAGCACACTGTAATTTTTTTTATTGAAAATTTTCACCTTATATTAATTTACTTCACACTTGGGAGGAGGGAGTCTCATAGATGTGACCAGCTGTGACGAGGACCGGGGAAGAGTCAAAAAGGAGGGCAACCGGAAACTCACAAGCCGCACGAAACGTGACAGCATAGCTGTCACTTGACGCCGGTGTTATTTGAGCGAGAGGTACCACCCCGTTCGTGCCGGCCGGATTCAGCTGCATGGCATTACCTCTTACACTACTATTCTTTTATCTTGAAGAACCGAACTCTAAAAATGAATAATTGTCTCAACAGATGATAACCGTTCAGGCCAGCACGTCGATGGGCGACGTTCACCACGGCTAGGGCGACAGATTTCTCCGCACCGTCAGATGAGGTATTACCAATGTTACTAGATTTATACTAATTGTATAAAGAGATAAGATTCGATTTTTGTTTGTTTCTTACTCAAAAAATACTCGATCGATTTTAAAAATTCTACGTTAACACAGAGTTACTACGTTAGCATAGGCTTTAAACCTGATCATCAACAATCCGGTTACGGCTGTAAATGTAAGTTAAAGCGGGCGAAGCTGCGGATGACAGCTCAGAATTTGATAAAAACAATGTAATGTGTGATTGGCAAAACGATCTCATCCGTCACTCGTTCATGTTAAACTCGTATGACTCGTCTAAACTGTGATGACCGTAAGTTTAGACTTGTCCAAATTGTGATGACCGTAAGTTTAGACTCGTCCAAACTGTGATGACCGTAAGCTTAGACTCGTCCAAACTGTGATGACCGTACTCTAGTCGGATCTAACTGAGGAAAGACGAATTTTAGCAACGTTAATACCTCTTGATGCTGAAAGATATTAATTAGGAGGTTGGTGTCCGTGCATCCTCTCTTCTTTACTTCTCCAACTACTATACAATTATTATTATAAGGTACTCTCCATCACAACACCACGATGGCGCGCCCATTGACAAGTACGATAACAATGCAAGGTTGTTCAAACACGTTATGCCGGCCTACGAACATAAGGTAAGTGGTATACATACCTTAGTCTTACTTTTGTTATGGCAAAAAAAAAAATCATGTTGGGGACATGAAAATTTTGAGGGTAGAATGAATAGATGAATTAAAAAAAAATTTTTAAATATTTAGTCATAGAATAAGCGGAAAAAAATCTTGTTCCTGGCAGGATGGCGCAAAAGGCGATCTTAATAAAAAAGTGGTTAAAAAACTCTTACAATTTCGCTATTGTAAGAAGAGTAACCCTCACGGGTAATTTGTAAAGGTAGAAAGAATTTTTCTTCAGTCAACTTTTAACTACAGTACCAATTAAATATGTCTATATTAAGAACATATTAAGAATAAGTTCATCTTACTTAGTAACTTCGACATCGAGACCATTCAAGAAGCAGAAAATTCAATTAATTTTAAGACCTCTGTGAAAAATGATAAAATACGTGAATTTATGAAATTATAAATTAATATCATAAATACCTCCATGTACTACATACATATCGAGGTTATTTTAGAAGCTGAGTAATGTATAAATTCTAATATTAAGTGTAAGTATGCACTTAATATTAGAAGAAAAAACTATAAAACTAAGAATAAGTTGTAATTAGTGGGTGCATATCAATGTAACAGGTAAAGCAATTCTTGAAGAAAAGAAAAACAAATTACAGATAAGTTAGTTGTACTTGGGACATGCTTATCGAGGTCTTTTTGGAGCAAAATAATTATAAAATAAAAAACAGAAGAAGGAACATAATCCTAAAAGCAAGGCAGTTGTCAAATTACAGAAAATTTGTTTGTAGTAATTTTAGAAGCAAAAAAATCATCAAGAAAAAATGTGTTGCTTTTTATTCTAAACGCAAAGCAATTGTGGGAATGTCCGAGCGAGATGGTATGCTCGGCCAGGCCGAAGCCTACTTGCTATCAAATTCAGCTGTTGTATGTATAGCGACGAGCTGTGGAACTTCGATAGCGTGATTCAGGAATGTGGCGCTGATTGGTCCGCCACACAATCTTTTAAAACCGAAAAAGTAAAATATACTAGAAGCAGAACAGTTATCTGTTTAAGCGAGGACATGTATAATAAAGGTAGTTTTGGGAGCAAAAAATATATCAAGAAGCAGAAAAATAACAAATATTTGAAGAAGCGGAGCAGTTAACAAATTACCAATAAGTATTTATACTTAGTGACATACGCATAAGCAGGAAATCCTCCCAATCAATACAACTCAGAAAGAAGTGTCCTAAGAAACAATAATAATTAAGGAAGAATTTTAAGCATTTTTCAAAATAAAAATGCAAATACCTTTAAATTACTAAGTACTTGGTGACATGCATGTAAATATAATTACAAAAACAGAAAAACTATCAACTCAGGTACATATATTTGTTAACAACAGGCATATTATTGAAATCAATAAGAGATTGAAGGAGAATTGATGAATTGTAGTATTCATTGTATTTTATAGCATAAATACAATTCATTTACTACAACCACTGGGATTTCATCAAGAGGATAATAACCTTTGCATCTGTAGTCCGCAGTCGTCAAGGTAATATATGGCATATATGCTGAGTTAAACATGTCATTCTAATTGAAGCAGCAGAATTGCCAAGAGATGATGACTCTCATTTTAATGTTAAGTAGCATATCAAGATCAGATGCGAAAATACTAGCGTTTGATGCGTAAATATGTAATACGTATGTAAAAAATAAAATGTGCGTAAAAGTAACATAATACATAACAATAACAGGTACATTGGCTACTGAAACACGGTAAGCCATGTCAGTGAGCTTGTCATTGAGAGCAGGGATTACTTTCCCTACAGCCTTAGCTGCACCAGTAGATGCTGGAATGTTTTGTTGGGCACCACGTCCATCGCGCCATAATTGTCCTAGGTTCCGTCCACGGTTTTCTTGGCAGCAGTGATGGCACGTACTGTGGTCATGCCACCAATGCTTTTAATCGTAGAGGACAGGAGGAGAAATCTAATTGAATAGGAGGAACTATTAAAGATCTATTTCATCAAACAATAGAAAAAGTAAGAGGAATATATTATATAAAAGTAAAAAGGAAAAAGTATTAGTAAAAATAAAACAAAGAGAAGAGAATAAAAATTCAAAGGACTTGAAGCTTGTCTGAAAGGTATGTTTTACATGTAAAGGGCGAATAAGAGCGAAGCTGTATTTGATATGAAGTAACGGTGACCTGCATCAATATTACTAGCCAAGACTAGCGACACAAAAATTGATTTATGGTAACGCTAGGAGACTGGACAGACGTTCTCCTGTACAAAACATTCTGCGAAAAAATCTCAACCATTCTAAACCATTCTCAAATCTGCTTGAACACATACAAAAAAATATATCATGAAATCGTTTTAGCCGTTTAGGAGGAGTTAAGCGTAAGCATACACGCGTACAGAAGAATTATAAATGTAATGACATTAACTATGGAAAGACTGCTAAGTTTGTCTTTAGAAGAGGCATGCTATTTAGAATTAAATAAATATGAGTCACATAACACCACAAAGTGTGTAATCATTGCATCCCAATATAAAGTTATAAAAATATCTATTTTTAACCGACTTCAAAAAAAAAGGAGGTTCTCAATTCGTCTGTATGTTTTTTTTTTTTTTTTTTTTTTTTTCATGTATGTGACACGATATCTCCGCCGTTTGTGAATGGGTTTCGATGGTTATTTTTTTGTTTGAAAGCTGGTGTTTCCAATTTGGTCCCATATTAATTTTATTAAGATCTGACAAGCCGTTTTTAGTTATTCCCAATAATGCCTATTTGGTTGGTTTTGTTTACCTTGATGATATGATAATTTTATTACGTGTCGATGTAACAATTGTATAGGATGCTTTGGTAGCACACCATAGTATGTCGCGGTCATCGTAATCATCGTCATCATCACCATCATCATCATCATCATCATTCTTTATCCATCCACTGCTGAACATGCCTCCTTCAATGAACGCCAAGATGACGAATTTCGGAATCACTAAAAATTAAGAAATAAAAACATTTTACAAAAAATTTAAACCGACTTCTAACACTAAAAAGTAATAAAATAACAGTTTCTTTAATTTTTGTGCTTACAACATATAATCAACTTAATCTTCTACTAATGTACAAACTTTGCGTTTACCACGTCATTATAGTTACTTTTGGAGTCGGTGTCGTATTTGTTGCTGTACATTACCTACCTACCTACCTTGGCTGACACCGACTCCAAAAGTAACTATAATGACGTGGTAAACGCAAAGTTTGTACATTAGTAGAAGATTAAGTTGATTATATGTTGTAAGCACAAAAATTAAAGAAACTGTTATTTTATTACTTTTTAGTGTTTTGAAGTCGGTTAAATCATCATACAGGAAGAACTATACTTAAAAAGTGCTAAGGTTCTCATTGATTTTAAACTTAAAGATTTCACGAAAAATACTTGAATAAACACATTAAAACACTAATGTTTCTGCATATAACGGTTATGAAATGGGATATACCTTTTGCTTTTATTTGTGTTTGATAGTTAATAAACGTTTTGCGTTGTGAAGAGTTTATGGTTGTCCTCGTAGAAGGGCTGTACTGTGGCTAATAGGTTGGATGTTATTGAGACACGTCTTTATTGTTTAACGTCGTATATTGAATGAACTCCTTGGGGGCGCACAATGCACATACATAATATTATGATACATAGACTAATATGGGTGGAAGGTGTTACCACACTACACCTCCCCCCTTTTTATTAAGAAAAATGTTATAATAATACATTTTTAATACAGACAAAATAGTACATTTGAATTGTTGTTGTTGTTGACGACGAATAATTTACAAGTTGCATAATTAATTTCATGTTATTACATAATATACACAGTAATTACTTTAATCTTATTCAAATAGTTAGACATTTGTTTTATAACACCTTTATCTCTATCACATTTACCTTAGCTTTTCGCATATTATAAGTTTTTTCCTTAAGTCATCACATTTACTTAATTCTTAGACATTTACGACTACACAATAATACATTTCCTTTACTGTATATACCTCTGGGTCGGCCTCTCTTTTTATTATTTATTTATTTACTTCATCATTTCTTTATTATTCATTATTTCATTATTATTAATTACCATTTAACGGCTCAGACACCCATTTATTCTTTGCCTTTTCACTTTACATTCGTCGTATCAAACATTTTTTATAAATTATGATGACTTTATTATTACTAAAAAAAATACAATCAGTTTCCTTCTTCAAAGTCACATTAACATTACTAGATCAGAGGACATTTCACACTTTTTTATTTTATGGGGCGGCCGCTCCCCTTTACTTTATTTATTTTAATGGCGGTACCCTCTGGGCGGTACATAACATATTAATAAGTCGACTTATAGTTTATTATTTAGCGTGTATTATTACCACCACGCTTGTGCACTACATTTTTTTTTCAATTAGATAGTGTATATTTTAAGACATTTTGTCTCCAACTTTCTTTACAGAGGAAAGCTCGTTCGCACCATAATCAGAAGGAAGGATTACAACTACCATGTACCTTTATTACCTTGGTCTCTCTGTCTGTTGTTGACTTTAATACATTAACGTATCCGACTCGCGGAACTACATTATCATGTATCTACTTTCCTATCCAATTTAAACACAATCCTAAAAATTATACTTCGGTTTTTTAACCCATGTTGAGACTTCTACAACAATAGGTGATCAGTCTATTTGCTATAAAAGCTCAGGGAAGAAAGTCTCTAAATAACTGCTGGGTGATCAATCCAAAAGCTAGATAAAAACTACTCAACCTCGTATTCATACTCTAATTAACTTAAACATTCCAAACAAAACTATTTTTTTTTTTTAAATCAATACTCTTTCTAAACAGGCTAATATTCTGTTGACATTCCATAAAAAGACTCAAACTAAATTGGTTGGTCGCTTTGCGATTCAAGTTACATTACTTTGATTTTCAAACAAGCCTTAAGTTGTGCCAATCACTCACTTAGTTACTGCAAGTCAGCATATCCACTCGATATTTGATCTGCGCGTGCGAAACATATATGGCAAGGAATGCGCATGCAGTATCTATGCGCTTCCAACTCATTAATAAAAGAAGTTATATAATATAATCGCCTAGAAAATATCTTGACATTTTGGAAAGAATTTGCCTAAAACTTGACTGTTATTTTTTTTTTATCTACATCGTCAACAACTAAATTTAACAAAACTGACACTTATTACAAAACAATTTAAGTACTTTCTTTGAAACTTTCATTTTATATTAATTTTAAATATTAGTTTACATTTATGGTTTCAATAAAATTACTCTAACGCGAAAAAAAAATACATGGACCTATCTATAAAATAATACACTACTGCATGTTAACCGCACTTTCTTTCACTTTCACTATTTTTTTCGAAGATACTCGTCGTGGTACTCCCGGCGCCTGACCATCATCACAGCTTTACAAACTTGAGCGTGTCTCCCGGCACCCGGCACCTCCAGTCCTTTTCTTAACATTTTCTCCATAAGTGTACCCGGTTTAATTTTTAAGTTTTTTTTTTCTTCCAGTTTTCTTCTTCTTTTTATTTACAAAAAAAAACACAACACAACTGTACTGTCCTCGTTTTAATTTTGTTTTTATCGTGTGGCCCCCTATTCTTTTTTTCATTTATTTATTGATTATATATTTTATTACGTCTATTGATTATAATAATATATTCATTATTATTAGATACTTAGTTTATTTATTATTTTAAAGTATTTATTATTATTTTTTGCCTTCCGGCACTGCCAGAGGCAGGCCGGCCTGGCAGGGTCGCCATGTAAAGAGTTTATGGTTGTCCTCGTAGAAGGGAGTTAAATGAAAACCATGTTATATGTGGATGATAATAATTAAAATCATTTATTTAATTACACTTACGGCTATATATAACAATCATTTTACTAATTCAGCAATCCTTGAGTGCGACGTTCATTATGTTACAGTTAGAGTGAAATAGCTACGGTAAAACATTTAAATCATACATTACAGCGTTGATGTACAAGTGTTGATTTTTAGCTTTGTAAGAGATAATCTTTGTAATTTAGATGAAAACTTTCACGATGGGGTGAATATATTATAATCATTTTTTGCTTATACATATTTGCAAGTAAAATTTCAATTTACAGGCATCAATCCAAGATATGTTTTCATCTGGTTACCGACCAAATGTTCACGAAGATAAACCATATCCAAGGAATAGTCCAGGAAGAGAGCCGCGTTGGCAAGAAGAAGAAAAACAGTATCCACCAAGAACTAATATTGACAAAAGAGGTCCACCGGTACCACAAAAGCCGCAATCAAACAGATTTTCAGAACAACAGAGGCTGCTTGAACAACAAAGGAAACCTCGATCCCTGTCTCGTGAGTCACCTCGGGATAGATCTCCGATTCGTGATCGAGTCAAGCGTCATTCACCATCACCTCGATCGCCGCGACGGTCATGGGCCCTAGAGAAACGACACAGCCCCGACATGGATGAAGCACCACCTCCACCTGTTTGGCCAGGACAAGAAAATACACAGATGCAACGACCAGACAGACCACGGAGACCGCCATATTCAGGGAAGGTGGAAGACGAAGACGTGCGTTTTGAGCGTAAACTCGAACAATTGCGTCGACGTGGTTTAAACTCGGAAGAAAAAAATAGGAGAGGAGCCGGTAATTGGAAACCCATACCTCAAGTTCGTGAAAGAGCTTCGCCTCCACGGTTCACCGAAGGGGATCGATTTGCTGGACATGTAGACAAATTTGAAAAAAAAGATGTGAATAAAAGCGAAGATATATACCCTCGTGAAAGTAAACAAGAAAGTGGAAAATTTATGCAATTTCCACGCTTAAGCCGCGAAGAAAAGACTAAAAGTGATTATGAAGGAATGGATGACAGTCCATATACAAACGAAGAACGAAAGCCGCGTCATCGTGAACACTATAAAAAAATTGATTTTTTGCCAAAACCGGATGAATTGTACAAAGAAATTGATGACGTATACAAAAGAGCTGTTGAATTCACTAAAAAAGCGGAAAAATTTCGTAAGGGTGATCATAAGAAAGACTCATATTTAGACCAACGTCGTGATGATATTCCTGATCGCATGGAATTTGAACAGCGTTGTACACAGTCGTTACGAAAAGACATAGATAAGAGATCTAAGGACGACTTCGCAAAGGAAATCCAAACACGAATGAGAGGAAATGAAATTAAAAATGAAGATGATTTTAATAATATCAAATATAAATTAAGCGCTCAAACAAAAGCGAAAAGGAATAAAGCTGTTAATGAAATTTCTGAGAAGATTATGTCTAAATACGGAAGAAACTTCACCGGCGATCTGCATACGAGTATCCATGAAGAATTAAAGAAGGAAATAGAGCGCATATTGTTTGATATGTTTGGAAATGAAGATGTTTCATTCATAGAGAGCGTTGTAAAGTTCAATGCGAGATATAAAGATGAAATAGACATATTTAAGAAGGTTGCCACGAATGTTCTGAACGATCGGAAGGGCCTGAAGCGACAGAACAAGGGTAAGTAATTTCTAAATTAACCATTAGCATAGCATATACGTACTGAACTGGGCCTTTGTTGAGGGAGGCCTATGTTCAGCAGTAGACGGATGGAGGCGGATGATGATGATACGTACAGGTCTCCTTGTTAAAATTCTAATATGTTCGTTGGTTTGTAACGATTGTTTTGTGACATTGATTGAAGCAGACATTGGTGAAGTAGCACTACATTAGCATTAGATACGATTGTAAGTTTTAAGTGGATATAAATATCCACTTAAAATAACTTAACTTGGTGCTATAGGTAACGACCTAAAAGTATAAAACTGTAGTGTGGTTTTGTAGTGTCACCACACTACAAAACGTTTATGATTTTCTTTATACGTTCAATACGTTTATTATAATGAAACACTTTTTTACGGATTTTATCGCGGTTTATTAAGATTTTTACAAGCCCGACGTTTCGGATACTTTACAGCAACCATGGTCACGGGAGGACTGAGGTGTCATACGTCCTAATTTTACAAAGTTATTCGAAACTACCCTATGATACATCAATATTTTGGTTAGTCCTATCTACGCAGAAAGTGCTAACTGTATCTTTAATCTGTGACATATTATGCTTGGATTTTGATTTGATAATATTAATAATGGGATCCCAAGCAGGTGGTAAGAGCCAGCCTTCTTCTCTATTGAAATTAGGATGTTTTTTAATTTCAATAGCCTCACGGATCATCCTTGGTTGGAATCGGTGTTCTTTTGCGAGGACTTGTGGTTTATCAAATCTGATTTAATGGCGAGCTTTGTCAAGACTATGTTCACAGATGGCAGACTTAGTGTAGCGACGGTGTTTTAAATCAGCTATATGTTCTTTGACGCGAGTTTTAATAGATCTTTTTGTTTGGCCTATATAAGAGAGACCACAGTCGCAATCAAGCTTGTATACTCCTGCATATTGTAAGGGTATATGACACTTGACAGATGGTAATAATTGACCTATCTTTTTTGGCGGCTTGAAAAAGGTTTTGATGGAAGCTCGCTTTAGGATATAGCCAATCTTGTCAGTGACTCCTTTCATAAATGGTAGCACAGCAGGTACTCGCTCAACAGTGGCTGCTTTCACGCGGTCACGGTGATGAAGACGCGGCACCCGAAGCTTGTTGTCTCGCAGTACTTGCTTAATGTGTTGAAGCTCGGTTGCCAGGTGTTGCTCATCACAGATCCCTTGTGCTCTCTGAAACAAAGATTTACCCACGGTAGCTAACTGTGTTGGATGGTGGTGAGATTCGCCGTTTAGGTACTTATCCGTATGAGTATGCTTCCTATACACTGTATGGCTTAAGGTATTGTTGGGATTACGGATCACTAATACATCTAAGAAGGCTAGAGAATTATTTGCTTACATTTATGAAAGGAGTCACTGACAAGATTGGCTATATCCTAAAGCGAGCTTCCATCAAAACCTTTTTCAAGCCGCCAAAAAAGATAGGTCAATTATTACCATCTGTCAAGTGTCATATACCCTTACAAAATGCAGGAGTATACAAGCTTGATTGCGACTGTGGTCTCTCTTATATAGGCCAAACAAAAAGATCTATTAAAACTCGCGTCAAAGAACATATAGCTGATTTAAAACACCGTCGCTACACTAAGTCTGCCATCTGTGAACATAGTCTTGACAAAGCTCGCCATTATATCAGATTTGATAAACCACAAGTCCTCGCAAAAGAACACCGATTCCAACCAAGGATGATCCGTGAGGCTATTGAAATTAAAAAACATCCTAATTTCAATAGAGAAGAAGGCTGGCTCTTACCACCTGCTTGGGATCCCATTATTAATATTATCAAATCAAAATCCAAGCATAATATGTCACAGATTAAAGATACAGTTAGCACTTTCTGCGTAGATAGGACTAACCAAAATATTGATGTATCATAGGGTAGTTTCGAATAACTTTGTAAAATTAGGACGTATGACACCTCAGTCCTCCCGTGACCATGGTTGCTGTAAAGTATCCGAAACGTCGGGCTTGTAAAAATCTTAATAAACCGCGATAAAATCCGTAAAAAAGTGTTTCATTATAATGAGTGAAATTCGCGTAAACATTAGAAAACAATACGTTTATTATATTTACATATATTTTTTTTAAATTATACAAATTGAACGAACGTACATATAGTCCATTGAAATGTTACATTTTTTAGGCCTTGCGTTTTTTAGAGAAATCAATTTTATTTTTTTGGTGTGTAGGGGGGGTCAGTGTAAAGCTAAAACCAAATTTGTGGGGTCGCCACCATTGTCCCACGGCCGCCATCTTGAAAATAGGGGTTGAAATGGTTTTTAAGATATATCTCTTAAACGATTTATTTGATTAAAAAAAAATTGATAACATTTTTTGTTGCAGATTAAATTCTCTACAACTTTGGTCCAGTAACTTTTTTTAGTAAAATAAAAAAGTTATAAGCGAAAATGTTCAGAAATTCGATAAAAAATATTATTATAAATTTTACAATTATTTATCAGAAAAATGATATCAGACCATTTTTTTTTGATCATTTTTTGAGGAACAACTTTTATACGCAACATTTTTTCATTAAGTCAATAGCTAAGGTTTTACAGCGCTCCGAAGTGAGTACTATTTTTCAGTACTCTTAACAGCTATACATATATTATACGTGTGTACTAATGATGTGTCATTCGTTATTGTTTTTTATTTTGTTATTATAATTTGTTTAATTATTAATTTTGCAATATTATTAATAGTTAATTATTGACTCTCTTCCACTCCATTACAGAATTTTACAATTATTGATTTTTAAAATAATTTTAAATCTGATGGCCGTTACCGAGAATACTGTCCAGGTAGAAAATACCCAAGTGACCATTAGGGAACAAAAGAACATCTGCCTGCTATTATTATTATTATTTCTAACCTCTCTTATTGTAAGAATAGCTAATAATATTGTGTTGAAGTTGTCGTTCAACTTATATCTTTTAGTTGTGCTACATATTTCCCTACGTGTGGATGTATTTTATTGTTTTTTTAATGGTGAAGACGATTTCTAATGATTTTAGAGACGATTTTAACTTCAGTGAAAACTATTTTTTTGATTGATTAGCATTTAGACTTTATTCTGAACATCTTCTCTTGTAACTTTTTTATTTATAGTTCTACGACAAAAAGTTACTGGACCAAAGTTGTAGAGAATTTAATTTGCAACAAAAAATGATAACAATTTTTTTTATCACATAAATAGTTTGAGATATATCGTAAAAACCATTTCAACCCCTATTTTCAAGATGGCGGCCGTGGGACAAGGGTGGCGACCCCACAAACTTGGTTTTAGCTTTACAATGACCTACACATCAAAAAATATAAAATTGCGTCCTCTAAAAAACGCAACCCCCAATGTAACTTTTCAGTGGACTAATACAACAACTTCAAAGAAGTCGTTATGTTACATAAGCATACACCTTGTTTTTCGGACACAATTGCGATTCAAAGACCTTTTAATTATTTTCAGATGATGATGATGATGATGATATTCCAGTAAAAAGTCCCAAAGCTGCACCCGTGTCTAAGTTCAGTAAAGGTATTGTATATATATTGCTTTTATTTTCGGCTTTCAATGTTTTTGGAAATCAGGGTGAAGGAATCAGGTAGGATATGTATTGATGTATGTATTTGACAAATATATCACTTTCAATATTTTTATTTTCAGAACAATTGCCAGTAGCGAATTCTCTCCAACGTAAGTATTGACTCTTCATTTAACATACTGGGTAGAGATAGAGAGAGAGACAGAGAGAGTAGGGTAGAGAATACTATTACTTTCTCTTAAGAGTTTAGCAATCAACACAATAAAACTCAATCTTTGAAAAGTACTTAAAATATTTTGACGGCGAAAAATAAACGTCTTAAGTAGTCTTAACCCACGCTTCAAGTGTCTAGCGTCTAGTTTTCAGATATGAACATATTTTTTTATCATGTTTGAGTCTGGAGAAATCCTAAGGAAATTTGAAAAAATGATTAAAATCGTTTTGCTTATAAAGGTGATTTTTGCGAAAACAATTAATTTGAGGCCTCAGGGCACTAACAAAAAAATCGCAGGTTCTAATTTCTCAGCGATTTTCTGGGACACTTCAAGGTTGAAAAATTACTGACGATATCCTACGTTCATTTTATCCAGAGTTATACCAAGTTATCCAAATATCCTTAATAATTAGATTTTTTCCTATCTTCAGTTAGTTTTCACTTTGAATTTTCTTTTTCGTTTAAAGCCATTCACGGTATCTCATAGGTGTGTGTAATTTTCAAAACCCTTCTTCGATTTCCTATAAGATCATAATTTCCAGAGTTATTGATAAAAAAAGTTAAAAATAACTTTTTTGTTTTGTACAGGCTTTTTGATAGTGTCAAATTAAAGGGCATTAAATTTTCTAAAAGAGCTATTGAATAAAATAATAGAAAAAAAATTGAAGCCCATAGACCTTTTTAGACGAGAAACAATTTGGTTTTTTTTTTTTTTTTGGTAGTTTCCTTAGGATTCCTCTAGACTCAAACATGATAAGAAACAATCATGGTCATATCTGAAAACTAGAGACTTGGAGCTACAATTTGCTTTTTTGCTGTACGATCATTTTTTTCGGAGTTTCAACTCGTTGAAAATCATCCAATGTTTTTTTTTTTCATATCCTTTAATTTTTGTAACTAGTGTAGATGACCCACACGTTGAAATTGTTACAAATGAATGTTGTCCTGTGATATTGGATTAAAATTTTCACAGACAAAGAACGTTATTATGTATATGAGGTTCAATCGAATGTTGTAAAGTCGTCGCAGTGAGTTACGTTAGGGTTTTACAGCATGAATGATGACGCGGTAAGATGTACATACTTGTGTGTGTGACGTATGTATGAAATAGCTTTTAAGTACAATAAATTGGCATCTTTTGCGTTTCACTTGTGTCCAAACTGTCTGATGCCTGCGAGAGAGCCAGTCATAATCAGCACTCCACATGTACCTAATAGTAAAATAATGGTTTCAGAATGGTCTATGGGTATGGTTCCATCAACGAGTGCAGTACTTTATCCTGGAGCATGTGTACCGCCAGTTGGTGTTGTAATGAACAATTACCATTACAATCCCACCATGGTACCAATGCCAACTGAGTACCAAAATGTTCAGCCTTATCCACAAATTACCCAACCTATCGAAGAAACAAATAATACCGGCTTTAGCTTGTATTTATGCAAAGATGATCTATCATCTTTCGTTGGCCCTGAAGAGGAAATGTTAAAAAAATTCATCGTTGATCAATTATTCAAAGTCAGTCAAATGTCTCAAGGATGGTCCCCAGATTTTACACTCAGTCACCTGAATAACGCCTTCCGACGTGAGATTATCACACACGATGAACAGTCTAGGGATTGGCTTTTGAATTTAGATTTTAGCGAGTTCAAATTGTTCAATGTTCTCATTTATACACCGGAGGAATTGTGGTATGTGCGCGCGGCAATTTGGTTGCCTGGTCATTCCAAACGGGCTATCACAATCGGAGGTAGGAATTTTGATTCATTGACGAAGCTAAAGATACAGAACAAGAAATTGGAAGGTGTAGACATAGGTAAATGGAAGCTTGTAAAGAAGATCGTCACTGAAAAAGGCACACGCCTCTACGTAGACATGCCGCCTGCTTCGGTGTGCGCTTTGCAGAAACACAACATGATGCTAAGTTATGAATTGCAAAAAGTGAGTGTTTTTATGAAAGCTGATGCAATTGATAAAGATGTGTTCGACGCGGGACTTAAAGAGAAATCAATAGTTCCTGCTGCATGTGAAGATACTCCGATGCCGTCTATTGGAAACGATCCAAAGGTGGTAAAATTCACAAAAGCTAATAAATTAAAGAAAATGTCGATACAGTTTGCACGCCAAGTCAAAAACCAAATTGTATATAGAATATATAAATATCTCAGCGAAGGTGGAACCAGTAAGGCAGATTTTGAGAAATACGGCTTCTGTCAACCTGGTTACTTAGGTGTTGTTCCGGAAAATGAAGAATCCAAACGTTTGTTATACTCGTTAGACTTACAGAAAATTGGTAATCTTCAAATAATGATTTTAGGAAGTGACACTAAAAATACACGTTACATTAAAATGTTTGTAAGTTTCCCTAAAAAAATGAGGGTTATTAGCGCGGACATTGTGTTTGAACGCCTACGGAAAAACAATCAAGGTATCAAAGGTATTAATTTTCATATGTGGAAGAATGCTAAAGTTAATAAGGATAAAGTTGAATTTGACATGGACATAGAATCAGTTGAAGCTATAATGAGAAACAAATATAAGTTGAACTACAGTAACGACGACGATAGTACTGCAATTGTAAGCTCAGAATTCAGTACTGCGAAATTACAAGAATTGATTCAAAAGTTAAAAAGGGAATTGTCCGATACATATGATGTTGCTAATATGGATATAAGCTCTGAATCAGAGGACGATGTTATTTTATGTGAATAGGTGTACTGTTTGTAATAATTTATTCATTGTAACACTTTTATCGAATAAAAACAACATAGACGAAACTCGTTTGATTAACTTATTTAAACAATATGAATAAATAGTACTTCTTACAGAAAGCAAAGTGCTCAGAGGCAATTGCAGTGATATATGATAAAAAAAATCCTATATTTTCAGGGTTTTTTTTTTTCATTTTCTTGTTCTAAAGTTAAATCTCCAAAATAATAAAACTAAATAGTAGGTGAGCCGAACAGGGATTTGGGGATTTACTCGATTTCGGCAGTTTAATACAGGGTGTATTTGGAACGCTTGCAAAAACGAAGAGGTTTGATAGTGTTGGCATAGCCTGACATGATACAAGTGAAAAAAACGCGTTTCTTTTTTTTTTTTTTTGGTTGGCTTTTTTATTTTAAAGAGAATAATTTGAGGATAACAGAAACTATATAATCTGAAGATTTCCACAAGCCGAAACTTCAACAAATCGTCTTTAAAGATGAACGTAAAATGTTGACGAGAAATTGGAAATGACGTTTATTGGTGATCAATTGCCTAAAACCTATGAGGATGTGATTATAACACCTGACATTACACAGGATACTCCAGAGTCAGGTACATCTTGTCTCCATTACTTTAATAATATGCTATTAAAAACTCAAGTGTAACCGAGAATTTGCGCTACGTCCAAATCGTCAGAATATTACACTCCCTTAAAATACGCTCGATTTTTTTTTTTCAACCCTTCCGTCAATCCACTCCCCCCACCCCCCACCATGTGCAAACCATCAGATCAACCTCCGTCATAACGGACGCGCTCGATATTTTTAAAAATCGATCGACGCTTACCCCACCGCTGAACTGATATCATAGTTTTTCTTTTTATCATCTAATCTTCAAAATCTAATAGGTCTTCTCAACGCTCGAGTAAATCCCCATTTAGCATAGTGGCCATGTGACAAATAAAAAGAAATTTTCTAAAATTTACATCAATTTTTGTAGTAACTACCTACTTTTCAAAAAAATATAGGTATCTACAAAATCGCCAATTGGCGTTACTCCGGTCAAGGAATCTTTTGGCTACACATATTTTTTTGCAAAGTTCTTGTTTAAAGTGTTTTAAGAGTTTCAGATTAAGCTGGGTTCCGTTAGATAGGCTGTAGAAGATGCCAAAGATCGATTCGAAGACTGAGAGGTAAGAATTTTGCAGACGTTTTTTATTTTTCAGATTTACTTATATCTTCACATTTCTTCAGGTATAGTATAAATTAAACTATCATTTCTAATCTTCAATTCACCATTTTGTTCCATTTAAGATGTGGATACGTTTTTGAATCAGTGTTTCAGTGATCTACGTCAAATCTTGCTTTGACTAGGCTTTTAATGTCCTTAAGATTGACTTTAAAACTGCTTTTATTATTGGTAAGATCGATAAGAGGTCTGAAACGGTTTTCTGCGTTCTCAATTAGTTTTGATATTCAAGCTTTCTCATATTATATTACGTATTTAGACTTTCCCTTTTTCTTTTTATTCTAATTCTAAGGGTCTACTTAATTGATTATAATCTATATTCTATACTGATATTATAAAGCTGGAGAATATGTTTGTTTGTTTGAATGCAGAAACTACTGGTGCGAATTCAACAAATATTTTTATGTTTAATAGTTCGTTTATTAAGAAACGTTATAGGCTTTTATTAGACCCTGCTACAACCAATAGGTGCGGAGAGACAATGCAAAATTTGGAAAAACGGAAAAAACATTTTCAAACCTTTTGTTGCGAGCGCTGCGTAAACGTTACGTAATAATTATATATATATATAGACTGAGTTGTACCCTTTTAAAAGTTAAAAAATGTCTACGACAGCATATGTCTTAAAGTTAACTCACTAGGTATAATCTTTTTTTATGATTTTTATTCTAATCAAAATAAATACGTTATTAATCGGATAAATACGGATTTAATATTTTAAAATACCTAATGTTAAACAAAATTGCCCTTGACAACTTGGATCAATAATAACAACTATACAACGAATTAGTAAAGGTATGGAAACATAACTCTCTTACAAAGCTCGGAAAAATATGGTTCCAAACTCACACTACTAAACTGATAATACTAACACGATTTGCACACGCGCAATACAAAATACTCTGCAAAATTTAATATGTGCACATGAATTCGTCCACCTATCCATATAAGGCGCAATCTAATTTAGGAGGATAGTGATAGAATGAAACTGAAATATCAAAGAAAGTGAGTGCGAACGTGATGGACTATTACGCGACATGTACAATGACAATGTCAGTTGAGATGTGGAAGGATGATATTATGCATTAGTCTGACATTTGTTAATTTTATTATAAAGTAATTGATTATATGAATTAATGTGGAAACCTACATTTATCTTGTCTGAATATGAAGAGTAATAAAATGACTGTTTTTAACAATAATTATTATCAAATTGAGAGTAATTCATTATTTACTCACTATACAGAATCTATCGATATTTCGTATATTTTTAAGCCTTAGAGTAGTTGACAGTCTGTTGTAACCTTGTTTTTTATTATTAAAATGTCAATAATGTTTGAAAAATGGGAATGGGGCATAAAATAAAAATCACAAATCAAAATAGTTGTATTTCTCTTTAGTAAGAAATTAACATTTTTTTTTTTTCAAAATAGAACCATTAAAGTATCTTTTTGAACGTCAATTAAATGTACCACCTGTTCCATGAGTACTGAGAAGAACCTCCAAAATGTATACAAGACACTCTACTGGCGTTAGTCGGTAACCAGTCATCTTGTCTTCTTTCTAAGCGGACTGCTGCAATCCATTGTAAACGCCGAATCTCGTTTATGGGGAAACTAAAAGTAAATAATTGATAAAACATAAATAAGGAATAAAAACATAAAATATAAAAACTCGGTACTCAATATAAAATTTAATATAACACTTCAGTATATAAAATCGGCTGCCTGCTGATTGCATAATACTGACCACAAAAATTTATATGGAGGTTATTTAAGCGTGAATAAAATACGAAATTATTAATTTACCTGTGATAAGTTATCCCAGTTTGCTTTTTACTTCCTTCTTTTCGTCTCTTACACCATTTTACAACATAGGAGGTCATTTTTGTCTCTGAGAAACGATTTTTTCGTCAACGCAACGGTCGTCTAGACTGTCACAGAACGCGCAGCAGACTGAGAGACAAATTGACTGTACTTTTTTGGCCCCGCCCACTTGATTGTAGTTTGCGAGGAACCGTTTTTTAGCGCAGTTCGTATTCCATACCTTTTCTAATTCGTTGCAACTATATAATATATAGATACCGTGTCACTAACAAAATCAAACCTAAAGCTGTGCACGTGAATATTTATAATGATTAGCTTTTGCCCGCAGCTTCGCCGAACATTGTTGACAGAACGAAGTCTGTGTGGGCAGCTAGTTTTTAATAAAGTACCACCCGCACATTATGACGTGAAGGCGGCCGCCATTAGCTCTGCGAGGTACCACGCCGCGTGGTCGGCTCCTTACAGAACGATTGTCCTGCGGATTGCTTTTAAATATTTGTTTTTGAGATATTAAAAACAAATTTATATATCTATACTTCTATACTATTTCCCCCTATAAAGGGAAAGATTTAATTTTTGTTTGTTTGTTACGAATTAATTCAAAAACTAGTCGACTGTTTTTAAAACTCTTTCTTTACTTTCCGTATAGCTAAATTGGCGAATAGACTTATTTTTCTGCAGAACTTCTGCTGCATATGTAGTCAGAAAAATAATAGACTACAAGCCCTAGGAAAAAATTAGCCTGTCAAATGAACCAACGTGAATAACGCTTAGAAGGCTGTTACTATATCAGAAAATAACTCTGAGCACGTACATTTCTCATTAATAATTAGTATATTAAGTAAGTATATTGCGATAAGGATTAAATTCTTAAATATTAAAGTCAGGGCAATATGCAAGCAAACTATTTAGTTAAATTTTTCGGTTAAGGCAATCATATCAAGGAATCGTTTTGGATCGATAATCTTTCTTGAAGTCCAGGAAAAGTAAGTATGTTCTTTTTGGTTGCGTAAGGTGATATTCTAATCTTCTGTTGGACATAGGGTACTGAGTCTAAGTATCGGCTGGCTGACTTGTCCAGTTTCTTCCAGACACGGTGTACGTCATCGTTTGGCTATTATCTCATTGGTATTCCCTAATTATAGTTATTTTTCTGGTTTCCTGGTGATTCTTGACTCCAATACCCTTTGTAGTTGTCGTTTATATCCGGAGTTGCAGACCGAGGCAGCAGTAATATTGAAATGACATGTTATTTTTTTTGACGTGACAAGGTCTTATAATTCGATGGAGCTGGCTGCACGAACGAAAAAACATAACGCATGCGGCGTTACCTCGCTCTGAGCCGTTCCATTTTCTTATGACGTTGTCACGTTCAACTATCGTCAGTAAACCGACTTTACAGACAACCGATTTTTTTAAAGTATTACGTAACTAACTGTCTTGTTCTTTTCAGGTTTCCCTTTTTCTTAGACTTTATCGTAACAGATTTAAATTATATTGAAGCCTCGTTTAAAGTTACTGGAATTCATCGTTTTAGTAAGAAATTGACTGACTTTCAGGTTAATTGTTTTTTATACTGATACAAGGACTCTTATTACTTAAAAGACTATGGTGTATCGATCTGAGTAACTTCAATATACATCGTCTTTTGTTTCAATCTACGGTGCGGTCAATTTTAAGTTTCCTGTTTTTGGGCCTTTTAAGGTTAACCCGCTTAAAATATTTTGATGCATCGTTCTTTGTTCGTCGTCGTCGTAATCGCAGCCTATAGGAATCAACTGCTGCACATGGTCTCCACTTTAAGTCCTGAGCTACCCGCATCTTGGGGTTTCCCACGTTTGCATCAGGGCGATCCACGTAGTGAGGGGTTTTACCACGGTACAGCTGTTCTGGTTAACTTTAAAATAATAAATTGTTTTTCGAATCTATATTTTGGCTATTTCTATATCTTTTTAAAATAGCTAAAATTGGCGTTGATCTGACATATTATACTTTACTGGGTACTTTATTTGCCAGCTAGAGCTATTTGCCAATTGTGAATCGTAAACGTCAACGTTATTTGATAAATTAGTTGCAAGTAGCTTATTGGGAAATTTATTTGGATATTGTGAAACAGGCCCTAAGTATAATATTATTTGTGAAAAGTTCGTCAAGTCCTTAGTGACGAATAGTTATTTTAATTGTAAAAGAGTCAATGTTAGGAAAAGTTTCAACATTAGGCTATAAGACAATTATGTACCCGTTTCGAGTTTTTCACTGTGTGATTTTTATAAATAAGCATTCAAGAAATTTATTTTAAAGGTGAGCCTTTCAAATAAATTTCTTCAATGCTTATTTAATTTAAGTTTTTTTTGCTTACAGTCCGTTATATACTAAAGTGTGATGTATGGAGTAATTCGACTATTACTAGATTATACCTAACTTATTAGCATTTCAAATCTGCTACAACATTACATCAAAGAAACGTTTCTTTTGTATTTTCAGTGGCCGTTGTTTTTTTATAGAAGCATTTGATAATGGTCACTCAGTGCTGGTTAGTGTCACCGACACTCATAGACGTACACATGGTGGGTTAGCAAAGATGCCATTCTACAATCGTAAACACTAGTAGAAAACTAATAAATGTATGGCAATGACATTTAAGACCACGTGATTTCTCGATGTGAAATATCATTGCCATACATTTTAATCAGTTTTCTACTAGTGTTCACGATTGTAGAATGGCATCTTGGCTAACCCACCAGGGGGTTTCCTAGTGCGCTGCCTGTAGCTCAGTCCTACATAACCTCCAATTTTCATCCGGGTCCAGGTGATATGCGGTAAAAGCATTTTCCCGCAAACAAAAATGCGATTTGCCTTTGAATATGATATTAACTATAATTATGTTTTTTAAGGCTCCTAAGATATATCGTTTCAAAAATTTGTAGTATTTTACTATTGTGACCATATAATTTCAATTAAACATGCAGATTTCAGAAAGATTCATCTTAGTCAAAAAAATTGCCTTAAACATCCATTAAATTTTCTTTGATAATTTTATTTTAACTATATTTTGTTCCTTGTTGTAGGGTCATTTAATTAGAATATAAAGGGACAGAACACGGGACAGAACCGTCCTCTCCATCCGCTCAAGGGACCATCGCCCAAAGCCATGAAACGCGCCGAGACTGGCGTCCAAGGTAATCCATGAAATACATAATTCTTTGGTGCGTGTGTATGTGAGTATACTCCTCCTATGCGGCTAGACTGATTTGTATGAATAATTGTTTTGTTTAAGTAGTCAATTAGAGAATAGATTTACAATTTGGTCCACTACTAAATTATTGTACAGGGCATCGTGTGTCGGCTCCACTAATCCTACTTATATTATACGCGAAAGTTTGTATGTATTTTTTGTTATAAAACTATTGACTGGATTTTAATGAAACTTTGCAATAATATAGTTTATTCATCAGAATAACTCATAGGCTACAATTAATTCCCGTACTGGAATGTGAAACCGTGGGGCGCTGTTGGCCTGCGGCACATCTTTCCGTCCTCCCTCCCCACATGCCAGCACAGACTACGCAAAGACCACCTCAGGTGAAAAAAGGTTTATAACAAAGGTTCCGTCCTATGGGCTTCCCAAGAAATAATGTAAGTGGATCACCAGTTTTTTGGCAGACAGGAACATCAAGGTCGCTGTCGACGGTACATGCTCGGACCTCATGCCTGTTAATGCTGGTGTTCCGCAAGGCTGTGTGTGTATCTCTTACCTTGTTTCTTCTGCATATCAATGGTATGCTCAATGCTACAAAACCAACGGCATTCATTGTTATCCAGGCGACAGCACCAGAGATGTCCTATACACTGGCCGTCCTAATATTTTTCGGATTTTGATTTTGATTTTGAATGTCTGAACAAACTTGTGCCTGAAATCGCGTCTTTGTTAGCACAGTCTCGGAATGGGGGGACTAAACCTAATTTAGCCCAACAAGACACAAGTTTACCGCTAAAAAATAACCTCTTCGTCGATCCACTTCCCTAACCGCCTTAGCCAGTATTGGAATACTTGGCGTTGACATATCGAGCAATGTGCAATTTGCTGCAGGGTTTCGAGGAATGGCTATTAAAAGTCAATTTATGGTCTGGTTTAGTGAACCCCAATATCTTAATCTCTTTTTTCCATGCCAATTTTGACCCCTCCCATGATCAACCGTGGGGCGTCGAATTTGAGTTTCCTTATAAGCAAGATCGCTTTTGTTTTATGCGAAACTAAGTTTAATTTATTCTCGACGCTCCACGATCGAACCAACAAGAGGGCCGCGTTGGCGCGGTTTTCTACCTCCAGCGCCGTGCTGCCGAAAAACACAATCACGACATCGTCTGCGAAAGCCAGTCAGTCTTTATTTTCTAAATCCTTTAATAATGGGTCAAGAAGAAGGTTCCAGAGAATTGGTCCACCGATAGACCCTTGCGCCCCTCTTTTTGGGTGTTTTGGATGCAAGTCCGGAGTACCTGACACAGACTACGGCCCTGCAGGCGGCTGTCCATGATTTGCCTCAGATTTACAGGGCACCTCTCCTCAGCCAGTCTGACTGTAATAGACGACCACCAAGCGTAATTGAATGCCCCCGCTATGTCTAGTGACACCTCGTACGCGGCGCACTGAAACATAGAGAGCGTCTTCGGTGCTCTTTCTTATGCTCCATTAAGCCGTACTGGTTGTTGCTCATTTTTGACAATGGGTGCCATTTTAGCCTTTCGACTATGATCTTCTCCAGAACATTCCTCTTGACCGATTTTTTTTAACGCCGGGAAATGCTCTGAGGCATTCCGCGGGGGAGTGGGTCTCCCCAGGCGTGTATGTGGGACTCTGCGCTCGAAAGGTGGTAAGTGGACGCAGCTCTACCCACTAAAACCCGGCGAGTGCCACCAATGCCACCACCAACGTCGGGACAGTACAATGGGGTGAGGTTCCCATCCTCGCCTCTTGTCCGCCTGCTCTTTTGTCGCATCGTCTTATAAGAGGGTACAAGGAGCAGTTTCCTCGGCTCAATTCGCTTCACCCAAGGTGCTGGGTTCACCTTAGGCTACTGAGCCCCACCGCCACGACAAGGCTTGACCCATAGTGGGGTCCCCTTGACCGATAGTAGAACTATAGGCCTATAAGATTTAGGATAGTGTAGTCGTCCTTGCCAGGCTTCCGCAAGACTACGATTGTAACTTCTTTCCATAAAGTTGGAAAGTGGCTCAACATAAGACATTGGTTCATTAATGCCAGATGAAGTTCTGGATCTTTGGCTACCACCTAGCTACATCAGTTGGCTGTATATAAGTAAGGCCTCCTTCGGGTTGAAACTTTCTACTGTGGCGTTAAGTTCACCCAACATAAACGCTGGGTCATGAACACCATCATAATCACCACCGTTTACGCGGGATCTTCCTGCTGTCTTATCGTTTTTCTGGTGACTCTATACATATATACCCTTCCATACACCTTCCTTATGCTGTTTCCCACAGAAATCTTTTTTGTCTCAAGCTCGTATTCGTTCTTGGCTTGCAGATAGATACTCTTCGACGACTTTCGCCCTTCGGATAGGTGCCGCACATCGGATTCTACGCTTCCTCGTGACTACGCGGCGTTTCACCTCATTGAGTTTTTCATTCCACTATGGTAAGTTTGATCTTTGATTAATTATTTTTCTTTATGGGTATGATTCCATTACTAGTATTTATGATCTGCTCTATTAACTTTTTGTATATGTGTCGAGTTCTGTTTAATTACTAATTCAGTCTCTTTCTGTTTTGTTTATTAGGTTTTCCAGTATACGCTGGGCTTTTTTAGCGTTTCTTATGAAACTGTACCCATTTTAATAATCATAATTAATTGTATTGTATTATGATATATTTTTTTAAAATAAAAAAAAAATCTTTAATATTAAAACTATACGTCGGTTATGGCTTATAGATTATGTCGGTTATGACTTTTGAGACCTCAACATCACGCTGCTCTTCCGCTTGAAACAATTTGGGAGTAAGTTCAGTGATGTCAACACATTTCGACTTTATACGCCCCTCTACAGAGCTTGAATCTGATGGTAAAGGGTTTCGTGAAAATAAATCTACATCAAAGTATAATTGTATAAACGCCCACCGTCTTATGTACTCGGGAGTTAGCTCTTTCTTTGTTTGGGAAGATTTCAGAGATTGTTTTCTAATGTTTACGCGAATTTCACTCATTATAATGAAACACTTTTTTACGGATTTTATCGCGGTTTATTAAGATTTTTACAAGCCCGACGTTTCGGATACTTTACAGCAACCATGGTCACGGGAGGACTGAGGTGTCATACGTCCTAATGTTACAAAGTTATTCGAAACTACCCTATGATACATCAATATTTTGGTTAGTCCTATCTACGCAGAAAGTGCTAACTGTATCTTTAATCTGTGACATATTATTAAAGATGGGCGCTTAATCAATTAGAGCTGTAAAAATTCCGCTTTTTGAAAAAATCATTCAAGCGCGTTAATAAAATCAAGCTGATTTCGATTAATCGTCAAGGTTAAAATTTTAAAAAATTCAATACTATATTATCATGATTAAAGGAAAGTAACCTTATTCCGATACGTTTAAAACTCAAAATATAATGTGAATAAGGAGCCATACTTCTATACGCTGTGGGTGATATGACGCAATATAAAGATTTTTTCATGTTATTGGATTAAAACCTTATCCCTATACCTTTAAGAATCAATATTAGATTCGATCGGTTACGTATTAAACGGCTAAAATACATTCTGCCTGTTTACATAACATTTCTATCAGACTGACAACGCTCCGTTTTTGGTTGGTTACAAACTTTTTACAGCTTAGGAACTTTTATTATGATTTATGATTTTTGATTTTAATTTTTTAAACTGTACTGAGTTTGTCAATGTCGATGAGCTTAGATGTTAATTTTTACTTTGCGTGCGCGTAGCCGTTATTCGAATTAGTGTGAATTGAGTGACTTAAATGTTTTATTTGATATTGGTTAATGTAAATAATAATTGTCAATAGTAAACTGATATTTTTATTAGGAATTAAGTATATTATAGTTATAAATAAGTAAATTCGTGTTGTGATTTTTTTTGTTGTTATAAATAATATTTATTATTTATAAACCCAATAGGGAAAGCGAAAATACTTAGATTAAATAATAATAGTCCATACAGTCTAGTCTGCATATTATGATTTTTGTGTTGTTATTATATATTACATTAGTTATAGGGTGTAAGTGTTGTGAATAATTAATAATTATTAGTGTAGTGAAAATGTCGAGCAGCGTTTTAATCTGGGACTACTTTCAAAAAAACCAGACCGATAGTTGCTGTGTGTAATACATGTGAAAAACAAAATAATATCATATAGAACAACTATAAGTAATTTGAAACAACATTTGAAACTGAAACATTTGGGTGTTTTCAATGATTTACTTTCGCGTGACTTATCACGGCCGACTTCTTCTCAACGGCAGGGTTACAAGAATAATGGCGGTGGTGGTTGGACTAGTGGAGAAAATGGTGAGGAGAATACTAATAATTCTAACAATGCATGTGGCTCTAATGGTGAAGGTTATTAAAAGCACTTGCCTTTTGTCTTCGACTGGCCTATTGATCTAGTGGTTCGTGACCCTGTCTACTAAACCGGAAGGTCGTGGGTTCGATTCCCACCCAGGATGAATGTTTGTGTGACAAGCATGATTATTTTTTCTGTGTCTGGGTGTAGTTTTATCTATATCATGTATGTATTTAGAAATATAATATAAGTATACATCAGTTGTCTGGTTGCCATAAGAACAGGTTCTGCCTAGTTTGGGATCAGATGGTCTTGTGTGGGATGTCCCAACGTAATAATTTTAAAAGTATATATTATATTCATTATCATCATCATGTTGAATGAATTATTTATTAAGAGAAATTTAAAAATCAATCCCAATCCTGACATCAGTCATCGGAGGGGACTTGTCTCTGCCGAGCGTCATCACCGCGATGCTTGGTGACGACGAGTCCTGGACGGTGATGGTCTCCTTCTGTGAGGCAGTAATGTCCCAGAAGGCGGTCGACGAGCGGGTGAGAGAGGAGGCCGCCGACGAAGCCTTCTCCCGCGGGCGTAGGAGGCGCTATTTAATGCGCCTCCAGTAACGCCCCTGTGCTCGTGTCGGACTCAGGATGGGAACCTGGGTCTGTATGGCACGACGTCGTGGGGACTGCTTAGTAGCAGCCGGGCATTCCCCCCCTACAAGGAGTATCTGGCCTTCGCCGGGGCCAGCCTGTCGCTGAGGTGATCCTGTCTGTTGCCTGCATAATGCGTTACAATAAAAAGCTCGGCCGGCTTTTTTAAGCGCGCTGAAAAATAAAAGCCAAAGGCTTAAGCGTGTTGAAAATAAAAAGCCGTTTATCACATCCCTACATATTATGCTTGGATTTTGATTTGATAATATTAATAATGGGATCCCAAGCAGGTGGTAAGAGCCAGCCATCTTCTCTATTGAAATTAGGGTGTTTTTTAATTTCAATAGCCTCACGGATCATCCTTGGTTGGAATCGGTGTTCTTTTGCGAGGACTTGTGGTTTATCAAATCTTATATAATGGCGAGCTTTGTCAAGACTATGTTCACAGATGACAGACTTAGTGTAGCGACGGTGTTTTAAATCAGCTATATGTTCTTTCACGCGAGTTTTAATGGATCTTTTAGTTTGGCCTATATAGGAGAGACCACAGTCACAATCAAGCTTGTATACTCCTGCATCTTGTAAGGGTACATGACACTTGACAGATGGTAAGAATTGACCTATCTTTTTTGGCGGCTTGAAAAAGGTTTTGATGGAAGCTCGCTTTAGGATATAGCCAATCTTGTCAGTGACTCCTTTCATAAATGGTAGCACAGCAGGTACTCGCTCAACAGTGGCTGCTTTCACGCGGTCACGGTGATGAAGACGCGGCACCCGAAGCTTGTTGTCTCGCAGTACTTGCTTAACGTGTTGAAGCCCGGTTGCCAGGTGATGCTCATCACAGATCCCTTGTGCTCTCTGAAACAAAGATTTACCCACGGTAGCTAACTGTGTTGGATGGTGGTGAGATTCGCCGTTTAGATACTTATCCGTATGAGTATGCTTCCTATATCTCCTATACCTATCATACAGTATGGCTTAAGGTATTGTTGGGATTACGGATCACTAATACATCTAAGAAGGCTAGAGAATTATTTGCTTTTAATTCCATTGTGAATTGAATTTTTGAATTAATGGAATTAAGATGGTCTAGGAATATGGTCACTTTGTCAGATGGTAATATTGTGAAAGTATCATCTACATACCGCTTGTAGAACCTGGGTGTTATGGGCGAAGTTCGCAGAGCAGTCTCCTCGAAGTCCTCCATAAATATGTCGGCAACAACAGGGGATACTGGTGAGCCCATGGCCACTCCATCTACTTGCTTGTAGAAATAACTATTCCACAACATATAGCCAGATGTAAGGCAATGTTCCAAAAGGTCAGCATATTCCATTGGCATGTCATTTTCCCTTAACTTTCTTCTTACTATTGTTATGCAGTCTTCCACAGGTAGGCAGGTGAAGAGAGATTGCACATCAAAACTGACCATTGTTTCATTGTCTCTGAGATGTAGATGTTTGATCTCATTAACAAAATGGTATGAATCCCGAGTATGTGCTCTGGTTTGTCCACGCAGTGGTGACAGTACTTGGGCCACATGCTTAGCCAATCTATAAGTTGGTGAATCGATTTGGCTTACAATTGGACGTAATGGAGCATTAGCCTTGTGTATTTTCGGCAACCCATACAGCTTTGGTGGTTTTGGACAAGAAGGAATTAAATATTTGACGTCCAGATTCAATGTCTCGGAGTTTTCTTTAATTATATCACTAGTAGTTTTCAAAACTTTGTTCGTTGGATCGGTTTTGACGTTTTTATAAGTACTTTCATCCGATAATAGTTGTTTAATTTTATCATTGTAATCTGACGTATCCATAACTACAGTAGCATTGCCCTTATCTGCGCGAAGAATTGTTAATTCCCGTCTGTTACGTAGGTTTAATAACGCCTTGTATTGTTCGCGAGGAAGATTTAGTTTGGGCACAGAACTTCGTCGTAAAGCTGACGATATATCTTGTCTGATGGCCTCCGAATCTTCCTTCTTTATATTATTTTTCGTCAGACAATCTTCTATATTACAAATGATTTCGTCGAACGGGATTTTACTAGGAGTTATGGCAAAATTTAATCCTTTTTCTGAGACTTTTATTGTGTTATTGTCCAATTGACAGTTTGACAGGTTGACAACTGCGCGTGAGCTGTCATTGTCTGTGGTGTTCGGTTCGTTATTTTTGACATTTGATTTATTTTGTTCGTTATTTTGACAAGGATGATCCGTGAGGCTATTGAAATTAAAAAACATCCTAATTTCAATAGAGAAGATGGCTGGCTCTTACCACCTGCTTGGGATCATATTATTAATATTATCAAATCAAAATCCAAGCATAATATGTCACAGATTAAAGATACAGTTAGCACTTTCTGCGTAGATAGGACTAACCAAAATATTGATGTATCATAGGGTAGTTTCGAATAACTTTGTAACATTAGGACGTATGACACCTCAGTCCTCCCGTGACCATGGTTGCTGTAAAGTATCCGAAACGTCGGGCTTGTAAAAATCTTAATAAACCGCGATAAAATCCGTAAAAAAGTGTTTCATTATAAAGATTTCAGAGAGTTACAATCTGTAACGACGGTAAACTTCCTACCATGAAGATATTGTCGGAAATGTTTGATAGAGTTACAATCGTTAGAGTATCCAACTCGTACGAGTACTTGCTCTCAGCAGGGAATGTTCTCTTGTTAGAGTAGGCTACCCCTCGTCGCTTACCATCAGTCGTGACTCAGATCAGAATTGGTCTAAAACCTACTAGCATCCGTGTGGAGCTCTACTGAAAGCTCTGTGTCAAAGTTGAGATGATTTTCTGACGAATATTTTCGTGCTCGGGTCTCGAATAGTCAGTAAATCTAATCCTCGCACGTCTGTCGTCTTGGTTCTACAATTCGCTCGACGCTACACTACTTAAAGCCCGTCTTTCTGCAGTTGAAGCATTTTATAGCGGTTAGCCTCTGTCGTTTATAATCGGGAGCACTTGATGTTTCATCGGCGGTATTTATATTACGTTTCAACTGCGAGAAGGCATTCAATTCTTTTAGAAGTTTTTATCTTAAATGATATTCGTGGTAAATGCCAACCGTTGAAGTCGCGGGTCAAACTGTTATATGTGAGCCAGTACAGTAGCCACGGCGATCTCCTCTTTACTGACATCATTCCAACGATTTGTTAGTAATGATATCAAGCGACTTGCATATGCTTTTCTACATTTAATGTTCCCCGCTAACGTTTCCGTCGAAATAAACCTCGAGGTAAAATGTACCTTGAATTTCGCTATGTAATTCTTTTGTATGCAATCTGAGACAGAGCTTACCGAGACGCTGGCGTCCCAGAGATGGCCCGATTGCGGCATATATAAATATACTTATTAACATTAACACCTTGGCAATTAATGCCGTGACGCTGTCATGTCGTGTCTCATGACACTAATACGCGGCCGCTCTCGACCCCTTTCTGCGTGCGCGCACCTGCAAGCCCTATGGTGCAGTGGATGTCTATTGATTATCACTTATCAGGTGACCTTCAAGCGCCCAATACATTAGTAAACAGAATATATTATATTTTCTATTGCAGGTAATGCAGATCCAAAATAAGAATAAGAAGATGACGAAACACACCTTAGTGATGATTTCATGTTTGATGATGAAGATAATGAACCTATATTCACAGAATCTGTAAAGACTGTTAAAGAAGTTGTAGACAATGAACCTATATTCACAGAATCTGAAAAGACTGCTAAAGAAGTTGTAGAGGAAAATGAAGAGGTTCCAACAAACATAGAGAATAAAACAAACGATAAAAATAATGAGAAGCAAACAAAAACAGCAACCGAAGAAAAAAAGTAACACAACTGTAACCAATTCACCACCAAAAATGATATAAACGACGTAGGTAACAGATAAAGTGAACAGTACACCTGAAATACAGATACCGAATAGGCCTTCTCAATATCTATGCCTGAAACAACCAAAGAAAGTGTAGACAAAGAAAAAACGTCACAAAATGATAATGCAGGTGTGAGTCCCAAGAAGCTAAGTATGAATACATTTGAAGTGATCGATGAGCCATATTATGAAGATGAAGACCAAGTAGATGATGCAAACATCTGCGAGTTGCTCCGGAGGAGTTGTTTTAGATGAATGCGGCTCAGATGACTAGTTGATTTAAGAATGTACACTAATGTACGCATTGTTCGAATTCCATAAATAAATTATTTTATGTAGTTATCTTTAAATTATTTTAATGTTTTTTATTTTATCCACCAATGCTTCAGTTTGCAGAAATTATATATATTTGTTTATATACATACAATTGAAATTTAAAACTCATAATACTGCCAAAAAGAAGCAATTGTCGAACACTTTAATCTGCCTTTAATGTGTAAATCCCAATCTATTTATCTTTTACCTATCTATATAAATAAAAATTAATCGTCAAAATATATGTACAGTTGTTTTATTTCACGAAAGCGAGTGGCCCATACTTGTAGTTGTAATATGTACAGACGTGTGTTCTTGTGTGAGATAAAATCTTGTGTGTAAAGATAATGTACATAATATTAAAAATTATTTCTTTTGTCATAAATATGCTTAATGATAGATCGATTTTTTTTATTGATGGTAAACAAAAATATTCTAGAGTGCTATCCAAAGGCCAAACAGGTAATTATATAAGTACGTGGAACATTTTTTATAGTGGGAGGGTAGCGTTGTGCCGTGCTCCCGGCTGCATGGGTAACAAGCAAGATGGTGGCATCTTGCTTGTTTCTCCCGTGAAACAGCTTTGCTGTGTTTCGGAGAGAAGGGCAAGTAATTACTGGCACCGAGACTTAACATCTTATGTCTCAGGATAAGCAACACATATATGAGTTGCCTGGGCTCGTTCCAGGTAAACTAGTTTATGTTCATGGACGACGTCGACCACTTACCATCAGGTGGCACGTTTGCCAGTTTGCCTATCCAACTAACATAAAAAAAATAGATAGCTATTATACTTAATGCAATTGTTGACAAAAAAATTAAAAATACCCATCTCATATTTACTGATGCTTCGAAACGTGTTATTACGTTTAGATTTATGGTACAGTAGGCGTAGGAATCTTCCACCATCAATATAACATTGTACAGAAATCAGAAAGTAAAACTCCTTCCAGAATCTTCTGTTTTGTCTGGAGAGTGCTTGGGTATTTTCAAAGCCTTAGAATATATTATATATTCTACACGTCATTATTATTACTTTTGAAACCGGTGCCGTATTTGTTGTTGTACCCTACCTACCTACCTTTTGGCCGACACCGACTCCAAAAGTAATAATAATGACGTGGTAAATGCAAAGATTGTATATTAGTAGAAGAACAAGTTGATTATAAATTGTAGGCACAAAAATTAAGGAAATTATTTTATTACTTTTTAGTTTTTTTTTTTGTTTAAAATTTTTTATTTCTTAATTTTTAGTAATTTCAAAATTCGATAACTGATTTTATTTGTCTGAAATATGGGTAGAACTATTAAACGCGTTACTCAGATAACATAGCGCTAGAAAGGGTTTAAATCATTACATAACAAATGAAAAAACCGAAATGGTATTGTGTAAAACTAATTGAGAAATAATTGAAATCAATCACGGCAGATTTGCTGCTATTCATTAAATAACTCCGTTATATATAGGTATAGACCATCACCAATATATATGTATAGAATGGATATTATGATGACCTTGAAATACTATGATGCGCTTCCACGGAACCGTTGTTTTTTTTTCATTTAACAACGACAAGTAATAAAATTACATGATCTTGGCATATTATTTAACCTAATAAAGTAAGCCCAATAAAAACTGTAAATCGTCGAGGATTCTCCTCTACTGTGTATAGTCTCCATCATCGGGCCTGTAATGGCGCTTATAACCCATATGGGTGCAAAGTTCTCATCAATTTAAATTAATTAAGTCCAAACACAAGGTAGCTACTGTAAACTATTGAGAAGTTCCCTTAACTGTCCTTTGTCTTCACCATCAGACCCCTAATGACAGTCACAACCCATCTAGGTGTAAAGTTCTCATCATTACAAATTAATGAAGCCCAAACACAAGGAGGAGTTGAGGAGTTCCCTCGACTGACTTTCGGCTCCAGCATCAGATCGACTCTAGACCTTCATTAAATTGTAGTCCTTCAAAACACTTTATAAAAACGTGGATTGATTAATTTGAGTATATTGAACTAATGTAAATATTGTGAATTGACTATTATGAACACTTAAGTGACTAAAGCAAGGTGTCGACGCCATTTTGTGAAGCTCCGCTGCGCGTCGTGTCTGATAGAAGTGGTCTCAGATAAGTATAGATCAATTAGCATTAATTATCCGATTGGCCAATTAGGGGTTAGTGTTAATTAGATTTATATTTGAGGCATCGACACACCGGAGAAGTAATTGAACAATTTTGTATAGCTCCGTGATAACCGCGGACAGTTTCTACCCCATTTGAATTCCGGATAATTATATATATATATAGCTTCCACTGCATTTCCTGCTAATCCAGATACGGGAATGAACAAACGCTTAATGCGTTCGATTCGTCTCTACGATTTTCGAAAATTCCCCTCGATTTCTCTGGGATGCCATCATCAGATCCTGCTTTCCTTATCATGGGACCATTTGGAAAGTATACCCTTTAGAACAAAAAAAGAATTTTTCAAATCGGTGTAGCCATCATCGAGTAATCAGGTAACATACATTAAATAAAAGATTCCGATGAATTGAAAACCTCCTCCTTTTTGAAGTCGGTTAATGAGTTGCCTGGGCTCGTTCCTGGTATACTAGTTTATGTTCATGAGCGACCTCGACCACTTACCATCACGTTTGCCAGTTTGCTTATTCAACTATCATAAAAGAAAAAAAAATGCCAGAAAAAAATCAACTTGACACTGGCATTTAGTAAATACTCATTGCCTTAGAAGAAAAAAAAATCAGCTTCGACTTTTGAGTTTTGACTACTTTTGAGCTTAACCACAGAGCTTAACCGTCGTTCATCAACCGTCAGTTTCGGACTACGATAAAATTTAAATCTATGTTTATCCGAGTTATATGTACTTAAATGTACATAATATCTAATATTTATAACTTTTATTAACGAAAAAACCTAAAAATAGATTTACAAAACAAAATAAATAGCCGCGAAATGAAAAAACTTAAGGAGCTTCAGTATCCTCATAACTTTATTATGAATTCAACTGAGATAGATTATTCAAAAAGTCGGTTAAAAAGAAGAGAACCATTCTGTAATATCACAGGATATTTTAATACAGAATTTAATGATTGTGTCAGGGTAAGTAATTCTCATTTCTCACTAGCAAGCATTGCCACATATAGCCAGTCCGTTAATTCATCCACTGCTAAATTTAGACCCTCTTAATGAAAACCAAGACGGCCGATCCCGATAGTAATATTATGTACCTAAGTGAAGTTTTTTAGGCAGACGGACAGATGAGCCACACGATGAAAAGTGACCAGTGTCGCTAAATCAAATATAAACTTAATAGTACCTTTATAAATACACTCTTTATGTCTTTATATTTTTAATCTAGCCATATGTAATATTGCAAATCTATGAAATACATAAATGATAAAAATGTTGTTTTAGATGCAGAACCTCAAAAATAGTTATTGCTCAGATGAAACCTTCAACAATTTTAATAGAATACAAACAAATAAACGGTCAGCAGATGAATCTTGGAACAATATGGACACAACAAAAAGAATGCAAACTGTAATATTGAATCATAACAGTACCCACTTAAATTGTGAAAAAAAACGTAAACAGCGACGACGAAGAAAACAAAATAACTGTTTAAATAAAAATACTTGTTCTGATTACTCAGAAAAATCAGATCATTCTAACAACACCAAAAATTATACAGGGGAATTTCATAATTACACTATAATTAAATTGAATACAACCCAAAATACACATACTAATCAAATTTTACCACGTAAGGACTTTAATAGTAAAATATTAGAAAATAAAAATAAAATATTTGACAAAATAGATTCTTCAGATGATGAAAGATATTATGAATCTAGTTTAAACAAATTTGATGATTTAAAAGCCATAAACTCTAATAAGTTTAACCAACCCAATGTTTCATCAAATATCATATACGATGAAATAGATTCTTCAGATGATGATACTTATTATAGAGCTGATTTGAAGTGCTATGATGATGTATTGACTTCTCAAACTTTAAAAGAAACCTTTGGGGTTATATCTGAAAACAAATCAAGAACAAGGAATGTAATATGTGACGTGAATAACCAAAACTTTAATCAAACATCACATAAAAATGAGAGCAGTACAAATAAATTATCAAAATATTCTAAATTTATTGACACAAATATAAAGTATTCAAACATATTATATCCGAATGTATCACCAACGGAAAAAATGAAAAATAGAATGCATAATGCTTTGCATGCTATATTATACATAATAAACGAAACTGTCTGCAATAATTTAAAGAGTAAAACCAATTGTTCTGATAGGAAACTATTTTACAGGTGTCTAAAATCTATTGTGTGTAAGCGTATTAAAACTGCACTTATGGGAAAACCTGTAGGTTCAAGAAGCGATATAATAGACACATACCTACGAACATATCCAAAAGAGACTGATAATCTTATTATAGCTCTGCACAGAGATTGTATAAACTATCAATTAGGTAGTTTTGTACCAGATCTTATCCAAACAGGTAATTATATAAGTATGTGGAACATTTTTTATAGTGGGAGGGTAGCGTTGTGCCACGCTCCCGGCTGCATGGGTATCAAGCAAGATGGTGGCATTTTGCTTGATTCTCCCGTGAAACAGCTTTGCTGTGTTTCGGAGAGAAGGGCAAGACAGGCAGTGTAATTACTGGCACCGAGACTTAACATCTTATGTCTAAGGATAGGCAACACAGATGAGTTGCCTGGGCTCATTCCAGGTAAACTAGTTTATGTTCATGGGCGACGTCGACCACTTACCATCAGGTGGCACGTTTGCCACAAAAAGTTCCACAACAAAAATTGGTTATAGATAAAAAGTGTAGTAAAACTTAGTGGTACATTAGTCAAGGATCTTACAATATGATTAACCTCAGGAATCATGCTTATTTCAGTGTTTTATTGTTTAATTCTGATTAAATACAAAGATAGTTTAAATATGTAGGTTTGTATATTTATAATTACTATTTATAGATGAACAAATTAATCTTTCAGATGATCCTAAACTATATTACAAGGTGAATATGATGCGATTAATTAATACTAAACTGAAGAAAATTATAACAGTCGTAAGTAGTGCATGGTTTTTCCTTTTTTGTTTAAAATAGGAATGTCAGTCCTATGCTTTCTTTTTGTTATCACTTCGGGTAGATCCTGACCCAACTTGGGACTCCCACCTGAGAGTGCCCATCCTAACTAAAACCACTACAAGCACCTTCAGCTGCTTTTTGGGGGGTCCCAGGTATGCAAGCAACAGACAGATCAGGATCACGCCTTGCCTGACCTATATTTGCTATTAAGAATACATCTATAAGGAAATTAAGTAGCCGTTATCACATGAAAATCATCTTTACTTTGGCTTTTGTCAAAGTTGTTGTCCCATATATTAACCTTTCTAAATTTGTTTCGATATCATATTTTTTTACAGATAGAAAACATGTACCAAGATCCCGATCAACAATTAGAGACCTTCCTCAACAAACCAATAGAGAAATGTGAGAAAGGAGAAAAAGACATGAAATGCGGAATACAAAAATGTATATCTTTAACCGACTTAAAAAAAGAGGATGTTATCAATTCGTCGGAATCTTTTTATGACAAGTTATTGAGTAGTACAATAGAAAGTCAATTTTCTAAATTATTGAAAAAGTTTAAGAATGTAAGTTTATTAAACTATGCATTGTTTTCTAATGATGGTTGGGACACTTTTAAAGGACAATATTATCTTTTATCACTATTTTTATTAAGTTTATATGTCTACTAGCTGTTGCCCGCAGCTTCGCCCGTGTTATCTTAGATTTACAGCCGCTTACGAATTGATGATGATTATTTTTATAGCCTAAGTTACTCCTTAAAACATCAGCTACCTGTCAGTGAGTGTCCCGTCAAAATCGGCCCATCAGTTTTCGAGATTAGCCAGAACAAACGGACAGACAGACAAAAATTGTAAAAATGCTATTTTGGTATATGTACTGTGTATACATCCATATGCACTTAGTAAAAAGCGATAATTATTACAAACAGACACTCCCAATTTTATTTATCTGTAAATACTCCTCTCTAATTTTATTTATTTGTCGTAACATTTCTCTGCTCTTAGTGGTATTTGTACATGACATTGGCTTCTGTTCCTGTCAGTTACACCAGTAAGACATTGTGGATGGTATTTTTTTAAATGTTAGTTGGATAGGCAAACTGGCAAACGTATCACCTGATGGTAAGTGGTCGACGCCGCCCATGAACATAAACTAGTTTACCTGGAACGAGCTCAGGCAACTCATTTATGTGTTGCCTATCCTGAGACATAAGATGTTAAGTCTCGGTGCCAGTAATTACACTGCCTGTCTTGCCCTTCTCTACGAAACACAGCAAAGCTGTTTCACGGGAGAAACGAGCAAGATGGTGGTACCCGTGCAGCCGGGAGCGCGGCACAGCGCTTCCTCCCCACCGGTAATATTAAGAGTCTTATATATATTAATAATCTTTCAGGAAATTGTAGTTATGATACTTGGGAGAGAGTCAAGCAATGGAACTGAACAAACTCCAAAAGATGTGATAACAACGGAAACAAACACTAAGTCAGTCAAGAACAGATGGGATTGAAACTTCTCTTTGTTGTAGGGATGTTTTCGTAAGAGCCAAGAGGTAGTGTGCCATGCTGCTTTTCAGCCGAATTAGGACGACATGACCGGAGTGGTACCTCTCGCTCGCAACACCGGCGTCAAGTGACAGCTATGCTGTCGCGTTTCATGCGGCTTGTGAGTTGCCGTTGAGAAAAGGAGGGCAACGCATCTGCATAACTTTTGGTTGTGCGGATGTCTACAAGCATCAGTAGTCACCATAAGGCTCCAACTGTTTGGTTGTCTCCTTACGAGTTATGACATAAACAAAAACTAAATTTCACAGGAAAATAATATTGAAAAGGTTATAAACCACTGCTCTGGATTATAATTCAATCAAGCATATTTGCTGTACCCCTGATTTGTTTTTTTAACTTCTGTGCTCCTTTTTTTGTCAACATCTGCTCACGGTGAACAAAGTTTTCCTTTTGTAGGATCTTTTGCAGCATTTGGCCAGCGCATAGGGTAGAACAATGTATGCCTTGTATTATACCTGAAATAACCAATACAGTATTATTATAATTAGTCAATGTAAAAGGTTAGGTTTATTAGGTTTCAGGTGAAATATTATCAGCGCAATAATAATTAAAGTAAGAAGCATGTAATATGGGAAAAAAAAAAGGAAAGTGTCCATTTTTGCTGTAAATAGCAATAATGGAGTATACATACTTCCACACTCCACATAATATAGTAAGAATAACGTTACCATTTATTTTTAATGATTATTTTTATAGCCTAAGTTACTCCTAATAACATCAGCTATCTGAAAGTGTAAGGCCCATGAAAATCGGCCTAGCCGTTTCAGAGATTAGCCGGAACAAACAAACAGACAGACAGACTAAAATTGTAAAAAAGAATATTTTTTACCGGCGACGGAACGGAGACTGTATATGCGTTTGGGGTGAGAGGCAGTATGTGTGTGCAAACCTATTTTGCCATTTATCTCCGAAACTACTAGTCCGATTTTGATGCGGTTTTCAGAGATGGGTTCGAATTTGATTGGTGCATGTTAATATAACTCACCAGAGAGCACTGCAAGAAACGTTTTTTATGCAATCCAATGTTGCCATTTTTCTCCAAAACTATTCTAATTTTGATGCTATTTTTTTTACAATTTTTGTTACGATTACAACTTACCAGGGGGCGCTGCAGTAAACATATTTTGTTTTGATGCGGTTTTTTATTTTTCCATTGACTTTGAACCGTCGTGGGTTTATTCAAGAATTGCAATTTTGCTTTTATGGTATATGTCCCATGTATACATCATATGCATATTACAAACAGACACTCCAATTTTATTTATCTGTATAGATAAGTGTGTGCGCTTATTTCTAACCACATTTAAAATACACCCTTTTGCGAGTGTGGCACCACCATTATTTGATACTTCATTTCATAGACATCCATCCATGTCTATGAAGTGACTTGAACTTGTTACTTCTATACTCCTTGTAACACTGCATCACGAGTCACGACCAGATAACAGTTAGCTGGTTAGCTGCTTACTATAGTCTGGCCACATAATGTTTTAGTACATATTTTGTATATGTATGATGTATGTATAAAATATGTATTGTTTGGTTTTATATTTGTTTAATAAATTAAGTTAAATAATTTACTCGTTTTATTTAATTTGGTCTCACTTGAATTAAACCAGTTTCTGAATGGAGGCACACCTAGGTGTGCCTCCATTCAGAAATTCAGAAAATTATTGAACTTATTCAAGACTAGCTTTTTGTCATGCCCTAAATATTGTGAATTTTTTTTATAGAAGAGGGGGCAAACGGATAGTCGGTTCACCTGATGGTAAGTGAAGAGCGACATCCACAGACACCCGCTACACCAGTGGATTAGCAGGTGCGTTGCCGGCCTTTCAGATATGAGTATGCTCTTTTCTTGAAGGTCCCTAAGTCGTATCGGTTCGGAAACACCATAGGTGGCAGCTGATTCCATATAATAGTCGTGCGAGGCAGGAAATGCCGTGTTGTTGTGGGGTTCCGGACATCGAGATGGTGTGGGTGAAATTTGGAGTTTTTCCGCGATGTCCGGTGGTGGAATTCTGCTGCAGGTATTAGTCCGAACAGTTCCTCAGAGCACTCCCCGTGGTAGATGCGGTAGAAGATGCAGAGCGATCCGACATCTCTACGTAGCGCCAAAGAGTCAAGCCGATTGGAGATAACATTGTTGTCGACGATTCGAGCCGCCCGGCGTTGATTGCGGTCAAATGGAAGGAGCTGATATTGGGGCGCTCCAGCCCAGAGGTGAGAGCAGTATTCCATGTGAGGCCGGATTTGCGCCTTGTATAATTGAAGGCGGTGTGAAGGCATGAAATACTGCTTCGCCCTATTGAGCACGCCGAGTTTCTTCGAGGCTAGTTTAGCCTTTCCTTCCAAATGACCATGAAACTGCACATCTCTCGATATATCGACGCCAAGTATCCCAATGCTGGCTGAGGCGGTTAGGGAAGTGCCTTCAAATTGTAGAGGAACGACGAAGGGTGATTTTTTAGCGGTAAACGCGCAAACTTGTGTCATGTTGGGGTTAAATTGGACTAGGTTAAGTCGCCTCCATTACGAGACTCTGGCCAGCAAAGACTCGATTTCAGACACAAGTTTGTTCCGACACTCATCGACTTGTTTCCGAGAAATATTAGAGCGGCCAGTGTATAAGGCATCACCAGTGCTGTCATCTGCATAACAATAAATGCCGCTGGTTTGCAGCATATCATTGATATGCAGAAGAAACAAGGTTGGAGATAGTACACAGCCTTGCGGAACACCAGCATTGACAGGCTTGAGGTCTGAGCATGCATCGTCAACAACGACCTTGATGCTCCTGTCTGCCAAAAAACTGGTGATCCACTTACATAATTTCTCGGGAAGCCCATAAGATGGTAGCTTCGCTAGAAGTGCTTTATGCCACACCCGATCAATGGCCTTCGCTATGTCCAAACTAACCGCCAGCAAGGGGGAGGCCCTTGCTCTCAACTGCCTCCGCCCATCGCTGCGTTAGGAATGCAGCTGAACGATTCCGTTGATAGCCATATTAGCGATCGCTAATCAGCTGGTGCTCCTCCAAATATCGCCGCTGCACCTTGGGCGAAGCGAATTGAGCCGAGCGGGCCTTTTGTACCCCTCTTATAAGAAGAGGGGACAAAAGAGCAGGGGCGAGGACGGGAACCTCACCCCATTGTACTGTCCCGACGTTGGGAGGGGTTGTTCTGTGGCGCGGGATAACCCCTCTGTGGAGGTGGCGTCGGTCCCCGAGGGACTGACTATAGTCGTCGAGGTGCCCTGTTTGATCAACTGATCCGGGGCACCTCACCAAAGGCGGCATTGGTGGCACTCGCCGGGTTTTAGTGGGTAGCGCTGCGTCCACTTTACCACCTTTCGGGCGCAGCGAGTCCCACATACCGGCGTGGGGAGACCTACTCCCCCGCGGGATGCCTAAGAGTATTTCCCAGTGGTAAAGAAAAAAAAAAATAGTTGAAACATTAAGGGTAAGTTTATCTCAAAATCATTCTACACGACAAAATAATAAGCACAGAAACAGAACATAAAAAGTGCCAACCTTTACCCTACTGCCAACTGTGTATAGTAGGTAGTAAGTAGGTACCATAGACCATTAATATTATTATGGTACTAGTAACTTTGAGGTGGGAAATAAGGTAGTACCATAGACTTAGAATATACTGTCAGTTAGTATGTACACAGTAGGTTAGAAAACATATCCTAGCAACTGTCAGTTAAAAATGTTTTATCAATAATGACATGCATTCGTTTACATTATTATGCTAGCTAAATTATAAAGTGTTTAGGTAATTCCATAATAAGTTGTTTTTGATATCCTTTACTATAGTTAAAAATGGCGCGGAAAGAAGAACCAAAAAGTAAGATTTAAAAAAAGCACCGTTCATTGTTTTTTTTTTCAGTATTGAGACTAAGTTTTGCTATTATTACAGTTCAGCCGAATAATGATTTGGAGAAAAGAATCATAGAAGCGTTTGAGGTCTTCGACCATTCTGGAAAACAAGTTGTCGATGTCAGAGAAATAGGGACTATACTCCGCTCTTTGGGTAACAAAATGATTTTTTTTAATGCTAGATAGGAAAACTAGTGTATGATCTGATTAGGTTGATGGTAAGTGGTCAACGTCGCCCATAAACATAGCAAGTTAAAGCGAGGCTAACCGAGAATACCTAATTATGTTAATACGCTTGCACCCTGCTCCCGTATGTATGCGCGGGCGAAGCTGCGGGCAACAACTAGTTTTTGAGTTACCTATATATTTATAACTAGCTGTGCCGCTCGCAGCTTAGCACGTACTTAGGTACATAGATTTACAGCCAGATTTACAGGTTGATGATGATTATTTTTATAGCCTAAGTTACTCCGTATAACATCAGCTAAGTATTTGCCAGTGAAAGTCCCGTCAGAATCGGCCCAGTAGTTTCAGAGATGAACCGGAACAGACAGACAGACAAAAATAATAAAAAACGTTATTTTGGTACCGTGTTTACATCCATATTCGTTTAGTAAAAACTGCTTATTTTAATATTACCTACTAACAGACACTCCAATTTTATTTATTTGTTAATCTACTGTTCTAGGCTCATTATAATGAAACAATTTTTACGGATTTTATCGAGGTTTATTTAGATTTTTACAAAATAAAATCCGTCAAAACTGTTTCATTATAATGGCTGAAATTCGCGTAAACATTAGAAAACGATACTGTTCTAGGGTGTTGTCCAACGGAAGCCGAGATTCAAGAAGTAATTCTGGCCACAGAAAATAAAGAAGCAACAGGGAATGTACCTTTAATTAATTTTCTCCCTTACATGGTGAAAGCTATGACGGATCACAGGCAAGTTTTGATGTCATGTAATGTCATGCCATGTAATTTATTCAAGGCCCTCATCATCATCAGCCTTTATTTTTTTTAGGCTGGTGTAACTAAACAGCACGTAGATCTCCGTTCAGTGGCCGCGTTTAGGCTGATATCGTTGCAGGATGTTGAATAAAAGAATATTAAATTCGAATTATTATTCGAAATTTTAATAAGTTCATAAGAACGAATTTAAATTTCGTATTTAAATAATTATAAAATTAAGTGTACCTACAAAATATGGTTTCTACTGTGTTTTGGAATGCTCAAAGGCGATGAGAGTAATTTAAGTTATACAGATAGATCGGTTGGCCGTAGGAGGCAGGTGGCGGAGGGTCGGCCGTCTTAGCGTTCACTGACAGAGGCCTATTAGTGTTTACTAAATACAGAAACTTGTGGAATATACAGGGAAAGCCCAAATGGAGACCTCCAACCGAACGAGATGGGATGCTCGGTCAGGCCGAAGCCCGCTTGTTATTATTTCAGCTGTCGAATGTATAACGCCGAACTGTGGCGCTAATTGGTATGCCACAAACTGGCTTAGCGTGGGTAGACAATGTGCAGGCCTTAGGAATTGCGTCTTACGCAATAGTTGTTTTAGAGAAATTTGCGGAAATTTTTTCAGCGATTCTCAAAGTGTGGATTATGAAAAAAATCGTATTTCAAAATCTTTGCAATGAGTATGATTTCTTTAGATTCTATCCCGCCAGTGCCGAAAAATTGCTGGCAGCGTTTAAGTTTTTCGATAAAGAAGAGCGAGGATATTTCTTAAAGGACAAATTCTCTCAACTAATGCTGGAAGAAGGAGAGCCGTTTACTCAGGTAGATTTTTAAGAAGCTTTTAAGAGAATATTAAAATCAAAATCAATTTTTTTTTATCCAAAATAGTACCAATACAGTATCTTTTTGAACGTCAATTGAATCTACCACCGGTTTCAAGGCTAGCCCACTGAAAAGAACCGGCGAAACAAACTCAGTGGAACTAATCTTTTCAAATATGTATTATATTACAACTTTAACATCTTATCCTGAAATGCCTGGGAGGAACGCCTTATTCCCAGGGTGTGGTATCTTCCATGAAATCTTTAACTTTATAATATCCTTTACCACACAAACGCTCTTTAACAACTTTTTTGAATTTTGAATGGATAGCTTTTGAACGTTTTCTGGGATCCTATTGTAAAAGCGTATACAGTTGCCTTTAAAAGAATTGCATACTTTTGATAGTCTAATCACTGGTACATCTAACCTGTGTCTATTAGCTTATCTTGCCCATCTTTCCGAAACACAGGTAAGAGGTACTGCCATGCTGCTTTGCATCCAAATTGGGCCGGCACGACCGGGGTGGTACCTCTCGCTCACGTGCTCGTCACGCTCGGAGGTGAAAGGCTCAATCGGGTGAACTCGGGACCGCCGAGCTTGCCCGAGCGAGAAAGATAGTCTGCTGCTCTTCACTGTGTCGCTGTGTTTACTTACACAAAAAAGAGATACCTATATTATAAAGGAAAACAAATGACTTAGCCTAAGTAAACTTTGTTATCTTAAATAATTGCAATAATTGCGTATAATATGGCAAAAATGACAATTGTATTTCACCATATAGATACATGATAAGTTTTCCCTTCTATCGGCGTCTCGTAAACAACTTCGCTGATAAAACCGAAATATCGAGCTCTGTAAAATAAAAGAGAAAGCATGGCAAATATCCTGTTGTAAATACATAGTTTTAATACATTAACATTGGGATGGCCAGCGTTCAGGAAGCTTAGCCTGTTCTCATGTCGTCTATACTGTAGAGTTTGAAGACTCTTCAGAAGAAGTCTTCGACCAATGCGTTCTCCTCGTGATGATCAACGGGGCTGAAACGTGGCCTCTAAATTTACGACTGGTCCGTAAGTTTGCCGTAGCTCAACGTGCTATGGAGCGTGCTATGCTGGGTGTTTCTTTGACAGATAGGATTCGAAATGAAGACATCCGCCAGAGAACTAACGTTACCGACATTACGCAAAGAATAAGCTCGTTGAAGTGGCAGTGGGCTGGTTACACACTCAGGAGGACGGATGTCCGATGGGGTAATATGGTTCTAGAGTCTAGGCCACGTTTAGCTAGACGAAGTGTTGGTCGGCCATTAACCTGGTGGGAAGACGATCTCCGTGCGGTGGCCGTTCCGTGTTGGATGCGAGTGGCAAGGGATCGGCCGTCTTGGCGTTATTGAGCAGTGGACGGAATGATGATGATGATGATGACGAACAATTTATCATTTGTTTGCTTTTAGGAAGAGTTGGATGAGATGATGCAAGCCGCCCTAGACCCGGTCACTGACACGATCATGTACGAATATTACATCAATCAGCTGATGGTAAGTCATTTGACCTATTGCTCTTCAGTCTTCGGGAATTAGAGTACTGATTAATGTCCTTTATTTGTAAGAGGTAGTGCCATGCTGTTTGCAGCCGAATTGGGCCGGCACGACCGGGATGGTACCTCTCGCATAACACCGGCGTCAAGTGACAGCTCGGTTGCCTCCTTATGACATAAAAAACGTATGCACAAAGAAGTTAGTCTTTCCCCATAACCGTTTTCCTATCCTTACCATGTCCTCAATAGGTGGCACCAAAAGAAGTATACGAAATCGCGGACAAAATAGAAGAAGAAAGAAAGAGACAGGAAGCTTTAGCTCCTAAGAAAAGACGCGCGTCTTCTCTTCTAAGGGCCGCCCAGAGTTAAAAAGAATTTTAAAGGTTACAGACATCGAATTATATTAATCATTTATTAGTTTAGCTAAGAGCGGAACTATTATAAAAAAAAAAAAAAAAAAAAAAACCAAAAATTCCAGACCATCTTCTGAACAGGCAAGGAATAATATAGTTGAAGTGAAAAATTATTTTGGCGAACCGCACTCAAGATTTCAGTAGGCTGTGAGTAAAGCGGATCCGTCACGCTCCGAGGTGAAAGGCTCGATGGGGTGAACTCGCGACCGCCGAGTGTGCCCGAGGAAGAAATATACAGTTAGCTGCTGAGTGCTGTGTTTACTTACACGAAATAAGTTATGTTTCCAATTTTGTCGGCAGTCCCTATGACTGGTAAGGTATTTTCGCAGTAAATTATTTCATTTAGCACATAAGGTGGGAGAGATACGTTGTGCCACTCTCTCGTCTTCGTAAGTGCCATCTTGCTGCTTATTCCTCCCGTCAAACAGCTTGTGTGTTTCAGAGAGAAGGCAGGACAGGCAGTGTATTTCCTTTTCCGTGTTCAATGGGAGGCAGAAGAGCCTTGAAACGCGCACGGGATTGTTGTGCTGATTCCCTTTCCAAAATCGTGTTCTATTCAAGGCACGTCGCCTCCAATATAAATATATAGTATTATGTTAGTTCTTTTCATTTTTTTTTTAAATAATATTTTATGCCCTGGTTACTCTTTTCTATTAACTGAATAAAAAATTTTTTTTTATGGACTGAACTTAGTGCATTGCCAATGACGAGTTAATATTTAGTCTGTAATATGGAGAAACGCCCCTCTAGTCCCCATCAATCAACTATCACTTCCCGCTCTCCAGAACAGTCCACCACAAAATTCACCAACCAATCACAACCGCACGCTAAGATACTTCCCGCCGACCTGCAATATAAAATTGAGACAGGGTATATGTCACTAAACTCACTATATTGTCTTCTCTATTCTGCCAATGTCAAGTATTAAGTAAAATCTCAGTATATTATAGTAAAAACATTTTTTATTATTTCAGGTGGAAGACGAAGTAGCTGACACTGAAGCGACCACAAAATAAACCAATGACAAATATGTACTTGAAATATTTTCGAAACCATAGACAAGATTTTTTTATTATATTCGGTGTTTTATTTCCGAGGGATCGTACAGACACAGCTGCTCATTGTATTCATTCTTTCGAGAAATTAAACACAGAGAAATATTTCAAAAGAATATAATATGCTTTGTTCGAAACCATGGACAATATTTGTAATATTATAGTGGCTGTTTCTATTTCTAAATTATAATAAAAATAAACGCCACTAATATTTTATCACAGAAAATCATAACTTGCAAAGCAAAGGGATGTTTTTTTAATTTTATTTGTTTATTGAATTAGTTATGTACACATACTCAAAAAAGTGTTATTTTCTATACTAACTAGCTGTTGCCCCCAGCTTCGCCCGCTTTAACTTTTGTTTAAAAAATAATTAAAAAATAAGGGGTGGACCACCCTTAACATTTAGGGGGATGTAAAATAGATTTTGACAGATTCTCAGACCAACCCGGTATGTACACAAAATGTCATGAGAATCGGTCGAGCCATTTTGGAGGAGTTTAGCCTTTTGAACGCCAGCGTATAAACGTCTCGCCATACCCCTGACGCTAAGCCACTTTTTCTGTAAAATTACCTTCATAAAATAAAGGGATGTTGATAACTTTATCGATATACAACTGAGTTTATATTTTCGTTTTTCTATTTTTTTAATAAACCGTACTCACAACAGGATATTTTATTTACCCAGCAACTACATCCCAATATAGTAATCTTTACACCGCATTTAACAGAGACTTTATCAATGTAAAAGCAGATATTAGAAAATTAAAATAACAAATTACGATGTGGTTACAACATTATTTAACATATTTTGTCTTGGTATAGCGACAATGGCGTGGCCAGCCAGGCATTTTTTTAGACATTCTCGCGTCTGAATTAGGGATGTAGTAGTGTACACGTTGTTAAACGATTGTATTAAGTTTTTTTTTTTATAATGAAGCACTTTTACTAGAGAAGTATTCTTACTAAATAATAAACATATTTAAAAATGCGCGGAGATTTTTAATTTTATAATGAAAAGATTAAATGGAAATCAGTATTTTAATAATTATTGTTTTTCTTAAGAATAATAAAAAAATTAACAGTTACATACATCGAACATAATTATAACCGAAATAGAGCGGTAATGTTATGTGTTTTGTTTGGCCAACGCTTTTTTGCACTCTGATTGGCCAACTGATGGCTATTGATTGATGATTGCCAGATGGGATGTACATCACTCAGATCACTGGTTGGTTGAATTGCTATTACTTCAGTGACAAATCCAGTGATTTGTCACTGAAGTAATAGCCATAAAATTTTAATTTTATAACTCACATTACTACTATATACGGTTATATGCTAGATGATTACATAAAATAAAATAATAGAATTACGAATCAATCTTACACTATCACAAATCTTTGAAAAAAACCTTTTATTATGCTAAGTACTACATAGATAAATCACATATTAATATTTAAAATCACAAATTATATGTATCTTAAATGTAATAATATGTGGTATTAAGATGTGTATTATGTAATAAAAATCTTAAATTTATGTATACCTAGTATAAAAGAATTAAATATATTTCCGTTTTCTGGTACCCGTAACACATCTTACCACGGGACCAGATTGGCGTGGTGTAAAAAGCGTACAGAGATATTATTATTATTATTTTGTTTTTAATATGTAATACTTTATACAAGCACATGGACCATAGTAGTCTGTAATAAAGATATTTGAATTTGAAAGTAGCTCAAACTGTTTATTCGTTCCTTCTTTCTGTTGTTTTTGTTCTTCTGAGTTACTCGAGTCTATTGTTGTTGTACCACAGGTTGCTTACCTGTGGTCCATACCCTTACATTTATTTAAAAAATATCAATCAATATCTGTATGTACGTCCCATCGGCCAATCATCCATCAATGGCCATCAGTCGGCCAATCAGAGCGCAGAACCGGCACAGTGTCGCAGCACAAATTTGGCGCAATTTGTTATCATACAAAACACATAACATTACCGCTCTATTCCGATTATATGCTCGATATTACAATCATTTGTCACAGCACTAGCTGTCTCTTATATACAACTATGGTGTGTGGAAAGGAGTGCCCTTTTATACTCATTTAACATCTACTTTTAAAACACTAAATTTATCAATATTTATGGTTTATTTATATTAGATTCATGCTATCAAATAAGGAATAAGGAAGCTTATACTTTTAAATTATATAAATAAAAACACTCAAAAGTTATGGTTACATTGTTTATTTCATGATATGAAACGACGTGTATTTTGTCACATATTGGCGTCATTGGCGGTCTGGTCCAGATTTCGTTTAGTCGCATATACTTGACAATGGCGTTCAAAGGTTAATTACAAACACCGTGACACGAGAATATTAGATTATATAAATAAATTAAATAAAATCATAAATTAAGGTTTATATAATAATACCAACCCTTATATTATGTCCCACTGCTGGGCATGGGTCTCCGTAAAATCAGGCGAGGAGGGTTTTGGGCCATAGTTCACCGATGCGCTGGGCCAATGCGGGTTGGTGAACTTCACACACCTTCAAAGACGTTTAATCTCATCGAGCATGTTTCCTCACGATGTTTCCTCCACCGGTTTAATAACATTTAATTAAGGTTTAATAATAAAATACTGACGTATCGATTCTTCTTCTTTTTTTAATCAGTTTAAAAGTACAATTTATATACTTTACACACGCAAATATTTGTATAAAACAAGTAATCGCGTCTTATGCTAAAATATTACTTCCGCAAAATGTAACGGTATGATCCTTAATCTATATGTTAATTTATTTAAATATTGAGAGACGTTAAATAATACTTAGGACGAAAGTCTTTTCCACGAAAAACCTCTTCTTAATATTTTTAAGGGTGTTTAATACAAAAGATATAATTGGTGTATATAAATTCATGTATCGAGTATTAAAAAAATGTATCTTGAATCCCATCATCATCCCCACCTACAACTTTTTTCATAAGGTTTATGAAACGCTTGGTCTAATTATGAACTTGACATCACCTGTAAATACAAAAATTATAATTAACTAGTGGCACCGACAGACGTTGTCCTGTACAATTTTTTTTTGTGAATCTAAACCATTCTCGAATCCACTTGAACACACACAAAAAAAATCATCAAGATCGGTCCAGCCGCTGAGGAGGAGTTCAGTGACATACACACGCACAGAAGAATTATATATATAAAGATATATATATATATATAAAGATTTTTTATTTATTTTGTATAATTAGTTTATTGTTTTGGCCCATAATTTTTCTTTCTTTCTAATGTATATTTTTGTATTCTAATGATTAATCCACGATGTTTAATCTTATTTTGATCTTTTATTTATTTTGTTTAATTAGTTTATTGTTTTGGCGACGTTTTAATGTTTTGTTTTATATTTTTAGTGGACACTTCACTGGTTTCTGTGTAATTTTTTAAACCTATTTTATGATTAATTGTAACCGTTTGTGTTCCTTGAAAAATAAATAAATAAATATATATACAGCCGGATTTTTTGAAGAACGGACATATTAGAGTAGCGTATAGAGCTAAAGATCCTCATTCCAAAAATATATCACAAGTGAAATAGGTAAGATACTATGCATCAAATACGCCGGACCACAAAAAAAGTGGCCGAACGTTCTGCCGCCAGCCATACCTAAGGCCCCGTTCGCACGAGTGTTTTAGTGTGTCGCGGTAAAACCCGACTTTGGAGTTTGGTATACTCAATTCGATGAAACGCCAAACACTTAAGGTCGAAAACCCAACAGCTCTTGACAAAAAAGCGCCGCACTTTAAAAACGCTTTCGTATGAACAGATACATGGTTATCCATTTGTACCATTCAAACTCTTTTTTAACGGTCGGTCAAAAAACTCTCGTGCGCACAGGGCCTAAGAAAGTCCGGCGCAAGCGATGCCGTTGTCGGCTTTTCACAAAGACATGGCAGTGCGATACGCGTCATTGGCCAGAGCGTTTGTTTTGTTTGTGTCAACCGGGTGTCGCGTATAATACGTAATTACTAATTACGTATTAAATCATGTCGAATGAATTTTCAAATGGAGAATATTGGGAGATGGTAAGAGCTTATGCTCTATCTGGTGACAGTGTACGTGGTGCGATAGACTTGTACCGCGAAACGTTTCCGAATCGTCGCGTACCTTCATACAGCGTGATGTTGGGGGTTAATCAACGTCTGCGGGAATTCGGGCAGTTTACAGTGCCAATGCATGCTCAAGGGAGAGGGAATCAGCCACTCCCCGTTCGTCTTCAAGTTGTCATTCTGGAGTATTTCGAGCATCACCCGTAAGGAAGAACTCGAGAGGCCGCTAGATGGTTTGGCATTGCGCAGTCGACAGTATGGCAACTTTTACACCGAGAAGGATTACATCCATATCATTTTAGGCCCGTACAAGAACTTGGACTGAACGACCATGAGCCCCGGGTGGAGTTTTGCCGTTGGTACTTATCCAACCTGGACAAGAACATTTTATTTACGGATGAAGCCACATTTACAAGACTGGGAGTGTTTAATGTGCACAATGAACATTGGTGGAGTGAGAATAACCCATATGTGACGCGACAGGACGCTTATCAACATAGATTCAGTGTAAATGTGTGGGCTGGTATTATTGGAAATTGCCTGTTAGGGCCATATTTCATTGACGATAGACTCGACGGTGAAAGATACTTGACTCTTGTGTCAAATGTGGTGAATGATATGTTGGATGACGTGCCTCTCATCTATCACCGTAACCTCTACTACCAAGTACCAGCACGACGGTGCTCCCGCGCATTACCAGGTTCGTGTTCGTGAGTATCTCAATTGTCAGTTTGGCGAGAGGTGGATAGGTCGTGGAGGCCCCGTGTCTTGGCCGGCTCGTTCGCCTGATTTAACACCCTTAGACTTTTATCTGTGGGGCGAGATCAAACGCCTAGTCTATGTGACAGAGTACGCAGATAGGGAGGAATTAAAAACACGGATAACAACAGCGTTTGAGACTGTGAAAAGTGATCCATTTGTACTAAACCGTGTCAAAGACAATATGCGCAAACGTACCGAACTAGGGGAGGTACTCATTTTGAACATTTACTTAGATTAATTTAGTAGTTATGTAAGTTGTGTAAATATGTTATTTTCAATTGTTGTAAATAGTATGATTCCACTTTTTAAATGCGCCAGAAGTACATAGGTGGTACAGTTTCTTTTATCTAACGTCATGTGAATACATTAACCCCTTGGCTTTCGTTAAGCACGCGCGCACCCAGACACAATGAAAAATCAAATGTGTCTCAAATTCGTAATGCAAAGGATTAACGATAAAGATAAATCAATTTAATTAACTTGTATCATTACTTTAGTACCTAGGTAGTTTTGCCTGTCCTAAGCCAGGATCAAAGTATGAAGGAAAACTGAGATCATATTTACTTTACATTACATACATTATTTATTTACCACTTATACAAAGTTCATTCGATTATTTTATACCTACCACTACCGTCTGTCTAAATTTAGCGCGTAAAATGCACGTGATAATACAATAGGGTGACCATATTCTGAGGCCAACAATGCATTATTTACATTTGCCTATATTTTGTTATTTATGTGGTTTTTTTTGGTGGTGGTAATTTTCTTTGATTGGTGAAACCATGTTCTATCACGTCCATGATTATGTCCGTTCTTCAAAAAATCAGCCATATATATATGCAACGTATTGTTTGACGTATGTGACGTACGTATGTATGTGCAACGTATTGATAATTTTTCCTCAAACAATACGTTAGGTATATGTGCAACGTATTGTTTGACGACTTTTTCGTTAAGATTTTGTATAGTTTGGGGTAGTATAAAATCAAAATCCAAGCATAATATGTTAAAGATACAGTTAGCACTTTCTGCGTAGATAGGACTAACCAAAATATTGATGTATCATAGGGTAGTTTCGAATAACTTTGTAACATTAGGACGTATGACACCTCAGTCCTCCCGTGACCATGGTTGCTGTAAAGTATCCGAAACGTCAAGCTTGTAAAAATCTTAATAAACCGCGATAAAATCCGTAAAAAAATTGTTTCATTATAATGAGGTTTTTTTAAAATTTATTTATTGATAGGTTTTGAACGTTTTCTGGGATCCTATTGTAGAAACGTATACATTGACCCATAAAAGAATTACTGACCTTATGTAGCCTAAAATATGGCACAACAAGTTTATGTTTGTTCCTTGTATTTTTATTGTGATTATCGCATTTTTTAACAAATTCGTTTATATTTTTGCGAACATACATCACGTTTACAAAAATGTATTGAGATGCTACAGTCAAAATGTCTATTTCTTTAAATTTCTCTCTTAATGATATTCTGGGACCCAGGCAGTAGATAGCCCGTATAGCCCGCTTCTGCAGTATGAACATTGTATTGACATCAGCGGAATGTCCCCAAAGCAAAATGCCGTAGGACATAAGACTGTGGAAATACGCATAATATACTAGTCTAGCCGTATTAACATCCGTAATTGACCTAATTTTTCTTTTTCTTAATTAAAAAACTGCAGAACTGAGTCTACTCGATAAGGTAGCTATATGGGACGCCCATTGGAGATTGGCATCTAAGGTAATTCCAAGAAAGGTAGTTGAATTCACCAAGTCCATTATCTCCCCACTTAATGTTACATTGGTTTGTACTTGCTTAACATTAGGTAGTGTAAATCTAATCAATTTAGTTTTATTGCAGTTAAGTAACAAATTATTGACACTAAAACAATGTACCATCTTTGAAAGAACAAAATACAAGATACTACGAAATATTGAAAGATTTCCTCTAAAAAGTGATTTTATTACATTTATTTTGTTTTTCATATGTATTGTGATACAATTCAACTGCACAAATCGTCATAATATTTTTTTTTCTCGAGACACGTTTGGCTCGCTTTGACATTGAAGACTACGAAGCGGCTCGGCGTTTGGAGCCATGATGGCTCCAAAAAAGGTGCTTCAAAATGGGCGCGTGGACTTGATTTCTATAGTGTAATTATTCTAAGATCGTAAGGAAATTAATATTACTAAGGATCTCACCGATGCTCGTTCCGTCCATAGCTAGTATACTATGATACTCAGATTTGTCAGCTAGCCCGATGATCAAGAGGTTGCTATGTTTTTTGTGCTTCTTTTTGTACCTTATGCTGTACTTACTTAGGAACCCCCGTAGTAACTCGTTCGAGGGTAGTTTTGGAAGACTTAAAAGCTAAAATAATTAATACAATGAATATGGCACCGAAACATCTTGTCTCAGAATAGGCAACATAAATAAGTTGCCTTTTTTTCTTTTACGCCGGGAAATGCTCTGAGGCATCCCGCTGGGAAGTGGGTCTCCCCAGACGGGTATGTGGGACTCGCTGCGCCTGAAAGGTGGTAAGGTGACTCAGCTCTACCCACTAAAACCCGGTGAGTGGCACCAATGCGCCGGATCTGTTGAGCAAACAGGGCACCTCGACGGCTAGTCAGTCCCCTCCACAAAGGGTTTTCCCGCACTACAAAACAACCCCTACCAATTTCGGGACAGTACAATAGGGTGAGTTTCCCGTCCTCGCCACATGCCCCCTGCTCTTTTGTCCCCTCTTCGCTTTTAAAAAGAGGGGTACAAAGAGCCCCCTCGGCTCAATTAGCTTCGCCCAAGGTGCTGGGCTCATCCCAGGCTACTGAGCCCCACCGCCACGTCAAGGCCTGAGCCATGGTGGGGTCGACCACTTACCATCAGGTAGGTCTGCTAGTTTTCCTATCCAACTAACATAGAAAGATGTCTCTGCTATTGTTTTATTTTTCTTTTTTCTTTTCATAAGAAATATGCAGATTGGAGTACTTGGTCAGATTGAAGATAATGTTAAGAGTTCTGAGCAAGCATGTCACTTATGTATAGAAATATCACTGCGCTTGTAACTAACTTCAGCCAAGATAAATTGCACCAACACTGGTACAGCTGGTGAAAATGAATTGCGCGAATTTCATGGGATAGTTTTCAAAGTTTAATTTATAGTTACGTTAGTAAAAAAAACACGGAAATCATGAATGAAATAAATGCAGGAATTTGGAAATAATACATGGACAGTACTTACTCTAACTTCATTTTCATTTGTTTGTTTTTCTTTATCTATCTTTTCATCTTTTGATTTTAATTCTATACTCTCAGAATGGTCTAATCTTTCTGTTCCTTGGAGATTATTTGGTATATTATCATTTTTATCTACAATTGGTATACTATTAAGAGTGTTTAGATCATTTTGTTCTGACGAATTAAGTTTATTGCCGTGTATGTTTGTATTTGCTACACTAGTTATTTTAGAATTATCTTCCTTTTGACTGCCATCGTGTTCAACAAAAACATCTTTAGCTGCATTTATATTTTCATCAACGCCACTTAATCTATCTTTGTTTTTTAAAGAATCTACATAACTTGGCTTTGCGATACTATTCCCTAAAAGTTTATCAGTAACTATTTCTTTTACATCTTTTGGTATTTTATTCATGTCTTTGGAATTTGTCTCATTTTTGTCTTTACTATCACTTTCGACTCGTGATTCTTTGTTTGTTTTCATACTTTCAACGTTTTTAAGTATGATTGACTTAACAGCATTATATTCCTCATCTTCGCGCAATAAGGACACCATGTTCTGAAATTATTTACGAATTAACAAGAAATTTTATTAATAGCTATAAATCTGAAAATTCATAGCTATTAATAAAACGAGTTATATGCCTTGTTTTTCACTTTTGTTTTGCAAAGCTCGACATTATATTTTGACATTATGCCCGAATATTCTGTTCAGAGAAACAAAAGTGAAAAACATGTAAAAATCTCTGTTTATATGCTTTTAAATATGTAACCATGTTAATTTAAAATCTTATATATAAATTCAGGAGTATAATCCCCGCAAATTGCTAATGCGCCTGGCCGCTATTTTGATGACGTAGCGACCACTCAGTAGCGTTAGCATTACTGCGAGAAAGCATTGTTATTTATAAATGTTGTTGTTAAGTTTGGTAGACAATTTAATTCGCTACAAATAATGTTTACGAGATGCAACGCAAAAACCTTTTAAATCCTTTATCTAAGATGGCGGCGTGGGAACAAGGGTGGCGATCCCACAAACTTGAACTTAACCTTATACTAACACCCCCTACACATAAAAAAATAAAATTGCGTCCTCTAAAAATGCAACCCTAAATGCAACTTTTCAATTGACTAGTTGGAAATTATTCAAATACCTGTAGAAAATATAATAATCTGTAGAAAATTCAATTAACATTAATCATGTTTTCATGTCAACATTAATTCAATAATTATTATTAAAGTTATTAAAGTTATTGTTTTTGTTAGCTGTACTTTTTAGTTGCGGATGACGACACGCGGATGATATTATGACAAGGTTCCAGCGCATTAGCAATTAGCGGAAATCAGCAAAAACATAGTCTTTAAATTATCATTATATACGAAGCAACTACTTGGCATAAAAAGATGTCACAATATAAAATGAAAAGAAAAACTTTGTCATGGGATTTAATTTTCATTGAGAAACTCGAATGTTTTTACCAGAAAATGTTTAGGAGTCAGTAGTAGACTTCAGTCATCTATAAACGTTGTTTCATTATAATGAGTGCAATTCGCGTAAACATTAGAAAAAAAACCAGAAACGTTAAATTCGTAATAACTTACATCTTCTAATAAATGAAGCTTTTTTAAAAATGCCTCCTCAACTATCTTTTTTATTTCTTCATTGTTATATTCGTCCGTATTAGATGCATTAATTATTGAATCTAGTTCTTTTGCCTTTTCATTTGCTTCTGCTTTGCATTTCCATAATTCAGAACCAGTCTTTTTATTAATCTGCCCAACCTGTAAAGATATACCAATGTATCGGATAGAGTAGTGTGAGCCATGAAATTCCGAAACTGTTCAGCGATTTGTCACTGACGTTATAGCAATTCAACCAACCAGTGTTCTGTATGTACTTCCCATCCGCCAATCATTTATCAATGGCCATCAGTCGGCCAATCAGAGCGCAGGATTGGGACAGTGTCGCAGCACAAAGTTGGCGGAATTTGTTTTCATACAAAATATATAACATTACCGCTCTATTACGGCTATATGCTCAATGAGCGTGAGATGACGATGGTCTGCTGGTACAGGCTCGGCTTCGAAGAGGTTTTGAGCTACCTAGTGCATATTCAAAATGGGTTTTTTGCATTTCTATGTTAACGTCGCCTGCTCACCGCTCATGCAAAATATCGCAAAGCAATCGGCAAATTTGATGTTGTGTGAAATTAGTAAATCATTACACTAGTAATTACGCCTCTACGCCTTATTTCGGATAGGAGACGTATGAAGTACGTATATTGGAGTCAATTATCATGTTACGAACTATAATAAAAAACGTGTTGATTAAATAGTCTGCGCCAACCGAATTATGAAAAAACGCAAACAAAATATATATAAAAACTTACTTTTGAGATTGTCTCCGAAATTTTTTTATTCATCATATCATCCACCTTTGCTTCTAAATAAGACTTCTCTTTATCTAAAAATTATATAACATGTTTAAGAAAAAATATTTTTGCACATAAAATAATCTTTTCAATAATTAAGCCATCATCATCATCATCATCAGCGTCCACTGCTGAACATAGGCCTCCCTCAATGAACGCCAAGACGGCCGATCCCATATTATAGCTTAATTTATTATTATTTTCTTTTAAAGGCATTAGCTACTAGGCTATTAGCCATACAAAATACAATTATTCGGTCTGTAATACTGAGAAATGGCGGGAAGCCCCAAGCAGCGCGGCTTCGCCCCTCTAGCCCCCATCAATCAACTATCATTCCCCATTCCATCCACCCAAGGCTGTCCACCACAATATTCGCCAAACAATCACATTATATATTACAGAGATTAAGTTTTTAAAACAAACACTATAGAAAACCGCCAGAACAGCCCTACTAAGAAAACCACTCCAGAACGGTACTCCATAAGATTCTCCAACCAATCACAATATATAAAGATCAAGTTTTTAAAACAAACACTATAGAAAACAACTCCAAATGGACAAAACACAAAATAACAATTAATTAACGGGAAACAAAAAAAACACAACCGCGCGTCACGATGCTTCCCGCCATTCCAACTTAATTTTATTATTATTATTTTCATTTTAAGGCATTAGCTACTACGCTATTAGCCATACAAAATACAATATTCGGTCTGTAATACGGAAAAATGGCGGGAAACCCCAAGGAGCGCGGCTTCGCCCCTCTAGCCCCCATCAATCAACTATCATTCTCCATTCCATCCACCCAAGGCAGTCCACCACAATATTCGCCAACCAATCACAATATATAAAGATCAAGTTTTTAAAACAAACACTATAGAAAACCACTCTGAATGGACAAAACACAAAATAACAATTAATTAACGGGAAACCAAAAAAACAAAACCGCGCGTCCCGATGTTTCCCGCCATTCTCCCATTCCAACTTAATTATTGAAAAGATTACTTTTTTTTAGATGAAAGATTTTTGACGTGACAACGTCTTAAATTAGGTTGCGGCTGGGAGTCACTTATGAAAAAGTGTAACGCTCGGTAACGTTACGATGAGTCACCGAAACGATGTCACGTAAAATCTTCGCCCGTAAAACCGACTTTACAGGCAACCATTTTTTTTTAATTTTGTTATGGCCAAGCAACAAAAAGTATTTACCAATTTCAGATTTTTTCAAATCATCTCGTTGACAAAGTACCTAAAAAAAAAGCATAATTTAAGGATTAATTATAATCAAAGAACGATTAAAAGAGCAACTAAGAATATTATCCATAGAAAGTATTTTTCTTGAAATCTGGAGTGCCACAAGGTTCACTTTCAGAGCCTGTGTAGTTTTCTTTATTTATCGACGACGTAACATCTTAAACTATGAGCCTGTGTCGATCAAATAAGCCATTCAATCTTGTATTTAAACTATATTATATTTATTATGTATCTTTATCCCAAAATATGTCGTACCTTTTCTCGTTTTGAATCTGTACAATTAATCAAACTATTTTCAGTTACAGAGCTGTCTACATTTATCACATATACTCTTCTTGTCTTTTTATTATCAGCTGTAGTGTCTTGTCTTGTCTTTTTATTATCGGCTGAATGATTCTTGGGAAGTGATTTATTGTCTTGTTTACTAGGACTATTCACATCTTTAGGTTTTATGATAAAAATCGAACTACCTGTGAACAACGGATTTAAATGTTGAAATAAGCCTGAGATATTTTAAAGTTCTCATGTGACATTTGTTAATATGCATATATGATGTGCTTCACTTTTTTCACACATTTTTAGCACCGGTCTGCCGTCCTAGAAATCAGGCGATGAGGGGTTTATTCGCGGTGTTTGCCTTCACCGCGAGCGATGTTCTTATATTCAGGTGCACCAGGAAATTTTAGAAAAACCTATTTTGAGGTGCACCCGGCCAGAATCAAATCCACTAAAACACATCGTGAAATCATGCGAGGAATTGAGCTACAGTTTGTCTATGTCACCAATGCATTAACTTCACAAAGATTACACAGAGAACACTCTCAAAGGTTTGTAAATCACGCATATAGGTTGCTCTGTTTTGTTTTTACCAAAGAGCAAGCAATGTTAATATAGTCAAATATACGAAAAATAAAGTAATAAAGTTTAATGAAACAATTTTTTTACGGATTTTATCGCGGTTTATTAAGATTTTTACAAGCCCGACGTTTCGGATACTTTACAGCAACCATGGTCACGGGAGGACTGAGGTGACAGATGTCCTAATGTTACAAAGTTATTCGAAACTACCCTATGATACATCATTATTTTAATAAGTCCTCTCTACGCAGAAAGTGCTAACTGCATCTTTAATCTGTGGCATATTATGCTTGGTTTTTGATTTAATTATTTTAATAATGGGATCCCAAGCAGGTGGTAAGAGCCAGCCATCTTCTCTATTGAAATTTGGATGTTTTTTAATTTCAATAGCCTCGCGGATCATCCTTGGTTGGAATCGGTGTTCTTTTGCGAGTATCTGTGGTTTATCAAATCTAATATAATGGCGAGCTTTGTCTAGACTATGTTCACAGATTGCAGACTTAGTGTAGCGACGGTGTTTTAAGTCAGCTATATGTTCTTTAACGCGAGTTTTAATTGATCTTTTGGTTTGGCCTATATAAGAGAGGCCACAATCACAATCAAGCTTGTATACTCCTGCATCTTGTAAGGGTATATGACACTTGACAGATGGTAAGAATTGACCTATCTTTTTAGGCGGCTTGAAATAAGTTTTTATTGAAGCTCGCTTTAGGATGAAGCCAATCTTGTCAGTGACGCCTTTCATAAACGGTAGCACAGCAGGTACTCGCTCGACGGTGGCTGGTTTCACACGTTCACTGTGACGGAGACGCGGTACCCGAAGCTTGTTGTCACGCAGTACTTGCTTGACATGTTGAAGTTCGGTCTCCAGGTGCTGCTCATCACAGATCCCTTGTGCTCTCTGTAACAAAGATTTACCCACGGTAGCTAACTGTGTTGGATGGTGGTGTGATTCGCCGTTTAAATACCTATCCGTATGGGTATGTTTCCTATACACTGTGTGGCTTAAGGTGTTATTGGGATTACGGATAACTAATACATCTAAGAAAGCTAAAGAATTATTTGCCTCCAATTCCATTGTGAATTGAATTTTAGTATTGATGGAATTGAGATGGTTTAAGAATATGGTTACTTTATCAGATGGCAATATTGTGAAAGTATCATCTACATACCGCTTGTAGAACCTGGGTGTTATTGGTGAGGTATGCAGAGCAGTCTCCTCGAAGTCCTCCATGAATATGTCGGCAACAACGGGGGATACTGGTGAGCCCATAGCTACGCCATCTACTTGCTGGTAGAACTGGTTATTCCACAACATGTAGCCAGATGTCAGGCAATGTTTTAGAAGTTCAGCATATTCTATTGGCATGTCATTCTCTCTTAGCTTTCTTGATACAATATTAATGCAATCTTCCACCGGTAAGCATGTAAAGAGTGATTGCACATCAAAACTAACCATAGTTTCATTGTTGCTGAGATGTAGGTGTTTGATCTCATTAACAAAGTGGTATGAATCCCGTGTATGTGCTCTGGTTTGTCCACGCAGCGGCGAAAGTACATGGGCAACATGTTTAGCCAGTCTGTAGGTTGGTGAGTCGATCTGGCTTACAATTGGACGTAGTGGAGCATTAGCCTTGTGTATTTTTGGCAGCCCATACAGTTTAGGTGGCTTTGGACAAGAAGGAATCAATGATTTGACGTCTAGATTCAATGAACTGGAGTGCTTCTTTATAAGGTCACTGGTGATTTTCAAGACCTTGTTAGTTGGATCGGCTTTGAGATCTGTGTAAGTGCTTTCATCCAATAATAGTTGTTGAATTTTATCATTGTAATCTGACGTGTCCATCACAACCGTTGCATTACCTTTATCCGCACGAAGAACCGTTAATTCTCGTCTGTTGCGTAGGTTTATTAACGCTTTGTATTGTTCGCGGGGAAGATTTAGTTTCGGCACAGAACTTCGTCGTAATGCTGACGATACATCTTGTCTGATGGCCTCCGAATCTTCCTTCTTTATATTATTTATCGACAGACAATGTTCAACGTTACAAATTATTTCTTCGAACGGGATTTTGCGAGGTGTAACAGCGAAATTTAATCCCTTTTCCAAAACTTTTATTGTGTTATTGTCTAAATGACATTTTGACAGATTGACAACTGCGCGTGAGCTGTCATTGTCTGTGGTCTTCGTTTCGTTATTTTTGACATTTGATTTGCAGTTTAACTTTTCGAATTTTAAAATTTGTTGTTTTTTGCATTTATTGTATTGAGATATTTCGCGCTTATTTAAAGTTTCTATGCAATTATCGAAATCAAATGTCGTTAAAATTATCTTTAACGCGGCGGTCAAGCATCCAATTTCTTTTTCACAAGCAGCTAGATCGGAACGATTTTGATGAATCACCGTCCGTAATAACTTTTTACTCGCCTGGTTTAAGATTTTTGCGCTCCCTCGGATGTCGTTTTTTGGTGAAATCTTGACACACGTAGGGATGAGATCTTGGTCTCTGCATCTCTTCAAGAAATTTAATGATGTTATAAATCTTGCGCGCTTTGTCATAAGAGCTTCCAGGCGGCGAATTTTGTTTGCGGTTTCCAGTCCGTACTGGTTCACATATTGTTTTCTAATGTTTGCGCGAATTTCACTCATTATAATGAAACAATTTTTTTACAAGCGGTATGTAGATGATACTTTCACAATATTGCCATCTGATAAAGTAACCATATTCTTAAACCATCTCAATTCCATCAATACTAAAATTCAATTCACAATGGAATTGGAGGCAAATAATTCTTTAGCTTTCTTAGATGTATTAGTTATCCGTAATCCCAATAACACCTTAAGCCACACAGTGTATAGGAAACATACCCATACGGATAGGTATTTAAACGGCGAATCACACCACCATCCAACACAGTTAGCTACCGTGGGTAAATCTTTGTTACAGAGAGCACAAGGGATCTGTGATGAGCAGCACCTGGAGACCGAACTTCAACATGTCAAGCAAGTACTGCGTGACAACAAGCTTCGGGTACCGCGTCTCCGTCACAGTGAACGTGTGAAACCAGCCACCGTCGAGCGAGTACCTGCTGTGCTACCGTTTATGAAAGGCGTCACTGACAAGATTGGCTTCATCCTAAAGCGAGCTTCAATAAAAACTTATTTCAAGCCGCCTAAAAAGATAGGTCAATTCTTACCATCTGTCAAGTGTCATATACCCTTACAAGATGCAGGAGTATACAAGCTTGATTGTGATTGTGGCCTCTCTTATATAGGCCAAACCAAAAGATCAATTAAAACTCGCGTTAAAGAACATATAGCTGACTTAAAACACCGTCGCTACACTAAGTCTGCAATCTGTGAACATAGTCTAGACAAAGCTCGCCATTATATTAGATTTGATAAACCACAGATACTCGCAAAAGAACACCGATTCCAACCAAGGATGATCCGCGAGGCTATTGAAATTAAAAAACATCCAAATTTCAATAGAGAAGATGGCTGGCTCTTACCACCTGCTTGGGATCCCATTATTAAAATAATTAAATCAAAAACCAAGCATAATATGCCACAGATTAAAGATGCAGTTAGCACTTTCTGCGTAGAGAGGACTTATTAAAATAATGATGTATCATAGGGTAGTTTCGAATAACTTTGTAACATTAGGACATCTGTCACCTCAGTCCTCCCGTGACCATGGTTGCTGTAAAGTATCCGAAACGTCGGGCTTGTAAAAATCTTAATAAACCGCGATAAAATCCGTAAAAAAATTGTTTCATTATAATGAGTGAAATTCGCGCAAACATTAGAAAACAATAAGTAATAAAGTTATTAAGTCAAATATATGTTCAGCAGTGGACGGATAGAGGCTGATGATGATGATGATGATGATGATACGAAAAAAAAGTCGCTCGAAACAAGACCTCTCACTTTTGAAGTCGATCTATACTCAGTAAGCCGTCGTCATTCGCTGAAGCTTTTTTTTCTATTACGCCGGCAAATGCTCTGAGGCATCCCGCTGGGGAGGGTGGGACTCCCCAGGCGGGAATGTGGGACTCGTTACGCCCGAAAGATGGTAAGGTGGACGCAGCTCAACCCACTTAACTTAAAATACATCAACAATTGTCAAGAGGTAGTGCCATGCTGCTTTGCAGCCGAAAACGCCGGCGTCAAGAGACAGCCTTCGTGTTTCGTGCGGTTTGTACGTTTTCGGTAGCCCACTGGGGGGGGGGGGGGGTAGGTTTAATTCAAATAACCCACAAGTAGAAACTTCCAATCCGATCATCATCATTATCAGCTTTTTCCCGTCCAATGCTGGACAGAGGCATTCAAGACGTGATGGGGCCACGCGCATCTAATCCTATAGTAGAATGAATCAAATACAAGCATAAATATTAAATAATAATCACTTACCGACTTTAGACTCATTCGCTGCAAGAATATTATCGTAATCCATTTTATTGTTGAAACCAACAAGCAGTACGTTACTGACAATCTTGTGTTTTTTTATTGAAACTGGGTTGAACCTGCTCAAAAAGTCGTCCATGAACACTTTCTCTGGTAGTGTTGGGCGGCCGATCAACTAAAAATTACAATTACTATGATAAAGTTAAGTTCGAGAGTACCAGATAGAATTGAGTTGTTTTCTAAATGGTAATTTACTTTAACAAAAACTGTTCGATTCAAAAAGTCTAAAATTAAACATTCGGTTTGCGCTTTTACATAGCGAATATGCATATTTTGTACGAAATTTTCTTTTTTAATTTTGGGATAGATGTAACTGCAGAATATACATATAAAATGTACATGGAAGATCGCAGATTTGAGATTACATTAAGGCGAGTCGCCACAGGCGAAACGGGAAAAATGGCTTGTCAATTCAAATTTTTGAGATATACTACGAAATAACGGTCTCACAAGAAATATCAGACATACCTCAAAATATTGTCTAAAGGGCGTGCTTATTGATTACACGATAAGATGATCTTTACTTGATCATAAAAAAATCTGAAAACTTGCTAAAATAAAAGCGAAAACGACACATCATTTTTATATGGAAATATTTAATTTTTAATACTACAGAGAACGTATTTTTTTTTTTAATCTCAAGTCCTATATTTTTTTATTCAAATCTATCCCAAAACTTGAATGATAACTAGCGTTTTATACAAGACGTCGCGACGTCCGCTACCCCGCCAGTCCCGGCGACTCACCTTAAAGCATTCAAACCTGTGAGAAAAACACAAGCCAAAGAAGCTATTAAATGATATAAAAGCGTGTATGTTCTTACCATTGTCAAAAATTTAAATTTAATTTGACTTGGAGTAGTATTCGTGATGTGATTGGTGTCACGTGATACTGTTGCATGATTAGTTTTTTTATTTACTTTTTTCTCCTTTTTTTCTGTATTTTCTTCAAAAGTCAATTCTGTATCATTATCTATAAGTAATACATCACCATAATCTTCGTCGTCATCAATCACAATAGTTTGATCTGATTCCATGTTGTTTTTAGTTCTTTTTGTACTTTCAATAACTATTTCTTCACTTTTATTCGTTGCGTCACTTTCAATAGTCAACTTAGCGACTGCATCATCGACAATTTTTTTAGGTGTATCATGATTTTTATCTATTTTGTTATTGTTAGTATTCTTTGTATGAATAGCTATTATAAATATTATGCTATCACCTAAAAATAATATGTTGTTCATAATATATATTATTTTTATGTTCGTAGGATAGAAAAACTGGCAGACGAGCCACCTGCTAGTCTGTTTTTTTTAACAAACGAGTTCCGAAAATTTTGACAGCGTTGCGTCCACGTAATCAATCGTCATTAGCGTTGATAACGACCCATCTCAATTTGTCAATATTGGAAATGTGCGAGAGATATACTCAGTACGCGTTCGGTAAAAAAACAGAATACAGTAAGTTGACAACTAAGAAGATTAACTCTCCTGGTACTAGGTACCATAATCGAGCATGTAACCGGAATAGAGCCGTAATATCATTTGTTTTGTATGAAAACAAATTCCGCCAAAGTGCTGAGACGCGGCACCGGTTCTGCGCTCTGATTGGCTGAGCAATGGCCATTGACGGATGATTGTTTGATGGGACCATACAGATCACTGGTTGGTTGAATTGCTAATATGTCACTACTACTCTATCCGGTTATATGCTCGATGGTACCATACAACTCATGTCATGCGTTTTCCATAACAATACTAAGATAAGTCTCAGTAAATACACTGCTTATAGAAAGACAGAAAAAAAGCAAGATGCGCACGGCACAAGCGCCTCTTCCGCTAATAAAGCTAAAAAGTAAGATTTTTAAATGAATTGTCAGTTTTGGAGTATACCTTAAAATCTTGGTCACATTTATAGACTGACGAGAAAAATAAAAACCTTCGCCATATTGCGGAAAATTTCGGAACTAATTTCTGTATGGAAGATACTGTGTTAACGTAAAAAAGATACAGTTGCGACCATAGATTTACGATATAAAAGATACACAATGACGGCTCGGGGACGTAACAAAAAATATATGTATGTGCGAGTTAAGTGTATCTTTTTGGGCTATTGAGGGTTATTTAATAGTTGTACATTTAATGTAGTAAAGTCGGTTTACTGACGATAGTTCAACGTGACAACGTCATAAGAAAATGGAACGCCTCAGAGCGAGGTAACGCCGCATGCGTCATGTTTTTTCGTTCTTGCAGCCCGGCTCCATCGAATAATAAGATTTTGTCACGTCAAAAAATCTAAATCTATGGTTGCGACACCATGCAGGATTTATATAATTCTGGTCAGGCTATACATGAAACACAGCAGGTATTATTTTCAGAATAAACTCACCAACTCTTGACTTGTTGGCTTCTATGATGTTATTGTAATCTTGCTTATTATTAAAACCAATAACAAGCAAGTTATCAACAAACTTGTGATGCTTAACGAGTGCTGGATTGAATTTTCTTAGAAACGTATGCAGCATTTGCCTTGGTGGTAAAGTCGGATTACCAATTAGCTAAAATAATAAAAAGAAGTACAAATTATATGATATAAACGAATATAATAATTAAAAGAACCATGCGACAAAATTTGGAGCCAAAAATTCAGTCGGATGAGAAGCTAAAAGACCTTGTAATTCAATTAATGTAATTTGTCGAAGATATAGAAACTACGCAACGACAACCTAGCCATTCGTGTTGACTCCTCATCTGCACATCGATCAAACGTCTTTATGGGCACTATACATCGTCAATGTGAATGATTACGAATCATGATGATCACGTGGAGAAAAACATACAGTTTCGTGAACAAGGCACTGGTGGACAATGCCGGAAAATTTTGCACCGCGATCAAAACGAAAAACATGGTAGAACTGTCGTTCTAAGTAGTTTGCAATTTGGACAAAAATATGATATTTGACAACATTTAAAAGCTTTGTCAGTGATTAAAATTCAACAACCTATATAAATACTGACAATTTATAAACTATGAACTCAAAGATTTGCCTATCATTTAAATGTAAAATCACAGCTGGACATCACTTTCTATAGACACTCGCATCGCAGAGCCAGCCACAGCATGAAGATCACTGTCCCATTTAGTTGAAGGTCTGACGCTTCATTGTGAAGTTAACGATAGAAATCAAAATTATTATATACTTTACCTTAACTAGTAATGGGGCGTCTTTAGGTGCAGTTGATACATCACTGACATTATTGGTTTTGTTTTCTTCGCTATTTTTAAATTCTGTAAATGTTGGTGTGACTTTCTTTCGAGATTCAGTATTGGGTTCTGGGATATTCTCTTTTTCTTTGGCATTTCTTATTACTTCATCATCACTATCACTATTTATACTTATAACATCCTCCTCTACACTGATTATCTCGACATCGTCATCCGTGTCATCCAATGAATCCTTCATTTTATCCTTTAACTCAATCATAATTTTCGTTTTGGCTTCTAAGTAATCTATATCGTTATTCAATATTTGTTCGAATTCCTATACGGGATTAACATTTTTTACATTACTTAATGGAATATAATTTTTGAAAACTTATTTTTTTAATATATTCATGAAGGCATCCTTAGGGGCAATACCAAAATATCGAGGACCACGAAATTAAAAAAGAAAAAATGCAAATTTTCTTGTTTGCAGGACAGCCATACTTTTTCGAGGGGCGCGATAAATAAGCAAGGTCATATCGCCAGGGTTTAGACCCGGTTAAACTTGTTAAAGTTGAGAAATTGACTACTTATCCTAGGGGGCTTGTCAGGCCAGTCTTTCCTATTGGGCATTCTGGGCAGGTGCCCAGTGCCCCGAGATTCGTGGGGCCCCATTATTTCTATCATAATATGATCGAGTGATAATTTTAAGAAACGAAACATTGGTTCGTCATGATTGTCAGTAGTTTGAATTATTTATATTAATATCTATTTTGTGGGTGTTGGTAGTTGTAGGTTTGTCTATTGCCAGTTTGGTATAAAAGGACGCCCATGGCGGTGTTGCGGGGCATTTTACCAGTATACTTTGAGAAGGATGTTACTCTGCCGGATTATATTGCGATCAAGGAAACTCAATTGTGTTAATCGGACATCAGTGCTGAGGAGTTGTTTCATATTGTAAACCTAGGTTCAGTTAGACTTTTGTTCGAAAATCAGGCTCTTATTAAAATTGTTGTTTTCAGGGCCCCATTATCCTGGTGATCAAGGCCAGCGATAGGTTAAAGGGGGGGGGGGGGCTTGTCTGATAATCAGTTTACACGTCATTCGTGTAAACTGATTATCAGATATCACACGAGTGGTGTAAGAACGTCGCCCAAATAGCTCGAGAAACTAGTTTTTCGCTGGTCAAGAGCTTGGGCATTTGGATTGGACATAAACACTGAATATAACCCCTTCATTTATTCTTATTTTTTTATATTGAAATTATCTAAAGTGAAGTCTAAATATTTTTATTGTAATCAACTTCGTTATCAGTAATTGATTATCTTATTGCAATTTATTAAATAATAGGAACTTATTAGTGATGTAGTAGACTAATTTGACATTTAATAAAATTATGTACAATATGGGATTTGGGGATATTTTTCATTTCACAGTTTAGATTTTTTATAGCTAAGATTTATGCTTTTCATTGCCTTTGTATATTGACAAATATGAAGTCAGTAACCAAAATAAATATTTCAACTTACATGTTTGTATTTATGTAAATATTGTAAAATCTTTGGTGTCAAGATATCATCTATTATTTTGTAATATTCACTGAGTATTCTTTTCTCAGCCTCGGACATTTTGTTTGCATCACCCTCGTTACCTGTATTTGTCATTTGTACTTCATTTTTACTTATATTTTCTTCTGGTTGTCTGCTAGTTTCTTCCTCTTTATCACTTAAATCGTCCATATCAGGCAATTCATCAATACATTGCAATATTTCCCTTTCATTTTGATAATAATTTCCAAGCTGAAGACAAAAATAAGATCACTCACTAACTGCTTTACAGCCGAATGGGCCGGCACGACCGGGATGGTACCTGTCGCTCACATTCCACCGGCGTCAAGTGACAGCTATGCTGTAGCGTTTCATGCGGTTTGTGAGTTTCCAGTGGCCGATTTGGGTGGATAGGGAAAAGGAGGGCAACGCAACTGCATAACTTTTGGCGGATGTCTATGGGCGTCGGTAGTTACCATAAGGCTTTGACTGCTCGGTTGCCTCCTTGTGAGATACAAAATAACCTGCAAGAGCTCTAGGTTATCTAGAACTTTGTAAAAAAAATTGCTTGATTCTTCTGTGAAATAGAATGTGTCGGAAAGAAGGGCAGGACACTGAGCACTTGCCATCAATTAGCTTGTCTGCCAGTTTGTATATCTAACTTAAAAAATTAAAGGACATTGATAACTTTCCATATAAGTTTCACCTAAAAATCAACAGTAATGAAAACTTATTTGTTTTTTTTGGAAAACTTTCGATTTTGACGATGGCTTTTGATTCAGATCACGGACACTTATCAGATAAACATGATATTCAAAAGAGTTTCCCATTTTAGGTTATAATTGATTGCCTTTTTTTAAATTCATTATATCTGGATTGCCTCTCATTTAATTCATTAAGATCTGGATTGAGTCCTTTATAATATAATAACTTTATAATATTGTAATATTAATTTACCATAGTTTATAACTAGCTTGTATAAGTCAATAGTTAATATTTTCTTTTAGTTGTTAATTGTCATTTTGCGAATGCTGTGGCACCTATATGTAGTGCAATAATGTCATGCTTTCAGTAATATTTTCATATATTGTAAGTATTTACTGTAACTACAACTGGTTGTCCTTAAATAAATAAATAAATATTTATAAATAAATTTACAATAGCTTTTGGCAGCATGGTGTGTCTACACTAGTGCTGTACTGTATGTTCATTCTTATTTTTAAATGCTGGAAAATATAACATATACACAAAACAATACCATATCCAGCATCACACATTTTAAATTGTTCAAAAGTTTTAAAAGTGTCCATGAGAATGTGATGGTTGTGTTCTTCATTCAAAAATAAACCCTTAATTTTAATTAAGGTGGAGTGTGTGTTGATTTTAAGGCGAATTTGTCAATGTCCATTGTCCTTACAACTATCACTATGTGGGGTAAAGCACAGCTTCCAAGCTTAACCTCCTTAAAACCGTCTTCAAATTGTAAGTAACACACTAGTGCCCTTGTATATTCCATAACACTTATACCAACCTTAATTTCCGTCTTCCTCATTAATTCCCACATTTAAAAAAAGTTGCATTTTATGGCATAGCCAAATGCAGGATGAAATAACCATTAATTAAACCGCATGTAATAAACACATATGACAGTACTGATATATATTATATCTAGATTATAAATAGATTACAATTATAGATAATTATTTAAAGCTACAGTGAGAATATACTAATATAAAGACTTAATAATGTACAAATAACCTAAAACTAAAAAATTAAAAAATATATAACTTAAATAATAATAATAATAACTAAAATACATTATTAAAAAGGAGTATTTAATTATAATAATTTATAAATAAGACAGTACTTACATTCTTAATCATTCCGAGCATATTAACATCAAGACTCTTTTCTAATTTAGTCTCAAAGATTTTACAAATTTTATCTGAAATATAAGTTATTAAAGCATTGCAGTAACATCTTAGTAGTGGTCTATGTCTAGCAGATAGAAAATTATAATAGTCATCATTATCATCATCGGGCAAGACCCTCTTCCGCAAACCAAATGTGCCAAATACCTAGGGTTCTATTCGGATCAACGTATGACTTGGAAAGATCATATCAAGCAGAAGTGCAACAGTCAACAATCAATTATAAAACCGATTTGGAAATATTGGATACAACTGTGGTTGTCAGCAAATCAAACAACCTTCGCCTCCAGAGAGCACAAAACAATATCCTAAGGACTAATCCTAAGTGGGGCAGCCTGGTTCACCCGCAACCCTGAGATCCACAAATACCTCAACATGAAAACTGTCTTTGAAGAAGCCAAACAATATACAGACAAATACGCAGACTGATTGAAAAGTCATCCTAACCCATTGATGAATACATTTCTAATGCGGAGCCCAATTAACCGCCTAAAAAGAACAAATGTGCTATCTTAATGTGGAGAGTTAAGGTGGTGGCCCTAACTCACTAAAAGTTCCTCCTACTTGAAGTACTGATCTGAATAATATAGTCTACTGACTGATTGCAAATTACTAATAAAGGAAAAAAAAAGTTCATCAAAATAAAATAAAATAAAAATCTATTCCGTAAGGATGCACTCGGCCCAATCCCCATTCCAAATACTTAATTGACCTGTACCTATAACAATTAGATTAATGCTCGTGTAAAAGATTACACCTACACCTAAGGTATATCCACAACCACTCGATTTTAACGGAATTTCCTGCCTCACGCTTCAAACTTATACGACTTAGGGCCCTTCTAGAAAAGAGCATACTCATATCTGAAAGGCTGGCAAAGCACCTGCTAATCCTGTGTAGCGGGTGTCTGTGGATGTCGCTTTTCACTTGCCATCAGGTGAACCGAATGTCCGTTTGCCCCCTCTTCTATATAAAAAAGAAAATATATAATATATAGTCAGATTCAGATAAATGTACGGCTATATATTATCTAGATTAACGATGATAATTATTTTAACGTATGTCACTCAGAGATAATGTAGCATTCTAATTTTGAAAGAATTTTTGAAATGAGTAGTTTTTTTGTTTGTTGCTTACAATCATACAAAAATACATTTTTTTAAAATATTAGTGTAGAAAAATATTTATGCTACCTGGTTGTGGCAAATTTGATATATTTGCAATATTCTCATTGTTGTACTTCAGTGGCACATCTGGACTGTATTCTTCTTCTTTAAATATCCTCATAACATCCTTATCTTTCGAGAAAGGGTACTCTTTATAGTATTGTCTAACAATATCCTTGTGACTATTTGCAGTTTTGACAATCGGCATACTTAATATTCTCGTATTAATTAAATTGTATAGTTTCTTCTTTACAAGTTTTCTTTTGTCACCTTGGTCCGAGACATGTTCTTTTACTATATTACCCATTTGGCTCATAACAGATTGCAAGGCCAGAGCCACATAATCTGGTTTAGAGTACCTTCCTGGTTGGATCCTATTTTCATTCGGCATTTTTGAGTGAGTATACATCTGTGTGTAACAATCATTATTTAGTTGACAGATTTTATTTTTTTTGTGTTGCATATTCACAGATTTGTACATAATACTGTCTGCTGCACGTTTGAGGGCGTTGGGTTCTGGCCAATGTGATGATGAAGGCTCATTAAAATTGAAGTAGTCCTAAAAAGAGAAAATAATTATGAACACAATAATAAGATCACATTTGAAAGTAATTTCAATTAGATTTTTTTTATTGCGTTAAAATTTATCGTAAGAAAAGCATAAATTAGAGTTTTGAGTGGTCAGATTATTTGATAACCCCATAAATCAGAAAAGTATGTATCCGTTTAAAAAAAAGTTTTATACATATTTAAATTTTAAGCAATGTTTTGAATATGCGAGAAACAGCTAGCATTGGTTACATCTACACGTCCTACAGTTTCCCAATTTTCACCGAATGTAAAAATTGCGACAGTCAGATTTCTCTATTGCATATGCATATTATCGAGTATATACCATTTTAGAAAGAGGCATTAAATTAATTATTTACCTCGGCAAAACGATTGTAATGATTGTAATAGTCCTCCATGGTTGATGGATCAAACATCAGACAACCGTCAACATCAAATCAAACCATCAAACATGTGGAACTGACAAGTGACAAATGACAATGAAGTTAGGAAATATGAGAAGTTGTCCCTTTCTTTAAACTGACAGCTGTAAGTGAGTGCTTGATCCGACATCTTGAGTGCCCTTTTCATAGTAGTATCCTCTATATTGTTTGTGGTTTTGCTGTCAAAACCCTAGCAATGGTAGCCATGTTAAGTGCCAATTTGAGTTGTAGGCCTTTTTTTCGTAGGTATGCCCAGTCCTTCTACAGGGTCTGTCGTAAATAATGGATAATCCGATAAGTGGAGGTAACCCCGATGTCAGGCTACAATAAAATCTAGTTTTACGTCAGTTTTACCAACAGTGTAAAAATGATGCATACTTTTAGTTTTTTTCTAAATTTTTGCTCCTTTGATCATTCAATCGGTTGCCATTTATTTAAAATTAGGTATTTTTGTGTATTTTTTTTGGCATCGTACTCCTAAAGACTTGTTTTATTAAATTTAATTACATTTATAGCCGTTGTTATCGTAAAATATTATTAAAACTAACATTTTAAGTAATTTTTTTCCGTTTTTTTGTAATTACTTGTAGTTTTGACCCTTGATTGTGAAAGAAAAAAGTATGGTGCTATAGCTGCCCATTATCTTAAAAACATGGCTAGTATGTGTAGATTCTAAAAAGGTATGATAGTGGGTACCTTAGCAAATAATATTAGCTTCAGGAGCAAAAGAACTAAGCTAGGTCGGGATTTCAATTTCTCAAGTAATGTCATAATTTTCGTGATTTAAGCTATAACACACCAAGACATGATTTTATTCCATTAAGAATGCAATTTTAATCTAAATAGTATCTAATCATCTGTTAATTTGCATTCGTAAAAAATACATGCGACACCACTCCTGTGGTGCGCTATTTTTTTTTTTTATGGCGCAACTGTGACGCTATCTCTGGGTGGTCTCGCGCTATATCGACGCGTGTACTTAAAATGACCATATCTTTATAGTTTTATATGGGAGCTGTATATAAAACTTATATCCTTAAAATCGTAATGAAACAAGCTAGCGTCAAAGTATGGGTTTTGTTAATTTTGTGTTTGTAATGTGCTAGTAATTGTAATTTGAAATCAGGACGAGCGAGTTTTTTCCAGTTTATTGCACAGAAGTCGTTATATTTAAGAAAAACAATAATTATTTTAAAAAGTTTTTATTTCATTTACAATATACATTTAATAAGATTACTAACAATAAATAAAAACACACCATGCCGTACATTTTTTTCACTCCACAAGCTTTACAAAAATACCACCATTAAGCGACCCGAACGCCGCGACAAAAAAATTGGGCAAGTTTAAACTTCAATTCCGAGAACACTGTAGGTCAAGTGGCTTCGGTTCTATACTTACACTTTAGTATGGTCCTTTAACTTATTTCATACGAATTTTCAGCTGTTTTAAGTGTTTAGTTTCTCATAAATCTAACAATAAACCAAGCACTTGAAATTAGCGCAAAAAAAGACCTCTCAATCTTTGCATCACAAGGTAAATTCTGATGCATATATTTAAAATACAAATAAACATTCTACAATATGATAGATTTTACAAAGTAATAAGCAAATTAAAAAGGCATGTTTCCTTACAAATATATTTCAGAAATCAACAACAAAATTTAATAGTTTTACTAAAAAACTGACCACCTAGAGGTCGATCAACAGACACAGATAAAATTACAAGTTGACAAAACATAGATACGACCCACAGTGAAACACCTGAACTTGAAATATGAACATCATCATCAGCCTTTATCTGTCCACTGCTAAACATAGGTCTCCTTTAATGAACGCCTAGACATAATATAATGAGAAAAAAATTAATGACAATAAAATAAAAATATTTTTTTTTAATTCAAAATAGTATCAACAAAGTATCTTGTTAAACGACTTGTAAAAAAGGAGGAGGTTCCCAATTCAGATAAATGTATGTTTTTGAACGTCAATTGAATCTATCAACGGTTCCAAGGGAAGCCCACTAAGAACAACCGGCTAAACAAACTCAGTGGAGTTCTCAATTCAGATAAATGTATGTTTATGAACGTCAATTGAGTCTATCACCGGTTCCAAGGGAAGCCCACTAAGAACAACCGGCTAAACAAACTCAGTGGAATTCATATTTGAAAAGAAAAGACCGGCGACTCTTGTCTATGAATGTCGCTTATCACTTACCACTGGGGGAACCGACTGACTCTTCTCTATGAATGTCGCTTATCACTTACCACTGGGTGAACCGACTGTCCGTTTGCCCCCTGACCAATTAAAAAGAACTAATTAACAAACGCTCACAAAAGTGTGGTACATTTTTTTATAATACATATATAAATAGGATTTGGACGGGTAAAGGCTGATAATGAGGATGATATATAACATACATATATAAATAATATGAAGATGAAGATATATATATACATATATTATAAAATTAAGAATGAAAATAAAAAAAATAAAAATAAAATCCGTAATTATTTTATTATAATTATTGAAATTCGCGTAAGCATTAGAAAACAATAAAAAACAACGTCAAAACACGCACACATAATAAATGTACTTAAAAATGATTGGGGACCCCCCTCCCCCTTTTTTTGTGAGCGGACAGCCATGGACTACTGGTTTATAGTAAATATTACTTTTTATGACAGTTCTGCTATGACACTATGAGGAGTTCCGTTACATCTCTAAGAATCACCAGATCATTAAAATATTTAATCGAGATTAATAAATAGAAAAATCGGCGAACATTCCTCATCATCATCGTCATCATCAGCCTTCATCCATCCACTGCTGAACATAGGTCTCCCTCAATGAACGCCAAGACGACCGATCCCATAAATAAAAACATACAACCGAGCATTGAAATTACTCCTTTTTTAAGTCAGTTATAAAAAAAATAAGTTAATTAAAATATATATTGTACCGTTTGTATTACACTACTACTACACCGAAATACATATTTCAATGACTCCTTGAGCATGAAATACATGTACGAGTAAATCCATGGATTTAACTTGTATTGTTTATCCATACAAATCTAGCATCAGAGCGGAACTCTTCCTAACTGTCACTAACTGGCACTAAATTCAAAATCCCAAGGCCAAATTGGGTCGAGTATGATTTCATTTTACATTTACACAAAATCCTTGCGAAAGTTTTTATATTTAATGCTTGGTAATAATAAAGAGACAAATAATGTACGTACATAACATAAATTTGTCGTAATTCGTGCGTTTATTATTTCGAGAAACAAACGACAATGTACAAAATGGCGTATGAAATTTTTAATGATGTTTGTTGAAACATTATTTCTGTCCAAAATCTTTATCAATTACACAATCTATGCATTTAAAACTGTTTATTACTTACCCATTCATGATGTTTTCAGTAGTTTTAAACTCAATTAACACTTAATAAACTTCAAATATGAACACAGTACAAATCGGTACGCGCGCGGAAACTGAAGTGAAGAGCACTTATTTTAGCATTACGTCATTCTTAAGGCGGGAGTATAAAACACTTGACATGTCATTTTTTTTTTATTAATATTTTATGGCCTGGTTTGACATGTCATTAAATGTCATCCTTGGTTTTTTTTTACACGTTGTGCGAGTTTGGCCAAGACCAATGGAGGTTGACGATTTATATATCGGAAAAATAAACTTAAACCGTTAGTCCCCAGTATGCGGTCAGTTACCACAAATGGCATCACATTGACATTGACAAGTCGCCACTAGGTGGCTAGTTCACACAGGAGTGGTACGGTTCTAGAATGTGGCCACACTCAGGTGATTGACGATTGTTAAATCGAGGCTCAAGTAACGTCTTGAGTTATGATCTCTACTCTAGTTTTATAACTAGTATCATGACTTGAGCTGCCTTTTGGAATATGGCCCTGAGTATACAAATTGCGCTAAGACACGATTTGAGATTAGATATGAAACAAAATATGTAATAACAAAATACTTCAGTCACATAGTCAAGTAGAGAGGGCGTGCGATATAATAATATATAGATATATTTAAAATATGTAGAACATAATATACCTATATTGTCACGTATGTGGGGTGGTAGGACCCACGATGCGAACAGATTTAGATAGGGTTCGAAATAAGATGCTGTAGAGGTACCTTATTAAAGCCTTTTTAATAAAGCCGAAATTATTCTTCAGCTGACTCACGATCGATATTTGTACGGTAGGGAAGGACACTGGCCTGACTGGTGACTCCTGGCGAAGATGGCTGGACACTGGGAGATCTCTACTGGTATTCAATGCCGGTAATTCAGCTGTTGTTTCAGCCGGTAATCCAGACGGCTGTTGTGTTCTTCTTAGGTTTAGATAGGTAGCCAAATTTAGCAAATTCCCAGCGGAATTTAAGCCGTGTTTAATTTTCGAGGATTAGCCTAAACGTAGTGATTACATTCTCTTGGGATTAGCCTCGAGATGGCCGACGGGCCATGGGCGGCGATGTCCCCCAGACTCACGTTGACAAGCCCGGCGGTCAAAAACAATATCACAGACTACATCCGATCCATCGTTCAAAAATCAACAATCAAAAAAAAAATCAAAATTATAATTAGTTAAGTTTTAATTTAGACATTTTATTATTTTAGTTTAAAGATTAGATTAAATTATTAGATTTAGGATTATTAATTATAACAGGTAAATCGATTTTATTTAAGAGATATATCTATTACAAAACAATTATCGGATTTCGTAGCGACATCTATTGAACCAATTAGAAATATGACGTCAATAGGTCGATAAACAGTCAATCGTTAACGTCAGTCAAGGATAGATGGCGCTTATTTATTGTTAGTATTAAGTTTAAAACTTATTTATCATTATATTATTTAATTATCAGCTTAAATTTAGGTAACGTGCAAGCGCAACGTTACAATATATTGAAATACAATATGATTAATAAAATACTGATAATATAAATATGAATCTTATATAACAATAAAATATGTATATAGACAAACATATTATTAATCTAAAATAAATATTTATATAATTAACTACTTACTAGAATATATAATTATCTTTATGTTAATATTAAGAAATCATAACTGTTAGACTCTCCATTTCTTCATTCGTTAATGTGCGAAGCCAACATTGTCATTTCTTACTTAAAAATTCCGTATTTATGAAAAGAAACTTGATTCGCTAATCCGATGTTGAGTAGCAGAGAATTAAGCAATGAAGTTGATACAAAATTATCAGGTGTAGAGTTTCTGGAATCCGATTTCAACTATGACTCATGGCCCCCTATGTCTTGATTTGATTTTATTGTGTCACCCTCATCACACCAGTGGTCTCTATTTCATTAAATAAGTATAAAGTAATATTTTTTTGTTGAATTCAACCTTTTCTGTATAAGATTTTGCCAGGAAAGTTGAGCTGTAAACTTCAATGTACAAAAGTTAAAAAATGCCAAGCTAGTTACGTTTACACTTTAGAGCTTAACTTTGGTACTGATAATAATGATCATCCTCAAGGCGAAATATTATAACGCTAATTTGCTTATCTATAATAAAATACTGATCTAAATATCGCATAATGTCTTGAATAATAATAATAATAGTATCAACTCCGTTTAAGCAAAGTATAGACAGGGTTGCCAGCTCGTGATTAGTTAAAAATACCGCCCTTTTTCTTGGACACTTTTCGTTGGTCACACTATGTAGTGGCGAACAATTGTCAATCGTGGCGCTTAATCGGGATGTTGTCCGTTTTTTGGGCACACTTTAAAGGAATTATGGGGTAATGTGGCCTGTAGTGTTTACATAATCGCCCATTGTTTAGTTCGACACCGACGGCCGGCCAGGATAGTACACTATTTGCTGTGTGTTAGGACTTAATTTTTGATCTTAATTTTGTATTAATTTGCCTACGCTCGCATTGGCCTAAGCTCGACCAACATGTATTGTAGGTATTAAGAGTATAATAATTAACGTAGACAGAGTAAATCTATAGACTGCTGGATAATGCTCACTCCTTCCCACATAAAAGAATTACAATAATTAAGGGAAAACAAGGACAATAATATACTATTGGCATCTCTCATGCCGCATTTACACATTCGCGCGAACCGCGAGGCGAATCACGAGGCGAACAACGAACACATGCGTGTTCGTCAGTCGCCTGCGGATTCGTGAGTTAGTGCCGCGCTTACACATTCGCACGAACCACGAGGCGAATGACGAACACGCATGTGTAAACAGCCAGTTCGTCGTTCGCCTCGTGATGCGTGAGTTCGCGTTGGGAGCGGTTTTTCGGCCGCGATCAAAGGGCACGAATGGCGAACACGAACTTACTGTTTACACATTCGCCTGCCTTCAGTGTATATATATATATATATATATATTATGAACTATACATGAATAAAGAATATTTACACTATAGTCCATTTTTTTAGAACTGTCCAATTTAGTAAACAAACCCTGTTATTACGTATTTCACGATCTTTCGGCATTTATCACTCACTTTCACGACATATTAGCTTACGGACATGTGTAAAACTCCATTTACTATTTATTTCACTGAAAACAAACATCATTTTATCATTTAAACACTTAAAAACTTAGAAAATACGATTATCGAAAGCACAGATAACTAATATTTTTCAATATGACATTTAATCATCTTTTTTTTATAAGGCCAATAGGGATGTCGTCAATCTATTTTTAGAGGTGAAGTGAATAAGCGATAGAACAAAATGAACTATAAAAATAGACAGATTTCTTTACCTTTATTTAAAAATTTTATAAATTACATTTTGTTAATAAATTATAAAACAATGTTACAGTAATGCGATTTGTTATTAAGTTGTTACATAATGTATTTTTTTATATTGAGCGCAAAAAATGCTTATATAATATTGCAAATGTCAATCTTTTATAATACTAAAGTATTTATTATAAGGATTTTATTTTTATTATGAATATTTCTGAATATCAATTTCATCCTGAACATTCAACACTATCCCAGATAATATAAAAGCACATACCACTGGCATAAGAGTCAACTGAAGATTACAGAAATATTTTGTGGGACTTTAAAATGATTACTCAATGAGAACTTCATGAAAAATAATTGTATCAGTATTTTTGTTTATCATGTTTGAGACAGGGCGCCGCCCGCGCAAGGATTTTTGAACATAGTAAATACAAATAAGGTGACAATAATACTAGGATCGACTTTTTTTTCTAGGCACTGGCTGCTCTATTATGTTAAATTTTTATTTGTGATGTCTTTTTATCGATTATTTTACAATTAAGACTCTAAAATGAACAAAAATACCTCTAAGGCCACTTTTCTTTCCTTATTTTACAGAAATTGCGAAAGACTTAAAAGAGGAACTAATTTCTGACAGGTATTTTGTGTTTACGAAATATAAATTTGTAAATTTGTTTTTTATAAAGATGCTCGACTAATATTTTCTTTACATTCTTCTTTTTTAAGAGAAATATTCATTATATTTTCAGTTTTAGAAATAATTCCAGCAACTTAGTATCGTTAAATATTTTAATAATAATGAATTTTACTTTTGTCTATGGCTCATTAATGTTTCTCATTCCTTTGCTCTTTGTGTCACTTCACTAAACTACACTTATGACTCTATTTGTCTGTGGCCGGAAGTACGCCATATTTGTTTACTATTTTGGACACATCTAAAAAAATGGACTATACACTATATACACTATACTAATATTATAAACAAATAAAGTTTAATATTATTTTGTTTGTACATGTATGTTTGTAGGGGAATTACGCAGAATATCTACATTATTGTATATGCTCAATAGATATAGCGCGCAAGCCACCATTATTTCCACGTCTTCCATGTTCGCGTACGAATGTCAGAATGATCACAGGCACGGGGTACAAACTGCCTAACATTGACAAGTAGACTTCCCGCAGGAATGGCGGCTGAGAGAAATATTGAAGCGCCTCTATGAAATATTTATGGAACTAAATTCAATTAGTATATTATGTCAAAAATAGCCGCCATATTTTAGTCTTAGTATTACGTCGTATTACAAAATTACAATAATGTTATATTTGTATTTAGTAAACTTGTTTGTGTTTACTATTTTTGTGTTGAACTTACATGTGAAAGTGATTTCCATATATTTTCGGTCCATATATCACAAAAAACTAAAACTTGAGTTGTTATTAGTGTCTTAGTAAGCGGGGGGAGTTTCTTACACAATATGCCCAATTGTGAGAAAGACTTCGAAAATGGAAATGGCGAGTTTATACCACAAACACAGGAAAGACACGTATTATGAGTTCTGGTTGTCCCACTTTGTTCCTGCAATCAGAAATACCGGGACTCCAGTCTCCAACAAATTCTCTTCTTGTGACTTCTGGTGAGTGAATATGAACTTGTTTTCGTTATGAATCTTATATTTTTATATTACGAACCAATAATCGGTTGAGGTGTAGCCTTAGGGGCGCTATGGGCGGTGACTTAGAAAAATTTTGATGTCAATATAACCCCCAATTTTTTACGCTTATCATACAGTCCCTATATAATCTACTAATAATCCATAAACTTTCCATACATATTAATGTACCCAAAAATATATTTTCATGTTACAGAATCTGTGCCACTCTTTGATCATGTTTAAATTGCAAGAGAATTTATATACTTATGTACTATGATCATTGCAAATTGTTGGATCCTACATGTAATATAATAAATTATCAGCTGGAGAAGGCTGTCACAAACAGATGGAGCAAATGCTTGACCAAGTTGTATCTACAGTTCTTAACTATTTAACTGATCCTGTAAGTATGAATATAATAATATGTAAATATACAATACAATAAAATTAAAGGAAAAATGATGGTTTCATAACTTTTTCAAAAATTTTAATTTATTATGAGAATCATTATAGAATTTACTAACTTTAATAATATATTTATTTTCTGACTGGCAAATTTAAAAAGGAATCCTTATTACTAATCCAATGTTTGTTAGTAGTCAGACGTCTACGAGTAGTGTTATTACTTCCACAACATTGGAAAATCATTTGTAGCATTTGCCTTTTTGCTTCTCTTATGCGTTTAGGGATCTCCGTTCACATAATATATGAAACATATTTACCTAGTTTTTGCTAGAATTTAATTAAATTGGTATGTATATTTATCTAAATTATATTTGATCTCTTATTTATTAGTCGGTGCAACGAGGCACGAAACTTGTGTTGGAATAAATTGTGAGTACAATTGTTTCAGTTGCCGTTACAGTGGAGAACATTTTGTTAATAATATAACGACCGCCTGATGCTTAAAATATAGAATATCTAATGTTGAGACAGACAAATTAAAGATGCTCAGAGGAAAAACCATTATTGTGTCAGTCTTATTGGTAAGTTATTAATGGATTTAAGTAAATATTAATAATCATTTATTTTCTGTATAGAATGCTACTTTATAAATTTTAATTAAGTTATAGTTAGTATATGGGCCCCAACGTAAATGTAACTGAGAAATTGACCTGAAATTGAAACCACATTTTCATATGTGAATGCTTCAATACAACGGTTTCTGATTCTACTGAATTTGTATTTAGAAAGTGAATGAGATTTTTTATCTAACATAGTGTAGTCCACTGCACTAGAATAATATTATTAATACATGATATTTTTACATAGAGTCCAGCATCTATGAAAAACTTTCAATAATTAAAAAAAATATTTTTTTTAATATGTTGGGTCATCTCATCCCAAACTAGGTAGAGCCTGTTCTTATGGTAACCAGACAACTGATACATAGTTACATATTTCTAAATACATACATATTATAGATAAACTACACCTAGACACAGAACAAATGATCATGCTCATCACATTTCATTTGATTGTTTGTCCTGGGTGGGAATTGAACCCACGACCTTCTGGTTAAGCAGTCAGGGTCACTAACCACTAGACCAACAGGCCAGTCATTTCCCCCACCATGGTTCAGGCCTTGACGTGGCGGTGGGGCTCAGTAGCCTAGGGTGAGCCCAGCACATTGGGCGAAGCTAATTGAGCCGAGGGACTCTTTGTACCCCTCTAATAAGAAGAGGGGACATAAGAGCAAGGGGCGAGGATGGGAACCTCACCCCATTATACTATCCTGAGGTTGGGAGGGGTTGTTCTGTGGTGCGGGACAGCCCCTCTGTGGAGGTGGCGACAGTCACTTGTGGGACTGACTAGCCGTCGAGGTGCCCTGTTAGCTTAACAAATCCGGGGCACCTCACCAAGGCGGCACTGGTGGCACTCGCCGGGTTTTAGTGTATCATTCCTGTCAATTTTCTTTAATTTATTATATTTATTTACAGATGATACAATTCAATTAGCTGGATTTAATTTAAATGTTATTTATGATCCATGTCATTTGATAAAAGGACTTCGAAATAATTTTGCTGTCAAAAATATATATTTTGACAATAAAATTGCTAAATGGACAGACATAGTCGACGTGTATAAAACTGACTGCCAGCATACTCAATCAAGGATACTCCATAAATTAAATGATGAACATGTTATTCCTGAAAAGATAAAAAAAAATAAGGTATGCTTTCAATATCATTATGCAATATGTTTTCTGAATCAAGTTTCATCAAAGTCAAATGCTCATGAATTGAAAAAAATAAATAAGAATATGGTACCTAATTCACTATTATGTTTTAGTAAGAGTGCCATTGTTGCATTGCAGCTACCTCTATGTCTTACGGTACCTCTCGCTCGTATAATATTGATGTCAAGTGAAGGCTGTGTTATCATGTGTTTTTGTTTAGCCCATTGTATGTGGGACAGAGTAGGAGAAGGACAAGGCTCATGCATAACGTCTGATTGTGGTGTGGCGTCGGTAGTCAATAGTAAGGCTTTTGAGTCTAGACTGTTTGTTTGTCCCCTTATGCTATAAACAAAATGTGTATTTTAATCAAAATATTGGTTGAATTTCAGGTGAAGAATTGTGTGCGAATATTCAGCAAAACCATGGCTAGTGTTTTAAATTATACTTCAGAATTCTGTAAGTAATAAATTGTAAGAGTATCAACACTATAAAAAAATCAAATATTAGTACATTGTTTTCTAATGTTTACGCGAACATTTGTCCTCCCGCATTGTCCCACACCACAGTACAACACCTCCCAATGTGAAGTTCCCGTCCTCGCCCCTGGCCCCCTGCTCTTTTGTCCACTCTTATAAGAGTGGTACAAAGAGCCCCTCTTCGCCCAAAGTGCAGCGGCTCACCCTAGGATACTGAGCCCCACCGCCACGTCAAGGCCTGAACCATGGTGACCCGGCTCTTACCACCTGCTTGGGATCCCATTGTTAATATTATCAAATGAAATTCCATGCATAATATTGCTGTAAAGTATCCGAAATGTCGGGATTATAAAAATTGTTTCATTATAACATATATTAGTATTCAAAATAATTTTCTTTCATTTCCAGCTCACTACTCAGATGGAAGACCAGTCAGCAGCAGCTTGGAAAACACCGCTGAAGTAGTGTCGTTCTTTGACGACTTATTTGACAGTGTCAATGGAGCTGCTGTATTCAACCGGAAAAAGAGTGGTAAACTACTTCGTTCAGATGTTACAGCCAATAGCACACATCACGCATTCTGGCAGCAAGCGATACTAAATTATGAATAAAAGTATTCAAAGAAAAATATTAGTAAGTTTGACACAAGCTAACTAGAATAAAGCCCTCTAAAAAATAATGTGTCAACCTAGTGTCAACATGCTCGGTATGTCGCCGTAGACCCGTGGTATGACTCTCCTGAATGCATAACCTGATGATCAGGTGACAGGTGATTTTTGAATGAAGAATACTGAGCGTTACTTCCGTCAGAAAAAAAATCTGAGTTACTCTCTAGTCGCGCCTAAAGAAGTTTTACTTCAAAAATGATGATGTATCATAACCTTTTTCAAAAAAAATAATTTCATTATGAGAATTCCTTATTTACTAAATGCCTGCCTGCCTTATTGTGCTTGTACTTACAAATATTAATAACATTTTTTAAATTAATGTCCTCATTTATTTTCAAACATCCACGTGTCCTCTATGCTGCATGTGATGCTATTGGACAAAAATGTTAACTGATTTTGCACCTGTACATATTTGCCAATCCACAAGTACAGGTAAAGTTATTTCGCTATTATTTCCAAAACGTTTAGGATTATTTTTCAATGATACATTAAAGTCTTATCATCCATTTCTACTTGTTTAGATGAGCCTTAGGCAGCTGCAGCCTTGGTGAACGTCAGTGAAGACTGTCCCAAACCAATACTAACTCATTATTTGGGATCATTGATGGGGAAACTGGAAGCTATTCTGACTGCCAAATTTAAAGAGGTATTATATTATATTATTTTTCACTCTTTTTTTAAAACATCTATTCTTATTCTTCCTTATTACTTACTAGCTGTTGTCCGCAGCTTCGCCCGCGTTAACTTACTTAACTTAATTTATATTACTCGCAGCGTGATGTTATATAGCCCATAGCCTTCCTCGATAAATGGGCTATCTAACAGTGAAAGAATTGTTAAAATCGGACCAGTAGTTCCTGAGATTAGAGCGTTCAAACAAACAAACTCTTCAGCTTTATATTATTAGTATAGATTAATATCCAATGTTCGTTAGTAGTCGCACTTTATAAGTAGTGTTATTACTTCCATAATATTGGAAAATCATGTGGCATTTGCTCCCTTTTTGCTTCTCCTATGTATTTAGGGATCTAAATTCACATACATGATAAATAGTTTCGGTAAGAATTTAGATAAATTTGTATTTAACTATTTAAATATATTTGATCTCTTATTTATTAGTTGGTGGAACGAGGCACGAAACTAGTGATGGAACAATTAATTGTGACTGCGATTAATTCAGTTGCTGACGCGATGGAGAACGATTTTGTTGAATATTACGACCTCCTGATGCCCTGCCTAAAATACAGAATCTCTAATGCTACAACAGATGAATTAAAGATGCTCAGAGAAAAAACCATTGAGCATGTCAGTCTTATTGGTAAGTTATTAATGGATTTTAAATGAATAATAAAAAACCTAAATGGCACTCGGGGACTGCCCGGGTAAAGCTATTGCATAACATATTTTATCAACTTATATTAGTCGGGTGTTGGGTTTATTTTCGTTACGGAATTTCTTGATAAAAGCTATGCAATAGCTTAATAATAATTTACTTTCTCTGTACAGAATGCTACTTTATAAATTATAAATATGTAGTTATAAAAAATATAGTTATATATGGCCCTCAATGCAAAAGCAACAGAGAAATTGACCTGAAGGTCATTATATAACAATTTTTTACGGATTTTATCGCGGTTTATTAAGATTTTTACAAGATTATATTTATTAGAAAACAATATGTGACCTGAAGGTATTACCTGGGTGCGCTCTGCTGCGCTCCCGACTGCATCGCCATTCTGTTTGTTTCTTCCGTGAAACATTTTTGCTGTGTTTCGGAGAGAAAGGCAGGACAGGCAGTGTAATTACTGGCATAGAGACTTAACATCTTGTCTTCGTATAGGCAACAAATTAATGAGTTGCCTGGACTAGTCTCAGGCAGCTTGTTTATGAATGAGATTCTTTGTCTTGAATAGTGGAGTATTAGAATATTATTAATATAAATATGATATTTTTAAATAGAATCTAGTATTTATGAAAAACTTTCAATAATTTCTACATGTTGATTATATATTTTTCTTTTAATATTCCTTTTTTTTCTATTTCAGAAGGTTACCAGTAACAAAGAAAGATCAACAGGCAATGTACGACGAAGAAAATATAAAGAAGAACAAAAAAAAAACGAAAAATTGAGAAGAAACTACAGTTCAGAAGACTGAAAGCTTGAGTTGAAACAACCTCATCACACAAGTGTGAAATTAATTTATTTAATTAAAAATAAATAATAAGTTCCAAAAAAATAATGTTTTTTTTTTGCCTCAATTCTCTATCATAAATTAATTTAAAATAAAAATATTAAAGAGCAATTTCGGAAAAAAAACAGGCAGCATGGGCTCTGGTCTTAGCCTGTTCCAAAAGAAGAAGAAGGAACGATAAATAAACTTCAAACTCTATTTTGCTTGTCAGCGGGATGTCTGCGATCGTTGTTGGTGAGTGGTGCGTCTGAATACGAAGTATTCTCTATATAGTTTGTGATCACAGGTAACAGTGTTTATATACTCTTTACTCTTTAGTCTTTGAGAATGATTCACCTCGCGAATGTGTGAACCACAGAAATATATCGAGATAGAAGTAAAGAGTGTATCTACCTCGCGTGGCAAAAGAAGTCTCGACGGCTCCATTGCTCGCCGCGAACTTTAGTATGCTCCTGACCGAGGTCAGCATGCGACGTAAGGTTTTAAAAACAAAATTACTCGTTGTTCAATAATTAATTGTTCAAACACTACCAGTAAAATTGGAGCTGTTAATCGAGGTATTTCCTATCACCGGTAAGTACTATTTGTCCTACAAAATCTGTTATTAATTTAAAAAACAATTTATTTTACTATTTTCATCAAAACAGTAGCGGGCGATTGTGTCTAACGCTAATTTTTCATTGCGGCTTTAATTTGACGAGCCAGACTTGGCAGGCGTTCAAAACCAGCGATGTAAAATATGCTATAAAATCTGTCAAAAGTGCTGTACCTACACTGCGATTTTCTTACTCGATTAAAATCAATTTTGAAAGCAGAGGAACTGATAATTTCTTTTTATATTATTAAGTAGCTATCATGTACGTAGCTATCATGTACGTAATAATAATAATAAAAATAATCCTTTATTTTTAGCATTTTTTTAATGCAAAGCACATATTATTGAGAAACTGGTTATGGCTACTTCTATATTACAATTTTATTATTTTTTTCCGAACGATCCTTATATAAAAAAGTGTGTGTGTACTGTGTACACACGTTATAAGTAATACTCCTTAAAAAAATACTCCTAAAAAAATACTATAATACAATTTCATTACACTGTAACCTTTTTGCTTATTGTGTAGTTATAAACTATCTTCTTTTGACGTCTATACTGCCATTATATGAATATTGTTATATAAAATAATGTTTACTATAGCTAACTTCAAGGTGTCGGTTTTTCGTGACGGTGTGCGCGCGCATCGTAAAAATTTACTCTCATCGTTTTCCCCTAACGCGCTAAAAGAAGTATAACTTGATTGTGTTTTTTAATAAACCAGTTAATTTCTCTACAATCCACCAGTGATTATTTGTAGTCCTATTAAATCTTCAATTATTGATATATGTGATATAGTTTTATATTCCGTAGTTTTGGCTTCATTACTTAAATATAAAAGTGGCCACCATTTGCCGTTTAGATGATGAAGCTAAAAGAAAGCAATATGACATTATGTCACAAAGGCCAAAAGTTGGAGAATCAGAAGGACTACAATTTTTTCACTGATGACTTTAAAGAAATTGATTTTTTTATTAGAAATCACAATCCCTCTAATAAGGGCGCCAGTGTACGGTGGGCGCCCTATCTGTATTATCTGATCAAATCAACATTTTAATTATCAATAATTTAAAAAAAACCAAGCTATTAAATAATCCAATTACACGTAATAATATAGTCTATATTGTAGAGCGTAATGTATAAAAATATAGTTTAGAGTCCATAGCACGCTGTCATAGAATAGTTTATTTGAACAATACTACTGATAGAATCGGTACCGTGTTATAATCGATCTGTGAAACGATTCTCTTGTATTGTTTTCGCGCGGCTTATGTGTTTCACCTCACTAAATTACACTCGTGACGTCATCGTACCTACGCAAAATGTTACACGCTCGGTCCTCATACAAATTCTCTTTACTTCTATCTTGATATAGTTCTGTGGTGTGAACAGTAGTTTCGAGTTCGCGACGGCATTCGTATACGAATGTTTCCGCGAACGTTTCCACGAATGAGGAGGCGAATGGCGAACACGAATGTGTAAATGCGGTGTAAGAAATGGCCCTCTCTTCTATTCACAAAATAATCAAATGTTGTTTTTGTCTATGGTAAAGTACAAAAATTGGGCTGTTCTTCAATCTTCATACGATCACCTAGAAGCCATAACCAAAAGACGTTTTATAGCAAAATGATATATTGAAAAATTGTCGTTTCACATATTCAATAGGAATGTTGACATTTTTCATAAATGTTTATAGATCATTTATAAATTATCTAATAGAGGCGTAAATAGTATTAACTTTTGCTTAAATACGTCTAATGCCTATAAAATCTTGCATTTTATAATGCATTTTAAATTTCGCTCCAAAACGCTAACACTTGTCACGTGACGTCATATGTTGTTAAACATCGTAAAAATGATAAAATGATTATAGTTGTCGTTAATAAAAAATGGCTTTTAAGTTTTATAATCGTTGTACGGTGCCATGTGTGTGTACACTGTCAAAACGCCTGAAAATTAGTTTTTACAATATGTACTGCGTACTAAGATCAAGTATCAATAGATTTGACAAGCTAATAATAATACCGTATTGGATCGAGATAACAACATACGAAAAATCCAAGAGTGACAGAGACATAGACACTTTCTTTTGTCTTTATCAGAATATCACTCTTTGTTTGTTGGGCACAACAATGATGTGCCCAACAAAAAAATATCGACTAAATTTGAATGCCATACAAACATTCTCACTCGCGAACAGTTTGTCAAATATGCCGCCATTTTGTACTACTTTTTAATTTGGTCGGTTTATGTAGGTATGGTGATACCAGTTTTGTTATAGGCAGATTACCCAAGAATGTGGTATTATATAAAAAGGGTGACTGTAATTTTCGAAATAAACACAATAAAAACAAATATGTTTATTGCTATCCTAAAAGGCTATGTACTATAGATCATACATATTAAGACGTATATAGCCTTCTTCTTTATTATTTATGTTTTTAGCGGTTTGTTATTAGTCATTACATAATATTTACGATAATCCGGAAAAATGTAGCTGTCTAAAATTACAATAAATGTTTGGTTAGGGCTAATGCTTATAGTTATCTATCAACCTTTACCAGTTTTTTTATTATTTTTAATTCACTTGTTTCAAGAAAATAAGTAGACTTGTTATTATGAATGTGGTATCCCTGTAAAATATGCCTGTCCCTTTCGGGTATACGCGAATGTCAATTCCAATTTCCATATGATACTTGTTCCTACACTGCGTACGGAAAATGGTGTATAAAAGTACGTCAATATTCTTCCGCTTCCGCTAAATAGGAACAGGTGTCGTCATCTTCGTTTATTATCACGTGACCTATTTTAAATTTTGTTACAATTTATTTATTAAATATTAATTTAATCAAATAAAAATAAGGGAAAATATTGTATTTTTTCCGAATTCTATCATAGAAACTACCAATTAACATCAAAATTATATTTTTATATGAATACTGTCAACATCCCTATTGTTTATTGTTTAATTAAATGAGCAAAAGTATGATGAAATCTGCCTTTTTTACTTTACCTACTGTTTTCTACTGTTTTTTTCTTTGGCGAGTTGCGTTTTTTTAGACTTTCGGGGTTGGCAACACTGAGTGCCGGGCAGATTCGCAATTTTTGAGATGGTCACACTGACTGACGACCACTGACGAGTGACGACTGGCGTCTACCGTTCCAAATTCATTTAGCTAAATTGCTCACCATTACTCAGGACTTAGCTTACGAGTTACGACAATTACATACTTATTCATTGTGTTTTCTTAAACATCGTTTCTTTACATTAAATTGATTTTTGACCATGAGGTCTTTCAGAGGTGACCGTTATCGTGGAAGTAATACGCGGAATGCCGCTCCGATTCTGAACAATGAGCTTGAGGTATGTACATTTTCAGCCATTTTTAAATCGATATTTTGTATATTAAGAAAGTTTTTTGTTATGTACCTACTTCTACTTTCGATAATATACTTAAAGTTAATGTAGTTCCACATTAACTTTAAGTATATCATCGAAAGTAGAATGTTACGAATAAGATACAGAATATATTCAATAACCTCTAAATGTTATCTACGGATAATAAAAAATACGAAATATTAACTATATAACTACAGGGGACTGACCGACTGAGCATTATTCATCGTTATAGAGAGTGTTAGTTAAATGGAGAGAAATTAAAAATATTATTGACGTGAAGTCTAATAAATCGATAAATGCCGGCTGCATGCACGAAAATGTCCCGTCGCGCTTGTCCTGTTACGCTAATTGTAAGCTTGCGTTTTGTTATGACGTCACATTAAACTATCGTCCGTAAACCAACTTTACAGATAACTAATTTTTTTATTCTATAATATTCTTTATACCTACATCGTAAATATACAAAGACTTTCATTTACTCGCCATATTTACAGTATAAAAGTCTAAGCAACTGTGGTGATAATTGATAACTTGTAACAAGTAACAGTCCAGTGACAGAGGTCAACATGTGCAAGTCATATTGAGACCATGAGACTAACTCCCAAATACTCAAACGAATCTCAAATTTAAGACGTGCTTAAACTCAAGCTACGACGTGTCCGATTAAAAGAAAAAAGAGGCACAACACGAGTTTTAAGTATGTCTTAAATTTGAGATTCGTTTGAGTATTTGGGGGTAAGTTACTTTGAATAAACACATGCTAGATAATTACACATACAAAAGAACATACATTGTAGCAGTTCTTATCAATTTCAGCAACTTAGAAAATACTGCTTATCTAAATGTGTTATAAATATAAATAAATCAAAGGGGTACAAAGAGCAGCTCCATCAGCTCAATTTGCTTTGCCCAAGGTGCTGGTTTCACCTTAGACTACTGAGCCCCACCGCCACAACAAGGCTTGAAACAAACCTTTCATCAACTAATGCCCACCTTGGGTAGAACAATTTGTAAACCTTAAATACTGTCGTACTTTGAAGATATTTTTATCTTAATATTTCATCCTAGGATTTAGATATGGAGCTGGAAATATTGCAGCGGCAGAGGGAAATAATTAAACAAAAGCAGATGGGAAGTCTTATGTCTGAGGTAAGTGTAGCTGTTGGTTTGCCGAAGTTCAATCCTCAAAGTTAGGTTAACTAAAAGGCTGATTGGAACCTTATTGAATGTACCCATGAACATAAATAAGTTTACCCTAGACTAGATCTTGACGTTCCAGGCTTAGGCTGAAAATGAATGAAATTAATATTGTATAAAAAAGGATTGTGTGGTTTTATGAAACCATGGTAAAAGTGAAGCTTTTTTTCATGTTATAGACATTTAACTAAAAAATTTTGGAATAACATTCCATTAAGGGTATAAAAATCGCTATATCAATCTTAATTTTATACTTGGAAAACTTGGCGGCCGACCGTCACGCGACATGCAACACACAGACGAAAAAGTTTGAGACTATGTAATAAAAGTTTCACTTTAAAAAAACAAACAACAATTTGACTTCATGTCCTATTTTCTTGATACAGCTTCAATAATCTTATTCATTTTTATTGGTTATTTAAGCAACATGTAAATGCGTCTGTTATTTGATAGTTACTGCAACTTTAAACGATTTTTGTCTAGTTTATTACTAGCTACATGACATTGGACTCTATGACCTCTGTGACTCAATGGTTAGAGCTTTGGTGCTCAAGCAGGAGGTAGCGGGTTCGAATCCCACCAAGGAACAAAAACACATTATATTGTAGTATAAAAGAATTAAATATATTTCCGTTGCCTCATGACAACAAGTTTTTCGAGAACTTTCCACAGGGCCGGATTGACGTGGTGTAAAAGCGTCCATAGATATTATTATTATATCATAACAAGCTTACATCTACTTATTTATTATTATTGTGACATTAAATATTGGCTTTCTTAGAGGCATAGCATAACTCTTAACCCACTCTGGGTTACACTAACTACATCCTTATAATACAAAAAATTATAACGATTTATTCTACAGCTTGTTTAGATATTGTATACTTTAAAGTAACAATTGCCCGGAGGGACTCCTTCAGTTCACAGTAAACCATGGTAAAATCCATAAATAGTTGTTTTATTATAATGAGTGAAATTTGCATAAACATAAGAGAACATTGTGTGTACAAGTTATTTTGCTAAAATCCATAAATAGTTGTTTTATTATAATTAGTGAAATTTGCATAAACATAAGAGAACATTGTGTGTACAAGCTATTTTGCTAAAATCCATAAATAGTTGTTTTATTATAATGAGTGAATTTTGCATATACATAAGAGAACATTGTGTGTACAAGCTATTTTGCAGAGTTACATTGTAAAGGGCAGGCTGTGTACTGGCATCCAAGCATCTAAACAAATTCATGTTATCTAATGTTTAAGCTAATTCCACTCATTTTAACGAAACAGCTCCTTCAGATTTAACCCAAGTTGTTATTGTATTATAAATTATCAAAATAGTATGTACATATTGACTAGATCCATTGTCTATCCAATTTATATTTATCATTTATATAATCTAAAAGAAAGAATTATATTTTTTTTATATTGTGGCTGACATTTTCTGGGACATTGGGACATTTTGTTTTCTAAATTAGATATTATTTAAAGACACTTCTACTTATTTGAATTTAGGTTGAAACAATGTTTCATTACAAAAATTTCAATCAGATTAATGAAGTCGGGCTTATAGTCCAATACTTCAATTTCTTCTTTTGTGCTATCGCCCATAACTCTTCTTTGGCATCTGTGAGGGTCTCATGACTTTACCACATCCGTCGGAAGAGCCTTTATGCGCCTAGAGTCGATATAGTGTACCTAGAATAATAACCTTTCGACCTAAGCGACACATAATTAAAGTGGTTTGATTTATCTGTCTAATTTTAGGGGATAAATATTGGAAAATAATGTCTATATTGTTTAATGTATGACCCGTATGGATGAATACATAGAACAAATTGTGTCGAAAGAGTAAGAGGAAAAATAAACTGGTCTGTGGAAAACGCAGTTTAAGGAAAATAATGATAAAGATTGCGCCAACGATCTTCAAGCTTCATTTGTTCTCTTGCACAGTGCCTATCTCTGTCACACACAAATCATATAGATCTTGTGTTGTCTACAGACGCACTGTGCTAGATTGAAGGATGATAGCTTTATGTAAATGTGAAATGTATTATATGTATACCAGCATTCAAATTTTATATTTGATTTTCAGAGGCAGAATATGTACGACTATCCCTCCTCTTCGTATGATAGTAATGACTATCAAAACTTTGGCAGTTCCAACAAAATGGCCGGAAAGAGTTTTAAACGGCCATCTGATAGGAACTGGCCTTCTACGTCTGCACCAAAACAGTCTCGCCAATTAAATCCGTGGCAAGATAATAATCCCACTTTTAGATCTATAAGGGCGAAAGCACCGCTATTTAAAAAGAAAGATAAACCCATTCCCAAAAACACTTCCAAACCACGATCGGATTTCAATCCCACAAAAGTTACGAAAGCTAAAACCGTATCAAACAAACCACATACTAATATCTCACAGGCCGATAAAAAAACGTTGACTGATACAAAGGGGAAAAAAGTATTTGGCCGGAGCGAAATACTGCGCCCGTTTGTAGATCCAACACCTTCGATGAAAGGGCGTCTCGAATTAGCTTTGGGAGAGATTACAAAAGATATAAAACAATCAAATCTCGTGAAAAAACCCATTATGGACCAAACAATGTTTGCGAGTACGCAAAAACAAGTGAAAAACGTGATTCGTGAAAGAATCTCTAGTATCATGATGAACAAGATCGTCGGAGCCCCGGCAGATATAGTTGCGCTGTACCGCAAAAGTTATCCTGACGTGGTCGATGAAGAGATTATGAATATAATAAACTCCGCAACGGCTTTGCTACGTCCGCCTGTCACTGTTAAGCCTATTTGTACAACGGAATCAGGTAGATTTTTATTGCATTGTGATCTATCTAAAAATAACTTTTGGTATAGATCACATAATTGTTAAATAAGTGAGGGTATTTGGATGTGGTTTAGCCTCCACATGTATTCTTATGATAAAGACCCATTTCAAACTTGGGTCATTTTCTTCTCGCGTTTGTGCAATAGGTTTCTATAATAGAATTCATCTATACTCAACTAGTCTTGCATTTGCAACATGCTGTCGCAAATATTTTAGTTTACACTTGCTGTAGACTGAGTTCAGCTGAACAGTACAGCTTAAAAACGGTAAAAGTTCAATGCTTTTACTCCAATTATTATTATTGAGCTATAGTGAACATCTGTAGCAAAAAGCAGGAAGTTTCTTGATTCCTGCTGTAATTGGGGCTCTAAAACCAATTTTCAAAGCAAAATACAAGATTTGTAAGCTTAAAAATTGGATCATTTTATACAAAACTTAAAAAAAATTGATGATTAACTTTAAAAAATTACATTTAATTCAGTCACTGTAACCTTGGCACAAATTATCATAATCGTCGAAAAAAGGTTTGTTAACATAAAACATTTGGGAATATTTTTTTTTTATGTTTTAGAGGAAATACGTGCATTCTTCAAGTCCAAGATAAACCAGCTTCTAACAGATAAGATGCAAGAAATGATTGACAATGTAAGTAACAATGCATCTAGCATATTATGTGACAAAATTTCAAACTACCTTCAAATTACTGACAACAGTGACAATCAAATTTATAGTCTAGTCAACAAGTTCAAAAACGTGAAAAATAGAGATAAAGGTCCTCAAAATATGAGCGGTGGCTCATTCGATTCGGAATCACCGCTAGAAAAATGTTTTTGAAGGATTTTGGTGCAGGTTAAAAATTGCAATTGTTATTAACAAAATAAGATGAAAAAAAAATGATATTTCGTTTTTGTTAATAACTCGAAAAATATTAACATTTAAGCAATTTTGAAAAAAGCTCGTTAAAGAGGAGGAAATCTCCAATAAAAAAGTCCTGACTCCCGGAATTCTATCACCATTATTTATAATTTTAATTAGACGTTGAAAATAGGGCTCCGCGCGGCAGTTACGGCATGCGCGCGCCGCCGCTAAAGAGAGTTCAGCAATAAAAATATTTTTTTATCACATAAAATGTCATTTTAAAAATTTGAAAAAAATCTAGTATCTTCTTAACACTTGAAAGAATCGAGCCCTGAAGAAAAAAAAGTTTAATCACCATTTTTCAAAAAGTTATTCAATTGTTAACTAACCAATTTTGAAATGATTTAAAAATTTTTTTTCTTAATTTTAATTTTTAATTGTTTAAAAACGATTTTTTTATATTTCGATTGTTTAAATAATTAGTTAAGAAATTTTTTTTCTTTAAAATCATAATTTACACTTTTAAATAGTTTGGCAAAAAAAAAATTAATAATTTATTTGTTCATTAGTTTTACAATTTGTTCAGAAAAAAATTATAAAAATAGCTATAATATAATAATAAATAATAATAAAATAGCTTTATTTATTCCACAAAAGAAAAGAAAGTAAATAACAAACTAGGTTAAAAACAAAAAAATATTACTTAAATTGCAGTGTACTATATTATAATATTTACATCTTTTTTTTTTTTGTATAAGGCTTGTTTAATTTGTGGACCCCCTCAGGGTAAAAGCCTCGTCCAAAGAATTCCATGTTTCTATCTTTGGCGGCGGTCATCCAGTCCTTCCCTGCGTTGGCCACAATCTCATCCTGCCACCGGGCGCACGGGCGACCTCTTTTTCTAACGCCAAGCGATCCGTTCCATTTTGTGACGTTGATTGTCCAACGACTGTCATCATATCTCGCAACATGACCAGCCCATCTCCATTTTAGACTTTGAGAGAGAAGTAGAGCATCCTTTACCTTGGTTATTTTCTGAATTTTTATGTTTCTTACTCTATCTCTCCGTTTTATATTTAAACAGCTCCTTTCCATTGCCCTCTGCGTAGTCTGTATTTTATTTCTCGCCTTGTGATCATAGATCCACGTTTGGCAGCCGTAGGTTAAACATGGTAAGATTGTAGTGTCTAAAATTATCCTTTTCATTTTAATTGGCAGTTGTGACTTGAGAATCTCCTTTTGTGCCCAGTACTTTTTCCATGTAATAGCTACTCTTCTGTTTATTTCCTCTATGTTTCGGTCTTTACTAAATGAGATTTGTTTCCCGAGGTAGATGTAACTTTCTACGTACTCGAGTGGCACGTCGTTAACCAGTATTGGCGTCATTTCACTGTTAGTCATGACTTTGGTTTTTTCTAAGTTCATTTCTAGGCCTACGTGAACACTAGCATTTTGAAGTTCGTTAATCATTATGTTGAGCTTATATGAACTTTCAGAAAATAGGACGATGTCATCCGCAAAGCGTAGGTGGCTTAGATTATTTACATATATTCCTTGTTTTGACCACGTTAAGTTTTCCATTACATTTTGTAACACTGCTATAAATAGTTTAGGCGAAATGGGGTCGCCTTGTCTAACTCATCGATTAATGCTGATACTGGTGCCTACTCTATCTAGCCTTACTCTACTGGTGCAGTTAGCATATATATTTTTAATAATGTTAATATATTTTGCGTTTGTATGTTGTTTGTTTAGTGCTTCCCAGATGCTGATGTGAGAAATAGAGTCGAAAGCTTTCTTATAATCAATAAAGGCTAGGTAGAGCGATCTTTTATATTCGACATACTTTTCGATGACATGGTCCATGGTATGAATATGATCGATAGTGCTATATCCACTTCGAAATCCTGCTTGTTCCATGGGTTGGCATGAGTCTATTTGTGAGGATATTCTATGTAGTAAACAGGATGCGAAGAGTTTATATAGGCAAGACATAAGACTTATCGGACGGTAATTTCCTATGTCTTTAGGATCACCTTTTTTATATAATAAAATAATTTCTGATTCTGTTTCTTTATCAAGTATTTTATTAAATAATATTGTAAGAGGTGTTATTAAATGAGTTCGGCCGTGTTTAATGCATTCATTATTTAAATTGTCTGGTCCTGGGCTCTTATCCGGTTTTAAATTTTTAATTTGATTTAGGATTTCAGTTTCAGTAAAATTTTGAACAGACAGTGTGTTTTTGGTGGGTCTTGTTCTGTGTTTTCCATTGAGTACGGTATAGAACTAAAGAGGCTGGTAAAGAATTCTGTAGCTATGTTTATAATGTCATTTCTTGAACTGCAAACTGTAGACCCCCGTTGAAGAGACGGGACCGGAGATTTTTTTGACCGATCTAGTTCTTTGTATGCCTTTTTTGCGGATCTTGTTCTTTCTATACATTTTTCCAGTATTTGAAATCTATGTTTTTCATAGCATTTTCTGATTTCCTTATTTGTTTCTTTATATAAGTCTTTGAGATCATTTTTATCTTTTGTAGTAGGATTTCTTTTATTTTGTAGTAATCTTCTTTTTTCCATTAATTGGATTACTTCTTCCGATAGAATTGTCCTTTTACTTGAATGTTTTTTGTTTCTCATGCTTATTAATACAGAGCTTTCTAACTTGTGTACTCCGTGACTGTATAACTTTTGTGGTTTTCTATTAGCTCAGGTATAAATTCATTTATTTTTTTTAAGTACATGTCTCGCTCTTCTAGAGTTTCAATGAGTTTCTCGGGCTGGTGAAGTTTTTTCGAACTTAGGCAAAGTGTTGCCCTGAGAAGTTTATGATCTGTGCCAAAGGAGAAAGAATTTAAGACTTCGAATTTTGAAAACAGTTTGGGTTTAGTTGTTGTTATATAGTCAATTTCTTTTCTAGTGTTCTTGTCGGGTGAAATCCAAGTCCATCTACGATTAGCTTTTGCTTTAAACATTGTGTTAATTATTTTCAGATTATGTTCGTATGCGTACTGAATTAGTCTTTCTCCCCTTTTACTTCTGTTTCCAAAACCGTGGATGCCTGCTACTTTATTCTCATAGCTCTTTGATTTGCCGATTGGTGCATTAAAATCGCCCATGACTATTATGTATTGTGTAGAGATCATATCATGAGCTTTTTCTAAATCATTATAAAATGTATCTATCTCTTCTTGTGTGGAGCCTTCTGTTGGTGCGTAAACCTGTATAATTGCGAAGTGTAAGTTTCCTAGGTTTATTTCTAATATGCAAACTCTCTCTGATATACCGGAAAAGTTTAAAAAAAAAAATCGCCCATATAATAAAGTGCAAATATTGAATTTCTCTATTTGTTTATAACAATTTTATAAACAAATTACGTAAAAAATTCATAACCTATGTTAATTACTGCCATTGTTCAATGTGAAAACAGGCATAGCTAAATATTAATTGAAGAAAAAAAATTATCAACATTTTTTAGATTTTTAATTTTTCAATAGTTATAAAAAATCATAATTAAAAAATTTATAAAGTACATATATCAAAAGGGATCCACGAAGTTTAAAATTTATAGGCCAATTATTTATACCTTTCATCCCATTGTTTATGCCAATGGAGATTGGGAAAAAATTGGTTAGTTAACAATTGAATAACTTTTTGAAAAATGGTGATTAAACTTTTTTTTCTTCAGGGCTCGATTCTTTCAAGTGTTAAGAAGATACTAGATTTTTTACAAATTTTTAAAATGACATTTTATGTGATAAAATCTTATTTTGTTAATAACAATTGCAATTTTTAACCTGCACCAAAATCCTTCAAAAACATTTTTCTAGAGGTGATTCCGAATCGAATGAGCCATCGCTCATATTTTTAGGACCTTTATCTCTATTTTTCACGTTTTTGAACTTGTTGACTAGACTATTATATACTTTTTTCTGTGCGAAATCATTGGTTGCTGAAGGATTGATGATTAAAACAAAACCATCCATTAATATTCAAAGTCAAATATCACAGCTAAAAGTAGTACTTTCGCTTACAAAAAACAAATAAGAGCTTAATATAAGATATTTGTAGCATATTATTAACTTTTTGGTGGTTTAGACAGAAAAATATTCAAGATCTTAGATTAAAAAAAAATCTTTAGGAAAGATTTTATGAATACAGACAGTATTCATAAAAAAAGCCCTAAACATGTAGAACTTTTTTTTTGATTCCACAATTCTTTCCAATTAGTATGAAATCATATTTTAGTTATTATCAAGTTGCCTTCTAGTGTGCTGTTTCAAAATTATAAATCAATACTATTTTCATTCTTATTTTTAGCTTGGTAAGCTGTATGGAGACAATGAAAAAGAAATCTTAAAATGTATAACAGATTTGCCTGATTTAGAAAAAACTCCTGAAAGCAATAAAAAAGAATCAAAAAAAAGCAATGACAAAGCAGAAGCTAATATAAGCAATGCTGAAGAAAATAAGGACAATACAGCTGAGGATATTACAAACGAAAATGATAATGCAGAAGAAAATAAAGATTCTGAGGAAAATAGTGATGGTACAGGAAACACAGGAGTGGGTATTACAAAAGAAAGTGATAATGCCGAAGAAAATAAAAATTCTGAAGAAAATAGTGATGGTGCAGAAAATACAGTAGAGGGTATTACAAAAGAAAGTGATAATGCAGAGGAAAATAATGCTGAGGAAAATACTGATAGTATGGGAAATAATATTGAAGTACAATCTTCTGATGTGGATAAAGAAGATACCACAGCTAAGGAATCAGATGAAAAAGATAAATCTAGTAAAATAGATCAGTATTATAAGCTGATGGATCTACTTATTATTAACAGGATACCGAAACTCTTGGCTAAATTCAAGGACGTAAGTTAATTCTTACAATTTTTTAAAACCATACACAAACAATTTCTTAAGATTTAAAAACAAGTATTTGTAGAAATTGCCATATTTACTCTTATATTGTACAGCGCCTGACTGTCGTCAATATGACGATCCTAGTTGTAACTCATTAGAAAGTGTAAGTCCAGTGCCATTTATTATTTTTTCATTTCCAATTATTAGTAGTAAAACAATAAGTAGGTAACACATTCCACCTATGAAAGTTACAGGCAAGAAGTGATGATTCTGTAAAATAATCCTTAAATATAATTTGAATTTTACTGTTTTCAGACTTTCGCCAATGTCATGTATTGCGAAAAAGATTTTATCATTGCAAAGGAGATGACCATGAAGGAACTAAAGGACAAACTAAGAAAATCATTGTATGCAGCTAACTCACTGAACAGTGACGGTACTAAAATGGAAGTTAGCAAAACATCACCTGTTCCACAAGTTAATGGTAAAAGTACTGAGGTTATGGAAGTTGAAGGAAGCAATACAGCAAATACTTCAACGAACAATGAGCAGCTGTTTGTAATGGTGAGGTTTTCATGAATTTGTTTTATATTTCTCTATCTATCTGGCACAATGCTCTGGAAAATCAAGCAAAAGGGTTGTATGGTGAAATTCAGTAATCCTCAATGATTTTAACTTATCAGACATGCACAATTCATGTATTCTTTCACCAGTAAGCTAGGGTTTTACTAAATGGCAACCAGTATGATGATGTTTGAGATATTGAGTAGGCACCATATACGCACCATAAAAAAATGTCTAATATCAACTCCCCAAGGAGCTAGTGCAAAATTTGTACTTATTATTTTATAATTTCACAAGGCATTTATTTTCAGCTACTAGGACGCCCAAGCCTACCATCCAAGCCGGTCATATACGAGTTTCTGAACAAGTTTAAGCCTCAATCCATTAAGAAACACAAGACTGTAAATAACTTGTTGGTTATCAGTTTCAACAATAAGCAGGATTACGATAATATTTTAGCGGCCAATGAGTCTAAAGTTGGTAAGTCTGTTGCAATGTCTCTTAGTATTCTACACAGAATTTGCAGTGTATTTCTAAGAGTTACTATTTTTTATTATTTAATAATAGGTACTATAAAAATAGCTCTTTAATTTTTTGCTAGAAATTCTCTCTGGTGAATTGCGTTGTGCCTCGCTTCTGCTGTCTGCTTGGTGTTAAACAGTTTTCTGTGTTTTGGAGCAAAAGGGCACTGGCACCAAGTCTTTACATCTTATGTCTCACGATAGGCAACACATGAATGAGTTGCCTGGGCTAGTTCTAGGTAAACTCGTTTATGTTCCAGGCGACGCTTACCATCTGGTGGCACTTCTGCCAATTTGCTTATCCAAGAAAAAAAAAAAGTTCAAACTATAAAAATTAATATGTTGTCTGTGAGTCAATAGATGTGTGTAGTTATTATAATACAAATGTTATTTCAGGTGATTCAGTATTTATTATTAAAGCAAATGAAGTAATACCTTCAGAAAAAACAACAGATAAAGTGCAAGACAGTGAGGTGAATGAAGAAATGAAAGAACCAGAAAATACTGCTGAAACAACAGAGGATAATAAAATGGAAACAATTGAGGAAAATGAAGAGAATGATGAGGTGCAGATTATTGAAGGGAAAGATGAGGTGCAGATTATTGAAGACAAAGATGAGGTGGAGATTATTGAAGAGAAATCAGATGTAACAGAAGTGAACAATGAAACCAATAATGAAGTTAGCAATGAAGCTAAGAATGAAGGTAGCAATGAAGCTAAAAATGAAGTCAACAATGAAGTTAAGAGTGAAAAGGAGGTAAATGTAGCAACACCTGTACGGAGCTCTTCACGCTTAGCAAATGTTACCCCCAGTACAATCAAAACTAGACGAGCTAGCCGATTAGCACAAAATAATTGAAATTGAATGATTACTTTATTAGTTATTCTTCTTGACTAGACTGGAGTATGTTTGAAATAGAGAGGTGAATTGCTCACTCAAAGCTTGGCATAGTAAATTATGTATACCGTACATACTGTGTTTTCTTTTGGTTAAGCAATTTAGGTTTAATTACTCTCATCATTGTTATGATTTCTATCTTCTATTGCCAACATTATTATATTGCTATATTTTTTATGCAATAAAAAAATGAAGTGTACGGAAATTAATAGCTTTATGAACACTAAATGTCAGATGGCAAAAACAACCCTTGGATGTTGTCAATGAAGGAAATTAACCTCCTTTTCCTCTCGTCGTTCTCCTCATTGCTGAGGGTCGTGATTAGGAAATTACACATTGTAAGCAAAATGCCTTATATTTTATTTTATCTATACTATACTCTTTTTTCCTGTCGCAAGTTATATTAATATTAGATTAAATAATATGTATTATTTTTGGAAATCTCGTGGACTATTTGAAAAAATAAACTAAGATGCATCGAATAAAATATTTATTTCAAAAGGTGCTAGTTTTTTTTATTATGGACTTTTTTTGTGACCAGTGCGTGCGGCTGCGCTGTGCATGCTCCTAATTTCTTTGTCTCATAGAGACAGCAAAATTATTTCACAGAAGAAAGAACAAGGGTAGTGCATTATTAAAGTTGAAAGAGTAAAAAGTTAATGGGTCTGTTTCAGGTAAACTCTTTGAAAAAAGGGCGCTTCAAATTTAAAAAAAAAATGAGCGACAATTTTCCCAAAATTTCCCGTTCCCGTCCTTGCCCTAAGAAAGAACAAGGGTAGTGCATTATTAAAGTTGAAAGAGTAAAAAGTTCATGGCTCTGTTTCAGGTAAACTCTTCAAAAAAAAAGGCGCTTCCAATTTTAAAAAAATGAGCGACAATTTTTCCAAATTTTCCCGTTCCCGTCCTTGCCTTTTATCCCCTCTTATAAGAGGGGTACAAAGAGCCCCCTCGGTTCAATTAGCTTCGCCCAAGGTGCTGGGCTCACTCAAGGCTACTGAGCCCCACTGCCACGTCAAGACCTGAACCATCGTGGGAAGTTTTATTATCCTGTCCATTCAATTTTTTTTTAAGTACCTCTGAGCTAAAAAAGTAAAGGATGCGCTGTGCCGCGCTCCCGACTGCATGGGTACCACCATCTTGTTTCTCTCGTCAAACAGATTTGCGGAGAGAAGAGCAAGACGCCTTAGTGTACCTAATTACTGGCACCGAGACTTAAAATCTTATATTTCAGGAGAGGCGATACATAAATCAGTTGTCTGGGCTAGAACAAGATAAACTAGTTTATGTTCATGGGCGACGTCGACCGCTATGTCTACCAGTTTGTATCCAACTAACATAAAAAATATCAACTGTTGCCTGTTGCCGTCGCTCAGTTGACAAATATTGCATAACTAAGATACACGCGTGCCGTTTATAAAATCTATTTTTTTTTTCAAAGGAATGTAATACAGAATAATAATATTATGTAAGAAAAAAGTTAAAATACGTAGGTATGTATTAAATAATATAGTTTTTTTTGTGTTTATTGAATCGATGAAATATACAAAACGTAATTATTGCGTCATCTTAATCATTATCAATTATCAACCCTTATCCGTTAACATACTTCTTAATATTTCTATGAACATACTAGTATCAATGAACGCCAAATCGGCTGATACTACTAACATGTAGCCTGAACGAGCCACCGCTTGGGAGATCATCATTCACCTTTTTTTTCCCTTCTGAAGGGAAATGCTCTGAGGCATCCCATGGGGGAGAGGGGACTCACTACGCCCGATAGATAGTCTGGATCTATCGGGCGCAGTGAGTCCCCTCTCCCTCCTTCTCAAAGAGCAGCTCCCTCAGCTCAATTTGCTTCGCCCAAGGTCAATAAGGCTTGAACCATGGTGGGGATCATCATCCACCTGGTCTGAGGTCTACCAATACTCTTATTAAATTTAACATGGTCCATGGTGAAGGAAATCATAATCATATGAAAATTATAAAACCTTTTTCAGAGGAGCACGGGGTCGGGATCGAACCTGGGCCACTTCGCTCGTAATTCGGGTTCAATCTTCAACATTTTTTTTTATACAAGAGGGGACAAACGGACAGGCGATTCACCTGGTGGATAATGATATACACAGAGTACTTTTATATAATATATGGAAGTGATATACGACATCCGCGACACGCGTATCACGCGGCAAAATAATGCGCGGTGTTGAAGTTGTAAAATATTTTTGAAGTGAAACCTCTTTGCGTGCATGAGGATAATTTTTTTACGAATACTACGTTTTTGTCCAAAAAGAGGGATTGAGACCGATTGAGAGAGAGTGAGAAAGGGCAAACGTAGCATGAATCACATAGCTATGGAGTGAGAGTAGGGAGTAAGCGAGTGAGAAAGATCGAGAGAGAGAGTGGGATAGAGCGAACGTCGCATCGCAAGATTTAAAAATTAGTTTCCCAAATAAATTTCACTTCTGACATGTCTAGGTACTGTACTGTACTTTGTATGTACGCACACACTTTTTATATAAAGCGCCGCATTGCGGATCTCTTTTCTGTATCTCGTGTGCAACTTTAGACAGTAATTAAAGGATTCTTCTGACATCCGTAGTGCAGTGGAACATATTTTACCGTAGACAGAGAATACTAAAGTATTCTCTAATAGTTCTTCTTATTCTACTAGTATTCTCTGTCTACGTATTTTACTAAATGTAAACCTATGATGTTGAAAATAGGGATGTTGACATTTTTCATAAATGTTTATAGATCATTTATAAATATCTAATAGAGGCGTAAATAATATTAACTTTTGCTTAAATATGCCTATAAAATCTTGCATTTTATAATGTATTTTAAATTTCGCTCCAAAACGCTAACACTTGTCACGTGACGTCATATGTTGTTAAACGTCGTAAAAATTATAAAATGATTCTAGTTGTCGTTAAATAAAAATGGCTTTAAAGTTTTATAATTGTTGTACGGTGCCTATGAGTGTGTACACTGACAATACGCTTGAAAATTAGTTTTTACAATATGTACTGCGTACGGAAAATGGTGTATAAAAGTACGTCAATATTGTACCGCTTCCGCTAAATAGGAAAAGGTGTCGTCATTTCCGTTTATGATCACGGTCACGTATTTTAAATTTTGTAACATTTTATTTATTAAATATTAATTTAATCAAATAAAAATAACGGAAAATATTGTATTTTTTCAGAATTCTATCATAGAAACTACCAATTAACATCAAAATTATATTTTTGTATGAATACTGTCAACATTCCTCTTGGCTAACTAGATTTTGAGTAAAGAGTAGAGTGTTTCACATTTATTTTTAACGATTTGATTAAATTATCTTGCTGATTTTCCATATTATGATGTGAAAGTGTAAGTGAAAGTGGCGCCCTCATTTTTTCCATACTCTTTTTTTGCCAAGCTGTACTCTTGTTTATCTTCTCCTGTTAGTTCATGAAACAAAGTTGCGTTTGCGTTATATTCTTTTCTCCTGTTTACCCAGTTCTCCTGTGTACCCACAATCTTTTAGGTATTCTTGCTTCCTTCCCTGACCATTTCATCCTTGCTTATCAGTATTTAGAACTTCAATTGTCAGTATTTAAGACTTCAACGCAATAGAAAATGTATATTATTAATGAACGACTTCATTATGCGACTAACATATAGATGACATCAACATGTCTCGCGCCATAAAACAGTAAATGTCGAACGGGATGTTGAAGCTGTAATCTTAATAGCATTGTGCTAAAATCATTCGTATTGTATTTTTAATATTGATTAATTCTTTTCATAATACGTATACAGGCGCTATGGTGTACACCATACACACGCCTGTTGCCCGCTCCTCAACTACTGCGTAAGTGAGATGAAATTACATACAAACAAGCATATTTTCACAAAATAGTGATATTTGGCAGTTGGCACCCTCTCGACACACGTTTCGCTGCGTTTAACTTTTATTAGTACAAAGTCCAAAATGTATTATGATTTATGCGTTTCAAATAAGAATAGGAACGTCAATGACCTCTATCTGTCAAATAATACTTGAAAAGTACAGTTTGTACAAAAACTTATTTGCATAATTAATAGTTTTAAACCGAATTTAAATAGAAACGTTAAATAGTCGTAAATTATTTAAATAATTAAAGTCATAACTCGTTTTTAAAACCATACTATATCATTTTTTTATTTCATTGTTGCCACAAAGGCCCTGGAGCCATGTCAAAATTATTAAAGAAAATAAGGACGCCGGTCGCTATGTTGCCGTTATTAGTGTGCTCCATCGTGAGAACCTGATGGAAATATAAGTTTGACTCGTGAAATGTACGCTACCATTTTGCAAACACTGAAAAATGCAAGTAAAGTGACCAAGGGAGTTCATTTGGGTACGGGGATAGATAAAAACACATTAACACGTATCTGAGGCGCACTCGGACAGAAATGCAGAGATGAGCGGAATTGAAGAGCTAGATTCTGATTAACTTTTTGTCACTTAATCTCTGTAAATAAATTTAATTTAAATAAAACTGTTTTGCCCACCCTACCTAACTGGTTTGAATTGACAGCTATGACATCACAATATGGCGCTAACGCCCGAATGCTCAAACGAATCTCAAATGTAAGACGTACTTAAACTCATGCTACGACGTGTCAGATTCAAAGAAAAAAAGAGGGACAACACGAGTTTAAGTACGTCTTAAATTTGAGATTCGTTTGAGTATTCGGGCGTAAGTCCGTCTTATTCTCATTTGAAACGCACAGTAAGCCTGGAAATGACGGCGACTGCACATACTGAAAGTCATTTTATTAAATAGATTACGCCTGAGTCATTTAAGATCTTTGCATAAACGTTAGTAGTAATTATGGATAAATAATTCAACATACTTCCGGTTAAAATTGGAAATTAGTAAATTTTGAAATTAGAATTTAAATTAGATTAGGATACGAGTTACGCCTGAACTCTGAACACGTAATTTTGGTTATAGGTTTATTAAATTATTGCCTAAGAATCTAAAAATAGGTTCACAATTTTTCAATTATAAGTATAATAAAAAGGAAGTTATTAAGATTTAATTTAGAAGCAATTAATAGTAAGTATAAATTTTAATACTCAATTCAATATGTAGGTATGTACCTACTTAGATAGATATTTATTATTTTAACATTAGAAGAAATTTTTTGATGCGAATTATTTACTTCACCGTCAAGAATTTAGTTAATTAATAGATTTCTGTTGAATTTAATAATGTTGTTTAACTATATTTTATTCATGAAGGACTTCCTATTTTTCGGTTACGTGCAAAGTTCAAGTATTCCTACTCACTTACTAAAGTAAGACTTAAAACTATTAAATTATAATATTATACTAACTATTATATTATATATTATGGTTTTTGTATTTTTTATTTATTCAGGTTTCAATACTTTAAAGAATAAAATATAATCAAAAAGTTATCGAAGCGAAAATCTAGAATATTCATCATAATTCATAAATGTTCATCCAAAGACAAATGAATGACGTGTATTTTGCTTTATGGTATAAACGGAAATCAAATCGTTTGTCAACTTTTGTCAAGTGTGAACTGTAGATTGTAGAATTTGCGACGCGGCCATATTGGCTTTGCTTGGCGCTTGCACCGTGAAAATTGATTTTAACAAGTAATGATTATTTATACATAAATATAAGTTTGTGGTGTGATTAGTTTTAATTAAATATTAGTTCAGTGAATAATTAATGACTTAAAAATGGATCCCGCTAAAATGAAAGTGGTGGATCTAAGATCCGAGCTTGGCGCTCTAGGCTTGGATACAAAGGGCAACAAACCGGCATTAGTTGAACGATTGAAAAAAGCGTTAGAAGCTAAAACTGGTAGAGGTGAGTGGATACCCATATGCATGATAAGTTTTAAATGCATCCAAATATGTCGTATTATAACTACAACCAGTTGACGTTAGCACGTGTAACGCCGCTTTCCTCCATGTTTTACTTATTTATGCCTGATAAGATTTGCAATTACATATCGTTTGTTATTTCGAATTTGGAACTCATAAAATGTTCGATAAGAAATACACATACTTTGCAATAAAATTCTAATAAAATGTTTGTATACAATAACTGCATAACACGAATGTCGCGCATACCTTTTGGCGGGACAGTCATTAGTACTCGAAAACAATTTATAAATTTATAATTATAAATCATTAATTACTAATGCTATGTCGATAAAAACCTTGCCACTTGTACTTGTTTATTAACGAAACTGCGTATATTTACCTAACATAAATTGTTTTGATTGTTGAATCAATATTCAATGCCCATGGAATCCAAACGAAGGTTCATGAATAATTAAGACATAAGTTTTATCTATTTTAAATGTTATTTATAATTCTGTCTATAATTGAACATGTTCTAACATAGAAAATAAAAGCTTCATGCTCCATTAACTTACTACATCCTAAAATAAATTTCTGTCTGTAATAATAAATTACTAATTAATAGCTTTGACATATGATTAGCTAAAATAAAGCTTTCTTAATTCTTTAGATAATAAGAATTAATGTTGTGTATTTTTTAAATTATAATAATATGGTCTAAATAAGGTTTTATAATAGCATGTTTTATATTTTTAAGTGTTTGTATTACAAATTTTTATCTATAAACAATTGTGTAAGGAGATTTGACTTTATAATTTATTGTTAGGTAGATCAAATTGTTGTTGAATACAATCTAGTCTTTAAAGCTGTGGTGTTTTAAAACATTTTGAAATAATGCATGCTAATTTAAATGACATCATTATATTTAGTCAATTATTTATTTTAAAATACAGTAATACAGAGTGTATAAATTTATGAATATAAAATATTCAATGTTTGTGTAGCTAAGACTGATTTTACTACTTTTTTAAATGATTTTGTTATAACACAGTTTATATTTCAAACTTAACTTGTTCAAGAGACTTGTGAATAATACCTTCATAGATAATGTTGAAATATCAAGCTCTACAAAACAAAAATAAGAGACATGGTAAATATCCTCTTTTAAAAATAAGTCAATGTCTTAATGTAACAAAATTATTGTATTAGCTTTTGCCTTTTAGCTCTTAATTAAAAACCTATATTAGTATATTATATATACATATAACATTACACTCTACATTGGTAAAAAATATTGTAAAGCATTTTTATAGAAATAAATTTAGATATTATCTAGTGTAATATATTATATGCAGCTTTTTTTATTTTAAACAGAGATTAAAGTTTTCTTAGAAACATTAAGGTTATAGTCAAAACTGGATGACTTGTGTATTCATAGGTTTAAGGCAAATTCTGCCTTCAATACTTGGAGCTCCAAATTTCTTATTTACACAGTACTTTTGACCATTATGGTCAAAAGTACTGTGTAATGCTAACTGTAGTTGAGTTTTAAGTTAATCTTTATAAATTCATTAATATTTTTTTTTAGTGATTGCTGATACAACTATATTAGATACTTCTACAGAAGATAATGATGAATTGGGTACACCAAGGCGTCCAATTCCCGCTGCAAGAACAACCAGGCGATCGTCATCATCACGTCTTGCGGCAACACCGGCTAAGGTGAGGAAAATAATAATTATCATGCTCACTTCTTCTACCTCATTGCTTTTTAACCAAAGTAAGGCAATGCTTACAGGAGGGATTCTCTCATTTAATGGGTGATAGTATTTACTTTTACTACAAAGGGCTAGCCCAGACCACTTATTCATGTATTGTCTATTTTAAGATAATAATAATATGTTGGGACAACTCACACACGGCCATATGATCCAATGGAATGCAATCAGACTACTGATACATACTTTTATATTTCTAAATAATATTATAGATTATTACACACTGACACAGAACAAATGAGTATGTTCATCACAAAAACATTTGTCCTGGGATCGAACCTACAACCTTCTGGCTTAGCAGTCAGGGTCACTAACCACTAGACCAACAGGCCAGTCAATAATGTAAGATGTTATAGAGTATACCGTTGTGCCAAGAATTACTCTGCCAGTCCTGCTATTCCTACCGAAACACAGCAAAGCTGTTAGGGTAGGTGTAGGGAAGAAGAAGCATGATGGTGGTAGAGTGCATCCCTCCCACCAATAAAAATTATAATTAAGTTATTATTTAAGGGTGGGGACACCAGCGAAGCCAGACGGGTGATTAGTCCTCATTAACGGGACCATTTCACCCAAGGATTAAGTTAATTTTAGTCTAAATATATCTGTAATCAATTAACAAATATGGATATCTTACATATATTCAGAGAATGATAAATATTGTATTTTCAAGTACATAATATTGTGTCATGCACTGAGTGACAACATATTAGAATTTACAATCAAACAAATTGTGTTTCCTGTCCGATTTGAGCATTTTAATGTATATTTAATGATTTTTATTATGCATTAACTTAGTTTGACAGCTGTATCTTCTTGCCCTTTCAAAATATGATTGGCTAGATTTAGTAAAATGCTCGTGTCTAGCAATGTGGATGAGTGACTTAGAATATTTATACAAATTTTATAGACCCTCCGTGAAGATCCTCCAGAAGTGATAGAAGAGGACTCCAAGGAATCTCATGAGGAAGAGAAAGAGAAGAGTGATGAAAAACAAGATGACATTTATTCCATTGGTGACGAAGAGTAAGTCTTATGTTTGCTTTATCGTATAGTGGTTGGTGGTTCCTAGACATTTTCAGTTCAGCCAATTGAAAGTTGACAGGTCTTTTACTTTTGCATTGGTTTTTTTTAAGTATTAACCTGTTGATATTTATAATATTATACAATGTTGTATTTATAACTAGAACTGAAGAAACTGGGGGCGACTCACAACAGGCCCCCAATTTCGCCCGCGTTAACTTTGATTTACAGCCGTATCGGGAGTGATGATGATTACTTTTGTAGCCTAAGTTACTCCTATATCATCAGCTATCAGCCAGTGAAAGTCCCGTCAAAATCTGCCCAGCCATTTCAGAGTTCAGCTGGAACAAACAGACCGACAGATAGACAAAAATAGTCAAAATGTTATTTTGGTTTATGTGCCGTGTTTTCATTCCTATGTGTAAAATTAAAATAAGCGCTTTTTACTAAATGTAAAAAGCGCTTATTTTAATTTTACAAATGGACACTCCAATTTTATTTATCTGTATAAATTAACTCACGTATTTACATACATATTAACATTCTATTAACGTATGTAGAATCCTTCCATGAACAAAACTGATAATGCAAATTATTTTTTATTTACAGGAAGGATTGTTCATACCAATTTTTGTAGTTGTTGTTTTTATGATGTTTGTTTTTATAAAATGTTTTTATAAAAAAAAATTAAGCTATAAAAGTTTTTAGGTCAAATGACAAGGCCAGAGATATATCTATTTACAGTACTTGTTAGTGGAGCAACCATTAACGGATTTACACTTACATGTATAACTAGCTGTTGCCCCCAGGTTCATCTGCGTTAACTTAGAATTAACAGCCATACCCGGATTGATGATGATTATTTTTATAGCCTAAGTTACTCCCTATAACGTCAGCTATATGCTGAGTCCCATCAAAATCGGCCCAGCTGTTTCAGAGATTAGCCGGAACAAACAGACAGACAGACAAAAATTGAAAAAAGGCTATTTTGGTGTATGTCCCGTGTAAACCATCCATATGCATTCAATTAAAAGCGGCTATTTTGATATTACAAACAGACACTCCGATTTTATTTATCTGTATAGATTATATACACTGCATCTTTTTTATATATTTTTTGCAGTATACTTGAAACTCATTGTATACATTGTTTTAATAATTATTTATTTTTAGGAGTCAATCACCAAACCCACAAAGGGAGAATGAAGAGGATGATGGTAATTACTTCTTAAGCTAACATTATAGATCTCAGTTGTACAGGTTGAAGGGATGCTCTTGCTCCGGTCTCCGTCTGTATGGTAGCTTGTTGTGTTCCGGTCAAGCAATGTAACTTACTGGCACAGAGCCTTAACATCTTGTATCAGGATAGGCAACATAATATATGTATGGGCTACCTTTTTTTTTAACGCCGGGAAATGCTCTGAGGCATCCCGCGGGGAAGTGGGTCTCCTCACGCGGGTATGTGGGACTCGCTGCGCCCGAAAGCTGGTAAGTGGACGCAGCTCTAACCACTAAAACCCGGCGAGTGCCACCAATGCCTCCTTTGTTGAGGTGCCATGGATATAATAAACAAACAGGGCACCTAAACGACTAGTTAGTCTCCCAAGGGACCGACGCCACCTCCACAGGGGGATCCCGCACCACAGAACAACCCCTCCCAACGTCTGGACAGTACAATGGGATGAGGTTCCTATCCCGCCCCTTGCCCCCTGCTCTTTTGTCCCCTCTTCTACAAAGAGCCCCCTCGGCTTAATTAGCTTCGCCCAAGGTGCTGGGCTCACCCTAGGCTACTAAGCTCCACCACTACGCAAGGCCTGAACCATGGTGGGGATGTATGGGCTACCTGGGTAGTTCCAGGTAAACTCGTTTATGATCATGGGCGACGCAGAGAACTTACCATTAGGTGGCATATCTCACAGTACATGTCCAGCTGTAGAAGTATATGTGCTGTTAAAAAACACATGTCTCAAGCGTTTTAAAAAAATGCAAGAGATGCATTTTATACATACTACTTGCTTTGTTTATGTCCTAAAAAGAAAATATTTACACAGTCTCCTCACCATTTTGAATTTAAAGGATTAGAATTTAGATGTTTCCTAAAAAATAATATCAACATCTGACACTAAGGAAAGTTATCTGTATATGTAAAACAAATAAACATTTTTATCAGCACCTATGGAGCAACAACGGGAACAGCACCATGGGGTAGGGTTTGTTGACAATCAGAATACAGAAGATGACAGCGAAAACAATAGGGATGCCTCCATGGAGGAAGTCAATAAAACTGTAGAAGAGAAGATAGGAGAAGACGATAAGGAAGCGGAAGATAAGAAACCTGAGGTGTGTATACTAGCTGTTCCCTGCAGCTTCGCATGCGTTAACTTAAATTTACTTATCTGAATTCTGAATTGATGTTTTTTTTTTGTATCCCATGATGTCACTCAGCGATAATGAAGCATGATTTTTTTGAATTGGATAAGTTGTTTTGAGGATTACCTTCTCCACCACATCATCCTCCATCCAGGTTACATTATACTTTATGTGTATATGTGTATGTAATATTAGTGTAAATGTATGTCACTGAAATTGATGCGTTACAAGATAATGAAGTTATAACTGAGAAATCCACTCAGTTGGGTAATAAGATGTATCCATGTAATGTCACAGTCCTATTTACTAATTACAAACAGTTATCCTGTGAACTATCAAAACGGTACATATTTTTAAAACTTTTGTTTAGCTGAACTCAATATTTTGGTACTGTCTACGAACACCTTGTTAAGTTTCGTGAACAAGCCATTAATAGACGATAAGATTGAAATAATTTTGCCAGTAAACAATAATCTTATGTTGAATTTAAAAAATTGTCATGTTTTCGAAACAAAGGTAGGAAAACCTTATGCATCTATTAACAATTTAACAATATTATAGCCCCCGCGAGAGCTGACCGAAGAAGAGGAATGGGAAGAACTTAACAAGAGACTGCAAGTCAAAGAACAGGAGAGACTTGAGCGGGAGAAGAAACAGAAGGAGGATGATGCCAGAAAACTGGAAGAATTGAGCAATGTAAGTTAAATGCTAGCAGACCAGATATAAAAAAGGGTCAAATACGCACTGACTCAGATAAAAGCCAGATGTAGCTATAGAATGATATATATTGCACCAGATTTAATTCCGTCATCTGATTTTCTCTTAAGTTTTAAGAAATGAGAAGGATTGTGGAAGCTACGGGACGGGAGTGCCACACAGCGCGGCTATCCCACCGGTTAAATGCGCTTGCATAGGGGTCCTGTAGTCTTACATTTGTATGCCTCTCTTATTTTATCTATTTTGCCCCGAGGTTGCTTATCTGTCAATTTGTCATAGTATAAAATATAAAAAGGGTTTTGGTGATTATAATGACATAACTTTTTACATATTCTATAGCGGTGAAATTTGTTACATGCCCAATGTCCCGTTAAAGTGCCCGAAACATTGATACAAGTGAAATTAGAATATTAGAAGACAGTCGGTTTTTAGTAAAAAAAATGCACTAGCTTTTTTTTCTGTAGTATATATTTGTTTGTCAATACAACGGAAATAAAGACTAATAAATGAATACACCAGGACCCGATAAAGCTGCAGCGTCTGAAACGCAAGCAGGAGAAGAAGGCCCGCTGGAACAACTACTACCGGGCCATTGAGGTCACCAACAAAGTGCTCACTCCGCCCACACCGGTACGATTACTAGCATCTGGTCATTGTTATATTGTAAACTAGTTGTTGCCCACAGCTTCGCCCGCGTTAACTTAGATTTACAGCTGAACCCGGATTGATGATGATTATTTTTATAGCCTAAGTTACTCCTTATAACATCAGCTGTCTGCCAGTGAAAGTCCCGTCAAAATCGGCCTAGCGGTCTCAGAGATTAGCCGGTACAAACAGACAGACAGACAAAAAATAATTTTTTGGTATATGTACCGTGTATTTAATAAAAAGTGGTTATTTTAACATTACAAACAGACACTTCAATTTTATTACTCTGTATAGATGAAGTGTAAAAGATGAGTAGCAACTTGGCTGGGCTGATGTTGAAAAGGTCTAATATGGACATATGAGAAAAGAGTATACACGTATATGAATGGAAATGCACCAGCTAATGCCCAACCCGACGCCAGGAGGCCGTGTGGTCGCAGACTGCACGGTTGGCGGGGGGAAAACCCCCACTTTAACAAACCAATAGTGAGCCAAATGGGCTCACACTAATCCGACGAAGCATTCAGGCCTCTAGCATAGATCCATCCGGGAAAAAACCGACAGTTCATTTCTTAAAAAAAATGTTGCTATTGGATTTTCGCATGTAAATGCTTCATGAAGAGCATATTCCCGTCAAACTAATTTAAGTCCGTATGAGTTGGCTTCTACTGTAGAATTGTAAATAAATATATGTAATACAAAATAGTTGGTGGATTTATTTAATGACTAATCTTTCAGGTGGTGACAATTATTGAAACAGTAGATTTAGGGAATTAATTTACATTGGAATGATAGATATGATGACTAGATTTCATATTCCATGTGTTCTAAATTTAAACTCGACCATCGTCCAATATTTGACCACCATTCAGCCATCGTCACAATATTTGATAGTATTTTCTTGAAGTCCTAACGTTGGTAATGTTTATAGAACACACGAGGCAAAAAGAACAAGTCAGAGCCGGTCGTTGAGATCAAGATACCCGAGCCCGAGTTGGATGAGGACAAAGTTACACTATCCTGGTGTAAGTATTTCAAACTTGTTATTGTGGTTTAAGCCTTGGTCAGTAAAAGTAGATCCTTCACTTTCCACATTTACACTTTAACTACATAAGATAGACCAAGAAACAAATATTGCTGATTATTGCTTGCTGATATTACAAATGTAACTATATAATCTTCAAGGCCCTTGTAATATTTTTTTAAATAATAATTATTATTATTAGCCTATTTTATTTATATAATTAGTTGATTTATATAAAATATAAATATATATATACACATTCCATGACCCGGTTCAGACATCTATTTCATCAAACAAATTATCTGCACCTGGTGGGATCCGAACAAAAATAATCAATGTTGACGTTAATTAGTACCTACTAGAAAATCGAGTTCAACAATTTTTTTACACATTCTATACATGTGAAGCACTTTTATGTATGCATTATATTTTTCCGTTAGAAGCTAATGATTGTCATTCAATCGGCAGACGATAGCGACCTTAACCAGTACCTGGAGCTGCCCGAGCTGACGTCCGTGGTGCCGCTCAGTGATGGGGCCTTCGCACACGCCTGGGCCGGAGCGCGCGCCTCGCACGGGGCCGCCGCCGGCCGCGTCTGCTACGAGGTCAACACCTTATTACAATAATAGCTCGGAAGAAGTTAAATCGACTCGAGTGACGGGACGGCGAATAGCGATGTCGTGTTGCGATGACATTTCGCCACATCTCTTGATTTCTTTGTGTAGGCGCGCATATCATTTAACTTTAACGTTTATTTTTAACTCGGGAAGACTGAGGAACGGAGGTGATCGGCGGCGATTACTTCTTGGCGTTCATTGGCCTTATTAGTTCAAGATTTTCTTGAAAATGAATGCTTAAATTGTGTCATTTTGTTTAATTATATTTAACAATGAATAATTATTATGAAATTCACTATATGTGTATATTTGTGTCTGTTTCTATATATCCTATTACTATACTCCTATTTGAAAGGCCGGCAACGCACCTGCTAACCCTTTGGTTTCAGATGTCAGTGGATGTCGCTTTCACTTACCATCAGGTGAACCAACTGTCTGTTTGCCCCCTCTTCTATAAAAAAAATAATGTCATATGTATGAATACATACATGTCGTTTGTCTACTTGTAAGGTCGTCTTGGTATTGTGCTGTAATGAAGATATGACATCTAAATAAATAAAGAAATGTCTAGCAGTGGACGAAAAAAGATTGATTTAGACTGTTTGGATATTACATGAATAGAAGGAGCACAAATCGTGAACATAGTTGTGTTTTGTAGGTGCGAGTGGGCGCGGTCGTGACCACGACGGAGAGCGCCGACAAGGAGGCCATCATCAACGGGCTCCGGGTGGGCTGGTCCACCGACGACTCCAGCCTGCACCTCGGTGAGTGGAACATACTGTTGGTACTTCGTCTGGCTAACATAATAAATGGTAAAGATGGAACATTGTATCAAAAGGAAGTAAAAAAAATGGAAGATTGTATAGGCTCTTTTTATATCGGGAACAACCTCATTCGATCTTATAAATATATTAATAAAAACAAAATCATATCATCCTAGGATGTGGCTGTAAGGCCTAATACACATTAGGTGGGTAGCGGCGCAAGGCGGGTAACTGCCTAGTGCGTAAGTGACCTATATCTAACAGGCGGACGAAGCTACCTACCGACAGTTTAATGAATAATGAATTTCCATAGGCGAAGGCGAGATGAGTTTCGGCTACGAGAGCAGCGGGCGCGCCGTCAACAACGGCGAGTTCAAGGAATACGGCAAGACGTTCACCGAGAAGGACGTCATTGGGGTCTACCTTGTGAGTATACAAGTACATGTATAACGGACAATTACTACAAATTGTGATATGTCACGTTAGAAGGTTTTTTGTTATTTTATTGCGTTAAAAACGATAATTGGAGAAATTCCTTCTATTATTTTATAGAACATGTATAAGCTCATTTACAAAGAAAGTTTAGATGCTTAAACCATTTGCCCATAAGATGTGATAAAAAAAAGAGGTATGTTTGATATTTTTTTCTCTGTTACAAAAGTTACCTAACCATTTGAAAACTAAAAAAATAAGGTTTTTATCATGAACTATTAGGTCACCAACTTATATTTTCATTCATATTAAAATTATTGACGCCAAAGTTACCTATGCGTCGTCTGAAGTCGCTGAATGGCGCATAAATTACAAAAAATGCAGCTTAATTTTTATTATTGCTAAGAAGATTATAGTATGCCGGACAAATAATTTATAGACTGTTTTTTTTTTGCTAACCAAATTTTAAAATGGCATACCAATTAATAATTATTTCTCTTTAACCATGAACCTGCAAAGTATTTGTTGTGGTGACACAATTATTATGTGACCATCACTGAGCAGGGAGACAAGCGTTTTGTATTTACTCTCATATGTACGGTTATGTATGAGATCGCAAGCAGAACAACATTGTAACAATACTTTAGTAATTATTTATTGCTATCTCTTTATTCATATCCGGCTGTTATTCACACATTACATAAATGCGCAATTATTATATGAGATAAGAGACATTTATTTGTACAAGAGAGTGATTAACTCACACAGGGCGAGAGTTTTTATCTTTCTGGTCAGGCTATACATAGTGGTTGTATGCCACTCTAGAATCTAGAGATTAACACTAAAGAATGTAGTGTTGTTTTGTTAGGGGAAGTCCTTTGGTATTTTTTGGCTGATTGGGTTGCGGTAAAAAGTATTGATTTAAATAGATGATTTCTTTAATAAAATCACTTGATTTTAATCGAGATTTAAATCTTAATGAAAAAAATCAAATGATTGAAATCATCTCAACCCTGCTCACACCTAAGTTAGTGATTACCAAAAGGTTGCATTTTTAGCGCTTTTATGAGCTAAGAAACAAGTTGCGAGACATACCAACGGATGGGCTTTATTATTTTAAGACATTTGTTCTTACCACACAGCTGGCACCGAGAATTACATTATATGAATAAATTGCCCGGGCTAGTCCCAGGTAAAGTTGTTTATTTTTCACGGGTTACACTGTCCCACTTATCGTCCGGTAGCTTGTGTGCCCATTTGCCTTTAATAGTAAACGAAAGGTTAGTGTCCAATGAGTATATATGTGATACATTTCAGGACCTGGAGTCGTCCCCATGCACGGTGTCGTACACGCTCAACGGCCTGGAGCTGGGCGTGGCCTACGAACTGGACCGCGCCGCGCTCGCCGACCGCGCGCTCTACCCGCACGTTCTCACCAAGAACACCTGCTACCGGGTCAATCTCGGATACGACAGGTACCGCCTCCGCCTACCGTCTGCATACAGATTGGGCGTTTTTCCCCTAAACGGCACGGAAACGGCACGGCAACGGCGACGGCGCCGTGCCATTGCCGTGCCGGTGAGTGGAAAAACGCCCAATAAATAACTTTCAAATACATTTGAAGCAAAACATACAACTTGTGATTACTTGGAATAGGATATTTCCTTTTTTTCTCTTTATTTAAAGGGACTTTTAATCCTACATAGGTAAGGATGTTAAATGTTTATCATGTTTTGACAGGATTGAACCAACCCGATAACTTTGGTTGTTTTTTTTATTGCATAATATGATTCGGACTAAGAACAAATTTATATATTCACTTGAATAAAAATAAAATGCTTGTAAATAAAAACGAGTATTTTATTGTCACCACTGACCATTAAAATATTAAATATCTATTATATTGGGTAATTTAGTTTAAATATTGTCCAGCAAGTAACTTGTGTTTGTTATCATTCCAAGTTAGGTAACAATAATACTTGCTGGTATAATAAAGTTTCGTATTTACTCTGGTGCATCAAATTGTGTACGAGGTCGCAAGCGAAACAACATTGTCGTTATGTTACATTATAGAAATAAAGTAAGTTGAACCTTCAATAAACAAACTAAAGATGTAACTTACCAGGATCATTTCTATAAAATTAATGTTAGCGGTTATGATTAAATATTGGTTATTAAATAACAAGCAAAAACTATGACACAAAAATTAACAAATTAAACAACATTTAAAAGGTTCTATTTTTCCTGGTTAGTAATACAAATGTGTTTTTATTTTTTAAAATTAAATTGGTAGCATTAAGGATATTACTTAAAAAATAAACTATAAATAATAACAAACTATATACTATGATACAGATACAACATGCTCAGCAAGACGAAGATAGTGCGCAAGCGCGTCGAGGTGCCCATCGAGGAGGTACTGGAGGAGAAGAGGAAAAAGGCGGAGGAGTTCCGCAAACAGAGACAGGAGCAGGCGCGCCTCAATCGCGAGCGGAGAGAGAAGGAGAAAAAAGAACGGGAGGAGAGACAGAAAAAGAAGAATGAGGTGAGTCCACTAGTATAAAGTGCTGGCGGTAACGCACTGCACCCGATCCAGGTCTTTAGCACTAGATCTGTTCCAGTCATTGTTTTGTGTCATTTCTTGAATCTCCGTTTCCAAGATGATTATTGATGGACCGATGACAAAATGAAGTTAATCTGTGGGAAACAGATTTTGTGGGAAGACACTTACTAAGCAGGAGTTATAGGAGTTGCTTATGCTATACCATATGACTAATACCGTAAAATGTACATAAAATTTAAAAAATATATATATAATGTGTAGAAAAGGTTGATATTGATGATGATGAAATAAGTATACATCTTGGAAATTTATTGCCTTTTTAATTTTTATCAGCATTTGTAGAAGATTCTTTAATCAATATACCCTAAACGATTAAAGGAACGTGATAAACAAGAAAAGGAGCGTAAAGAGAAAGAGAAGGAGAGAAGACGAGAGAGAGGAGAGCCAGAAGAAGAAGATGAACCAGAGAAGGAAAAGGAAGCTGATCCGGAGCAATCCGCTGACGACCAGATTCTCGACGCTGACGCTGCGGACGACGAGCAGAAAGACGAGCCAATGGTATGACTACCATTTTTATGTTCTCTAGTGATGACACGATGAGGTTTTGGGGCTAGGAATTTCTTCTCGTACTTTTTGCAATTTATCAAATCTTATTTATTGAAGGCATTAATTAAACAAAATATGCAATTGCCTGTATATGTTTTATAACTGTTATTTGTTCAGGAGAATGGTGACAAACCTGAAGAACAAGGTAAAGACTCCACTCCACAACCTGCTGTGGAGGTAAAGACAGAGCCCATGGAGACAGACGAACAGCAACCGGCCAAAGATATCGCCTCAGACGACAAAGATGCTGCTGATGTTAAATCAGAACCAAGTATGTATACTCACAACCAAAGGTAGTATATTTGAAATTAGCTGTCTATGGTACATTTTACAAGGCTTGTTCCATTGGGGAGAGACGAGACGTTGATGATACAGTGAAATGGTAGTTTATAGGAGGTAAATAATTAAAGCTAAATAATTAAAGCTAACAATCCTACAGTAGCAGCAAGACTTGATTTCTTAAAATATTTTCTATTGATGCACATTCGTAGTAGTTTTATGGAGATTTATAGATATTTTAATTTATGTTTTTTGCTGAACTGTTTCTATGTTTACAGAGGGCGATGCTCAAGAAATTACTGAGGAAGAATTTAACAAGGGACCAGTCTTAGATAAGAGGATTAAGTTTGTTATAAGGTAATTATCATTGTTAGTATTATATCATATAATATTGTGTACACAGTTTAATTTATATACCGTCATAATTGCACAATCAAAATATTTGTTTTTGATCATAGTACATAAAATTCCGTAGTATCGGAAGTAACGCGTGACAATATATAAACTCTGTTGTGTTCCAGGTACCTGGTGGAGGAGGAGCTGGACGGCGCGGAGGCGTGCCTGCTGCCCGGGTACGTGGTGCTCGCGCTCGCCACCCTCACGCCCGGCCCGCGCCGCCCGCCCACCACGCGCGACTGCGAGGTACGGACACGCGCGCACACGTACACGCACACGTGTACGTACACATATACACACGCAAACTCGCTCATGTACATATACGCACACGTCTACGTCAATGTCCATGATTGAAGAACTAGTGTTAATTATATATATATAACTATAGTTTATTCGGTATATTTGTAGGTTGTACCGTGCTATGAATAGGATGACCATTAGCGTCCAATCATCGGTCTGTGTTGGATGCGTGCGTCTTAGCGTTCAGTACGCCGTTGCCGTGCTGCTATAGCAGTCTACTACTAATACTAGTACTAATTATACATTTTAGAGCATGCATCTGCAAATGACATTTCTGGATTATTCTTGCAGTGATCCTTGCACAGCCATTATAGCTTGTCTCAGGGTCAACACGTGGACGAGTCATCTCGCCCTAGGACATTAAGCTGTTAGAACTTTTTTCTTTAACGGAAAAAGCCGCGGGCAATTGCTAGTTTTTAAATTTCTATACTTTGCATCAATAAAAAATCATAGAATGTCACTTTAGTAACCTGGTTGATTGATGCTTGACGGTATGTTTTTAGAGAAAAAATAGTTAATAATGACTTAGCCTTAGGCTAAGTCGGATTACGGATAGAGGCTGATGAACAAATAGATGAGAATTGATGAGGTAGATGGTGTACTACTAGTATAAGATAGGAGAACAAATGTACTCACAATAATACACATGTACCTATATTAGAACAGTTTTGATACTAAACCTTGATTATGTCAATATCATTTGCTTCGTGGCAAACGAAAGATATTGAGAAAAGAAAACCTGGTGTTCATCTTTCATGATGTATGAAATTTACCATTTCGTATTAGGTATACCCAATACCCATAAATTGGTCTTATACATTCTTCGTTTGATTCCATAAAACCCATGCCAAGCAACTTTTACCAGTGGACAGTGTTTTAATTTATTTTCCAGGAACTTATGTACCTATATGTCTAATTTTTTATTATTATAACAAGCTTAATTGTTTTGATAAAATTTTAGTTGACCGGAGTCCAAAGCTGCTGACAAATGTTAGTTTGGAATATTATTGTAGTATTCCACATGACAATGTAAAATGAAACTCTCGTTGCCCACGAGGTTGGATATATCAACAAACGGACACTAATGCAAAGTCTTATTATATAATATTACAATAATAACATACAGGAATGTTATTACATTGTTTATTATGTTGACTAACATTTATCTTACAGGACTCATAAAAAAATGTTTAATTAACGTTATAATTTAAATTCTTAGCATTTATTTAAATCAATGACTAAATAGAAGCTTAGGTTGTGTATGTTGCCTCTCATGATCTCATGCCACTTTGAAATCTTTATCTCCTGATGATGTGAGGATCGACGAAGTAGCGACCAGCTCGGGAAATGTGATCTAAATTCAGCGATGATTGAAGTATTTCTGATTGTGTAGTCGCCGTTACAGTTGGTTCTTACTATTACTATCACTTGGTTTATACTAATTCAAGGTGGATTGTAGAAACTAAATTATATTAGTACACAGGCAGGAGGCTCACCCTAATTGGTAAGCCTTCACCGGACTGCACAAACATCGAACAGCTAAACGTGGTTTTATACCTCAGTTTATGTAATAAAGAGTGCCTAGAGCCTGATTGACACAGTTAAATGCACTTTGCATGATTTTGTTAAAAAATTGTATTTTGATGTTTGAGTGGCTCAATTGAAACCTTTGTCAAAGCCAACGTTCCCCGCCGCCGCGCCGCCGCTGCCGCCGCGCCCGCCGCCGCGCCGCTCTGTTAGAAGGTGTCTCTGTATAGTGTTACACATGTAAGGCCCGCTGGTACTCCACACCCACCCCCCTTCCTATCCCCAGGAAATCGCCACCAGGCCAAGACCAAACGCTGGCCGGCAAATCGAGGAGTTGGGAATGAAGTGGTACTTTGGATACGCCGATTCCTTCCCTTCAAATTCCATCCCATATTTGGAACCCCGCTGTTTTCACTGTCTGAGCTAAGTAGGCCATAATTGGCTGTATTGTTATAGCTTACATCACTGAAGAGCAAAGTCGACATACCACTGAGAACATGGCTGCTGAAAGAAAACAGTCAGTAATAGGATCGTCACAGGATTTCAAATTTCCAAATCGTCTTAAGACTCCGTCAAATACGTAAAACTACTGAGTTAAACACTTCGTTGGAGGATAAATATTGCAAATGTCTAAAAATATTTAGCCAATGGCTGCTAAACCTGCACAAATTTCATGAAGACTTTAATGGTGACCAATTTAACGTATGTCTGTATGTGTGTTTGTCTGTGTTATTAATAATCAAAGTACCATAGATGTTTTGCAAAAACAAATTATGGTATAAAATACAACAGCGACAAAAATAAAATTCGGCAAATGCAAAAATCATCATCTACAAATGGTTCACCCATTGATACATCGCATCGAATACATAAATATAGATACTAGTGAGTTAAGTGATGACTATTGACATGTTTCATAGGTCATCCTCATGGTGGGCATGCCCGGCGCCGGCAAGACCTACTGGGCACGCCAGCACGCCGCTGCCAACCCCGACAAGAGGTACAACATCCTGTCTACGGGCGCTCTCTTCGATCGCATGAAGGTATGCACGCACGCATGTACGCTCACACACACACGTACACATGCACACCTATACACACACAAACACACGTACACACAAACACATACACACACGCGCATACATACTACTTGAATACCCTAAATCAGCGTTTCCCAAACTCTGTTCTAGCTTAGTAAATTTCGTAATCCTCCTTCGTAACCCACTAAATTTTTAAACCCCCTGATATATTAGGTAAAATAAAACACATTTATAAACAGAATTATATTTATTTATTTACAATCATTAGTGAGTATTATGAAGCAGCTTATTTTTGACTCTTTTGTTTCATCATTCGAGCTCTCCTAGTACTTATTTAAAATAAGACAATGGTGCGACCCGGTATATTTTTCCCTGGCCCGGTACCGGGTTGTGACCTACCCAATGGGAAACGCTGTTCTAAACACTTTGGAATGTTTTGAAGTCAATATTAATAAATAATATTACCTACGTAGATAATACTGGAATCAATTCTAGTGATTTATACATGATATAGTATTCTACTAATAATATAATTGGCAAAAGTATTGTGCTCTTAGTTAAGGTAATATGTAGTTTTTGTTCTGTGGCCGTTTGCACTAGTTACAAAAGGGAATAATGGATGATGAAATATTGATTTTAAAATATTCCAAAGAAAACATTAATTTAATAGTTTTTAAAATGATTAAATTGTCATTAGCACACAGACACAAAGAACAATCTAATGGCGTTTTATTTCAGTATATAGGTTTGAATAAATATTGAGAACCGTTGAGATCGGTCATGTGTACACACTGATACTAACGTACCGTATGTATTTTCAACAGGATTACAATATGAATGACAAAGTATTAAAAATGAAACCAAATATTAGAGTAATTATAGCGGTCGAGTATTATAAATGATACCAGTGCACCGACGTCGGAGGACTACGGACGATCTCTCCCGAAGGCCGACGGGAGCTCTGCCTGGTATCGATATCGCACTATATTGTATATGTAGTATAAGTATAACGTAAGTTAGCGTAAGGTGTGCCGGGCCTGCTCGGGTTCTGTATGAGTGCGTGTGTGCAGGTGGACTGTAAACCCTTCCGTGCGACCTACGAGGGCCGGTGGGACGCCATGGTGTCCAAGTGCGCTAAATGCGTGCTAAAAATGTTGGAAATCGCCAAGGGAAGGCGCAGGAATTTTATCCTTGACCAGGTCAGTATAACGACGCTTTTACGCTAATCGCACTTTATACAGGCAGCCCCCCCTTCCCCCTAAAGTACGTTTCGTTGTAGCGAAGTATGTTTCGTTGTAACGAAGGTTTGGCGAATCGCCCTCGGTATTACCGCCCTTTTAACCTTTGTACATACTCCTAGGGCTTTGGACTCGTATAAGGTACGTTTAGCAGTAAGTCGGTCGTGCGGATCTCTATTGAGCTCGTTGTAAGCGACGCTATCTCTAACCGACTGTTTTCTCCACACGTTCTGCCATCGTCGTCTCGCGCGGTTTCGATATCGCGACGCGTATCGGTCATTCGGCCGCGCGGTACAGACCAACGTATACCCGTCGGCTCAGAGACGGAAGCTGAAGGAGTTCGAGGGCTACCGCCGCGTCGCGGTCGTCATCGTCACCGACCAGGACACGTACCTCGAGCGGACCAAGCGCCGCGAGGAGGCTGACGGCAAGGAGGTGCCCGACGGCGCCATCGTGGACATGAAAGGTTGGTAGGGCCCGCGCCCGCCCGCTCGTCGTCCCGCCACGCCCGCCGCTAACCTCCGCTCTGTCCGCAGCCAACTTCACGCTGCCGGAGCCGGGCGCCTGGCTCGACGAGGTGCTGTACCCCGAGTTAGACGAGCAAGCGGCGCGTCTCGTGGTAGAGCAGCTGCACAAGGAGGCGGCTCTGGCCGGCGCCGCGCGCGAGCGGGATAAGCGCGCGCGCTCCGGCGACCGCGACGGGCCGCCCGCAAAGCGCGCGCGCTCGCCCGAGCGCCGCGAACACCGCCGCCCGCGCGACCGCGGTTAGTTGCACGGTCCACTGACTTATGTGTTTCTGAGGAGGAGATCCAGACACTAATTAATGATAATTTTGTGTAACAGAAGATAGATGGGGCGGAGGTGGCGGCGGCAGTCGCTGGGGCCCCGCTGGAGGTGGTGGCGGCGGTGGCAGCGGCGGTGGTGGCGGCGGTGGCAGCGGCGGTGGTGGAGGCGGAGGCCGAGGCGGGCGCTGGGGAGGAGGAAGGGACCGGAGCATGGGCTCCGGCCCGGGCGGCCGCTTCGACCGCGGCTGGAACGGTCCACCGCAGAACAGGTACGAAAGTGGCCCACTTTACATTTTGGGCATTAAAGGATTAATTATAAAAATTATTGTTCAAATTGTTTCATGGAGAGGAGGAACAAGTAAATGAAAAATACCTACATTAAAACACGCTTAAAATAATTTCACAATTACCAAACGCGAAACGCCTCTTAAGGGAGAAATCGTATTATGAGGGATACGGAAAATAAAACTTAATACATATTTACTAATTTCGTGTTGGTAATGAATAATATATTTATTTAGAGTACTTAGAAAACAATAACATTTAAAATTCTGTATATTGTATATTATAGTATATTTATAATTAAGTAACATTAAATAATCACTTAATTTTATTTGACTAAAGAATTTTCATACCTTAGCAATAACAAGATTTTCTATAAAATTTTGTACGTTTTTGCATACTTAAAGAACAAGCTGGATTTTTCGCTTTTACCCATGTTTTTCACTTTTATTTCGCGGAACTCGATATTTCGACACTATCTACGAATGTCTTGCTCACGAGAACAAGGCATAACAGAAAAGTGAAAAACATCGTAAATATCCCACCATCAATATACGGAGGTGTGCTGAAATACTCCAGTGCCTCCTGTATTAACGCTGTGGCGAAGTCCAAGGAAACTGCCACCTCTTACGTCACCAACTTGAGTCGCCCTAGGGCGTCGACCATCGACCGAACGATTTGGAACTCCGACAGTCCAGGTCCCGGGCTCTCCTCCAGATGCCGAACGAGACGGAAGGCCCAGGATGTTTCCAAGGCCTTCACCGCCACCCTTTGGTAATGAGTGAGCCAAAAGTTATTGGGACTGATGAAAAATGACATATTAGGCGAATAACCGTATGTACCGTGATCGTATTGAGCGGGTTCTACTGCGTTTAATCATCTAATTTGAGCATTTAAAACATGTTAATAATCTTAAATAAATATACTGTTATAATTAATTTCTAAACGGCACCTATTTCAGGAACGATTTTGGGCGCGACCGCGATAACTTCCGCGGCGGACGCGGCCCTGGCGGCCCTGGGGGTCCGCGCCAGGACCGCGGCATGGGCGGGCCGGGCGGCCGCGGGCCCATGGACGGCAACCGCTTCCAGAGAGACAATCGGCCACAGAACCGCGGCCCTCCTGGCGACAAGCGACCGGGGATGCCACCCAATAAGAATCCAAGTAAGCCCTATTCTTTATAGTTTTTTTTATAGTTATTGATTTCAATCCATAAAGTCAAAAGCCGAAATTTTATGTTCAACCCCCGAAGCAAAGAAGTTCGGTAGTTCTATGATGAATCAAAATCAGTTCGGCTGTGGCCAGGTATTAAGCTCTTGTAGTTTGGTTTTATGACCTTAATTCATAAAGTCGTAATTTTATTTCATGAAAATAGACAAGAGATTAAGATTGAATAGAAACATGGATAGGTGATGAGAACCAACCGTAAGTTGATTAATACTTTAGTTAGAGTTCTTCTGCTGTAAAAGTAATAAGGCTTGGAGGTATGACAGCCATGCTCAGAGTCGGTTTAAAGTTCGACCAGGTGGGAAGAACATAATAATATAAATAAATAATCACAAAAATAGTAAAGTACATTTGTAAATAGTAGTTGTGTTCATAATACTTCGTTCTTTTAACAGTAGGACAAGGAGCGGGTGGAGTGGCAGGCTCCTGGCAGCGCGGCTCGCAGCAGCAACCAGGCGGGCGAGGGCCCCCGCAGAGACCCAACCAAGCGCCCGGCCAGAGACAGGTGACGGCACGCATACTAACGTACAAGTAGCGATACATTAATATGGCTAGCAGGAACTGGGCACCGCCCACACTATACGTAGATACCATAGGTCCTGCCACTAATGCTGAACTCCTACCATAGTAGTTAGAAGTTACTAATATGTAACCTTATTTGCAGGATGGCTCCAATCAAAATCAGCTCCAAAATAAAGGCAATCAGAACGTGGGTCAAGGTCCGAATCAGAACCAGGGTCAGAACGCGCAGAACCAACAGGGCTGGAACCAGTGGGCCGGCGGGTGGGGCGGCTGGGGCAACTGGGGCAACCAGAACCAAGGTATGCTACAGTTAGATTAATTAATATTGTCACTGTCACACCCTGAAATATGTCAGCTAGGAAAGATTTACTGCTAAAAAGTTATGATGGAATTTATTTAAATTAACATAGAGCATTCACGGGATCTTTGTCATAATATGTAGATGTCTCTTACGTTTCTACATGTAGTTTAGTAGTTCTGTGTCTAGATGTACCTGGTTTTTTTTTGTTGAAATTATTTTAAATATAACTTATACACCTGGTACTATCTATTATTTGAGCGTTTTGCTCTCGTTATTAATCATAAGTTTCGTCACCATAGGCTGGGGTAACTGGAACAACTGGGGTTGGGGCAACCCACAAGGGGGCAGCACCGGCACCGGCCAGCAGACCGGCAACCAGCAGGCCAACACCAAGGGTCAGCCGAACGCGCAGCAATGGCCCGCCAATTACACGGCACAGCAGTGGTACCAGTGGCAACAGTGGCAGCAGCAGCAGCAGGGCTGGCCCGGGGTGAGTACCCATCCACCTTATCCCAGCTGCATGGATGCTGTTCTTTTTTGGCCTTAGTTTACTACTGGGTGACAACACACATGTTCATCAAACATATAACCAGAATAATGCGCTAAGGTTATGTGTTTTGTATGAAAACTAATTCCCACTTTGTGGTGCGGCGCTGCGCTGGTTCTGCATTCTTATTGGCTCTTAACTCCCATTACAACTCTATCCGGTTATATGCTCGATGCACATATCATACGAAGACGCCATCACAGAAACAACATTATTCAACAAGTAATATATTGTGTACTCGTTTTCAGTACCAACAAGGCAGCCAGGGTAATGCGACCAGCAACAACGAGCAGGCCCAGGCGTGGGCGCAGTACTACCAGGTATGTCATCGTATAACAGTATACACTACAACAACCATGGTCCTAGTGACTCTGTCTCAAAGTGACAACTTGGACTTTGAATCTGACTGGTGCACCTAAAACAGGTTTTTCACTCACCGCAGAACGAAGACATCGTGATTATACCTTTTATGACTTATGATTTATGGGGTAGTATGAATGAAGTTCAGCACACAGGTAAACTGTGGCCCAATTCGCTCCCAATTTCTAGGAGACCCGTGCTATATATATTACTTGTCGTTACAGAACTACGGAGGAGGCAACGCAGCGAACGCTAACACTACCTCCACCGCGGTAGAGAAGAAGTGAGGGCGGATGGACGGCGCGAGGGCCGGCCGTCTGTGACGTCACACCTACACATCCCACACCACGACCGACTCTCGCGGCACAATAGAATAGTTTGACGAGTTATAATGATATGTACGTGTAGAAGTAAGGATTTTGATGCGTGCACTCGCGAGGGCCGGTCCGTTGTGATGTCACACAAGTATTTTTGTATAGCGATTGTCGCACCTCGCACGGTCGTCGCACGAATGTTCTAATGTAAGTGGCTAACCGACGTATGTAAATATGGACGCGGCCGGAGCGGGGTTGGCCGCGAGACGAGCGCCAGCCCGCTCCGGCCGCGTGCGGCTGTGACGTCACGTGTGTGGCGCGCTGCGGTACTTGTAATAAATACATTCGTAAGGACCGCCGCGAGTTTTATTTGTTCCTGTCCCTTAACAAGAGACGAACGAGCCGAGGAAGATAGCGCGAGCTACTTATTCGCTTTTTTATGATAGTAGTTGGATAAGCAAACAGGCAGACGAGCGAAATGATGGTAAGTGGTCAGCGTCGAGTGAACAAAACAAGTTAACCTGAGACCTAGCCCAGGCAACCGACTCCTTCATGTGTTGTCTGTCCTGACAATAAGATGTTGTCTTGGTGCCAGTTTATAGTGTATACAAAGCCCACTAAGCGTTGGTCTGCCTTAAACTTTATGTTGGATTGGCAAACTGGTAGAGCCTCCAAAAGGTCAACATCGCCCATAAATAATAACGTTGTGTCTTGTGTATTAGCCCACACAACTAATAATTGATCAGTTGCCTATTTCGAGACGTGGGGTGACCAGACATGGTGATGTACATCTCGCACTGCTTGGCGTGTACTATCCATAACAACAACTGTAAGACGGTATAATAGCCTGGCCAGTTTCTGACTTCTGGGCGGCGCGATTTGCGGTGGTATGCCACAGCTCGACTTGTGACCGCGGCAGCAGTCGTGGATGTATTTAGAAGAGTAATGGTTAACTATAAAAAGTGGCACGGTATTGCTTTTATTTCTGAAAAAAAAAATGCCGGGAAATGCTCTGAACCGAAACATAATTTTTGTTTTTACGTTGAGCGTATATAAATTATGGATATAAATAAATATTAGTGAAATAATTAGACCTCATCATAAATATAGGCATGTTGTAAAAAAAGTTCTACGTACAAAGTACACGTCAGAAGTGAAACTTATTTGGCAAACTAATATTTAAATCTCGTTTATATTTATTCTGATCTAAAAATTTTAATTTCCGAGACTTGCGATGCGACGTCCGCTCTTATCTCACTCTCTCTCTCTCTCTCTCTCTCTCTCTCTATTTTTAAACGACTTCGAAAAGGAGGAGGTTATTTCTCACTCGCTTGCTCCCTACTCTCACTCCATGGTTATGTGCTTCATGCTACGTTCGCCCTTTCTCACTTTCTGTCAATCAATCTCTTCCTCTTGAACAAAAACGTTGCACCTTTTCGTGACGATTAAACCATAAAAACTTTACCCTCATACACGCAAAGAATTCAATCTTCATTACTTTTATAATAATAGGTCTTTGAAAACCTATGAAATTGCCGTTCTGCAGTACTGGCCATTTCAAATGAAAATATTTTTTGTTTGGCTAAGAATTCTAATTTCAAATTAATTTTATTTTAAAAACATGGAATTCTTTTTCCAAAAGTACATAGTCATTTGCTTATTGATTAGTGTTACGTTTTCATCGCATTTCTATCTTTTTCGTCATCATGTATACGTTAAAAATTCGAGTAATTATGGAATATGAATACCGTCGTGGCAGCAACGCGGCACAAGCGGCACGCAATATCAACGACGTTTACGGAGCTAACACTACAAACCAACGCACCACCTGTTATTGGTTTGCTCGCTTCCATTCTGGAAATTTCGACCTGAAAAATGAACCTCCCGGTCGTCCGACGACTTTGGTCGACAATGACGCATTAATAGGTGATAGTGGAAGCTGATGATAATGGAATAATAATAATACCTGCGATGAAAAATGGATTCTGTTTCATAACCAAAAGCGCTCAGCAAGTTGTTTGGATCCTGGTTCAGCACCTAAACAATGCCCTAAACGAAAACTTACCCCTAGAAAAGTGATGGTCACTGTTGGTGGTCTAGCACCGGTGTGATTCAACACAGCTTCTTACCAAACGGGGTGAGCATTACTGCAGATGTGTACTGTGAAGGACTGAACACAATGATGAAGGATGAGGAAGCATCTCCAACCAGCATTGGTCAATCGCTCGTCTCCGCTGCTCCTGCACGACAACGCGCGACCTCATACTGCACAGCAGACGGTCTCGCAAGTTGCAAGAACTGGGATTGGAAGCTCTCCGTCATCCGCCCTACTCACCAGACCTTGCGCCTACAGACTACTTTTTCCAGAATTTAGTTAACTTCTTGGCGGGAAAAAAATTCAATGCCCGAGAGGCAGTACAAAATGCCTTTGAAGAATTTGTTGCCTCCCGTCCAGCTGATTTCTTTAAGAAGGGCATCAATAAACTGCCACTGCGTTGGCAAAGATGTATTGATTGCATGGGTGATTACTTTGATTAATACAAATAAAAAATACATGAAAAAATCGTTTAAATTTTTTCATACAAAACTACAATTTCATAGGTAAAGACCTAATATATCACTGATTGAGTTGAGCGAAGCGAGCCATGGTGAGTCGCTGAGCAGTGATACAAAAGGATATCAAGATATAAAAGAGTGATACATCATACATATAATATCAATCTTTTCTATTTTAGATACATTTTCCCAATCTACAGTGACTGTGGCCGCCTCAAATCCAATACTAGCTAGTTTTTTTGTTTCAATCGCTCGACTCGCCGCCGCCGCCGATAGCTGTGGCATGTTTAACACAATTTCCGACATTTGTTCTCGCCGCGGGTGGATGTGGCCGGGGGGTAAATATCAGGACCGTGGTAGCCACGTATGCGCACATGCTAAGTATACTGTCGCCGCTCGCATTCTTCAGATCTATGCGTGGTGATTATTAGCATTTTACAAAATATTTACCAACGGATGTATGGATAGTTTTAAGCAGTATTTATTTATTATTTACTATCGTTAATTGAAAGAGATAATGATAACATCACTCCAAACGCCAAGACATCTTATTTTTTTTATGTTAGTTGGATAGGCAAACTGGCAAACGTGCCACCTGATGGTAAGTGGTCGACGTCGCCCATGAACATAAACCAGTTTACCTGGAACGAGCCCAGGCAACTCATTCATGTGTTGCCTATCCTGAGACATAAGATGTTAAGTCTCACTGCCAGTAATTACACTGCCTGTCTTGCCCTTCTCTCTGAAACACAGCAAAGCTGTTTCACGGTAGAAACAAGCAAGATGGTGGTACCCATGCAGCCGGGAGCGCGGCACAGCGCTTCCCTCCCACCGATGAAACGGCAAATAAAATACCAGTTTGATTTCCTCAAAAAGTCTATTGCCAATATATTTTTATTTTGACAACATAGTGAAAACTCCCTTATATATTTGTGTGTAATGGGCGAAGTGGACCGTCCATCGCACCATATAAGTGTAACAGTAATATCCTATACTTATCTACTTACATTAGTTCGTCATAACATTTGCTTAATTTATCAAAACAGAGATTCTGCCACTTATTTAACAAAAAAAAACGCATAGACATTTTCAAAATTATCTAAACACAAAGGGACGTCCATTGATAACGCAAGACAGTTTTTGGGGTTTTTGGACTCAAGTGAAGTCATGGTATACGCCCCCTTTCCACGTTAGACACGTTCTGATTGGCCGACTGAAAGCCATTGATGGATGATTGGCCGATGAGACATTTCATCATGGGGTGGGATCACTGATCCGTTTCGGATTTTTATGGCTCATATCACTACTCTATTTAAGATATATGCTCGATAGACAGGTATAACCATTTCCCCCTTTGTCTCGCGTACATAATGGATGCCCCTTAGATAAACATCAATAAAAAACTATAAACGTTTACAACATGGCCGCTAAAGTTATAATATCAAGAAAATTTTGGTCGAAGTTGACGAAAGTGGTCCTAAGAAATTATCTGCTATTAAATAAATGGCGTTTCTATCTGTGCGCGAAATGTACATTATATGTGCGATGTTTCGTAAAGTAAAGCTATTTTTATTTAAATGTAAATTTTATACTTTTGACACTGACAGATTACAAGTCACTAAAAATATCTGAATTCTATTCTGTTTAAAACTTATTATGTTGGCAACTTAATGTATTAAACAAAACCTGAAATTGTCATTTATATTTTGCGCAAGACGCATTTTCTTTGGCACGCTCTGTATAGCTTGATCGGCTTAATGTAAAATAGTGATTTGTAAGAGTGACTCATATATCCAGGTATAACAAAATTATAAAAAAGGCATTTCTGACGCTTAATTTTGTATTAAACTTTTTCTTCAAACCAGTCGCTTGGAGTATCAAAATTTCTAGAATTCTCCACGCAGTCGAATTTACACATAACGTCTTGTTTCCATTCCTAAAAATCAAACATTGTTCTAGATTAACTTAGGTCAGACACTCAAACAATAATCTAAAATCAGCAAACCTTCAGTTAGCCGTTACATGGCACACAATTTCTCATCTAATTTGGTATAACTTTACTACCGTACACACAGGAATAATTATGGAATAAATTATTATATAAATAAGTATACTTAAAAAATAATTTAAATTGATTGTCATTTGTCTAGTTTACTTAACATGATTACATAAAAATTAAAAACCATAAACAGTGTTAGGTGTCAATATACCACAAAATCCTTTTTTTTCTGGTTTTTCAGTGTGTTTATCGGGTAGATAGCTAACGCCTGACTATACCTCATCTATGATTTATTCATACTGTTTTATATTAAAATACAATAAGTTATTGCATTTGTATTAAAAGCGACGATCTGACCGGTAACAAAGATTTTTGTTATTCGTCATCGATTCAGTTCACTTTTTAAGGTCTATTGTGTTAGCAATACGATAACAAAGTCGATTTAAAACCCTTAGTTGCCTGAAAACAGTCTGAAGAAAGTATAATGAAATAAACACTTTATTTTGTGAAGTTTCTTTCTAATATACAGAATAGGCAGCATGGCCTATGGTGTCAGCCTGTTCCATTAGGACTATAAAAAAAACTGTTTCTATTAATGACAGATGTGAAAGGAATGGCGGGAAGCATCGGGACGCGCGGTTGTGTTTTTTTTGGTTTCCCGTTAATTAATTGTTATTTTGTGTTTTGTCCATTCGGAGTGGTTTTCTATAGTGTTGTTTGTTTTGTTTGTTTTGATCTTTATATATTGTGATTGGTTGGCGAATCTTATGGAGTACCGTTCTGGAGTGGTTTTCTTAGTAGGGCTGTTCTGGCGGTTTTCTATAGTGTTTGTTTTAAAAACTTACGCCCGAATACTCAAACGAATCTCAAATGTAAGACGCACTTAAACTCATGCTACGACGTGTCAGATTCAAAGAAAAAAAGAGGGACAACACGAGTTTAAGTACGTCTTAAATTTGAGATTCGTTTGAGAATTCGGGCGTAAATCTGTGTAATATATAATGTGATTGTTTGGCAAATATTGTGGTGGACTGCCTTGTGTGGATGGAATGGGGAATGATAGTTGATTGATGGGGGCTAGAGGGGCGAAGCCGCGCTCCTTGGGGTTTCCCGCCATTTCTCCGTATTACAGACCGAATAATTGTATTTTATATGGCTAATAGCCTAGTAGCTAATGCCTTTAAATGAAAATAATAACAGATGTGAAAACTGAAAATTATTTAAAATAAAAATAGAGAACTACATATTTGACATGAGGTTGTATAATAATCTATCCCTTCATTTAGAAGACTGATATTTTTAATACCGTAAAAACATGCATAAACACCGCAAACCGTAAATACAAGAATAAACAACATTTAATTTAATTTTATGCACCACTGAAAATGGTCAAATTGTGCACTGTACGTAGCGCTATTTATTACCTTTTTTCACACCTTCCCTTAATTTTGATGTCAAATATTTTTAACATATCTATCGAATAAGTATAGTGTAATTAATGAAATGATATTATTTTAATGATTTGTGCCTGACAATCTTGACTCATGGAGAATCTGTCGGTTTATTACTAAATAAAATATTTGCAATCAGCTGTTACTTAACCGCCATCTTATGTCCCTTTTATCGTTACGGCAGTAACAATTTAGTATACAGCCTTTGATAAAAATAGATTTGTTAAAATAAAGTTAAATTGTAATAGATAATATAAAAAAATGCACCGCAAAAGCACTAAGGCGTAATTATCATATATCTAGTGTCTCTGTCACATACTTGTAAAAGTTATGACGAACGCAAGGTCTTTCATTGAGAATTTTTTTTTACAGTTAGTATTCAGAGATGAATCTAATGGAGGAAAAGACACGAATATAGTTAAATAAAACTTGACAAGAAATTTAAACATAAAAAAAACAAGAACCTTTATTATTTGTTTTAAACTTTCTTTTTAGGCTAGAGACTATTATTAATTCTCATTTATTGTAATACCAAATATTATGTAAGCCGTCGAAATAACCCTACGTTCGTCAATGAACTACAATGATTCATACAAGTTTATATTATAAAACGTTTGCTATGTATTTTCTTATTCACATAATTATGCACGGGAACGCAACATGCACGAAACACTGGTAATTTACGATCGAACAAGGCGCGAAAAGTCGATATTTGTATAAAAATACCGAAAATACAAATAAAGTACAAAAATAGTTAAATAAGTGGTGCGGCATAAAAATGTTGCCACTTTAGATTTTACCAGCATTTCGATACATCGATTTTAACAATACAACACTAGTAACAATTTTTGTGACGATAATAATCGATGTTTAAAGTTGCATCCCTATTTGATTACATTGGCGCATTGTCAAACTTTTTTATTATATTAAACTATAAGGCCTATAAATCTTAAAGGTTATAAACAAAAGATTTACCTACATTAATTTCTTATCTACATGGTCAGTAAGATTAAGTAATAATTTCGGGACAACGCATTAAAAACCTTATTTAACATAATATTACATTTACATTCAGTAATTTAAATAATTATTACCGATAAAGACTTGATAAAAAGCGTAAGATCATACACATGATCCTTTTAAAGTGAACATATTTTTTAAATCGGTAAATCAAGTTGGAAAGCATAATTATACTTCCAAATATTAAAGCACATATAAATTAAAAATAAATTCAAGTAAATATTTAAACTATTATTAAGTTAAGAATGTTTAAAAAAATATTGAATAATAAATATGTTGCATTGTGAAATAGTGCGAAATTCTCATGTGGACGGATTGCTAAAACTATCTTATAAAATTGATTTATTTTTGCATGTGAAATAGGTACTTGTTAATTTATTTTACGGATTATTTGTTATACATTTTCTAAGACAGCAAGGCACAAACTGTTTTGAGCCAAAAATAAATTATTATTTTTTTACAAATAATGTGCAGGCATATCGACATATTCAGTCTTAAAAGTAACTAATTACTTCAACATTATGTTTTTATTTTGGTAAATATTCGTAAGGATATTGAGATTATAATACTGTAAGCCCTAGAAACAACTATATTACTATTTACCCACTTTTTAAATAGTTCAGCTCAAAAATTCGCAACTCTGTCTGTCCTATAATTTTGCATTATAGATTTTTTTCATGTTTGGAAAAAACAGTACTGGAAAGTTTCTAAACGCGCAAGTCCTTTTGAAAATATTAACGAATTTATCTGCACACTGGGCAAAGATAAAAGACGGACAAAGTTGAAAATTTGACTGAAGTTAATGATTCCAATTGAAAGGTAGGATTTTAACAAGATTATTATTGGAGTAATATATTTACAATATATTATAGGGCTAATTTACCCTAATAGTAATTATTAATAGCAATGTTTTAAACTTCAATTGTAATGAATAATTAATAAATTCATTAAAACCTTTTAGTATTTTAGCCGCATTTCAGTGTTAGGATTTCAACAATAATATCGATTGAGACGGCACCTCAAAATTATATCTACATCGTCTGTTTGTTTAGATAGTTTGAAAAAATCTTTCTTGCCCTAAAAATAGAGTAGATATTAAAAATTGTAACTGAGAAAAAAGTTAATGTCATATTAGCGTTTATTATTACTATTTTATAGAACAATATCTATAGATTGTATTATATTAATTATGGAGTCCTATTTACAGTTTTTTTTAAACAATAATTCTACAAATTGTTGTCACTCAACTTAAAATAATTTGTGTTATCTGTCATAGATATTTTGTGTGTTTAAAGATATGCGACATTTTGTTAGTCATAATATGCATAGCCTAAAATAATCTTGTTTTATTGATTTTTCGAAATATATTACTTATATTTTTCCTTGCGGGTATATATTTTTTGCTTTTTCGTTCTTTCCGTTGCGTGTGAGAATAATTGACATATGAAAATACACAGGAAATAGGACCCATTATTTTTATATTTGACAATGCGCCAAAAGGGTTGTTAGCTAGCTGTTAAACTAATTAATACTACGCACAACACTTGGTATCCCAAAACTGCATCATCGCAGGACATCGTCTGTAAAAAAAAAACATTTTCTCATATGGTAACATTTAATAAATCAAAGAAGTAATAAGGCCTAAAGGGCTTGTCCGTAAATGATAAACAACAATGAAGAAAAAACTTGTAATACGTGTAAAAGAGATCAAGGTAATGAGCAAAGCGTTTAATCAAGAAAAAAAATATATCTAAGCGAGTGTTGATAGTAGTATATAATATGTACAGAGGGGATAGAAATATACAGTTTAAAAAAAGAGTTAAAGAGCAAAGCGATAGAAAAAGAAAATATTTCTGACAAGCGACTGAAGAAATGAGTACACATGCACAAACAGAAATATATTCGTAACGCGACTGAAAGAGATAAAACTAATTAGAAAAGAAATAGAGCAAGATAGAAAGATTTTTGGCAGCGGTGTTGGCTTAGCTGCAGGCTATCTACGGGGTCTACAGGTGGCGAATAGTGCGACGGCCATCGGATATGGTGGTTAGCTGCGAATATACGAATAAGCAGTCCCTGACCTAGCAGCTGCAAGATTACCAGGATGTAGTGGGTAGTCCAGTGGGATTGGCTAACCTTTAAAATGCTACATAGCTTGTGACGTAGCGAGCAAGCGCTGCTACTATAAAGACCCCCCCCCCAATCCCGGGTAGAAGCGGTATCAGTACTGGCTAGAGGCCGAGGAAATGGATTCCGGTAGGGCTCTGGATTAGAGATCATACGAGCAAGAAATGGGTCATTGTACTGCGGAACGGAAGGCAAGCGGGGCAACTACCGTTCTAAGCGCCCTAATTATGGAGTATGGAACCACTCCACCGACAAGAGCAAGGCTCTTAAATAGAGAGAGGGAGAGGTTGAAATGAGTTCATATGTACAAAGTGGAACAGACGTATACAGTAAAAACATAGAATTAATGCGTTAATCGGTGGAGGAAGACGCAAATATATCATGCAATCAAGCGGCTACAATTGAGCAAGATGGAAATATTTCTGTAAAGTATGTTGAAGAAATGAGTACATATTATTATGTACAGACCGAGAAAAAATATATTCCTTATGCGACTAAAACAGCTACAAATACAGCTATATATGAAGAAACAAATATTTATGGCAAACAAGCGATTACAAATGTTGAAATAGGTATATTTATGAGTCGAAAAGAAGTAGGTCGTTATGCAAATGAAAAAGATGAGCAAAGCGAGCAAGATATATACAGAACGGGACAGAAATATATTAGTAATTCAAGTGAAAGAATTAATCGATTGTTGAAAAAATTAGTACAAATCTAAGCAATAGGCTACAATAAAGCAGATGAAAATATTTTCAGGAAGCGTGTGAAAGGGACATATATAACTTACGGTGCTATTGCGGCGTTGCCGGCGAGGAGGAGCGAGAGTGCACCGCCAGCGACTGCTGCAGCGCCGCCGGCACGAGCCATTCCCTAACACAACATATGTTAAGCTCGCACAGTAGAATGCTTTGGCTAAATCCAAACAAAAATTTGGCCGTCACGCGACGTCCGACATGTGAAACATCTATGTTAATAATAGAATGAATAATTAATAAAAATCTATGAAGGAAAGTGGAATAAAAATGCGGCATCACGACATAACAGCGTCATGCCATTTGCCGACACGTAAGTAAATTTTACAGTCAAGGAGCGGCAATAGATGTTTCACATTAAAAATATCAGGTTAGAAGCAAGCTGTGCTTACACATATTGCACTTATTAACAAAAAGGCTAAACAAATCTTAGATTAGCAGTGCAGAAAAGTTCATTTATTAAAAGTCAAATAAATTATAAACTGTCTTTTATACAAACAACATCAAATTCCACTTACTTCGGTAAACAGCGTTGTAGGAAAGGTACACACGAACTGACATATGCGAGACGATTCACCCAAGCTGGAATATCTCGTTCGCACAGTGCCTAAAAGTAAAAAAAAGTACTTTATGGGTATACTCAAAAATGTAACACAAGAACAAGAGCTTTAATCCACAGAATCGTTTTTGATGTGTCATGTCTAAAAAGCACATAAAATTTCCAAATCAGTTCACCCGTTTAAGAGTTACAGAGCTACAGACAGACACAATAGCGAACAAAAATATAACATCTCTCTTTTTGCATCGGTGGTTAAAAGTATCAGTCAACAATATAATATGTCTGGTGTAAAAGTAACAAAATAAAAAAAAAATGATTTTTTTATGTCGGAATCTATCATTTTTTACGGTGTACTACAAGGTTCTGTATTACAGCCTTTTCTGTTTACTATCTTTATTAGTAACGTTCTTTATGTAGAAACGATTTTATGATAGGCATAATATAATTGATTACTGATCATAATTATAAACCTTTTTAAAAGATTTTACACGTAACTATAAATAAAATATAGAAAAATAAAATAAATAAAGCAATCGATGCTATTACTTTGTTGTCTCACAACCTTAGCACAAGAATTAATTTCCAAATAAAGCTAAGTAAGTTACTTATCTCATTAGCTTATCTCCCACTTTGTATATGAGTAATTCAAAGAAATTATACTCACCAAACAAAATGCAGACGTAAAGTGGTTACAGTTATTGTTCATGAGGTGGTACCTGAAACACCAAATTATGATTACTGACTAAACAAATACTGGTGGCGTTGCTTACCATGAATATTTACCAGGAGGGAGGGAGTTGTTCTGCGAATACTTTATGGGATTAGCTATTAAGCCCATTGCCCTGGTAAGGGATAGGCCGTCTTGGCGTTCATTAAAAGAGGCCTATGTTCAGCAGTAGATGGATATAGGCTGATGATGATGATGAAACCCTGATAAATAGGTAGTATATTGCATGTTTGAGCGGGAAAGAAACTGGTTCGTACTTTAATTGACTAAAGTACATAATTAGTTTTCAATTATGACGTGACGTAAGTAATTAAAATTGGAAATCAATAAACAAATAATGGTCACTCTAATACAGGATTTATATTCTACAACGTTGACAGTTCCGAGCGATTGAGATCATTGCACACAAATAAAAAAGGAATGACGGGGGGAAATCCATTATCCAAATCTTCTTTTATGAAGAGCTTGCAGGATTTGCGAAAGTTAAGACAATTATCCACTAGAATTGACACTGACAGATATCTGAGCTGTAAATTATCGAAAGAGGAAGGAGGAACATTACCTGTCACCGCGAAATTGCTTCCCTAATTCTGTGACCAGCCGCCGAACCTCCTCCTCGCTGAAATCTGTGTATCCTATGTGGACACTTTGTCTGGAAGTTTAACAGATTGTAAATAAAAAGGTTTTTAAAGTTTAACTATAATGTTATTGTTTGTTAAAATTTTAGAGGTCGACAAATTGAAATGAACCAGATCTTGTAACTAAAGTTTTACATAGTTTACAGAAAAGAAACAGTATATGTTCAATTTTGTCGTTACTCCATCGCTACGATTTGAAATGTAACCTAGTAGGAGAAGATAATAATACGTATAATATCTTCTCCTGCTATGACTAGAAAGGTCTTTTTATCATTTACAAGCTTTTGCGCCCGCGCCTTTATTAGTATTTAATTGAATTGGATGTTCTTAAAGACATGCATACGTTTCTTAACTAAGGGTAAGTTAACTTTGATTAGCCTTTTCCATCGCTTTTCATTTGGACTCAGGTCAATGCACACCTGAACCGGAACTGGTCCCCCAGCTCCCTCTCGTCTCGCGGCGTGATTTCGAACACGCCAGTGAACGCGTACGGGTGTCCGCCGTACGCCCACTCCGAGCCGTGTACCTGCACGCCACTGTGGAAGACGCCAACGCCCGCGCCCGCCGTATACCTGCACGGGAGGATACACATATTAGGACACGCAGGAACAAATGAACCAGGAATGGAAAGCGAAACAAGAGAAGCAGGCAATACACCTATAGAAGAAACAGAAGAAAAAAATGAAACAAGAAAAGCAGGAGAAGGAAATATATAATAATATAATAATAAAAAAAGGAATATGTGACAAGAGAAGTAGAAAAAAACGAGGGGCTCAGAACAGGAGGAGAAAATAATAGAACCAGAAAGGGGAAAGGCAACAAGAGGCAGATGATTCAAACACAAGAAGTAGGAAGAAGGAAGTGCATAGGCTGTTTCCAAAGTTTTAGGAATCGTGTTATAACTAAACTAGCTGTTGCCCGCAGCTTCGCCCGCGTTAACTTAGATGTACAGCCGTACACGGATTGATGATGATTATTTATCTATGGACGGGCGTAGGACTTTATTTTATAATATGAAGTGATTAATACCGTATTTTTGTAAATAGCTTTTACATTACCGCTTTAAGATTGCCAATTTTCAAAGTATTAAAATGGATATAGGTAGTATGTTATATTTAACATAATATAGACATATTATGCCATCGCGGACTTTTCAGTAGGCTTATTTAGGATACACAATTCTACCATATTACAATTATACAATAATAATTATTATCCTAACTTTCGGAACCGGGGCTCGGCCCAGCTCGGGCGCGAGGCACGGCATCACGGAGCGCCCGGCTCGCGCGGCTCGGTCGAAATCACGGTGTCGCATTATTTTGATTTTGCTATATCTTCTAAGATATGCATTTCATTTGCATGGTGTAAACGGGAAAAACATACTTCATGAAATGCTCAAGCTAACTAACATATTTAAAATGATAAGGATTAATACCACATTTGTGTAAATAGCTTTCCAACTACCGTTTTATAATTGCCCATTTTTAAGTATTAAAATGGATATAGTATGTTATCCTTAAGAGATACACATATGCCATCGCGGACGTTTTTGTAGATCTTTCTAAGGTGTACAATAATGTAGTACATAATTTTGATCTATCTGTTAGTGTTCATCCAGCGTTTGCAATGTAAGTGCAAAAAATGTGTTTATTTACGACATCACATTAGAAACCTCAAAAATAACAGTATTTCTCCACTATTTAATGGATGTTATTATACTTATAAACCTTCCTCTCGAATCACTCTATCTAATAAAAAAACCGCATCAAAATCCGTTGCGTAGTTTTAAAGACTTAAGCATACAAAGGGACATAGGGACATAGGGACAGAGAAAGCGACTTTGTTTTATACTATGTAGTGATTACACAAAAATTGTAGGCAATGTTATTGGTTCGTGGTTTGCAATTATCTAGTACAATATTGTTCAATGATCAATCTGATTTAGGTGTTCGACTGATATAGACGTGTTTTCATAGCACTGTTTATGTTTCCATAAGAGACGCAGCTAATTCTCAAAGAACAATAATTTTCCTTTTCTGGAAAGAAGGTGTGAAAACATCAGAAATTATTAGCCATCTTCCAGTAATATTTGGTGAGTATGAAGAATCTTTTTTCTGCAAACAAACTTTTTTTGCATAATGCCCAAAATTTTAGAAACATTCTTCCTATATAAGAGAAGCAGGTGAAAGTATGTTATTATATTTCATATTATATCATATTTAAATAACAAAAATAGAAATAATACTATGTTAGAAGAGTAGCAGGTGATACTCTTCAAATATAAAGAAGTGAATAAGAAGAAAAAAGAGAAGTAGTATAAGAGAACAACTATTCCCCAAACAAGAGGAGAATAAGGGAAGAAAACAAGAGAAGTAGGTAATACACCTCTAATTGAAGCAGGTGATATTCCTAAAATAGGAGAACTAGAAAGAGAAAGAGAAGCAGGTGATACTCGTCAAATAACAGATTATTTATTTTACGCTCTAATAGACATCTGCTGGTAAGACCAGTCCTGGCAACTCAGACGTTAATTATCCACATTCGAAGCTTTGTATCCATTATCTTCATTACCTCCAGATAGTAATATTAGCATATACAGTGATGAAATGGGGAAAGATATTGGGACATTGCTATACCGGTTGTGTCAGGGTCAGTCATTAACAAATAATTGTATGACCGGTGCTTCACTGGAACAATTAATAGAAGCAATTGTTGGTTGTACCCACCGTCCCAATACAACACTGATAGTAATAGCCGGGAGGAGGGGGAAATGTAAATAGAAAAAAATTAATTAAATTTATGGATTTGTTGTCCGATTTTACAAATATATCAAAAATTATTATATTTACATTTCCTTACATTAAATCATTGCAACATGAAAATAAAATTAGATTTAATTTAAATTCATTATTGTACACCATATCAAATAATAATAATTGTATTTCATTATATAATAATAATAACAAAATTCAAATTATTGACACAAATAAAATTATTAATTATAAATTTAGTTTTAGGACTATAGATAAGTTTTACTTATCATTTTTTATTAAAAGACAAATAGCAATGTCGCTATACAAATTTTTGTATAAGGTACCAGCCAATGTCTTGGCTACACAGACCACTGCTTCTATTGAGCAGTGTAAGTTATTGACAAATAATGGCTTGGAATTCGTTCCAAATAATTTAAATTAAGTTACAAGACAATAGAGGCAGCCTCTTGCAATACATACTTTTGTAATAATATAAACCCTGTTCACTTGCCCACCAAAATTATAAACAATAAATGTAAAGAAAAAACTTGTAATATAAACCTGGCACATCAGAATATTCAAGGTATGGCAGGCAAAGACCTAGAAATTGAATTATTTCTTAAAAGCCATAATATTAATATACTTTGTATAACAGAACATTGCTTAGCAAAACAAGAAATTATGTTTAACTTCAGCAATCACCAGGTTGTGAGTACGTTCAGCAGAGAAAAATCAATAAGAGGTGGTTCTCTAATATTAATAAATAAATGGATAAAATATAAAGAAAGAAAAGATATTGTAAGTCTCTGTTGAGCGTACTACTGAGATAGCCTGTGTGGAACTTGAGCGCCTTATTGTGTGTGTGTACAGACCCCCAAGTGGATTGTATGACATATTTGAAGAGATCATGGAAGAAGTACTGACAAAAGTATGTAGATCCAACAAAAATATAATTGTATGTGGTGACTTTAATATTAACTTGCTAGAAAATAATTTCACTACTGTCAAATTCCTTTCATTGTTGAAATCTTATAGCCTCGAAAATCTTTTCATGGAGCCCACTAGAATAACATGCTCAACGGCTACATGCATAGATAATATATTTTGTAATGTAATTCACCATAGCAAATCAATAATAAATAACCTGAGTTCAGATCATTGTGGATTACAAGCATCCTTTGAGTTGACTTTAAAAAATATCAGTAATGGAAAAGTAATGTTTGTTCCTATGACTACAAAACGTATTGAGAACTTTAGGTGTAATATTACAACTAAACTATTACAAATAGACTATAATAAAGATCCTAACAAGTTATTTAGTAAATTGTTTCAGCTTATTAAAAAAGAGTTTAACAACATATTTACACCTAAAACAAAAGCAGTTAATGTAAAAAATGGAGGAACTTTTAATGAATGGGCGACTGTAGGAATTTATAAAAGTAGACAAAGATTGTACGAGCTCTATAATGAAAAGGATTAAAATACTAGCGAATCACATAAAAACTTTTTGAAATCATACTCAAAAATATTTAAAAAAGTATGTACAGCAGCTAAAGCTTTAAATATTAAAAATAAAATTGCAAGATGTAATAATAAAATCAAAATGACGTGGAAGGTAATTAACGACGAAACTGGAAGGAGTAAAAGTTGTAATTCAATACATTCATTGTCAATCAAAATCAAATCAAAATCAAATTTTTTTTATTCAAAATAGTACTAATACAGTATCTTTTTGAACGTCAATTGAATCTACCACCATTGTGTATTGTATACACATCATTGTGTATTGACAATAAAATTATCAATACTGGCAAATATTTTTGAGATTTTTTTTGCCAATATTCCAGTTACGACAACTAAAAACCTCATATCGTCTCCTACTGTCGATGAATCCTTACTCAAAAATTGTGTGAAAGAAAATAATATTCTTTTTTAAATTTAATTCCATCTGCTCCAAAGATGTTATAGGTGCTTTCAAACTTATTAATGTCAAAAATACTACAGACATGTGGGGCATGTCGGTTAAAACGATTAAATATATTATAGAAATAATTGCACCTATCTTAGCGGTAATTTTCAATGATTGTATTGAATGTGGTGTATTTCCTGATTTAATGAAGCATAGTAAAATTCTACCACTTTTTAAATCTGGTGTCACATCTGACCCCTCAAACTTTAGACCGATTTCAGTACTCCCAACACTTAGTAAAATTTTTGAAAAGATCATTCTTAATCAAATTTTAGTTTTTTTTAACAAGCATCAGTTGCTCCATAGTCAGCAGTATGGATTTACTAAAGGGCGATCTACAACTGATGCTGGAGTTCACCTACTGAAACATATTTATACAGCCTGGGATGAATCGCAGGATGCCTTAGGTGTATTTTGTGACTTGTCCAAGGCTTTTGATTGTGTTCAACACGCAACATTGATCAGGAAATTACATCACTATGGTATCAGGGGCACAGAACTTAAACTATTAGCATCTTACTTAAATAACAGAACACAAAAGGTAATTGTAAATAATAAAAGTTCCTCTGGTACCAACATAAAAATGGGGGTGCCTCAAGGTTCCATTCTGGGTCAGTTTCTCTTCCTCGTTTACATAAATGACCTACCTTTTCTCATGAAGGATAAGCATGAAATAGTATTGTTTGCCGATGATACTTCTTTAATATTTAAAATTAAGCGACAACAAATGATTTCTGACGAAGTAAACAATGCTCTTTCAAAGATGGTACATTGGTTTAGTGTCAATAATTTGTTACTTAACTGCAATAAAACTAAATTGATTAGATTTACACTACCTAATGTTAAGCAAGTACAAACCAATGTAACATTAAGTGGGGAGATAATGGACTTGGTGAATTCAACTACCTTTCTTGGCATTACCTAAGATGCCAATCTCCAATGGGCGCCCCATATAGCTACCTTATCGAGTAGACTCAGTTCTGCAGTTTTTGCGATTAGAAAAATTAGGTCAATTACGGATGTTAATACGGCTAGACTAGTATATTATGCGTATTTCCACAGTATTATGTCCTACGGCATTTTGCTTTGGGGACATTCCGCTGATGTCAATACAATGTTCATACTGCAGAAGTGGGCTATACGGGCTATCTACTGCCTGGGTCCCAGAATATCATTAAGAGAGAAATTTAAAGAAATAGACATTTTGACTGTAGCATCTCAATACATTTTTGTAAACGTGATGTATGTTCGCAAAAATATAAACGAATTTGTAAAAAAATGCGATAATCACAATAAAAATACAAGGAACAAACATAAACTTGTTGTGCCATATTTTAGGCTACATAAGGTCAGTAATTCTTTTATGGGTCAATGTATACGTTTCTACAATAGGATCCCAGAAAACGTTCAAAACCTATCGATAAATAAATTTAAAAAACTGTTAAGGAACGTTTGTGTGGTAAAGGATACTACAAAATAAAATAATTTATTGAAGATACCTTGGGAATAAGGCGTTTCCTACATGGCTTCTATGTATAATTATATCATATTATGTACCTATATTGTATAATATTGAAAAGATTAGTTTCACTGAGTTTGTTTCGCCGGTTCTTCTCAGTGGACTAATTTTGGAAACGGTAGTAGAGTCATTTGACGTTCAATAAGCTACTTTGACGTACAACATTGAATAAAAATATTTTTATTTTATTTATTTTACACACGACGGTAAGTCTCGATGCCAATATTACACTGCCGGCTGACGGTAAATGGTCAACGTTGCAAATGAATAAATACGTACATCTGAGATTAGCTAACGCATTCCTGCATTGCCTACCCCCAGAGTCATAAGATGGTAAGTCTTTGCCAGTAATTATACTGCCCATTCTACTCTCTGTCACAGCAAAGCTGTTTCGCGATAGAAATAAGCAGGACGGTTGAATCAATGCAGTCGGGTACGCTGCATATTTTCCACAGAATAAAAATCACAACACTATAAATACATTTCTAAAGTAATACTTATTTTTATACAAGTTCATTTAACTAAAAATGTTTCACATCCAAGCATTAATAATTGTTTACCTTCATTTTGTCGATGTCAAGCACATAATGGATACTTTTATAGTTCATGTTGAGCAAAGGGCATGTAACAAAACACTTACTAAAATTTCAATTCAAAACATGTATTTCGTTCCTTTTAATTACATCTTAGCGAAGTAGCGTTTTTACTAATTGTTATAGAATGCCAATATACAAAGTGTAATTACTGGCCCCGAGACCTAACTTTTGAGTATAGCACACGGATTTTCCCAGAAGTTTCCCTGGCCTGGCACAATAACGGCCTAAGGTAAGAACAATATTTTCTATTGTTTAGGCAAATTCCACTATCTTATTTATTCCCGATACTTAGTCCATCGTCGTTGGACGTAATCAAGTAAGGAAACTAGTTTGTCCAAAACAAAGTTTACCAAACATATGCCACCTCTACACGTTCGCCAATCAAACATACAACTTACCAATTGGTCCAGTACATGTCGTAGACGTTGAGGACCACGGGCGTCTGGCCGGGGCGCGGGGGGCGCGGCTCGCTGCGACGCGGCAGCAGCGACATGCACGACGGAAACATCGTGCAAATGCCGCACGTCTGGAGATTAGAACACACGTTACTTTGGACCATCAATACCACTATAATTGAGGTTTCTTAAATTGGTATTTCTACTACGTGCACAATTGTAGTTGTCGTATACTTCACATATAATTCAGTTTGGACCATCAACACCACAACTGTAAAAACTATTAAAATTGATATATTAACTATAATCCTCACCCACCTCTCCTGGTTTCGAGGAGGAAACCCTTGCCTGTTGATTTACCACAAGTATATCAAAATATCTAGCCACACGATACAAAAATTAATAACATTGTAAATGATTTCTAAAAAGTGAGGTGAAAAATTATTGTTAATTTAAAAGGTCACAACTTAAATTTTGTTTCCATACTTCACATAGAATTTACCACTTTATATTTGGACCACAAAGCCCCGTTAGAGCGGTCATGGCGTAGGCGGTCCAAATACACATAAAATGGTCTGTGCCACCTAAACCACAATGTTGTGGTATTAGTGGTCCTTTAATAATTTGTACTAAAACATTGATTTGGTACGCCTTCTAAATAACTTGAGGTTTCATTTGTTTTGATTTGGTATAAATAGAATTCGAACAATATACCTTTAAGAAAACCCTATATATATTTGTATAACATAATTACGTTTACGTCCTCCATTGGAAAAATCCAGAACCTATTTTGAGAAAATTCAACATGTCGAAGATATTTCGAATACAATTACTGCTACTAATTCAAAATAACAATTATACTAATGGACATACATATGGACCAAGTTTTATTATAAAAATATAGACACAGACAGTATGTATTATATTATAATACCATAAGCTTTTGTATGCCCATTTCAAATCTCAAATAAAGGGTTCTACACACGCTAAACTAATATAAAAGCAGTTTTCAGATGCTTTGTGGCAATTGTGGTGATATAACTTTGTTGGTCGTGTAGTGTATACCATGTTATACAGTAAATCTAGTGTGAACAATATATTATTAGTGTTAATTTTTTTTATACACACGGACAGTCGTTACACCGGGTAAGTGACCACCGACTTCCATAGGCTTCCATAGGCCTTCAAGAATAGCGAACAAAACTCATCGAACATATAACCGGAATAGAGCGGTAATGTTGTGATTTGTATGAAATCAAATTCCGACCACGTGCTGCGACGCTGCGCCGGTTCTGCGCTCTGATTGGCCGACTGAACACACGAATCACTGGTTGGTTGGATTGCTATTAGGTCAGTGACAAATCTCTGACTAGTTTCGGAATTTTATGGCACACATTAACACTCTATCCGGTTATATGCTCGATGACACAACTACATTAAGTACCACATGCATTGGTGGTTTGTTTTGGTGACTTTGATCCGATTAACCATATGGGGTCCCGTATGCCTAGAAGGATCTTTTTCTTAGCTCATTCAGATACTTTTACATGCTATGGTCTTTGGCCATGCGGGGCAACTTGCATAAAGGGGGCCCTTTATGCATTCGAGGTCCCTATGCTGTAAATACTACAAACCTAATAAAACTATTACATATCAGTGTACCAAATGTATATCATAATATTTTGCGTGCAAAAGGCATACTTAAAATAACATTAATTCTTTACTAAAGGAATGTGTCCTTTAAAAAGGTCGGATCTGGGCACACGCAGGTGTTGTGCGTTCAGATCCAGCCAAGTGCAGATATTTTCTATAGTCAATTGTCTCCAGGGTGATGGATATATTATTTCCTAATATAATCTACTAGCTGTTGCCCGCAGCTTCACCCGCGTTGCCTTAGATTTACGGACGTATTAGGACTGATGATCATTTTTCTACTTTTTTTTGTTTTCTGTAATCGAAATAAGGCAGCGTGTATATAGTTGGATAGGTAAACGGGCAGACGAGCCACACGATGGTAAGTGGTCAGCGTCGCCCTTACAACTTATTGTGTTGCCTATCCTGAGACATAAGATATTAAGTCTCGGTGCCAGTAATTACACTGCCTGTCTTGCCCTTCTCTCCGAAACACAGCAAAGCTGTTTCACGGGAGAAGCAAGCAAGATGGTGGTACCTATGCAACCCACCGGCTTTCAATGTAAGCTCCAAAGCGGCTTCAATTTTTCCGACTCTTACAATAATTTTATTAAATTTTTACCAATTTAAACAAAATCTTGGGAGTCAGACAGACGCGGCGAGGACTTTGTTTTATATTATGTGGTAATAATAATTGATATGATGAAGCTCAAGGATTTGTTTGTTCGTTTGGGCGCACTAATCTCCAGAACTGCCAGTCGTATTTAAGAAATTCTTTTTGCATCCAATAGCCTAATTGCTAAGGAAGGTGATAGGCAATATATCAGGTTTTTTTTTAAAATTTTATATCGGGAGAAAGCGCAGGGAATTGCTAGTTTAATGTATAGGTACGTTACCGTTCCCAATACTCTAACACAAATTACTCCAAGTTTATTTATTTAACCCTTTTTTTTTGATGACGCAGATTAATGCTTTCGCATGATACAGGTTTACCTCGGGTAAGGCTTAGGGACTTATTTTATTTTATTATTTAAGAAAACCAACACTTGACTGATGTTATAAAAATAGCATTGGAATAGAAGTGGCGAAGCCAATTACAGGTTTCCACAATTAGTGACTAAAGAATAGTACAAACATGCAAACAATTAGGCACTAGCAACAGAACATTTAAAATCAAAGTTAAAATTATCTAAATCTAACAAAGTTTATTCTTTTCAAAGAAGTTAAGGTTTAGCTTATCTCTTGCATTCTTGCTATTCAATGTGTGTGGATCAAAGGAGATTTTTTTACATACATTATTAAATTCAATGCTAGCTCGCACCAGGCAGGAGTTACGCCTGTAGTTGGAGTTGTAGCGTGGAATAACCAGTGGCGGATTAAATTATGTGGGGGGACTCGCACTAGGGATTGAACTACCCAACTAAACCACCTGCGAGCGCCTTCAGCCGCTATCTGAGGGTCCCGGAGCTGCAGGCAACAGGATCACCTCAGCGGCAGACTGGCCCGCGAAGGCCAGACTACTCCTCGTAAGGGGGAACTGTCCGGCCGCCACTAAGCAGTCCCCGCGATGTTGTGGCATAGTGGATCAAGGTTTCCAACTTGGACCCAGCACGAGCACAGGGGCGTTTAACTGGGGGCGTATTAAGTAGCGCCTCCTATATACCCCCGTTCGTCGCCCGCGAGGGGAGGCCTCGTCGGCGGCCTCCACTCCCACCCGCTCGTCGGCCTCCATCTGGGACACTACTATCATCGCCTGGACTCGTCGTCACCGAGCATCGCGGTGGTGACGCTCGATAGATAAAAGTCCCCACCGATAACCGACGTCAGATCATGGCGCAGCGGCACCCATCTCGGGCAAACCTCGAGGGTATGCTGGGCCGAGTCCACCGCCGCGCCACAATCGTGACACACTGTCAACAGCTCCCTGCGGGCCGTCCAGCTCAGATGCTCACCAAAGCAACCATGCCCGGTGAGCACCTGTGTCAGATAGAAGGTGGGGGTTTTGCGCATAGGGCCGCATAGGGCCGCGAAGAATCCGTGAAATTTAGCAATTAAATCTATATTAGCATACCCCTGACCTCGCGGTGACCGCCAGACTGTCGAGTATACACTTAGGTACTAATTAGTTGTAATGAATAAAACAAGGTCTTGTTCTACAGTCTACACTTTAAATGTTCAGTATTCAATCTAACCTGAAAATAAAATATTACGGATTTTATCGCGGTTTTCAAGTCTTACAAGCCCGACGTTTCGCATACTTTACAGCAACCATGGTCACGGAAGGACATCTATACATCTATACAGAATAAATAAAATTGGAGTGTCTGTTTGTAATAATAAAATAACCATTTTTTATTGAATGCATACGGTACACATACCAATATTACATTTTTTACAATTTTTGTCTGTCTGTCTGTTAGTTCGGGCTAATCTCTTAAATGGCTGGGCCGATTTTGACGGGACTTTCACTGACAGATAGCTGATGTTATAAGGAGTAACTTAGGCTATAAAAATAATTATTATCAATCCGTATACGGCTGTAAATCTTAGTTAACGCAGGCGAAGCTGCGGGCAACAGCTAGTAATATATAAAATATCTAATAGCTAGTTCTCTGCGATGTCATCTAACAATCTAGAAGGATCTTCGAAGTTCGAACTCATTCGATTTAATAAATTCTTTCAGCAGTTAAACAGTGCTACTTCATCTCTGAGTGAAAATAATCCCGGGCGAAGCTGCGGGCAAAGTATGTTTTAATAAAGATTTCTTTTATTTATTACTTTAACTGAACAAAGCGAAAAATTTGCAAAAAGTTAATTTTATGAATACTCAAAGTGTAATTCACAACTAAGCTTCATAATAATATATCAAAGGGACTGAGTGCATACACGTAAACCTTTATACGTTCAAGGATTAAAGGCTTAGGTTTTATCGTGCATACAACCATTAAAATATTTAATGGAGCATACATTTTTTCAGTGTTGTTAAAAAATGTTTTATTTAAGGTTTTAAACGATGATTGGAAAAAAAAACAATTACTTTACAAGTTGTCCGCAGCTTAATTTAGATTTACAGCCGTACCCGGATTGATGATGATTATTTTTATAGCCTAAGTTATTTCCTTATAACGTCAGCTATCTGCCAGTGAAAGACACATCAGAATCGGCCCAGCCGTTTCAGAGATTAGCCGGAACAAACAGACAGACAGACAAAAATTTCCGGATCCGAGAGTTTGTACATGTACCTATATCATATGCAATACCGATGTGAAAATGGAATCTTGTCCGTAATTTATACCTAACTTTGAACCGACAACGAAAAACTTGATACCATCTTTTAGAAGTCGGTGAAAAGCAACCTATGTCACCCGGGTCACAATAGAGAAACGACACCTTGGGCTCTACGATGGAACATACGTGTGCGAACACATACATAAACTGCTGAAGCCACAACCCTTCGGCTTTGCCGTGGTTCGGTAATTAGTAGAGTATTGAGGAGGCACGTGTCTAACAATGGGATCATCTAGATCATCACCTAGCGTCATAAACATTCAAGCGGATCGTACCCAAGAGTCATATAACATAAATATGTTCAAACTTCAATCTGTTTGAAAATGTGTTCAAACTTCAATCTGTTTGAAAATGTGTTCTAACTTCAATCTGTTTCAAAATGCGTTCAAACTTCAATCTGTTTGAAAATGTGATCAAACTCTGTTTGAAAATGTGTTCAAAGTTCAATCTGTTTCAAAATGCGTTCAAACTTCAATCTGTTTGAAAATGTGTTCAAACTTCAATCTGTTTGAAAATGTGTTTCGGATAGGCGGTGGAATATACTGTCCATTAAATCTTCTATTTCAGGTTTCCGGACACCACGGCGACCATCTATCGACATCTAAGGTGTTAACCGAAAAAGATATTCAATAATATAGGGAATCTTATAGAGTATAAAAAATATGGGTATTTTTTTTCAATAGGTATAACTAACTATTTTTCACTCAAATCCTGTCTATCGTAAAAGCACCGAAAGATTTCCAGCCAGTTCTTTTGCCTTAAATTTGTTGCATATTAATGTAGTATATTAATAGTCTAATGCAAGAAAAGAAAGACTTCAAGAGTCGCTTTGTATTATAAAAAAATCTTACATTTTACGGCTTAATTATTCCGAAAATTGTAATAAGAATGACTTAAGAAGGGGTACAGGTTATGAAAATCAGTTCGTAGTCATAAGAAGAAATATTTTTTACAGTAGTTTTAAGCAGTAGCGACAGGCAGGCTAGTGCAACTGGTGTGACATCAGTCAGGCTAGTGCAACTGGTGTGACATCAGTCAGGCTAGTGCAACTGGTGTGACATCAGTCAGGCTAGTGCAACTGGTGTGACATCAGTCAGGCTAGTGCAACTGGTGTGACATCAGTCAGGCTAGTGCAACTGGTGTGACATCAGTCAGGCTAGTGCAACTGGTGTGACATCAGTCAGGCTAGTGCAACTGGTGTGACATCAGTCAGGCTAGTGCAACTGGTGTGACATCAGTCATCGGAGGGGACGTCGAGCGTCATCACCGCGATGCTCGGTGACGACGAGTCCTAGACGGCGATGGTCTCCTTCTGCGAGACAGTAATGTTCCTAAAGGATTCCGACGAACAGGTGATAAAGGAGGCCGCCGACGGGGCTTCCTCCCGCGGGCGGCAAACGGGGGTGCTTGGGAGACGCTACTTAATGCGCCTCCAGTAACACCGACCCTGTGTTCGGGTCGGGCTCAGGATAGGAACCTGGGTATGTATGGCACGACGTCGTGGGGACCGCTTATTAGCGGCCGGACAGTCTTCCCTTACGAGGGGCCTTCACCGGGGCCAGTCTGTCGCTGAGGTAATCCTGTTTGTTGCCTGCATCCGGGACCCTCAAAAAGTGGCTGAAGGCGCTAGCTGTGGTTTTAGTTAGGGTCGGCACTCCCAAGTGCGAGTTCCACATTGAGTCAGGATCTACCCGAAGATCTTGGCTGCATCCATAGGGATTGATGTCATATCAAGAAAAAGGCTGGTTCAAGTTCCGTAAGTAGTAGCTGGTTCCGTCTAGTAAGTGCAACAAAACGCACTGTTATCATTTTACGGAAATCTAGGTAGTATGGATAAAATGTTGACATGATGTCCGGTGATGAAATTCTGGTACGTCTATACTAAGTTAACACGGAAGTAATTAATTTAAATACCGTCTTCGGTCCTTTCGATATGTATATTTTCCCTCTCATTCGTACACTTCAGTTTTATTTCACTATAACATGCACTACAGGCTGACCACTATACTGTTACACTTTTTAGACATATCTGTCTACACAATCACCAAATAATGGCAACACTACATTAAACTAAAACTAAACTACACTAAACAGCTAAGCAATTAACGAATTGTAGAATATTCCAATAATGTAGTCACTTTTAGTTAGTGATAAGATATTTATATACAGGGTGTGTTAACAAATGTTCATATTATCAGTCAACGGACTAATTAAGTAATAAATAATTTTAATACTTTGTTGTAATTTACTTACGATATGAAGAAAATAGATATTCCCTTCATATAAATAATGCTTGTGATTTATGAATAAAAGGAGCAAAGTAAAGTTTTTTACCGATGCGATGGACGCGCATGTGCGCTCTAATCGGTCCCGTCTGCATGGGTACGAACATCCTGCATGTTTCTTCTGCGAAATAGCTTTGTCGTGTATCGGAAAGAAGGACAGGACAGGAGTGTAATTACTGGTACGGAGGCTTAACATCTTGTGTCTCAGGGTATACATATGAATGAGTTGCCCTTTTTTTTTTTTTAACGCCGGGCAATGCTCTGAGGCATCCCGCGGGGGAGTGGGTCTCCCCACGGGGGTATGTGGGACTCGCTGCGCCCGACAGCTGATAAGTGGTCGCAGCTCTACCCACTAAAACCCGGCGAGTGCCACCAATGCCGCCTTTGGTGAGGTGCCCCGGATCTAGTAAACAAACAGGGCACCTCGACGGCTAGTCAGCCCTGCTAGGGACCGACGCCACCCCCACAGAGGGGTTGTCCCGCACCACAGAACAACCCCTCCCATCATCGGGACAGTACAATGGGGTGAGGTTCCCATCCTCGCCCCTTGCCTTTTGTCCCCTCTTCTTATAAGAGGGGTACAAAGAGCCCCCTTGGCTCAATTAGCTTCGCCCAAGGTGTTGGGCTCACCCTAGGTTACTGAGCCCCACCGCCACGTCAAGACCTGAACCATGGTGGGGATGAATGAGTCGCCTGGGCTAGTTCCAGGTTAACTAGTTTATGTTCATGGATGACGCTGACCACTTACAATCATATGCACGTCCACCCGTTTACGTATCCAACTAACATAAAAAAATCGGAGCTTATTGTGTGCTTCTTTTAATCAATTAATAATATTTGATTGCTTTATTTGGAGAATTTGTAATGAAAGAATTTTTACGGATTTTATCGCGGTTTATTAAAAATTTTACAAGCCCGACGTTTTGGACACTTTACAGCAACCATGGTCACGGGAGGAGTCGGAATTATTTCATTGATGAGTGAAATTCGCATAAACATTAAAAAAACAATATGTATGCAACAGTGTACGCAACCTAAATATTTTTTTTCTATTCTATTCTATTCTAAACATTAGAGTCAATAAAAGCTGACTTTCTTCACCATGTTATAGTGAGTCGCAATTTTAAGGCTGGGAAAAAACTAGTTATAAGTATCTTATTTTTTGTAACAAGGATACACACACTCATTATTATTTACGACGACCTCCGTGGCTCAATGGTTAGCGCGTTGGCGCTCAAGCCGGAGGTTGCGGGTTCGAATCCCGCCAGGGAACAAAAAGTTTTCTGTGTTCCTGGGTCATGGATGTGTATTAAATATGTGTATAATATAATAAAAATATTAAATATATGTATAGTATAAAAGTATTAAACATATTTCCGTTGTCTGGTACCCGTAACAAGTTCTTCAAGAACTTACCACATGACCAGATTGGCATGGTGTAAAAGCGTTCATAGATACTATTATTATTTGTATTTCATTACTTTTTTGCACATGACATGTAGCTCTTATTACAACCAACTTAAACAAACTTAGAATCTGGTAAAATTTAGGAAGGACATTATGAAATCCATCATTAGGACAACTCTACATAAATAAGCCAATGTCGAGAAGGGAAACAGCTGGTGACAAATATATAAATAATATACAGCCTGTATAATATACACATTGATAATTGAGGGTGTGCTATCTAGATTTTTAATCTATTTTAATCTGACGGCTCTTGTTATCATGATTGGTATAATCTGTCCAGTTTATTTTGTTTACTCTATATTAGCTAGCACATTTTCATTGTTTGTTTGATGAAGTAAAATTTGAAATATGACATTCAATTACCTTAAAAGATAGCAGATGAATATAACAGTTTTTGATGTGGCAATGGAATTCATCAACTCATAGCAGTTTTTAATTTTTAATACTAGTTATTAATTAATTTAATATTAGTTATATATATTCGTTTTATTTATTTTTATTTAACCCTTGACCTGAGGAAATCAGGTTCATTAACCACTAACAACAGGCCTGTCTGTATCTATTAATTTACATATTAAACTTTTACCATTCAAATATAAGAAAATAATTTGTTTTTTAAAGAAGTCGCCTCCCCTTTACTCCACCAGTTGCAGGGTGATGAGTGGAGTTTTTAAATTGAGATAAGTTTTTAAGGAAAGCCCTTCAATCTCACTTGCTGTCTCTACACTTTTCTCTGATCGAAGCTAATAGGAAACTTGCCAACAACCAAAAATATATACTAATATTATAAAGCTGAAGAGTTTGTTTGTTTGAATGCGCTAATCTCAGGAACTACTGGTCCGATTTGAAAAATTATTTCAGTGTTAAATAGCCCATTTATAAAGGAAGGCTATATAACATCATGCTGTGACTATCAGTAGTTAAGTTAAGTTAGTTAACGCAGGGGAAGCTGCAGGCAACAGCCAGTACTAACTATAGAATTAATATTGGACCTTCATATACATTGAACACTATGGTAAATATATTGAAACAAATAATATCATGCAATGTTATGTAACTTCCATTTATAAAGTAAAATTTTGGTGGATCTGCAGGTACAAATTTTGACTTTTTTAATTATGAGTTTTTTTTCTTTATTTTATTTTCTACAATGCTGGTATAAAGATTGAGCATGGTTTTGTTTCATTGTATAGTGTATTTGGAGAACATAAGCTGTGTGAAAATGTAAGTGCAAAGTTGGGTTTTTAAAAACCAATAATATTTTAGATTCACTTTCAATTTATAGGCTAAATATATACAAAATATATAATAATATATAAAAGTAATTTACAAAAAATAACTTGATGATAATATTAATTATTTACCAACTATGTGTTTCATTTTACAAAACAAATGTTTCCAAAATGTGCAAAATAACCTTTGCAGTGCACGTAAGTGCTAACTACGAAAAAAAAATATCTTACTAAATTTGGACTATCGAAAGGCTCTTCCTGCAATACCAGAGGGGGGTTTATAAGGGGGTCCCGGTCATCACCGCATCTCTCATGCCCCCTTTCTGATCGATTACGGCAGGCATCACATTTCTTCATTTCTACACATTCTCAACTTCGGACTCTAATATGTCCTTTAATAAAATACAACATTATCAGAATACTCACCTAAGAATCTCTTTAAATATTAAGTAATTGGGTATACCTGAATATCAGCATCAATTAAATATGTTTGTTCCATTTTTAAAACACTAAAACCTTATTGGTCAATAAAACATTAGCAAACTATAAACTCTTTGTTTAGAATAAAGACCATTACTAGTTACTACAACAATGCACTCACTAAATCTAAAATGAATAGGTAGGTACCAGGCATATAGTAATTGTATGCAAATTAAATAACTAGTCGTTATCCTAAATTATACAGAAATGCCAATAAAGAGGCATTTTATGTAGCTCCCAATATGGTGTTAAATTTTTATTATAACTTAATTACAACATGTTACTCACGACTGTTTTGTGTCTGTTTTGAATAGGTATTTTCCATAGAATTTATCACTCTCAGAGGAAATACTCCATCACTTAGGCAATATAGATATATTTTTTTAGTTTTAACCTCGACTCACATAAATTATAAACAAGAACTTTGATTTATTTTCAAAAAATATCTACAAATTCTACAATGTGGCCCACTGCCTACTACGAATTTTGACAAATCTGTCATTACTCATTTTTCGGAGCTTTGGCGTTTTGCCGTTAGAAATTGAGGTCAATGTGATCATTGAATTAAATCATAATTAAATATAAATAAATTATTTTATGTGCTTCTTTTGTATTATTTCTATGTGTACGATTAAAGTTATTGATAAAGCAATAATAGTTCATTGTTGGAAGCAGATACTTTTCGATGATATGCTGATATAACGTGCAAATTACTGAATTTACAGTATAGTAACAATAACAAAAAGTGATTCTTACATAATTGATTCATAAGGTTTTTTGGAAACGATTTTTTTATATAAAACAAAAACAATAAACAGGTCACACGGGATATTTACATCCTTCATTGAGCTATAAAAGCATAAAAAAAAAGAAATGTCAAAACCCAATGTAAACTGTTGTCAAAAATGTTAAATGTCTACAATCTACCTGATACACGTCACCTTGTTTTTAAATTTCCTAAAATCTTTCGGATTTCATGTTCAAGATTTAATAATATAGTGGTTGCAATTTAAATTAAGCTAAAATGGTAAATAATTATTCTATAGCAAATAAATTACGTATTAAAGTATCAATTGTTTTCGTAAATACGTTTTTGGTAGCTAATATAAACTTCGAAATTCGGGATGAAAATGGGAAATATTTTGCTAAACTTTTGTGTGATTTTAGGTGCTTATAGCGGCTACAGTATGCACGAAGTCAGGGAAAGGTACATATTTTACGTTGTTTGTTATTATATAGTGTTCATAATGATAGCAACATCATAATATATTATACTCAGAATAGAACTCAGCTGCAAATACGTCTGTCGGCTATTATAATTATGTGTTGGTTTAAAATTTTAATTGTAACCAGTAATTAGCACTGTTTCTCACGTATTTCCAGTAATTTGCTTATCTCGGGACTTGATTGTTGGTTTGCAATCAAGTATTTAGCAAATTATTAATAGGAAAACTTTTCTGGCAGCACTAGGTTTCAAAAATAATTTTATTAACCAATAATCCTATCTTACAGCGTTAGTTTCACGCCAGTTCGTTGAAATGACTAAAGCTCGTATTGAAGGTTTACTGGCGGCATTCCCTAAATTGATGACAGGTGGTCGTCAACACACATTTGTTGAAACAGAGTCTGTAAGGTAAACATTACAATATTTAACATCTATACTAATACTAGCTGTTGCCCGCAGCTTCGCCCGCATTAACTTTTAAAATTTGAGGGGTTGACCACCCTTATCACTTAGGGGTATGAAAAATAGATAGTAGCCGATTCTCAGACCTACTGAATACGCATATAAAATTTGGTAAAAATCGGTAAAGCCGTTAGGAGTACGGTAACTAACATTGTGACATGGAAATTTTATATATTAGATTATAAAGCTGAAGAGTTTGTTTGTTTGTTTGAACGCGCTAATCTCAGGACCTACTGGTATGATTTGAAAAATTCTTTCAGTGTTAGATAGCCCATTTATTGAGGAAGGCTATAGGCTATATAACATCACGCTGTGACTAACAGTAATTAAGTTGAGTAAGTTAACGCTGGCGAAACTGCAGGCAACAGCTAGTTACTTTTTTTTATTTTTTATTTATTTGTTCAAAACAACAAAGTAAAATATTTTCTTTCACAAAAAACCCAGCCACGAAAACCTCACAGGGTTTATCTGGGCAAGGTGAGTCCTACAATATAAACTTATTTAGGATGTACACAATAATAAATGTTTTTACATATTAGTTATCAGTTTTAAAGTTGACAAAATAATGTTTTAGTCTGGTCTTATATTTTTCCCTTTTAACATACATCTGCACTAGCTCTTCGGGTAATTCATTTTCTAACTTTGGAATTAAATATTCTATTTTACGCGTTCCGTATACATTATTTGCTTTAGGTACGTAATATTTATCTATGTAAGTAATGGGTCTTAAATTTGTTGGTCGCATTTTCTCCTCTAAGAATTCTGGGTTATTAATTTCTGTTAAAATAGAATATTTAATTTTATTGAAAACATTCATACACCCACAATATTTAAATAGTTCATCCGCATTTTCCCTAGATTTTTCTTTTACATATTTCGGCACTATTATTTTAAGTATACCAAATTGTAGTCTACGAATCTCTTCGATGTATGTGTTGTATGTTCGTCCGTAACTGCTTAGCCCGTAACCAATGACAGACTCAGCTAGGGACAGGTAGATTAATCTTAGAGTTTTATAGGGCAGTTTATATTTGAGTACTTTTATTCTGCTCATGATTGATCTCAGTTTGGAACAAACATAATCTTTGTGACTTCCCCAGTTGAGTCTGTCATCAATTATGAGCCCTATGTATTTATGAGTTTTAACTTGTTCTAAGTTTGTGCATGTACATAATATACTACTATTACCACTATTAAGTAGACAGTCGTGTTCATGTGCGACGATGATTGGATCGTACTTAATATTTACAGGTTTTGACCGCTCTTCTATAAAAAATAAGTGTTATAAAAATAGTAATTATGTATTTTGGTGATACGTTTTTAGTATATGACTTACTCCCGAATACTCAAACGAATCTCAAAAGACATACTTAAACTTGTGTTGTCCCTCCTTTTTTTCTTTGAATCTGACATGTCGTAGCATGAGTTTAAGTCTTAAATTTGAGATTAGTTTGAGTATTTGAAAGTAAAGCTAGTAAACTTATTAGTAAATTGTTACTTTAAGGTATGTGTACCAACCATTGGACAAGCTGTATATGCTTCTCATTACCACCAAAGCGAGTAACATTCTGGAAGATTTGGAAACATTGAGACTGTTCAGTAGAGTGGTAAGAATTTAATTTATAACTAGCAGACATTGCCCTGTACAAAATATTTTTAGTAGTCCGAATTGGGAATTAGACCCATTTTCCAATCGACTTTAACACACACAAAATTTTATCAAAATTGGTCCAGTCGTTTAGGAGTTTTGTGACATATATGCGCATAAAAATTATATTTTAAAGATATGCTTGATTCTAGACTGTTATTCCTTTATAATTCAACCAATTGTCGCCACACTCCTTGTTGGATTTGTATTCTATGGCCTACAATCTGCCTCGCCAAAAAGCAATTTTTTTTTTGTAGATAAAGGGTAGGGAATTATTGTCTGGCATTTATGATGATGAAGTCAATTTCTTATTAATTTCGTTTATTAAATAAAATATTTCAAGTTAATATGGTTTTGTAGCTTCCGGAATATTGCACTCAACTGACAGAAACAGAGGTACTGAACCAGGCGTTCAACATATTGTTTGCATTTGATGAAATTGTCGCCCTTGGCTACAGGGAAAGTGTTAATCTAGCACAGGTTAGTTCAACTAACAAATATTTTAGATTATAATTATCGCAAGTGTCAAGAATGCCTTTTGTGTTTTCTATAAGCACTCTGGCAGAAGTTCCACCTAGGGAATGCAATCTCGATTCCGATAAACTGATCCGAGATCTCGAGCCATTTTTCAAGATTGATTGATAGTTTCGCCGGTTCTTCTCACCTCCCTGAATTTTAAGATGATAAGTCTCGGTGTCAATTATTACACAGCCTATCCCGTCCTTCTTCCCAACATACAGCATATTTGTTTCACGGAAGAAGCAAAATGGTGGTACCAAATGGAGATGGGCATATGGCACAGCACATCCCACTCACGGGTGGAAAAAGCTAGCAGTCTATTTAACAAATTTCTAACACCTGTTTTTAATGTGTTCAATTTTTACACTTAGGTTCGCTCCTGTGTGGAAATGGACTCGCATGAGGAAAAGATTTATCAAGCTGTTCGACAGGTATGTGTGCACTTTATAATTAACAACTGTTCTTTTTGATTCCATTTTCGATTTGTGATTTTTTTTAATGTCATAAGGGGGCAACCGAGCAGTCGGAGCCTTATGGTGATTTCCGACGCCCATAGACATCCGCACAATATATAATATATGCAGATGCGTTGCCCTCCTTTTCCCTATCCACCCCAATGGGCCAACGGAAACTCATAGTGAGCGAGTGGTACGACCCCGGTCGTGCCGGCCCAATTCGACTGCAAAGCAGCATGGCACTACCTCTTGACGATATATTATCTTGGTGATATATTATCACCTAAACAAAAAACCTCTCGGCAACTTGCAATGAACAGTTGCTTTCAGGATGGCAAGATATGAAAGATGCAAGGCTGCAGGAAATTGTGCAATGTCACAGCAGTGTCTTGGTCAAATAAATGATAGGTATTTTAATGTTTAGATATTTTGATAGGATCATCTATACTAATATTATAAAGCTGAAGAGTTTGTTTGTTTGTTTGAACGCGCTAATCTCAGAAACTACTGGTCCGATTTGAACAATTCTTTCAGTGTTAGATAGCCCATTTATCGAGGAAGGATATAGGCTATAACATCATGCTATGACTAATAGGAGTTAAGTTAATTAAGTTAACGCGGGCGAAGCTGCGCCCAACAGCTAGTAAGTAATAATAGTAATTTTGGCAGACTCAAGAGCGTGAAGCCGCCAACCGTATGAGGGAGCGGGCGAAGGAACTACAGAGGGAAAGACTGGAGGCGGCTAAGCGGGGACAGCCGAGATCCTCGCAGGCCTCGTTTGGTGAGTACTCTCCTTCCCTCCCTCCTCCTGTCTCACCCCCCCCCCCCCCTTTCTGTCCAACTTACCAAATGAACGTGTAAATCTGTCTAGGGGATTTTTGAGGGGTGGAAAAATTTGGGAATGGCGAATGACGTTTAATAACCTGTTGGTAAATGTTTAAGTCCACGGGAAGTACCCTGTAGGTTCGACAGACCGATAGATAAATAGACAACGGAATGATCTGGCCTGTTGGTCTAGTGATTAGTGACCCTGACTGCTAAACCAGAAGGTCGTGGGTTCGATCCCCACCCAGGACAAATGTTTGTGTGATGAGCATTATCATTTGTTCTGTGTCTGGGTATAAATTATGTATAATATCTATGTATTTAGAAATATATAAATAAGTATTTATCAGTTGTCTGGTTACCATAAGAACAGGCTCTACCTAGTTTTGGATCAGATGACCGTGCGCGAGTTGTCCCAACATATTATTATATCATATAAGGGTTTCGTTTTGTTACTTTGAAGAATGAACCCTAAAAATAGTTATTTTTAATCTTCTTTTATTACGATACAGGAGGCGGATTTGGAAGCTCCGCCATGTCGTCGGTACCATCAGCTGAGCCGATGACTGAGAAGATACCCACCACGCCGGTCAGGGAGACGTGAGTCATCGTCACTTTACATCTCTTTACATCTTTATGATGATTTTGTACGTTTAGGATTGTAGACCGACCAGAGAACCGCAGCAAAATACTATAGTCTGTTTTTTAAATTCATTAACAGACGAGTAACGATAATGTTGACTGCATTGCTATTGGACCACGTAATCAACAATCTGCGTTGCTATTGGTCCACGTAATCAACAATCTGCGTTATTATTGGTCCACGTAATCAATAGTCGTAAACACGTGAACGTCATTGGCGTTGACAATGACCCATGTCACTCTGTCAATATTGGATATGTGCGAGAGACATACTCGTTTGTTAAAAAAACAGACTATAGTAATATCACAGTGTAGGGAACATCAGTGGGCCAACGCGTTTGAAGTCACGCGAAATGCTGCTTTTGTGTTATGTGGTGTGAACTAATTGATTGGCCACGGATGACCTTCTTGGGATGAAAACAATACCCAGTTTTTTTTTTAAAGTAAAAACTTCTTTTAGCGCGGTACGCATATTTTTAGACGAGATAAAATCTCTGGACTTGCGACACCGTTACGAGACGCGATTTGACGTTTATATGACGTTTGATTTATTTATATAAGATTATGCAATACCTATTTGTTTTACAAATTGTGTTGCTTCTAAATTATTCGAAGGAACTTATAGGTAATCGTTTAGGTTATAGGTATTTGAATTTAATTGTTTTGTTTTCACTTCTATCGGCAGTCCCTGTGATTGGTGTTTTATTTTTTGGAGTTTACTCCTTAGGCATTGTTTATTATTCTAAATATTTTTTCATTCGCACAGTCGTCCCAGCGGCCGGTCGGCCATGAAGCTGGGCGGGAAGGGTGCGGATGCGGAGTCATTTGTGTCCCGCCTACGCAGCGAGGGCGACGCGCTGCCCGCCGCCGCGCCCGCACAGAAGGCGGCGCGCACGCCGGCGGTGCCGCACAACGAGTGAGTTTGTTTATTTGTTTGGTTACTGTGGAGAGACTTAGCTAGGTTTGGATTAGAGAGGGAGAGTAGACACTTTTTTGAGTGAATTGATTGGGATTTTTTATGTCAGTTGGATAGGTAAACTGGCAGTTGTGCCACGTGATGGTAAGTGGTCAACGTCGCCCATGAACATAAACTAGTTTACATGGAACTAGCCCAGGCAACTTATTCATGTGTTGACTATCATGGATTTGGATTCAGATTCATCATCATCATCAGCCTCTATCCATCCACTGCTGAACATAGGCGTCCCCCAATGAAGGCCAAGACGACCGATCCCAAGGTAGACAATCTTCCTGCAGTGTCTGGTCCGTGTTGGAAGCGAGTAGCAAGGGATTCAGATTACTGAAAATTATTCCAGTGTTATAGCTACCGTGTTGGTTTTATTAGGATAATGACGGGGATAAATATGCAATTAAGTTTTGGTATATTTTTCGTTGATATATGTATGTTTCCAGTGTGCACCTGCGATTCGAAGAGAGGTTGAACCTAGTGGCTGGCCGCGACGGTGACATACAGAACTTCGAACTATCGGGTATAATGCTTTTTTATTAGTATCAAAAATCACTAGACTCTATATAAAACTCGAACGAGTGCCACAATAAGTAAGTTTTTATTTTTACAAAAATATAAAATTCTCATATAAATTATAAGGCAAAGAAATTATAAAATATATGGTAAAATAATTATTTCAATAACTTTAAAAATGACAAAACGAATCAACTTTCACTGAATGCCGAACGCGCGCGGAGCATTTGCTTTGTGACGTCACAAGGCGGTAGTTCGACACGAGCGAGCGAGTCGCGGCCCGTGATCGAGACTTGAGCTGACGGGAAAAGTAACTACGTCATTTATGGAGATAATTGAAAAAAAAGGATTGTGTGGTTTTACGAAACCACGGTAAAAGTGAAACTTTTTTTCACATTATAGACATTTAACTAAAAATTTTTTAAGTAATATTCCATTAAGGGTATAAAAATCGCTTTATCAATCTTAATTTTGTACTTGGAAAACTTGGCGGCCGACCGTCACGCGACTTGCAACATACAGACGAAAAAGTTTGAGACGATGTAATAAAAGTTTCACTTAATAAAAATAATCAATGGGATTTATTGTGAGCTTAGTGCTATTTTTATAACATAAATTAAAAAATTGGAAACTTCCTTATTTGGTCCACTACTAAACGTTTTGTACAGAACGTCTGTCGACCCGCTAGTATTGATGTATGTGTTTAGGACTGCTGACGCTGCACATAACCAACGAACAGTATGGCAGGATCCGGGTACACGTCGACAACAAGGACACCAGGCCGCTGCAGCTGCAGGTGAGGGCGAGGGGGCAATGGGGCCCCGCACGTTACGTAGTGGGGCCCCGCCTAGCTGCTTTTATGTTAGTTGGATAGGCAAACTGGTAGACGTGCCACATGGTAAGTGGTGGACGTCGTCCATAAACATGAACCAGTTAACCTGGAACTAGCCCAGGCAACTCATTTGCCGACAACTCACACCGAGTCTTAACATTGTCTGTTCCAGGATAGGCAACATAGCCTATCCTGAGACAAGATCTCGGTGCCAGTAATTACACTGCCTGTCTTGCCCTTCTCTCCGAAACATAGTGAAGCTGATAATAATATATAATAGAATGTGATTTTCTTTATTTCTATTCCTAGGACCCGTAACGCAAAAGATAGTCAAAAATCAGGCATTACCTACTTTAAATTCATAATATGAGATATTAAATATTTTAATTCTTAAAGATTTTAAATATTTTTTTGTGTTATTGTTAGTTTATTTAGTTCGTGTCTCGTTCCCAGGTGTGGTATGATTGTTTTGTTCCCAGACCCACCCCAACGTGGACAAGGAGGCGTTCCGATCGGAGGGGGTGATACGTCTGAAGCAGGCGCCGCGACCGTTCCCCCTCAATCAGGACGTGGGAGTTCTCAAGTGGAGGCTCGCCACCACCGCAGGAGACAGGCTCGCGCCGCTCAACGGTTAGTGGTTACCGCGTGGGGCCCCTTAAAGTACGTTTGGGGGCCCCGTTACTTTTGCTTATTTGACCTTTCGTTATGCGGGGGCCCCCATGAAGCATGTTTGGAACGCTTTTTTTCGTGATAGTGTGCGCACGTATCGTAAAAATTTACTTTCATCATTTTTCCCTAACGCGCCAAAAGAAGTACAACTTCAAAAATCTAATATGATTGTTCACAGTCGTTTTTGAATTCCAGTCAACTGTTGGCCGTCGGAGGGCGCGGGCGGCGGCTGCGACGTCAACATCGAGTACGAGCTCGACCATGACCACCTGGTCCTCACAGACGTCACCATCACCATACCGCTGCCGTGAGTACCATCCACCTTCTACCATCATATCATAAGACTGTACCACCACGGTAAAATGTAATCTCTCACCCTAGACCAGTGGGGCCCTAGCGAAAGGAGGCCCCTGATCATACCTAGGATAGCTTGATCTGTCAATATAATATTTCCAACTCCTCCTGAATTCTTCTGATTAAATTCGTTGCGGGTCTTTAGGTAGTTTAACGTGTCCTTTGGGCTCCCTAAATTATATCAAAGGGTCATTTAGTGGTTACCGCTGTCGATCCTGGCTATACAGGAGTAGCAGCGGTGGGAACGAGTGGTGTACAGTACAGTACGCGCGATTTAATTTGACCAGGCTGAAGTTAGGTGAAGTGACGCAAACGTCACAATGTTTAATGGAAATACTTAGACACGCTTGCTCAAAACTAAAAACTTTTTTTATACTGGCCAAGCTAGAACGCGCGTGCTATACACCCAATGATGTAAAATAAAAACAATGTGACGGACCCCCGCCACATGGGTGCCCCGTCCCAATTAACCTGGGGCCCCAATCACAGGTTACATTGGTCCCCTTCCCAAGTTTATTAGGAGTTGCCATGCTTACAAAATATGTTCAGATGCTCTAAAGGACCCATGCGATGATGCTACGGGCCACTGACCTGACCTAGATGCACTGGCATATGAACTTTTTAGTATCAAAACTTCATTTAATCGAATCTCGAATTTCTTGACCTGTAAGTATTTTATATGAGAAAATTCAGTGCCGTCTTTAAAATATTAGGGGCCTACGAAATGGGGCCCCATCACAACGATCTTTTGTGACAAGAATTATGGGCCCCATTGACCGGGGCCTCGGTACTTGCACTCTGCCCAATGGAAAAGATGCGCCTGAGAACATTTGTACCTCAGATCCGGTAACCCATCGCTGGTGGTGCACCAGTGGGAGGGAAGCTACGCGCAGAAGGGCCGCACCATCGTGTGGAGTATACCGCTCATCAACAAGCAACAGAAGACCGGCACCTTGGAGTTCACGTGAGTATTACATTCTAATTGGTCTTGGCGTTCATTGGGAGAGGCCCACTTCCACGCTGTGGACGGGTAAAGGATGATGATGATGACGTTATCATTGATGCCTTCAAGTAAGGCGTGTTTCAACATGGGGTTTTCCTGAATTTCCCCGTGCACTATATCTTGTGTGCATGGCTAACAAAATCAAATGCATGAGGTGATATTATGTGCCATAATAAATGATTTAAATCGTTAAATATGCCCTCACCTTGAAAAACTGTGGAATAATTTTTCGTTATATTGGTTATTAGGACGGTGCTGACACTAGTGTCGTCTCTGTTTACCTTACGCAAATTGGTATAATACCACTTTCTCTGTCACACTGATTGCGAATGAGTGAGCTCACTCATTTAAGGGTGGACACATTTTGGAGTATTCATAAGCATGGGCGCAACTAACTATTTAAATAAAACTGTATGTTTAATTAATCTGTATAAAATGTCCGTAAGCTATTCATAAATTAAGTTGTATGTAAGTGATATGACAATAAATAGCATCAAGTAAACAAACTATATAGGCATAGACTAATGTGAATAGTAACTTTAACATAATAAGCGAGTAAATCATAGTATAGTTATGGTGGAACATACTCGAGACCTCTATAAAATACCAAGACTGCTTTTTATATATGAATATTTGTATGAAATATTAAATTACACATTACACACTGCATATGCCTGCATACAGCACCTTCTTTCCCATACTGTATATGCCTGCATACAGCACCTTCTTTCCCATACTGTATATGCCTGCATATAGTACCCACCTCCTTTCCCACACTGCATATTATGCCTGCATATAGCACCTCCTTTCCCACACTGCATATGCCTGCATATACCACCTTCTTTCCTACACTGCATACACTTGCATGCACCACCACCACACACCACAAAAACAACAATGTTCGTTGTTTCGTCGAATTATTGCTTACTAATACTTTTGTATCTCATATTGTGGATATTTTTGGTAAACGAGCAGTCGGACCCTTATGATACCGACGCCCATACACATCCGCAAAACCAGAGGCTAAGCAGATGCGTTGCCCTCCTTTTCCCAATCCCCTCCAATGGGCCACCGGAAACACACAAACTGCACGAAACGCGACAGCATACCTGTCACTTGACGTCGGTCGTGCCCGTCCAGTTCAGCTGCAATGCAGCATGGCACTACCTCTTACTTTTTCCCACAAAGTAACACCTCATTGTATAAATTTTGCTTTTCAGCGTGACCCCAGCGATACCCAACGACTTCTTCCCCCTCTCTGTGTCGTGGACATCAGCCACCTCGCTGGCGTTGCTGACGGCCACCAAGGTGACGCAGGCTGAGGATGGTAGCCCGGTAGACTTCTCGCAGGAGATCAGCTTCCATCCGGACAAATATGAGATTGTTTAGATGATTTATTACAACAATTTATTGTTTAATGAATTATGTGGTGTTAAATATTACTGAATATACAGATAAAAAAGCGTGATTAAAAATATATTGTCTATAGTTTCTTCCTTCTAGTATAATTGAAATCAAATAATAGAATACAAATGAAAAAGGCAGATTTTCGAAAAATAATTGTTTGTTCATGGGTCCTGTTTCTTTATAAATATATATTTTTTTATTAAACTGATGCAAGACATTTTACAAATAGACAACTGTCCAAGAATGAAGGGAGAAAAAATAGTTTTTGTGTCAAACAGAACACTGGTTTATTTGAAAAAATAAAAAAGAAATCTTATGAATGATATAATACCTATTATTTAATATTTCCCATATCAAAGAATCAATAATAATAATATTGATGTTCATGTATTGAGACTTGCTATAAACCAAACATAATAAATACAACATTTTGAAAACAAATACTGTCACCACATAAAATATTTTGTTTAGAGTATTATAGATAAGTGAAGGAAAAGAAATATTCTGTATATTTAATCATTATATAATTATAATAAACTTATTGTACCCCCATTTTGTTTATCAACTGCCCCTATACCTACTTTGTTTGAATCATTTATGAACAGAATTCATAATATATTCTATATATAGTCACCGGTGGGAGGAAAGCCGCTCCCGGCTTCATGGATCTTGCTTGTTTCTCCCGTGAAACAGCTTTGCTGTTTCGGAGAGAAGAGCAAGACAGGCAGTGTAATTACTGGCACCGAGACTTAACATCTTATGTCTCAGGGTGGGCAACACATTAAAGAGTTGTCTGGGCTCGTTCCAGGTAAACTGGTTTATGTTCATGGGCGACGTTAACCACTTACCATCAGGTGGCACGTTTGCCGGTTTGCCTATCCAATTATCATAAAAAAAAAAAAATGAAATGCTTTAATAGGCTCTACATGATTATCGTAAGACATTTTGCTGCAAGTCCGATTAAAACAATTGGATCTTCTCGATCACAATATATTTCGGCAAAGTAATTTACAAAGTATACTTTTAGGTAGAATGCATCACAAGACCGCCATTGGCATCGTTTAATACTAAATCTATTATAAATATCGCCATAATATTATAAATAATTATTGTAAATATTGATTATTAGAATTATTAATCAAATATATTTAGATTTATGTTGTACTTTAAGTATTAATCAACATTATAGGAAATGGTGTCGCATCTGGCTGGTGTTGCCAGTGGTTTGTAACATTATTTAAGAAACCTATTTTTGCATTAATCTTATATAAGATCTCTACAAATTTCAAGATTTGATGACTAAAAAACAGATGAAGCTATTCATAATTTTAAACTTTATCACAAGGCCCAAGAGTAAACTTCACTTTAAAACCTGGAGGTTACAAGGAAGATTAATCTTTGTAGTACACTGCAAAATATAAATAATGTAAGCAGAAGAATAATACAAATATGAACAGATATAAAAAAGTTTTAATTCAGATACACCATATTCTCACATACATTAACTAAAAAGTACACTAATTATTGTCTATATTAAAGTTGAATTTGAATTCAGAATCTGATGATACAAAATTAATATTTGCCGGTTTTACTTCTAATTTTTTTGCAACGGCATCTCCAGATTCCTTTGTTGTATCTTCCACCTTCTCACTTTCACCATTAACCTTTTCTTGTATATCAAAATTGAATTTAAATGATGAATCACCATTCGATAAAAATGCAGATTTCCTTAGGAATGTGGCTTTAGGCTTAACAGTGGTGTCAGATATTTTCATTTTGCTTGCCACTGAAAAAATAACATCCATAAGTATCTTATAATGGACGTAGCCTCCTGCTTTTGGAGGGTATATCTGTAATTACTTGTAGGTTTTGAATGGCCGTCTGTTCATAGTTTTCATTGTCATCCAATCATATTTGTAGCATGACAACAAGTTGTATGTTTGCATCCTGAAAGCACATGGGGGTGAATTTTTTCATTCAGAATACCTGATTTATTCTATTGATTTGATCAAATATGAGCTAGTCTTATTAAATATACAAGGAGATAACCATGCACTTGTCTTCTTATAAGGTCAACTTTAAGATGCTGAGGACTGCAAACCTTTATGGTTTGGCATGTATGTTGGAGACAAGTAGATACTTTTAATCATATGTGAAATATTGTATGTCTAGTAAATTATTATACATTTGAAACTCAAACATCACGTTTCCAAATGAAATTAGTGTAGGCAAGAACCAACAGAAAGAGTTATATTACCATAATTTCAAGAAAAAACCATCTTTTATTCCTGAAATGGTGAAAAATGGCAATTGAGTAGAAATTAGTACCATCAAACACATCTTAAAGGCTTACAAGTCTGTAAGAGATACGGCAGAAGATATTGATTTTTATTATGACAGATGGAAATATATTCTACTTGAAATGCCCAATTGACATTCCTCATACATCTGCATCTATGCTAGTATATTATTACATAACAAATTCATTAACACTCAATATAAAGAACTGCTGCCATATGAACCACCTGGAAACACTATGAAGTGAGTGGGAGCAGCATCTGCTAGAACTATTTAGGATACTAACTTTTTGTCAATTGTTTTTCCTCAGCTGCCATTAATGCTCGATAATCACCAAAACTTGTCCTCATTAACTGTCTCTTTCTTATTAAAGGCTGGTTATTGCTTTTTAATATTGTTACAGTCTTCCACGCTTCTTGTACTAAAATGAAAACTTATTTATTTAATAACATGTTGAAAATTTTTCAAAGATATGTCAAGGCCTTTGCCGAACAGTGGGACAGTATAGGCTAGTAAAAAAAAAAACATTTATTGTTAAAAATAATTGTTGGGATTCTAGTAGCCAAACTGAGCCAACCATTTTAAAATAGAGAAAAAGAAAACATAATTAAAAATAAAACTTTCTTTCACAAATTATTGGCTAAATTTTGATATCAAAACTAAGGACACACAGTCATGCTTTTTATTGGTTTTAATTTTAAATGGTTTTGTAAAGTACTTTCACTGTAATATTTATACAAATTTATTTATTTTCTTAAAAAAATTTTATCCAAAAATGAAGGTAACCATGAACTGTTATAATGTTTTTCCACTTACATTGTTTTTCTGTTCCCTTTTTTGCAGCTAAAGTTCTTTCTAATTGATTGATACACCAGCATAATTGTAATTCAAACTCTCTAATGGATTCTTTAGTGCTGGCATCACTACCACTTTCTTCAGTTTTACAGCTTTTTTGAATTGCCATTGGCTTTCCCTTACTATGTAACTTCTTTGCTTTCGGCATTTTTTTGAATTACAAGTTATACGTATTACTGACTACTTATAGGTTTGGTAAAGTTAATACACCAAAGTTTAGAAATTGGAACGAAAGATACCTATTCTGAAAATCGAATTATTTTAAATAAATTCTAAACCACAAGGTGTAATTATTTGTATTTCATGAATTCATTCATCATGTCTCATGACATTGACAAAAGATAATAGACAAAAAGATGCGTGATTTGTGGTACATATTTTTTTCTTTTGTTGTCTATGATGTACATACCCTAGTAATAAATAAATAAAATAATAATAATTAAATTTGATTCTTTCTAATTATGACGTAATTTTATGTAAAAGGAATTTTAACATTTAATATTCAGTTTCACACAATAATTAAAAGGGGTTTCGCTTAGAATTATAGTCTTTTTCACATATGGCAAGATAAATATCTCCCATTTTTTTTCGTATGAAAAACTGTCACGTTGAATCTGTTAACTATGGTCTGTGGTTGAATCATGATTGTCTTAATATGTCATTTGCATTTCATAATTCATTGTCAAATCACATGCGTGATGCGATAAGGTTTTAATTGTGAAATCTTAGCATGCCGCTTGGAAAATTTGGAAAAATAACTCTTTCGTGGTAATTACTCGAATCATAAATATATTATATTCATCGTGGTGAGATATTGCTAAATTTTCGTTGGCTATTTACTGATTGTAGGTTATTACTTATTTCTGTCTTTCAAAAGTTCTAATTCTATAGCAACAAAATTTCTGTACTTACTAATTATTATTTTTTAACTCTACGATTTGAATTGTTACTTATTACTATTAATTACATTGATAAGAATGAATATATTTAGTTTTTTCTATATTTCTCTAAATTTACCAGGCTGGCAGTAACAGTGACAAGTTTATCATTATTTGTGGTGGCCAAAGATTATATAAATGCGAACAGACTGGAGAATATGAGAGCTCGCGAACGCATGCGAAAATCTAACGAAGGAGACTACGGCGATTTATATCGAAAAATTTAAGTTTGTAAGTGTTTAGTACACTGTTGGCATGCTGTCTTCAGCCTTGTTCAGACTAGGGGCGGTTTCGCACTGCATCAATTGCAAACCAAAAATAATATTGTATGATAAGCGTCAAAAATTGGGGGTTATCATGACATCAAAAATTTCGTCCCCGCCCATAGCGACCCTAAGGCTACACCCCAACCACCATAGTACCAATAAGAATAAATTGAGCAAAATTTCTTATCCAGAATTGCTATATATCTTTAAAAAATCTTGCCTGGATATAAACCTACTGTTAGATGACCATTAAAGTAGAAATATATACTTAATAATCTTTATATGTATAATTCTTCTGTGTGTGCGTATGTGACTAAACTTCTAAATAGCTGGTCCAATTTTGATATATTTTTTAATGTGTTCAAGTGGATTTGAGAAAGCTTTAGATTTACAATTTGGTATGCTACAAAATGTTTTGTACAGGTCTGTTGGGTTCACGTATATAAAAAATATCATTTCCTTTGCAGGAATTGTTCCTATTGTTAAAAGAAAACTAGTTATAAAACCACAATGGCTGTGCCTCAGTTGGATCCAGCGAAGCTGCAATTAGTGCAGGAATTAGAAATTGAAATGATGTCAGATATGTACAATCGTCTCGTTGGAGCTTGCCATCGCAAGTGCATCCCCATCAAATATTATGAAGCTGAGCTTGGTATGTTGTCTATCATTATATTATACAGTATTTTCAAAATAAGGCAGCTAGTTACTGCCTAACGCTTTGTCAGTCGAACTTAGTAATTAGGCTTATCTAGCATGCACAATCTCTGTTATGTTTCAAAATTGGATATATTTATACAGTATGTTCAAATAGTTCTAAGTTTTTAAGCCAGCATCATTTTTTTGTTACACTCTCCCTGATCAAAAACTAACTACTGGTATGGTAGGTAGTTTTTGTTGTAGTTTTAACCTAAACAAGTTATCAGAAAAACCTGAACAACTTTTATATTTTTTATTACTAAATAAAAATAAAAGAGATATTTATCTTACTTTGTTGAGTGGATACTAATGACAAGAATGTTCTTTCTTTCCTATGCATAGCTTCTATAAACTGGGCTCAAGTTTGGAAAGTGCCACTCATCTGTTTCTCTACATGTATTTTCGATGTGAACTTGTTTTTTTATATTATATAGTCCAAATAGGACACCAATTTATGCCACAATGCTGCAACAATTTATATTTTCTATTTAAATATGTACATTGGTTACACTGATGCTGCATATTAAAAGGTTTTATTTTTGTATTACAGGCAAAGGTGAATCAGTATGTTTAGACCGCTGTGTGGCTAAATATTTAGATGTACATGAGCGCATCGGAAAGAAACTCTCAAACATGTCCCAGGGTGAAGCTGAAGATTTAACAAAAATAAACCTCCAGGAAAAGAAATAAACCACCTGTATTCACCTATTTTGACACTATTCTAAGCTGCATATTCACAAATTTCTAATATATCACTTACGACTCGGACATGGTGTAAGGTCATCCTACGTGTGACGTCACAAATGTTGAGTGGATAGTGTTGATAGTTCGAAAAAAGAAGTAGCAATATTCATTTTTCGAAAGAATTTGTTGACAGTGACTGGTAACGTCATCTGGTGAATATATGGCTATAGTACAAACCAAAGGAATTCAAAAATATATTTATCGACTAAAGTCATAGCAGACAAGCCGCTTTTGGTATTGATAACACAATACTTGTTATACATAAAAATCGAGACTAAAGTTTAGATACAAACTGATACATCTACTCTTCACCAAATCCCATTTTAATTGCCTTAACACAATAATGTCGTAAAATTACTTATTAATTCTAGAAATGGGCCTGCGTCTGCTGTTACTACCATTAAAATTTTTTTTTCGTACATTACATTGTACATTTTCGTAAAAATTGTAATCGTTGTGTTTATTAATAAAGATACAGTAATTTTACTTGGCCACACTGAAGATGGTTTTATAGTTCGGTGCATTTGGCGGTAATGCCACACAGGCGTTGCGACTGCGCTGCGTCGTCGCAACGCAATGATTTCAAGTTTCAACGCACATGACCCCGACGACGCAGGGTTGGTGTAGGATGTCATTCTACATATAAATGTTTGCAAACTGGTACCCACATGTTTGCTTTCCGGTATTTATTATTGAAATCTAATTTGATTTATCCCATAAATATAATCGCAATCCCAAAAAAAATCCCATAATAGTCTTTCTTGTACTAATGAGATAATCAATATCATCCGCACTCATTTTGACAGTAAAATGTGCAACCTTCGATATGCTATTAAATACTGCGCTGCCGCTACGTCATTTCAAGGCAGCTCTCTTCCCCACCTCGTCTCCCTCTCCTTGTGCGTTGCGTCGTCGTCCGTCATTTCAACGCATCGTGTAACGTGTTCAGATTTATATGTAGAACGGAGCGTCACCGGCCGCTCAGTCGACGCAGCGCTAACGTAACGCACAGACAACGCCCGTGTGGCAGCTCTCTAACGCATTAGGAAAAACACCGTGACGACACTCTCAGCTAACTTCAGTTTCTCCAAGTTAAATTGCTCGTACTGTATAGAAGCGATTATTGGTTAAATTTTAATTGATTTATATTATATTAAGTATTTTGAAGGTAGAATAGAATACAAATGAATTACTTACTACGGCACAGATATAACAGTTTTTTGTTATAAACCGGCTTTCCTGTTATGTTTAATTTTGTGTAAGGTGAAAAGTTCTTTTTTTCGTAAAAACGGTTAACACATTAGCAGAGTATTTTTGAAAATTATCCTGCATTTAGATGGAATTAGGGTGTTGTTGAAAATAAAACTAGATTGAATATTTTCTTTTATTTGAAACCTTTTTTAATTCTATAAAACATTCTAACTACATAATAAATATTTTTTTCACTATGACCTATTCTCGTAAAGCCCAAAACAATGATTGGGATTATAATATTTTATTAGTTGTGCTAATATATAAATATTGGCGCCAAAAAAAGAAATACCCGCCATCCAGACGAAAATGAACATTTCTTGACACTCGAATTCTATTAAATAAGCAAAATACAGCCAAGCTCCTTGCGTTGATAACCATAATGCCACTAACATGAATGCTTTTAGCAAAGACATTTTAAAACAATGCACAACCAAGGGAAACAAAGATAAAAACCAAATAAAATATTGTGACGTCATAACACTATTATATGCGACTAACACTACAGTTTGACAGAACAATGCAAACGGCAGAGTTTGTGGTTTTGTGCCAAATGTCAAACTTAAAATGAATAGAATAACAAACTCGAACGTCTGCAATATAATCTTCACTATATCTATAGAAAGTTGGCCTTTCGTTAAATATAAGTAGTAGAATAAAACTGAAAAGTTATGTCTAGTGTCTTTTCTGAACAGATGATAAATGTACGTTTCGAAAAGAAATTCGTAACCATATTTCAAATAAAGAACATAAGTGAGAATAGACAACGTGCAAATACAACTCAATGTTAGCATTATTTGTTTTTTATTGGGCAATAGCGCTATCAAACCTTCAATAACTTTTGTATTTCTATTGATTTTATATTCGCCTAAAGACAAATACATAGGAAAGCTTAAAGCCAATGGGTAAAGTCGCAAATGTATGGAAAGACCAAGAAATATACCAGAAAGGACATATTTAAAATTGCTCTTAACGACATCTGTTTGTAAAAACATTATAGATATAATAAGGACAAAACATGGCAAAGAATCAGCGTTGCCCCTAGTCGATATTCCTATACTCATTGGATTGTAAATCCAAAACAAGGCACAGTAAGTTGCGATTTGGCGCGCATTTTTCGAAGTAGTTTGACGTTCCACAATTTTTTTTAATAACATCGCATTGAGCACATCGAAAACGCAAAATAGTTTTTTGCCAAAGGTTTTGTCCAAAAATACATTTGGTATTAATATAAAAGCTATAAGTGGACTATATCTATATGTTTGTCTTTTATATGGGGATTCACCGTTATACACGTGCTGAGCTGCGTCCGTAAAAACTTTATAATCGATATCCGTATAGGGTAACAAAAAGTTACTATCATGATATATGCCGTACAAAAGAAAGATAACACGGATTAACAGTCCAACTCTAGAGTGTATATTGAAATTGAGGTTGACAAATTTCTTTAACACGTCCATTACAATCTTGTCTTCAACTCTTTAGCGGCAGCTTTTAGACATGTGTTGAATTCTTCAAACTCTTTACTGCAATCGTATTTTTTTAACGCGTCGTCCTTCGACAACACACAGCGTGCATACAGAGTCGCAGATTTCGAACACTTTGCAAAAACCAGTGGATACTTAGCGAATCGTTCCTTCGCCTTCTTAACAGCTTCCATACCTAATCTGAACTTTGTGCTTTATATAAAAATGTTGTAGGAGGCTCCGATAGGTCGGGTACTATGCGCTCTCTAAAGAATATGTCATACAACGGTTTTGAGAAGAACACAGCTAGACCGAGAGTCGTGAATGTGATCTGAAAAGTTTTTGGATATCTGAAAATCCAACTTCTTTGTCCTAGCGGCTTCCGTTGACCTCTCTTATCCATACTTATCTGTAAAAATCTGTCTAGTTAAACATTTTTCTGACAATCATGGAGTCAGTATTTTAGATCTTTAACAAAAAGTGTGTGCGTATAATCTTTACGCGCGATTGAAGTAAAACTTCATAAAAATCGAAGTTACCCTCTAGTCGCGCCTAAAGAAGTTAATTTACTTCAAAAAAATTAACATTTACGATTTTTACAAGTCAACTCATTATCAGGCTTTAGATTTTTTCTTTCATTATTATTTATTGATGAACGAATTAAATGTTCCTGGCACTCAGCCATTTCATTTAAGTGATTACTATTTCCTTTTATATTCCATATTTGTAAATCGAGCGGACTATTAAATAAAAGAAACAAAAATTCACATTAAATAATAGGGATGTTGACATTTTTCAGAAATGTTTTTCAATCTATACTAATATTATAAAGCTGAAGAGTTTGTTTGAACGCGCAAATCTCAGGAACTACTAGTCCGATTTGAAAAATTCTTTCAGTGTTAGATAGCCCATTTATCGAGGAAGGCTATAGGCTATAAAACATCACGCTGTGACTTATAGAAGTTGAGTAACGCGGGCGAAGCTGCAGGCAACAGCTAGTCATTTATAAATATCTAATGGAGGCCTAAATATTATTAACTGTTGCTTAAATACATCTAATGTCTATAAAATCTTGCATTTTATAATGCATTTTAAATTTAGTTCCAAAACGCTAACACTTGTCACGTGACTTCATAATATGTTGTTAAACATCGTAAAAGTGATAAAATGATTCTAGTTGTCGTTAGTAAAAAATGGCTTCTAAGTTTTATAAGTGTTGTACGGTGGCTATGTGTGTGTGTACACTGTCAAAACGCCAGAAAATTTGTTTTTATTATATGTACTGCGTACGGAAAATGGTGTATAGAAGTACCTGAATATTCTTCCGCTTCCGCTAAATAAGAACAAGTGACGTCATTTCCGTTTGTTATCACGTGACCTATTTTAATTTTTGTTACATTTTATTTATAAAATATTAAATAATTCAAATAAAAATAAGGGAAAATATTGTATTTTTTCAGAATTCTTTAATAGAAACTACCAATTAAAATCAAAATTATATTTTTATATGAATACTGTCAACATCCCTATTATAAGTCACAAAAATAATTCTGCCGCACAGAACCGGCGCAGCGCCTCAGCACTTTGGCGGAATTTGTTTTCATACAAAACATATAACCGCTCTATTCCGGTTATATTATCGATGCACAGATAGACAAGGCGGGTTTACTCACTCTGAAACCTGCTTAGCAACTCGGCATAACCTTGATGCACAGGGTTAAACGCAGAGTAACTCGTCTATCATTTGTCTCATTCAGTATATCTGTGTTTATGGACATCTTATTTATCTTTTAATCAATTATTAAAGAATGGACAGAATATGAAACGTTGTAGTATGAATATTATTGTGATAACTAAGATATTTATGAGCTTAAGCGTAATTTGTACGTTTTTGGAGCTAGTAACTATGTATTACGCATTAGAAGCGCGACATAGAGATGGTCTTGTGTCTATACAATAGAAGATTCGAAGAAATGAGAACCTCCTCCTTTTAGAAGTCGGTTAACACACCAGTCAAGGGCGAGTATGACTCGCGCGCTGAGGTTCCGAAAAACGTGCTTTTTATGTAATATTTTAACGGTTTTCAGATTTTTTTCTAGACTTATAGATTAAGTTAAGGTATCTTACCAAATTTCATAATTCTGTGTCAATGGGAAGTAATGGGTCTGGTTTGACAGTTTAATGGACAGAACGAACACCGGAGTGATCCTATAAGAGTCCGTTTTATCATTTTGAAGCACAGCAACGTAAATATACTCACTTGACGTCCCCCGGTCTGTCAGTGACCGGCGCGAAGACCCTTGGCTCCAATTTGTACCCGTCGCAGACCACAGACACAGGTTTGTGTTTCAGGCAACACTGACGCATCGACTCAAAGACGTGCGCACATCTCACCTCTTGGAAATTGTTCTCTGGAATAGACAATATTTGTTTTTTTAATAATTTACGCATATGGGTCCTCCTGCCACAGACAACACCTATCGTGTGCCAAACTAAGTTGGACAATACTTCATCATAATCGGTTCAGTAGTTAGGAAGTACATCGAGGACAAACAATGTGGCATGATTCTTTCGTATTCAAATAAAAAACGATGGCTCGCAATACTTTTTGTCAACAATATCCGTAGCTGTAGTCTCTCTGTCGGGGTTGCCATACCTGAAATATTTTGTAGCCCAAAAACCTATATATAAATCCAGACCTGACACGGAATATGAATTTATTCTTCTAGACTTTTCGGGTTTTCTCTCCTAAATGAGACCAAATAGAAGTCGATATTATAGACATTTAACAATCACACCGCGTGATCAAATTCCTTCATAGTTTCAGGAAATCTAATCTTACGATAGAAAAAAAAAACGGCATAAGGGGGATTGGAAGCCGTTGCATCTCAATGTAGTTTCTTAAATAACCACTAGGTAGGCTAGAGACGCTTTTTATATCGCAGGGAAATCCTTATGGATGCAGCCAGGATCTTCGGGTAGATCCTAACCCAATGTGGGACTCGCACCTGGGTCCTTTTTATGGGTCCCGGATATGCAGGCAACAGACAGGATCACCTCAGCGACAGAAAGGCCCCAGCGAAGGTCAGACTACTACTACTGCTCGTAAAGGGAGACTGCCCGGCCGCTACTTAGCAGTCCCCACGACGTCGTGCCGTATAGATCTTGAGCCCGACACGAACACAGGAGCGTTACTGGAGGCGCATTAAGTAGTGCTTCCTATGACATATTCGCTATTTTGGTTTTTGATATACCATGTCGTTTTCAAAACCTATTTATACCTCTCAAGCTAATAAGTAACATCTATCAGCCGTTTATGGTTACAGAGCGTGCCGAAGAAATATGTATACGTATTAAAATAGATATATAAACATAACCCTCCTTCCGCAGTCGGATAAACACGGCATTTCTAATTAGGTAATGGTTACATCACTAATAGGTGTCATTTTTCGAGCAGTCTTGTGACAAAGCTCTCTAATTATAGTCACACAAAGATATTATTACCGCGAGGTATGAAATACATAACAGTATGTATATTTCATACCTCGCGGTTTCACCTACATAGGTCCAGTTCCTGTGGGAATACGGGGATAAAATATAGCCTATGTTACTCGCTGATAATGTAGCTTTCTAATCGTGAAAGAATTTCAAAATCGGCGTGTGTTTTAGGCGTGAAATATACCACACTTGAAATATAATATACAATACGCACAAAATACCGTGAAATAATTTGCCGATCGAGTGGAATGAGACTCGACTCAATCCCCTCCATTATCCATTAAGTTATTGAAAGAACAATCTTTACAGGCGATATGTTTTTAAGGAGAAAATAAAATACAACACTGCAATTTATACATATATTTTAATAACAATATGATATAATCGACATGCGTACTTAATTTATCTCCTTAGAAAAAAACGATTATTTTTATACAGTGCTAAAAATGATTAACAAAATTTTATAACATGGACTTTTTTCTAATTTACATAAATGATTAACTATACTATTATATAAAGCCAACTGTGGATAGGATTATAACAAGCAATTACGATATTAGTGTACCTTCACATAACACCAAACGGCGAAAACATCACTCTCATGGTGAACTTCGCCGTGTTAGGACGTGTACTCAGCTAAATTGAACGAAACCTCGCGTCAAACAAAAAAGGCTATGATCGATGGCGATTTGAATGAATTTATAAGAACCTATAAGGTAAGCCTATATTTCAACATGACTAATTTTTATGTATTTATGACTATCTAGCCATCCACAGTCAACACTTTAAGCCTATGTTACTACATATATATTATTTAGATACACATTTTAATATACATTATACAGACAACTAGTGTCATATATTCATGTACAGCTTGTTTTCTATGGTGCGTTAAAATGCGATAAGTATAACATAGACAAACAAGTGAATTTAACAAATCTTTAACTACCTGCAAAATCATCACCATAGAAAACAAACAATTCAGATGCCATTATTAAAAATAATTTTAAATTACATATATCAGGATATATTTCTCATTTTTAGATAGTTATTATTTATCTATAAATTATATATGTATCACAATTTTATACCATATTTTACTTTAAAAAATAATGTGTGTATTACAAGTTTAAATGAGTTCAAATACATACAACATAAATTATAGTATTATATTCTTTACAAAGATCAACTAGCTGTTTGACTTTGACTTTATACTTCAAAGCAGGTATAAAAGGCAAAACTTGACTTCACATGGCAATACATTATCTTCCAAGACAGGATTTATCACAATTTCAATGTTGGAAATCTCAAATCTCAATAGTTGAACACTAATTTGCTACAATAAAGCATGCCAATCAAATTTAGCATTACATATTTTAAAATGTAAAATATTAGGTGTAATTAAATATTGCTTCAAATACAACTAACCATTTAACCAATTATTACAGATATCTAACACCAATAGGAACAATCCAGGTTGTTGTTTACAGGTTTTTTTATAATTCATGCTGATATGCATTGCACTATTTTAAATACAGATGATGAAATATTAAATACACTGCCAAACATATCAAAAGCCTGTTTTTGTATTTGTGTAGCAACAAAAAGTTTTATTTGTTGCTATACAAATAACACATGTAACTTTTACACATAAATAAATAGTTTCCTAATAACAACTGGCTAGATTGATACCCAGCCCTATCAATTGATTTTAATTGACCAGCTTGCGCAGAATTAGATAGTAGCATGTCTGGGGTAAATAGGGACATGAAATGCAACATCTATATTACAGATACAAAATTATTACATACAATTAATAGTCCATTTTTATAATTGAAAAGTAAATTTCATTAGATTCAAGTTTAAAGTAAAAGCTGATAAAGATGCTTTTTTAAATGGGTTTATTCAACAATACATAATTGAATAGTGACGCTTCTACTATAGTATATTATATCTGATTATATATTTCATATGATAGTGATAAACAATAAATGACAATCAAAACTTATTTATAATCGTAAATAAGTATAAAGTATAAGTGAATAAAAAAAAATTGTGAATTGTGTTATCAGAAGATAAAAATATGGGTGGTGCATGGTAATGTGGGAAGCAATATGCTTATCAAATTTCATTAATACAATATACCGTCGATCAAAACCCAAGTTTGTAAAAATTATACATGTACTTTGTACAATAGGATGCTCCATTCCATCAGCCCGCCACTTTGTTTTAGCAATTTAGTAACCTTTTTCTCAAAAAAATATGAGCCAGTTAAACAATCTACATCTAATATTTATTATTTAAGGGTGGGGACACCAGCAAGGCCAGATGGGTGATCAGTCCTCATTACCGGGACCATTTCACCCAAATCACATCATACATCTAATATTTACATACATAAGACATATATAAGAAATTCATTGCAAATTTGTTGTATGAAATAAGAGCACCATCAGTTATATCTGGGTATATCATGTCCAACAATTAAAATGTCTTGTTTTTCTCATACCAAAGCAATTTAAACTTCCTTAATTTAAATTTTGCATCATGTTCAAAACATTAGTATTTTTTTTGTTCGTCAAACTAAACAGTATGTGCCGAGAAATGACTAGTAAAGACCCATAACATTACAACCTTGTTAATATAGCCTTGTTAATCTGTAATTTTTTTATTATTTTAAAGATGTCTTAGGTAAGATGAGGGTAATTACGTTGCACTTCACGACGCTAAGGATAGGCATAAATGGCGGAACACGATTAAGACGAAAGTACTTCAGGAGCGGGGTAATCACGACTGTCCGCAATGGGAGCAGGTAAGACGGTGAAGATGTATATCATAGTAAAAAGTTTACTCATTTAGGTAACTTTTTAGAGTGCCCAATAAATAGTGCTAATAACAAAGATTTATCTTTTGGTTGTGTGAGGTAAATAAACACAGTATATATAATAAGTTCAATCTTGTACGTAGATTAACTATCCTATTTAATCTATGTACAAAAGAGTTTCATTTGAAATTAGTGGCAGTGTACTTAAAACATCATTTCAAACATGGCATTGACATTGTTTTTTGAGAATAATGAATTCTGATGCTCCATTATTAACTACACAATTGTTTTCAAATACACAAACGCAAAGTTCTTCTTGTCGGTGACATTTAGGTCTACCACACACTTACATATGGGCTATTGTTCCTGATCTACACTTTCGGGCAGAGAGATCAAAGGTTTCTGTGCAATTTCTGGCTTTTCGGCTACTTGCGGTTTATTGGCAATCTGTGGTTTATCTACAACTTGTGGCTTATCTAAAACTTGATGTTTTTCTGACACTTGAGGTTTTTCTGACACTTGAGGCTTTTCTGACACTTGTGGTTTTTCTGGCACCTGTGGTTTTTCTGGCACCTGTGGTTTTTCTGACACTTGTGGTTTTTCTGACACCTGTTGTTTTTCTGACACCTGTGGTTTTTCTGAACCTCGAGGTTTCTCAGATTCTGGCTTTTCAGCGAGAAGAGGTTGTTCAGCAACAAGTATTCTTTCTTTTTGAGGCTTCTCTATAGTTTTCTCAACTCTAGGCACACTTTGTGGTTCTTCGTGGTCAGATTTAGTATTGTCTAGTATTTCCACTTTCAACATTGGCTTATTGAGAGGTTCCTCATTTTTCATATGATCATTCTCTAAATTGTTTTTATCAATATGAGTACTCATTAATTTTTGGGTTACATCAGGTACTTCCTGCTCCATTTCCGAAGGCCCATTATGCCTTTCCATATTAGGTGGTGATATTGACCTTTGCAATGAGTTTTCCGGTATAGAGGGAGATATACCTCTTGTAGAATTTTCTTCACTAGAAGCACTAAGCTGTCTATGTGACATTGAAGAATTCGCCAGTGCCTGTGGATGATGTGGGTTAAGGGGTAATCTCGATTTATCACTCTTTCTCCACAAAGTAACTTCTTGTTGTTTAAAATAGCGTCGATCTTCTGTGTCCATTAGAACCAAATTTAAATAGTAACGTACAGAGAACTTATTATTAATATCTCGCATTGTTGGTGTTAAATCATAGCCAGCTAAGAATACTCTTATCGGAATACTCTCACCTCTTACCGGAGCACCATCCATTATTTCGTATTTGGCAACCGTTTCATTCTCTGTAAAAGTATTTGGACCAGAGCCGGTGGTTTCCCTTTTGATTATAGATATTTCCATGTGTTTAATTTTAATCCTGACGAGTAGGAAGTAGATTTTGCCTACTATAACATCTTTTAAATGATACTTGGATTTGTTGTACTCAAACTCTATGTGAAGGCAATCCTCGATACCAACTTCCATTTTGATGGAATTCAGTACATCGGGATAGCTGCACAGAGTATGTACAGCGATGTCTACCTCCTTTATTATGTCGGTGAGACGACGAACAATCGTTGCCCGCAAAAAGTATCGTAACCTAACATTCGCTCCCGTGTAGACTTCATATGGTTTCTCTACTTTTGCAAATTCAAACGGATATGACGTGTGCTGTAATAGATCACCGGGCCTCGCTAATTCTTTAACGAGCGAAATAAACTCATGATGGTTCCCTCTGTCGTAGAAAAGCTCGATTTGCCCTATCAGTTCTACTTTGATACCTTGGTGTTCCAATTTGGAACCTGGTTTCCGTAATGTCACATTCACTCTACCAGACACTGTTTCACCGTCGTAATATAACAATAATTTCTCTTTCTTGCCATCATCCGTTTTAACTTCGGCAACTTTTCGTTTGTCAGCATCGTCAAACACTATTTCAATATCTGCGGTCTGTCCGAACCCAAAAAAGCTCATTTTCACATTTAACTTATACACAAAGACCCAGAATCAATTTAAGTCTATTTGAAGTAGATTGTTAATGATATAATTAGGCAAAACATTGAAATACGGCGATGAAACGCCCGCAAATCTGAGAATGACTGAAAGGTTCAAGCAAAGATGGCGACTAAATTAGTCAGTTGTCGGCGGACTAGAAAAATAAATAAAATATTCACATAAAAACTTACCAACAAGGCATCTCTGGATCTCACAAGCGAATTTCTTGCAGGGATCGACCGGCATATATTTATATTTGAAAAGTATTTTGAGGAAATATGCGATTCTCAAATTTCAATCATGTGTATATGTCTGTAATTTTTTTTCATATGGCAATTTCTTTGATTAATTTAACAAAAACGAAAATACACAATTATTTTTTAAATCCCAAAAAAATATTACATATATTAAGCTTATTATTAATTGCACATACATTTGCTAAAACATTTTTATCCGAAGTAGGTAATTTATTTTGATGTGGGAGACATCTAAATAAATTTTAACAATGCAGTATAGGTAGTACTTTTTAATGAGATTTATGTTTTATATCATAATGACATAAAATTTTAAAATTGATTTGTAAAATCTAACATTACATTCTGTTAAATGACAGGTTTTTAATATAAGTCATAGATAATATAATAATATTAGTAGTAGACACTAGACAGTAGTAAGTGACAACTGACAAGTGGCAACATTGTAAATGTCCTTTTATAAATAAATGGCGGACATCACAATTTTCTAAATACGGCGCGCGTGAATTCTCATATGGTGTTTGCACGTATTTTACAATATTTTTTTAAATCAACATGGAACTTAGCCGTACAACGCTTGGGATTGCCGTTGGTTTAGCTGGGACGCTTTTCCTTGGTTATTGTGTTTACTTTGACCAACAACGTCGAAAGGACCCTTTATTTAAAAAGAAGCTGAGAGAACGTAAGTTTTTAAATATACACTTTATTTTCAGTATATTAAAACCTCTGCTATTTATTACTAATACACATTCCTGTTACCTGTGGGACAAAAGAAAAAAAATACATATATATATCATGTACATAATTTAAACAACCTATAAATTTCGTCATACATTTCGTTACTTATATATTTTTAATGACTGATAATTTATTTGATAAAATATAGTACAGTCAACTTAACCGTCTACAATACATTAATTACTTTATATCTTACCTAATATTGAATCTAATGCCATATATAATATTTAAAATTCACTAAAGTTTTTAAAACTATGACCGTAATTAATTAATAAAGGTCCCTATAAATAAATATATCAATCAATGCAGTGTATATTAAATTGAAATTGACATTGGGTGCTCTGCCAAATTGTTTCTAAACATTTTGCATGGTCATTTAATACTTTCTCTGAATCGGCCGTAGTACCGATCGTCGAGAGAGACCCATGTCCAGTAGCATATACCATACAGATGGTTTATGAGCCACACGACTCTAGAGGGCAATATTGTCTATAGGGGGTCAGTAGATTTTCGAGCAGTTGGAACCTTATGTAGACTACTTATGCCCATACTCATCTGCACAACCAAAAGTTATGCTGATGCATTGCCCTCTTTTTCCCTATCCCAATGAGCCACTGGAAACTCACAAACCGCATGAAATGTCACTTTATGTTGGTATTATGTAAGCGAGAGGTACCAACTTGGTTATGCCGGCCCAAATTGTCAGCAAAGCAGCATGGCACCTCTTACTTACAATTGTAATATGAACAGTCAATACATTTTGACAAAGCCTCATACATGATCCAGTTATGTATGTATCTGTGGCCATTGTGACTTACTAGTCACAATGCTGACACACCATTCTGACATCAAGAAAACACAATAAATACCTAATAATTTGGATACTAAAAGATATGATGTTTTCAGGTCGGCAAAAGGCACAAAATGGGACATCTCGGTCAGGGAACATGGGAGGACCCTTCCCAGATATGACGGACCATGAAGCTATGCAGAGGTTCTTCTTGCAACAGGTTAAATATTTTATACTTGTAGTTGTCCGCAGCTTCGCCCCTAACTTATATTTACAGACGTATTAGGACTGATGATGATCGTTTATTTTATATATCTCTAAAGAAAATTAGAGGCGCATTTTACATGTAGGCTCCAAAGTGGCTTAATTTGTTCTACCTCTTACAATAATTATTATCGTTATATTATTTACCAATTTTATATTAAGACACGAAGTCTTGGTTAATCTTGATGTACACACCCACCTCAGGAATTACTGTATCTCATGTTGAAATTAGCATGAAAATCCATCTAGTAGTTTTGAGTTAATGGCGTACTGTGAGAAGGATGAAGCGTGTCAGTGTGTGTAATACTTAGGTGCCGATATAATACTCTCTTTATTTAATACATACAGCTTGGCAAAAAAGAGTATGACGTGGTGACAGGTGGAATAAATATTTTACTAAATGGAAACCTATGATGTTGACAATACTTGGCCTACAAATACTAGATTTTGAGTAAAACTTAGTGTTTCACATTTATTTTTAACGATTTGATTAAATTATCTTGCTGATTTTTCATATTATGGTGAGACCTAAGTGAAAATGGCACCCTCATTTTTTCCATACTCTTTTTTGCCAAGCTGTACATTATCCTATATACTAATAACATATTAAGGCATTTTATTTTCGTTCCTAAAATGAAAAAAAAACTTAATATTTATATTTATTAACAATATTGATTAAAATATAATATATAGTTTTAATAATATAATTACATATTAAATAATAACAATGATTTTAAATTTCTTAAGACTTAATAATACTCAATATTACAAATATTGAAGGGAACATTTTAAAACTTAGATTAGGGGCCATCCATAAATGACGTCACACGAATTTCATGATATTTGGACCCCTCCCCCGGTCCTTGTCACATATGGTGACATTTATAAGACCCCCCCAGTGTGACACAGTGTCACATATTTTGCTATTTTTACATAAATAAATTGACAAATCAAAATTTTGTTTTTTTAATTAGTTCACAGTACCTAGTCTAATGTGACGTCACAAAATCTGAGAGCCATCCCACCCCCTTGTCACATAATGTCACACTTCGGCGGGAACCCCTCCCCCTAACGTGTGACGTAATTTATGGACGGCCCCTTATAGTATTACAACTTCTTGGGAGGTTATAATGAGATCACAAAGTTTGTTTAATAATTCCAATCTACATACAGTGAAAACTCGATTAACCGGACTAATTGTTGTTGTTAGGCATTCGGATAATCGAAAATCCGGATAATTGAATGTACGTAGAAAAGCGGGTTTTGTGCATATGTAACGAAAATCAATGTTTATTAAGTTAATTAGTAAGAGATACATTATCCAACATATGATGTAGGCAAACTGACAAACGTGCCACCTGATGGTAAGTGGTCAACGTTGCCTATGAACATAAATCAGTAATTACACTGCCCGTCTTGCCCTTCTCTCTGAAACACAGCAAAGCTGTTTCACGGGAGAAACAAGAAAGATGGTGGTACCCATGCAGCCGGGAGCGCGGCACAGCGCTTCCCTCCCACCGGTAAGCGCGTTGGCGCTCAAGCCTGAGGTTCCGGGTTCGAATCCCGCCAGGGAACAAAAATATTTTCTGTGTTCCTGGGTCATGGATGTGTATTAAATATGTGTATTATATAATAAAAATCTTAAATATATGTATAGTATAAAAGAATTTAAATATATATTTCCGTTGTCTGGTACCCGTAACGCATGTTCGAGAACTTACCACGGGACCAGATTGACGTGGTGTGAAAGCGTCCATAGATATTATTATTTTATTATTATATACAGAAATCATGACAAAAAAGCCATCTGATCGAATATCGTGGTATATTCAGTGGGAAAAATTGTTAAGTACCTGCATCGGGATAGAGCATATAACCGGAATAGAGCGGTAATGTTGTGTATGAAAACAAATTACTCCAAATTTGTGCTGCAACGCGCAGGTTCTGCACTCTGATTGGCCAACTGCTGGCCGTTGATAGATAATTGGCCAATGGGATGTACATACAGATATAGATGATAGGTTGGGTGAATTGCTATTACGGCAGTGACAAATCACTGACAAGTTTCGGAATTTTACGGCTCACATTACTACTCTATCCGGTTATATGCTCGAGTAGGGGCCTCGGTCTGTGATTTGAGTTTGACGGTAACGCAGAATAAATAAATCTTTGTCATTGTCCCTTAAAAGGGTTAATTTATTTAAAACTAGCTGGTGCCCGCGATTTCGTCTGCGCAAGATTAGGTTTTGGACCTTTCACACAATCACTACATAGTATAAAGTAAAGTCATATAGACATATGCCATCGCGGACTTTTTTTGTAGACCTTTTAAGTTGTACAATAATGTAGTACATTATTTTGATCTATCCGATAGGGTTCAGCCAGCGTTTGCAATGTAAGCGCAAAAGAAGTGTTTATTTACGACATCACATTAGAAACCTCTAAAATTATCAGTGATTATCTACTTTATTATGCACGTATTATACTGAATATGAATCACTCTATCTATTTAAAAAAAATGCATCCAAATCCGTTGCGTGGTTTTAAAGATCTAAGCATACATACATACAGACAGACGCGGGAAGCGACTTTGCGTCGTTTAGTTTCTTTAATATAACATTTACGTCTACATATTATTCTTGTCATAGTCTTGTCTACATATTTTTGCACCACAGCACGACGCACTGTTATAGCCCAGAAATGTAAGGGTTAATGCCAACCCCAGACTATCAATAGTCCAGTCAGCACTTTATCATTGATTCATTTATTCATACACTCTTTCTCAAGTCAGTCTACGTTTTACTCTCGAATTGAGCGGTTGTCTAAAAATAAGTTCATAACTAAGTGTATTCTTTCTTTTCAAATAATTATTTTCTTTTTTAAAAAGTGACTTTTATTTCCCGGGCTAACATTTTGGTGGCAGCGGTGGGATACGGAAATTCCCCAGTGCCAGACACCGCTCAGTAGACTCGCCCGTATCCTATAAGTTTACGAACTTTCAGTGCATCGTATATCCAGTGCTAAAAAACGTAAAAGTGCTAATACAAATCTATATCCTTAAACAAACCTGTGCGGCAGAGTGTATAGTGCCCAAAATCTCTTCAGCCCTAATTGTGCGGAACGAGTGCCATACCCCTACCTGAAAAGGGAGACCTACATCAATACTTACTTCGTCACATCATTCAACGTGTATCCCGCGTGTGTCCTGGGACCCGGCATATTGTACCTGTGAAATATCATTGCGTCAACTTAACGCCGTGCGTGTATCTGCAGCCAGCCAAAGCCAGGCGTCATCGAAATGTTCTCGCCAAGCTTCGTCGTGTTCTTATCGGCCGCCCACGCGCTTATGCAGTAAGTCTCTGGTCATTGTTTTGTCTAACGAATTAGGGTTCTTTGTGTTACATCCGATAAACCATTTAAATCCGTGTTTGTGCATGACATTATTGTGTATTGTAACTTTAAAATTGTTTTATTATATTGTGTCGGAATTTAATTATGCCAAAGGTGCCGAAATCGGAAGACGGCAAACTTCAAGTAGAAATCCCAGATTTAGACCAAGGTGTTAGTGACATTTCTAGTAAATCCCCTACAAATTCTTCTCGTATCACAAGGCGAACTACCGCCACTATCGCTATGGCTGAATTAGACCTCAATATTTTATTTAAATTCGTCAAATCTTATGATGGCAATAGAGAAACTCTGAACTCATTTCTAGTGAATTGCGACAATGCATTTGAACTCGCATCTGATGCTCAGAAATCAATCCTATTTAAATTCATACTTGCACAACTTAATGGGAAAGCGGAAGTTGCCTGTTCCATTAAGGAATTCACGAATTGGGAACAACTTAAAGAATTCCTTAAGACCCAATTCAGCGAGAGGAAACATTACTCTCACTTATTAATGGAACTTCAAGAGAGCAGGCAGGGCCCGCAAGAAAATGTTAGTCAATACTCATTACGAATGGAAACATACCTCTCACAATTACTCACTGAAATATCGCTCTCTACTTCAAAATTAAAAGAAATTCCTGGCCGAACGGCCGCCATGGAAGATCTCGCACTACATCACTTCCTTATGGGTCTTCAACCCCGTATTTCTAATATAGTAAGGTGTAAATCACCAAGAACACTAAATGAGGCTATTAATTTCGCCGTTTCAGAGGAACGGATACAGCAAACTCTTTATAGGCGACCACAGGTTGAACAAAGGTCCAGCAGCAATAATAATAATAACAGATTTAGGGGTAATTCTAGGCCAAACTCCAATTTTTCACAATCTGAACGACCAAGTTCGAATTTCACCCCTTCTCAGAGAGTGGCTTCCAGTTCAACCCCGCAGAGACCATTTAATAATAATTCGACCCTATTTTGCCGCTACTGCAAAATGAGCGGTCATGAAATCTCAACGTGTAGAAAACGCGAATATAACAATTCTAGAGCCCATAGTTATCAAAATAGGAACCCCCGCGAGTTAACTTTGTCGAGCCGCCTAATGAGGAAACCGGTTACGACGAAGTCGATGGAGTAGATCAATCTCAACATAATTTAAACGCATAGAGGTCTCGTCCCGGTGCCACTCGAGACAAAATACTGAAGCAGGCACCAAACTTAATATTGAGGGTCACGAACAGGGTAACCAGCCCCAAACTCGCATCCTATCTAAGTCATTGAGCCACGAACAGGGTAACCAGCCCCAAACTCTCGCTCATTCTAAATCGTTTAAGGGTCACGAACAGGGTAACCAGCCCCAAACTCGCATCCTATCTAAGTCATTGAGCCACGAACAGGGTAAACAGCCCCAAACTCTCGCTCATTCTAAATCGTTTAAGGGTCACGAACAGGGTAACCAGCCCCAAACTCACACCCTCTCTAAGTCATTGAGCCACGAACAGGGTAAACAGCCCCAAACTCTCGCTCACTCTAAAGAAGTATACGAAGTACATATAGACACAACCAAGCGGCTCTTACCGCATGTTCTGTTAGAATCCCAAGCGTCAGATATTCCTCTATCTCTACTAGTCGATTCAGGTTCTGCCATATGTCTCATCAAGGAATCAAGTGTCCGAGCTAGTCAAAAATTAGTTAAAGAATCAATCAAACTCAAGGGTATAGACCCTGGCGATGAGCCTACTCCTACCACCGGACATTTTCAATTAAAACTGAAATTAGGAAACAATAGACATCTTTCTTTTAAATTTCACGTTGTTCGGGATATTAACTTACCTTATGATGGAATTATTGGAACAGACTTTTTAACTGAATTTGGATGTAAAATAGATTACACCCACGATATTCTAAAGATAGGTAAACACGAAATCAAACTACTGTTCTCTAAACCATTCTTTGTCATCCCACCTCGAACCGAAGCTGTAATAGAATGCTCTGTTCAAAAGACAGATTTAAAGGAAGGATTAATTATAGATCAACATCTTTCTGAAGATACTTTCATATCCAACTGTATTGTAAAAATAAAAGATAATAACCGCGTTAATATTACAGTAGCTAATACATCCGAGCGCTTTATAAATATTGAAACTAACTTAGTACTTCACGTGGAACCTATACATTCAACTTCATATCCAGTTAATATGTCTAACCCTGAAACGTCTAAACGAACTGACGAAATTATTAATTCATTAAGAACAGAACATTTGAACAGTGAAGAGAGAGATGTACTTGTAGAGCTTTGTTCCCAATTTTCGGATATCTTTTACCTACCTGATGACCAACTCACTTACACATCTGCTATTGAGCATAGCATCAAGACTAGTAGCGACATTCCCATTCATACTAAGTCGTACAGATTTCCGGAGTGTCATAAGAAAGAGGTGGAAACACAAATTAATAAAATGCTCGACCAAAATATCATAGAGCCCTCATCTTCACCCTGGAGCTCACCGATTTGGGTAGTACCCAAAAAAGCAGACTCACAAGGTCATCGTAAATGGCGCATTGTCATAGATTACCGTAAATTAAATGATATTACAATAGGTGAGACTTATCCGATTCCACAGATTGCTGAAATTCTCGACCAGCTAGGTAAGAGCAAATATTTTAGTACTTTAGATCTCACTTCCGGTTTTCACCAAATCTTAATATCTCGAGACGACGCACCAAAAACTGCCTTTTCCGTACCTCAAGGCCATTTTCAGTTCAACCGTATGCCATTCGGACTAAAAAACGCACCCTCAACTTTTCAGAAACTAATGAACAACTGTCTTACAGGTCTTCAGGGTACTAGATGTTTTGTTTACCTTGATGACATCGTAGTTTACTCCTTTGATCTGTCCCAACACGTTAATAACCTAAAATCAGTATTCCAGAGAATTCGCAATTTTAATCTGAAACTCCAGCCAGAGAAATGCGAATTTCTGAGGAAAGAAGTCACTTACCTAGGGCACATAATCAGCCAAAATGGCGTTCAACCCAATCCAGACAAGGTCAAGGCCGTTACAGACTTCCCTACACCTAAGTCTCCTAAAGACGTCAAATCATTCTTAGGGCTTGTCTCTTATTACAGACGTTTCATACACGATTTTTCGAAATTGGCTAAACCTCTAACTAACCTTCTAAAAAAGGATATACCTTTCTTATGGGAAAATACCCAACAACTATCATTTGAAAGCCTAAAGAATAAACTTGTTTCCGCTCCAATTCTGGCATATCCGGATTTCTCTCGACCATTCCTCTTAACCTGTGACGCTTCTAATTTCGCCATATCGGCTATCCTATCTCAAGGAAATATAGGCCAAGATCGCCCAATTGCTTTCGCCTCTCGCACTCTAAACCGGGCCGAGTGCAATTATAGTGTCACCGAAAAGGAATGTCTCGCCGTAATCTTTGGCACTAAGGTTTTCAGGCCCTATCTGTATGGGCACCGTTTCACCGTACTGACGGACCACAAACCACTTGAATGGCTATTTAAATGTAAAGATCCAGGGTCGCGGTTAATCCGGTGGCGTTTGAAGTTAGAGGAATTTGAATACGATATCAAATACAAAAAGGGCAAAATTAACACCAATGCTGACGCTCTGTCTCGGTTCCCAATAAATCCAATCCAACCTGAAGATGATCCCGAGTTGGATAAGGATCTCATGGACTTACTGGTATCACCACCTTCTTTCAATCCCGATGAGTTAGCTGTAGATTTTCGAGATCCCGTTGAAAACGATACCGCCGAGATAGCGCAATCATCCGATCCTGTAGTAGAACCTATTCCACTCACAAGCTCCTCTCCAAATGACCTGAACTCATCAGTATCATCACCTACTTTCAATCCCGATGAGCTAGTTGTAGACCCTCTAGACCTTCTAGAACAACCACCTGATCCTATAACAGAGCCCATTCCGTCTACAAGCGCTTCCCCAGGTCTAAACTTACCTGATGATGATTATCCCGCATTCCTAAGGATAATGGCTAATGATAAAACAACATTTAATACAAAAATCCTGGAACATAATGAAGATATATCTAAATCAAAATACAAAATAATAATCTTACCTACTTCCATCGACCTCGATGAATCTAATCCATTTGTTCAGAATATCCTTGATTCCATTCCTGATAATTCAGAAATCACAAATAAAGAAAGAACTCTAAACTCCTTTATATCTTTCGAACATGCAGGCAAAAAGTATTACTTTCTCTTTTTCAAAGTTTATCATTTTGATAAATCTTCCTACGTAGATATCTATAATAGCCTCAAAAATATTAGGAATGAGTTAGTCATAAATCTAGATGATAATTCAAATACTCAAATTGCTATAACGGAATTCAAAAATCCCTTCGATACACATCAATTTGTCAAAATATACAATATGATCCTTTTCCTTTTTAATCATTCAGATATTACCGTTCATATATATAGAGATAAGATAATTTACCCAACTCTGTCAGAAATCCCTAAGATATTGAAGGAGAACCATGATATTCCGATCGCTGGACACCTTGGCAGTAGTCGAATGCTTAAGAGAATTCAGGAAGTATTTTACTGGAAGAACATGCGTAGTGATGTAGAGAATTTTATTAAGAGATGTTCCCAGTGTCAACTCAATAAATCTCTTAGACAAATTAACCGTGCACCCATGCAGATAACCAGTACCTCAACGGAACCCTGCCAAAGAATTTCACTAGACATCGTCGGGCCATTACCGGAATCTGGCCCAGCAAAACTTAAGTACATATTAACGGTCCAGGACGACCTCACTAAATTCTCCTCTGCTTATCCGATACGTAGTACAACAGCTGAGGAAACTAGCGAATGTCTGCTCCATTATATTTCGATATTCGGTATTCCTAAAACCATCCTTACTGATCAGGGTACCAACTTCACCTCAGAATTGTTTAGAGAAACGTGTAAACTATTAAAAATCAAGAACCTATGGTCCTCTCCATACCATCCGCAGACTCAGGGTGCCCTGGAACGAAGCCATTCGACACTTAAGGAATACTTAAGATCCTTTGTAGACGAAGACCAAACAAATTGGCCTCGCTACGTCTATACTGCCATGCTTACTTACAATACATCCGTCCACTCCACAACTAATTACACACCTTTCGAACTTATGTTTGGAAGCAAACCTGTAATTCCAAATTCTATATACGAAGAAACTCCGGGAGCTACTTACCCGGACTATGTTCGAATGCTTCAGAGCCGATTAAAATACTCAAGAGATAAAGCCCTAGATAGCATTAGAAAATCAAAAGAATCATCAAAATCCTATTATGATAGTCATAGTCGACCGGTCAAGTATAAAGCAGGAGACTATGTTTACTTAAAAAACCACTTAAGGATGCGCAAGGCACTCTCACCAGTTTGGAAGGGTCCCTATAAGGTTGTTAAAATCAATGGTAATAATACGCTTACACTTCTCATCAACAGGCGTCATGTAACGCACCACTTTGACCAGGTGAAACTGGCCGAAGCTACCGGAAACAACCTGTAAATAAATATTCAATAGTAGCAGTAAGCATATAGTATGTAGTGTAGTGAGTGATCTTCATTCATGAGAATATTCGGAAACCTGTAACATAAAATTAGAATTAATACATATAAAATTAAATAATAATTAAATATAGAAATAACTTACCTTACTTTATAGGATTAGAATAAAAATAAATAGTTACTTACATTAGCCTTGGCAACCATTGTTCACAGTTGTACACGGGGAGAACCCCAGCGGAATTTCGTCCAGCCGATTACTACAAGCTCGGGGCTCTATTATGATTACTTAGGAAAACTTAAAATTAATAATGTTCATCTACAAGTAGTAATCCCAGTAGATATTGCACATTTCAAACCACACATTGATAACATTGAAACTACTTTAAGAACCTTGAAACACCTTTGTAACAAAACCAGGATCGTAGAAATAGAACTGGAATGTTATAATTTACTACAGCCGATAACAGCGCGGTTCCAAGACATGAGAAAAGAGTTCTCTGCCATCTCACATCTCCTCGACAATAGAACCAAACGTGGTGCCTGGGTAGGTGTCATAGGATCGGCCATGAAACAGATATTTGGTTCATTGGACGAAAATGATGGTATAAGATATGACGAAGCTATATCGTCTTTGCAAGATAGCGAAAAACAATTAGCCACTTTAATGAAGGAAAATATCCTAGTAACTACTTCTATTTTAAAGTCATATAATGAAAGTTTATACAAAATTAGAGAAAATGAGAATAATCTTGGTGTAGCTATCGACAAGCTCTCACTGAATATTAGAAACATTAGTAAATTAACTAACGGACTGCAGATCCTCGTAAATGTCAATGAGGTGTTCAATGCAATAGAAACTGCGATACTTAATCTATCCTTTCAATTGGAAGATGTCACTAATGCCATTATGTTTAGCAGCCAAAATATCCTCCACCCAGCAATAATGACCCCTGGGCAGGTGTACCAAGAGCTTGCCGATAATTACAGACATTTGTCTAATGATTTAGAGTTACCTTTAGCATTAAATATTAATTCTATACATTTAATTTTAAGTATATCTAAAATTGTTTGTTTTTATATTAAGGATAAGATTGTATTTGTGTTACAAGTACCTCTAGTTAACATAAAAGAATATGTACTATTCCATAATATAGCTATCCCGATGCCGCATAAGCCTAAAGAACCTAATTCGTTTACGTTAATTATTCCTGATAATAAGTATATAGCAATGACCATAGATAAATCACATTACTGCACATTTAATGACCTCGGAGTTTGTCAATCAATAGACCCAGGAAACTTCATCTGTGACCTTGAAAGTGTATATTCCACTGATGCAAGACCCACTTGTGAAAGTGAGCTATTAGCTAAAGTGATAAGTGAAAAACCATTACAGTGTGAAACGAAAATCATATACGGAAGTTTAGATATATGGAAATCTTTGACAAATAACAATTGGTTGTATGTGCAGTCCGAACCCCAAAAAGTATCTGTTGATTGTATTAATTCAAAATTGTACGAGACTAATATTCTAGGTACAGGAATTCTTAACATTCCAAAAGATTGTATTGGATATTGTAATAGCGCCACATTTGTACCGAAACATAATATTTTACAGATTACTTCACCGATTAACCAAACTCCAGATTTTAACCTAATTAATGATACTTGTTGTAACTTAGATAAAGTAAATGTTGAAATAGGTAATGTGTCTCCTATTCATTTACACAATATTGATCTAGATGAATTTCATTCGGGAAATAAGTTAAAATCTATTTTAAATAATTTACATAAAATCGAAACACGAAAACAACCGCATATTGTGGAATATGGGACACAGTACTCAATTCTTATTAATGTAATACTTTTGTTTATTGTTATATTCATATTATATGTAGCTATTAAGATAATTTGTAACAAATTGAACAACCGCCCACTTCAGCTTAAATGTAATAAAAATCCACCAATAACTCAAACCAACCCTGAAATCATAGAAATGACGGACAGACCGGACATTGACATTGAAATAATTAGTCCTTCCGCCCCACTTAGAACCAGAGTATAACGAAACTTTGGAAGGACCCCAAAGTCTCTTCTTAAAGGGGGAGGTGTTATAGCCCAGAAATGTAAGGGTTAATGCCAACCCCAGACTATCAATAGTCCAGTCAGCACTTTATCATTGATTCATTTATTCATACACTCTTTCTCAAGTCAGTCTACGTTTTACTCTCGAATTGAGCGGTTGTCTAAAAATAAGTTCATAACTAAGTGTATTCTTTCTTTTCAAATAATTATTTTCTTTTTTAAAAAGTGACTTTTATTTCCCGGGCTAACAGCACGCATCAAATGAACCAAATGATTACTACATGGTGGTTGTTGAAATATATTGTGTTCATGCAGGCTTGTAAAAATGAGCTGCAGCGGCTCTACACATTTCAAAGATGTTGACGTGCTCTTGAGAGATCAATAAATTTTCCCGAAGCTCTGTTAACGCCTTCGTTAAAGACTCATTTTTTTTCTTTAAACGATTTATTTTAGTATATAACGCGTTACACCGCAGTCGTCGCCGTTTTGCGATCTCATGTACGTTTTTGAGTCGACGTTTAAGCATACGTATTCGTGGAGTGTCACGTGGGGCTGCAGTAACTTCTTCAAGCGCAGACGGTGGGTCTGGAGCCACATCTTCAGACACCGATGCTGACTGTACTGGGTCACTTGACGTACTTGGCTTAACCTGAAATAAAACCAATGTTTACAATGACATAACTACATATATTGTATATTTTTAAATGTCTTATTATGGAGTAGCTATCCCGCGCGGATTGATTCTCGTTGTTTTGTTTCCGCGAAACCCTAATTACTATTTCAAAAGTAAAAATAGCCTATTTGACTCTTTATGACATAAGCTATCTACAAGTGAAAGGCCGGTCATAACCGATACAGCCGTTTCGGAGATAGAGACAAACCCCACCATGGTTCAGGCCTTGACGTGGCGATGGGGCTCAGTAGCCTAAGGTGAGCTCGGCACCTTGGGCGAAGCTAATTGAGGCCGAGGGGGCTCTTTGTATCCTTCTTATAAGAAGAGGGGGCAAGGGGCGAGGACAGGAACCTCACTGTCCCGACGTTGCTGCCGTCTGCACCACAGAATAACCCCTCTGGGCGGAGGCGACGGTACTCTGAGGGACTGACTAACCGTCGAAGTGCCCTGTTTGCTTAATAGATCCGGCACCTCACCAAAGGCGGCATTGGTGGCACTCGCGTTTTAGTGGGTAGAGCTGCGTCCACTTACCAGCTTTCGGGCGCAGCGAGTTCCACTCCCCCGCGGGATGCCTCAGAGCATTTCTTTAAAGAAAGAAAAAAAAGATAAACATTTAAAAAAAGGTTTTTATGTAAGTCTATAGTCTATACTTACATAAAAAAAAACCTTTTTAAAAATGTTAAAAAAAAAAATTAAAATGCATTCATTGACTAGAAACACTAAAACATGATGCATCCATAATTTTACCTCGAGGTAAAGTTCTGGAACTGCGTCTTGAGCTAATTTGCGAAGTCCTTTCTTAGTTTCCAATATAGATGAAGGATCAAAATGAACCGAGCAGACAAAACTTCCAATATTCGGCACCCAATTGGGTCTATTTATGGCTTTGACCCAAGCATCTATTACTCCGCTGCTTTTCGGAAACCTGACAAAAAAATATAGTAAGTAGGTAGGTATCATTAATAAATAATAGTACTTATACAATATAGCACTTACTTGTTGCTACATTATTTAGTCACTAGATAATATGATGAAAATATTCAGCATAGGAAATGACATTACATGATGATGATGATGATGATGATGAAAATAAAATATTCGATAATGCCTGCCGTACGACACTACGACAAAATGGCCGCTGACAGCGCGCTGCGGTAACCCGCCTCGCGTCTCCCGCATCCCTATTCTAAATTTTGCTGAAAGAAGTAAATTACTAATTAAATACTACTTACCGATGAAAAGAAATGTTACTGATACTTTTATTTTGCTTCCGGGAATCATTTTTACAAGTTGGCACTACACATTTCACCATTTTAACATAAAAATACGTATAATATCGCTCGAGAACTCAACGAGACGCGTAATGTTTTTACACTGACTGCGCGTCTAAGGACATTGATCTATGGTTCATACCTGTGTTCGTCTTGAGGTGTTCATACTTAATGATGCGCGCTCTATGGATATGAATACTCTAAGGTCCTCACTCATGCTACTCTTTCTATATAACCTTAGCTTTAGTATTTATTCCCAAATCCCATGTACAAAACATTGCTTATGTATATATTGATAGTGATAGGCAAATGTCGGTGAGTTAAGACGTAGTCAACATAGCCATAATTATAAAAACTCGACTATCGTCCCGCACCACAGAACAACCCCTCCCAACGTCGGGACAGTACAATAGGGTGAGGTTCCCATCCTCACTCCTTGCCCCTGCTCTTCTGTCCCCTCTTCTTATAAGAGGGGTACAAAGAGCCCCCTCGGCCCAATTAGCTTCGCCCAAGGTGCACCGCTCACCCTAGGTTACTGAGCCCCACCGCCACTAGCTGGGCTAGCTAATTCATCCTTCCTAATCCTTACTCATATTATAAATGTGAAAGCGTGGATGTTTGTTACCCTTTCACGCGAAAACTACTTAACCGATCATCATGAAACTTTGTACACATATTCTTGGAGGTATTAGGAGTAACATAGGATACTTTTTATATAAAAAAAAATATAGTTTAAAAAAAAAACTAAAAAACACGCTTTAATAGCAAACCGAACTATAAATTTGAAAATAATTTTTAATAGAAGAATTAAATGGGTTAACAAAATAAATAAATGATATTACTTATTGTAAAAAAGCGTGAGGTGCTCGATATTCATTGTTAAAAATATTTCATCGGTATCTATTTTTAAAAAGTAAAGTTAGTATAAAAACTTAGTTACAAGCACCACGCTTTTTTACAATAAGTAATATCATTTATTTATTGTGTTAACCCATTTAATTCTTCTATTAAAAATTATTTTCAAATTTATAGTTCGGTTTGCTATTAAAGCGTGTTTTTTAGTTTTTTTTTTAAACTATAATTTATTTTTTACTTTCTGGTGTCAATTTTTTTTTAAAGATTTTATTAATTTAAAGTACTCAACTAATGGCAATCACTTTAGAAATGAGTGAGAGACTAAAAACAACACAAGTGATGTAGGTAACTTGCGCGCCTTATGCCTTCCTAGCATGTGCTATCCTGATTATCCTGATCAGGTTATTGGAATAATTTTATCAAATTATTGTATTGTCATCGGTCCTCGATAAATCTACAAAGTTTGAATAAAATCTGGCCGTTTAAAGTGGTTCAAAATCGCGCCCAAAGAAGTCGGTTACAAACAAACATACAAACATACAGGTGAAGCTAATAAAAAGCGTGTAAAAACCTAGAGAGGTGTCAAGGGACACCCGGATGGATCGAAGTTCCTTTCGATTAATTAGTGAAGAAATAAAACTATCTTATCCTGCGCAGACGAAGTCGCTGGCACCAGCTAGTATTTCTATAAATCCAAAACTAGATAACTATAACAACAACAAGATTTTGTTATGCATAATTATTAATTATCACATCTAAGAATAATTCGAGCATAGTCAATCTACTGCATATTCGTATACTGTGGCGTGCTTGCCGGCCGTGGTAGGTCACCGGAGTTCATATAAAGACATCTCCCGCGCAACGCAAGTGCAAACCGATTCGGTGCGTTAAATACCTATAGTTTTGGGAGAACCCTTAAGTCTCGGTGCCAGTAATTACACTGCCTGTCTTGCCCTTCTCTCCGAAACACAGCAAAGCTGGTTGACGGGAGCAACAAGCAAGATGGTGGTACCCATGCAGCCGGGAGCGCGGCACAGCGCTTCCCTCCCACCGGTGATATTTGAATATACAAAAGTTACAACATTGCCCACGTGGAGTTCACAAAAGTAGCTTATGTGTATCCTTAGTAATATTATAAAATGCGAGTGTTAATGTAACACATCTCTTTGTACTATATTGATTACTATAATATTATTAATAACTACCAATAATAAGGCAAATTGAATTCCCGTAGGAACTTTGAACTTTCCGGATAAAATATAGCCTATATTTTATCCGGAAATATCCGTATACACGCTACAAAACTGCCAAGTTTCATCAAAATTCGTTCAGTAGTTTTGTCGTAATTAAGTAACATCCATACTTTCGTATTAATAATAATAGTAAGAAGTAATATATACCATATATTATGTAGCAATAGTCGTTGTGAAAATGTTGCTCGCTGTAGATGGTGAAACCAAGAGCATTACATATACACATTCTATAGTAATAATATTAATGACGTCAGTATTGGTGAAACATAAAATATAATAAACTAGCGGCCCGGTACGTGCTTCGCTACGTATAAAGTGAATTTAAAAAAAATGGAACATCAAATTAATTTATTCAAACAAAAAAATATATTATTCATTGTTAGCTATTTTAAAACTTAATGTTGTACTGTCAACACTGAAAAAAGTTTCAATATGACCTCAACTGAAAAAGATTCAATTTGACAGCAATATCTCCATTAACAAAATGATCCCCCATTTATTGAATTAAAAAAATGTGATAAATTAAGAACCGCTCGACCGATTTTGTGCAAACTTCACATAAACCATCTACTAAATATTCCGAACAAAGCCTAAACATTTGGTTGGGATTGGTGAGCCCGTTCTTGAGTTATAAAATTACAACGAAAAGTGGCATTGATTTTTATATAAAGATAATGTTAATGATACAATTTTTTTTGTATCATTAACATTATTCTCTCTTCTCCTGTCGGACTCTTGTGGTCGGCTGGAAGAAATTTCAGCACGGAATAGGTTATACCTTTGTACCTCTTTTCTTATAGTTTCCCAGTTTTGTGTATAAGTTTTCTATTTACATTTTTTTTGATGTTAGTTGGATAGGTAAACTGGCAAACGTACCAAATTGATGTTAAGTGGTCGACGTCGCCCATGAACATAAACTAGTATGTATACCTGGAACGAGCCCAGGCAACTCATTTATGTGTTGCCTATCCTGAGACATAAGATGTTAAGTCTCGGTGCCAGTAATTACACTGCCTGTCTTGCCCTTCTCTCCGAAACACAGCAAAGCTGTTTCACAGGAGGAATAAGCAAGATGGTGGCACCGCCAGAAAAACCGCAAGTTTTTTTTTTTATTATTATTTAGACAGGAAAAACAGGCAGATGTTTTCTATAAAATGGCAAATTACCGTGCCAGTGTCAGTCATTACACTGCCTGCCCCACTCTCACTTCTGTTTTTTTTTTCGGATGGATCTATGCTAACGGCCCAAAGGCCCTAATGTTACATCGGATTAGTGTGAGCCCATTTGGCTCACTTTTGGTTTGTAAAAGTGGGGGATTACCCCCCCGGCTTCGGGTTGGGAACTCTCACTTCTAAATTTTAGAAAAGCTGTTATATATGTATAAATAAGCAAGATGGTGGTACTTGTACAGACGGGAGTCAGGCCCTTTTCTGACACCACTCTTTGCACATTATTTTTATTTATATATCTATATTATGTCTTGTATATGATTTCAGATCCAACTAGGTGAAGAGCTGTTGGCAGCTAACGACTTGGAGGCCGGTGTGGATCATCTCGCCCAGGCAGTGGCCGTCTGTGGGCAAACTCAACAGCTTTTGAGTGTAAGTTATATGTAAAAACATTAAAATATGATATCTAGTATGTGGACTCCTGTCAGATTAGAGCCATCCGTCAACCAACTTGTAACTGATAGGCATAAAAATCCGAAACTGGTCAGTGATTTGTCACTGACCTAATAGCAATCCAACCAACCAATGATTTTATAATACAAAGAACACGTTTTTGGCAACCCTCAGCACGCGAGTATTACTCGCGCTTGTTTGCTTTTTTAAAATAATATGTTTATTAATATTTTCAGGTGTTGCAACAAACAATTCCCGCCCCAATTTTCCATCTCCTTCTCAAGAAACTTCCAGAAGTATCTGAACGCCTCCATCGCGCCATGAGGGCGGGCAACGGTGCCGTCTTACAAGAGGAAGATGTTGAATAAACCTGTTATTGTTGCTAGATGAATAAATATTCTCCTTGCTTTCATTTATTTATTCTGATCAAGTAACATCGAAGTTACGATATTGTCTGTGAAATTTTAGGCGGCAAATTTAGTGAATTTAAATTTAGAATAGAAGATATTTTATTCACATTGAAATACAAAGCTCAAAATTTCATTTGCCGTACCGAGTGATTTTTTACCAAATAATCTGATTGGTATTCAATAATGTGTAAGATTTATTTAAGGTTTTTTTTGTTTAATGAATGGATGCTTGAGTTTTGATTGCGATTTTATTGTGTAATAAAATTGGTATTGTACAAAAAATGTTTTTATTTATAAGCCCATACCGGTTATGAAGTTAGATGACACTAATCCCACTATTGTTCAGGCCTTGACGTGGCGGTGAGGCTCAGTAGCCTAGGGTGAGCCCAGCACTTTGGGCGAAGGTAATTGAGCCGAGGGGGCTCGTTGCACCCCTCTCATAAGAGGGGACAAAAGAGCAGGGGGCGAGGATGGGAACCCACCCCATTGTGCTGTCCCGACGTTGGGAGGAGTTCTTCTGTGGTGCGGGACAACCCCTCTGTGGAGGTGGTGTCGGTCCCTTGGGGGACTATTTGGTCATTAGATCCGGGGCACCTCACCAAAGGCCATTGGTGGCACTCGCCGGGTTTTAGTGGGTAGAGCTGCGTCGACTTACCAGCTTACGGGCGCAATGAGTCATAAATACAAGCGTAGGGAGACCCAGAGCATTTTCCAGCGTTAAAGAAAAAAAAATGACTAATAAATTCTATGGCTTTGTTCGTGACACAAAAGTTGTTTTCAAGGGGAGGTGGGCATGCAAGCATGTCGAACGTTTCCGAATGCCTTCCCAAAAATGACGAATAAATGAAAAAATTATAGATATTTTATCAATGTAATTTTAGGGTGGAAAATTGAATTAAATAAAAAAAGTTATCTTCAATTCATAAAATTGTAATATAACCCAAATAAATCATAACACCACTAAGTACCAGTCATGATTATAATTGTCCCAAATAAGTACCTAAGGTAAGTAGGAAACGAAAAAAAACATTTAAAATAATAATATGTAGGTATAGCCTGACCATAAATATATAAACCCTCGCCATATTGCGGTAAATTTAGGAACTAATTTCTGTATGGACTATACTATGTGTATATGTACAGTGGCGACACCATGCAGGGTTTATATATTTCTGGTCAGGCTTTTATATTACCGTTATATGTAGAACCATACCAATTTCAGTATAACATTATTTTAAAATCATATATTAAATAAACAAGAAAATTGTCATAAACTTAATCAATTAACCGACGGCTACATAAAATTTGAACAAATACCTAACTAATATATTTATATGTACATTATTAGAGCTTACAAATTATATAACTCGATAAAATAGTAACAATTCATTGTGTTTTATCCATGGCATGATCAGCCATTGCATATTTTCATAATTATTTTTATACATTTCATTTTTGTTACAATTAATTAAATAAAAAATATACAAAGCATTTTTTTATATATTACATAATATTATTTATCAGTTAAGTATAAGGCGTATTCACTTTCGAAATAATTTATATTTGTAAACAATATTGAACTTTTATATATTTTAGCCTAATATCAGATCTTATAGATACTATCAACGGCATCGTCATCAGCCTGATCAGTGTTCACCCACTATTTTAATAGCTAAAGTGAATAATGAAAATCTTATGCCTTTATTATAATATGTAGTCCATTTATTAAGTCTACTTTAATGATAACTAAATAATCATCGAGCATATAGCCGGATAGAGTAGTAATGTGTACCATAAAATTACGAAACTGCTCAGTGATTTGTCACTGACGTAATAGCAATTCAACCCACCAATCGCAAGCAGAACCGGCTCAGCGTCGCAGCACAAATTTGACGGAATTTGTTTTCATAAAAAACATTACCTACCGCTCTATTCCGGTTATATTATGCTCGATGTAAATAATGAATACAACAGTAACATTAAGAAAAAATACCATGTTTATATAACGGACCAAAAAATATATTACGTATTGTCATTCCCTTCTGAAAAATTAGACTTAAATCAAATACGAATTTCTACCTAGATTGGAAGACGCAGCCTAAAGCGAGTTAGCGAAAGTACAAAAATCTAGTGTTTATGTACATATTTTTTTAAATTTTCAAACAGTTTATAAAATAAGATTTTATCTAATTGGCGCTCTTTGTATTTATAGAATACACCGAGTGCGTGCCATTTTCATATTACTATAAATCACTTTTTGAAACCGTCGATGCGTATGGCGGAACGGAATTATTTATAAAAACGAAAGGTAACGTATTTGAAATGGAAAGTTAATAAATATACCGAGGATTTTTTTTTAAAGTTCATGAAATCATATTTTTGGCTTAATTGTACGTAAGGTTGTTCAAATCATGTATTAAAGAAAAGTAAGATATTGACTATTGAGTATTTTCTATGCAAATTTCAAAGCTTAAAAATATTGCACTACGAAGAGAGCATTTTTTGTTCCTTTCTAAGAAATCTGTTTACTAAAGAAGCTAAATTAAATTAATATATTATTCACTTAATCAAGTAATTTTCTACAATTAATATATTACTTTAAAAGTGTAATAATAAACATTTCATGTCCAAGTAGAAATATGCATAAATTTAATTTTTGATGTCTTTAGCATCGTTGTGATTTGAAAGTCGATGAAACGACAGTAAAAAGAGACAGACGCATAAATTCATAAGATTTAACGTGGGGGAGAATGAGATAGGAAGCATTATAGTGTTTCTTATGTTCGTGACTTATGAAGGTTTTACTTCTACCACGTGTGAATTGCACACATGTTTTTTTAAATGTTAGTTGGATAGGCAAACTGGCAGACGTGCCACCTGATGCTAAGTGGTCGACGTCGCCCATGAACATAAACTAGTTTACCTGGAACGAGCCCAGGTAACTCATTTATGTTGCCTATCCTGAGACATAAGATATTAAGTTTCGGTGCCAGTTATATTTTAATTTGACTGTTCCTTATCTAGATCCGCGTCTACATATTTCTATGTACAATATTACCAAGAATTAAAAAATATATTGAAACTGATAAATTTCAGCCTGCCTTGTGATGGTAATGATGAACATGGACAACGTCGCCCATGAACATGAACTATTTCACCTAGAACTAGCTCAGGATTCATTCAGCAGCATCAGCTGCTTCACGGAAGATATGTAGGATGGTGGCACAACAGTAAGCCGATGAAATAAGCAGGATTGAGTTATGACAGACATAAAACATCCTATCAAAATATCTATAATAATAAGGCATTTTGAGCAAAAACCCTTAGGGTCAAGTTATCGCAGAGTCAAAGCGCATCGAAGCGACTATCCAGAAACTTAAGCACAACAAATTCAACCTTAACTCAACAACGTACCGCACATATTAGTTCGCAAGAATGAGCGCGACTTTTTAAAATCTCAGACGTAATGTGTGCGTTACGCTGTGGAGTTAAGGTTGAATTTGTTATGTTTAGTTTTGGGTAGACGCTTCTTCTGCGCTAGTATAAATTGAACCTTAAAGGAATCTAAGATTACAATTTACAACTACCCCCATGTTTGAATCTACACATTTCCACTACACATTACTAAATAAAACTTATCAAGAGCTCTTCTCAATGGAACTCCTGATAAGATCTTGCGTTACCTTCATAACATCCAAGGCACCTTTCTCTATCAATGCATCAGCCAAATCCCTCCCTAGCTCATCACACTTTTTGATCACATCCGTTGGCACACATCTATTCTCACTCAAACCACAGAAAACACTTTTTTCTAATTTCACGTCTTCACATGTAGACTTTTCCAGGACTTTCTTATCCAATTCTGCCAGTGGATGGACCAGGTTATCTTCGACCTTCAGTTTCTTGCTGCTCCCCTCTTCGTCGGGGCTCAGTTTATGTTTGGTAGTCTTTTTGATATGTGCAAATGTCTGCTCCATTTTGTGGTCAACCTTGGTCTGCCCGTCCAGACTCCACACACAGCCGGTGATGCTGAGTTTGTAATTGCCCTCGAAGGGTTTAAGGGTAGTGGAGACCCCCACGGGAGCGCTGCAACCTCCACCTGAAATGAGGTGTTGTGTTGAGATAGGCAACTAAATGAGTGCAGAGACCCCCTCACTCTTATATATATTCTTTACACCTAAACTATATAAGACTAACAGTGCCTCGCGATTTCACCCGCGTACTTCCCATTCCCGTGGGAGTACAGGGATAGCCTATATTTTATTCTTGTGTATAAGCTATGTTATTGTGAAGTTTCATTAAAATCCATTCAGTAGTTTTTGTGTGAAAGAGTTACAATCATACATTTTTTTTATATTAGTTGGATAGGCAAACTGGCAAACGTGCCACCTGTGCTCACCAACTGCTGTGGTGTGGTGGTGTGGTGTGGTGTGCAACAATGTGCTGGCCCAACACCTGGGTGTTGGGCCAGCACATTGGTGAGCTCAGCGCCGTGGGACCTGGTGGCAAGGGCCCTGGCGCAGGCATGGAGGAGACGAAGAGGAGTGGAGGAGGAGGAGGAGATCTCCGAAGAAATGGAATCCTGGCGGAGCCGCCTGCGAAGGCGAGTGCTCCGTCAGTGGAAGGAGAGGCTTGAGGAGCCTAGTGCGGGACACCGCACCGTGTCAGCCGTCGGTCCAGTCTTGGAGCAGTGGATTGACCGGCGGCATGGCATCATCACCTTCCACCTTGCGCAGATCCTGACGGGGCACGGGTGCTTCGGGAGGTATCTGTGGAAGGTGGCAGGGGCGGAGGACTCACCAGGGTGTCATCACTGCGACTGCAGTGAAGACACTGCAGACCACACCCTGGCGGAGTGCCCAGCTTGGGCGGAGGAAAGGGCGTCCCTCATCACTGAGGTTGGCGCGGACCTGTCGCTCCCTACGGTCATCCGAGCGATGACCGTCAGTGAGAGCACATGGCAGGTGGTCCTCTCCTTCTGTGAGGTCGTGATGTCGCAGAAGGAGGAAGCGGAGCGGGAGAGGGAGCGCACTGGCGCCTCTTCCCGCAGGAGAGCGCGGCGGCGACAGGTGGTCGCACCGCCGTGAGGGACCTGTGCGCGGCCGATCGGGGGATCTGCCGCGCGCGCGTAAGGTCCGGGCTATAAGGCACTCTTATGTGTTCAGTGTGCCTTAAGCGGAGAGGGAGGGGGGGACGCCACCCCCGCCTCCAGAGAAGAGTGCCGCATGGCACATCGTTGTGACCCGGTGCGGACGTCCACAGCTCCCTCGCCGGGCCACCCAGACGACGAGGAGAACACCGCTGGGGTTTAGTGGGTAGAGTCTGCGTCCACCTTACCATCTTCTCGGGCGCAGAGAGTCCCACATAACCGCCGGCCCCCCCCGGACCCGGTGGTATGCCTAAACGCATTCCCCAGCGAAACCAAAAAAAAAAAAAGCACATTGGTGAGCTACGGCCCAACTCTCTCCTCGCCTGATTTCGAGCGGAGTAGCTATATAAATGAACGTTGGGCCTAGCTTGCTTGCTGCCGAAATATTTTAACTCAAGGTAACTCACCCAGAGTCTTCAGGAAGCTCCGTTCAGCCAATATCCTGCAATATGTCTCCGGATGGTTGAAAGGCGTCAACATGTTCAGTATCTCTTCGTTGTCTATCCTGCACTCCACCGCTAACGCACCTTGCCCTACTGCGTACTTCATCTCTGAACATGGTAAGATCTGCAACCAATGGTGGTAAGACGATACAGGTAGTGCTGTTATCTTTTACCTGTAGGAATCCCGCCCACGCGATGTGCTGCGCTCTAGTCTGCACGGGGAAAACAAAAAAAATGCTGTTTCGAAAAGAGTAGCACGGACAGTGTACATACTGGCAGTTGGCACCGAGACTTACTACCTTATTACAGGTTGATGATGATCTGTCCGACGTGTTTCAGCCATGGCGACCCCTTAAGGTTAAACTAGTCGATGACGCGAACTCTAACAAAATGATTGCTATCTCACCTGACATAGTGCGCGAACATGCGTGCTAGAATGAAATGCACAATAATTCATTTCGAAAATGTCCTTTTAGCAAAACAGTTATTATAGAAAAATAACAGTTTTTTTCTGTTATGTACTCATTTGCTTATTTGTGAAAACTTTTAATTGGCCTTCCTATACTATTTCTGTTTTTATAAGTATACTAGCTGTAAGTTTTCTAAAGTAAAAAAATAAAATAAATAAATAAAATAACTACATATTAATTGTATCTTTTAAAAATAAATTTATTTTAACTTTTGAATAACTAAACTATATCGATATGGGCTTTATTTTTGAGCTTTCGTGCTCGGTATACTTTTTATTTACGCTCAAAATTGGGCTAAAATCAGTGTTGAAATACGAAAGTTTAGACGCTTGTATTTATTAAATGTATATTTTTTTACGATTTTGGGTACACACACACATAGATAACGACGAGATCAATTTATATTATCCTTAGTTTTTCATGGTCAACGTCAAACATTGTAGTAATTACTGTTCTACGTTTGTATGGAAAGATGAGAGACTTGTGTAACCTTGACATTCCTAGCTGGGAATTTGGCACTGATTGATGAAGTAAGTATCAACTATAACAATGACATTATCAAACAAATTGTTGCTTTCTAAGAACACGTGTCGCACTTCCTCGAAATTAAGCGAGGAGAGTTGACAGCACACTGCTACGACTTAATAATTTAGTAACAGGTAATTTAGTAAGAGGTGCCATACTGCTTTGCAGCCGAATTGGGCCGGCACGACCGGGGTGGTACCTCTCGCTCACATAACACCGGCGTCAAGTGACAGTCCTTAGTATAGATCTATACCAACTAACAGGACACATGTCGTCATTAATTAAAAGCCACAAGATGGTATAAAGCTATAAAACCGCCAGCATTTGCCGTCACGGCACTCAAATCGATTTCACTACTAAGGCGCGCAAATAGATCAATAATTAATTTTCTTATTTTAAGAACACATTTCCAGTACATATATCAAAAGTTCTTAAGCTCATGATTAAACAAAACGAAGTTCCATCCTACCTTGGAGATCCTATTCTTTCAAAGTTAAGACAAGGCTTTCGAATTTATGTCAGTGTACCTTTCGATATTGTAAACAAAGTAAGTTAAATATGTGAATTAAATTTTAGTATGTTATTTTTCATTATACAGGTTGCAATTGAAATCATGGGCATCCTTTCAAATTTAGACACTACTAATGATACTATTTGCATTACGGCTAATAATAAGCTGATTTATAAAAAAAAATGCAAGCAAGGGATTTATTTATTTATTTACAAGCTATTTATTTCTAATAGATAGGTATCCGTCACGTACATAACTGACGCGAGGTCTACGTATTCTACACGGCGCGGGCGGCATTTTCGTAAACCAAACTGATTTTCGTAAAAAAGATTTAATTATAAGGGTTTTCAATACATAACATGCTTTAATTTTATTTTTAGTATTCGTTAGACTAGTAGTTACATGGGCAGTGTCTTAATTTAAAAGGATGCTCATGATTTCAATTGCACTCTGTATGTTCCAACAAACAGAGATAGGAAAACGCGATTAGTAAAAAATTCCCCGATAGATTTTCATCCCAAAGAAGTGTCCATTTTGTTTTTTTAATTAATAAATAAATAAAATAAAATAAATAATAATCTGTAATATGTGTAAAACTTCGCAATTTTCAGAAACGATAGTAATACAAAATCTAGCGAATCGGGAAAAATCATGTTATTTACTTGCGTAGTTTATTTTATATGATTTCTTTTATACTTTCGGGACTAATGTCGCATACGCCTTTGTGTTCATTAGCCCATCATTATCTTTACAGATAAATAAAATTGGAGTGTCTGTTTGTAATATTAAAATAACAGCTTTTTATTGAATTTATATGTATGTATACACGGTGCATATACCAAAATAACCTTTTCTAAATTTTTGTCTGTGTCTGTTTGTTCCGGTTGATCTCTGAAACGGATGGGCCGATTTTGATGGGACTTTCACTGGGAGATAACTGATATTATAGGGAGTAACTTAGGCTATAAAAATAATCATCATCAATCCGCGTACGGCTGTAAATCTTAGTTAACGCGGGCGAAGCTGCGGGCAACAGCTAGTCTTAAATAAAGTTTCCACATACCTTGGATATCCTATCCTTCCATCCCATCCGCTGCATCCCAGCGCTGGCCAGCAGCAAGGCGGAATACTCCCTGGTGGGAGCGTCCAGTTTCCTCAGCCGGGTGTTGAGGTTACCGCGTACGTCTACTACGGACAGTTGAGGGTAGGAGCCGCGCAGTTGGGCGGTGCGGCGGAGTGATGATGTGCCTTGAAGTAAAAAGGTATTAAATGTACACCCGTATGAAGTTAAACTTTTTCATGATATATAAGTTAAATACAATAATATCAACCCTTATATGTCCCACTGCTGGGCACGGGTCGTCGAAATTAGGCGAGGGTTTTGGACCATAGTTCACCGATGCGCTGGCCCCATGCCGGTTGCATTATTTAGTTGCATATTATAATATTTATAGTTTATAATTTAATTATTGGTTTACATAGTATTGGTACCATATAAATAGTAATATATTTTGTTAGCTGTTATGTTGTAATTTTGATTTTTGTCTCGTCTTTTAATTATCTGTATGGCGACGTGTGTATGTTAGTTTGAATAAACGTAAAAAAAATATAATAAAAAAATATTATTATTATAGAAATACACATTTGTTCGATTGCGTATGACTTGCCGTTTTTTTAACGCCGGGAAATGCTCTGAGGCATCCCGCGGGGGAGGGTCTCCCCATGCGGGTATGTGGGATATGGGAATAAGCAAACAGGGCCCCTCTACGGCTAGTCAGTCCCTCAAGGGACCGACACCACCTCCACAGAAGGGGTCGCGCCGCACCACAGAACAACCTCCCAACGTCGGACAGTGCAATGGGGTGAGGTTCCCATCCTCTCCCCTTGTCCCACGCTATTTGTCCGCTCTTCTTATAAGATTTTATTAGTTAGGTGCTGGGTTTACCTTAGGCTAATGAGCCCCACCGCCAGGACAAGCCTTGAACCATGGTGGGGACAGGACATCGTCTGTCGAGGCCACTAGTAATATGTAAATCGCTTTTGTTTCCAAATTATAGTTATGGAAGTAAACAGATACAGCATTCTGCGGTATTACGACTCAACGACTTAGATAATTGAATAATTAATACCTCCTCGCTAACTCTCGCATTAATTATACATGTATGTAGTTTTGAGGTTAATAACGAATTGGGTTTTATTTTAGGTACATCTTCTGCACTCACGTGTAATTAAATAGGGTAGGCAGGGGATTACTCCCAACCATGGTTCAAGCCTTGTCGTGGCGGTGGGACTCAGTAGCCTAAGGTGAACCCAGCACCTTGGGCGAAGCCAATTGAACCGAGGGAACTGCTCTTTGTACCCCACTTATAAGATAAGGGGGATAAATAATAAGACAATCCTGAATCGCGTCATCGAAGTTCCACAGTTCGACGCTATATATACGAATACGATGGCTGAAATGATAGCAAGTGGGCTTCGGCCTGACCGAGCATAGGTACCATCTCGCTCGGTCGGAGATCTCCCTTTGAGGCATTTTCACCCTACATTAGATGAAATATTGGCGAGCAGCTAAAAAAATATAAAACAAAGTTACTTTTGTACTTACCAATGACCGAACCCGCAGGTAATGTAGCGAGTGTGCAGTCTTTGACGTCTTCACGAAGCACCAAGGCATCTCGGGGATCCTCTCTGAAATAAAAGGGATTTTATGGCAAAGGAGTCTATTAAACATAAGCCCTTTAGTGGCCATTTTCCTAGTGGTTTCATAAATTAAAAAAAAAAATCGTAAAGTCTCACTCAAAATATTTTTTCAATTGGTGGTTTCGATTCAAACTTTCAACTTTATTATATACATAATCATCAGCCTTCATCCGGCCACTCCTGGACATAATCCTCTTTTAATATTTATTCTGTGTCAGATTTTTACATTTTATGCTTGACTTGCTGTTGCGCGCAGCTTTGCCCGCGTTAACTTACTCAACTTAACTACTGTTAGCCACAGCGTGCTGTTATATAGCCTTCCTCGATAAATGGGCTATCTAACACTGAAAGAATTTTTCAAATCAGACCAGTAGCACATAAGTAAATAAACGGATAGAGGCAAAGCTTCATACAACCGCGCGAATCGATTGCACTACTACAAGCGTCGTAACGCATGTGTGCGTAAGCACTCGTGGCTCGTCACGTACGAGTAGAAACCGGTCGAAACCGGTTCGACGAGTGTTCGAACGCGGGGATGTGAGTGCACGTGTTAAGTTGCTTTGTATATTTTTTCGCTTGGCGGGTATTTCGAATTATTATCACCGTTCTTAAATTTTTGTTAATTAAAAGTAAAAAGTGTCAATATTGTTTATTATACTGTGTGTATGAACAATAATAGAGCAAATAAAAAAGAATCATATTTTATAAAATTGTTCTTAAATTATTGTTGATAATTAAAAGTAAAAAGTGTCAATATCGTATACTGTACTGTGTGTATGTATCTGTGTGAACAATAATAGTGCAAATAAAACAAATCATATTTTAGATATCCCAAAGATTTCAATAGGTAAGTTGTATCTTATTATTTTATTTCTACTAATTATTATAACTTTTTATGGATGTGCCTAAAGTCTAGTTAGGGAAACATTTGACCCGACATTAAATCTTAAATCTTAGCTAAACTTTACAGTAAAAATACAATAAGTATAGGTAAAGAATACGTAATTAGCAGACGATTCCTGTTCGGAATAAAAATATTATAATAGTTATGATAAAAACTGATATGCAATGAGAGTGCTTTCCATTAGAATTTACCACTCTATTAAAAGGTACAACATATTGCAAATAAAAAACATAAACACAAAATATTTAGTAGGTAATAAAGATAGAATATTTACATAGATTACTACTCGATAAAAAAAATCGTTTTGTTCGTTTACTTTTATCCACGTGTGACAACCCTACCACAATAGGTAACAGTTTTACGCGTAGTATGGAAGCTTTGTCTCTGTACGTTTACTTACTCATGTGCCAGTAGTTCCTGAGATTAGCGCGTTCAAACAAACAAACTCTTCAGCTTTATAATATTAGTATAGATACTTATATTATGTACTGCGGTGTCATGTATTACTGAATAAAGTTTTTTAAATATTTATAGTTTTTACATTATACTGGCGGACCCGACAAACGTTTTATACAAAACATTTTGTAATGGACCGAATTGTGGATCTAAACCATTCTCGAATCCACTTGAACACACACAAACAGTTTCATCAAAATGGGTTCAGCCGGGCAGAAGAAGTATATACAAAGATTAGTGAAGCTCATATAGATTACTCCGGTGGGGTTAGATAATGGAGCGATGATCATTTCGTTGTGTCTTTGTCTCTATACTTGTTCGAATTCTAATAAATTAATACACATAATAAAGTATATATGCTGTAAAAAATATTTCCCATTCATCTTTCCCTTGTGATTATGATTGATTATGAGATTACGCATGTGTTATATCCGTCTGCAAGGGTCCACAATAACAGCTTTGCTGTGTCTCGGAAAAAGTGTAGGCAGTGTAATTACTGGGACAGAGACTTACAGAGTCCCAAGTAAACTCCTTGCTCGTTGTGACGCTGCCACTTTACCTATCCATCTAACATAAAAAAGATGAACTTAAATTGCCACGAAATAAAACTTACCTCTCAAACACAGCACCTATTGCTAAACCTTGTGGCAGTGAAGTGGGCAAGTCTTTGAGGGAATGTACGACGAAATCCACAGTATCATTCCTTAAGGCATCCTCTAAGTCTTTCGTAAATAATGATTTTTCACCAATCTTCGGTAGTGAGATGTTTAGAATGCGATCTCCGAGTGTTGTCATTGTGACTGAAAGAAGAAGGAGAATAGAATGTGATATTTACTTTATTATCTATGACATTATTATAAGTTTAGGTTGGATAAGGAGTACAGAAGTAAATCGTACTACGAGGGCGACACTGAAAGTTCTTAGAAAAAAAAACTGAACAAATTAGCAAGTTATTAGTTTTATTATACTTTTTCAAAATAATTTCCATTCAATACATCGCTGCATATTTGCATATGCTTTTAAACGGGCGGCATTTTATGCTACGTCTGTACCGTAAGTGAGTTGATGGCCTACCCAAGAAATGTTTTGGGCACTTGTTTTTTTTTTCGGAAGGGCTTTTCGGCCTTATGGACTTTAAGCTCAATCGGAACAGTAGATGAGCAGATGGCTCATCTATTAATTAATCGAAAGGGGGTCGGTACATCGCGCGCGCTACTCGGGAGAGTAGGATTTAGACTAGTCAAATCCGATACAGTCGACGAATCTTTTTCGGTTGAATTTACTCTATCATCATGAGAGCCGGCCCTCATCACACCCTCAGGAGAGGAAGGCGGGTCACGCGTACCCGTACAATCTAGCGGTAGCATAGTGCTACCGCTGTTTGCGCGGTCTGAGTTGGCGTCTATAGTATCGGATTCGAAACTAAGCTTTCGCGATCGATCCGGATCGATGTGGTTTGTGCACTTGTACATTACTATTTACTGTACATACATTTCGGCACATAAGTAGTATAAAGCCACAGCCACCAATTTATTTTCTGCTTTTACCTTCGTTCCTACATTCAGTTACCAAAGTTGTGTGGCCAGCGATCATTTTTATATCGTGAACAATAATATGTTCTATGGTCTCTTTATAATATAGTACAAAGATAATATTAAACATTTCAAGCGAATGTGAAATGCTAAATTATTTTTCCGCCAAGATAAAACAATCCTTGGGCTTATTTATAAATGTTATCATCAAAACATTAAACTTCAACTGACCATTAACCCGGGAAAAAGAATTGATATATTTTTTTATATACATTGCATGTTATTTTAGTTCCATCTGTTAGCTTAAATTGTGTAAAATTTGAAATATTGAGGCTTAGAGATAAGAATTATGTTAGCTAATCAATTTATGTAACTCTTGTAATGAATTTGGTTAACAGAATCTATTATTCTTTTACCTATGCGGTATGGTTACGGTATGGTTGCTAGGTGTAGTTAAGGCGGGGCTGTCCGAGAACTGAATTTAGTATGGAGCTCGAAACCGCGTCGAGCGCTTTGGCAGCGAGTGAAAACACATATTTATTTAATTGAAGGGAGGGATTTATAAAAAAATAATTTATGATGACCGTTTTTAATCACATTTTCTACAAGGTTTATTATGGTATAAGTTTTATTGTACAGAACCTGATAGTACTCAAATAAAATTGGTTTTTTATCTCAATTTTGACCTATCTTTGCAATTTTTTTAATGCAGCAAAATATAAGTAATCGTGTATCGAACAACAGAAATATTATGATGAAGGAGTGTTAAATAACATATATTTTTGTCAAAACTTAAATCGGCTTAGTTTCTAAAGAAAACAGAATTCAAAATGGCGTTTATCGGGAAAGGCCCGCCTTTAGTATTCTTATTAAATGTAGTCAGAAGGCTCAAATGCTGCTAAGAAAATCATTGATCTTACTAATATTATAAAGGTGAAAGTTTGTAAGTTTGGATGGTTGGGTGTGTGTTTTTTTTTATGTCATCAGGGGGCAAACGAGCAGTCGGAGCCCCCCTGCGCCGACGCCCATACACATCCGCACAACCAAGGCCACGCAGATGCGCCACCCTCCTTTTCCCTATCCCCCAATGGGCCACCGGAAACTCACAAACAGCACGAAACGCGACAGCATCACTTGAATTTGTTATGCTACAATAATGAGGTGATATTGGGAGAGATAAGTTAGTGCCGTGCTCTGGTCTGCATGGGTACGGTATTACCTCATTATTGTAGCATAACAAATTAAAGACATAAATCTGAATGTTCAAATTCACCCATGAGGCATGGTCATCAAGAGTGGTTCAAGCCTCTTTAAAAATTAGAAAAAAATATAATGTAATCTTAAAGTAAATAAATTACCTATTGTAAATTCTTTGTCCGGATATATTTTCTTGAGGCAGTCAATCACATAATTAGTTTGTATAAGCGCCAACTGGAATAAATAAGCATGTAGAAAAATATGCAAATATTTGATTATAACTAATGTATCATTATGAGCTCTCCACAGCTAGCCTTTATCAATGCCAAGATATTCAATAGCCCTCACATCCAACAAGGTTTTACACCAACCCAACGCCAGGAGGCATGTGGTAGCAGACTTCACGGTTGGCGAGGGGCAACCCCCCACTTTTACAAACAAAAAGTGAGGCAAATCGGCTCACACTAATCCGAAGTAGCATTAGGGCCTTTGGGCAGTTAACATAGATCATACCGAAAAAAAAAAAGGTTTTACTTGTACAATTTTAGTTAGATCAATGTTTGCAAAAATATTATCATCATCATCAACCTTTTTTTATTCACTGCTGGACAATGATTGTATATAAAGAAAATTTGTTTGTCTTCACTGTTTAATCTTCTGTTCTTCTCTCTTCACATGTTGGGCCATAGTTCACTGATGCCCTGGCCCAATGCGGGTTGGTGAACTTCACACACCCTTCAAAGAATTTTAATCTCATCAGGCATGCAGGTTTCCTCACGATGTTTCCTACACCGGTGAACAAGCGATGCTCTCACGTTCAGGTGCACATAGATATTTAGGCAACACAGGAGGTTTCTAGGTAAGGATCGAACTCAGTCGCTCACAATCATGTTTTACCACTATGAAATTAATGTTCACTTTTAATGAAACATTGTCCTGAGATAGACAGACAGAATTTATAAATTATTTAGTACAACAGGAAATGCTATAGTTCTCTTTGCCTTTCATTTTAAAATCCTGTGAATATTTGAGTGGTAGTTTTAACGGGTGCCCAAGCACTCTCGCCTTAATAAAGAAAAAACAATTTAACTAGTTAGTAACAAGGGAGAATGGCGGGAAATATCGGGCAGACTATTGTTTATTTTGGTTTCCCGTTAATTGTTATTTTGTAATTTGTTCATACAGGGTTTTCTAGTGTTTGTTTTAACAACTTAATCAGTATATTATAAGGTGAATGGTTGGTGAATATTGTGGAGGATTGTTCTGGGTGGTTGAACTGGGAACTGATAGTTAATTGATAGGGACTAGAGGGGAAGGCCGCACTCCTTGGGGTTTCCCGCCGTTTCTTTATATTACAGATAAATTACATACTGTATTTTTATGGCTAATAGGTTAGTAACTAATGCTTTTAATTAAAAAAAATAGCAGCAAGGGTCTTCTTCACGGGTGTTTGATGGCAAAGTTCTACCATAACCATCATCATGTGAAACATAACCCTAAATTTCAATTGAAAATTACATTATTAATACATATACATTACCTCACTTTTCCTTGAACCCACACGTACAATGTTCTTCTTTTCGTTTTCCATCCTTATTAAGTTCTTAACATAAATACATATCACAGGAAATATGAAGTTTGATTACACAAGATTCAAATGAAAACAAATCGGCTTGTACACACACAAGAACGGCACACAACCTGTCACTATCACTGTAGTGGACGAGGTTAAGGTATAAAAACAATATGTATTAATTCATTTAAATAAATATCTATTATTTTATTTGATGATGTTTCAAAAACATAGGTACCGTCATCTGAACTCAGGTCAGAGCTCAGAGTAATTTTAAGGACAGAGACGCCTTATCATTGAAATCACTTGACAGGTGTCAGAATTCAACCAAGTTGAAAATGCTCATTACTCTGTACGTTACAAAACGAAACTTGCATGGAAATTATTAGGTACATAAGTGATTTTTGAAATAGATTAAGTAATTATTTTTCAACTTAAATCAGATTATATTATGTGGATTATATTCAAGAATATACCTACCTATTCAAATATTTTATAATGAAAAAACAAACCAACGCGATTTTTAAGTATAAACAGAATTTAACTTGTACCGAACAAAAAGCCGATAATTTACTTTTTCGGTTTATAACGTACAAAATATAATAATAATACGTACGTATCAGTATTTGACGTTTTAAATTAATTGAATCTAAAAACGTTATATTATATTATCTGCTAAATACTGAAAATTTAATTAGAAGAAAATCATTCAGACCATAGACTTAGAATATACATTCAGACCTTACAAGAATTAACACTTATGACAATTAATATTTATACAAGCACCCCTAAGCACCCACACAAAATTTATTCAAAATTAGTACGCGTAGAGTCCCGTTCCCACCACTGGCGTTAAGAATGGGGATCGTTATTATCATTATTATTTAAGGGTGGGGACACCAGCGAGGCCAGACGGGCGATCAGTCCTCATCCATTAGACCATTTCACCCAATTCCCCAGTACTGGGGATGGAGATCGATACTCGTTAGAGGTACGTCGCCTTCAGTCTTCGCGAACGTATCATGTTTGAATCTCCCTGAATAAGGATAAAAGAAAAACGAAATACTATAATACTTATTTATTGACGAAAAAAATAAAATAACAAAAAATTATAAATGTCAAACATGTTGAGACCGTACTAAATTTTTAATATGTAGTATCATTTAGGTCATTAATCCACGACCATCATTCAAATGCATGTATTGCTTATACATACTTTATTTCTCAAGTGGGATAATTTGTCCGACATTTGTACGGAGAAAAATTAATAAAATCAGAACATTTACATACATAAATCAAATGCTCACGCTAATTCTAAATTCTATAAAGCATACACAGGGTTACCGGATGTAAAAAAAACGAGAGATATTAATGTTTGTTAAATTTTTGATTGTATCTAAAATATTAGATAACAGGGATGTTGAATTTGTTTTAGAAATGTTTTTAAATCATTTATAAATATCTAATGGAGGCCTAAATATTATCAACTTTTGCTTAAATACGTCTAATGCCTATAAAATCTTGCATTTTATAATGCATTTTAAATTACTTTCCAAAACGCTAACACTTGTCACGTGACGTCATATGTTGTTAAACATCGTAAAAGTGATAAAATGATTCTAGTTGTCTTTAATAAAAAATGGCTTCTAAGTTTTATAAGTGTTGTACGGTGCCTATGTGTGTGTACACTGTCAAAACGCCTGAAAAATAGTTTTTACAATATGCACTGCGTACGGAAAATGGTGTATAAAAGTACGTCAACATTCTCCCGCTTCCGCTAAATAGGAAATGGTGACGTCATTTCCGTTTATTATCACGTGACCTATTTTAAATTTTGTTACATTTTATTTATAAAATATTAATTTAATCATATAAAAATAAAATATTGTATTTTTTCAGAATTCTTTCATATAAACTACCAATTAACATCAAAATTATATTTTTATATGAATACTGTCAATATCCATTATTTTAACACCTGGTAACACTGGATATTAGTTTGAACTTGAATGCTGTGTGACAAAATTAGTTGTTTCTTAAATCTATTTTTTGCGTTTGCTGCTCCTTAATCTTCTTCTATTGACGGTCACTGCTGTTTTTCTTGTTGTTTCTGTAACATTACATACATTTGAAAATTATGGCACTAAAAATCCAATTATTTAATACTAATTAGGTAAATTATTGTTGGGTTTAAAAATCATTTCTCTCAAATTGAAGTATTTATATTTGTATACTATATACTATCATCATCATCGTCGGCCTCTATCCGTCCACTGGCAGCTGAACATAGGCGTTCTTCAATGAACGCTAAGAGGGCCGATCCTGTATAACCTACATTTTTACACAACCTGAACTTTACATTTTATATAGAAAAATATATATTGTTTTCTAATGTTTGCGCGAATTTCACTCATTATAATGAAACAATATTTACGGATTTTATTGCGGTTTATTAAGATTTTTACAAGCCCGACGTTTCGGATACTTTGCAGCAACCATGGTCACGGGAAGACTCATGGTCATATGACGACATGGTCCTCCCGTGACCATGGTTGCTGTAAAGTGTCCGAAACGTTGGGCTTGTAAAAATCTTAATAAACCGCGATAAAATCCGTAAAAATTGTTTTATTAGAAAAATCTACTCAGACAATTAGTTTTTTTCTATATTTGTGTGACATTATTTTTTGGAAATTGGAGTGAGAGAATTGAGTCAAGAGGATATAGCCACAAAATAGATATGAACAGTAGGCAATCTATAAATTACATCCAATGTGTGCTTGAACAACGCACATAATATTTATGTGCGATTGAGAGACGCGTCTGTCAAAAAATGGAGGGAAAAAGAGAAGTTACTATAATTGTTCAGTGGACGGTCGTTTAAATTTAATCCACTAGCTTACTATAAAAATATGTACATACTATGTACATTAGAATGAGAATTTATCATACTTTAAAATATAATAATCGGTCATTTGGCCAATGTCGAAATTGCCACTTGAAGATATTTTTCATTATAAATTAGTAATATGAAAATATCATTAAACTTGACATATTTCAGTTATTATTGGTTTATATTTCAGTTCTTTCTGTTGTTGTTGTAAACATTATATGAAGTAATAAGTATTAATTAATACTTATTAAATTAATGTATAATATATAAATAATAAAATATACAAATATCATATATGTCACTATCACAATAGTTTTTGCACAAAAGCCAAAGTTAACAACCCTAGCGTGACCACCAAGTGAATGTATAAAAAGTGAAGTACATACATGTGAGCCTTCTGTTCATATTTATTTCGTGATATAGCTCTAATATAGATATGACCAAAGTTAAAATTAATCAAAACTAATAAATGGGGCGATAAATAACAATGATACTGATGTTCATTGATTAATGGGCAACATTTCAGAACTATATTTACATGTAAAAACTTACTTTTTGGAGACTTATTTTCCTCAGGGTTTTCCACAATTGTAACACTTTGTTTGGATACTGTTTTTGTTGATTTTGAATTAGTAGTTGTAGTTCTTTTTGGTTTACTGTCTACCTCATCTACTTCTTTATTAACATCAACTTTAAGATCGTCACTCGTTAAAGGCTTCGTCTTATCGTTTTTTATTTTGGAGTCACAACATTTATTTCTAACCGCCATTGATCTTGTACGTCTTGTGGGGACAATTTTTTTATTTTCTGTTGTAGCTTTCTTGACTTCCTCTTTCTCTTTTATTTCATTTCTTTCTTTGATTTTGTAAATTTTTATCATAGCTGGAGTGTAACCTTCCAAGCCTGGAATAGTCTCTTCTGCTTCCTTCACAGTCTTTCCGGCTATTCTTTTTTTGAAGTTGGCAATAACTTCTTTCATGGCATCTGTGGGATTCATATCTTGTAAATAATCCTTCTGTAATAATGGTGACTGCAAATTAGATTCTGAAACATCCGACGATGCATTCGATAATTTTCTTATCCTATATCTACAATTATTGTCATCGTTATCATCATCATTATTTGCATACCTTTCCTTTCGAATTATATCTTCTGGGTTACCAGCTAAAATTTCCGCCCAAGAAAACTGTTTTGCCGACCCCATGAATTTGCCGAATTTTCCAATGCTGTTTCTATGTCTTTTTACACCCTTGCGTTTTGTTAGTGGTTTCTTTTTGGATCTCAAGTTTTTCGGTGACAGTTTCTTGCCGAACATGTCATGTGGCATTAAAGATTTTTTCAATCGTGCAACTAGATCCGCATCTGATATAAAGAAGTTTCTAGACGTGCATGGTTTACGTATTCCATCTGTTGACGTGTTTAAAGTTTGTTTTAAGAGTTCTAATTTCAAATCGTTCTCAAGAGAAAATACATTTTCTCTTTCATATGCCTTTTTGATACCATTTCTAACTATAAAATCAGGTGGTGTGTTCTTTCGACCAAATTTCTTTGCATACATCTTTCTTCCTTGTGACAATGGTGCTTCAATAAAATTAACTGAGTAATCTTTGTCAAATGCAAAATTATTTCTCAACAATTCACTTCTAAACAAACTCCTGCAATATTCGTAATCAGGATTTTCTGTAAAGTCAAGACTAGTTACATAGAGAAAGTACTTTTCCAAAAACTGGGGGTAGAATTCGGTTTTAAAGCATGTTCTTAGTAACGTTTTTATGTCAGACATAAAATTCTTCTTCAACACATGTACTAGATCAGGTTCCGAGAGTACTTCAGCTGTTTTCCAAGGCAGTTTGCCTGTAAGCCAATCTAGTATGTTGTATCCGAGAGTCTCCAAGTCTGATCTTCGGGAATGAGCTCCGATATGGGAATCCCTTGAGCTGTATTCTAGTGTACCATCATGGGCTTTCCTTGCATCCATACCAAAATCTTTATGATTACCATCTGCATCTAAAAACTTCGATGCTAACCCATAATCTAATAGGTATACTTGACCGTTTGATTGTGAAAATATTGCTTCTTTTGGTATATCAAGTTCACTTGTCTCACATTTATTGTTTGTTAATTCATCGTTTTTAACACTTTTTGTTCCGAAATCATCCAATAGTTTTTGGTAAGACCTATCGGAACACACGGAACTATTCAAGTCTTCATAGTTTACGTAATTCGATAGCTGCCTAAGGTTAAATGCATGGTGTCTGTGCAATGTTCTGCTATCTTTATGAGAAAGTATTTTCCTTAGCTTATTCTTAACATTAGCCAAACGTTTCTCGTCATCAATTTCTTGGGTTTCAGTAGAAGACCTCTCTCTGAATATAAAATCTTCATCGTCATAATAATTTGAGCCCCTGGATTTGTTTGTTTTAGATTTTTTATGTTTTCTTGAAAGTAAAACTAGTTTTGTATCTTTTTGAAATGATGGGGTCGATTTGACGACAGTCTTATTGAATTTGTTACCGTCAAATCCCAGCATCAAGTTGGAACTTTTTATATCTGAATGTGTATAGCCTTGATTATGTAAATATTCTAACACATCTAGTATTTGTAAGGCAATCAAAAGCACATTTCTTAAATCTAATACTTTTGTCCTAGATATAATTTTCTGTAAATCAATATCGTAGCGAGGTAGAACAAGAAATCTGTATTTGGTATCTGTGTTTTCATCTGTAAATGATCCACTGGCGATGTATACGGGCATACCAAGACGTTTTAATTTCTTTTGCTGGCACCATTCTTTGACTGGAAAAAACAGTTGAAACTGATCATTTTTTTCAAATGTAAATAGTAAGGCTTACATTCTAAAATCCATGAATTAGTTATATTACAAAGACATAAATTACTATGTATTGTATTTTGGTCAACGTTATGGAATGATTGAATATAAAAAAATAAAATACCCATTTTATTGTGTGTACTATGTGGTACATACTATGATTTCTGTTTCATGATTTATAAATTAAAATATTTAGTTAGATAATCTAAAACTTAAAACAATAGTACACAAGTAATTATAAATACAATCTACTAAGTATGGAAAAATTTTGATTATAAAAAACTTAAAAAACTTAAGTCTTACTTTAAATGTAATCTTGTTAAGTAATACTTTGCCACCTTTTAGATAATCAACTCTTAAGCTATAATCAATGATTGACTTTTGTTTACTTATAAATATTGATTAGCTGTTGCTTACTTAAGAAGCGAACAATTGGCACAGATTTTGTAGGAGGTAGTGTCATGCTGCTTTGCAACCGGATTGGGCCGGCGCGACCGGGCTGATACCTCTCGCTCACGTAATACCGGCGTAAAGTGACAGCTACGCTGTCGCGTATAGTGCGGTTTGAGTTTCCAGTGGTCTATTGGGGAGATAGGGAAAAGGAGTGAAAGGAATTTCTATGGGCGTTGGTAGTCACAATAAGGCTCTGACTTCTGTTGCTTTCTTATTACATAACAAAAATAAACCCAAAATAATCGACTTTTTCTATGTATCATCTACTAGCTGTGACCGCGACTTTTTCCGCGTGGAATATACTTTAAAACATGACAGACATGCACACACTCGAAAACCATAATTCCTTGTGACACAGTCGGGTGAAAATATGGGTATGTAAGGTTATATAATTATATTGAGTTATTTATCTAGGAGCACGTTAGTGCCCCCGCGCCAAGTCAAGCAAAAAAGCGGCACGCCGTACCATCCTTTTCTTGAAGCAGTTCAGGCCATTTTCAGCCCCCTAAAACTTCGTTGTGGATTAAACCAGAAGTATGAACTTTGAGTAACCAAGCAGGCATTGTATAAACACAATATGTTTCAATTTCATTCAATTTGAACTAGTAGTTTAAGAGTTATAACTAGTCAGTTTCCTAACTTTGTCACTGGCTGACTCACTCCCTCACTGACCAATAGGCACTTCTAGCAGACAAGGGCCTTCAAGTTTAGAATACTATTTTTGTTTAGTGTATAAATCAGGGAAAAACTCAATAATTTTCAAGCCTTGTCGTGGTGGTGGGGCTCAGTAGCCTAAAGTGTACCCAGCACCTTGGGTGAAGCAAATAGAGCTGAAAGAGCTGCTCTACTGTCCTAACGTTGGAAGGGGTTGTTCTGTGGTGCGGGACAACACCTCTGTGGAGGTGGCGTGGATCCTGAGAGACTGACTAGCCGTCGAGGTGCCCTGTATGATCATTAGATCCGGGGCACCTCACCAAAGGCGGCATTGGTTTAAGTGGGTAGAGCTGCATCCACTTACCAGCTTTCGGACGCAACGAGTCCCACATAGCCGCGTGGGGAGACCCACTCCCCGCGGGATGCCTCAGAGCATTTCACGGCGTAAAAGAAAAAAAAAAAGTTTCTTGTATACACCAACTGCATAAATAAATTTGTAATCCCATATATTTGTATCGGATTACAAAGTTACATTTGCAGTGAATGAATCAGTGTATATGTATTTGTATTTAATTGAATGATATAGAAGTTTCAAATTTAGAATAAAATTAGGAGTTGTGTATAATTCAAGGAAAAAAGTCAAACATTTTGCAATTTCAGTCCAGTTTTCTATATACACTAACTGCATAAGTAACTTTGTAATCTCATATAAATATGTATTAAATAGGTAGATTAACTTGGCAATTGCTAAAAACAATCTAATTTAATATACTATGTATTACTTGTGAGATACATTGTGTTTTCATACCATGCCCAAGTTATACAGATTATTATGGTCACTATAAGATGCTTTTAGGCTAGCTAATTACGTTATTACTTAAGAATGAAGGCCCCTTAAGTAGGGACTGTATAAATAAACCGACTTGGTATTACATAGATCTCACAACTTTTTTTACAAGTTAGTTAGTGAGACTTTGTTTTTTTACAAGTCAAGTTTTTGGTGGCATAAAATTCATACCTTTATCAATTTGAGCTGTCCTTATTAAACAGTGCACTTCCACAAACAGGGGCCCATTTGAGTGCGGTTCTATTTTTACCACATATCTGGCATTACATTTGGACACTTCCTTGTCTGTCTCGTCCGATGCTAAATATATCCTTCCAAAGCTGCCTCTGCCTGTAATATGAAATAAATCTAACTTTGAATTAACTCTCAGATATATTTATGACTAAATACACAATAATATATGCATAACAAAAACAAAATAAAATTAAAAATAAACTGTGGATAACTATATTACTGAAAGTAATTTATTCCAAGCAAGCTTTTTGTATTATATAAATTTGACTCTTTATCATCATCATCAATCTCTATCCGTCCACTGCTGCACATAGGCCTCCTTCAATGAACGACCAGACGGCCGATTCCTTGCCACTCGGATCCAACCTTAGCATAAATCATAGTATAGCCTAATTATCAATTCACTAGTAAATGAAATAATACCATATTACTACTGATGTGATAACAGAATATTACTTTTTGATAATGCACCTAGCTTTGCAATTATAATTAAGCCACAAATTTTCCTCTATTTTATTAAAGATGTGTTCATTTATTATTAGAAATGCCCATTGTTACAGAATATTATACACATAGTTATTTCATATTCTGATGAGCAAATTCATGTTCTTATCATAGATTTGAGAAATGTTTTTGTTAATGGCACAAATAATTTCTTAAAAAGGTCCAAATGATTCTATTTACAAGGATTCAACATTAATTTAAGCACAGTTACGATGATTTGTTTTTAATAATTGTTATAAATGTATTTTTTTTAATGATGCCATAACTTCCAGTGCAACAAATTAAGTTTTCAAGGTAATAAATTATTACATAATTAAGTGCTTTATCTTGATGGAGTGGATAGGATTCAAGTGCTAAAAGTAAAATATGTATAGGAAATGTATTTGAGTTTTTTTAAACCTAATGTTACTTTTATATAACAAGCCATATTAATATATGTCTTGGCCTTAACAGTTTATGTACAAGTTAGCAGGAGTAAATAACATACTTCATGATACCAGGTAAATTTGGTCTTAGTTAGGTTATTCTAAGGAACAATGGTTATTCTAAGAAATAAGGATCACATCTAAGTGTAAATACAATGTAAAACAATATTACATATTGTTTATTGTGTGTATCATCACATAACATTTAATAGTATCTTTATTTGTCTAAAAGGCTCAGTTTTTATAATAATAATATCTATGAATGCTTTTACACCATGTCAATCTGGTCAGGTAAGTTCTGGTCAGAAAACTTTTTGTTCCCTGGCGGGATTCGAACCCGCTACCTCTGGCTTGAGCGCCAACGCGCTAACCCTTGAGCCACAGAGGTTGTCAATATTTTATATTATGTTAAAATAAATCTCTCCTTCCATAAAATGGAACTTGATAGAATAATAGGATACTTCTTATTTACATATTATGATTAAGCAAAGTAGAGAATGTAAAATAAAACTATTGCTAAATCCTAAATTAACAGTTTTAATTAAATATTCAGATACTAAGTGAAACTATAAATATTTAGGGGCTTGTAAGGCAATGTAATTTTAACAGCTTTATTCCTAAATGTATAAGAATAATATGATGAATACTGTAAAGTTGTGTCAGTCAACTAAAAGAAAGTAATTCAAATAACAAAGTGAAAAATCCAAAATACTATCATTGCCATTAATTTTACTTTTGTTACGATTTTAATATTTAAGGACAGTCAAGCTTACACTAATATATTTGGGAAATATGTTTCTACCGTTCTATTCTTAAAATTATTAAAAACAAAAGATTTACCAATAGGCTTTCCAAGGCGCCATTTCTTTTGCAAGACATCCGTGAAAATTATACCAGGTGGTAAAGCCTCATCGTCGAAGAAGCTCACGTCGCAACTAGGTGTTTCCTCTACCTTCTTTTTTTTTAATGCTAGACATACATCTGTTTCGTTTATTCGCCGGGGCATGGTAATAAATTATGTTCAGAAGTTCATTGATCTTCCGTGTAATTCTCTAAAATGTTACGTTATCAAACGAATGAGATGTTTTTGTAACAAAAATTTAATTTACTCGTAATTAATGTGCAATTATTTAACTACAAGCACAATGTAATAGTTAGATACACTGTTTTTTTAAGAATCTAAAGTTATTGAATACTTATTTCTTACCTATATTTGCAGAAATGTTGTGATTACGCAGATATCTATATAAAATTTGAATAAGAATACAAATTAAGTAGCTGAAATCGTTAGTAATGGCTCTAATACTCGTTCCTTACATGTAAGAAACAATATTTATGATTTACCTAACGTCTATGATTGTTTTACTCAAAATATCGCCATGTTGTTAGAAATCAACCGATCAATTTAATGCTGCCATATAAAATATGAATATTTTGACAGCAATTATTGTAACTAGTAATATTATTTATTTATTTGGATAAACATGGATGTTTTTTAAACACAATAAACGTAATTAAATTCAAGTTTTTCCTTTTATTTTAACCTTATCGCAAATAAATCGATTTAGACATTATTTCATTTTACTTCTATGTTTACTACAACGTCATATTTTTATGTAGACATTTGCACCTTTTTGGAAAGCTAATGAGATAAGGAAGTTATTTAGAATATTTGTACGCATTGTATCATACATTTTTTTAAAGAAAATCACCTGTTTTTAAGAAAAATATGAATTTTTCTTAAAAGAAAATTCTGTTTCATGTCTCATAATGAAAAATTCTCGCTTAGTTTGTCCCTATTTATTCCTTAAAAATATTATTTGACTCATTGACGGTTAAAATACATAAAAAAAATCACTAAAAAGACAAACATTTTTAAAAATACGTCATGTCAAAGTCAAAAAGTCGAAAAAAAAGAAAAAAAATTCGAAATTTCAATAACTTTGTAAATATCAACTTTCGGATAGGGGATGCCAAGAAAAATATTACTGTAAATGAGGTCTACTTTCTGTCTTTCAAAGGAATGTATCGAATTTCAGGTCACCCTGTATATATGTAGGTAATAAAAATATTATTATTATTAGATTAAAATTAATAAAATATTATTATTATTACGTAAATAACCGTTTATCACAGCCGTTTATTCGTTTCGATTCGAGTTTGTTTATTAGTATGCTTGGGTTAAATTGAAAATGTGTGTAGGTATTTTTATTTCTATAAATTGTATTTGGTATGTATCTCTACATTTACATTCTTTATAAATAAATCTTGAAAATAGCACAAGAGTGAGTGTTTATAATCACTACAAAATAATTTACACGATCTTATAACTCGTCATTATTCGTCAACTGATATCTCATCATTTGACGGCTGACGCTATCGGTGTATATTAAAATTTAAAATACATTTCGTATTTTACGTTTAGTAAAATACATTATCGGTATGAAAGAATACATTACACATTAGTAGTTATTTATCATTTTTAGTTGGCCACATTAATATACTTAACGTACAGCTTGGCAAAAAAGAGTATGACGTGGTGACAGGTGGAACTAAATATTTTACTAAATGAAAACCTATGATGTTGACAATACTTGGCCGACAAATACTAGATTTTGAGTAAAGCTTAGTGTTTCACATTTATTTTTAACAATTTGATTAAATTATCTTACTGATTTTCCATATTATGATGAGACCTAAGTGAAAGTGGCGCCCTCATTTTTTCCATACTCTTTTTTGTCAAGCTGTAATTTACTATGTGACCTTACGTTTGTAGTCTCTAAAATTGTAATTGTTTTTTATTAAACTTTAAAGTTATTTCTACTTTATTCATAACTTACATTTCAAAATGTCAAAATGCTGATAATGTGGCTAACTGACGGATAAAGATATTATAAGAGGTAGTGCTATGCTGCTTTGCAACCGAATTTTGCTGGCACTACCGGGGTGGTATCTCCCGCTCACATAACACATGTGTCAAGTGACAGCCATGCTACCTGTACCTCTACCATGAGTTTTTGTTACAAGCGCACACCAATAGAATGTAATCACTACGTTTAAGCGCACATGGTTTAACTATAAACCTATACCATACCTTATTTTTCTATTCGTTTTGCTATTTTACGTTAACTACTATAGTGATGTCATGTGCGCTTGTAACAAAAACTCATGGTAGAAGTACAGGAGTCTTATTCGAGCTCCACAAGGGTGTCAGTAGTCACCATCTCTTTGGTCACCATTGGACTCTGACTGCTGGTTGCCTCCTTGTAGCATAAAAAATATAGCATTTCATTCTCTATCACGCAGCTATTATAATTCTACAGGAGTAATCATATAATTATTATTATCCGTTTACTAATGTAATCGTCCTAATAATATATAAAGTGCAAAAAGTTGTAAGAATATTTATATTATGGTTTCGTTAATTGTTCCCATTAAACCCATTAGTTTGATGCAATTTTAACGAATCAGAGGCCTTAGACAAAGTAACATTAAAAAAACGATAACGAAGTTCGAAAAGAATAAAATGTATGGGATTGACATAGGCCATCGTCAATTATGTCACTCGTTATCGTTATCGCAAGTTGGTAGACAATGTTAAAATTCGTATCAAAATCATAAACTGTCAATTGGTTATCGAACAATTATTATGTCAAACATATGTTATTTTATTATTGATAAAGATTCGTTATCCGTGGGCGTGGGCTATGGAGGGCAACATTTTCACTATTTTTATGAGTTATAGTGTGTATGAGGTCTATCCACTCCTGTGGGGCACTATTTTAGAGACTATTTTTTTTAATGGCGCAACTGTGACGCTATATCTGGGTGGTCTCGCGCTATATCGACGCGTGTACTTAAAATGACCATATCTTTATAGTTTTATATGGGAGCTGTATATAAAACTTATGTCCTTAAAATCGTAATGAAACAAGCTAGCGTCAAAGTATGGGTTTTGTTAATTTTGTGTTTGTAATGTGCTAGTAATTGTAATTTGAAATCAGGACGAGCGAGTTTTTTCCAGTTTATTGCACAGAAGTCGTTTTATAGATATTAATTTTAATATTTGGTCCGATTTGACACTTCTTGTCGAAGTTTGTTGACACTTGACAGTTGTTGTCGTTGCACTGTCACGATCTTTGATTGATCATTGGCTAGAAAATTATTATCGTTATCTCAAAGACGATAACGAATTTCGGCTACAAAGCGATGTCACTTTGTCTACAGGCCCAGAAATATACTATTAAAATAATGGCTGTCACTGACAGCCATTATTTTAATACAAACGAATACATAGGCTCCACTAAAAGTATCGGGAATGGAATATTTCCACTGTTCCTGTCATATTAAAATCTTTTTAATTGAAAACTCCTTGGTTTTAAAAATCGAATACCATTTATTTATTTAAAAACAGATTCTCGGTCTTGTCACAAGGTCTTGTCGAACTTGTTTAGTCGTTTAGAAAATGGAATTGACTCGAGAAAATTCTAGTGCGATGATATATTATGACTTTCGAAGTGGTTTAACACAAAAACAGTGTGTTGACCGGATGATTTCCGCATTTGGTGATGAAGCCCCATCCTAAGCCACAATTTGTCGCTGGTTTGCTGAATTTCAACGTGGACGTGTCAAGCTCAGTGATGATCCCCGTCAAGGTCGTCCAAAAACTGCAGTTACCCAAGAAAACGTTGATGCTGTGCGTAAGCTGATTGAGGAAGATCGACATGTGACATACCGCGAAATTCAGGCAAGTTTAGACATTGGCATGAGTCAAATACAAATAATTTTGCATGAACAATTAGGTGTAAAAAAGTTGTTTTCCCGCTGGATACCGCATTTGCTCTGTGAAGAGCAAAAAGCGGCTCGCGTTACTTGGTGCGTCAGAACTCTCGAAAGATTCCACGCAGGATCCTCAAATGCTGTATGCCGTATCGGGTGACGAATGCTGGATATACGCGTACGAACCCGAAACAAAAAACCAGTCACGAGTTTGGGTGTTCGAAAATGAGTTAAAGCCAACAAAAATTGTTCGTTCAAGGAGTGTTGCAAAAAAATGGTGGCCACGTTTGTCTCTAAAACCGGCCATGTTGCGACTATTCCTCTTGAGGGACAAAGAACGGTTAATGCAGAATGGTATGCTAGCATTTGTTTGCCACAGGTCGTTTCTGAACTCCGTAAAGAGAACTGCAACCACCGCATCATCCTCCATCACGACAATACGAGTTCTCACACCGCGCACAGAACAAAAGAGTTTTTAGAGCAAGAAAACATAGAATTATTAGACCATCCGCCGTACAGCCCCGACCTAAGCCCTAATGATTTCTATACTTTCCCTAAAATAAAGAATAAATTGCGTGGTCAAAGATTTTCATCGCCTGAAGAAGCTGTGGACGCCTACAAAACGGCCATTTTGGAGACCCCAACTTCCGAATGGAATGGTTGCTTCAATGATTGGTTCCATCGTATGGAAAAATGTGTCAAATTTCGCGGAGAATACTTCGAAAAGCAATAAATACATTTTTAAATAGTAATGTTGTGTTCCTTCCTTGATTCCCGAAATTTTCAGTGCTGCCTTCGTACACGCAGACAGCCTATCAGCGTGTATTCGTTTGTTTAGAACAATGATCAATATTTAAAACATATACACTTAAATGTCGAAAAAATAAAAAAAATATGATGACTGGGATGTCTGGGAAGTGTCATTGCACGCGGTCGTGTTTTTTTGGTTTTCCGTAAAATAATTGTTATTTTGTGTTTTGTTTATTCGGAGCAGTTTCCTATAGCGTTTGTTTTAAAAACTTATCTGTATAATATCATAGTATAAACTAAACAAAGTCATAACACTGTGATATATATGAATACTGTGATTGGTTGGTGAATTCTGGAGCGGTTTTCTATATTAGGACTGTTCTGGGTGGTTTTCTATAGTGTTTGTTTTAAAAACTTAATCTGTGTGATATAAAGGTAATGTGATTGGTTGGCGCATATTGTGGTGGACTGTTCTGTGTGATAGAACGGGAAGTGAAAGTTGATTGATGGGGACTAGAGGGGTGGAGCCTCGCTCCTTGAGATTTCCCGCCGTTTCTCTAAAGCACAGACAAAATATTGTTAACACGACAGACTTGGCAGCATGCCCTCTGGTCTTAGCCGGTTCCAACAGGAACAAAACCTCAGAATAATTAGTAATAGTACAATAGGGATGTTGACAGTATTCATATAAAAATATAATTTTGATGTTAATTGGTAGTTTCTATGATAGAACTTGAAAAAATACAATATTTTCCCTTATTTTCTTTTTAAATAATGAAAAAACAAAATTTAAAATAGGTCACGTGGTAATAAACGGAAATGACGTCATCTGTTCCTATTTAGCGGAAGCGGAAGAATATTGACGTACTTTTATACACCCTTTTCCGTACGCAGTACATATTGTAAAACTAATTTTCAGGCGTTTTGACAGTTTACACACACATAGGTACCGTACAACTATTATAAAACTTAGAAGCCATTTTTTATTAACGACAACTAGAATTATTTTATCATTTTTACGATGTTTAACAAACAACATATGACGTCACGAGACAAGCGTTTTGGAGCGAAATTTAAAATGCATTATAAAATGCAAGATTTTATAGGCATTAGACGTATTTAAGCAAAAGTAAATAATATTTAGGTCTCTATTAGATATTTATAAATGATCTATAAACATTTATGAAAAAAGTCAACATCCCTATTATAGTTCCGAGTAGTACAAGTACAGAAGATTCACTCGATAACATGATTTAAACCAATAGCGACTCTGGCAACAAATACAATAAAGTTCAATTCAGGCCGAGCGACGGCTGCTCACCTGCTCAGATATTCACCTACAAGGTATTCTCTTTCCACCGCGTATATCTTGCCTTTTCTAATCGAGCTAGGGCTGCCTTCGTTTAAAGAATAAAATCATCATCATATTATAAAGCTTGCATGGTACAATTATTGAAATGTTGAAAGAATATTTTTAGGGTTCCGTAGCCAAATGGCAAAAAACGGAACCCTTATAGATTTGTCATGTCTGTGTGTCTGTCTGTCTGTCCGTCTGTCTGTCCATCCGTATGTCACAGCCACTTTCTTCCAAAACTATAAGAGCTATACTGTTGATACTTGGTAAGTAGATACTTGGTAAGTATTCTGTGATCCGCATTAAGATTTTGACACAAAGAAGAAAAAAAAAAAATTTTGGGGGGAAATACTTAGAACTAAAACTCAAAAATTTTTTTTCATCAAACCTGGATCTATGGATAGGTCTTCAAAAATGATATTGAGGTTTGTAGTACCATTTTATTCTAAACTGAACAGTTTGCGCGAGAGACACTTACAAAGTGGAAAAATGTGTGTCCCCCCCATGTAACTTCTAAAATAAGAGAATGATAAAACTAAAAAAAATATATGATGTACATTACCATGCAAATTTCACCGAAAATTAGTTTGAACAAGATCTAGTAAGTAATTTTTTTTATACGTCATAAATCGTAAATCGCAATTTACCTTTCATTCAATCAAATCAAATATTTATATATTAGAGAGAAAAACATTTAATTCCATAAATATAAACCTTGTCTAAGTGCCTAATGTTGTACCTAGGTAACATTGAAAATGTTTAGAAAATGAAAAACGGCTTAATGTAGAAAGTTGCCAATACTTTTATTGTTTTTCGAAGTAGTATCCGTTTCTTTCTACACATCGTCGCATTCGATGGAATCACTGAGAAAAGCAGTGGGCCCATTCTTCCTTAGGAGTCTCTTCTATGGCATTTTCGTACGCTTTCACCGCATCTTCAGGGCTCGTAAAGCGAATATCTCGAATTTTATCTTTAGTTCTTGGAAATAAATGAAAGTCGCAGGGCGCCAGGTCAGGACTGTAAGGCGGATGACTCATTATCTCGACACATGCCATAGTCAAATATTCAAAAGTCCGTTTTGCGGAGTGCGCTGAAGCATTGTCGTGGTGAAGGAGGATCCTGCTTCGAGGGCGCTGCTGTCGAATTTTTTCCAAGACAACAGACAAACAGCGATTTACATACCAGTCAGCAGTAACTGTCCTTCCATCTTCTAGCACAACTGTCGCGAAATGACCTTTCCGACCAAAGAATGAGGCAATCATCTTTTTTCCTTGACTTCTTCCTTTCTTTACCTTAGTTGGCCGATCCTCGAAAGGAAACACCCACTGAGCTAATTGTCTTTTGGTTTCGGGTTCGTAGAAATATATCCAGCTTTCATCACCTGTGATGATGTCAAATACAGCATTTGAGTTACCGCCGTTGAACTTATCTAACATTTGGCAACACCAGTCCATGCGGAGGCGTTTCTGGTGGTCGGTTAAAGTATGGGGAATCCATCTGGTACAAAGCTTCCTGACGCCTAAATGTTCGTGTAATATTTTTTGAACTTGACTCATACCAATGCTTAGGCTTGCCCGTATCTGCTGATAGGTCATTCTCTTATTTTCCTCTATCATGCGTCGCACAGCACTGTGTTATCTTCAGTAGTCGCTGTTAAAGGACGTCCCTCACGCGGATCATCACTAAGATTGCTACGTCCACGCTTAAACTCGTTAAACCAATTGTAAATAGTGGCACGAGATGGGCCTTCATTAAAAAATGCTAATCGCAGCCTATCATAGCTTTGTTGTTGAGTAAGCCCACAACGAAAGTCATAATAAATCATTGACCGAAAATTTTCTCGAGTTATGTTAATTTTCATGTGTAACAAGAGTTTTAGATTTGCCGCCAATTCACAAAAACAAATGACAAATGAATGCAATATACTACATTAGGTTACCAAAGAGTTCTAAAATTGAAATTCAAAAAACGTTTTCATTTTCAATGTTTCTAACTGGCCAGTACTAAACATTTTCAGTGTTACCCACGTATATTATGTAAAGGTACGGAACCCGCTGGCGAAGCTGCGGTCAACAGCTAGTAATATATAATTTGCCAAATATTTCTCGAAGGAGAGAAATACTTGCTAATATTACGAGAAAAGTCTTTGATTACAAGGAGAAAAGTGAGAAAAGTATTTGTTTGTCCTTCCATGACACATAAACGACTCGACAGATTTTCGTTCAGTCGTTACAGTATCGTTACAGTAGCCTAGAGTGAGCCCAGCACCTTGGGCGAAGCGAATTGAGCCGAGGGGGCTCTTTCTACCCTTCTTATAAGAAGAGGGGACAAAAGAGCAGGGGGCAATGGGCGAGAACGGGAACCTTTCCCCATTGTACTGTCCCGACGTTGGGTGGGGTTTTTCTGTGGTGCGGGACAACTGTGGAGGTGGTGTCGGTCTCCTGAGGGAATGACTAGCCGTCGAGGTGCCCTGTTTGCTCAACAGATCCGGAGCACCTCACCAAAGGCGGAATTGGTGGAACTCACTGGGTTTTAGTGGGTAGAGCTGTGTCCACTTACCAGCTTTCGGGCGCAGCGAGTCCCACATACCCGCCTGGGGAGACCCACTCCTCCGCGGGATGCCTCAGAAGTCAGAGCATTTACCGGCGTTAAAGAAATAAAAAAAAGGTCCCCAAACTAGGCTAAGCGTATCTTGGCGAACCATACATTATTTGTATTTAAAACTGCATTTGATACTGAAATTAAAAAGTTATTGAAATTGAGTAGGTATAGTAATGATCTGTTCTGTAATAATAATTTACCTAAATAAATTTTCGTCTGTTCTCTCTATTCTATTCTATCTAGATTCTAGTCAGCCCTTAGAGTATACATATCCGTGCGCGCGTCACAAGTATGAACTGTAAGTACAGGTATGAACATAGATCTTGAAACGCTCAATCAGTGTCAAAACAATACGCGTCTCGTTGAGTACTCGAGCGATAATACACGTATTTTTATGTTAAAATGGTGAAATGTGTAGTGCCAACTTGTAAAAATGATTCCCGGAAGCAAAATAAAAGTAACAGTAACATTTCTTTTCATCGGTAAGTAGTATTTAATTAGTAATTTACTTCTTTTAGCAGAATTTAGAAATGTCTTATAGGGGGATGCGGGAGACGCGAGGCGGGTTACCGCAGCGCGCTGTCAGCGGCCATTTTGTCGTAGTGTTGTACGGCAGGCATTATCGGATATGGTATTTTATTTTCATCATCATCATCATCATCATGTAATGTCATTTTAAATATAGTTACTGAATATTTTCACCATATTATCTAGTGACTAAATAATGTACCAACACGTAAGTGCCATATTGTATACTATTATTTATTAATGATACATACCTACTTACTATATTTTTTTGTCAGGTTTCCGAAAAGCAGCGGAGTAATAGATTCTTGGGTCAAAGCCATAAATAGACCCAATTGGGTGCCGAATATTGGAAGTTTTGTCTGCTCGATTCATTTTGATCCTTCATCTATATTGGAAACTAAGAAAGGACTTCGCAAATTAGCTCAAGACGCAGTTCCAGAACTTTACCTTGAGGTAAAATTATGGATGCACCATGTTTTTTTCTAGCCTAAATATAATATAATAAAATAAAGCTCATAAATATGTATTCATAAAATAATGTGTTAATGTGTATCCTTGATGGTGGATCTAATAATAAATAAATAAATAAATAGCCTGGATGGGACATGGATCATTTTTATATTAATATACTAGCTCTCCTGATTGGTTTCACTCACTATATTTTTAGATAAGCTTTAAAAAATAATTTATTTCATATTTTTATCTATAAAATGCGAGTGTGAGTGAGTGCGAGTAATTTCTAATTAACAACGCTTTAGATGCATAAAAGTAGGTATTTATAAATATCTACTTATAGGTATAATAAAATCTTTTTTTGAACGATTGTCACTCTTTCTCCGAAACAGCTGGACCGTTATTGATCAGCCTTTCAGTGGTAGATGGCTAATATTATAAATAGTCGAATATGATTCTTTAATTAGGGTTCCACGGAAAAATAATAAGACATTTAAAAAATTTCCTACTCCTCCTGAATTCTTCTGATTAAATTCGTTGCGGGTCCCAAGGCAGTTTTAACGTATCCCTCGGGTTCCCTGATATCGTATCAAAGGGTCATTTAGTGGTTACCTCTGTCGATCCTGGCTATACAGGAGTAGCAGCGGTGGGAACGAGTGGTGGGCCTAGCCCGATTTAAAAGACATTTAAAATATTAAACAAATTATTGATTTCTTAACCTCGAAACATTCAATATCTGTGAAAACAATATTGTTATGTCATTGGTTTTATTTTAGGTTAAGCCAAGTATATCAAGTGACCCAGTACAGTCAGCATCTGAAGATGTGGCTCCAGACCCACCGTCTGCGCTTGAAGAAGTTACTGCAGCCCCACGTGACACTCCACGAATACGTATGCTTAAACGTCGACTCAAAAACGTACATGAGATCGCAAAACGGCGACGACTGCGGTGCAACGCGTTATATACTAAAATAAATCGTTTAAAGAAAAAAAATGAGTCTTTAACGAAGGCGTTAACAGAGCTTCGGGAAAATTTATTGATCTCTCAAGAGCACGTCAACATCTTTGAAATGTGTAGAGCCGCTGCAGCTCATTTTTACAAGCCTGCATGAACATAATATATTTTAACAACCGCCATGTAGTAATCATTTGGTTCATTTGATGCGTGCGTCGTGCTGTGGTGCAAAAATATGTAGACAAGACTATGACAAGAATAATATGTAGACGTAAATGTTATATTAAAGAAACAAAATGACAAGTTTTAATAAATTCAGTGCCGGTTTTACCCCTTGGACGAGATTTCTGCGGCGCCCTCTAATTGCAATTTAAAGAAAAATAGTTGCCCATGCAGAAAAAGGCAAAGGATATAATGAAACAACAACTATTATTTAAAGAAATAACCATTTAATAAAAAATAAACTAATATACTTTTCTAGCCTTTCTATCTGCGAACTCTTTTATTAGGTTATCAAAGTCGATGTTTTCAGCAATTTAATTTTTAATTACCAGTGTCAATCTAGATTGAGATATTGTCAATAGCAGATAGGTTTTTATTAGCTTAAGCTTAGAAAAACTATTCTCCCCACTATTAACCCTTACAGATCGTCGTATCCTACGAATAAAGGCGTAATTACAAATGAGCAACTTTTCAGGAGGAGGTTTTTTGTGTTTTATTTAAATACTAATTGACAGTTTTGAAATGTTAACATTTAATACATATGTAAAGACTTCTAGGTTTATTATTAAATTGATTATCAGGCTTATAGTCCCATATTTATAGTAAATTTGTCCCTTAAATCTTTATTCGCGGGAATATAAAAGGTAATATTAGACATAATTGACATTATGCCCTTTTTCTTCGGAATATGCAGGGTCGTAATAGCACTAAGGGCTTTTCTAATATATATCTAAGAAACATCTTTAAGATTTTTAAGACTTTAGTAGTATGGTATAGTATGTATGTACCGGAAACTTTGAGTTTTAATGTGATCCACTTCCCACAGATAGATTTATATCAGAGATTTTATTTTTTTCCTGTTATTATTATTATTATTAATAATAATAATAATAGAAATTTATTAAGGAATATTATACACCGTTACACAATATACTTAATCTAATACAACCTTAAACGGCCCATATAAAAACAGTAGTTAGGTTAAAAATAAATAGAAAAAACAATAAACATGGTTACAATAATAAAATTGTCAATTTGGACATAAAATACCCTTAATATATGCGCCGGAAATGCACAACAGTGTAATATAATTCCTCAAACGGTAACCACTCAGTTGTGTGATTGTGTTTTCCGAAGAAACCGCAATCCTGATGTTATGTGGTACCTGATAAATCTAAATCTAATGTTGTTGAGACAGATGGACAACCAACATTATACATATTATTTAATACAGTTATTATAAAAAGTGTCTTAATAATTATTTATACGTAAGTCAGTGACAATTTGTAATTCGAACGAATATAAATGGTCTACGCGGCTACATGTATTGTGATTTGTGATGGCATCCCTACGGTGCTCACGTAACTCAGTCCCATTGCGTCCGCCGTCCCTCGCGACCACAGAGTACATTGTAACGTATAGGAACTCGCGACGCAAGCGAACTTCACACCATACGGATAAGACTTAGAAATACGAATAGAACATGCAGTACCTTCTACCTACTTACCACTGAGACTGCGTGTGCTTAGGGTTTACTATAATATAATAAGTTTAAATTGGAAATGAAATGGTATAAGTAGGTGAAGAAATGAAGAATAACATAAATACAAGTAAGTAAAGAGTAATAATGCCATTGTGTTTATTTCATATCAATACTTTTTATCTATTTGCTATATTAATTTTCACTAGCGAATTTATTACAATATATATTATAAATAATATATATATTATATAAAATTTATTACATCTCCTGTGACCGCCCATGGGAACTCGTTGAGGAGGTTCTTGCCGAGACGCACTCCTATGTCTCGGAAAGGAGGGATCTTGTCGAGTACCTTAACGTTGGGCGGGATCCCACGGGTTCACCGAATCCCTCCTCTCGGGGGTGAGGGGAGGATCTGGTGCCACCGCGGGCAACGAAAATGGGTGCGTAGGAAGCGCTACTTAATGCGCCTTCAATAACGCCCCTGTGCTTCTGGCCAGCTTGTCGCTGAGGTGATTCTGGAGATAGGGGACCCTCAAAAAGCGGCTGAAGGCGCTTGAAGGTGGTTTATTGGGAAGATCATTCCCTAGTCCGAGTCCCCATATAGGTCTAGGAGCCTTAAATAAAATAATAAAAATAAAAAAGCCTTATATTTCTTACTAAAAATTATTTTACAAAAAAAAAACATGCTTACTATTTATTACTACTTATATTAATACTATAAATTTTAACACAAACTTATTTAACTAACAAGAACCCCTCGTTAATGGAGGGTCAAGGCCTCCTCTAGAGATTTCCAATTTTCTTTATTTTTTGCTGTGTTCTTCCACTGTTTGGCAGCAACTCTTATTATGTCATCTGTCCACCGGGCAGTTGGTCTACCTCTCTTTAAGTCTTTTGAGTGAGTCCATCGGTTATCTGCCAGCCGAGCTATATGTCCAGCCCAGCGCCACTTTAATTTCTTACAGTGACACAGAGCATCAGTAAGTAGGAGCCTTTAAATACCCGAGGTAAATCTGGATCATGCGAAAGAATTAAACTGCATAAAAAAGAACAGCCCGGTTCTTTATTACCAGCAATAGGAAAGTTATTAAAAGAACTAGGAGATGGGACAGTGAAAATAAAACCAGGACTATCTAAAACGATAGACGAGCCGGGTAAACGATGGGACTCCCAACTATTGAAGTTTTGGATGCAGCTCCATGCTACAGTGGCTCACTTAAACGAGATTTAAGAACCTTGTTACTGATAAATATGGGTGTAAAAAAAATCATTTGAATAAAATTATTTGAATTTGAATTAAAACTTTCATTCGTTTCATAAAAATATTCATTCGCATTTTCAATTAGCTGATTTTCTGATACAGATAACAGAGCTAGTGTGATCTAAAATTTGGAAAGCCGTGACATTGACGGTATCAGCAGATAAGTTTGGAAGTAAAGTTTCATATTCAGTAGGTAAAAGCCATTCGGATAGACTGTAATATATTCAGATTTGGATCTATAGGCATAGATTATAGGCTGTAAACTTGACACTCCATCATCATAATAATCAGTAGTAGTAATTTCGCATCCTCAGCAAGTAAAATACTTTCAGGTGTGGAATGAATCTTTCGTTCTGCTTCGTCAGGAACAACTATATCATCTCCTTCAAATCTACGTTTTATTGAAAGTTCAGGTATTTGTTTTGAGTTTTCAGGTGATCATATATTTACAGGAACTTCTAATATTGGAAGAGAAATCTCATTATATTATATCTCTGCAAATGGTATGCTACATTTCATGATTGCATTACATCTTTTTCTGTAGAATAAATTATTTCACCTTCTTTCTTCAAACAAACACCAAGAAATCTAATATGTATATATATATATATATATATATATATATATATATATATATATATATATATATATATGTATATTATAATACGTTGTTCGGTCAAATATTTAACGAATATTATTTAACTGAATGCAACTATTATAATATACGTTTATCAAGCACTATGTTCTTAAGGTTCACGATTTCTTCCCGATTTTTTTGTTCGATACTTCTGGTCATAAGATGGGTAAAATGGCTAAATTTGCATTTACTACGTATACTTACACTACTAAGATCATTTGTTAAATGTTCCGCATTTTGTTGCCTATTGGCGCCGGGGAATATAGTTTTATGGTAGCTGAAAATAAATTTATATTTTTTATAAAAACGTTACGTCATAATTTTTTACCAAAGACGTCTTTCCCTATGTTAAAAAGCCACATCCGCCACAAGGGCATCTTATTAGAAGTTTGAAAACCTAGTCTTAAAATATGTTTTCATCATTTATTTTATATTATCTGGGATCATTAATATGAGAACAGTATAATATGGTAGCAAGTTCATACTTACAAATTGTAATAAGAACCGAAAAATCAATAAATAAAAAGTGTACCTAGAATAAGGACACAAAAGCAATTAGGGCTCCACCTCTCTTATTATAACCAATTTGACAAATCCATGGTATAAAGCCACTAAAGCAATAGTGGCCCTTTTCGACGGAGTTAAGCAAAACACACTGAGTGCTGCACTGAATAACAAATGAATCAATTTATTTAACCATTTTGACTAAACAATTACTGCTTAATCTTAATAACATACGATATTACTGGCATATTATTTATTTTTATCAATTGTATATACATAACATAAAATAGTCATTGAATATATTGGTAAAATAACTGAATTTTTAACACTAGAATGTGTAACTTATTTGTACTTACTTTGTCTGTTATTTTTTAAAGTTTTACGGGTTAATTTGGTTTTAGATACTGCCATGTCTACCAATTGGTATCCTAGTTCATTAATTTCGCTTTGTTTTGCGTTAATATTTAAGTGGTGCGAGCGAAATTACAATACGTACGCACAACACGCTCACACGGCGAAAAGTGGAGGTATGGCGAGTTGCGACCCGCTCCGCCTCCTGAAACACTCCTAGAAAATAGTCACCATGGCCATTGTGGCCGTTTTCAACGGACGATTCGAGCGTCAACAATTGTGGCTTATTTTAAAAGGTTTTTTTCTTGCTGATAAAATTAGTTTTTTCGTGGTTTTTTGAATGAAAGTTATGTAAAATAGAAGTGTAGATTTCAAATCAGCAATAATAATAAAAAGCCACTGTGGCTTTTGGGGCTCTTTTCGTAGGATACGACGAGATATAATATGTAACGGTATTGGATTAAACGTGCGATATACATAGTCCTTATTATTCTCAATACTATTCGTACATTTGAATACATTGACGATCGCCGTCCAAACAAATACACTAGTAACCACATTCTGAACAGAAAAAAGAAAGATTTCAGTCTTACGAGTTCGTCACACAACATACAACCAACAACCAACAACCATCTATAACTGATTTAGAGTCTACAGTTAGTTTTAATTGGAGATTAGCACAAAGTTGGTAAGGTCGGCTCTGATTCCGGAATCTGGTTTTATAAAAACAACTAAGATTCCGAGTAGGTTCTCATTTAACTATTCAAATCTTTCATTGACTGATATTCGCATCGCAGGGAGTTCACCAGCTTGACGCTAAACAAATCATATTCCTGTTGTGGCTCTAAGCATAGGTTCAATTTCTAGTTCTTCAGCCAATTCCTTTGCAGTTAAAATGGTGATTTTAATTTTTTTTTTTTTTTTTTTTATGTTAGTAGGATAGGCAAACTGGCAAACGTGCCATCTGACGGTAAGTGGTCGACGTCGCCCATGAACATCAATTAGTTTACCTGGAACGAGCCCAGGCAACTTATCTATGTGTTGCCTATCCTGAGACATAAGATGTTAAGTCTCGGTGCCAGTAATTACACTGCCTGTCTTGCCCTTCTCTCCGAAACACAGCAAAGCTGTTTCACGGGAGAAACAAGCAAGATGGTGGTACCCATGCAGCCGGGAGCGCGGCACAGCGCTTCCCTCCCACCGGTAAAATCTGTATTTCTATATTGGGTAAGCAGTAGTAATCTTGGCCCCCTCTCAATCATTGGCCTTTTGTAAGTAAAATCAATATAATATTATGAGTTGCATTACGATAAGACATACGAAAAAAATATATATCTTTCTCTGTTGATAACACTCTTAAACGTAAATAATAGTTTTCAAATTCAACGGCTATCAACACTTACAAAAAAATACTTTCCTAGTGACTACAAGAAGTGTGCGGTTTACTACGAAAATTGTAAGAAGTAAGTATTTTTACATTATTATTTTACTATTTAGTTGCTATTCAAATGGCGCGATATGCGCTTAGTTAATTAATTACTATTCAATTTCGGCTTACATAGCATAATTCTGCAAAAACTCTCAGGATAATCTAAATATGAGTAGGCCAAAGTCAGTACCTATGGCTTATATGGAAGATTAATTGATTAGCATCTATGCCAGAAATAGTAATTGGTGATTTAAATTTCGCCTCTTTTTAAACCTTTGAATAAATGTTATTATCCAATTCTTTATTAGTAATTTTAGTGTAAATGTAAATAGTATCGCAGGATCTAGATTTTGGCCCGGTCAATCATTATACTTTTACGTCATTGGCCATGCTAATCTGCGAATAAATGCGGCATCATAGGTGGACAAACGCATGATATGATGATGATGAAAGCAATCTAGTTTTAATAAAATTAATATAATTAAAGTAATTAATAATAATAACATTGACGTGATGAATAATAAACATTACTTTAATTACCTTTGTTTTTCATTGTATATGTACCTACCTAAATTGCTATGATAGCTTGACTTACCTACAAAAATTATACTCTGCACATCACTATCGCTTAAAATTATATTTTGGTTTAGAGATTGGCCCTAGCGTGGTATAAAAATTGGCAGTGCTAATAAACACAAAGTACAGTGATTGACATGCCTATCATTATACTTTTCGTATGCCAATTTCTGTACACCTATGGCCAATGATTGTATTTTTGGCTCTTTTTCTATGTTTTCTGCTTTAAAGTTGTAAATATCGTACAATATGATAATGGTTTTGATTTATTCTAATTGCCAAGTTTGTATGAAGAAACTTGACGGCAAGTGTTATTAAATTTTGAACATTATTTTGTAGAAATTTAAGTTCAAAGTCAATGCTTATCTTAAAGGGCCAATCATTGTACTCCTTACCCTTCTTCTAATTCATTTTCCAAACTAGAGAGACTAACTTGCCTTTCGTGATTCTAGGTCAACGGGCACTACCATTTTCAGCTATTAAAATTAAAAATGTCTCTTTTGTAGAGTGATACTGTTTCACTGGTAAATCAAGTATTTGTATGTGGGTGATAGATAGTTCACTTAAAGTTTCGTATTAAATTGTTTTCTTTGTTCTTAATAACAATATTGCAATTCTCAGAGTAAAATATTAAATATCTACTAACAGCGCCCCGAGGTTTCACCCGCGTACTTACCATTCCTGTGGGAGTAGGTACAGGAATACATTATAACCTATTATATGTTATTCTGATGTGTAATCTATATTATGGTAAAGTTTCATCAAAATCCATTCAGTAGTTTTTGCGTGAAAGAGTAACAAACATCCATATATTCTTACAAACTTTCGCGTTTATATTATTATAACATTTAACTGCAAATATAGTTTTTACGATACTAAAATGCAAATTTCAGAGAAAAGACGTTCGAGATTGTATTGTAGGAGGAACGTGAAAACGTCCGATTCCGAAGTCCGAGGTTAGGTTGTGAATGTCTAGTCATCGGTGGGAGGGCCGACTGCTGAGTGCTGAGGGACTCGAGGGAGGCAGGAGGGCGGAGGCTCATTCACCACACGACAGCCGGCCGCGCGGCGGTCTGTCGCGTTACTTTTGCCGCGACAAATGTTTATCAACAAACAAAAAAGTGTATGTGATGTGTTAAATTGCAGTGTAAGATGGATGGTAATGCTGACTCCGATCATTCTATGACTTGGGAGGACTTTTTCGGTACGTAATGTTAATTTTACCTTTTAAAGTTCATAGATTTATGATTAAAAATTTCTGGTTTATAACATAATATTTTGTTCCAAATTTAAAACAACATTTTTAAATGTTTGGATACGAGTGATTAGGCTTTGTTCAGGTTTAGAATTATCATGTTTAAATGTCAGTTTCGTGATTTTCCCGAGGCTAATACGGGATTGGACAGGTTTGTGTAGTCTTTCCCCATATGGCAAGTGTGCATTGCGTTGAGTCGGTTCATTGCCTGAGCTTTTTACCTGAGTACACCCACAGATTACTTCTAACACGGGATAAGTTTAAACTGCATTTATTAACACAGTAAATACATTTCTAAATATTATATTATTTTAAAGTCGTGTGTCGTGTATAGTACTTAAAAGGCTGAATGAATTGGATTCCTTGTTATGGTTTTCGGTTTAAAATAGATAAGTGTACTCCCGCGGAAGTCAAGACGAATTTGTACTTTTATATCTCCAACAGTAGAGCGTATAAATAAAACCACTTGACTTTTTTATTGAAAATAATTGTTTGAACTGGAGTCTGGTTTTCGTCAATCTTTGTTAGTTATATTTTTACAGTAACAAATGCCTTTAAGTTCTTTTTTAAACCTATGCAGGTATTCGTAAATAGACAAAGATAAAACAAATAAAAGTTTTCTAGATTTATTAAGTTATCGCTAAAGTGACCAGAGGTCCCGTTTTGAACGTGACTATCCCGTTTTTGAATAACATGTCCCTTTATCCTGAAAGAGAGATCCGGGTAGTAAAATTATCCCCTTTTTTCAAGACCTGGTGCATTTTCATTAACAAATAAAAAAGCAATTTGTTTTGAATATAATCAGAATCAATTGAATCAAATTATCACGTCAATAGTAAAAATAAATAAATATGCAAAAATGATTCGATACAAAAAAGTCATCAGTTTAAAAAAAAAAACAATTTAATGAAATATGTCTGTGTAACGTTCTGAGTTCAAACAAATGTCACTTTAGTACATAGGTACCTAATAATGTTTTTAGTTATTAGTGATATTAAATAAATTGCACGTTAGTGACAAAAGTAAACAGCTTAGTGACCCTCTATAATATAAGGGTCCAACATTCAAATCTTGCCATGGGTAGACTTTACAATAAACTCAGAGGGAGATCTGACACACACTTTGGCTTATCTATACATCTATATAGATAAATAAAATTGGAGTCTATGTTTGTAATATTAAAATAACCGCTTTTTACTAAATGCATATAAATGGATGTATACATGGTACATATACCAAAATAGCATTTTTTACAATTTTTGTCTGTCTGTCTGTCTGTTTGTTCCGGCTAATCTCGGAAACGGCTGGGCCGATTTTGACGGGACTTGCACTGATAGATAGCTGATGTCTTAAGGAGTAACTTAGGCTATAAAAATAATCATCATCAATCCGTATCCGTAAATCTTGTTGACGCGGGCGAAGCTGCGGGCAACAGCTAGTCCATTCATTATAAAGCTACACTTTACATGTGAATTATTCATTAATATTAGGTATCTCTTTTAGTGTATTGCCACAGAATAAATAATAGTACTTACTAAAGTTTATTTTGGTATTGCTCAAATCAAATAAAAAAATATTCAAAATAGTACCAACAGAGTATCTTTTTGAATGTCAATTGAGTCTACCACCGGTTCCAAGGCAAGCCCACTGAGAGGAACCGGCGAAACAAACTCAGAGGAAAACTGAAAAAAATAATCTCGTTTCCGCAATAGTACCTACCAAGTTTTTTAGCAAAAAGTATTTAGAAAAGGCAAATGTAGCAAGCGTGAGACGTGTAACTAAATGGTCAACGTGGTCCATAATATACATAAACCAGTATATCCTGGATAGTTCTCATTTTACAATACCTGAGTTATTAGTTCGTGAGTTATCTAATAGACTTATTCGAAATAGCTGTTGCCGGCTGTATCCGGTTTGATGATGATTATTTTATAGCCTAAGTTAAGGCTCCTTATAACATCAGCTGTCTGTCAGTGAAAGTCCCATCAAAATCGGCCCAGCCGTTTCAGAGATTAGCCGGAACAAACAGACAGACAGACAAAATTTTTCAAAATTGATTTTTTGATGTAAGTATCGAAGGTAGGTAATTATGTATACTTACTTTCATATGCAATTCGTGAAGTTCTTTAAGAGGTAATGCCATGGTGCTTTGCAGCCGAATTCTCTCTTTTCTTCTCTCGTCTAACACCAGCGTCAAGTGACAGCTATGCGTTTCGTGCGGTTTGTGTGTTTCTGGTGGCCCATTGGGGAGGGGGGGGGGGGGGGTTGGATGTGGAAAAGGAGGGCAACGCATCTGCATAATCTCTGGTTGTGCGGATGTGTATGGGCGTCGATAGTCGCCAAAAGGCTTCGAATGCTCGTTTGCCCCTCCGATGCTATAAATATTTGTTTTGTAAAGCTGATGAATGCCACTGAGTTTGTTTCGCTGGTTCGTCTTAGTAAGCTCGCGTAGATTCGATTGACGTTCAATTATCTATTTGATACTATTTTAATGAAAAAATTGAATTTTACTCAATATTTATTTTACCGTTAGTAATTGATAGTTGGGAGAACTATAGAGAATTAGCAGCTTTATTTAAAACCTGAATTAGTCTCTACTAAAGGCTTTGCTGCCATTTTATTAGTGTTAATGGATAATTAAATATTATCCTCAAAATAATAGATTATGTAATTAAATTTCAAGATGTCCAACTTATTTGGTATACCTACCAACCTAATTGATAATAGTACCAACTGAATAATGTTCAATGTCAATTTTTAAACTCATGTCTACGAACTGTAATTCAGTGCTACCAACATTATATTATACCATAATATTGTTTTTTTTACATTTAAATTGATTTTTACGTGCTTGACCATGGTTGTTGAAAAGGATTATAATAAACCGCGATAAAATCCATTAAATATTTCACGCTGTTCGTTTTTCAAGCGCATGTCTGTAATAAGTAATAACCAACATTAAGTCTATGCTGCCAACACCTTGTTCGATTTTCAAACAATATCCGCTGAATACGAGTTTTTTGTTTGTATTTAGTAAAGCGATAGCCGTTAGGCAATAGTCACAAGGTCAGGTAAATCGATGAGTCAACGGTATGTTGGCTTTGAAATTAGAATACGATTCGAAATATGATAATATAGGTATAATATACGAAAGATGTTTTGATGAAAGATGAAAGATGCGAGTGGTCGTGGATCGGCCGTCTTGGTGTTAAGTAAAAGAGGCTTATGCGCAGAAAAGGACGGAAAAAGTTTGTGGCGGACCAAAACAGCCTACACTCCTGAATCGCGCTATCGAAGATTCACAGTTCGGCGCAATAGGTAGTATAGGTACCTATTATATTATTACACCAACCCGACGCCGTGACCGCAGGAGGCCGTGTGGTCGCAGACTGCACGTTTGGCGGGGGGCAACCCCCCCAGTTATATAAACCAAAAGTGAGTCAAATGGGCTCACACTAATCCGATGTAGCATTAGGGCCTTCGGGCCGTTAGCATAGATCCATCCGAAAAAAAAAATTACAACAACTGGGCTTTGGCCTGACCGAGCATACCATCTCGCTCGGTCGGAGATCTCTTTCTCTGTCTTTTGGGGTTTTCACCATAATATATCACACAGGTTAATAAGAATTGTGATTAAGTCTTTAGCACGATTTAATTAATAATTACTTGTTGTAATGTTTTAGGTTTTTTAAGATTAGATTCAAACTATTTGACGTAGTAACTATTATATATTATGTTATATTCCCTCGAAAGTAGTGTTAAGGTTTAAAAAATTTGATCATTATTTTGGAGATTTTTTGTAGGTGGGTATCCAAAAGATGCTAGTGGAAGTTGTTAGTTTTTAGGAGAATCCACAGGACGAAATTATCCACACTTGGAATTGGAAAAGACATGCAATGTTTATAGTGTCTAAAAGGGATCATTCATTAATTATGTAAGGGTCCCAAGGGTGAGGGCGGGTTCTAAAATCTCTACATGACCCTGAGGGACGGGGGGCTGTTACTGACAGATCCGGGACACCTCACTCCGGTGGAAGGCACCCGGTTTTTTGTAAGTAGGAGCTTAATCCGAGTCCCACATAACCGTCAGATCCCATCCTGGTCGTAGTATTCGAAAGCACCCCGCGAAAAAAGGGGCGACGGTGTACAAGTCATTCTTACATTTTTTTTTTCTAAAATATCTAGGTTTCTACAATTTGTAATCAATAAAAATGAGATTAAAAGTACCTTAATAGTTAATACCTCGTACCTTTTCTAATTTAATGGTCTTTTCGTCACGAAGTCAATAATCTCTAGACAAATCTCACGTTTTTTCGAGTTATATTCAAATATGGCGCTTTTTAAATTCATTTAAATTTAAGACAAACGTGAGCCAACAAACTTTCTGATTCCAAAAAATTGTCATACTTCTGAATTACTACGTCAAAACTCGAGGGAGGGGGGGTTCTTGGCAAATACTATGGTTGGTCACAAGGGAAGGGAGAATTAATTAAATGGGCGAAACTGACCACTTACTGTCACGTGGCTTGTCTGCCTGTTGCTTATCCAAAAAACATAAAAAAGACCAATGCCTTTCTTTGCAATAATAATGTTATTTGTAACCTGACACGGAATTAATAGTGAAATTTCCAATCATAATAATTTCTCTACATATCCGTTAAATGATACCCATCGCCGGATGTTCTATTTTTTGAAATTCATATTTAGCGCCTTTTATAGCTACCAACATAATAAACGGAAGTGATTATGTCAAGTTCTGTTGACAGTCTATAATTTTGTAACCAAAAGGTTTTCATTGATAGAGTAGTGAAAGCAAATTAGATGATAACGATTGGATATTTTATAAGACATCGAGTTTTCACAAAGAGATTTTCTCCTCGAAATAAGGCGACGAGCATTCCGGCGAGGAGTAGTGATTAAAGGACCCTTTTACCATTATTTTAAAAAGGACTGTTAATTTTTGTGATAATATCAGCGCATTTTAAAATAATATTTTCTTTGCACAGAACCCAAATAAAATGGCGGGATTATTTAATTTAGCATATTGTTATCCTATTAATAAGTTAAGTTAAGTAACATTTCTTTTTTCGCAATGTAAACCACATGTGTTATACTTGCTTTCACACGCCATGCTTATTACCCGCTAAAAAGTGTAAGTTGCCAGCATTCTTATGAAAGGGCATTTTTTTTAATTCGACATAGAACACGAAAAATGCACCTTGGTTATTATTATTGAAGTAAAACTTCTTTGCGTGCATGAGGGTAAAGTTTTTACGGATATACCTAACTAACATCACGAAAATGTGCAACGTTTTTGTCCAAGAAGAGGGAGAGAGTGATTGAGACCGATTGAGAAAGTGAGAAAGGGCGAACGTAGTATGAAGCACATAGCCATGGAGTGAGAGTAGGAGTGAGAAAGATCGAGAAGAGAGTGAAATAGAGCGAACGTCGCATCACAAGTATCGGAAATTTAAAGCTTTAGATAAATATAAATATAAACGAGATTTAAAAATTAGTTTGTCAAATCAGTTTTATATCATAAATCACAATCAATGTAGAACTTTGTCATTATTCTATTAATAAGTGACAATTTGCGCTTTCCATTTTAAAACAAATCATTTGTATGTGAAAGTGTTAAAATGTGATATCGTATCTTACTTTTTTTTCTTTTACACCATTGAGCTTAAACTATTAATTATATCGCACTTATCCATCACGCTTTTTATAACGTGTATGTTGCCAGTATTCTTGACAACCAAAGAGACGTAATAATAAAAAACATTATGGACCTTTTTCCTACGCGCCACGCTTTTTTAATGTAGTACCTACTCTTTACTCTTTGGTTCTCAACAGGGATACCAACCTGATACGAGCAATAAATTACACGTCAGCATGCACGTTTTACTCTCGATTGCATACTAACTCGCTTTCACTGGCTTTCTTATCCTTTTGGTACTATTGTGATCGTCAATACAGAAACCTTTAGGCCTTAGTACTGTTAAAAAAAAAACATTCGAATTTATAACCTCCTTTTTGATGTTGCAAAATGCAAAAAAGGAACGAGGGAACCCAACGTTTGCTGTATTTGCCGAAGTTGCCCAATGGCCAAAGGGTTGTGGAAATTAAAAGGTGCAGGATACATGGTGCATTTCTGGTAATAGCTCCGTTACTTAAGTAACGGAGCTATTACCAGAAATGCACCATGTAATCCGGACTGATTAATCAGTCCGGATCTGTGTTCAATCATCAAACTACCGATGTAATTTTGCAAACGCCATCGTTAGTTCATATCCATAGATTTTTTATTTTATGTTTTTTTTTTGTTTGGAAGGGAAGCGCTGTGCCGCGCTCCCGGCTGCATGGGTACCACCATCCTGCTTGTTCCTCCCGTGAAACAGCTTTGCTGTGTTTCGGTGCGAAGGGCAATACAGGCTTCACATCCTATGTCTCAAATAGGCAACAAATAAATAAGTTGCATGAGCTAGTTCCAGGTAAACTAGGTTATTTTCATGGGCGACGTCGACCACTTGACTTGCCTTCAGGTGGCACGTTTGCCAGCGTGTCTATCCAAATAAAATAAAAATTTAATAAAACCCTATTACAAGTAATAGGGTTATGATCGAGTGCAACTCGAATACAACGAGCGAGTCACTCGATTAATTTGATATTGCAACATAACTCGCCGTCTCAAGTCAGGAAACCACTGGTTGGCGCCAGAAATCTTAACCATATACGCGCTGTTTTCTATTCTATATAAAGATAGAAAAAGTTAATAACGCACTATTAAATAATGTTTCGTTATACGGAAAAGTTGTAGGAAAGTGAAACGTTGAAACGTGATCGTCTGTTATTTTGCAATAATGGATAATCGTTTTAAATATCACACGTCGAGGTTTTATTCAAGATATTTAAAATGGCCGCCGTCCCCTTTTTTCCCGCGCACTGTACCTGCCTATTTACATCGCATTTAAATTTGATTCTTAATTTTTACATAATTATTAAAAAATATTCAAAAGATTGAAAACTATTTATGCTAAATACAAATACCTAAAGAATCATAAATCCGTGTTATTAATATGAATACTATCAGTTATTGGTATCTATTTTTTAGGCTTAGCGTTGACTTCCCCACTATGGTTCAAGCCTTATCCTGGCGGTGTGGCTCAGTAGCCCATGCCCGATGCTTTAGAGCATTTCCCGGCGTAATAGAAAAAAAAAAGCTTACAGTTGACTTACCCTTAATAATCCTAAGGACTTATAATTTTACGTCTCACGATAGGCAACACATGAATTGCCTGGGCTAGGCTCACGTGAACTTGTGTTCACGGGCGACCCTGACACCACTTACTATCAAGTGGACTACCCGTTTGTCTATCCAATAATAATAATTAAAATAAAAAAAAAAACAATTAGAAGTTGCGTGATTGTTTATGTAATTACGAAACTTCCCGTTAATTTTTAAATATTTATTTCTATACAATTATTCTATAATCAATATTTACGTTTCTAGCGACCTTTTCTATAATTTATCAGTTCCAATTATTAGTTACTATTATGTGTAATTTATCTTTAAAAGCCTTTGATTAGTTTTAATTGTGGTTACAATGTTATATCGCATACTTGTAAAATTCCTCTTATTCTTAGACCTTAGTACTTTTATGTTATGATATCCTGGTACATGATTTTATAAATGAACAATTTGTAAAAAACGGTCGTGCAACTTTTGTTAACATAAAGGTTATCCCGAAGACGACATTCGATTACAGAGTACTTTTAAAAATTGTGAATGGTTTTCACGTGTGGTGATCACACTTCATCACTTACGATCTTGTGAGATTTTGCCCATCACGTTTGGCGAATTCGAACCCGTTAATGTCACGGGTTCGAATTCGCCAAACGTGATATTTTACCGGTTATTTTAATATTACAAACAAACACTTCCAATTTTATTTATCTGTATAATTACCAATTTACATTTTTAAATTTTGAAATTGGCTTGATGTCTGCATTAACGTGTTCATTGGTTCGTTTAAATTTCGAACGCTCAGCTGGCTTTAGTCTGTAGCTCCCTGTTCATAAACTTTACTTATTTTAATTAGGTATAAGCACAAGTGCGTTCGGTTGGTGCAACATGATTAAAAGTTTACAAATTGTAATATAATTTCCTATATTTTATAATAAACTAAAAGACTAATATTAATCTATAAGTACTTACGGGATGAAAACAAAATATCAATTTCAGTTTCGAGAAAACTGCTTTTTTGACACGTCCAGAGTAGAGCACTCACAACGCTTCGCTTATGAGGCGCCCAATAAGTAGTGTGTTACACACATTACATAAGTGTGTTTTTCTACGTCTGTAAAGCTAGAAAGGTCAACTCGTTTTATATCTCAAAATTTAGTGCTCATTTAGTGCTAATTTAGTGATGATAACAGATATTTGGTGCTGTGATAAGTGGACCAAAAATGAGAACACTGCTAACTTTTAATTAAGCTAGCAGTGCACCATTCGTGACCGCGCTATGATACAGTTGAAGCGAGAGGCACATGAGCTAATAATTTAGTGCTCAATTAGTGCTGCCTGTATAAGCAAACAGATTTTTAGCTTTACAGACGTTGTTTTTCTAATGATTTAATTTGTTGTCAAAAGGTTTGTTAAAAGGCAGTCCTTTTTTGCCTTTTCACAAAACTTAGTAAACTTTTGTAGAAGGAACAAGCGTAGTCGGTGCAGACGTATGGCATAAAGAGCTTCCCCCTCTCTCTGTCCTGTCTTATTTTGACATTGCCCAGAAATAAAGTTGATGATGGTCATACTTGCAAAAAGTCTACGTTCTTTTAATCAACACATGCGCGCCGTTCGCACGCTATGACGTCACAAGTCCGTCTTTGATTAATTATATAATAACGAGTCTTCATAACGTCTGTCTGTTACACTTTGTGCTTATTTTGCAATAAATTGTGGTGCTGTTACTGTATCAAGTCATGCAAGTCAAAAGATCTGTATTCCTTAAAAAACGATTATTTATTACTAAACAATGAATAAATATAATAAAAATGAGTTTCTTTTATATTTTCTAGAATGCTCATGTTGTTACATCAACTATCTTAATTTTTATTTTTAGAAATCAAAAAATTAACGTCTATTTTCCAAGTTTCTCTGGCATGAAATTCCAGTATATATCAATTTATTAAAAAAATATCGAAAATTCATAGCGTGGCTGAACGCAAACGTCTAGTGCCTTTTAATTAATTAAAAAGTTTTGTCTTTGACCGTTTAAAATAGAACGTTTTTGAATTTCATATCGTGTCGATTTTTGGCAAACGGACTACGCATGCGTCGCAATGCAGACGATGTCTAGACGGGGTGGTTCACGATTTTTGTGCAAGATATAGTGCAATAGTTAGGTGCAGACAAAAACATTGTTACACGCTCGATTGAATAACCAATTTCCATATTGTATATGGGAAGTCTTATGTAAATTGGGCTAACACAAATCATGTATGTTCATGTTCGACGTCGAACACTTACCATCAGGTGGCATATCTGCCAGTTTGCCTATCCAACCAACATAAAAAAGTAAAAATCTTAATAAACCGCGATAAAATCCCTCAAAGTGTCAAAATAACGTACAGACCGTATTAGACGCGAAAGTGAATCAGAACAATAGAGATTTATTACGTGCTAAAAGAACGTATATAGCTTTTACACTATTATTGACGTAAAAATTGATTTCATTACTTTAATTGTTTAGTGCCATAGTAGCGTATTTACGTTTTTTTGGCAGGGAAAATAATCACAAAAGCGCAGGAAACAAGGTCCCTTTAGCAGTAACGGTACCTTTACGCTTATTTGGCATGAAACAAGCTTTGGCTACATAATCAAACTTTCTGCGTTAAAAACGTATGACAAGATACGTTATTTGAGCATTTACTTTCAAGGCATCTTAGGTGTATTATTCGCACTGTAAATCGAGTTTCGATTGTTGTGCTCTTAACTTTTTTGACAAAATAATGTCAGAATTATTGTAAGTAGAAATACTTCACTCTGGCAGTAAACGAAAATCAATTTTCTTTATATGCTATTTTTGTACTAAGCAATCTACACACTACATCGCTCCAGTTTTTTGGCACATAAAAATATGGGGATTAAAAAAGCGAATGGTGAAAAAAAAATTTTTTTTGAATTTTTGCCCTTACGCTACTCTGGTTCTTAACCCACGAATTGTATCCACAGATTATTGAGCAACATATCATTCATTTTGTTCGTTCAATATTTGATTAGTTCGGTACACCGTTCCTTGTTATGCAAAGCTCGCTAATTTATAATTAAATATAATGTGGAAAATACATCAAAATTTTGATAATAAAATTTATTGTGTTATTTAAAATATTTGAAATCTTTACTACTTTGTACTTTGAGGTAGTGTGATTTAAATTCTTGTTTATTACACACAAATATTGTAATATTTCGCTGTTAAGTTGTTTATATAGCTAGCGTATAAGGGAATGAAATACAAAGCGCGCGTAGTTCTAATGTCATCGAAATGTTTATTGTTTAGTTATTGCAATGTAAGTCGAGTTACTACTTACCAATAGTTACAATACAGCCATTATTGTTCTTTGATTCTAAATTATATTATATCTATCTAAATTATATTCTAAATAGTATAATATTTTTTGTTGTGATGTTTTGTTGTGTGCCACGAACATTACTTATGCTGTAAAATGAATCAACAAAAGAAAAAAAGGGATGATAATTGGACTTCTCAAGAAAAGGTTAGTGTATTTATTTAATCCAAACATACATGAAAAATATCAGAGTTAATTAGAATTATTACATATGATATAAAATAGGTATGTATATCAATGACAAATTACAATACAACAAAATTACAGAAATATAATGTTAAATTATATAAGGATGCCAGAATAATTATTTTAAATGTTAGTCTAATTCAACAATGTTGTCTACATCGAGTTCATTTAATTACCTTTCAATACAATTAATACGAAAAAACGCAAATTTAACGCATATAACATCTGATAATTTGAAGTTTTGAGGTTAGTACCGAAGTTAAACTAGGGGTCACGGTGGTCTAACTTTAGTACCATAGATAGTCCTGGTACTAGCGTTAAACTAGTTTTTGTAATAACATTTTTATTAGTCTATGGTTTAAAGCTGGTATTAAACTCGGTACTATATTTAGTCTTCGTTTTGGAATAAGGCGGTATATGTTAAGTCTCGGTGCCAGTAATTACACTGCCTGTCTTGCCCTTCTCTCCGAAACACAGCAAAGCTATTTCACGGGAGAAACAAGCAAGATGGTGGTACCCATGCAGCCGGGAGCGCGGCACAGCGCTTCCTTCCCACCGGTCGCATTTATAATATTAGTCAGATACTGCAACATTTCAATCACCATCGTTGACAAAAACGCGGCAACTCACCTTATCTTTTTTTAGGCACTGCTTTTCAGCAAACAACTAACCTGTTACATGTCATTCCGCGCCACAGATAATAAACCGTTTTTAAGAAACACATGTTAATGACATATGTCACACAAACGTCAATTAACGTCACTTAATGGCATGGCCATTAAGTATGGCAGGAACTTGTGAAGTAAAAAAATTAGGTTAGCCAACATGGTCGTACAAATTATTGAATTTTATAAAATATATGTTATTTTAAATTCCGAATGATAAATTAATAAAAATGTGACCATGTTACTCAGTTTCGTGGGTTAGTTTGAAAACACGTGTTGACGTTTACCGATAGGAGAGATGCGATTGTGCCAAGCGTTTGCACGGGTGAAACCACCTTTTTTATTAGGGTTTTGTAGCCAAATGGCAAAAAATTGAACCCTTATAGATTCGTCATGTCTATCTGTCTGTCTGTCTATCTGTCTGACTGTCTATCTGTCTGTCTGTCCGTCTGTCCGTCTGTTCGTCCGTATGTCACAGCCACTTTCTTCCGAAACTATAAGAGCTATACTGTTGAAACTTGGTAAGTAGATGTATTCTGTGAACCGCATTAAGATTTTGACACACACACACACACACACACAAAAGAAGAAAAAAAACAATAAATTTTATGGGTCCCCCATACAAAGGTATACTTGGAACTAAAACTCAAATTTTTTTTTTCTTTAAACCCATCCGTGTGGGGTATCTATGGATAGGTCTTCAAAAATGATAATGAGGTTTCTAATACCATTTTATTCTAAACTGAATAGTTCGCGCGAGAGATATTTCGAAATTGGAAAAATGAGTGTCCCCCCCCCCTGTAACTTCTAAAATAAGAGCATGATAAAACTAAAAAATATATATGATGTACATTACCATGCAAACTTCCACCGAAAATTGGTTTGAACAAGATCTAGTAAGTAGTTTTTTGTATACGTCATAAATCGTAAACCGCAATTTACCTTTCATGCAATACACTCAAATATATAAAAAAACATTTAATTCCATAAACATAAACATTATTTTTTGTTAAAGTGTCTAATGTTGTATATTATGTAATGGTACGGAACCCTTCGTGCGAGAGTCCGACTAGCACTTGGCTAGATTTTTACACCATGATGCTTTCAGAGTTCAGACAATCACAATAACATAAGGTAACGTGTCGCTCAGGTTTTGCCAGTCATTTTGTCAGTCATTTTGTCAGTTGTCAGTTTGCTTATTCAAATAAGCAGACATTTGTTTTTGAATTTATTAGTTCAGTAGTGCATATATTCCGTTGTGAATGCACGAGAGGATATCCGCGGCAGGACATCAAAACCTACGCATTTCAATGTCTTGACCACCTGATGAAAAAAAAAAGACAAAGCGTCAAGTGCGAGTCGGACTGTCTCTCGAAGGGTTCCGTGATTGCGCAATATTTCCTTTCAAAAATATTCCTGTAATAATGCGTATAATCAAAACGTTGAAACAAATTTTACGTTCTGGGACAATTTTTTAAAGCGGCCATAGTATTGGCCATAGGCAATTGATCAAATCTGATATGGAAAGGAAATTTCAAGTATACTTATTACGGTACTGACAAGTGTCTGTCACGACGTGTCTCTGGAGTCGCAGTAAAAGGGTTCTGTTAGCGCCCGGCCGTTATTTTGGGGTACGGAACCCCAAAAGAATAAGTCATGAGTTTTCAATTTGCATACAATCTATATTCATAGATGCGTCATGATCATGCGTCGTTGGACGCGATTGTTGTGCTAATTATCGTTATGGTTAGCAGGTAGAGGATGTCAGGATCTGCCGTAGGATCGGCCGTCTTGGCATTCATTGAATGCCTAATTCCAGCAACAGATGGAAAAAGGATGATGATGATAATAGTGCCACAATACTGCGGCCGTCTTGGCATTCATTGAGAGAGGCTTATCTGTAGATGGAAAAAGTACCAGCATGACTTATTTATTACAAACAGCTCTGAGAGAAGAAGCAGTTGATTGCTGGCACAGATTTGACATCTTATATCTCAGGATATAGATAGACATCCCCACCATGGTTCAGGCCTTGCCGTGGCGGTGGGGCTGAGTAGCCTAAGGTGTGTCCAGCACCTTGGACGAAGCTAATTGAGCCGAGGGGCTCTTTGTACCCCTCTCATAAAAAGAGAGGACAAAAGAGCAAGGGGCAAGGGGCGAGGACGGGAACCTCACCCCATTGTACTGTCCCGACGTTGGGAGGGGTTGTTTTGTGGTGCGGGACAACCAGCGGCATTGGTGCCACTCGCCGGGTTTTAGTGGGTAGAGCTGCGTCCACTTACCAGCTATCAGGCGCAGCGAGTCCCACATACCCGCGTGGGGAGAACCACTCTTCCGCGGTATGCCTCAGAGCATTTCCCGGCGTTAAAGGAAAAAAAAGGATATAGATAGACATAAATGCCTGGGCTACCGGTAGGGTGACGTCAACCACTTACCATGAGGTTGCTCCTCTGCCAGTTTGCCTAACCAGCTAACATAACAAAACTAGCTTCCTTATCCAGTAAAAAGCAATTTCATCCCAGGATTCAAACCTACACCCTTCGTGATTCAAGTACTAGGAATGCATGAGACAGACGGAGTTTAAAAAATGCATAAAAAATCCGCCAGCGATGTTACCCGTCTCATATGGGTGTAAATTCTTTGAGAATTCACATTGATGTGTTATCATAGATACACAAAGAAAATGTCAAATTATGCTTGTACTAGTTGTATAGGAAACGTGGCTATTGGAGTATACTTATGAGTTATGGGTATGCTATAGTTTGTTTGTTTGCAGTAGATAACTTTATGATTTACCGGTGGAAGACGTTTCTCCAGTAAAATAGCTTTGCTGGAGAGAAGGGCAAGACAGACAGTGTAATTACTGGCACCGAGACTTGACATATTATGTCTCAGGATGTAGGCAAATATGAATAAGTCGCTTGGTATAATTCTAGGTAAACTAGTTTATGTTCATGGGAGACGTCGACCACTTACCATCACGTCTGCCAGTTTGCATATCCAACTGTCATAAAAAAGATTAAAGATGATCTTCTTATTTTATATCGATGTTATGAATTCGAAACATGCGAGCGGACGTCTGTTAAAAAAATTAATGACGAATCGTCGTGGAATTAATGTAATAAAAGTGTACTTCAACACATTGTTCGTTTTTTTTTACAAGACTCGTTCAATTAACGATATCATTTAAGGGCGGAACCCTCTAAATGACAAACGAAACCCTTACAGGATACTCCGTTGTCCGTCTGTCTGTCAAACCATAACCAATCCTTGGTTCCGGAGTTCCCATTGACATATCATGAAATTTTGTAAGAAGTTAGGTCTCATAATATAAGTAAAGGAAAAAATCGGTTGTCTGTAAAGTCCGTTTACTGACGATAGTTGAACGTGACAACGTCATAAGAAAATGGAACGCCTCAGAGCGAGGTAACGCTGCATGCGTCATGTTTTTTCATTCGTGCAGCCGGCTCCATCGAATTATAAGACGTTGTCACGTCAAAAAATCTGATAGTCGTTAATTTGTTGTTTTACATAAAAACCTTTATACCGGACCCTCAGCGTGCTCGTGTGGTTTTTTTGCATTTACGCTCGGCGCAAACAGGCCACCGACCACCACCAGTGGTGAGCAATAGCAATTTATCATATATTTTCACCGCTGTAGCACAGGGCTGTAGCGAATGGCCGACCCCGGTAACACGTGTGTGACGCGCCTATACAAAATATATGAAAAAGTGTTTTATGTGGCTGTCGAGGAAAGACGACCTACGTGCAGTGGCCGGTCCGTGTTGAATGCGAGTGGCAAGGGATCGGTCATCTTGGCATTTTTGAAGGAGGAATAAGGGCTGATGATGATGATGATCCCAGGATGATTGAAAATCAAATAATTATTGCTGATTAGAATACATAATCAAAATCAAAATCAAAAATTTTTAGTAATTTTTTTAGTAATTTAAGTAATTTAAAATTTTAAGTATCTTTTTGAACGTCAAATGAATCTACCACCGGTTCCAAGGTAAGCCCACTGAGAAGAACCGGCGAAACAAACTCAGTGGAACTAATCTTTTCAAATAATATATATTAATAACAATTTTAACATCTTATCTTGAAATGCCCGGGAGGATAGACATAATAGTGCCCTCATTACTGTGCTTACACTTCTCGAGTCCAAAATCAGTCTCACAGATTAAAAAATCGTTGTTTTCGTCGGGGCCCCATTATCACTGTGGCTAGGGCCCCGTTAGCTTAAAGGGGGCATAGTCGAGCCCCTTGCCACTGATATCAAAATTTGGGATTGCCAAAAACCACCCTACCCTTGAACTTGGCGTGGGGTTGTGTGGATCGATACAGCCCCACGGAGATAAACGGACAACTTGTTCACGACGATTTAAACCGATTTCATAAATAGTGAGTGTTTCATTTATTTGTATCCTATTATTGTGATAATCTTACTAATATTATAAAGGCGTAAGTTTGGATGTTTGTTCCTCTTTCACGGCAAAACGGATGTACTGATTTGCCTGAAAGTTGAAATGGTTATGGCTTATATTATATATATACCTTAGATTAGGACATAGGCTACATTTTATCCCGAAATATTAAAAGTTCCTACGAGAATTACATTGGTCTTATTATTACCTACGTAGTAGTAATTCATAATTACGTCAGTTGAAATGTCAAAAACGTCGTAATTGTCAAACGCACAACATTTATACGTACTGGCAGAACCTAACAAGTCTTTCAACATATTTAGTAGATATGTGACATTAATGTTTCGAACGAGGGCGAAGCAACGGCCAAAGCCAGTAAAATTATATACATAATTAAATTAACATGATTATATTTTATACAAGTCAAACTATTTAAAACGGGATGTTTATTGTTTTTATTACTCGATATTTCGGACTCAAAATTGTAAATGTCCCGTTTTTTTTTATTTTTTATAATAAGAACAATCTATATAGCTTTTAATTTTTGAACTCAATGCTATGAATAAAATATTTGGAAACACCTTATTTTTATTATTTTTTGACGTATCAGGGTATAATTTGGACCCCTGGTTCAGTCACATTTATTTACATACTATTGATCGTTTAACACGGTTTCTGCCAAATTGTTTACTAACTCTACCTAAACATAAATAGAATGAAGCAATAATTGAGTTATAAAAAATTAAAGTTATTTTTTGGCTTAGTTTAAACTAGGTTTAAAAAACGTTTCAACTGTAACTTTTACGAAGTATGTTATGTATAAGTATGGTAAGTTATTAGTGTCTGTATAACTTGGCGTTCATTAAAGGAGGACGGATAGAGGCTGATGATGATGATGATGTTCGGATTGACTCGGATTACATTCCGACGCTTCATACATTTTACAACAGCTGTGGTCACGGTTGATTCATTATGTGTAAAATTCACGTAAACACTAGAACATAAGGTCGACGATGATGATGATGAGGAGTAAACATGTTTCCTATAAACATAATTAATCCATCCACCCTCGACGCGCCCAAAAAACTGAACAATGAAATATGTCACGGATTGATTTAGTAGACACGCCCTTAGAATAGACGTTTTATCATAGATACACATTTCTATATTTATAGATTTTTCTGATCTGTCACCATCTACCAGCACCGTAAGTCAGTCTCCCCGCGGTCATGGCGATTGAAACATTGCCGAAATATCGGGAACTCAATAAATCTTTAAACGCGGTAAGCAGCTGTAATAATATTAATAATAAATATGAATAGTGATCGCGTTATGTAGTTTAAAACAATAATATATAGATGATAATACTCTTAGTTATAATATTTAGAAAAAAAAAAGATTCTTTTTCGCCATTTCGTTCGTGATCTTATCCTATAAAACCGCGAAATCTACTCGTAAAAGCCCACAACACAATTATTCATCGTAGTGCTGCGTACCCACTCTGACATTTGATAGATTCGATTAGACCACCCTGAGCATTCGTTGTCTTTCGTTTTCGTTCTCAAAGCCGTCCAAACAGAACCAATGAAAGCACACCCATGCGTCGGCGTTATTTGGGCTGGAGTATTTTTTATAGAAGAAGGGATAAACGAACAGTCGATTCATCTGGTGGTAAGTGATAAGCGACATCCACACCATTATCAGGTGCGTTGCCGGCCTTTCAAATATGAGAATGCTCTTTTCTTATGGTGTGTACTAGCATAATTGAACCTTATTAATATTCAGCGCTGTGTCTATGACAATACATCGTACATACTTAATGTGCAGTTCTAGTATATTATGCGAAGTCGTGCGAATCTATATTCATTAAATATAATGTCTCAATGTCAATTCACATTTTTCGAACATTCGAACCCGCGATATATCCACTACACTGCAGTGTAGTGGATATATCGCGGGTTCGAATCCTGTGTATTAATGAGTGGAGAGTACTTTAATGAATTAAATCACATCTTTGTCCATAGTTGGGCTGACAAGTATAATCTGACGTAGTTGAAATAAATAATTTATCGTTATTAATACATATTATTTAGTGTTATTAATATTATTTAGCGTTATTATTATTATTTAGCGTTATTAATATAACCGTGGATGAGTTTCTTGACTATCTTATTTTAACTTTACTACATGTTCTTAATCTTTTTTTTCCGTATAGTCCGACCAAATTAACAAATACTCTTTAACACCATATACCAAACTTGGCTGGTTCAAATCCTTTGGTGAAAAAAAAGAATAAATATCCGATTAATATGAGATATCGATATAGACTTTTTACGGTATGCAATCGATTTTCGTTTTTAGGTCTAGGGATAAAAATTAATGAATTCTCTTTGAAAATTATTCTACTTGAAGTACTACTACTAAGTTTTGTATCTTGTCTAAATATGAAGATTATTCGATCTTCATATTTTATTAAATTAAAAATATGAAATTCATATTTTTATTACCTACCTATATTTTATAGTTAATGTGTTTTAAAAATCTTATTTAATTTTAAAAATATTAAAATTAAATAACTATTTGAATAAAGGTATCGACATTTTTTATTATACATATAACTATGAAATTAAAAAAGTCATCACTTTCGTTAGGTTAATAATGACATAACATTGTAGTGAAGTCCGTAGAATAAAAACGACTTAAAATTAAGTTATTTTTTCACTTTTTTATTGTGATTGAATGATCCTTAAGAAAATCAGTATTAAAATAACTTTTATTAAATAAATTTAGGTTTGTGATTTAACTTGATTTCATGTAAAAAAATATTTTAATGCTTGTATGACGTTATTACAATGTAAAGCCGTGAAAGGTCAAATTATATTTGTTAATATGGTTCTAGACTAATTTGTAAACGCAACGATAGTATGGTAACTAGTTACTAGTCTATGGTTATAGTCCATGGAGCGCCAGGGCGGGGCCCTAATTACACAGCGGTTTCAAGTTCAATGACATATCGATTACCGCGCCCTTTCTACAGCGATAATGTTTCCTTTTTAAAATTGGAATCTATATGACAATACTTCTTCTTCTTATGGGTTTATTAATTGGCATTTTTTGCCAATTGCAAATGATAATTGAATAATTAATATTTTAATATTAAACGTATTATCGGTACTTGCTTTTAAATTATGATACATTTGATCTATAAAATCCTAAAAAAAGAAAGGTAGAAACGCGGGCGTCGTGGAAGCGCTTATTACAATATCACGGGCCTCGTAGGTCGACTACCAATAATAGAGGGAAAAAAACTATAAGTAAAGGGGGTGATCTATGAGTAAAGTGGACTCAAATTTATAAAAAAATGTTACATTAGAGCGCGTAATTATACAAAATTTTAACAATAAAAAGGGCACGAATTGTAAAAAACGTAATGTTTAACAAATAATAATAATAATTAGTAAACAATAAATTGAAACAATATATGTAATTAGGTAATAAATCAGTAAAACGCGATAACGTCGAGATAAGTTTAATTGCTAGCACGGAAGCTTTGTATGCCGTATGGCTTTGTAATTGATAATTATGTCAATTAAATTGTTGAACAGACGAAATGTCAGTGTTGCCATCAAACCGATGCAACACTGATGCGGCTAATTGGATACCGCGTTGTCGCTCAAGGCGGATCTGCGGAGGTGGCGGGGAATCCCGCTAGAGAACAAAAATATTTTCTGTGTTCCTGGGTCATGGATGTATATTAAATATGACGTGTATTATATAATAAAAATCTTTAATATATGTATAGTATAAAAGTATTAAATATATTTCCGTTGTCTGGTACCCGTAACACAAGTTCTTCGAGAACTTACCACGGGACCAGATTGACGTAGCGTCCATAGATTATAATGAATTTTTTTTGCGGATTTTATCGCTGTTTATTAAGTTTTTTACATGCCCGACGTTTAGTATAAAGCAACTATGGTCACGGGAGGCGAAAACATTATAAAAGCAATATGCGTCCATATATATTATTATTTCTATTATTATTATTATATTTGAAGTTTCTTATTCTTCTTTTATTCTTAGCGACCCCTTGTGCATTCTGCCAGCGTCTGGTAACAGTTTGCGCAGATTTTTATACGTTTTGGATAATTTAGCAATTAATTATGTTGATGCGTCGATAGATAGGGCAACACGCGTCCGTGTTGCTCTATGGCCTCGATACGGCTGTAAATCTGTACTCTATGCTAATGCGAGGTTTAAACATCCAAAAAAAGATACTGGAATTATAATATATCAGTAATATTTGTCTATTCTTATATTAAGTTGGTTCGAGCTTAGCGAAATATGACGATGTAGAAATTAGAACCCGTCACCCGGCACCTTAGTTACTCGTGTGCACTTATTAATGCATAATAAGTTATAGCCTGAGCAGAAATATATAAACCCTGCGTGGTGTCGCCACTGTATCTTTTTTATGTCGACACATAGTATCGTCCATACAGAAATTAGTTCTGAATTTCTTGCCTCCTGCTCTTTTGTCGCCGCTTCTTATAAGAGGGGTACAAAGAGCCCCCTCGGCTCAATTAGCTTCGCCCAAGGTGTTGGGCTCACCCTAGGCTACTGAGCCCCACCGCCACGTCAAGGCCTGAACCGTGGTGGTGATGAATGAGTTGCCTTGACTAGTCTCAGTTGAACTCGTTTATGTTCATGGGCAACGATGACCACTTTATATCAGGTGCACCGACCGTTTGTCTAAGTAAGATATAAGCCTTTTCTGTAAAAGGTAGTGCCATGCTGCTTTTCAGCCGAATTGGACCGGCATTACCGAGGTACCTCTCGCTCATAACACCGGCGTAAAGTGACAGCTATGCTCTTACTAATTGGTGGGGGATAGGCAAAAAAGGGATAGGGAAAATGTCATTGATATGCAGAAGGAACAAGGTCGGAGATTATACAGAGCCTTGGGGAACACCAAAATTAACAGATTTGAGGAGGGCAACGCCTCGACATAACTTTTGGTTGTGCGGATGTGTCCCATACACATCGGTACGTCGGTAGTCACCATAAGGCTCCGACTGCTCAGTTTCCTCCTTATGATACAAAAAAGCTTGATGATAATTGCATGTTCACAACATCGTGTTCGCAACTCACGACAAGGACATGTATTATGCAAGCTCGCACGACAAACGCTTCCTTTTGCATCAACAGCATACAAATACTTTCTCCAAATCTTTGGGAAAGGGGGAATAGAGTCAATCTTTATATAGCATAAATGATTTTTGTGTTTGTCTGTTCGTGCATCAATATTTTCTTACTGAACTGATTTTGTTACGGTTTCCACGGTCAGCTTCGTTATGAATTAGGGCAGGTTTTAAAGTATGACATATCAATATTTTTATCATATAAAGTAGAGACAAGTATGTTTGTTTGTTGGTTATGAATTAACTCAAAAACTACTCGACCGATTTAAAAAAATCTTTCGCCGTTAGAATGCTACGTCAACACTGAGTGACAGACGCTATAAAATAATCATCATCAATCCGTATACGGCTGTACATCTTCTTGAATTAACCCTATTTAATTGACCTTCAAAAAAAGAGCATACTCATATTTGAGAGGCAACGCACCTGCTAATGATGTAGTGGGTGTCTATGGATCTCGCCTATCATTTACCACCAGGTGAACCGACTCTTTGCCCCCTCTTCTATAAAATCGAGCAATGAAAAAAGGTGTAAATGCTTTGAAAAAAAAATTAAATAAGAATAGGGTTGCTTAAAAAGAATAGTTTTGTATTTAAGTGGTAAATAATATAACAAAAGATTTGTCGGAGGGATGCGTTGTGCCGCGAAAAGACCGCTTGGGCACCATCATGTCTCTTCTACCATCATTAGTTCTTTTGTGGGGTTCGGAAACAAGGGGAAGACAGGCGGTGTTATTACTTACACAGACTAACATCTTTCTAGGGTTCCGTAGCCAAATGGCAAAAAACGCAACCCTTATAGATTCGTCATGTCTGTCTGTCCGTCCGTCCGTATGTCACAGCCACTTTTTTATGTTAGTTGGAGGCAAACTGGCAGACGAGCCACGTGATGGTAACTCGTTAGCGTCACTAACTTCTTAGCGACGTAACAGTCTCTGTGTCAGTAATTACGCTGCCTGTCCTACCCTTCTCTCTGAAACACAGCAAAGCTGTTTCACGGGAGAAACAAGCAAGATGGTGGTACCATGCAGCCGGGAGCACGGCACTGCACATCCTCCCCGGTAAGACTTAACATCTCGTCTCGTGATCGCCACCACCGAGTGACCTGGGTTATTCTCAAACCACCCACGCCCATGGACATGAGCGAGTGTCCATGGACGAGGCTGTCTTACCATCGTGGACGTTTGCCAACTATCCAGCTAACTTAAAACATAACTTTACAACGCCACTAAACGCCATTTTGGTGGCGTTTTGGCGATGACGATTGGCCGAACGCCAAGACGGCCTATGCCCTGACACTCGCATCTAACTAGGACCCGCCACTAGAAATATGATAAACTGCTTTTTTATTGTCAACACGCTAAACGTTTCGCTTACAATTATACTCATGACGCATCTAGCATATAGAATTTTTTGGGTTCCGTACCCAAAAGGTATCAGATGGCCCTATTACTAAGCCTCCGCGGTCCATCCGCCTACCCGTTTGTCACCAGGCTGTATCTCATGAATCGTGAGCTAGGCAGTAAAACTTTTCAACTACAACTGATACTAATAACGGAATAAAATAAATATTTAGGGCGGGCTTCCCTACAAGAAACGTGTTTTTTTTGCCGGTTTTAGTTTAACATATAGTTATCCCCACCATGGTTCAAGCCTTATCGTGGGCGCATGACTCAGTAGCCTAGGGTGAACCCAGCACCTTGGGCGAAGCTAATTGAACCGAGGGAGCTGCTCTTTGTGACCCTCGTATAAGAAGAGAGGACAAATGAGTAGGACGGGGCAAGGGGTGAGGATGGGAACCTCAACCCATTGCACTGTCCCGACGTTGGGAGGGGTTGTTCTATGGTGCGGGACAACTCCTCTGTGGAGGTGGCGTCGGTCCCTTGAGGGACTGAATAGTCGTCGAGGTGCCCTGTTTGCACATTAGACCCGGGGCACGTCACCAAAGGCGGCGTTGGTGGCACTCGTTGGGTTTTAGTGGGTAGAGCTGCGTCCACCTTAGCTTTCAGGCGCAGCGAGTCCCACATACCCGTCTGGGGAGTCCCCTCCCCCGCGATGCCTAAACTTTAAAGATTCTCCCGGCGGAAAAGAAGAAAAAAAAAAGATGTAGCTATTGTGTCTAATGTCTTATAGATAATGGTACTGAACCCTTCGTGCGGGAGTCTAAATTACACTTGTCCGGTTTTTTTAGAAAATATTTACGTAACCTTAATTGCACCAAGTGCGCCAAGAGGTAAATCAGGTAAACAAACAGCAGTTGATTACATCCACAAACAAAACACGAAGCGTCATTTGATAATCGCCATCTTGGTTTTTTGACAGTTCAGTGTTGCCAGCCAACTTTACGACTTTATGTAACTTCGATTTACCATTGCCACCTTTATAAAATTAAATTTAATAAAATAGGATTTAATGAAATAAAGACATTTTATTTGAATTGTACGTGCAAAAATATAATAATAATATCTATGGACGCTTTTTACACCATGTCAATCTAGTCCCGTGGTAAGTTCTCGAAGAAGTTGTGTTACGGGGTACCAGACAACGGAAATATATTTAATACTTTTATACTATACATGTATTTATCATCCATGACCCAGGAACACAGAAAACTTTTTGTTTCCTGGCGGAATTCGAACCCTCTAACTCCAACTTGAGCGCCAACAATTGAGTCACATAGGTCGTCATATGTTTTTGTGTCATTTTACTCATGATTTTCACCACACCATACGTCACAAGTCACAAAAGTGCTGAAGTCTAGTGAATGCATATTATCATCATATTCCTGTTTCAATGAACACCAAGACGTCCGATGGCGATCCCCAACTCGCATATAAAGACCGACGTATCTACCGTTCTTCCTGAACTCTACTCTTCTTTTCTCTTTCTTTTCCTCCACCCTAGAACTCTATTTTCCCACTGCATGCACTTGTTATCGAATCTTGTTGATTACAAAAGAAAAGAAGTTTATACTTAAAAAATAATGCTACCTAAGAAAGCGATTTTAAGTGTTACTCAATGTGGGATGCTAGACAACGCCGCAGCATACAGAATAACACTTGTACAATTAAGATGTTCGATAAGAACAAACAATCATGGATTTACCGCCCACTGTGTGACACTATTACTATTGGCAACACAGGTACAGACAGTTTATATAGAAGAGGGGGCAAACGGGCAGTCGGTTCACCTGATCGTAAGTGAAAAGCGACATCCACAGGCACCCGCTACACTAGTGGATTAGCAGGTGCGTTGCCATTCGAGTATGCTCTTTTCTTGAAGGTTCCTAAGTCTTATCAGTTCGGAAACACCGATAAAGATGTTGCTAATAAAAATACATTTAACAAAAAATTAAAACCGACTTCAAAAATACTAAACTAAGAAGTAATAAAATAAATGTGTTTCTTTAATATTGGTGCTTACAACTTATAATCAAAATCTTCAACTAATGTACAAACTTTGCGTTTACCACGTCATTATAGTTACTTTTGGAGTGTTGCTGTACCTTACCTTGTCTGACTTGACGATAAAAAAGGACAGGTAGTATAATTACTGGCACCGAGTATGTCTCAGGATAACACATGAATCAGTTGACTGGGCTTATCCCAGGTAAACTCGCTTCCCCACCATGGTTCAGGCCTTGTCGTGGCGGTGGGGCTCAGTAACCTAGGGTGAGCCGCTGCACCTTGGGCGAAGCGAATTGGGCCGAGGAGGCTCTTTGTACCCCTCTTATTAGAAGAGGGGACAGATGAGCAAGGGATGAGGATGGGAACCTCACCCCATTGTACTGTCCCGACGTTGGGAGGGGTTGTTCTGTGGTCCGGGACAATCCCTCTGTGGAGGTGGCGTCGGTCCCTTGCGGCACTGACTAGCCGTCGAGGTGCCCTGTTTGTTTACTAGATCCGGGGCACCTCACCAAAGGCGGCATTAAGTGGGTAGAGCTGCGTCCACTTACCAGCTGTCGGGCGCGCCAATCCCACATACCCGCGTGGGGAGACCCACTCCTCCGCGGGATGCCTCAGATCATTTCCCGGCGTTAAAGAAAAAAAAAGGTAAACTCGTTTATGTTCATGGGTGTTCGGGTGTTGCCATAAATGAAAACATTAATTTATAAACTTGATATACACCAATTTACAATATAGTGAAATATACCATTAACCTTCGTCCTTAACCTTTTTATCCTTTTGGTAACTTACTACATGACTTACAGCTTGGCAAAAAAGAGTATGACGTGTTGACAAGTGGAACTAAATATTTTACTAAATGGAAACCTATGATGTTGACAATTCTTTGCCGACAAATACTAGATTTTGAGTAAAGCTTAGTGTTTCACATTTATTTTTAACGATTTGATTAAATTATCTTACTGATTTTCCATATTACGATGAGACCTAAGTGAAAGTGGCGCCCTCAATTTTTCCATACTCTTTTTTGTCAAGCTGTGCTGTAATTCTTTCTTAGGACGGCAGAATAATACCTACTGACAATACTGCCACTGAGACTTATATCTTTCGTCTCAAAATGCATGGCAGGTTACTTTAGTTATTCAACTTCGCAACGTTGACTTATAATCCGGTATTTCCTCTGCCAATTTGTCGATTTTTTAAATCATAAAAAAGGGATTTTTAACAATATTTCACTAAAAGTAAAATGTCTTTAACATAATAACTACTATCTATACTAATATTATAAAGCTAAAGAGTTTGTTTGTTTGAACGCGCTAATCTCAGGAACTACTGATTCGATTTGAAAAATTCTTTAAGTGTTAGGTAGTCCATTTATCGAGGAAGGCTATAGGCTATAATATAACATCACGCTGTGACTAACAGTAATTAACTTGAGTAAGTTAACGCGGGCGAAGCTACGGGTAACAACTAGTTATGTATGAAGCAATATTATAATCAATGTAAAAATTATATTTTGACGATCTCTGTGGCTCAGTGGTAAGCGCGTTGGCGCTCAAGCCGGAGGTTGCGGGTTCGAATCCCGCCAGGGATCAAAAATATTTTCTGTGTTCCTGGGTCATGGATGTGTATTAAATATGTGCATTATATAATAAAAATCTTAAATATATGTATAGTAAAAGTATTAAATATATTTCCGTTGTCTGGTACCCGTAACACAACTTCTTCGAGAACTTACCACGGGACCAGATTGACGTGGTGTGAAAGCGTCCATAGATATTATTATTATTATAGATATTATATTTTTAGTTTCTAAATGCTTCAAAAATACTCAAAACCTATCTATGTTTATGTGTTGAACCAAAGACAATATATTTTACTGGCTATGTGGCTGAACATTAATAATTCCTTTGCATTATTTCCCTTTGTATGTTTTTTTAATACGTCTGGCGCGAACTTTTATAATCTATGACCACAGACTGTTTATGAATATGAATACTTTTTCATTACACGGCTTAAATGAAAGCCTGTATTATAGGTTGTTATATTATTCTTCGGAGCCATGTCTAAAGGGATATAATAAAACTGAAGAGTATGATAATTTGAGAGCTTATTGGTTTAAAAGTGCGAAGTGGAAGGAATTTAAGAAGAACTGGGATGGCACGACCGTGGTGGTACCTCTGGCTCACATAACACCGGCGTAAAGTGACAGCTATGCTGTCGCGTTTCGTGCAGTTTTGAGTGTCCGGTGGCCCATTGGGGGATAGGGAAAAGGAGGGCAATGCATCTGCATAAACTCTGATTGTGCGGATGTGTATGGGCGTCGGTACCATAAGGCTCCGACTGCTCGTTTGCCCCCTTATAACAAAAAAACATAAAAAATGTTTAGTTTATTTTGAAGTTTCTATTTCAATTTTAGGGCAGACGAAACTGCTAGAAAGAGTTAGTATGCGAAATATCTGTACTTGACGGGAATCGAACCCGTGTCTTCGTAAACATGATAGGACAGAATTGGGATTTTGGAATAGTTACTCTCACCTCGATTTAGATCAAATGTTCCGCTGTTTCTCGGGTCTATTTTGATTTACTGCCGTATCCAGATTGTAGATGATTATTTTTATAGCTTATAATACTTTTGTTTTCTTTAACGCGGGGAAATGCTCTGAGGCATCCAGGCATCCCGTCTGTGAAGTGGGTATCGCCAGGCGGGTATGTGGGACTCGCTGCGCCCGAAAGACGGTAAGTGGACGCAGCTCTACCCACTAAAACCCGGCGAGTGCCACCAATGCCGCCTTTGGTGAGGTGCCCCGAATCTTATGAGCAGACAGGGCACCTCGACGACTAGTCAGTCCCTCAGGGGACAGACGCCACCTCCACAGAGGGGTTGCCCCGCACCACAGAACAACCCCTTCCAACGTCGGGACAGTACAATGAGGTGAGGTTCCCATACTCGATTCTTGCCCCCTGCTCTTTTTGTCCCACCGCGACGTCAAGGCCTGAACCATGGTGGGGATAAATGAAATATTTTTTTAATTAGATGAGCAGTTCCACACGTTTTTTATAATATAGATTAAACGCATCAAAAGTTGCGTGACGAGCTAGTTGCAAAATAAGTTGACATGTTTAAACAAGGGTATAGATAAGTGGAAGTCATGATTTTTTTTCTTTTTTTTGTTGCAAAACATTACGCTCTCGTATCTTTTTCATTTCGATACGGTCGTTTAAGAACGAACACGTTTTTAATAAGATAAACATTATAAATAAGAAAATCACGACATTTAATGACTCAATTGAAATGAAATATATTTTTTTACTGAGTGCAAAAGTCTGAGGCAGCGATTTTATTTTTCGGATCTCAATTGGAAAGCTAAATCCAAGTTTGTGGGGTCAAAAGTCAAAATCCTTGTCTCTGGGTGCAAATAGTTTTGTAGCTTAATACCAAGTAAACTTATTGTCGCACAAAAATTATGTTTTTTTGGAACTTGTTCTCAAATTTTGCTCTTTTTCGCGAATAACTTTATTAATTTAACTAAGTGACATAAATTTAAGTTAATTCGGGCGAAGTAGCAGGCACCAGCTAGTAATTAATAAAATTGTGTGATCGTTTTTATACAACGAGAGAACTCTAAACGTAATTACAAGATGAGAGGCACAAGTGTCTCGGCCGGTCCGCCCACTGGCTGGAAATTACTATGCATACTCTGTTGAGAAGTTTCGTCTGACGTGTTATTATCTGTGAAAAGAAGAAGTAATGGCGGGAAACGATACGTTTGATTTTATTTCTTTTAGAAAAAAAAGTGCGAATCGATGAATGATAAAATAATCGATATTAATGATGATTTTCACTATTTAAACTGCTTAAAATTATATTTACCATTGTTTACAATTTTATTTCAGGCAGCTCTATATTTCTCCATTGCTCACTAATCAGTTCACGAGGCATCTACATCTTTTTTTTTATTTATCCGTTTAAACAGTTCTAATAATGCACAATGAGCGCGCGTGATCTATAAGTGTCAAGTATAGGGACGCTGCCCACTGAGTTTCTTGCCGGCTCTTCTCAGGAAAGGGCTAGGGTTTGAACCGGTGGTAAACTCCTCTCTCCCTCTTTCACCCAGCGGCTCCTCTTAAGCTAATCAATCAATCATCATCAACTAAACTCTTAACGAACTGCAATTTTGAGGAGCAGCAGAAGTAACAATCAATCATCATCAAAACCAATCTAACAATAGCCAATGGTCTGGAGAGTATTCTTAAAAAAAATGCACAATGTATGTTATTTATTTAAAACTGCTCGTTTGCCTTCTTATTCCATAAAAAACATTCATCAATTATTCCCTTATATTTTTCGATTTCTGTTCTTCAAAATTTGTAGAAGAGAGGGGAAAAACTATCCCTTATTGTTCTAGGACTGTCTAACCATGTAAAGTAACGCGATTTTTAATAGAAGAGGGGGCAAACGGTCTGCCAGAGACACTTCAGGCATTAGATGTTCGAATTATTTTTGTTCATATTGTATCATCCCAATCAGTTTGTATAATCTGGGCTATAAGGCATCCTTAGGTGTTCAGGGTATGTATTAAGCGGAGTAGGAGGAGAGGACGTCACCGCATGTGCCTCCAGAGGAGAGTCCTCCAGGCGCACCGTCGTTGGTGCGGACGTCCATAGTTCCCGAACCAGGCCATCACGATGAGATCACCGTCGGGTTTTAGTGGGTAGAGCTGCGTCCACCTTACCATCTTTCGGGCGCAGCGACTCTACATACTCGCCTGGGTATCTTTTTTCTTCTTGACCCCTGTTGTGTAGTTTTATTTGTATTTCGCAGTATAGACTCTTTATAGCATCTGATCACCGTGGAGTGATGTCCTCTCCTGACGTAAGAGGGGTCTAATATGATGTTAAATGAGGAACACAATTCTTTTTTTTTTTTTTTATGTTAGTTGGATAGGCAAACTGGCAAACGTACCACCTGATGGTAAGTGGTCGACGTCGCCCATGAACATAAACTAGTATACCTGGAACGAGCCCAGGCAACTCAGTTATGTGTTGCCTATCCTGAGACATAAGATGTTAGGTCTCGGTGCCAGTAATTACACTGCCTGTCTTGCCCTTCTCTCCGAAACACGGCAAAGCTGTTTGATGGAAGATTAAGCAAGATGGTGGTACCCATGCAGCCGGGAGCGCGGCACAGCGCTTCCCTCCCACCGGTATTCTCATGTGATTTCGTTCAAAGCTTAGGATCTTCCATCAGGATTAAGCTAGATTCTCTGATTCTGAAAAACCGCATTAAGAAGCAACCAGTTAACTAGAAAGACTTTATTATAATACCTAAATATCAATGCGATGTTACGGAGAAAAACAAAATAAATTTTCTGTGTATATTTGTATTCAAATATTGAGAGTTTACTTCTATTTGTACTCCCACTTTTACTTGAATACTTCTTGATTTTTGAAGTGGCAACATTGGAATGCTTAATGAGCCGGTGTCCCGGCCAAAAAAATAGTGAAAGCAGTCACTGTCACATCAAGTGGCTCGTTAGTTACTGAAGCGGGCTCCAAAAACGGTGACGTATAAATGTTAAGATCATTGTCCACTCGATGCTATAAAATGCTATTATAGCATAGATATCATTGTCGTCATCGTCATCAGCGTCTATCCGTATCCGTGAACATAGGCCTCCCTCAATAAACGACAGGCCGACCGATTCCTTGCCACTAGCATCTACCATGCACTACCTCTTACAAACTAGTTCCAGGTTAACTCGTTTATGAACATGGGCAACGTTGACACTTACCAGGTGGTAAGTCTGCCCGTTTGTCTATCCAACTATCATAAAAAAAGTTTCGCGCTTTAACTGGTAACACACAGTTTGACAGCGGTTGCTCAATCTGTGAACTTGAATTTGAAAGCTGTCAAATCTCGTTTTGAAAATAGAATGTGACGTTTCAAAATAGGAAAGTGATATGTATGTGTCATTGCAACATTCATAACAATTGCGTTAGGTTGAGATCTAAGCAAATATTAGCTTTAAAATATTGAAAATACAACTTATTAGGAGGTCCAACCCGACGCCAGGAGGCCGTGTGGTCGCAGACTGCACGGTTGGCGGGGGGCAACCCCCTACTTTTACAAACCAAAAGTGAGCTAAATGGGCTCCCACTAATCCGATGTAGCATTAGGGCCTTCGGGCTGTTAGCATAGATCCATCCGAAAAAAAAACTTATTAGGAACAAGATCCTTTAGAATCCTGCTGCTGTAGGAAAGCTGTTAGATGCGAGTGGCAAGGAACAGGCTGTCTTGGCGTTCATTGAGGAAAGCTGATGATGATGAAATATACTCTTTACCTTTATTATATTAATAGGACATAGGATAACAAGGCGATGAGCCTTACGAGTAGACGGTAGGTGGTCAACATTGCCCACGAACAGATGACTTCACCTGGGTCTACCCTTATAGTGTTGGATCGTCTTGACTCTCGCCCATGAGTTGACTACCCTTAGACGAAAAATAGATGATCTCGATGCTGGTGACACTCTCTATGATACTTATTTTTTTTCTTTAACGCCGGGAAATGCTCCGAGGCATCCCGCCGGGGAATGGGTCTCCCCACGCGGGTATGTGGGACTCGCTGCGCCCGAAAGGTGGTAAGGTGGACCAGCTCTACCCTCTGAAATCCGGCGAGTGCCATCAATGCCGCCTTTGGTGAGGTGCCCCGGATCTAATGAGCAAACAGGGCACCTCGACGGCTAGTCAGTCCCTCAAGGAACCGACGCCACCTCAGTACAATGGAGTGAGGTTTCCATACCCGCCCCTTGTCTCCCTGCTCTTTTGTCCCCTCTTCTTATAAGAGGGATACAAAGAGGAGCTGCCTCGGCTCAATTCGCCCCACCCACGATGCTGGGCACACCTTAGGCTACTGAGCTCCACTGCCACGACAAGGCTTGAACCATGGTGGGGTACTCTCTATGATACTGCTTTAGCCAAGAAGATAAAAGAATTAAGCAGAAGCATAAAGGATATCTCACCATTTATAGATGCTTATGTTATGTATTTTATTATGGCATAATCTCTCGAAACCGCTTAAACGTGTTACGTATTGACGTATGTTTACTCTGAAAGAAAGAGTTGATGCCTATGTATAACCCATGTATGTACTCTATATGGTTGTGTAATTAACAATAAACTACTTCGGCATACAAAATACAACGAAACTCTGATACATATTAATATAATAAATAAAGAAATATAAACATTATCTAACAATCACACCACGTTAACCAAGCCCCAAGTTCGTAAGAGTATGTGTGACGGATATTAGGAACGGAAATTAATTAAAGAATCCATGACCCGGCGCAGACTGTATTCATCATACAAATTATCTGCACTTGGCGAGATTCGAACCGGCACATATGAGGGTAAATCATACTTTTGAGTTAATCAGATCATAATATTATCACAATTATGCTCCGAACAGAACCTGGGGGAACCCACACATGAAAACCACACACCCACTTATCGACAGCATAGATAGTGACGACCCACATCGATAACTAGTGATGCCCACATCGATTACTAGACGGCCCACGTTAAAAATATAAAATTCGGAAACTGTGAAAGTTACGATTAAGTTGATGGTTTTTTGAATAGTAATTTAAATGTATCAGTATTTTTTTTTATTTATTATATTTTCATCGTATTCCGATATAGTATCTAGTCTAAGGTCTATTTAGTGTCAAAAAAGTTTTATGGGAATGGTCAGAAATGACATGGACAATATAATTACCATTCTTCTTCTCAGTCGTACGCTCTTGGCAGAGCGGTCGTGGTCATGTCTCAGTCAAGTCTTGCGCCACTGCTTCTCTCGTGATGCGACGCCATGTATCTCTATGTTTCGCGGAGTGCGAGTTGTCATTTATGCTGGTGTGTGTCGGAGATTTAATCTGTCCATCGTGTTGGCCCGGTGCAGACATTATTCAACATACAAATTATCTGCACTTGGGATTCGAACCCGCGACCGCTGTCCAGTAGTCACCACTAGGCCGTCATCTATACATGATTGACGGGACTTTCACTGGAAGGTAGCTGATGTTATGTAACTTAGGCTATAAAAATAATAATCATCAATCCGCGTTCGGCTGTAAATTAACGCGGGCGAAGCTGCGGGCAACAGCTAGTATAAATATAAATCTTTATGTTTATGGGTTATGACAAGTTACACAGTTAATAGTAGAGTTAAAAAAATTTAAACAAAAATTGAAACCGACTTCAAATTAAAAAAAAAAACAACTAAAAAGTAATAATAAATTTGTAGGCACAAAAATTAAGGAAATTATTTTATTACTTTTTAGTTGTTTTTTTTTATTTATTTGAAGTCGGTTTTAATTTTTGTCAAATTTTTTTTTATTTCTTCATTTTTAGTGATTTCAAATTTTGATAACTGATTTATTTTTTTGTCTGAAATATGGGTAGAACTATTAAACGCGTTGCTCAGATTAAATAGCGCTGTATTAATGAGATGACCGTAGAAAGGGTTTCAAAACCGAAATGGAATTGTGTAAAACTTTATATACATGTAATTGAAAGTAATCACGGCAGATTTGCTGCTATTCGTTAAATAATTCCATTATAATATATAGGTATAGAACATCACCAATATCTGGATATAGAATGGATATTATGATGACTTTGAAAAACTATGATGCGCTTCCAAGGCACAGTTGTTTTTTGTTCATTTAACAACGACAAGTAATAAAATTACATGATTTTGGCATAATATTATTTACCGTATGAAGTAAGCCCAATAAAAGCTGTAAATCGTCGAGGATTCCCCTCGACTGTGTATGGTCTCCATCATCACACCTGTAATGGCGCTTATAACCCATATGGGTATAAAGTTCTCAACAATTTAAATTAATTAAGTCCAAACACAAGGTAGCTACTGTAAACTGTTGAGGAGTTCCTTTAACTGTCCTTTGTCTTCATCATCAGACCCCTAATGACAGTCACAACCCATCTAGGTGTAAAGTTCTCATCATTACAAACTAATCAAGCCCAAACACAAGGTTACTGATGTAAATCGTTGAGGAGTTCCCTCGATTGTCTTTCGGCTCCAGCATCAGATCGACTCCAGACCTTCATAAAATTGTAGTCCTTCAAAACACTTTATAAAAAAAATATCAAACGCACTAGTCGCCCTACGATTTTCGAAAGTTCCCCTCGATTTCTCTGGGATGCCATCATCAGATCCTGATTTCCTTATCATGGGACCATTTGGGAAGTATACCCTTTAGAACAAAAAAAGAATTTTTCAAATCGGTCTAGCCATCTTCGAGTAATCAGGTAACATACATTAAAAAAAAAACCGACGAATTGATAACCTCCTCCTTTTTGAAGTCGGTTAAAAAGACTGACATCATTTCGTCGTGCAACAGGTTACAACGCAAATAAGGTTAAAGCTCCCGCAAATAAGATAACGATAAGAATGTAGGGCAACGTACACCTCTATATCACCTTTATAAATATTTTCATACAAATCCTTTATAACTCTAATGGCTGTAAAACTACTTTTTGGAAAGTAACGGTTTATCAGGGCTTAGGAATATCTATATAATTAGCATATAAGCAGGGATAGACTTTTTTTTGCGCCTGGAAATACATATAATATAGACTCCCCAGTCATGGGGACTCGCTGCGAAAGATGGTAAGGTGGACAGCTCTACCCACTAAAACCCGGCTTTGGTGAGGTGCCCCGATCTGTTGAGCAACAGGGCACCTCGACGGCTACTCAGTCCCGCAGAGGCCCGACGCCAGCTCCACAGAGGGATTGTCCCGCACCACAAAACAACCCCTCCAACGTCGGGACAGTGCAATGGGGCGAGGTACTTATCCTCGCCCCTTGTCCCTCCTTCTTATAAGAGGGGTACAAAGAGAAAGGGGTAAATCACGATAAAATCTGTTTTATTATTATGTGAGTATATGATACAGATTCGTCTCGCCATATGTTGCTATTGACAGAAATAAAAGAAGAAGGAAAAGTAAGATATTCTTAATTTGAATTTTGTTAAACGACATGTCAACCTATTAAATGCTAATTTGATAAACACATTTATGTTATCTTGATGTTACATAATGTTTTGTAATAAAAATGTTGTGTAAATCGGTGAAATGCCCTTGCGTATTACATTTTTCGGATACGGAACAAAGTTCGGATAGATGCAGGTAGCTCCTTAGCTCCTTATCCGAACTTTTGTGGGAAGGTCATAATTAGGGATAATAAAAATTTGCGGTTTAGTCTGCGATGACGATATGAATTATTATTGTTTTTATTTAAAAAAAAACACCGAAATATTAATGTTTTCTGTGAAGAAAAGCGAGTGACATTTTTAATATTAAAAAAGAACATCCAATAAAAAGGTGTTATATATTTTATATTTTAACAGCTATGATATGATCATTTTATTACGTGTCGATGTAACAATTGTATAGGATGCTTTGTTAGCACACCATAGTATGTCGCGGTCATCGTAATCATCATCATCATCACCATCATCATCATCATCATCATCCTTTATCCATCCACTGCTGAACATGCCTTTTTTTTTTCTTTTACGCCGGGAAATGCTCTGAGGCATCCCGCCTGGGGAGTGGGTCTCCCCAGGTGGGTATGTGGGATTCGCACCGCCCGAAAGATGGTAAATGGACGCAGCTCTACCCATTAAAACCCGGCGAGTGCCACCAATGCCGCCTTGGTGAGGTGCCCCGGATCTTTTAAGCTAACAGGGCACCCTGACGGCTAGTCAGTCCCGCAAAGGATCGACGCCACCTCCACAGAGGGGTTGCCCCGCACCACAGAACAACCCCTCCTAACGTCGGGACAATACAATGGGGTGAGGTTCCCATCCTCACCCCTTTCCCCCTGCTCTTTTGTCCCCTCTTCTCATAAGAGGGGTACAAAGAGCCCCCTCGGCTCAATTAGCTTTGCCCAAGGTGCTGGGCTCACCCTAGGCTACTGAGCCCCACCGCCACGACAAGGCTTGAACCGTGGTGGGGCTGAACATGCCTCCTTCAATGAACGCCAAGACGACGAATTTCGGAATCACTAAAAATTAAGAAATAAAAACATTTTACAAAAAATTAAAACCGACTTCAAAAGTACTAAACTAAAAAGTAATAAAATAACAGTTTCTTTAATGTTTGTGCTTACAACATATAATCAACTTAATCTTCTACTAATGTACAAACTTTGCGTTTACCACGTCATTATAGTTACTTTTGGAGTCGGTGTCAGCCAAGGTAGGTAGGTAGGTAATGTACAGAAACAAATATGACGGTGTCGGTGTCATATTTGTTTCTTTGTCTTGTTGTCTCGTTGTCTATATTATATGTATTTCCAGGCGCAAAAAAAAAGTCTATCCCTGCTAATATGCTAATTATATAGATATTCCTAAGCCCTGATAAGCCGTTACTTTCCAAAAAGTAGTTTTACAGCCATTAGAGTTATAAAGGATTTGTATGAAAATATTTATAAAGGTGATATAGAGGTGTACGTTGCCCTACATTCTTATCGTTATCTTATTTGCGGGAGCTTTAACCTTATTTGCGTTGTAACCTGTTGCACGACGAAATGATGTCAGTCTTTTTAACCGACTTCAAAAAGGAGGAGGATATCAATTCGTCGGTTTTTTTATATGTATGTTACCTGATTACTCGAAGATGGCTAGACCGATTTGAAAAATTCTTTTTTTGTTCTAAAGGGTATACCTCCCAAATGGTCCCATGATAAGGAAATCAGGATCTGATGATGGCATCCCAGAGAAATCGAGGGGAACTTTCGAAAATCGTAGGGCGACTAGTGCGTTTGATATTTTTTTTATAAAGTGTTTTGAAGGACTACAATTTCATGAAGGTCTGGAGTCGATCTGATGCTGGAGCCGAAAGACAATCGAGGGAACTCCTCAACGATTTACATCAGTAACCTTGTGTTTGGGCTTGATTAGTTTGTAATGATGAGAACTTTACACCTAGATGGGTTGTGACTGTCATTAGGGGTCTGATGATGAAGACAAAGGACAGTTAAAGGAACTCCTCAACAGTTTACAGTAGCTACCTTGTGTTTGGACTTAATTAATTTAAATTGTTGAGAACTTTATACCCATATGGGTTATAAGCGCCATTACAGGTGTGATGATGGAGACCATACACAGTCGAGGGGAATCCTCGACGATTTACAGCTTTTATTGGGCTTACTTCATACGGTAAATAATATTATGCCAAAATCATGTAATTTTATTACTTGTCGTTGTTAAATGAACAAAAAACAACTGTGCCTTGGAAGCGCATCATAGTTTTTCAAAGTCATCATAATATCCATTTTATATCCAGATATTGGTGATGTTCTATACCTATATATTATAATGGAATTATTTAACGAATAGCAGCAAATCTGCCGTGATTACTTTCAATTACATGTATATAAAGTTTTACACAATTCCATTTCGGTTTTTAAACCCTTTCTACGGTCATCTCATTAATACAGCGCTATTTAATCTGAGCAACGCGTTTAATAGTTCTACCCATATTTCAGACAAAAAAATAAATCAGTTATCAAAATTTGAAATCACTAAAAATGAAGAAATAAAAAAAAATTTGACAAAAATTAAAACCGACTTCAAATAAATAAAAAAAAAACAACTAAAAAGTAATAAAATAATTTCCTTAATTTTTGTGCCTACAAATAATCAACTTGTTCTTCTACTAATATACAATCTTTGTGTTTACCACGTCATTATTGTTACTTTTGGAGTCGGTGTCAGCCCAGGTAGGTAGGTTATGAGGTAGGTACATCAACAAATAGGACACCGGCTTCAAAAGTAACAATAATGACGTGGTAAATTTTTTTAATTTTTTTTTAACTCTTCTATTAACTGTGTAACTTGTCATAACTCATAAACATAAAGATTTATATTTATACTAGCTGTTGCCCGCAGCTTCGCCCGCGTTAATTTACAGCCGAACGCGGATTGATGATTATTATTTTTATAGCCTAAGTTACATAACATCAGCTACCTTCCAGTGAAAGTCCCGTCAATCATGTATAGATGACGGCCTAGTTGAGTGGTGGCTACTGGACAGCGGTCGCGGGTTCGAATCCCAAGTGCAGATAATTTGTATGATGAATAATGTCTGCACCGGGCCAACACGATGGACAGATTAAATCTCTGACACACACCAGCATAAATGACAACTCGCAGTTCGCGAAGCATAGAGATACATGGCGTCGCATCACGAGAGAAGCAGTGGCGCAAGACTTGACTGAGACATGACCACGACCGCTCTGCCAAGAGCGTACGACTGAGAAGAAGAATGTTAATTATATTGTCCATGTCATTTCTGACCATTCCCATAAAACTTCGCATACGATAAAAATATAATAAATCAAAAAAGAAATTACTGGTACATTTAAATTACTATACAAAAAACCATCAACAAAATAGTAACTTTCACAGTTTCCGAACGTTATATTTTTAACGTGGGCCGTCACTAGTTATCGATGTGGGCATCACTAGTTATCGATGTGCTGCCCTGGCTGGTGACCCCCCGTGGGAACTCGTGGCGGAGGTTCTTGCCGAGACGCACTCCTATGTCTCGGATAGGAGGTCTCTTGGTGAGAGCCTTACGTTGGACGGGGTCCTTCGGGTTCGCCGACTAGGGCAAGAGGCGTTAATGCGAAGGTGGGGGGAGGACCTGGCGCAGCAGCCGTACGGCAAAAGCCTAACGGTTGCTCTGCGTCCGGTCCTTGAGCGGTGGATGCGCCGTAAGCGCAAACCCCTCACCTTCCGTCTGACACAGGTGCTCACTGGGCATGGTTGCTTTGGTGAGTACCTGTGCCGGACGGCCCGCAGGGAGCCGTTGACAGTGTGTCACGATTGTGGCGCGGCGGTGGACTCGGCCCAGCACACCCTCGTGGTGTGCCCGAGATGGGCGGCGCTGCGTCATGATCTGACATCGGTCTTTGCGTTTACCACGTCATTATAGTTACTTTTGGAGTCGGTGTCATATTTGTTTCTGTACATTACCTACCTACCTTTTTTTTTTTTTTTTTTTTTTTTTTTTAATGCAGCGGAAATTTGCAGACCAAACCATAACTAGGACCGGGGTGAGTTTTAAACCTAGCCGTGAGTGGGGTTCGCACTTGGAGATGCGTTACCCACTAAAACCGCTGCAAGTGCCCTCAGCCGCCTTTTATGAGAGTCCCGGATCATGCAGGCAACGCAGGACCCTCGGCGACAGGCTGGCCCCGGCGAAAAGGCCAGACTCCTCCTCTAAAGGGGGACTGCTCGGCTGTTCGTTTGATTCGATACTTTTAGCAGTCCCCGACGACGTCGTGTCTAGCTGGACCCAGGTTAAAACCCCATCCTGGGCCCGACACGAGCACAGGGGCGTTACTGGAGGCGCATTAGGTAGCGCCTCCTACGCACCCCCGTTCGTCGCCCGCGGTGGGAGGCCTCGTCGGCGGCCTCCTCTCTCACCCGCTCATCGGCCTCCTTCTGGGACATTACTGCCTCGCAGAAGGAGACCATCGCCGTCCAGGACTCGTCGTCGCCGAGCATCGCGGGGATGACACTCGGCAGAGACAAGTCCCCTCCGATGACCGATGTCAGATCATGACGCAGCGCCGCCCATCTCGGGCACACCTCGAGGGTGTGCTGGGCCGAGTCCACCGCCGTGCCACAATCGTGACACACTGCCAACGGCTCCCTGCGGGCCGTCCGGCACAGGTACTCACCAAAGCAACCATGCCCAGTGAGCACCTGTGTCAGACGGAAGGTAAGGGGTTTGCGCTTACGGCGCATCCACCGCTCTAGGACCGGACGCAGGGCAACCGTTAGGCGTTTGCCATACGGCTCCCACGCCAGGTCCTCTCCCCACCTCAGCATTAACGCCTCTTGCCCTAGTCGGCGGACCCGCAAGATCCCGTCCAGCGTCAGGCTCTCGCCGAGAGACCTCCTATCCGAGACATAGGAGTGCACCTCAGCAAGAACTTCCGCCACGAGTTCCCACGGGGGGTCGCCGGCTAGGGCAGTTGCTGCTGCCCACGATATCGTACGATACCCCCGAATCACTCTTACCGCGATGACCCGCTGCGCTGAGCGCAACTGGGCCCTACTCCGCGCGGTAAGGTGACCCGCCCAAATGGGAGCACCGTATGTCGCCATACTCCGGCAGACACCGGAGTATAGCTGCCTGCAGGCGGCGCTGGGTCCTCCGAGTTTCGGGAGGAGTCTGCCCAACGCACTCGCCGCCTTTATGACCCTCGGACCCAACTGTGCGAAGTGTGGGCCGAAGGTCCATCCTCCGTCAAGGATGAGCCCCAGATATTTAATATGGGGGCTCATCCTGATCCTCACCCCTCCGATCTGGAGGGCAGCCCCCGGTGGGGGTCCTTTCCGCCCGGTCCCGCGGAAGAGAAGGGCTTCGGTCTTAGATGGTCTGACCCGAAGCCCTAACCTCTCTATGCGGCTGATCACGAGGTCGAGCCCGACCTCGACCAGCCGCGCCGCCTCCTTGTAGTCTCGTCCGCGGGCGTAGACGAGGGTGTCATCCGCATAGCAGATGACACCCATCCCGGGGAGGAGACGGCCTCGCAGGACCCAGTCATACCCGATGTCCCACAGGATCGGACCAAGAACCGATCCCTGCGGGACACCGCAGCTGACTCGCCACCACTCTACGGACCTACACCGGTTCTCGCAGCCCACCCTCCTGTCGGAGAGGTACGCCTCCAACAGCCTCCCGAGATAGGGAGGCACACCAAAGTAGTTCAGTGCCTCCCGTATCACACTGTGCGGGAGGCTGTTGAAGGCGTTCGCGATGTCCAGGGACACCGCGACCACCACCTCCCCTCTGCGTTCCGCCTCACCCGTCACCGCCCGCAGGCGTTTGAGGGCATCGATGGTCGACCGGCGTGCCCGGAACCCAAATTGGGACTCTGAGAGTCCCGGTCCCGGGCCCTCCTCCAGGTGCTGAACGAGCCGGGAAGCTACGACTCTCTCCAGAGCCTTCCCAGCCTCGTTCAGCAGCACCACCGGTCGCATCGACGAAGCCGAGTCCGGGGGTCGCCCTGCCTTCGGAAGCAGACAGAGCCGACCCTCCTTCCATGCCCTCGGGAACTGTCCGGACCGCAGGCAGCGATCGAACAGCTCCCGAAGGCTGTCGCCGAGGTGCTCTAGGGAAAGGGCCAGAACCTTCCCGTGCACCCCATCTGGACCCGGCGCCCTCTTCTTACTCTGGAGGCGGGTCAGAACTGCCTCCATTTCAGCCTCCGTCACGGGTGGCGGAACACCCTCCTCGTCCGGCGTCTGCCGAGCCATCCTGGGGGGCGTGAAGCCCCCAGGTGTGTCGGGGAAAAGTTCCCCGACAATCCTCCTCAGTTGACCCGGCTGGAGCGTCTCGGTAATAGGGGCCGACTGGGCGCGGAGCTTGTCCCGCGCCCATTTGTACGGTCGGCCCCAGGGGTCCCTTTCGAGACCATCAACGAGCTCCAGCCAGGCCTCCTCCTTGGCTCGGCAGATGGCCTGTTTCAGGGTCTTGACCTTGTCAGTGTAGACCCTGTACAGGCCGTCGTCTCTGTTGACATCCTGGGGGCGCCGCCGCCTGCTCCGAGTATATTGCCTCCTTGCCCGTTGGCAGGCGGCCCGGAGGTCGGCTAGTTCAGTCGACCACCAGTAGAGCGCCCGCCGCGGGGGCGGACGTTTCACACGCGGCATGGCCGCTCCGCAGACCGCAGTGAACGCGTCGCAGAGCTGGTCAGCCGCCTCGTCCACCCCAAGCTCCGACAGCGGCGGGAGGCTCCACCGGCAGACGATTGCCGCCTCCTCTGCCAGTTCCCAGTCGAGCTTCGTGAGCGCCCAACGCGGAAACTGGCTTCGCCCCCTTGATGTCGTCGACGACGACGACGCCGGATGGACGGGAGTCGGAGACACCTCGAACCTTATATAGCGGTGGTCCGAGAGAGTCTCCACTCCCGCCTCCACCCTCCAACCCTCCACTCTGCGTGCGATGGCCGGCGTGGCGAAAGTAACGTCCACCACGGAACCTCCTGACCAACGCACGCACGTCTGGACTGCCCCTCTGTTGAGCAGGGACAGTCCGGCAGCTAGCGCCCACTCCTCTACTTCCCTCCCTTTCGGGCTCGTGACCGGGTTACCCCAAGCCGTGGACTTGGCATTAAGATCCCCGGCCACGAACACCTGTAAGGGAGCTAGCTGTCCCACCAGCGGCCCTAGAACGTCGAGAAACCGTTCCAGGGCCGCCAAATCGCGGTTCGGTGAGAAGTATACTCCGACGAAAGCAACTTCTCCCCGAACCGCCGCCACGTACCCGCGGCCCCTCGCTTTCACAGCGAGGGGGGCGCTAGCTCCAGGCCTCACCACGATCGCTACCAATTCGTCGGTGTCCCCCGCCCAGTTTGGGCTAGAAGGCACAGCGTACGGCTCGGCAACGATCTGTTAAGAGCCTCAAGGCGGAAGTCTTTTTAAAAAAAACTATATTTAATTTTAATGCACACGTCTAGCGTGGACGGAAGATGGAATTGAGACTGATGGGACGGATACGTATTAACACCTACTAAAGGATAAAAGTGCTAGATAGGTAGGATAGGGATGCTGAGTAATGAATAAGGTTGGCAGGTCAGGGTTATAACACCTCCCCGGGGTAGAATAAACTTCAGGGGCCTGAAGTTTAGAGAATGCAAGGTCACACTTTGACCCTAATGCTTGGAGAAGGAATTTCAACCGAAGAGGGTTTGGTAAGTTTGTTAGGGGAAGATTCTTCCACCGAGGATTTGGGATTTCTATCGGGATTAATAGGATCGAGGGTTATGTCTTGGTCTTGGGTTGATTGGAAGAGTTTAGGAAAGCGATGGGAAAGACGCTGCGATTTAATACATAAAAACATTTTAGAAATACAGTAAATACAAATTAAAGAAAACATTAGCATTATAGATATTGAGTAGTGAGTCCCGTATTTTATAATTTGGTGTTGGTTTAAGATTTTATCAGCTTCTTTTGACATAGATTTTAACTTTATACTAGTTTCTGAAGTGAATATGTCTAAATCAATATTTTGGAGTTGAATAGGGGGCTCATTACTTATTTCATTTTGGAACTTATCTAAAACACAACAAGGATCTTTGATCAAACTAAAATCAGAACGAGGGACACTTATGTTTAGCTTTAAGCCACTGAATCTAGGAACTAATTTCGTAGTTTTACAAAATGCGACACAGTTTTGTGGCACCTTCAAAATACCAGTACCAACTATATCTAATTCTACAATTTTCTGATTAATACAGTCCAAGTACACCTTATTATTCTGGGATTGTATGTAGATCCACTTATTGTCTGAAATAGGCTTCCATAAGTCTAATATTCCATTGAGGAAGTCTGTTTGACACTGCACAGGTAAAACACTGATAACTTTTGACATTAATTCACTTTCACAATTTGGATGAGAACTTGTAGGAAAAACGGTCATTACGTTGCAGATGTAGTCGTTTGCGCTAACTGCTTGGCAATCCGTAAGCGATTCGAGATAACAGTATTCTGTCTTATCTTTGGTCATTGCGATAAACTTATTGCTAGGTCTTATAAAACTAAAAGTATTTAGGTTTACATCATTATGTGGAGTGGGCAATGCTATATTATGAAATAATTCATATTCCTTTGGAGAGACTAATGGTAATCTTAATACAAATATTATCTTATCGTTAAAACTATAACAAGCTATACTAGATACATTTAGTAGTATATGAATGTTCCTTAATTCTAAACTTATTGGTAATTTAACATTCGTTGGTAAGTGTCTATAGTTGTCGACCAGCTCTTTATACAGTTGTTTCGGAGGTAATATAGCAGGGTGCAAGGTATTGCGATTGCTGAACAAAATTGCATTGGTTATATCCTCCATTTGAAACGATAATGTAAGCAAGGATGCTTCTATACTGGTCAAGATCGAATCTATGTTTGATTTGTAACTTAATTCAACAGAAATCTTAGAAATATTTTTAAATTTTAAGGAGAGGTCGTTAACGGCTTCATCAAGGCTAGCTTCATTGATCTTTATTTTATGAAGAGTGTCGTTAAATTTGGATAAGGTTGTAGTTGTGACTAAAATATTTTCCTTCATCAATGAACTAAGCCTTTTTTCATTATCTTGGACATTTTGTATTGCGTTATCGTATTTAATTGCGTCATCTTCATTCAAAGTGCCAAATATAGTTTTAGACAAGGTTCCTACGGCACCTATCCAGGCTCTTTTAAATCTTTTACTACTAATTAAATGTGAAATAGAAGAATATGCTGAGACAATATCATTATACCTTACACTTAGTGGTTCTAAAATATTATGACATTCTAGGTTAATCATTGTTTCCATCTGGATCTGATTACATAAAAATCGTACCGTACCTAAGATAGAATTAATATTTTTCATATGCGGCTCAATGTAGGAAATATCGTAGGGAGTAACAATATCTAGACGACCAACGTTAATCTTAAGTTCCCCGATTGGATCAAAGTAAATGCCTGGGCCAGACTTGATTGGACGGGTATACTCTTGGAGAGCATGAGCCGTCATGCTGTAAGAAAAGATAGGTTTTTTATAAATATTGTAATGGAGTGATCTTAATTATAATATTTTATGTTTCAGGATGAGATGTACCCTCGGTTTCCACGTGTTTTACTTCGTCATAATGGTGTTTGACGTGGCGCCTGTTAATGAGTAGTGAAAGCGTGTGGTTACCATGTATTTTTACCACCTTGAATGGCCCTTTCCATACTGGGGATAGGGCTTTGCGTAGTCTTAGGTGATTTTTGAGTAAAACGTAATCGCCAACCTTGTATTCGACAGCACGAGTGCGAGTGTCGTAGTATTCTTTAGAGGTTGTTTTGGATTTGTGTATAAACTCTAGTGCCTTGTCACGAGTGAGTTTAAGGCGATGTTGTAGCATCCTCACATATTCGGGGTAAGTAGCTGTTGATGATTCCTCGTAGACCGATGTTGGAATATGCGGTTTATGTCCGAACAGTAATTCGTATGGGGAGTAATGAGTGGTTGAATGGACGGCTGTATTATATGCTAGCATGGCCGTATAAACATACCGAGGCCAGTTGTCTTGGTTGTCATTTATGTATGATTTGAGGTACTCTTTCAAGGTAGAATGCGATCTCTCTAACGCTCCTTGAGTCTGTGGGTGATATGGTGAGGAAAATAAATGTTTGATTTTCAGAAATTTACACATTGTTTGGAACAGTTCCGCAGTGAAGTTTGTCCCTTGATCGGTAAGTACGTGTTTAGGGATTCCAAATAGGGATACAAAGTGTAGAAGGCACTCGCTTGTTTCTTCGGCGGTGACACTGCGGATTGGATATGCTAAACTAAATTTTGTTAAATCATCCTGCATAGTTAAGATGAATTTCAACTTAGCCGTTCCAGATTCAGGAAGAGGTCCGACAATGTCTATGGATAATCTTTCGAATGGTGAAGTTGATGTGGACGTTATAACCATCGGTGCTCGGTTTATCTTGCGCAAGGCTTTATTAGATTGACAAGATTGACATTTTTTTATATAGGATTCAATATCGGTTCGCATGTTTTTCCAGAAATATCGTTCTTTAATGCGGCTAAGCATCCTGTTGGTTCCAAGATGACCAGCAATGGGTAAGTCATGGTTTTCCTTAAGAATTTTTGGAATTTCATTCAACGTTGGATATATTATTTGGTCATGATATATATGAACTCTGATATTGGTTCCATCAAACAGATAGCTCAACATATTATAAATTTTTACGAAAGAATGCCTATCGAATGGATTTTTGAAATCGGATATACATATGTCGTTTTCAGTTGGATAAGTCATCATAATCTCATCTCGTACGTATTTTAAGGATCTGAATATATCTGGGTATGAATGATCGTCGAAATAGTGAACCTTCGTGAACGTGAATAGGTAAGTTTTATTTTCATATTCTAAAGGTAAGCAGGTATATAGACTTCGCTCTAGATTTAAAAATTCGTTGCGAGTAGGTTCCGGACAATTATTAATTATTTCCTGGACGTAGGGCATTGATTCGTCCAAGTCTACTGAGGTAGGTATTATTATCAATTTTTGGGTGTTCTTAAGCAGGCTATTATTGTGTTCTATTATTTGTGTGTTAAAGGACGTTATAGGTGATTTCAAGAAATTGTTATATGTTTCGTCGGGTGAAGGTAAGGATCTTTGTGGTGCGACAGAATTTTCTATCTCGTTTGAGGCCGTTCGTAAGGTTTCGTGATTTTCAGTCACGGGCAAGTATAGTTCTTCCAAAGTGATTAGAGGTTGCTCTGGATTTGACTTGGGACTTGGTATGTTTGTTGGTATCGACGTCAGTTCCGGTATTTGAGGATGTGGTTGAGGGTTAGGAATTTCGGGTAGAGATGGCACTTGCCAACTGGTTGACGGTTGAGGATTAATGATCGGATTTGGATTCATGTTATTGGGCGTAACTGGTTTTTCGATAGGAACAGGAGGGGTTAAGGGTGTAAAATCTAGATCCCTTTCATCCATAGGGCTGAATGTTACCTTGGCCCAATCAGTAAGTTCGTTATCGTCAACAGGTGGTCCCGGCAAAAGTGTCGGGACGTTAGTTAATGGTAATGGATTCTCGTTGGCCCATTCACTTAGCTCATTATCGCTAATAGAGGGTTCTGGTAGAAGTGTTGGGTCGCTGCTTAATGGTAACGGATTATTGATTTCTGGATATATGGGATTAACAGGATAACGGGACAAAGCATCTGCAGCTGAATTAAGTTTACCCTTTCTATAGACTATTTCGTAGTCAAACTCTTCGAGCTTGAGACGCCATCTTTGTAATTTACTTGACGGGTCTTTATGATTAAAGAGCCATTTTAAAGGGCGATGGTCAGTGACAATTTGGAATCTTTGGCCGTAGAGGTATGGTCTAAAGGTTTTGCATCCGAATAATATCGCCAACAGTTCCTTCTCCGTAGTACTATAGTTGCTCTCGCTTTTATTGAGAGTTCGAGAAGCGTAGGCGATTGGTCGTTCTTGACCATAGGGACCCTGAGAAAGAACCGCTCCAAGGGCGTAGTTTGATGCATCCGTCGTGAGCGTAAAAGGCTTTGTGAAATCGGGATAACAAAGGACGGGAGCTGATGTAAGTTTATTTTTTAGGGTTTCTAATGCTATCTGTTGTTGGTTTTGCCAAACAAAGGGTTGGTCTTTCTTTAGGAGACTAGTTAAAGGTTTAGCGGTTTTAGAGAAGTCGGGTATAAACCGTCTATAGTAGGATACCAGTCCGAGAAATGATTTTATGTCCTTAGGGTTCTGTGGAGTAGGAAATTGGAGTACGGCTTTAATTTTGTCTGGATTCGGCCTGACGCCGTCGGCAGAAATGACATGACCAAGGTAGGCGACCTCTCGGCGTAAAAATTCGCACTTGTCAGGTTGCAACTTAAGGTTAAAATTTCGCATTCTTTGGAAAATTAGTTCTAAATTTTGTATGTGTGTCTTTATGTCGTGAGAGTAGCAAATGACGTCATCGAGATATATGAAGCAACGTATACCTTGTAGTCCAGAGAGAGCAGAGTTCATCAACCTCTGAAAAGTTGAAGGTGCATTTTTTAAACCAAACGGCATACGAAGAAATTGAAAATGACCTTCTGGGACAGTGAATGCTGTTTTGGATTTATCCTCTTCATTTAATAAAATCTGGTGAAAGCCAGATGCAAGGTCTAAAGTTGAGAAGTAAGTACTTTGGCCTAATTGGTCGAGAATTTCTGTAATTTGGGGAATGGGATATGTATCGCCGATTGTTACATCGTTCAGTTTTCTATAGTCTATTACGACTCTCCATTTTTGGATATTAGACGCATCTAGTTTCTTTGGTACGACCCATATTGGGGATGACCATGGTGAGTTTGATGGTTCAATTATATTTTGATTTAACATTTTAGTGATTTGGTTCCGAACTTCAGTTTTATGCACCTCAGGAAACCGGTAAGTTTTGGTGTGAATTGGGGCGTCTGTAGTCGTCCTTATATCATGTTTTAACGCATTGGTAAACGTCAGGTTCTCGCTCGGGAGATGAAAAATATCGGAGTAATCTGAACATAATTGCATAAGGGCACCCTTTTCTTCATCATTGAGGTGAGAGACCCGTAGCTGTTTTAGAACTTCTTCTGTGCGTTTAGTAGCATTAGAATAAGCATTTATATGGTTAACTGTCGCGGATTGATATTCATCGAGTTCGCAAGGCTCAATCGGAATCAATTTTAAATTTAAATTCGATTTTAAGTTAATTTCTCTTTCAGAAGTGTTGACTACAGATAAATTTATTCTATTATTTTCTTTAACCTGAACTATGCAATTTGCTATTAATAATGATTCGGAAATTTTTTGATCCAAAACCAATCCTTCCTTTATTTCTGGATTTAAAACAGAGCATTCGATAATTTGTTCAGTTCTAGGGGGAATAACGTAAGCAGGATCGTTGAAGTGTAGTTTTAATGCCGCCTTCCCGATTTTAAGTATGTCTTTATTATAATCTATATTACAATTAAGCGCGTTTAGCATGTCGGAGCCAATAATGCCATCATAGGGTAAATAAATTTTGTCAATAACATGAAATTTGTGAGAAACGTTTAATTTAGCAATTTTTAATTTTAATTGAAAATGACCTCGTGTAAGGATAGGATTTTCTGATGAGTCAATACCCTTAAGTTGAATAGTCTCCTTTATAAGTTTAGGATGATTTTGCAGGCACGAATGTTTAATTAGGCTCACAGAGGATCCTGAGTCAACAAGTAAGGAGAGAGGAATATCGGATACTAAGGATTCTACGATTACGTGTGGTAGGAGCATAATAGCTGGGTCATTGGTGATTTCAAAAATGTTGGATTTAGTATTACTATAGCCACTATAAGGTTGGGGCTGGTTACCCTGTTTGTAATTGGCCTTAGAATAAGTGTTAGCCTGACGATCATGTAGCGACGCAGGCTTAGAATTATGTTGGATTTTAGAAATCTGACTTCCATGTAGCGGAGTCAGGACCTTGTGATTAGAGTCAATAGATTTAACATTATGGTTATGAGTAAGTGTATCGATTTGTACTCGACTAAGTCCCGCACGATACTGGGACGAGACATTTACTCGTTTTTTGAGCTAAAGTCTACGGTGTCATAGCCCTCTGTGGGGTTAGCTACACTTATTAAGTTACCTTCATCAGGGTTGTCGGTCACAAAATGAACACGGTGTTGCGTCTTAGAATTGTTTGTGTTGAATTTAAACCGTTCATTATTATACTGTCGCTTACGACATTGTTCTAGCGTGTGTCCCGGTATCTTGCAGTATCTGCAGAATATTTCCGAGCTACTGGTTGAAGCCTGATTTTGATTATTATGATAATTACTAGATGACTTAAAATTTGATTGGTTTGGGCTATTACGGTTGAATTTATTATTTTGTTGATTATAGGAATATTGGTTAAAATTAGACCTCATTTTTGGTTTCTCTAATCTCGCGCTAGACTGTGAATTTTTATAAAGAAATTGTTGAATCTTTTCCTCCGAAATTGCTATATTGACAGCTTCATTAAGAGTTCTAGGGGATTTACACCGGATTATGTTTGATATACGTGGTGTTAGTCCCATTTGGAAGTGATGAAGCGCCAATTCTTCCATGGCCGCTGTCCTTCCTATCATTTCCCTACTTTTGTGACCATGACTTATTGATATTTCTGTAAGGAGTTGCGATAAACAAGTTTCAACCCTCAACGCATACTGGCTAACAGGTTCGTTTGATAGCTGTTTGCACTCTTGAAGGTCTGTCAGTAAGTGAGCGTAATGCTTCCGCTCGCTGAATTGTGTTTTCAAAAATTCTTTGAGTTGTGGCCAGTTTAAAAATTCTTTAATCGAGCAAGCGATTTGGGCTTTACCTTGTAGTTGGCAAAGTATATATTTGAATAATATATCTTTCTGTGGTTCTGTGGCTAGGTCATAGGCATTGCTACAGTTTACTAGGAATGAGTTCAGGGTTTCCCTCGAGCCATCGTATGGTTTTATGAATTTTAATAAAGTTGAAAGATCTAATTCTATCTTAGTTGATGCGCCAGCGGTGTTGGTGCCAGTTTTTTTCTTGGACCTAGTAACAGGTCCAGATGGAAGCGACTCCACGGGAGGAGTGCAAGTAACACCATCCTGCTCGGTAGTTAAATATATGTCAGGATTTTCGAATTTTGGGCTCGGAGCTCTGCTGTTTGCCATTTTTAATGTATATAGTATGTATAAATGTATTGGGTTACAAAATCTATATTTAATAAATTTGAATAATATGATGTGTATAAAAGTTTTCTTATATTATAATCTAACAATATATTATAACAGTTAATTATGATGATGAATCGCAATGACCAAATGACAAAAATAGAATTGACTTACAGGAATGCAGCTAGAGCGATAGCGATGCGCCTTATCATTGCTGTTCGTCCCACGCGTCGTCTTGCGTATCGTGTTTCCAAGCCTCCAAACGTTGCGTTGATCGATTATACTCTCGGTCACAGGTTCGATGTTTATTATATGAATATGGATTTACTTCATGAGGTGTGCACTGATGATTTTATTTATAATGAGAACTAAATATATATTGTCTGTCACACAATTTCAACGTCTTTAGAAAACACTAAAATCGCGTACTTTTTGGATATTAAATCGATATTAAATCGCTTGTTTAAACTTTGAAGGATAGAGACGTTTTTCCTGGGACCCGTCAGATCCCACCGCTGCCACCAATGTTAAGAGCCTCAAGGCGGAAGTCTTTTTAAAAAAAACTATATTTAATTTTAATGCACACGTCTAGCGTGGACGGAAGATGGAATTGAGACTGATGGGACGGATACGTATTAACACCTACTAAAGGATAAAAGTGCTAGATAGGTAGGATAGGGATGCTGAGTAATGAATAAGGTTGGCAGGTCAGGGTTATAACAGATCGCTACGTCAACACCCCACTCCGCCATGGACTGCAGGAAAAGGTCCTGAGCCCCGGCGCAGTGGTTGACGTTCGCCTGGAGAACGCTGAGATGCCTTGACATTACTCGGCCATCTCAGCGTCTGCCGAAACCACATTGTTCCCCTTCCCTTGGGAGGGGAACTTCCCGCGGGTAGATGGGGGCTTGCAAGCTATGCCCCCCATCACGTGGCCTGCCGGCCTTCCAGCATCCGCACACACCGCACAGCGTGCGGCGGCCGAACAGCCGGCAGCTTTGTGGCCAGGTTGACCGCAGCGGTAACAGAGGTTGCTGCGGTCAACCTCACACGCGCACACCCCAGCGACATGCCCCATTCCAAGGCACCGAAAACAGTGCCTCGGGCGCGCCTGCAGGAGGTGTACGCGCACACGGCACCACCCCACTGCAATACTGCTGGCTTCCAGTAACCTCTTGGCCGCCGCCACTGGAATTTCGATGTGGGCTGTACCGGAGCCCACTTGTCCCGTGCGGATGTTCCGCACGTGAATCTGGCCCGGGTTACAGCCCCCTCCCTTGCGAGGGCGGTGCCCAGGCGCTCCGCATCGACGGCGTCGCTCAGGCCGGAGACCCTCATCTCCGCCTTTTTCTCCGGCCTGAGCACTTCCGCCTCCTCCGCGAGCACCTCCTTAAGACGGGCGGCGAGAGCGTCCGCCTTACCCCCGCTCGTCGAGCCAGGTACCTCAATGAGCCGCGCCCCGGTCGCTGATTGGCGAATCCGGAGCGGACCAATGCCCAGCTCCTCCATCTTAATTTGTTGCTCGGCCTTCAGGAAGACCGAGCCATATGTTGCCCCCTTTGCAGCTGCCTCCGGCCGTAACTTTAGAATTACGGCCGTGGAGCGCGGGAGCACCAGCCTAGGCTTCAAAGCCTCCTTCGATTTCGGCGGCTCAGAGGTCGCCGGTTTTTTGGCTGGCGGCACTGACGCCGCCGGTTTCTTTGCCGCCGGTTTCCGGCGAACAACCTCCGTCCAAGTATCCACCGGACGCGCCTCTTGTTGGGCCTTAGCCCCCTCTTCGGCCCTCTTTTCGGGGTATGCCTCTTTCGAGGTGGAGGGACCAAATGCAGTCCACTCCGGGGCACTTGTGGCCTTCCCCTTCCCTTTACCCTTGCCCTTACCCTTTGAAGCTTTGGGCAAGGCAGGGAATTCGGTCAGACTCGGTCCGACCACCGTTTCCTTGACGGCCGCAACCGCCGCCTTTTCCTTCGCTGCCGCAATGGCGGCCCTGGTGGCCTTCGCTACCTCCCCACTATCCCCCGCCAATGGAGGGCGTACGGGTGGAGCGGCTGGTAGCTGCAGGGCCGCCAGGCGGCCGTCGAGCATATTGCCCACCATTTTCGCGACGGCCTGCATCGCCTCCTCGTTCCACACGCCCCCACCGCTTTGAGCCGCCTTCTTGCGGCTCTCTTCAAATTCGCGCCTATAGGCGCGAACTTCCTCCCTTACCAGCTCCAGCTCGCGCTGGAGTCTGGAATTGTCAGCTCGCAGTTTGCGAGCCTCTTCAGTTGAAGTCCGGACCACCAGGGACTCCATTATCTCCTTGATGGTTCCGGCAGCCTTCCTGATTTTAGAGGCGTAACCCCCTCTCAGGTTAACCGATTTGCCAGTCAGACCGAGGATCATATTCAAGTTATCCTCGGCTGCCAGCCTCAGCTCTTCCGCACCCAACTTATCCGGATCCCCGTCGAGAGGGCGTGCCTCCTCCACCTCCACCACATCCGCCTTCGGCCTTTTAAAGGCACGCTTCTCTAGAGCCGCCTCAAATTCGTCGTCTCTCTCCTTTTCGATCCGCTGCCTCTGAACCGCTCGCGCGTGAGACAGCGAGATCGCTTTGCCACGCTTAGCGGCAGTCTGCAGCCTCCTCACCACATCCGTCCCCGTCTCCGTGTCGGATCGAGATCCCCCCGACACCCCGGAAAAGAGACGTTTCCTCCCCAGCTCAGCCTCGGACATAGATGTCACGCAGATGTCTTCCAACACCTCCAGACTTCCCACCCCCTTTGGGCGACCCCCGCCCGCCTTTTCCCTCGTCCTGCTCGTCCCCCCTCCTCTAAAACTGTCTCCCCCTGCCATCTAGCAAACCAACAAAACACAAAACGAAAACAAGGCAAAACAATCCACCTACTCTCAGATTTTTGTTCCAAGCTAAAAATAGCCCAGAACCCTAATCTAACGATTAGGCGGACACGCCCACAAGACAAAACACAAAACCAGCAACAAAAAAAAAAAAAAAAAAAAAAAAAAAAACCACCTACCCTCAGATTTTTGTTCCGAGCTAAAATTAGTCCGGAACCCTAATCTAACGATGAGGCGGATACGCCCACAAGACAAAACAACACCCACGTAAACACAAAACCCCTGCGCACACACTCCCCCCCACACACTCGCCCAGGCACCACAACACCGGGACCGCACGGTCAAAACCAGTGTTGGTTCACCTTGGCGACTGTGTGCTAACAGGTCCCAAGACAGGTCCCTGCGAACTCCCGAACACAACGATATAATATTACGTAATACCGATCGAGCCTGCACTGTTCGCGACTGACACACGTCCGTACAGAGCGACAGCGTACGCCTCACTTCATTACCTACCTACCTACCTTGGCTGACACCGACTCCAAAAGTAACTATAATGACGTGGTAAACGCAAAGTTTGTACATTAGTAGAAGATTAAGTTGATTATATTATGTTGTAAGCACAAACATTAAAGAAACTGTTATTTTATTACTTTTTAGTTTAGTACTTTTGAAGTCGGTTTTAATTTTTTGTAAAATGTTTTTATTCTTATATTGTTTTCTAGCGTACCTATACTCGAATTACACTCATAGTGAAACAAGCTTTAAAATCTAAATAAACCGCGATAAGATCCGTATGGATCTTATCGCGGTTTATTTAGATTTTAAATGTCCTCTTGTGAACGTGGTTACTTACTAACTGTAAATTATCCAAAACGTGGGGCATGTACAAGTATTTTTCACCCACGTAACTGCAAGTCTTTTTCAATACCAGTCCTTACGTGAAGATTCATCTTAATCATTCAATGTTTTTTAAGATAATGTAAGCATAATCATGGTATAGTTGCGTACACGTGCGCTTGCTTATACGGTAGTGTCATGTATGGGTGTTATGACTCAATGTTTTTTTTTAACGAGATAAGCAAAGTTCCTTTTTTTCTTTTACGCCGGGAAATGCTCTGAGGCATTGCGCGAGGGAGTGGGTCTCCCCACGTGGGTATGTGGGACTCACTGCGCCCGAAAGCTGGTAAGTGGACGCAGCTCTACCCACTAAATCCCGGCGAGTGCCACCATTGCCGCCTTTGGTGAGGTGCCCTGGTTCTGTTGAGCAAACAGGGCACCTCGACGGCTAGTCAGTCCCCCAAGGGACCGACGCTCACTCCACAAAGGGGTTGTCCCGCACCCCAGAACAACCCCTCCCAACGTCAGGACAATACAATGGGGTGAGGTTCCCATCCTCGCCCCTTGTCCCCTGCTCTTTTGTCCCCTCTTCTTATAAGAGGGGTACAAAGAGCCCGCTCGGCTCAATTAGCTTCGCCCAAGGTGCAGCGGCTCACCCTAGGCTACTGAGACCCACCGCCACTTCAAGGCCTGAACCATAGTGAGGAGCCTATGTCCTAATCGGAGGTATGAGCCATCACCATTTTAATTTTAAGGCATATCGGTTTAGCCGTGAAAGTTCAACAAACATCCAAACTTACAAACTTTCGCCTTTATCATATTAGTAAGATGCTACTCGCTAATAATGTGGCTTTCTATAATAGTTGAAAGAATTTTTCAAATCGGTCTTGTAGTTTCGGACCCTATTCAATGCAAACAAACAAACAATTAAATCTCTCCTCTTTAAAATAATAAGGTTTATAGATAGACATGAATTTTAGGATAATTTAATATTACAATTTACTTATCCTATTGGTTTATTAAAACTTATTTTTTTATATATTTTTATTTAATTTTATTTGTACGACAACTCTACACATTTTAAGACGTACATAATAAAATTCGAAATTTAAACTCGCCCAGTGTTGCTGGTCGTAAAAATCGAAGGTATTGTTACCTGGGCGGCCATCTTGACTTATGGAGATACTTACACTGATTTTATCGCAAAGGTTCGAGTTTATGTAACTTCGGTTATGTAAATGACCTTCTATTATGTTTATACAATATGGGAATGGATCATTGTAGATGAAATCATCGATAGTTTCGCTGGACACCTTTTTCAATGAACGCCAAGAAGACGCCTCTAAAGAAGCAATAGTTCAAACAATGTCCTAGAGCGACCGTTATAACTTTTGTGAATGACTCCTCAAAATTAATTCAGGTGTTGAAGTATGTTTTGCGATACTCCATCATATGCCATAATCTAAATTACAGAATGATAATAGATTCTGATTATTTTAAGGTTTGAAAAATTTTAGAGCGTTTGACACGAAGAAGATCTATAAATATTACAATTTACCATAGACATAATAATTTTACGAACTGGTCACCTAAAGGCACTCTCGAACACATTTTTTTTACCTGCACGCGTAATTTATCACCACTTTATGATTCTCTTCCTCCCAACATGCCACGCCCTGTTGATTTTAAATCAGTGCTGTCCTATGTATGTGTCATTTGTACATACTTTATGTTCCTTTATTGTAGAAAATAACATTAGACTATAGAATAGTGTCACACTAACATTGTTTATGTATCGTTTTAGGTGGAGCAACAGTTTTTTTTTATATTTGTATAAATTTTTTATACTTGTACTTCCACAAAATCTAAGTAGCAGAGTCAGCTAAGTCTACAATGTAACAAAACTGAACATGTGCTTTAGCCACCGAACATTTTATCACGCACTATGGCACTGGCAAATCCATTAGGGAGACAAGACCAAAGAAGAAGAAGAACTGGTCACCTAAGAGTAAAGATTTTTTTTTTAATTCGAACATATAGATGCTGAAGACTCTCCTATCTACTCTGAATGCATATTGCATATACATATATGCTTATCGCGTAGACTGCAACTATAACAAACTTGACACAACATATCGTTAAGCAAATATATATTATCTGTAGTCTTATTGTTATGTTCTTCATCTACATATTATGGTTATGTTGGTAACGTGTGTTGAATGGAGTATGAATTAGAATCATCATCACCATCATCATATCTCCTTCTTTTCGCTGAGGTGATCCTTTTGCCTGCAGATCTGGGACAAAAAGCGGCTGAAGGCGCTCGCAGTGGTTTTAGTTTACGGTTGGGCCATTCCCAGGTGCGAGTCCCACATAGGATCAGGATCTACCCGAGATCCTACACAGGAGGTCTCCTCCCACATCATTGATGACTTTTAAATCAAAATCAAGTCCTTACGATGTTTACCTTCACTGGTGATAAAGCTATTTCATATTCAGGTACACGAGTATATTTGCACTCAAACCTCTCACCTAAAAACCCAACCTATAAAAGTTAACCGAAACCCACAAAAAACAGATGAAATGTAAAACCATAAACTAACTAATTTATTTTGTTCACAGGTAAGATGGCGATTGGCGCCAAAGATTGGTAGTATAATAATAAACTGTCAGTGTTGCCAGTTAATTCGGTATCATTATATTATTTATTGGTTGTAAACGCGATTTCTAGTTATCTCTTCATGTTAATAAGATCTTGGAAATTACATTCTTATACATTTGGATGTAGTAGAAATATCAGACTAAATGTTTAATCTTGCTGCATTGTGCTACTTTTTTATATTTTTTATAAAAGTACTGCTGGTCTCCTCGAAATCAGGCGAGGAGGACATTAAGTAGTGCTTATTTTTTTTTCCAAAGATGCCAACACTTCATACAGCTTAAAACTCCTAATATATCAGGTGACAGATGCTGATTTTGAAAGGGAATGAATGAAGTTTAGAAAGCCAGCACAGGGAAATTGAGAAAATCCCTTATTTGGTGATTCGTCAATGTTAAGGTCAGACTGGGGCAGAGCTTAGACTTCGAAGACGAGTCTACACAGTCTGGAAGTATGAAGAGGATTCGGCCCGTGACTGTATAGACATAATATGAAACTGTTTTTTTTTGCATTTGACAGACCAATAATATAAGACAGGCTATTTATTTTGCCAGAAAGCTTTTTTTCAACTTTAAAACCGAGGGTACCATTCCTTTTTAAAACCGCGAATGCTATGTTCGAAATTCAAAAGAGTGAATTTTTTATATTAAGTCAATAATCTGATCGACGCTTTCAATTATTCTAAATTCAATCTTTTGATATAATGTTGACACAAAATGGCAGTTTTAAAATCATAACTCAAGAAGTAGGGCGCCAAAACGAGTTTTGCGTACCGTTGCGTCAAATACCTGATTTTTTTTACAAGGACTATGGCATTAACCCGTGACTTCATTTTTTTAGTTTTTAAGAATGTTAAGATAGTTATTTTAATTGACGAGAAAGGTAGTTTAATTCTTCTTCAGCACATTGAAGTAAGCCGGAATGATAAAAAATCTTTAAAGCGTGTGAAGATTTTTAAACCACATTTGGTACTTGGCCATAATGGCCAAGTACCTCGCCTAATTTCGAGGAGACCTGGAGGCTTACTTATATAACTGGCTCGACTGGGGTGGTACCTCTCACTCACATAACACCGGCGTAAAGTAACAGCTATGCTATCGCGTTTCGTGCGGTTTGTGAGTTGGTGGCCCATTGGGGGGGATAGGGAAAAGGAGGGCAACGCATCTGCATAATCTCTAGTTGTGCGGATGTGTATGGGCGTCGGTAATCGCCAAAAGGCTTAGACTGCTCAGTGTGATGAAACGTTTATGAATTTCATAAAAATCCATAAGATAAAATAAGGAGATATGGTTTGCGAGCACACACAAGGAAGTCGATAGAGGCGTAACGCATCACGACATGATAACGTCACGGCAATTGATGCCATGACCGTACCGGTGGGAGGGAAGCGCTGTGCCGCGCTCCCGGCTGCATGGGTACCACCATCTTGCTTGTATATCCCGTGAAACAGCTTTGCTGTGTTTCGGAGAGAAGGGCAAGACAGGCAGTGTAATTACTGGCACCGAGACGTAACATCTTATGTCTCAGGATAGGCAACACATAGATGAGTTGCCTGGGCTCGTTCCAGGTAATCTAGTTTATGTTCATGGGCGACGTCGACCACTTACCATCAGGTGGCACGTTTGCTAGTTTGCCTATCCAACTAACATAAAAAAAAAAAATGTCGCGTTAGATGTTTCACTTCAAACAGGATCTAGGTACTGTGTACTGTCCCCACCATGGTTCAAGCCTTGTCGTGAAGGTGGGGCTCAGTAGCCTAAGGTGAACGCAGCTCCTTGGGTGAAGCCAATTGATCTGCTCTTTGTACCCCTCTTATAAGAAGAGGGGACAAACGTATAGGGGGAACAGGGGGCGAGGATTGGAACCTCACCCCATTGTACTATCCCGACGTTGAGAGGGGTTGTTCTGTGGTGCGGGACAATCCCTCTGTGGAGGTGGCGTCTGTCCCTTGGGGGACTGATTAGCCGTCGAGGAGCCCTATTGCTCAAAAGATCCGGGGCACTTAACAGCAAAGGCGGCATTGGTGGCACTCGCCGGGTTAGTGCGTCCACCTTACCATATTTCGGGCGCAGCGAGTTCCAAATACCCGTCTGGGGAGTCCCCACTTCCACTCGGGATACCTAAGAGCATACCCGGCGCAAAAGAAAAAAAAAAGTATTGTAACTAAGATAAGATGAAGTTACGGGCAAAAGCAAAAAGTTTTACAAATCAGCATACTCAAAGCTACGTAGAAGTTTCGAGAACAATGTCTGAATGCGCTAATGATAATTATGTTAATTTACACCTACACTGTTTTGGCGCTCGAATACACCGCTCCGTGTTTTTGTTTTGTACACACAATACACATAATACACACTACGCCCAACCCGACGCCAGGAGGCCGTGTGGTCGCAGACTGCACGGTTGGCGGGGGGCAACCCCCCACTTTTACAAACCAAAAGTGAGCCAAATGGGCTCACACAAATCAGATGTACCATTAGGGCCTTCGGTCCGTTGGCATAGATCCATCCGAAAAAAAACCACTACGCTCTGAAGGTGGCGACGGTCTTTTTAAAGGGTTCCGTACCCAAAGGGTTCCGAACGGTGTCAAACTGGACCCTATTATTTAAAGTCAACAGGTTGTGCGATCTCATGAAGTGTGATAACCGTAGACAGAAAATACTATTAATAGTATTCTCTGTCTACGGTGATAACATTATTTATTATTTTTATTAGTATTTTTGACAGTTGATATTTTTAGAGATGTACTGAGATGTAGTAATTATTTCTATTGGCACTATAACAGAATAACCGACCGTTTGAAATATTCACAGAATGTTTAAGTTGTACCTGTATTCACTTCGAAAATAAATGATTAAAATAAATTAAGGGCTCTCATCTCATACAAAAAAAAAAAAACAATTTTTGTTGTTGTCAAAAAAAGGTTGTTATAACGTATTATTTGTTTTATTGACGTAACTAACGTTTTCTAAATGTTATAAGATTTGTTATAAGTAGACAACTGAGCAGTCGGAGCCTTATGGTGACTACTGATGCCCATGCCGCACAACCAAAAGTTATGCAAATGCGTTGCCCTCCTTTTCCCTATACCCCCAATGGGCCACCGGAAACACACAAACCGCACAAAACTCGACAGCATAGCTGTCACTTGATGCCGGTGTTATGTGAGCGAGAGGTACCACCCCGGTCGCACGACCGGGGTGGGCCTAATTCGACTGAAAAGCAGCATGGCACTAGCTCTAAAAACGTCATTCAAATAATACGTTTGGACGGGATATCTAAACATATTATTTTAAGGACACAACCGACGCCAGGAGGCCGTGTGGTCGCAGACTGCACGGTAGGAGGGGGGGCAACCCCCCACTTTATAAATCAAAAGTGAGCCGAATGGGCTCACACTAATCCGATGTAGCATTAGGGCCTTCGGGCCGTTAGCATAGACCCATCCGAAAAAAAAAACAAAAAAAATTAAGGAGCCTTCTAGATTTCCGAAGAATCGATGGTATCATTTTTATTTTTATAATAATTAATCATGCAAGATGGCACATGAATTGAACTAAAACGTACCAACCAGTTTATTTGCTTACAGTTCGTAAACATAAAAAAAAACATTCACCGTGTTACAATTTAGAATTACTGAACAACAACGAACGAATATGAACCCGTGGAAATGAGACACTTAGAACACAAAGGTTCATTTTTCAAACAAAGAACAGTAAAAGGCGCAAATTTCTTGACTGCAAACATTAAAATACTCTTATTTCTGAAAATATAATATGTTTTATATTACAAGTATCGGTAGTAAGTAGTGAGTAGTGAATAGAGATGTACCTGTAGTTAGTCGATAAAATACATAGAATTTTTATATAATATACAAGTATCGGTTGTTATATCGATTAGACACATAGATTCGTCATTATGTTGGCAAAGAACGAGAAAACATAAACGGTTAAAACGAGATAGATATAACGTTACAACTTATTGGCCCGTGAAGCCCGCTAGACGCAATACACTTAGCCTATAGATGAAAATAATCAGATTCAATGTAATTTATTGTACAGACGTCAGAATGTTTCATATGATCTCAATGCGACAATATCCTAATAGTTATACACGATCAAAGGGCTTTTTCCACCAGCCTCTTTGAATAATATTTACCAAGTCACACGGGGCTATCATCTTGGGACACATGGAAGCCTCTCCAGCTTGTTCCCCTTAAAATTTCCCTTTCCCTGATCTATCCTATCCAAAACTGGCGCTGGGATCGAAGAGTTCTGTAGCGGTGAATTTGTACCGGAGAGCGCAATATTGGTAGGCCTCCCACTAGGTGGACTGACGACCTGGTGAAGGTCTCAGGGATCCGCTGGATGAGGGAGGTGCATTGATCCTTGTAAATCCGTGGGGAGTCCTACGGCCAGCAGTGAATTTCCTTTGGCTGATGGATTGGATTGAAAATTAACGGCAATGGTCTCCTTCTATGAGGCAATTATGTCCCAGAAGGAGGCCGACGAGTAGGTGAGGGAGAAGGCCGCCAACGGGCGACGAACGGGGGTGCGTTGGAGGCGCTACTTAATGCGCATCCAGTAACGCCCCTGAGCTCGTGTCGGGTTCACGATGGGAACCTAGGCCTAGTATGACACTACGTCGCGGGGACTGCTTAGTAGCGGCCGAGCAGTCCGTCCGTTACGAGGAGTAGTCTGGCCTTCACCGGGGCCAGAATGTCCCTGAGGTAATCCCGTTGAATGCAGATCGGGGACCCTCAAAAAGTGGAAGAAGTGGGTAGGGCACTCCCAGGTGCGGGTCCCACATAGGGTCAGGATCTACCCGAGATCGTGGCTATATGCGTAAAAAACATTTCCCTGCGATAACAAAAAAAAAGATCATACATACAGGCTTAATTATATTAGTAAAGATTAATAATATTAAAACTTAAAAAGGCTAGGAACGTGACAAAAATAATTTTACTAACATTTCACACATTAAAAATATAATTTAAATAACACTTTTAAATCATATCTCAAATGTTACAAATTTACCCTATTATAAAACAACACAATGACGAATCTTAAAACGCATTAATATAAAGTTTGAAACGCAAGTTTTTACTATAAATAAAACAATGTCCACACAGCCGTAAATTATGTCATTACCAATACCAAAATAATCGACATTCGGACCAACGGCAAGTGAGCCGTAAGCCCCACACTATATTCTAAGTTTACCACGCTGGAATTTAGCGTTTGACAATAATTAACAACATGGCGGTTTGACAGCTAAATTCAAGATGGCGCGTATGTAGATGATAACATGAATTATAGAAGTAAGCAGTACCCTATTTGTTTGAAAAGTGTCCGTAGAACCGCGTCAAATAATGTGTGTTATAAATGTGTATGTGTATGATCACTTACTGTCTGTCCATTTGCTTAACCAACAATCACAAAAAACACATTTAATTTGTCTAAAGCTGCTACTTCATGCTTACTCTTTATTATACACCAGCGCCATTGTGAGCGGTTTTTGAGTTGATATTTGCAGCAATTTGCAGATATAAATTGACTCCTTTTATTTTTTTCTTCCATATGAGATGGTGTTTTACGTCTATACTGCACTGGAATTTAGTTAACAAGATGACCGTTTGACAACTGTTGTAGTTTATAAATATAAAACGTAAGTGTTTGGATGTCATTACTTAGGTATTTTTAAGCGATTATTGGTGGTATGTACATGGCTATGGATACTAGTTTATCCTCACGATGACACAATAGATAACTTTAATAATTGGACTATCATAATATGATATAAATTTAGATTAAATACATATGTCTTTATTTCGTAGGTAACACATTTGTATTTTGTAACACTTGAGAAACGCCAAAAATAATAAATGTTGCCAAAAAAAAAACTCCTTGGAAAAAATTTAATCTAGAACAAATAAATAGAAATTGCGGTAGCTCTTGTATCAAAATAATTTATACGTAAAATTAAAAATTGTAGAGCTATAATATTATGGATATTCTATTCCACAATACTAATATCACGTAAGGTTTCGTGGCTGTATTTGTAATGATTCACAGTCACTATTTGATTATCTGTATTAGTATTAGTAGTAATTTATACTCATTTCCTTATAAGAAAAAGAAAATAATTAATCCGTATATTAAAACTTCGAGAAAAGGATGGTACAGCCGTGCCGCTTTTTTGCTCGACTTGGCGGGGGGACTGCTGTGTCTCCAGATCTGTATTTTGACATATGCATTATTTATTCATTTATTCTAAGTATGGAGGGTAAAGACAAGGGGACCAACTCCGTGTTTAAAAATTGTCCCTAAAAACTACTCAAGTCATTACAACAACTATGTTCATATCGTAGTTTTTCCGTTATTCGAAGGCCTCACTAGGGCTCAATAGGCTCTGCGCTATTGTGGTAGGTATCAATCATTATTTTACAAAAATCACACTAATAAAATTACGCTTTCTCTCTGCAGTATTTTGGCTATATTTACTAAAACATTTTAAATTACCTTTTAGTCATTACACCTTACGCATATATACACATGCACACGCACGCACGCACTCACGCATGCATGCACACACGAACGACCGCACGCACGCACGCACGCACGCGCACACACACACACACACACACACACACACACACACACACACACACACACACACACACAAAATCTTTCACGTTAGGACTTAGGAGAAGTACAGTGACACACACACGCACAAAATAATCATATACATATATGTATGACGTATGTACAAAGATTTGGCCTATTGAAATATATGGAGGAAAATTGCAGAAAACCTAAAATATTTCCTACATGTCAAATTCAATAAATACTACTTCCCATTTTGTAATAGACAAGAGTATTTTCTGAAGCTTTATAACGTAAGTATATGATAAAATAAAGTTATTTTGTTTAATAAAGAAAAAAATATTTTACAAAGTTGTATTATTATAATGAATTGCCGAAATTCGAACCCCACTTCTAAAATTTTACGACGAAATGTAATAAAGCTATTTTTAAAAGAGAACGACGCTAATCTTAATATACGATAAAGTCATACTAAAACTATATATTGTTTTGTAGGAAAAATATTATTGATTGTAAGTTTATTGATCAGCGCGCGAATATTTTGACAGCTGGCTGGTTTTGCGCTTAGTATACACGCAGCCTTTCGGGTTCGAATCCCACCAAGTGCTGATGATTTGTATGATACATAATATTTAAATAAATAAATATAGATTTTCTGCATCCGTATATGTATTGGTTAAACAAGTTCTTAAAAGCACGGGACTAAGTTGAAATGGTGTGTATGTGTTAATCTCATGAACATCACACTCTACAATAAACTTAGTATTCTGGAAAGGGACAAACAATCTGCCTTCTATCTGTCCCTTTCTAGAATACGAGATGTCGTGGTTTCCGTGAAGGCGCGCTTTTGGAAAGTTTATACGCTTTGTTTGGTTAAGAGTCCGCTTTTACACCTATAGTGATGGGATATACCGATTTTTATAAGACATCGGTAAATCAATATTTTTTATGTTAGTTGGTTAGGCAATGGCAGACGCCACGTCCCCACCATGGGTCGGGCCTTGACGTGGCGGTGGGGCTCAGTAGCCTAGGGTGAGCTCAGCACCTTGGACGAAGCTAATTGAGCTGAGGGGCTCTTTGTACCCCTCTTATAAGAAGAGGGGACAAAAGAGCAGGGGGCAAGTGGCGAGGATGGGAACCTCACCCCATTGTACTATCCTGACGTTGGGAGGGGTTGTTCTGTGGTACGGGACAACCCCTCTGTGAAGGTGGCGTCGGTCCCTTGCGGGACTGACTAGCCGTCGAGGTGCCCTGTTAGCTTAACAGATCCGGGGCACCTCACTAAAGGCGGCACTGGTGGCACTCGCCGGGTTTTAGTGGGTAGAGCTGCGTTCACTTACCATCTTTCGGGCGCAGCGAGTCCCACATACCCCCGTGGGGAGACCCACTCTACCGCGGGATGCCTCAGAGCATTTCCCGGCGTTAAAGAAAAAAAAATGGCAGACGCCACGTGGGAAGTGGCCAACGATCATGAACATATATATATGGGTGCCGAGATGATACTCTTTATTTAATACATAGATATATAAATCTTATACTTATTACATATTAGGGCACTACCCCACCATGGTTCAGGCCTTGTCGTGGCGGTGGGGCTCAGTAACCGAGGGTGAGCGGTGCACCTTGGGTGAAGCTAATTGGGCCGAGGGGGCTCTTTGTACCCCTCTTATAAGAAGAGGGGACAGAAGAGCAGGGGGCAAGGGGTGAGGATGGGAACCTCACCCCATTGTACTGTCCCGACGTTGGGAGGGGTTGTTCTGTGGTGCGGGACAACCCCTCTATGGAGGTGGCGTCGGTCCCTTGCGGGACTGACTAGCCGTCGAAGTGCCCTGTTTGTTTTCTAGATCCGGGGCACCTCACCAAAGGCGGCATTGGTGGCACTCGCCGGGTTTTAGTGGGTAGAGCAGCGTCCATTTACCAGCTGTCGGGCGCAGCGAGTCCCACATACCCGCGCGGGGAGACCCACTCCCCCGCGGGATGCCTCAGAGCATTTCCCGGTGTTAAAGAAAAGAAAAAAAAAGGGCACTACACACGAACTCACCAGAGTACACAGTCAATAATAAATACATAAGTAAGTGGTAACAACTAACAGGTATCTTGTCTCATGCGGCCTACAGATTGTTCTTCAAATATTATCTTCCAATTACACATTGAATTGTGTAAACAATTCAAAATCAAATAATAAATGTTAATCGATAATTCTCGTATATTTTTAGACTTAGCTCGAGTACAAAGAAACAGATAGACAGTAAGTGAATTTGAGTCGATATCGATAAATGTGTGGCCCATTACTAAATTAGATTCTTGGAAAATACTAATTGCGATAATCCTTGAACCTTTTTTAATGGCAAAAGGAAGCAAATGGTGAAATAATGGTAACTATAGACGCCCATAAAGATCCGCACAACAAGAGGTTAAGCACATGGGTTGCCCTCCTTTTCCATATCCCCCAATAGGCCACCGAAAACTCACAAGCCGCTCGAAACGCGTCAGCATAGCTGTCACTTGACGCCGGTGTTATGTGAGCGAGAGGTACCATCCCGGTCGTGCCGGCCCAATTCAGCTGCAGTGCAGCAAGATACTACTTACAAAACCTTGTTACAATGCAGTTTTATGTTGTAACTGTGGACGAAGCTCAGGGTTTCGAGCGCTGTGACTAATATTTACCGGTGGGAGGGAAGCGCTGTGCCGCGCTCCCGGCTGCATGGGTACCACCATCTTGCTTATTTCTCCCGTGAAACAGCTTTGCTGTGTTTCGGAGAGAAGGGCAAGACAGGCAGTGTAATTACTGGCACCGAGACTTAACATCTTATGTCTCAGGATTGGCAACACATAAATGAGTTGTCTGGGCTCGTTCCAGGTATACTAGTTTATGTTTATGGGCGACGTCGACCACTTACCACCAAGTGGTACGTTTGCCAGTTTGCCTATCCAACTAACATAAAAAAAAGGCCTTATAATATTGTCATTAGTGATTAGTTCGATCTAAGTATATTCTAACAGTTTATTGACTGCAGTTGAATCGAACAAGACACTTGCATGATTACTGTAAAGTATCACAAACGTCAGGAACGTAATAATCTCAATAAACCACAATAAAATATGTAAAAAATAAATGTTAAAAAAGTTTTTTTTTGTAATTTCTAATGAATGTTGAATGAATTTCATTCTAATGAATGTAATATGAAAATTCAACTAAGAAAATAACCTCAGGCTGTATACTCCCTGATCCTTGACTATTTTAAAATATTATTTATAAAAACACACATTCCTCTTAGCTTACGTTCCTACACATCGATCCTGGCGCCACTCCTCATTAGCAGTTCCACCACATGAATAAGTCACGACGCATCTTGTTGGAATTTACCTATTTAATTACCACACTGATCCACTGGTATAGTTTTTAAATACAGTGCTTAGTCACTATTTTATACGAAAGAAGCATTTTTTGTTATAGCTAATTATGGATTAGCTATAATCCATAATTAATAAATAATATAAATATTTTATTCGTTCGATAAACTATGTCGTCTCAGTCGCCTAACCGCTTAAATAATTGAATTGAACGTAGTAAATTGATCAGTTACCCGGCTAGTCGCTAGACCAGTGGACCGACTAGTCGCTAAACCAGTTGCCCGACTAGTTGCTCGATCAGTTGCCCGACTAGTTGCTAAAACTAGTGGCCCGATTAATTGCCCGATTAGTTGCCCGAATAGTCGCTAGACCAGTTGCCCGACTAGTTGCTCGACGAGTTGCCCTACTAGTTGCTAAACCAGTTCCCTGACGAGTTGCTCGATCAGTTGCCCGACTAATCGCTAGACCAGTTGTCCGACCAGTTGCCCGACTAGTTGCTCGATCAGTTGCCCGACTAGTTGCCTGATCAGTTGCCCGACTAGTCGCTAGACCAGTTGCCTGACTAGTTGCTAGACCAGTTGCCCGTTTTGTTGCCAGACTAGTCGCTAGACCAGTTGCCCGACTAGTTGCCCGACTAGTCGCTAGACCAGTTGCCCGACTAGTTGCCTGATCAGTTGCCCGACTAGTCGCTAGACCAGTTGCCTGACTAGTTGCTAGACCAGTTGCCCGTTTTGTTGCCAGACTAGTCGCTAGACCAGTTGCCCGACTAGTTGCTCGACGAGTTGCCCGACTAGTTGCTAAACCAGTTGCCTGACGAGTTGCTCGACCAGTTGCCCGACCAGTTGCCCGACTAGTCGCTAGAACAGTTGCCCGACTAGTCGCTAGACCAGTTGCCCGACTAGTTGCTAGTTGCAGTCGTCATGGAACTGGTTGTGTCACAAATTGTTCGCTAAATCACTAGTTGCTCGACCAGTTGCCCGACTAGTTGCTCGACCAGTTGCCCGACCAGTTGCCCGACTAGTCGCTAGAACAGTTGCCCGACTAGTCGCTAGACCAGTTGCCCGACTAGTTGCTCGATCAGTTGCCCGACAAGTCTAGCGTACCAGTCGTCATGGAACTGGTTGTGTCACAAATTGTTCGCTAAATCACTAGTTGCTCGACCAGTTGCCCGACTAGTTGCTCGACCAGTTGCCCGACCAGTTGCCCGACTAGTCGCTAGAACAGTTGCCCGACTAGTCGCTAGACCAGTTGCCCGACTAGTTGCTCGATCAGTTGCCCGACAAGTCTAGCGTACCAGTCGTCATGGAACTGGTTGTGTCACAAATTGTTCGCTAAATCACTAGTTGCTCGACCAGTTGCCCGACTAGTTGCTCGACCAGTTGCCCGACCAGTTGCCCGACTAGTCGCTAGAACAGTTGCCCGACTAGTCGCTAGACCAGTTGCCCGACTAGTTGCTCGATCAGTTGCCCGACAAGTCTAGCGTACCAGTCGTCATGGAACTGGTTGTGTCACAAATTGTTCGCTAAATCACTAGTTGCTCGACCAGTTGCCCGACTAGTTGCTCGACCAGTTGCCCGACCAGTTGCCCGACTAGTCGCTAGAACAGTTGCCCGACTAGTCGCTAGACCAGTTGCCCGACTAGTTGCTCGATCAGTTGCCCGACAAGTCTAGCGTACCAGTCGTCATGGAACTGGTTGTGTCACAAATTGTTCGCTAAATCACTAGTTGCTCGACCAGTTGCCCGACTAGTTGCTCGACCAGTTGCCCGACCAGTTGCCCGACTAGTCGCTAGAACAGTTGCCCGACTAGTCGCTAGACCAGTTGCCCGACTAGTTGCTCGATCAGTTGCCCGACAAGTCTAGCGTACCAGTCGTCATGGAACTGGTTGTGTCACAAATAAATTTTTAGCCTGTGTGACAAATAAATTTTTAGCCTGACAAATCGATCTTCGATGGTCTTTCGAATACCTCAACTACCTTCTCGCCAGTTCAATGAATCAATATTATATTAACCCATTCTTGAAGGCTGAATTTTTAAATGATTGATTTGTGAAGAAGATGAAATGTTTATTATAAGAGTGAAGACTTCGAACAGTATGAAATGCTCGGTTGGTAAATAAATACGTTAGGTTGATCTGCCTTAGCCTTACCGCGGTACAATCTAGATGACCCACTTACTGCGAGGACGAACGCACTACAGTCTACAATAATAGTGAAAGATTGTTCAGAAACTGTTAACCTTTTTCATGATATCCTTCCTTTATTTACTTATTGAATCAATAAACGCCAAGACTGCTGATCTCTTGCCACTCGCATACAGAACGAACCGGCCACTGCACGGCCACCCTATACAATTTTTTATGTAATAAATTAATTCCCCTTTATGATTGAATATAGGGATAAAAATAAACACATCAAAAAAGTCTAAGCAACACATACAATTTCAAATTATAAATAAATTATTAAATAATTTCTTACCAAGTAGGTAATACCTATGTAAACTTTTTTGATCTAGAGGACATACTGGCTGGTTGTAAAAAAATCGAGTATCATTTGTTTTTTTTTTCACAAATTCAAAAGTGAATGCATTTGTCGGAATTTTATAGCGTTTTCTTTGCTTATTAAAATCAATTTTATGATTTAAACAATAATTTGAAAAAAGTTTTCAACAATGGGATAAAATTTTATTTTGCGATGAGTCTCGATTTGGGTTCAAGCCTGATACTAGAAGGGTAAAAGTGTACCGTCGTCCTGGAAATACTGAAAGACTGAGGTGTGTTCAGGAAGTGCATCCATACAACGGCTCAACAGTTATGGTATCGGCGGGTATTATGAAGAACAGACGGACTGAGCTCGTTTTTGTAAATGGTAACATGAACGCTGCAAATTACGTTGAGGATGTTCTAAGGCCTTATGTTCGTCCATTCGCACAAACGCTTGGCTCCGATTTCACGTTGATGCATGACAATGCGCGTTCGCATACAGCTTTGCACACACGGGAGTACTTGGCAAGGGAAAACATCCTGGTATTGCCTTGGCTGCACAATCGCCAGATCTCAACCCCATCGAGCATGCATGGGACATGCTCCAGAGACGCGTTTTAAAGGACTTGGATGGAGTGACAACAACCCAACAACTGATGGACTTACTAAAATTTCATTGGGAACAATTGCCGCAGGATAACATTAACAGTCTCATCGATTCTATGAATAATCGGTCCCAGCAGGTTCTCAATAACAGAGGAGGCCACACAGTAGTTTAAGTTTAGTTGATTAGGCACCTTACTTTGTACTACGTACATACAGTACTTACTCGTCGTACTCAATGCGAAGTACTCTATACATAGGTCTTACCGACAGACGATTAACGGAGTAACCCAAGAGAGTTCCCAGAAAGGAAAAATATTGAGAATGATGGTGATTGAAACGGGATATTTACGATGTTTATAACTTTTATTTCGCGGAGCTCAATATTTCGACATTATCGACGAATCGTGAGCAAGACATTCGTAGATGATAACAAAATAACCACGTTAACTTAACATCTTATAATGAAGATGTTTCACAATAATCTATATAGGAGCTGTTCTATAGATTGACTCATCACGATATATCTGGAACTATAAGACCTAGAGACTTGAAATTTGGTAGGAATATTACTTTTGCCATGTAGAGAGAGGTCAGCTAAGAACATATTTTTTTTTAATTTTGACATAACGAAGTCTGTGCGGGCAGCGAGTGAGAATATTACTTTTGCCATGTAGAGGCCAGCTAAGAACGGATTTTATTTTTTATTTTATTTTGACAGAACGAAGTCTGTGCGGGCAGCGAGTGAGAATATTACTTTTGCCATGTAGAGGCCAGCTAAGAACGGATTTTTTTTTTTTAATTTTGACAGAACGAAGTCTGTGCGGGCAGCGAGTGAGAATATTACTTTTGCCATGTAGAGGCCAGCTAAGAACGGATTTTTTTTTTTTTAAATTTTGACAGAACGAAGTCTGTGCGGGCAGCGAGTGAGAATATTACTTTTGCCATGTAGAGGCCAGCTAAGAACGGATTTAAATTTTTTTTTAATTTTGACAGAACGAAGTCTGTCCGGGCAGCGAGTGAGAATATTACTTTTGCCATGTAGAGGCCAGCTAAGAACGGATTTTTTTTTTAATTTTGACAGAATGAAGTCTATGCGGGCAGCGAGTGAGAATATTACTTTTGCCATGTAGAGGCCAGCTAAGAACGGATTTTTTTTTAATTTTGACAGAACGAAGTCTGTCCGGGCAGCGAGTGAGAATATTACTTTTGCCATGTAGAGGCCAGCTAAGAACGGATTTTTATTTTTTTATTTTGACAGAACGAAGTCTGTGCGGGCAGCGAGTGATCTATAATTTCGTATTGTTTTCTAATGTTTACGCGAATTTCACTCATTTACGGATTTTACTACAATTATAAACGGACGAAACGTCGGGCTTGTAAAAATCTTAATAAACCGCGATAAAATCCGTAAAAATTGTTTCATTATAACTATAATTTCGTGTTATGTAAGATATAGAAGTCAAGTTTAGCAAGATTTATTTAGTTTTAGTATTAAGTTAAATATTTAGGCACTGTCAGCGAATGCCTTGTTTCGTAAATAATGTCGAAAAATCGAGCTCAGCGAAAAAAGGATGCGGGTAATATTCCAATTCAAATAGTTATTAAACAAATAGTATAGGTGTAGAGCAGGGATACCCGAACTGGATTCCACGGAACCTAGGGGTTCCGTAGAATATTCATCCGGGTTCCGCCACCATTATTTATTATCAGCTGTTAAATAATACCACGGTTACAAATATTATTTTGAAAGAATGTGTTTAATTATATTACACATTTCATAAAAAAAATAGTGTTGATCACACATATTTAATATGGAGTTTTATAAGATAAAAGGTATTTGGTTGAAATTCCGTTATCTTTAAATTTTATGAATACATGATTTGTATTTTGTAGAGTGTAGAGTCTATATTATACCTAGGTCTCAGGACTTCATAAATAGCTTTTTTAATCTCGTCAGTTTGTCGGATAATATAATGCTCTTTTAATAATATTCTACTTTATGGTTCATTATCAACAGCCGTATATAACTATACCGGGTGTATTTGGAACGCTTGCAAAGATTTTATCCTAATAATACTATAATAATACTATTTATATACTATAAAATTCATATAACCATTTATCTCAGAAACGTTTATTTAAGAAAATTTTAGGAATTATGTATTTTGCAAACCCGCAAAAGAAAGACCTTGCATTTCAAGTCATTTTAGGGAAGACCTTGCATTTCAAGTCATTTTAGGATCAATGTATGAATGATTTTTTTTTATAGAACAGTCGGTTCACCTGATGGTAAGTGATAAGAGACATTCATAGACACCCGCTACATCAACCACCCGCTTAATTTTGCCACCGTCATCATTATTTTATTTTCCCTTTTCGTCTCTATGCCCCAACCAATGAACGACAAGATGGCCGAATTACGATATTCGATAGCAGCCCACATGTCCATCAATGTGGAACATGCATCTCACGGTCAACATCAGCCCGCACCCGTCCACAGTGGTCATCACTATCATCACTAACACCACCACAATTACCACCATCTTGCTTGTTTCTCCCGTGACACAGCTTTACTGTATTTCGGAGAGAAGGGCAAGACAGGCAGTGTAATTACTGGCACCAAGACCTAACATCTTATGTCTCAGGATAGGCAACACATTAATGAGTTGCCTGGGCTAGTTACAGGCTGACCAGTTTATGTTCATGGGCGACGTCGACCACTTCCAGGTGATGCGTCTGACAGTTTGCCTATCCAACTAACATAAAAAATCAATGAAGCCACCCTAAGACCACGTGCACTGCATATTTATGGAAACTCTACAATCACCATTGCCTGTTCATCATTATCATTATCCGTCCTATAACGTAATATAGAAAGCTCCCAAAATCTAAAACTGTACAAACATCCAAATATACAAATCTCATGACGCAAGTCAAGTGAATGGAGCCAGTAAGTAACACCACGTGCACAGGATACGCTTTTATTTCTTGTAATGTTTATTCTGTAGTGATGGGAGTTTGGTTATCGATGTTTTTGGAATACTTGTTGTAAAACTGTGTATATTATTTTTGAGTGTAAACTAAAGGCAATGAAGAAAAAGTTGTAGAAGTATTCAGATAACATTAAAACAATATTTAGATATCCCTTTTTGAGATAATTTAATACTCTTTTGGATATTTATGCTTATACTAATATAGTTGTTAATCATTTCAGAATAACATTTTTCTGAAGACCTGGTTTTTAATTTAAGTTTTATTAAGAAAATCCACATTACATTTGGTTAGATAAATAGAAATTTAAACATGTATGTATATGAGGCCTATGTTCAGCAGTGTAGGGATAAAGGCGGCTGATGATGATGTAATTGCTTCTTTTTAAAACAAAAAAAAAACATGAAAAACTTTTTTATGATTAACATAAGTAATCAATTACATCAAGCTATTATATTTAGCCTCGATTGACAATATGGAAGGGTGAACGTGTTTCGGAAATATTGTCCCACAATAAACCTAACTCATTAAAAAATAAATGGTACTCTAGTAACATAATAAAACCTTAAAAATATACTTCCACTTGAATATAAAATAAATATTCAATACGTTAAACGGTTGAACGTATCCGATTTCACCAAAGATAACATTCTCGAACGCCTAAAACGATATATTGATGTTCATGGACAAATATTTATCGATATACATCCATAAATTAGTTTGGTAAGATATTTAAATTCTCGTACATCTCCTTAAAACTCGATATATCGATACAATTTATCGATATTATTTATCAGTATCGACAAATATTTGTCGGTATACATGTCGACAAATCAGTGCATCCCTACGTGCGATATGCACGAGGTCAATGACCGCGGTGCACTCCTAATGTACAACTCTATGCCGATAAAAAATAGCTTTACTAAATACTTAAATTATGATTAGTGGAAAAATACTAAATTAACTTTATTTTGTAGTATATTAAGAATAACGAAGAGATAAGAAAACTGAAATAGGCCTCTGTTTATGAATAACAAGACGAACAATATCCTGTATTATTAAATGTATATAGGCCTCTGTTAATGAACGCCAAAATCGGTTAAAGTTGATATAATATTGTAAAGACGATGTTAATTTACAAATTAAATACTTATATTTTCCTACGTGGGAAGACGATCTCCGTGCGGTGGCCGGTCCGCGTTCGATGCGAGTGGCAAGGGATCGGCCGTCTTGCCGTCCATTGAGGGAGGCCTATGTCTATACTTCCACCATGGTTCAAGCCTTGTCGTGGCGGTGGGGCTCAGTAGCCTAGAGTGAGCCCAGCACCTTGGGCGAAGCGAATTGAGCCGAGGGGGCTCTTTGTTCCCCTCTTATAAGAAGAGGGACAAAAGAGCAGGATTAAGGGGTGAGGATGGGAACCTCACCCCATTGTACTGTCCAGACGTTGGGAGGGGTTGTTCTGTGGTGCGGGATAACCCCTCTGTGTATGTGGCGTCGGTCCCCTGAGAGACTGACTAGCCGTCAAGGTGCCCTGTTTGCTCATTAGATCCGGGGCACCTCACCAAAGCCGGCATTGGTGGCACTCGCCGGGTTTTAGTGGGTAGAGCTGCGTCCAACTTGCCACCTTTCTCGGACGCCTTAGAGCATTTCCCTGCGTTAAAGAAAAAAAAGTGATTAGCATCGCCAAGATACCAACGAATTCACTTAGGCCTATCCCACGCAACTCATTCATGCAGCCTGTCTATAGATGTAAGGCGTTAAGCATAATAATATCTATAGATACTTAAACACCACGTCAATCTGGTCCCGCGGTAAGTTCTCGAAGAACTTGTGTTAGCGGTTACCAGACAACAGAAATATGTTTAAACTTTCATACTTTACATATATTTAAGATTTTTATTATAGAATACACATATTTAATACACATCCATGACCCAGGAACACAGAAAACTTTTTGTTCCCAAGCGGGATTTTGAAGCTCCGGCTTGAGCGCCAACGCGCTAACCATTGAGCCACAGAGGTCGTCATATATAGGGTATGGGCCTCGGAGTGAGAGGTCCGGGTTCGACCCTGATCAGTGTCATGAAATGGGTTTTCTAAATTCCTCCTTGCACCTGAACATGAGACCATCGCTTGCTCACCGGTGAAGGAAACATCGTGAGGAAACCTGCGTGCCTGATGAGATTAAAAGTCTTTGAGTGCGTAAAATTCCCCGCAATGGGTCAGCGCTTCGTGAACTATGGCCCAATACCCTCCTCGACTGATTTCGAGGAGATCCGTGCCCAGCAGTGGGACATACAAATAACAAAGTTACAGATCAAATAGTATTAATAGCTTTTCGTTAGCTGCTTTTGCCATGTGTTCTGTTACGTCATCGGAAATACTTATGGAAGTTACTAAGATACTCCTTCATTTTATTAGCCGTATTTTATGCCCCCTTTAACACATAGGGTCCTCGGCACTAGGACAATGGGGCCCCCACGAAAACAACGATTTTGAAATCTCTGAGCCTGAATTTTGGAGAAGAGTAAACTTCGTAATTAGGGCACTATTTATAGGTATTTTAATCATCAACCATTGGTTGATTCAATCTTATTCTAATAGAATATCGGGGCGGGGGCAGAGTGCCCAATTATGGGAAAGACGGGTGTGGGTCCGTATCGGTAGTAGCCTTTAGTTCGATCCCGATCATTGGCATAGGAAATGGCAAATCTCTAGATTTTTGTTAAGCCTAACCTTGGAGTCCCCCACACGTGTACGTTTATGTAGAATCTAGATTTATCTTGATGCCTCATAGAAAATGGGACGGTCCTCTCGTGACCATGGTTTCTATGGATGCTGCATCCTATAGCCGGTGGGAGGGAAGCGCTGTGCCGCGTTCCCGGCTGCATGGGTACCACCATCTTGCTTGTTTCTCCCGTGAAACAGATTTGCTGTGTTTCGGAGAGAAGGGCAAGACAGGCAGTGTAATTACTGCTACCGAGACTTAACATCTTATGTCTCAGGATAGGCAATACATAGATGAGTTACCTGGGCTCGTTCCAGGTAAACTAGTTTATGTTCATGGGCGAGGTCAACCACTTACCATCAGGTGGCACGTTTGCCAGTTTGCTTATCCAAGTAACATAAAAAAGCCATGGATCGCTTTATAATACCTAGGTAACACTGAAAATGTTTAAAAAAGGAAAAACGGCTTAATGTAGAAAGTTGTCAATACTTTTATTGTTTTTCGAAGTAATCTCCGTTTCTTTCTACACATCGTCGATCGCATTCGATGGAACCACTGAGAAAAGCAGTGGGCCCATTCTTCCTTAGGAGTCTCTTCTATGGCATTTTCGTACGCTTTCACCGCATCTTCAGGGCTCGTAAAGCGAATACCTCGAATTTTATCTTTAGTTCTTGGGTATAAATGAAAGTCGCAGGGCGCCAGGTCAGGACTGTAAGGCGGATGACTCATTATCTCGACACCTGCCATAGTCAAATATTCAACAGTCCGTTTTGCGGAGTGCGCTGAAGCATTGTCGTGGTGAAGGAGGATCCTGTTTCGTGGGCGCTGCTGTCGATTTTTTTCCAAGACAACAGACAAACAGCGATTGACATACCAGTCTGCAGTAACTGTCCTTCCATCTTCTAGCACAACTGTCGCGAAATGACCTTTCCGACCAAAGAATGAGGCAATCATCTTTTTTCCTTGACTTCTTCCTTTCTTTACCTTAGTTGGCCGATCCACGAAAGGAAACACCCACTGAGCTGATTGTCTTTTGGTTTCGGGTTCGTAGCAATATATCCAGCTTTCATCACCTGTGATGATGTCAAATACAGCATTTGAGTTACCGCCGTTGAACTTATCTAACATTTGGCGACACCAGTCCATGCGGAGGCGTTTCTGGTCGTCGGTTAAAGTATGGGGAATCCATCTGGTACAAAGCTTCCTGACGCCTAAATTTTCGTGTAATATTTTTTGAACTTAACTCATACAATGCCTAGGCTTGCCCGTATCTGCTGATAGGTCACTCTCTTATCTTCCTCTATCATGCGTCGCACAGCACTGATGTTATCTTCAGTAGTCGCTGTTAAAGGACGTCCCTCACGCGGATCATCACTGAGATTGCTACGTCCACGCTTAAACTCGTTAAACCAATTGTAAATAGTGGCACGAGATGGGGCTTCATTAAAAAATGCTAATCGCAGCCTATCATAGCTTTGTTGTTGAGTAAGCCCATAACGAAAGCCATAATAAATCATTGACCGAAAATTTTCTCGCGTTATGTTCATTTTCACGTGTAACAAGAGTTTTAGATTTGCCGCCAATCCACAAAAACAAATGACAAATGAATGCATTATACTACATTAGGTTACCAAAGAGTTCTAAAATTGAAATTCAAAAAAAGTTTTCATCTTCAATGTTTCTAACTGGCCAGTTCTAAACATTTTCAGTGTTACCCACGTAGAGGCACTTGCTCGCTATGTCACAAGATCGTCATAGGAGCTGTATAGCATTTTATAGGTTGGCCAATCTCACTGGACTACCCACTACATCCTGGTAATATTGCCGCTACTAGGTCGGGGACTTATTCGTACCTATATTCGCAGCTAACCACCATATCTGATGGCCGTACCACTATCCGCTACCTGTGGACCCCGATAGACATAAAACTCCCAAAATTTCAGCAAAAACTTAGATGGCAACACTGCTGGACGATATCGAAGTTTCTCTATAATGAGTTCTATGATCACCGTGAATTATTAATAAACGTGCAAATCACGAAATTAGATTCTGGAGAGAAAGCACCATCATCTTCATCATCATCGGCATCATCATCATCATCATGATCGTCATCATCATCATCATCATCATCATCATCATCATATGCATCATCATCATCATATGCATCATCATCATCATAAATATCATCATCAGAGCAATTTCTAAATCTCCAAACTGTGACTCACTCGATTTGAAAATTTTCTATAAAACCGAGTTGGACCAATTTCGTGAGTCTTCACAGGCGCGAGCGACGATGGTCCAGTGGATTTGGGCTCGGCCTCTTAAGTCCGAGGTCCGGGTTCGATCCTGAGGTGTCATGAAATGGGTTTTTCTAAATTTTTCCGTGCACCTGAACACGAGAACATAGCTTGCTCGCCTCATCATCATCAGCCTCTATCCACTGCTGAAGGCCTCCCTCAATGAGCGCCAAGACTCTCTCGCTTCCAACACGGACCGGCCATTGCACTCATTTTATTTAGATAAAAACAATCGTTTTTGTTTTATGATGCGCTGAATTACGTTCCACTTTTTTCAGTTTTATCTGTCTGACGTCCGTTTGTCTTCTTTCAACTTAAGAATGTGTAAGATTAAATTGTGGTTGTGCGAATGATAGGATTTATTGAGTGAAGTTGGTAAAACCATTGGCCTTCATTTACATTTGAACTTGACACGCAAAGCGTACTTTAATTTAAAAGTTATTAAAAAAATCAATATTAATACATTAAAAGTATCTTAATGAAAGCCAATTTTTCAAAATTAACTGTACTAACAGTTTCTAAGTTAGGTAGTCCACTGAGAAGGACTGGCGAAACCACAAAATATTTTACACTCCTAATAATATTATTAAAGCGATAATTTGTAAGTAAATTGTGAACTCTTTCTCACAAAAACTACTGAATGGATTTTAAATGAAACTTTACAATAATATAGCTTATACGTAAGAATATAATATTATGCTATAATTTTCAAAGATATTTTTTTAATTTTCCAGTCTAATCTGGCGCAGATGAAGCCGCGGGCATCAGCTAGTATATAATATATACATAAACATTAAACATAAGTTTAAATCTTGTTAATAAATAAAATATGTACCGTATTCCGTATTCGACTACGTCATAAAAATCCGAGGGAGATAGAAACATATTCATGAATGACTATAAAACATCTAACTTATGCCATAATAGCTTTAAAATATAAGTGGTGGTTATAATTGGTATTATTTGCCTGTGTTGATTCATCGTCAGTTACGCCATTAGAACGGTGGATGGCGCGCGTCCGTTTTGTTTTTTTTTATCGTTACACGCGTAGTGAAGTGCCAAGTGTTAGATGTTAGTGGAGTTTTGCCATTTACTTAGTGTAAATTTTCTATTTTTTATATTTGTTTTTTTGGTAAGTTATTTTATATAAAAATAAATGTTAGTTATTTGAATGTACTTGAATTGATATGTTTTTAATCTTGAACTGATTATTTCGTTCGTAGTAGCGCATTAAATTTGGATAATCCCTGTAACGTGGCTTATAAAGTCTATTTTAATGTTGTTAATTTATTACACAGATTAAAATGGAAATGCCAGTAGTATAAAAGCACTTACTGACATTTGTTCATTCGTTTTAGATTTTATTTGTTTATCTTAAAGATTTTTTTTTGTTGAGTATATTTTTATTTATAGAATTTAACCTGATATTGGAGTGATTTGCCTGACATTATTCGACCAATAATATAATAATTTTTACAAATATTTTTAACTTATATCTTGATATAATATTTTCTAATGTTTACGCGAATGTACTTATTTTTCTAAGACTCCAGGAATAGAAAATTCATAAATCGCGAAATCTTAGATTTAAGTTTACAAAATCACATCACAATGTACACCGTTTTATTTTAGAGTTAAACTGTTATAAAACTTAACCTTCAATATAATATTACGGTATATGATGACGTCATCCAAATCATTTTAACAGAACTCTAGCATTGTTTTTTTTATCCACAAACAATTCCCACATGAGTCATCTTGAAGAATACTAAACTTGTCAAGAGGTTTGAAGGCTAGCCAATGACATTAGAAAAGAGACCATAATATATAGTGGTTATACGGTTATAATTCCGCTGTTGAATGGTGGAAATATTAAATACAAATTAGATTCACGGAAATTAAGTTTATACACACAATATGTACTACAACTTGTTTGTAATATTTGTTTGGTAGTTCTTTATTTAAAAACAAAAATTGGTTGCGTGACTTTTGGTTTTTATTTATTATTTTCATTTAAAGGCATTAGCTACTACGCTATTAGCCAAACAAAATACAATATTCGGTCTGTAATACGGAGAAATGGCGGGAAACCCCAAGGAGCGCGGCTTCGCCCCTCTAGCCCCCATCAATCAACTATCATTCCCCATTCCATCCAAACAAGGCAGTCCACCACAATATTCACCAAACAATCACATTATAATATTATATTACAGAGATTAAGTTTTTAAAACAAACACTATAGAAAACCGCCAGAACAGCCCTACTAAGAAAACCACTCCAGAACGGTACTCCATAAGATTCGCCAACCAATCACAATATATAAAGATCAAGTTTTTAAAACAAACACTATAGAAAACCACTCCGAATGGACAAAACACAAAATAACAATTAATTAACGGGAAACCAAAAAAAACACAACCGCGCGTCCCGATGCTTCCCGCCATTCCGCGTGACTTTTGGCGTGAACGAATTCTTTTTTTTAATTTTTACCAGGTAATAGGCGATTTTTTGCCAATCAATAATTATTATAATCTAACTATTACCGTTTACACTTGTCTATATATAAATAACTTCATTTGTGTCTACTTCTGTAGGAATTATTGTTTTAGAATGTAGAATGGCTGTTTGAAAGGATTAATTATCCTTTGAATTTTTCCTTATTATGAAAAAAAAAAATTGTCTACACATAATACCGATATGATGAGAAATAATGAGAAATAAACGATGGTTATGGTTTGTCATGACGTATTCAAGTTAAGGTTATAGGACTGTGATTCATAGAACAATGCTGTTTTGTGGTTTTTAATAACTTTATCATCAGCATGTTTATCCTATTGTACGTGTTTTGTTTTGGTTAATCCTGGGAATCCCTTTTCCAGAGATAGCGGAGAAAGGGGACAGTGAAATAAACTCACTCAAATTTATTTCACGGGAACGCAGTGTAACTAAGACTTTATCCGTCCACTGCTGAACATAGGCCTCTTTCAATGAACGCCAAGATGACCGATCCTTTCCATTCGCACCCAACACAGACCGGAGATCGCCTTCTCGTTTTCTCATTTAAATAAACAAAATCAATAATACAGACATTAACACGTTTTTTACTTGGCCTTTTAGCGCGCGAATAAGACGACATTTTTAAAAAGGTATGCATTCGAAATACGAACATCAACTGTCCAGCAGCGAAAGGTCCATTAGGGTTGACGAATTTAATATGTAATTGAAACTGTTTAAAATGTGATATTTTATTGTTTTATCTTTTCTTTTTAAGGGGTGAGGATGGGAACCTCACCCCATTGTACTGTCCTGATGTTGGAAGGGGTTGTTCTGTGGTGCGGGACAACCCCTCGGTGGCGTCGGTCCCTTGCGGGACTGACCCGTCGGCTCAATTGGCTTCGCCCAAGGTGCTGGGCTCACCCTAGGCTACTGAGCCCCAACGCCACGTCAAGGCCTTAAACATGGTGGGGACACCCATAACATCCGCACAACCAAAAGTTATGCAGATATGTTGCCCTCCTTTTCCCTATCCCCTCCAATGGGCCACCGGAAACTCACAAACCGCACGAAACGCGACAGCATAGCTGTCACTTGACACCGGTGTTATATGAGCGAGAGGTACCTCCCCGGTCGTGCCGGCCCAATTCCGCTGCAAAGCAGCATCGCACTACCTCTTACTTCCTCTTCCAATATCTCTATCTGTTCATAAACGTTGGACGTTGCTATTAAATTTTTTAAACTCGGTATTATTTTATCATAATTTATCAAAAAAAATCAAAAAATCAAAAATCATTTATTGTATATATAATTTATGACTTAAAGAATTGAATAAAAATCCAAAACAAGACAACCCTAAAATTGGCGCCAAGTTGGCACGCGCGCCATCTTAACAGAGTCGCCACTCGCCAGCGAGATCACATTTTTTAAAAAGTTTTTACAGATGCAAGGATTTGTCAGATTCTCTCACGTATCTCATTGTATTCAATATTAATTCAACATAAATAAAACTTGTCAAACGCGATTTACAATTTTATTAATCGAACACGGTTTTGTCTTTTTTTTTTCTTTTATTCTTGGTTCACAACATTTTTTTGACAGTTTTTAATGTTAGTTTTTTGAATTTTTTTATTATTTATTTATTTAGAGGCTTTTGTACCTAATGGAAACAATATGTCAACCCCATTGTAACTTATTCTAGGTTAACATTTCTTAAATTAAATTAACATTCCAACAACTTAAATTATTTACAAATCCACACTTACTCGACGACGTGGACGCAGCTCTACCTACTAAAACCCGGCGAGTGCCACCAATGCCGCTTTTGTTGAGGTGCCCCGGAAGTAAACAAACAGGGCACCTCGATGGCTAGGCAGTCCTGCAAGGGACCGATGCCACCTCCACAGAGGGGATGTCCCGCACCACAGAACAACCCCTCCCAACGTCAGGACAGTACAATGGGGTGAGGTTCTCATCCTCACCCCTTGTCCATCCCTGCTCTTATGCCCCTCTTCTTATAAGAGGGGTACGTAAAGCCCCCTTGGCTCAATTAGCTTCGCCCAAGGTGCAGCGGCTCACCCTAGGTTACTAAGCCCCTCCGTCTGACACAGGTGCTCACTGGGCATGGTTGCTTTGGTGAGTACCTGTGCCGGACGGCCCGCAGGGAGCCGTTGACAGTGTGTCACGATTGTGGCGCGGCGGTGGACTCGGCCCAGCACACCCTCGAGGTGTGCCCGATATGGGCGGCGCTGCGTCATGATCTGACATCGGTCATCGGAGGGGACTTGTCTCTGCCGAGTGTCATCACCGCGATGCTCGGTGACGACGAGTCCTGGACGGCGATGGTTTCCTTCTGCGAGGCAGTAATATCCCAGAAGGAGGCCGACGAACGGGTGAGAGAGGAGGCCGCCGACGAGGCCTCCCCCCGTGGGCGACGAACGGGGGTGCGCAGGAGGCGCTACTTAATGCGCCTCCAGTAACGCCCCTGTGCTCGTGTCGGGTTCAGGATGGGAACCTGGGCCCAGAATGACACGACGTCGCGGGGACTGCCTAAGCAGCCGGGTAGTCCCCCCCTTAAGAGGAGTAGTCTGGCCTTCGCCGGGGCCAGCCTGTCGCTGAGGTGATCCTGTTGAATGTCTATCCGGGACCCTCATAATGCGGCTGAAGGCACTCGCAGTGGTTTTAGTTTATGGGTAGGGCACTCCCAGGTGCGAGTCCCACATAGGGTCAGGATCTACCCGAGATCCTGGCTACATGCGTAAAAAGCATTTCCCTGCGATAACAAAAAAAAAAAAAAAAAAAGGTTACTGAGCCCCACCGCCACGACAAGGCCTCAACCATGGTGGGGATACTAACCAGGCCTCTCTAGAGAAAGGATTGGAAATAATGTTTGGAAAAAGCCTACTTCTGTTATATTTATGTTAGTTGCGGAAACAAATCATACTTACAAAACATATTATATATCCTCAAGGGATCATGCTTTACCTTGGGAATAGCGTTTGACAGGATATTGAAAATATTTTGTTTGTTGAGTTGTTTCGTCCTAATTTTGTTTCGTCGGTTCTTCTCAGTGGGCTTTGGATGGTGGTAGATTGGCGTTAAATGAACTCACTTGGTACCAGAAAATATGTTGTAATTGGGAACCCTAAAATGAAATTCCTTTTTATATATTGTATATAGTAAAAATCGAATGTTTTTTTTTATATTAGTTAGGATTAGTTAGATAGGCAAACTGGCAAACGTACCACCTGGTAAGTGGTCGACGTCGTCCATGAACATAAACCAGTATACCTGGAACGAGCCCAGGCAACTCATCTATGTGTTGCCTATCCTGAGACATAAGATGTTTAGTCTTGGTGCCAGTAATTACACTGCCTGTCTTGCCCTTTTCTCCGAAACACAGCAAAGCTGTTTCACGGGAGAAACAAGCAAGAGTGTGGTACCCATGCAGCCGGGAGCGCGGCACAGCGCTTCCCTCCCACCGGATCACTTACCACCGATTCCATGTCCGTTTGCCCCATTTGATGATGTATAGAGAATATTTTTTTTATGTCATAAGGAGGCAACCGAGCAGCACCTTACGCTCATAGATATCCGCACAACCAAAGTGCCACAACCAACCACGCTTTTTTACAATAAGTAATTTTGTTAACCCATTTAATTCATCTATTAAAAATTATTTTCAAATTTTTTGTTGGGTTTGCTATTAAAGCGTGTTTTTTAGTTTTTTTTAACTATAATTTTGGTGTCGATTTTTTTTATTAAAGATTTTATTAATTTAAAGTACTCAACTAAAAACAATCACTTTAGAAATGAGTGAGAGACTAAAAACAACACAAGTGAAATTCTCTTCAGTACTCTGTTATCCCTTAATATATCTCAGACTGCTGTTGATTGGTTTCGCGGTTATCTATTTGGCCGTAAACAGAGGGTTCAGATTGACAATACTTTTTCGGGATGGATTGATATTTTTTCTGGAGTTCCTCAAGGTGGTATCTTATCTCCACTTCTATTAGCCATCTTCATAAATAATATTACAAACTCCATTTCCTCTCTCTATCACTTATATGCAGATGACCTCCAAATTTATAGACAGACATCCCTTGAGGGACTTCCAAATACAATAGGCGTATTGAATAATGATCTTGCTGCGGTCTCTTCGTGGAGTAGTAGTCATGGCCTACTCATCAATCCACTAAAAACGCAGGTGATTATAATTGGGAGTCGTGGCCTCACCTCACGAATAGATTGGTGTCAATTGCCTCTGGTGTGCGTCAATGGTACTACTGTACCATATTGCAAAATTGTAAAAAACCTTGGGGTATACCGGGATGAAAACCTGACCTGGTCACACCAACTCAAGGAGATCGGCAGGAAAATATTTGCGACGTGGCACTCCGTTAGACGACTTCAACACATGTTGCCTATCCCGACCAAAATTGCTATAGCTAATTCATTGCTTCTTTCAATTATAGACTACGCCGACATTTGCATCACGAATCTTACTGAAGAACAGCTAAATAAACTTGAGCGCCTCCAGAATCTTTCTATCAGGTTCATATTTGGCTTACGCAAATATGATCACATTTCTAAATTTCGCTCAACTCTCAAGTGGCTTCCTATTCGTTTTCGCCGGAATGCTCGAATTCTTTCGACACTGTACTGTATTTTATATGATCCCAAAGCCCCTGTTTATCTGAAAGATAATTTTACGTTTCGTGCTCCAACTAGCAAAGATTTACGCTCCACGGGAAATCTACACCTCCAGGTGCCAGGCTTTCACAGCAATTATTATAAAAAGTCATACACCATCAGGGCCATCACACTGTGGAATACTTTGCCATTAAATATAAAACGTGCGAAAAATCTGGAATCTTTTAAAAAATTATTAAAAAAACATTATTTAAAAATGTGCTCTTCCTGAACATTGTGTAGGTAATATAGTTAACTCCATCTGTGCTAATTAGTTATTATATATAATATGCAATATTACGTATTTATTTATAAATATATTATAATATGTATGTAAAATAATAAGTATGTTTATGTATTATATAGTATGTAGGTATATGTATATGCGATATATATAAATATTTAATTATATATATTTTATTGGTACTGTAGGTATATATTTACTTTTTATATATAAATTTATATATAAATACTACTATTGTTATTTATCTATATTGTATTTCATTGTTTGTTTTGCTGTCTCCTACCCTGTTATGTAGTAAGTCTTCTTTCACATATACAAAGGTTGCCTGGAAGAAATCGCTAATTAAGCAATAAGGCCGCCTTTTGTGTACATAAAATATGTTAAATGTTAGTGTTAATTGATTGTTTGTGTTCTTGTTTATGTATGCAATAAAGTATATTTCAATTCAATTTCAATTCAAGTGATGTAGGTAGCTTGCGCGCCTTACGCCTTCATTTTTTTTTTTTTTTTTTTTTTTGTTATCGCAGAGAAATGCTTTTTAAGCATGTAGCCAGGATCTCGGGTAGATCCTGACCCTATGTGGGACTCGCAACCGTAAACTAAAACCACTGCTAGCGCCTCCAGCCGCATTTTGAGGGTCCCGGATAGGCATTCAACAGGATCACTTCAGCGACAGGTTGGCCCCGGCGAAGGCCAGACTACTCCTTTTAAAAGGGGACTGCCCGGCTGCTTAGGCAGTCGCGACGTCGTGTCATACTGGGCCCAGGTTCCCATCCTGAACCCGACACGAGCACAGGTGTGTTACTAGAGGCGCATTAAGTAGCGCCTCCTGCGCACCCCCATTCGTCGCCCACGGGGGGAGGCCTCGTCGGCGGCCTCCTCTCTCACCCGCTCGTCGGCCTCCTTCTGGGGCATTACTGCCTCGCAGAAGGAAACCATCGCCGTCCAGGACTCGTCGTCACCGAGCATCGCGGTGATGACACTCGGCAGAGACAAGTCCCCTCCGATGACCGATGTCAGATCATGACGCAGCGCCGCCCATCTCGGGCACACCTCGAAGGTGTGCTGGGCCGAGTCCACCGCCGCGCCACTATCGTGACACACTGTCAACGGCTCCCTGCGGGCCGTCCGGCACAGGTACTCATCAAAGCAACCATGCCCAGTGAGCACCTGTGTTAGACGGAAGGTGAGGGGTTTGCGCTTACGGCGCATCCACCGCTCAAGGACCGGACACAGAGCAACCGTTAGGCGTTTGCCGTACGGTTGCCGCGCCAGGTCCTACCCCCACCTTCGCATTAACGCCTCTTGCCCTAGTCGGCGAACCCGAAGGATCCCGTCCAGCGTAAGGCTCTCACCAAGAGACCTCCTATCCGAGACATAGGAGTGCGTCTCGGCAAGAACCTCCGCCACGAGTTCCCACGGGGGGTCACCGGCTAGGGCAGTGGCTGCCGCCCACGTAACTGTACGGTAACCCCGGATCACTTACCGCGATGACCCGCTGCGCTTGGCGCAGCTGGGTGGTCAAAATCATGTTCAAACATTCCATTGCATACATAGATACATAGATACAACCCAAGCTAATATAAAAAGCGTGGTAAAAAGCGTGGTAAAAATGAGTCAATTTTTACTTTATAATAATACATCTAAAATCAATCAAACATGAGTCACTGTACGTACGGCAACACAGACCACAGACAAAATAACAGTAAACGGGATATTAATTATCTGTGACCGATAGCACTGGCATCTGGTTTGAGCGTGTCTCGCTTTAACGAGGTTACGTTGACTTAAAGTTGGAACAATCGTGTCATCATCATCATCACTAAATACTCGATATAATATTGTTGTTATCACCGCCATTATCATCACCATCAGCCTGGAGACCCACTTCTGGACATATCACAATCAAAGATCTTGTGGCCTCTTGGAGTAAGATGCAATGGGATCTTGGCGTCCTTTGCAACTTATGGTCAGCTGACTGATGATTGCGATGAGGATGATTAAGAAATCAGAGGACAGAAGTTAATTGTTTTCCTTATAGGCGACATTGAAGTCTGCACGTGCCGGTAAAAATATTTGTTAGTGTGTAAGAACGAGCATATTACAGACGGACCAGAATTATAGTGGTTAATGTGTTTTGTATAAAAAACAAATTCCGCCAAATATGTGCTGCGACGCTGCGCCAGTTCTACGCTCTGATTGGCCGACTGATGGCCATTGATGAATGATTGGCCGATGGGGCGTACACACTGGTTGGTTTAATTGCTATTACGTCAGTGACAAATCACTAACCAGTTTCGGAACTTTATGGCTCTTTTCTTTTCTATCCAGTTTTATGCTGCATGGTAAGAATATAAGTCCTAGTCATGTAATACTAGCTAATAATAATAATAATAATATCTATGGACGCTTTTACACCACGTCAATCTGGTCCCGTGGTAAGTTCTCGAAGAACTTGTGTTACGAGTACCAGACAACGGAAATATATTTAATACTTTTATACTATACATATATTTAAGATTTTTATTATATAATACACAAATTTAAAATACAGCCATGACCCAGGAACATAGAAAATATTTTTTGTTCCATGGCGGGATTCAAACCCGCAACCTCCGGCTTGAGCGCCAACGCTCTTACCACTGAGCCACAGAGGTCGTCAAAGCACTAGCTGTTCGTATGGTTTTGCCCTAAAATAAAAAAAGAACTGACCGCAACGGAATGCCATACGTGTGAAACGTTTTTGATTAAATAAGCATTTATCATTAATTATAATCTATAACGAAAGTGGGGATTTAAATACTCCATTGCGGCGGTGGGGTATCATAACATGACGGCTCTCATGACGATTTTTCTGCCCGTTATGAAAATAATTCTTTAAAATAATAATTATAATAGCCTATAAACCTTCTTTAATGATTCGGCTATGCAATACATTTGTGCGGATATATGCGAGTTCATGAACTCGCATATGATTTGTACAGATTAAAGATAATAAATACAATTAATACAAACGTATCATTTTCCCGCTAACCAAATGACAAGCCACAGACTATAACACCCGCGTTTCGCGCCATGTCATTCTATAGTCTATGGCTTTCTCTAGCACAATTTTATTTTATTTATTTATTTATTTATTTAGGTTTATCAACAATTGATTAAACGTAAAACAATTTGAAAGAAAAAGATCAGTAAAAAAATAATCGTATAACAATTACTTATAGATAAACTCAGCATCCACATTTACAGTCCAATAATTAAAATAATTTAAACTCTTAAGATTTTTTGTGCCATTATTATTAAGTACTTATTTTTACTACATAATATTTCCATTCTGTATCTGTCAGAGTGATGATATTAAATAATAATAATTCAAGTAATGTGTGAAGTGGGATGGTGGTATCCACTCATACTGGCGCTAGTGTAATAATATATTGTATAATGCATGAAAGAATTAAAAAAAAAAAACGGTTGAATAGTTTTTTCGTAATAAACAAAAAACGAACTTTTGTCTATTTTCTATGATAAAAATATTGATGTGACACTTAGGAACCAGCCCTAGTTCATAACGAAGCTGACAGTGAAAACCGTATCAAAAGCCGTTGAGTAGTTCAGAAAATATCGACGTACAGACAAACCAACACAAAAATCGACTTTAATTTGTACTATGTAAAATATAGTCTATACTTGAATGTCTTTTAACTTGAAATTCTCGTAGGAACTTTAAATAGATAAAATTATTTACGAACCAAATATGTTTGTTAGAAGCGTAAAAACTAAACGAATTTTGTTGTGATGGACCATCGAGTATATAACCGGATAGACAAGTAATGTGAGCCGTAAAATTCCGAAACTGGTCAGTGATTTGTCACTGACGTAATAGCAATTCAACCAACCAGTGTGTAAGCCCCATCGGCCAATCATTCATCAATGGCCATCAGTCGACCAATCAGAGCGCAGAACCCGCAGCGTCTCAGCACGTTGTCGTAATTTGTCTTCATACAAAACATAGCATTACCGCTCTATTTCGGTTATATGCTCGATCTAATGGACTAATAAAAGTAAAACTTGTAGTAGGATGAAGTGAACTAATAATTAGCTCTACATTTCGGCCCCACCATGGTTCAAGCCTTGTCGTGGCGGTGGGGCTCAGTAGCCTAAGGTGCACCTTGGGCGAAGCGTATTGAGTCGGAGCTCTTTGGAACAATTGATGAGGATGGGAACCTCACCCCATTGTACTGTCCCGGCGTTGGGAGGAGTTGTTCGATGGTGCGGGAAAACCTGTGGAGGTGGCGTTGGTCCCTTGAGGGACTGACTAGCCGTCGAGGTGCCCTGTTTTCTCATTAGATTCGGGGAACCTCACCAAAGGTGGCATTGGTGGCACTCGCCGGGTTTTAGTGGGTAGAGCTGCGTCCACTCGGGCAGGGCGCAGCGAGTCCCACATACCCACCTGGGGAGAACCATTCCCCCGCGGGATGCCTCAGAGCATTTCCAAGCGTAAAAAAAGTTCTACATTTCGGGTTTCGGCATTGTTAACAAATGCCTTGCTGTAATATTGTTGTTAGTGATGTTATGTTGTGTGTGTTTAAACTTGTTAAAAATGGTACTTTTGAGCGACGGTGGTCCAGTCGCTAGTCAGTACGGGTTTTTAAGTGAGAGGTCTGGGTTCGATCCTGACCGGTGTCCTGAAATGGGTTTATCTAAATTCCTACTTGCACCTGAACATGACAACATCGTTTGCCCACCGGTGAAGGAAACATCGTGGGGAAACCTGCATGCCTGATGAGATTAAAAGTCTTTGATTGTGTGAAGTTCACCAACCCGCATTGGGCCAGCGTATTGGTGAACTATGGCCCAACGTCCTCGCCTGATTTGCCCAGCAGTGGGACATATAACTGTTGATGATGATGATTTACCATGTTTTTCATTTTTATTTCGTAGAGCTCAATATTTCGGCATATTCTACGAACGCCTTGAATGCTCTATTAGTTTTATTGATCAATAAGTTTGTTATAAAAAAAACGCATCGTATATTTACTTCCAACTCATAGAATATTCAAATTAATACTAGAATATGCAGAGAATGTTTATTAGCATAAGTATTTAAATGGCATTTAGTTTTTAAATGTTTATTTTTATGAATTAACAAAGAACTGACGACCTCTGTAGCTCAGTGGTTACGGCGTTGTCGCTCAAGCCGGAGGAGGTAGCGGGTTCGAATCCCGCCAGGGAACAAAAAAGTTTTCTGTATTCCTGGGTCATGGATGTGTATTAAATATGACGTGTATTATATAATAAAAATCTTTAATATATGTATAGTGTAAAAGTATTAAAATTATATTTCCGTTGTCTGGTAACTCCTAAGTCCTAACACAAGTTCTTCGAGAACTTACCACGCGACCAGATTGACGTGGTGTGAAAGCGTCCGTAGATATTATTATTAATATATAATGTGATGAGTTGGCGAATATTGTGATGACTGTTCTGGGTGGATGGAATGGGAAGAGATAGTTGATTGATGGGGGCTAGAGGGGCGAAGCTGCGCTCCTTGGGGTTTCCCGTTTCTCCGTATTACAGACTAAATATTGTATTTCGTATGGCTAATAACCTAGTAGCTAATACCTTTGAAAGAAAAAAAAACTTACATCATTACGCACGTTACCTTTTTAGTCTATTAGTACTGATTTATTTTATTATCTATTATCTCATAACACTTAGACAAAGATAGTATATAACCAAACAAAGAAATACCGACACACTGACTCAGAATCCTGTTATGCTTAGTCTAGAAATACACTCGCCAGCAATGGAATACTAGATGACGTACGGTGAATTAACAAGAGTAAGGAAATAAAGAAAAACAGCAAATAAAGAATTATACATCCCCACCATGGTTCAAGCCTTGTTGTGGCGGTGGGGCTCAGTAGCCTAAGATGAACCCAGAATCTTGGGTGAAGCCAATAGGACCGAGGGAGCTGCTCCTTGTACCCCTCTTATAAGAAGGGACAAAAGGGGCGAGGATGGGAACCTTCCCTTTCCCTTTGACTGTTCTGTGTGGTGCGGGATAACCCCTCTGTGAAGGTGGCGTCGGTCCCTGGGTGACTGACTAGCCGTCGAGGAAGAAGAGGGGACTAAAGAGCAAGAGGACAAGGGGCGAGGATGGGAACCTCACCCCATTGTAATGTCCCGACGTTGGGAGGGGTTGTTCGGTGGTGCGGGTCTACGCCTCTGTGGAGGTGGCGGTCCCTTTAGGGACTGACTAGCCGTCGAGGTGCCCTGTTTGCTCATTAGATTCGGGGCACCTCACCAAAGGCGGCATTGGTGGCACCTGCCGGGTTTTAGTGGGTAGAGCTGCTTCCACATTATCATCTTTCGGCCGCAGCGAGTCCCAAATATACGCCTGGGTGCCACTCCTCCCCCGCGGGATGTATAAGAGCATTTCCTGGCGCAAACGAAAAAAAATATATACATAAGAAAACCTTATAGTTCTCGAAAAGAGAGGAGAACCTTAAACACTAGTACATAAATGCATTATACGTCCCACTGGTTTTCCTCGAAATAAATCGAGGAGATTCTAATAATAAATTATGTAAGAGGTAGTGCCATGCTGCTTTGCAGCCGAACTGGGCCGGCACGACCGGGGTGGTACCTCGCGCTCACATAACACCGGCGTCTAGTGACAGCTATGCTGTCGCGTTTCGTGCGGTTTGTGAGATTCCTTGTGGCCACTTGGGCCCAAATCCTATGGGTGGTGCTACTAAAGTATTACAAGTTTTATTAATAAGTAACCAAAAGTTAATAAATAATAGTCTTTGTGTAGATTTAATAATTAGTATTTAACACGCCAAGTTGTGACCTCCGAATGTTCTCAATACTAGAATCAGGTTAGGCCTTGAATTGTTTGGCCTAGTTGTTAAAACATACTAAAGATTATATAAGTTTAACTCATAAACCAGGTAATGATTATCCTAATAAAATTATAATTACTTGTAACGCCTGCAATAGCGTCTTATGAAAAAAAACTAACGTTCGCTATTTCTCACTCTCTCTATCTTTCTCACTCGCTTGTTCGCTTCCCTACTCTCACTCCATGGCTATGTGCTTCATGTTACGTTCGCCCTTTCTTACTCTCTCTCAATCGGTCTCAATCACTCTCTCCCTCTTCTTGGAAAAGAACGTAACACATTTTCGGGACGTTTCATCCGTCAACATTTTCACAAAATAACTAAACTTTTATACTCTGTTCTCCGTCTTTCAGTCTCTTTGGTTTATTGGTTTTTTTAATGGTCTAGATTCGTTCCCACCGCTGCTACTCCTGTATAGCTAGGATTGACAGCGGTCCCCACTAAGGTTCAAGCCTTGTCATGGTTCTGTGGCACACAACAACCCCTCTGTGGAGGTAGCGTCGGTCCCCTGAGGGACTGACTAGCCGTCGAGGTGCCCTGTTTACTCAACATATCCGGGGCACCTCACCAAAAGGCGGCATTGGTGGCACTCGACGGGTTTAGTAGGTAGAGCTACGTCCACTTACCAGCTTTCGGGCGCAGCGAAACCCACATACCCGCGTGGGGAAGCCCACTCCCCCGCGGGATGTCTCAGAGCATTTCCCGGCGTTAAAGAAAAAAAATTAATGTCGATGGGAATATAGGTTGGTGGACAGACTGGCGAACCCCCTACGGCAACAGCGAGTTAATATTAATTTGAGGTCCTGTCCCAGTGAACTCTGACCTTAGGAATGAGACGCTTCCGGGACTATGTCTTTAATTGCATTGTAATTTGAAGCGGTCAAGTGCGAGCGGTATATGGTTATCAATTATCATAATTAAAGATTTTCTTATTTATTCGCTTTTGACATAGAAGTATGGAATTTGTAGTGTGTAGTGAAGCGGGCGTCGGATGTCGCCACTTCCCACCAGGTGAAACGACTGTCCGTTTACTCTTCTATATAAAAGCTAAGTCAGCTAGCTTATGAAGGAGAATCTGAAGAGCGTTCGTTTATTATTCACTAGCTGGTGCCCGCGACTTCGTCTGCGCAGGATAAGATTTTAGTTTTTTTTATAAAAAGTATCCTATTTAGTTACTTCTAATACCTCCAAGAATATGTGTACAAAGTTTCATGATGATCGGTTAAGTAGTTTTCGCGTGAAAGCGTAACAAATATCCACATTTATAATATAAGTAAGGATAACATAAAAAAACTGACTGGGAATGCCGATAGAATTGGATAGAAGTGAAAATTTTATAATTTAGAATTATGACATTATAAAATTTCAAATTCTAATACTGATTTTATTTTAATCTAATACTTATTGTTCGTTGACGATGACGCGAGTTTCATGATTTTTTTTCACCCAAAACATACTCAACGCGCCTAAAGAAGTTTACAATAAAAAAAATAAAAAAACACGCTTTAATAGCAAACCGAACTAATAGTTTCAGTACAAGAATTAAATAGAATAACAAAAAATAAAATTACTAATTGTAAAAAGCATGAGGTACGTATCGTTAAAAATATTTCATATTTAGTATAAAAAATTAGTACAAACTACTTTATATTTAGTATAAAAAATTAGTATAAACTACAATGCACCACGCTTTTATTATACAGCTTCACGTAACCGACTTCTTTAGGCGCGATTATGACCCATTTCAAACGGCCAGATTTCGTTCAAACTTTGTAGATTTATCGAGGACCGATGACAATAAGATAATTTGATAAAATTATCACCGTGAAGTGCTCGATAATCATTGTTAACATTATGTTATCGGTATCTATTTCTAAAAGTGAAGTTAGTATGAAAACTTAGTATAAGCACCACGTTTTTAACACGCCTTTATTAGCTTCACCTGTATGTTTGTATGTTTGTTTGTAACCGACTTCTTTGGACGCTATTTTGACCCACTTCTAACGGCCAGATTTCGTTCAAACTTTGTAGATTTATCGAGGACCGATGACAATAAGATAATTTGATAAAATTATCACCGTGAAGTGCTCGATAATCATTGTTAACATTATGTTATCGGTATCTATTTCTAAAAGTGAAGTTAGTATGAAAACTTAGTATAAGCACCACGTTTTTAACACGCCTTTATTAGCTTCACCTGTATGTTTGTATGTTTGTTTGTAACCGACTTCTTTGGACGCTATTTTGACCCACTTCTAACGGCCAGATTTCGTTCAAACTTTGTAGATTTATCGAGGACCGATGACAATAAGATAATTTGATAAAATTATCATCGTGAAGTGCTCGATAATCATTGTTAACATTATGTTATCGGTATCTATTTCTAAAAGTGAAGTTAGTATGAAAACTTAGTATAAGCACCACGTTTTTAACACGCCTTTATTAGCTTCACCTGTATGTTTGTATGTTTGTTTGTAACCGACTTCTTTGGACGCTATTTTGACCCACTTCTAACGGCCAGATTTCGTTCAAACTTTGTAGATTTATCGAGGACCGATGACAATAAGATAATTTGATAAAATTATCACCGTGAAGTGCTCGATAATCATTGTTAACATTATGTTATCGGTATCTATTTCTAAAAGTGAAGTTAGTATGAAAACTTAGTATAAGCACCACGTTTTTAACACGCCTTTATTAGCTTCACCTGTATGTTTGTATGTTTGTTTGTATCCGACTTCTTTGGACGCTATTTTGACCCACTTCTAACGGCCAGATTTCGTTCAAACTTTGTAGATTTATCGAGGACCGATGACAATAAGATAATTTGATAAAATTATCACCGTGAAGTGCTCGATAATCATTGTTAACATTATGTTATCGGTATCTATTTCTAAAAGTGAAGTTAGTATGAAAACTTAGTATAAGCACCACGTTTTTAACACGCCTTTATTAGTTTCACCTGTATGTATGTTTGTTTGTATGTATGTAACCGTAATGTATTATTTTACTAATTACAATCTTTGCGTTTACCACGTCTTTGTTGTTACTATTGGAGTCGGTGTCAGCCTACCTACCTGTCGTAGGTACAACAACGAATACGACACCGGTGACTGACGACGGTTTTGGTGCTGTACTTGGTTTGGTTATTAAACTTAGCTGACACCGACTCCAAAAGTAAAAACAATGGTGTGGTAAACGCAAAGATTGTATTTAGTAAAATAACGAGTTGATTATAAGTAGTAGGCACAAAAATGAAGGAAACGCGATTATTTTATTACTTTTTTTTATTACTTTTTAGTTTATTTTTTATTTTTTGAAGTCGGTTTCAATTTTTGTTAATTTTTTTTTTATTTATAAATTTTACTCGAGGAGTTCCCTCGATTGTCTATGGTCTCCATCATCAAACCTATAATGACATTTATAACTCATATGGGTGCAAAGTACTCGTCAATATAAATGAATTATGTCCAAACACAAGGTAGCAACTGTAGTCTTTTAGCTCCATCATCAGATCAACTCTAAACCTTCATTAAATTGTAGTGCTTTAAAATACTCATTAAAAAAATATTAAACGCACTAGTTACTCCTACAATTTTCGAAATTTCCCTCGATTTCTCTGGGATGCCATCATTAGATCCTGGTTTCCTTATCATGGGACCACCTCGGAAGTGCACTCTTTTGAATAAAAAAAGAATTTTGAAAATCGGTCCACAATTGACGGAGAAATCGGTGAACATACATTTAAAAAAATATATATACACACGAACTAACCTCCTCGATCGATCGATCGATCCTCCTTTTTTGAAGTCGTTTAATTACTTATTGTAAAAAAGCGTGAGGTACATATTTAAAATTCATTATTAAAAATATTTCATCGGTATCTATTTCTTAAAAGTGAAGTTAATATAAAAACTTAGTTACAAGCACCACGCTTTTTTACAATAAGTAATTTTGTTAACCCATTTAATTCATCCATTAAAAATTATTTTAAAATTTTTAGTTGGGTTTGCTATTAATGCGTGTTTTTTAGTTTTTTTAACCGACTTCAAAAAAAAGGAGGTTCTCAATTCGTCTGTATGTTTTTTTTTTTTTTTTTTGTATGTATGTGACACGATATCTCCGCCGTTTGTGAATGGATTTCTATGGTTATTTTTTTGTTTGAAAGCTGGTGTTTCCAATTTGGTCCCATATTAATTTTATTAAGATCTGACAAGCCGTTTCTTAGTTATTTCCAATAATGCCTATTTGGTTGGTTTTGTTTACCTTGATGATATGATAATTTTATTACGTGTCGATGTAACAATTGTATAGCATGCTTTGGTACGCTAGGGTAATATTGTTCTGTGCTTTGGTAGCACACCCATAGTATGTCGCGGTCATCGTAATCATCATCATCATCACCATCATCATCATCATCATCCTTTATCCATCCACTGCTGAACACATCAATGAACGCCAAGACGACGAATTTCGGAATCACTAAAAATTAAGAAATAAAAACATTTTACAAAAAATTAAAACCGACTTCAAAAATACTAAACTAAAAAGTAATAAAATAACAGTTTCTTTAATTTTTCGTGCTTACAACATATAATCAACTTAATCTTCTACTAATGTACAAACTTTGCGTTTACCACGTCATTATAGTTACTTTTGGAGTCGGTGTCGTATTTGTTGCTGTACATTACCTACCTTGGCTGACACCGACTCCAAAAGTAACTATAATGACGTGGTAAACGCAAAGTTTGTACATTAGTAGAAGATTAAGTTGATTATATGTTGTAAGCACGAAAAATTAAAGAAACTGTTATTTTATTACTTTTTAGTTTAGTATTTTTGAAGTCGGTTTTAATTTTTTGTAAAATGTTTTTATTAATTTTACAATTAGTAATATCATTTATTTCTTTAATACATTTAATTCTTCTATTAAAAAATATTTTCAAATTTTTAGTTCGGTTTGCTATAATTAAAGCGTGTTTTTTAGTTTTTTTTTTAAGTATAATTTATTACAATAATTACTATCATCATTTTTTTGTTAATCCATTTCATTCTTGTATTGAAATTATTTTCAAAATTTTTAGTTTATTAGATATTATTTTGTGTTCTTTATAAATTGGATTTTTACTTGTAACACTAACATATGGCTATATGTTATGGGTATAGTAGACTGATGCTGCTTCTCATCGACAGGATGGAAGTGAGCTTCGAATGATAAGGAGTTTGTTGCCACTTATTACTCATACACATCAATATCATCAGCACTACGCCGGTTACATACACATGCTTTCAAAGATTACAAATTAAAATAATCTTTCCTTAAAAAATATAATTATATCAGCCTAAAAGCTCACATTGTACGTTTTTACGAATTGTCTGCTTCGGGGCTATGGTTATTTCGAGTCTCTTGTTCATCGGGAAGTTAGTTTAAAATCAATTACAAAATTCTACCCGGACAGTCTGTTTGCCAAAGCGATATAATAGACAATTCCTCGTGAATTGTTTCTAATCGTTGGCATTTCTTCTTCAAATCTGACTACCGCAAATTAACGTTCCAAATCACCAATAAATACCAAATATAAGTTTATTTATAATATACATTATTTATAATATAAGTATACATTTTATATTAGTAAGGATTTCAAGAGGTAGACGAAGTGTTGATTGGCTGCGTAAACCATGTGGGAAGACGATCTCCGTGCAGTAGCCGGTCCGTGTTGGATTTGGCAAGGGATCGGCTGTCTTTGCGTTCATTGAGGGGGGCCTATGTTCAGTAGTGGATTGATAGAGGCCGATAAAAATAATGATGCAGGATTTCTAGGCTACACTAAATTATATTTTCGAAAAATAAATATACTGCCTGATGTCGTAAATGTAGTAGTAAATGACAAATCCCACAAATGCCTAAAAAGCTTCGGTCATTTCCTTAAATACCCACCCACTTAAAATGAAAGCCTTGACATAATCCTGATAAGCATCGGTCGTGACAGTCACGATCTGGGCATCTACTTTATTAGATTAATGTTGGCTTGGACAACTGATGAATTTGAGAGGCTTACTACATATAGTACTGTCACCTAACACGAGTGAAGCTAGCTGCGTATGAACACTTTACAAGTTTACAATTAGAAAGAAAAGAAAGAAAGAAAGAAAGAAACATTTATTCGACACAAACAGGAGACACATAGAGACATAAAGATATACACAGAAAAACATTATTGATTGCACAAACAAAAATAACACAAAAAAATTAAGTAAAGACAATGATTGCAAACAATTTTCTTTTTTAATAATAAGTATGTGTCTCACGTGTAGGTCAAAATGGTCCAGTTCAGCATTTTGTCAGGAAAATGTTTCCTGGCACTGATTTTCAACTGAACCAAGAGTAAATCAGGTCACGGATGCCAACCAGACACCTATAATATTATGCCTATTTAGTACTAGTGGTAGTTTCTGTAGAAATTGCGTTGAAACAAAACAAAGAAAAACTTTATTACTTTTTCTTTAACATCTTCTTTACAACATATTAAAACTTATTACATTGTTACAGGTAGTACCACCGATCTCACGCCTACTCTAATCGGGATTTACGACTCACTTTTGGAACCGGCAAAGAGTTTGAGACCTGAAGAAGCCCGCCTGGAGACAGCCAAAGATGCCAGAAACGACCCACCTGTCCCAAAGATGCTAGAACAAGAGTTAGCGTTCGCTAGCCCACCGAAGGACCCTACTAAAATCGCTGGAAGTGTTAAACTTCCAATCGCAATAAATAAGAGTTCTTTGTACATGATTCGGACTAAAAGTGATAAAAACGGTGCTATTGAATGTAAAAGTGAAACCAGTGATACAAAAGAAAGACTAAGTAGTGTTCAAGAAACAGCCAGTGAGGTAAAAGAAAGAATAAATGTTACTAAAGAAACAATAAGTGATACAAAAGTGCCCAAAAGTGTTAACGTGATCAAACAAGAAGCATTTGAAAATCTATCACCAAACGTTAAGCGTATGATATCAAGCTCTGGGGCTACTACATTAAAATTCCCGAAAAAGACAATGACAGTGGGCAGATCCTCAACAAGAAGGTGCAATATCCCACTAATGGGAGCAACTTCGAAGATATCACAGTCAGGATTGGAAATATTACCATCAGTCGATATATACGATCAACCAAGTAGTTTCAAAAGCGAATCCCCTGCCAAGATAAAGCCAGAGTTCAAAATAGAGACAGAACAAACAACGTATGATGTCCCAACGAATAATATGCCAGCTATCTATGATGTTCCAGCAGCTTGTAAAACCGCATTCGAATCCTTGTCTCTACCATTCATAGATCAGTCTATAGAACTCTCTATTTCTAATGATAGAGAATTCGATACAAAACTACAGTCAAAAGATAATTCCCCACAAAAACCTGAAGTCAAGACCCCAGAGGCTTCCCCAGCTAAATTTCCAAAAGCGAGTAGATCAAACAGCTTACATCGGAAGGAGTCGATAAGTCGGAATTCTCCAAAACTCCTCAAAAAGCCCTACCCGGAAGTTGGATCGACTGGGAATTTGAAATTGGGACATGAAAAAGAGATAGTGCGATTGAATCCTCCAATAGAAGTAACGAGACCATTATCAATGAGTTCTATAGCTTCCTCTAGTTCTACTTCGAGTAGTGGAGTGCAAAATAAGGGAGGTGTAAATTCGGCTTATCTAGCGTCCATTGAAAGCCTGGATGACCATAGTGACGCTGATATTACTTCAGCTACTGGTAGTAATAATTTCGTTAATTCTGGCATCTTGAAGACTGGCTCTGAAGACAGGAATGATATGCCAAGTAAGTATGCTATTGTGTAATGAAAAATTATACATAGATAGGTAGAGATAATAAATTTTAGTACTAGACTCGTAACACCGCCATAGTCTTATCTTTATCTCAAGAAGAAATAAGCAAGATGTTAGAACTCAGCACAGAAACACGTCGCGAACAGCGCATATTCTTTCATACCCCGAGATTTTAATTTCAGCAATGGTTATAAGAAACTTGCTCCCGTCGCGCTCCTGGCTGCATGGTACCACCATCTTGCTTATTTATCTCATGAAACAGCTATGCTGTGTTTCGGAGAGAAGGGTAGGACAGGCCATTGCCTTTGGCGACTTAACAGTCTCTGTGTCAATAATTAGTGCAATGATTGACACAGAGACTGTTAAATCGCCAATATGTCGGTGACGTCGACCACTTACCATCAGGTGGCTCGTCTGCCAGTTTGCCTATCCAATTATCATAAAAAATACTTTTTAAATTTTCTGATTTCAATCAAAAACAAATAAATAAAATTGAAGTGTCTGTATGTAATTTTAAATTAACAGCTTTTCACTAAATGCATATGTTTGTCTGTTTGTCTGTTTGTTTGTTCCGGCTAATCTCAGAAACGGCTGGGTCGATTTTGATGTGACTTTCACTGGCTGATAGCTGATGTTATAAGGAGTAAACTTAGGCTATAAAAATAATCATCATCAATCCGTCAACGGCTGTAAATCGAAGTTAACGCGGGCGAAGCTGCGGGCAATAGCTAGTATGAAAATATATACGGTACTTACATCCAAAAAATAAATTTTAAAATGTTTGTCTGTCTGTCTGTTTGTTCCGGCTAATCTCTGAAACGGCTGGGTCGATTTTGATGTGATTACTGGCTGATAGCTGATGTTATAAGGAGTAAACTTAGGCTACAAAAATAATCATCATCAATCCGCGTACGGCTGTAAATCTAGCGGCTTCTAGTTAGAAATTAATAAGAAGAATAAAAGATGATAGTTATGAGCTATGCACGCTGAAATAATATCTTCTACCACCAGAAGAACGATAAAACTAACTTCTTTAAAATTCCAGGACAGAATTCAGAACAGTTGCCGGGGCTGTCTCAGCTGGAGAGAGTCTGTGCGGAGATCGTGCAGACGGAGAACGTGTATGTCGAAGATCTGAGACAAGTGGTCGAGGTAAGTTACTTTTTTTTAAGTTTATGTCATAGGTAAGGAGGCAACCGAGCAGTCGGAGCCTTATGGTGACTACCGACGCCCATAGACATCCGCACAACCAAAAGTTATGTCGAGGCGTTGCCCAACTTTTCCCTTTCCCAAATGGGCCTCCGGAATCTCACAAACCGCACGAAACGCGACAGCTTAGCTCACTTAACGCCGGCGTTATGTGAGAGAGAGGTACCACTCCAGTCGTGCTGGCCCAATTCGGCTGCAAAGCAACATGGCATTCTTCCTCTTAAAATGATATTCTTTCTATTTTCTACTTTTCTACTTTTCATCTACAGATGCCAGAAATTTTAGATAGAAGCAATCTCTATTTTTTTTTTAATGATTATGAATAAAATTGTAGTGTCTGTTTGTAATATTAAAATAACCGCTTTTTATTAAATGCATACATCCAGTATTGTGGTACATATATGTACCAAAATAGCATTTTTTTAATTTTTGTCTGTCTGTCTTTTGGTTCCGGATAATCTCTGAAATGGCTAAGACTTTCACTGGCAGAAAGCTGATATTATGAGGAGTAACTTGGGCTATAAAAATAATCATCAGCAATCCGGCTACGGATGTAAATATGAATAACGCGGACGAAGCTGCAGGATACAGCTAGTCTTGTATAATTACATACAAGAGTAAAGAGCGACCTCTATTTTGCCCCGGGCGAAATATTTTCGAAAATAAACGACTGTTTCGCTTCTGGTGCGTGTAATATGTGCTGTTGTCAAAGGCTGTTGTATATTTCAAATAGTTATATTATGCCTTGTAGTCTCTTTAACACTAGTAGACATATCGCGCTTCACGAAATAGATTGAATGATATAAAAAGCAATACTTAAGAAAACCCCAACGCATTACGCAACATCAGAATACCGATTTTAATAAAACATGTCTAAGAACCACCGCTGCCTTCAAAAAACCGCATCCAAATCGGTTCACCGATAGCTGATGTATTAAGGAGTAACTTAGGCTATAAAAATAATCATCAACAATCCGCGTACCGCCGTAAATCTAAGTTAACGCGGACGAAGCTGCGGCTTCCATTTAGTAATTAATAATAAGAATAATATTATATTGTAAGTGTTGCCACTGTCAACTATATTTTGTTACAAATTGCATATTATTCTCAACATGAACTGTCGTAACCTTCCGGTACGATTTTGTTTGTATTTCCTTTGCCTTTGAAATAGCACTCCCGTGTGCTATTTCTTTGGGACACGCATTTGGATTCTTTTAGTTGTAGGCGCTTAATCGCGTGTAACGGTGTCAGTTTTTAAACGTGGTAATAACGCGTGTGTAGTGTCTTTTATCTATTGGGCTCTGGGGACTATTTACTGGATTATATAATGAAGCTCTTTTAACAAAAAACCTGCCACGTGCGAGTCAGACTCGCGTACGAAGGGTTCCGTACATTGACTATGTAAATAACAATACACTATATTATATTTTATAACCTTTTTTTAGTTTCTCCTGTCTTGGTTTTTAATATCTGGCAAAAAATCACGTTAATCAAGCCTTAATAATATTTATTTTATTTTGTTTTAGTATTTGTTGTTAGAGCGGCAACAGAAATACATACTTTGTTAAAATTTCGACTGTCTAGCTATCTCGGTTCTTGAAATACAGCCTTTTTTTTCTTTAACCCCGAGAAAAGCTCAGCGGCATCCCGCGGGGGAGTGGTCCTCCCCAGGGTGTATGTGGGACTCGCTGCGCCCGAAAGCTGGTAAGTGGACGCAGCTCTACGCACTAAAACCAGGCGACACCACCAATGTCGCTTTTGGTGAGGTACCCCGGATCTCATGAGCAAACAGGGCACATTTACCTCTGTCACCTGTCGTAACCATGTTTTGCCCACCTAACCACGTCATCGAACCACTAGGACGTATTCCCTCTTCTCCCAGTTTGCCTATCCAATAATTAAACGTAATAGAAGTAAAGTAAAACTGTACGTTGTAGGTATGAAGTACCTGTACCTTTAAAGATTTTTTTAAGTAGCGAGGTAGGAGTTACATAACCTACAAGATTGCGTGTCGCCGTCGTCCTACTGACCTCTTGAATATATTTGACCTACAGTCTTCGCTGATCGATATGCAAGTTTAATTTTTTACATGCTCTCCGTATATTGCAAATATCATCACATAATGTGTACATGTTTTACGATGTTATATATTTATTGTTATCAAATCAAATCAAATTATCTTTATTACGTAGGTAACAACTTGTACACTTGATAATACGTCAAATAAAAAAAAACCGGCCAAGTGCTAGTCGGACTCTCGCACAAAGGGTTCCGTACCATTACATAATATATAACATTAGACACTTTAACAAAAAATAAGGTTTATGTTTATGAAATGAAATGTTTTTTATATATTTGAGTTGATTGAATAAAAGGTAAATTGCGGTTTACGATCTATGACGTATTAAAAAAAAAACTACTCACTAGATCTCGTTCAAACCAATTTTCGGTGGAAGTTTGCATGGTAATGTACGTCATATTTCTTTTTTTTATCATTCTCTTTATTATTCTCTATATTAGAAACCTCAATATCATTTTTGAAGGCCTATCCATAGATACCCTACACGTATGGATTTGATGAAAAAAAAATTTTTGAGTTTCAGTTCTAAGTATGGGGACCCCCAAAATTTATTGGTTTTTTTTTCTACTTTTGTGTAAAAATCTTAATGCGGTTCATATAATACATCTACTTACCAAGTTTCAACAGTATAGATCTTATAGTTTCGGAAAAAAGTGGCTGTGACATACGGATAGATAGACAGCCAGACAGACAGACAGACAGACGTGACGAATCTATAAGGGTTCCGTTTTTGCCATTTGGCTACGGAACCCTAATTACCATTTTTTCTTGAAATATTTGCTGCATTTGTTTCCATGTTGAATTACGAGTATAGAGCACCAAATAATTATGATGCATGAAAACAAAAAGGAGACCAATTTTTTTTTGCAGACCACAGTTAGGTATCTAAAATCATTTAACGCGGATTGTCGATGTTTTTCGAACAAAAAACTTGGCTGAGAATTTTGGAGAAAATTCTGTTTTAGAAAATCTAAAATGGTTAAAGCTGTCAAAGAAATATTTCTGTCATCGCTTATTAAATTTCGCGCCTAAATTGCTCTACCACAGATTAAAGAACGGGCTGCCATGTTTAAAAATAATTTATTGAATAGTTTTTATTTTGACATTCTATTTTATTCATGACGCAATTTTGAATACATTAGTTTGATTAGTGAGCGATGAAAAATTTTGTATAGCCAACAAAAAACGGAAATAATTTTAAATATGGATTACCACACTGCTACGTTAACTGCTCCATGGTAAATAATAATAATATAGTAAATTGTCTTGCCACTCACATTCAACACGGACCGGCCACCGCACGGAGATCGTCTTCCCCACCTGGTTAATGGCCGACCAACACTTCGTCTACCCGAACGCGGCCTTCTCTCTTGAACGTTATTGGGAACGGCTGTCTTGGCGTACATTGAGGAATTGCTGAACATTGGCCATGTTGAGCATTGGATAGAGGCTGATGATAATGATGAAATTGTGTTACGTGTAAATTATTAACGTGATATTTAAAATAACAATTAAAAACGGACTTGGCGGGATTTGAACCCCCGATCACGGTTTACTTTAGTCTTAATCCGGGAAGGAATTTAAATTCGATTTTACTCTTGTCGGGATTTGAACCTTGCTTTATCACTTAATTAGAGTGCGTTTCATTAAAAAGTTCCCTTCGTTATCAGGTTACCAACCTGTTTTGTAATCTGTGTTGCTACTTTATTACATTTCTTTATACCTGCAGTTAGGGTAAAATAATATTGTTTATTTCCAATACATGTTTAAAACCGTTGTAAACAGTCATCATGAGTGAAAAATCTAAATTTAACATCATATTTTTATTTGGGACTACATACACGATTACCTTATTTAGTTCCATTTTTATTATTGCCGAACAAGTTCATAATCTGTTAATTCCCGATTAGATCCAAAATTGTCTGTGTCCCCATCTCTATCGCCGCCGACATCTATGTAATATTATTTTAGAAAATCCTTGGTCCATGAGCTTTTAAGTAATATTTCTCTTTTTTTTGCACATGTTCGTATTGTTTCTTCCATTTGACGAATGAGAGGCCGTCAAATGCCTCTACCGTTAATTTGACAATTTTTCCAGTTTCTTGGACAGCACTTTTTTCTGCAACGCGTCTTTACAAAACTCTAAATAAGTGTGATCGGTCTTATGTCTCTTGCTCTTTCTTGGCGAAACGGCTAAACTGATTTGGCTTAAAGTTGAAATGGTGATGCCTTATACCTTGGATTAGGACATAGGCTATAAAAATAATCATCATCAACCCGGAAACGGTTGTGAATCTAAGTTAACGCGGGCGAAGCTGCGGGCAATGGCTAGTTAATTTATAAATCACATTGCCTACAAAACGCTTTCTATTCAATCTATTTTGTTACGGATATAAAAATAATTAGATTATTTTTAACGCTGTTTCACAGATAATTAACATTTCAACAAATTAGTAGATACGTCCTTTTCCATTTTGGGTAAATCACTAACTTTACTAGTTTAATTATACAACATTACATTCAAAATGAATTCCTTTATCTGGTTAGTACTACTTTTTTTGGAAAATAAATTATATTTCTTTCTTTATATTTTGTGTTTTTCTCTTTTCACAGTATATGGATACAGGAAAATACGGTATTTAATTGATATAAATATAGCCAGTTCAGGTTGATGAGATTTCGATAAAATTTTGCCAGGATATAGATTTCCTGAAGGACTTAAGCTATTAAAATAATCATCACCAAAAAAAAAAAACAAAAAAAAAGCGGAGCAAATAAAAATCATTACTTTACTACTTTAATCAAACAATGGTGCGGACCAATGGTCTGCAGAGTTAAAAAAAAAACATCAACCCGTATACCAATTATAGCAGACAACTGAATCTCTGAGCCACAGAAATATAATTTTAAACATACATTAGAGTGAATGCATGAAACACGTGTGCAATATATATTTGGGTGTTTGATACAAACACATTTCTCAATAACACTGCTAAATACTGTTTAGGGTAAGGGATACACTGGTGGGTTGGTCCATTAAAATTATTTCTTGGAAGCAGATTTTCTGTTTTGGAAGAAAGTAATCGAAGCCATAACATTCCGAAAGTGGTCTGTGATTTGTCACTAACGTAATAGCAATTCAACGAACCAGTGACCTGTGTGTACGTCCCATCGGCCAATCATCCACGAATCCATCAGTCGACCAATCAGAGCGCAGAACCGGTTCAGCAGTACAAGATTCGCGGAATTTTGTCTTCATACAACAATAACATTACCGCTCTGTTCTGGCTGTACTAGATGATCGAGACTATATTATGTCTCAAGATAGGCAACGATTTAGATTTCTGGGCTGGTCCCAGACGAATTCGTGTGTTCGTAGATGCTGGTGATGATGTAAGCCACATATTTATTATTTAGTGTCAACATGGTGTCAACATCAACGGGAAACCTTGTGGGGTACCTTACCACACTAAAGGTTGATAATAGGTAACTATCGAGCATGTAACCGGAATAGAGTGGCAATGTTATGAGTTTTGTATATAAAAAAATCCGCGAATCTTGTGCTGCGACGCTGCACCAGTTCTGCGCTCTGATTGTACGACTGATGGATTAATGGATGATTAGCCGATGGGACGTACATACAGATCACTCGTTGTTGAATTGCTATTATGTCAGTGACAAATCACTGACCGGTTTCGGAATTTAATTCTCACATTACTACTCAATCCGGTTATATATTCGATGATAATACCATAGTATAGCTGAGAGGTTTGCGCTTCATAATCTTAGGAACCAGTAAGTTTTATTTTAGACTAGCTGTTGCCCGCAGCTTCGCCTGCGTTAACTTGCTTAACTTCAATCCTGTTAGTTACATCGTGATGTTTTATAGCCTTCCTCGATAAATGGACTATCTAACACTGTAATAATTTTTCAAATCGGACTAGTAGTTCCTGAGATTAGCGCGTTCAAACAAACAAACTCTTCAGCTTTATAATATTAGTATAGATGAAATGTTAGTATATGCAACATAGTAAAGTCTAAAGTTTTTAGAAAGTTGTCGAGGTATTTAAAGATAGTGAAAGCGAAGCATACGTTTTATTAAAGCGCTAATTAGCGACGCGAAATTTAAACGCGATCAATCGATAACTGGCAAAACAGTTTGTAGAAATCACTTTCCATTTTGTTTTCAGCTTCGTTAATTTTTTGTTGGTTGGCCAGACTGGCAGACGTGACCATGATCATAATTCACGCGTTTTACCCCCAAATACTCAAACGAATCTCAAATTTAAGACATACTTAAACTCATGCTACCACGTGTCAGATCCAAAGAAAAAAGAGGGACAACACGAGTTTAAGTACGTCTTAAATTTGAGATTCGTTTGAGTATTTGGGGGTTAAACAACCATACAATTTCATTATATTAGTTACTACTTAGGTACTAGCAGTACCCCGCGGTTTCGCTCGCGTACTTCCCATTCCCGTGGGAGTACGTGAATAAATTACAGCTTATATGTTATTCTGATGTATAAGCTATATTACCAACCCGACGTCAACCCCCCAATAAAAATCAACCTTAAGTGAACCAAATTGGCTCACAATTGTTAGACGAAGCTTTAAGGCCCTTGGGCCGTTAGCATAGATCCCTCGGAAAAAAGGTATATTATAGTAAAGTTTAATTAATATCCATTTTGTAGTTTTTGTGTGAATGAGTAATAAACATACATCCATAACTCCATACATTCTTACAAACTTTCTCGCTTATAATATTATAAAATTTGTGTTATTCTAATGTATAAACTATGTTATTTGTGAAGTTTAATTAGAATTCATTAAGTAGTTTTTGCGTCACAAACATCCATACATACAAACTTTCACGTTTATAACATTAGTAGGTAAGGAATATAGAATAAAACTAAATTTAAAACTACTAACTGTATTTGATAGTATGTTGGTTTGACCTAGATTGATGAGAGCCAATTTATTTAGACCCCCGTCCGGTCCAGACTGACCCGTATTCCATACAAAATATGCACATCCTAACAGGGACAGGGTCACGTTATACTGGTCGATCGTGTTACACGGAGAGACTAACTTGAGTCTTATATCTACTGCAGGATATAGGTTTTTGTGTTGGACCTAACGGGATGAACTAATCTATAGATGGCGCTGGTTTTTGCCTTTATTACGTTTGAGTCTACGGTCCCGGATTGTAATCTCGAGCGTGTATTAAATTTAATATGGAACATTTTTAAGTAGCACAGCATGTGAATAAGACATTAGTAGACGCCGAAATATAAAGCTTCGCAAAATATCCCGTTTTTGTTATAGCTTGACCAGAAATATATAAACCCTGCGTGGTGTCGCCACTGTACCTTTTATACGGTCACACATAGTATCGTCCATACAGAAATTAGTTCCGAAATTTTCCGCAATATGGCGAGGGTTTTTATTTTTTTGGTCAGGCTATAAATGTGGAAATATCGCTAGTTTTAAATATTACATTCCCCTAATCTTATAAAGGCGAAAGTTTGTATGTAATATGTATGGATGTTTGTTACTGTTTCAAATAAAAACTACTTAATAAGAAATAATAAATAAATAAGTATAATCCAACAATCACACCACGTTAACCTAGTCCCGTGGTAAGTTCGTAAGAACTTGTGTTACGGGTACTAGCAACGGAAATAAATTTAAGAAAATATGAGTCGGTAGAGACATCTGTATTCATCATATAAATTGTCTGCACTTGGCGGGATTCGAACCCGCGACCGGTGCGTAAAAAGTCCAGTAGCCACTTGACCAGTCGTGACTTGTCAAATAAACTAAATGGATTTTAATGAAACTTTACAAACACACTTTACAGCTTATAAAAGTTATATTTATTATGCCGATGTATATACTACATCGTGTGAATTGTCTTAAATCTAATCCTGCGCAGACGAAGTCGCAGGCACCAGCTAATATCAATATTAAAATGTTTTAAATATGGACATTGTTTGGATATCTCGTTCCTTCTGTATCATCAGATTCTGGTGGGCACGGAGGTCAAAACAGTGGGTCCAATAGAGTTAAAAATATCTAAATTTCGACAGCTCAGCAACTTTTTTTAGTCTTTTATTGCATTTTTACGTTTTTTATCTTGGTTTTTTTATGTTAGTTGGATAGGCAAACTGGCAAACGTACCACCTGATGGTAAGTGGTCGACGTCGCCCATGAACATAAACTAGTATACCTGGAACGAGCCCAGGCAACTCATCTATGTGTTGTCTATCCTGAGACATAAGATGTTAAGTCTCGGTGCCAGTAATTACACTGCCTGTCTTGCCCTTCTCTCCGAAACACAGCAAAGCTGTTTCACGGGAGAAACAAGCAAGATGGTGGTACCCATGCAGCCGGGAGCGTGGCACAACGCATCTCTCCCATCGGTATTCCGTATCTTAATTGTTTGAAAAAAAAAATGATACCAAAAATTGCTTTTTGAATGTCTATTGAATTTTACAACTATATTATAATTAAATGGTAAAAACATCCACACATTCATTACTATTTATGATATTTTTTATGTTCAACATAATTGAGTTAAACTGAACGCTTATTCTTCGAACATTGTAGCCACAGATTATTTTTACGTTTCGCCTGCTGAGGGTTATTTAAGGCACACATCTGGCCATTTAGTAATGGACGTAAAATTATAAGACGTTACAACATATTCCATTCATTGTAAACTATGTTTTATGGATTTCATTATGATTTTCGGGTTTCAGTGGCAATACGGAAGGTTTTAGACACGCGTATCTAAGAAGATGTAACTTACATCTTATATCTGTTTCGATGAAGCTTAAAGGCTAATAGGGCAGTGGCATAGGTCCATCCGAACAAAAAATATTATATCTTATTAATATTATAGAGGTTTGTAAGTTTGGGTGTTTGTTCATCTTTCACGGCAACACGGCTGAACTGATTTGACTGAAAGTTGAAATGGCGGTGCTTTATATAGAAGATACCACACCTTGGGAATAGGGTGTTCCTCCCAGGCATTTCAGAATAATAACATGTCAAATTTGTTATAAAATGTTTAATAATATTAGTTCCACTGAGTTTGTTTCGCCGGTTCTTCTCAGTAGGCTTGCCTTGGAACCGGAGGTAGATTCAATTGACGTTCAAAAAGATACTGATTTGAATTAAAAGTAAAAGGATTGTGTGGTTTTATGAAACCACGGTAAAAGTGAAACTATTTTCACATTAAAGACATTTAACTAAAAATTTTTGGAATAATATTCCATTAAGGGTATAAAAATCGCTTTATTAATCTTAATTTTATACTTGGAAAACTTGGCGGCCGAGCGTCACGCGACATGCAACACACAGGTGAAAAAGTTTGAGACGATGTAATAAAAGTTTCACTTTAAAAAAATGATTTTGATTTTGATACCTTGGATTAGGACATAGGCTATAAAAATAATCATCATCAATCCGGATACGGTTGTAAATCTTAGTTAACACAGGCGAAGCTGCGGCACCAGCTAGTTCATCCTTACTAATATTATAAATGCGAAAGTAACTCTGTCTGTCTGTCTGTCCGTCTGTCTGTCTGTCTGTCTGTCTGTCTGTCTCTTCTTCACGCCTAAACCGCTGAACAGATTTGGATGAAATTTGGCACAAAGATAGCTTGAAACCCGAGAAAGGACATAGGATAGTTTTTATCCCGGAAATCCTACAGGAACGGGATTTATGCGGGTAATACCCCGAGACAGACTATCTTCTAAACCACAGAACAGATTTGGGTGAAATTTAATATGAAGGTACTTCAAAACTTAACGTAGGACTTAAAATAAATCTTATCCTGAAAATCCCACGGGAATGGGAACAATGCGCGTAAGACCCCGGGACTGTCTATCTTCTAAACCACGGCACAGATTTGTGTGAAATTTGATATGAAAATACTTTGGAACTTAACGTAGGATTTAAAATAGTTTTTATCCTGAAAATCCCACGGGAACGGGAGTTGTGCAGCTAAAACGCCGGGACTGTGTATTTGTTAAACCACTGAACCGATTTGAGTGAAATTTGATATGGAGATAGTTTGAGACCGTAGGTAAGATATAAGATGTATAATTAGTGTAACAAGAAGTTTTTTAGATGTGTCAATAGATGGCGTTAACACAAAATGTAGATCACGCTATCCATTACAAGATGCGAATCCTTATGAGGATCGCACTTTTGTATTGCACGCGTTTTTAATTAAGTATTCATATATTAGTAATTTATCCAAAAATGATTTATTAATATAATTCATTATATTATAAAAAAGGAATACTTATATGTATATAATATTGAAGCGGCTGAAAAAGCTAAAATATGCAAATACAGGCTCCGAATATGATTTTGTCCCATTCGGTGTCGAGACCCTTGGTCCGTGGGGTCCTAGCGCTTTAAGGCTCTTTAAGGAAATAACAAAAAGGTTAGTCGACCTCATAGGAGATCGAAGAGCTGGCAGCTACCTCGGACAAAGAATTAGTCTAGCAATTCAAAGGGGGAACGCTGTGAAAATCTTCGGAACCTTGCCTAAAGGGACTCCTTTTTATTAATATACTTAAGTTATTATATTATATTTTTTAAGGTTTTTAGTTTTAGGTTCTTTGTAATTTATATCCAATATGTTTTTATTTAATTATTTAATAATTTAAAATTGCAATAAATGACACAGTACTATTTATAAACAATACTAGGAACAATAATAAAATATATGAATAAAAAATATAACTTTTTCGTAGTTTTTTTGCTGGTAGTAGGTACTAATTTGAATTAAAATATTGATGTATCATAGGGTAGTTACAAATAATTTTGTATCGTTAGGACACAAAATAAATACTATAGGACGTCTGACACCTCAATCCTCCCATGAACATGGTTGCTGGAAAGTATCCGAAACGTTAGGCATTTAAAAATCTTAATAAACCGCGATAAAATCCGTAAAAGTTATTTAAATATAATAAAAATGTACTACTAAATTAAATAAATATATTTTATAAAACGTACTATCGGGCCTTACAGTGGAAGTAAATAGTATTCTTTAAATTATTATAGTTATTTATGTTAATTACATTAATTATATATGTAAATTGGAACCATTTCCGAGCCGAGCAACCGAGCAAGTCGGAGCCGGAGGTGACTACCGACGCCCATTTAGACATCGGCACAGCCAAAAGTTATGCAGATGCGTTGCCCTCCTTTTCCCTATACCTCCCAATGGGCCACCAGAAACTCACAAACCGCACGAAACGCGACAGCATAGCTGTCACTTGACGCCGGTGTTATGTGAGCGAGAGGTACCACACCACGGTTGTGCCGGCCCAATTCGGTTGCAAAGCAGCATGGCTACTACTACTTTATTTGAAAAATAAGATTTAAAACAATACTTCTTATACGCGGACGAAGTCGCGGTTAAAATCTATGAAATAATATACTGCACCTACATTAAGAAAAACCATTTTTGTCCGTCTGTTTGTTCCGGTTAATCTCTGAAACGGCTAAGCCGATTTTGACGAGGCTTTTACTGGCAGATAGCTGACGTTATAAGGCGTAACTTTGGCCATAAAAATAATCACCATCAATCCGAACGGCTGTAAATCTAAGTAAACGCGGGCGAAGCTGGGGGCAACAGCTAGTTATAAATATAAACATTATCTAAGGCAAGGAATATAGGGCGAATAAATTGTACAGACACTAACAGTCATCCCACTATGAGGTTTTTGTGGGCATAATAAAGTTCGCGTGGGCTAACACCGTTACACGGGCAGAGGTGGGTGCATCCATCACGCTTAGTGACTATTTGAGCTCAACTGATCTATAGTATAAACTATATTTGAGTTGAAGTTGCCTTTTTTAATTATAAAATTTAAAAAGCCGGCCAAGTGCGAGTTGGACTCTCGCACGAAGGGTTCCGTACCATTACATAATATATAACATTAGACACTTTAACAAAAAATATGTTTTATTTTGAAAAAATGTTTTTTTTTTTAATATTTGAGTTGATTGAATGAAAGGTAAATTGTGGTTTACGATCTATTAGATCTTGTTCCAACCAATTTTCGGTGGAAGTTTGCACGGTAATGTACATCATATATATTTTTTAGTGGTATCATACCCTTATTTTAGACGTTACAGGGACACACACACACACACACACACACACACACACACACACACACACACACACACACATTTTTCCAACAAGTGTCTCTCGCGCAAACTGCAGTTTAGAAAAAAATGGTTCTAGAAACCTCAATATCATTTTTGAGGACCTGTCCCACACGTATGGGTTTTATGAAAAAAAAAAAACAGTATTCAACAGTATAGTTCTTATAGTTTCGGAAAAAAGTGGCTGTCACATACGGACGGACAGACGGACAGACGGACAGACAGACAGACAGACAGACAGACAGACAGACGGTCATGACAAATCTATAAGGGTTCCGTTTTTTGCCATTTGGCAACGGAACTAAAAAGGAAAAAAGAGCATTATGTTTTAATTTATTTGGCTTGGCCATTGGTTTGTTCTTGTTGGTATGTGATTTGTTTCCGTTTTTTATATTATTTATTTCTTTTCCTATTTTATTATGTAAACTCTTTTTTTCCATTACACTTCTATGTCACTATTCAACTATATTGATTGCTTAATGTTCATCTGTACTGCGGTGCCATGTCTGGATTGCTAAATAAAGTTTATTCTATTCTATTCCCATTCTATACTGACCATAGAGTTTAGTCTGTATATATATATACAGACTATATATATACACTTATGTCTTATATTTATATATATATATATATATATATATATATATATATATACTTATGTATATATACACTTATGTCACTATATTATAATATTAGTTAGACTCTATCTGTATCTATACCTATTAATTTTTACCTTTAATTGGTACCTTACATGTTTAAAAGGAATAAACTCTCAACTCAATATTTTACTAAGAAAAATATACCTACGGAGCCTGAAATGGGTTTTTATAAATTTCTATGTGCACCTGAATATGAGACCATTGCTTGCTCACCGGTGAAGGAAACATTGTGAGGAAACCTGCATGTATTAAAAGTCTTTGAAGGTGTGTGAAGTTCACCAACCCGCATTAGGCCAGCGCATCGGTGAACTATGGCCCAAAACCCTCTTCGCCTTTGAATTTGATTTATTTGTATTTCATTATCAAAGAAGGTTTTATGTCAGTTATTTATTTTTCAATTCCGGGTGAAACTGCAGGGTACAGCTAGTATCCCCACCATGGTTCAGGCCTTGGCGTGGCGGTGAGGCTTAGTAGCCTAGGGTGAGCCCAACACCCTGTGCGAAGCTAATTGAGCCAAGGGGACTCTTTGTACCCCTCTTATAAGAAGAGGGGACAAAAGAGCAGGGGGCAAGGGGTGAGGATGGGAACCTCACCCCATTGTACTGTCCCGACGTTGGGAGGGGTTGTTCTGTGGTGCGGGACAACCCCTCTGTGGAGGTGGCGTCGGTCCCTTGGGGGACTGACTAGCCGTCGAGGTGCCCTGTTTGCTTATTAGATCCGGGGCACCTCACTAAAGGCGGCATTGGTGCCACTCGCCGGGTTTTAGTGGGTAGAGCTGCGTCCACTTACCAGCTTTCGGGCGCAGCGAGTGCCACATACCCGCGTGGGGAGACCCACTCCCCCGCGGGATGCCTCAGAGCATTTCCCGGCGTTAAAGGAAAAAAAAAGGTACAGCTAATATGTGTAATCCAACCCCCGTGACCGGGACAAAGGCGGACAAAACCGGTGTCGCAAACAAGAGTATTGTTACACTTATTACGTTTATTTAATACAAGTTCTCATCATTATCGTCATCAACGTCGTCATCAACATCATCATCATCATCGTCATCATCATCGTTTTTCTAGCATTATTTTTCTCTTCCTTTTCTTTAAAAAGTGCCTAATTTTTGTTATGGCCTAACATTTTTTTTCTTTTACGCCGGGAAATGCTCTGAGGCATTCCGTGGAGAAGTGCGTCTTCTCAGGCGGGTATGTGGGACTCGCTGCGCCCGAAATGTGGTAAGGTAGACGCAGCTCTACCCACTAAAACCCGGCTAGTGCCGACAATGCCGCCTTTGGTGAGGTGCCCCGGATCTAATGAGGTTTAACCTCGACCAGCTTCGCCCAAGGTGCTGGGCTCACCCTAGGCTACTGAGCCCCACCGTGACGTGGCGGCCTGAACCATGGTGGGTTGGTGAATTTCACACACCTTCAAAGACTTTTAATCTCATGAGCCATCCTTAAACTGTATAAAACGGAATATTAACCAGTTTTAATTTTTATTACGCGGCGCTCGATATTTCAGTCTCTTGAGCAAGGCAAGCGTTTAAGTAGACGAAGTGTTGGTCGTTCATTGACCAGGCGGGAAGACGATCTCCGTGCAATGGCCGGTCCGTGTTGGATGCGAGTGGCGAGAGATCGTCCATCTTGAGGTTCATGGAGGGAGGCCTATGTTCAGCAGTGGGCGGATAAAGGGTGATCATGATGAGCAAGCCATTTGTTGACAATGCCGAAATAATCCGTTTTTAATGTTATATAATATGTAAGTTGCCCGCGACTTTACCTGTCTAATACACGCACACAAAACCTTGGAAGGAGGCCACTGCCTTGTTTTACGAATACTCCCAACTCACAAATCTTCGTTGGAGACGACATTCTGGCCTGCGCTTAACGTATTAGGTCTTTAAAAGAATCAAATAATCTTATTTCTAGATGCAATCCCGTAAAAGATATGTTTGGCCAGAAGTCAAGAGGCTGATTATGGTTGCTGTATCCGAAATGTCAGGTCTTTTTATAGCATAGGGCATAGGGCGAACGAGCAGTCGAAGCCTTTTAACGACTATCGACACCCATATGATACACATCCGCAGAGATTATACTGATGCGTTTCCCTCCTTTTCCCTATCCCCACAATGGACCACCACAAACTCACAACTGCACGAAACGCGACAGCATAGCTGTCACTTTACGCCGGTATTATGCGAGCGAGAGGTACGACACCGGCCGGCCCAATTCGATTGCAAATCAGCATGGCACTACCTCTTACAAAATAAGGGTCTGTTAAAATCTTAATAAACCGCGTTGAAATCCGTAATTTGTTTCATTATTCGTAAACATTCGAGAACAATTAATGACCCTGGATTCGAACCAGGGATCAATATGAGTACAAAAATGTGGGTATGTTAGTGACATAATGCAAAACCGTCGCATTTATATTACCTATTGTGGTTGTAAAGGAACTTGTACATTGGAACTTACCCGGCTATGTTAAAACCTTAACCCTCTCTGGATTATGATTTCAGTCAAATCGAATCGAAATCAAATCAAATGTAAAAAAACACATCAAATTTTTAAGTTTAATTAATGTATTCAAAACAAGCTTTTTTCCTTTAACGCCGGGAAATGCTCTGAGGCATCACGCGGGGGAGTGGGTCTCCCCAGCGGGGACTCGCTGCGCCCGACAGCTAGTAAATGGACGCAGCTCTACCCACTAAAACCCAGTGCCACCAATGCCGCCTTTGGTGAGGTGCCCCGGATCTAGAAAACAAACAGGGCACCTCGACGGCTAGTCAATCCCGCAAGGGACCGACGCCACCTACACAGAGGGGTTGTCCCGCACCACAGAACAACCCCTCCCAACGTCGACAGTACAATGGGGGTGAGGTTCCCATCCTCAACCCTTGCCCCCTGCTCTTCTGTCCCCTATTCTTATAAGAGGGGTACAATGAGCCCCCTCGGCCCAATTAGCTTCGCCCAAGGTGCACCGCTCACCCTAGGTTACTGAGACCCACCGCCACGACAAGGCCTGAACCATGGTGGGGATTCTAAACAAACTAATCAACCCAACGCAGATCCATCTGCTCTAAAATTGCAACACTTCTCCAAATCAAATAATCATCTCTAATATAAACTCTCTCTAATGCTAAAAGATTTTTCAAATCCTTCTGGTCGTAGGCGTAGCATATTATATTAGTATGTACTGGAATCTAGAACAACTCAAATGATAGGAACTCTCTCTTCATCTAAAAGCCTGAGTGTTCATCTACTCTTGTCGGAGTGTTTGCAAATCCTTCCTTATCTCTGCCAATTACTCCTGATACGATACGACCCGTTCCTTCTCCTTGATCTGCTATATAGGTTCTCATCAGTCTACCTCTGCATCTCTTTCCCTTTATCCTTTCCTTAATAGGTCTTAAGGACGTATATAATAGGACGGGTCATGTCGTATTAGATGGCCAATCATATTTCCTCGTCGGTTCTCTATGGTTTTTATTACACTTCTTTCTCTTTTCTAAAACTCTATGGTTTGATGTCATTTCCGTCCAACTTATCCCTCCATCCATTTTCCCCATCCGTCTCCAGCACCACATTTCAAATGCTTCCAATTTTTCCTTATTATCCTTAGATAGGGTCTAGATTCCAGGTTCTAGTTCTTACTGCTTTCAGAAAGAACGAATAATATTTCTTTTCGATTGACGTAGCGTGAAAGTTCCTTTATATTTCAATAATGGCTTTTCACACATAACCCTTATTCCGCGCAACTGTAAATCGAGCACTGTATGAAGATTATTGGCCATAAACTTTGAGGTCAGCAGCCTCTTTCCTTTTATCTGAAATGTTGTGGTGCTAACTGTTTTCTAGGCAAAATAGTTTTACTTATTTAACGTTGACTAAGGTTATTTGTTATGTTTTAAGGTTTGGACCTGTTTTTTTTCGTTTTGGAAGGGTTAGACTTTTTGGCCTGATGACCTTTAAGCTCAATCAGTACAGTAAGTGAGCAAATAGCTCACTTAAGAAATATCCCCCCCTGGCACATCGCGCGCGCTGCTCGGGAGAGTAGGAATTAGACTAGTCAAATCCGATGCGGTCGACGAATCTGTAACGGTTGAATTTAACCTTTCATCATGAGGGCCGGCCCTCATCCCTCTCTCTGGAGAGGGAGGCGGGTCATGCGCGGTCTGGGTTTGCGTTTACTAGTATCGGATTTGAGGGCCACTTGATGGTAAGTGGTCAACGTCGTCCATAAATAAAACTAGAACGTCGGGCTTGTAAAAATCTTAATAAACCGCGATATAATCCGTAAAAGTTGTTTCATTATAATGAGTGAAATTCGCGTAAGCATTAGAAAATACTAGTTTACCTAGGTAACACTGAAAATGTTTAGAAAATGAAAAACGGCTTAATGTAGAAAGTTGCCAATACTTTTATTGTTTTTCGAAGTAATCTCCGTTTCTTTCTACACATCGTCGCATTCGATGGAACCACTGAGAAAAGCAGTGGGCCCATCTTCCTTAGGAGTCTCTTCTATGGCATTTTCGTACGCTTTCACCGCATCTTCAGGGCTCGTAAAGCGAATACCTCGAATTTTATCTTTAGTTCTTGGGAATAAATGAAAGTCGCAGGGCGCCAGGTCAGGACTGTAAGGCGGATGACTCATTATCTCGACACCTGCCATAGTCAAATATTCAACAGTCCGTTTTGCGGAGTGCGCTGAAGCATTGTCGTGGTGAAGGAGGATCCTGCTTCGTGGGCGCTGCTGTCGAATTTTTTCAAGACAACAGACAAACAGCGATTGACATACCAGTCTGCAGTAACTGTTCTTCCATCTTCTAGCACAACTGTCGCGAAATGACCTTTCCGACCAAAGAATGAGACCAAAGAATCTTTTTTCCTTTCTTTACCTTAGTTGGCCGATCCTCGAAAGGAAACACCCACTGAGCTGATTATCTTTTGGTTTCGGGTTCGTAGCAATATATCCAGCTTTCATCACCTGTGATGATGACAAATACAGCATTTGAGTTACCGCCGTTGAACTTATCTAACATTTGGCGACACCAGTCCATGCGGAGGCGTTTCTGCTCGTCGGTTAAAGTATGGGGAATCCATCTGGTACAAAGCTTCCTGACGCCTAAATGTTCGTGTAATATTTTTTGAACTTGACTCATACCAATGGCTTGCCCGTATCTGCTGATAGGTCACTCTCTTATCTTCCTCTATCATGCGTCGCACAGCGCATGTTATCTTCAGTAGTCGCTGTTAAAGGACGTCCCTCACGCGGATCATCACTGAGATTGCTACGTCCACGCTTAAACTCGTTAAACCAATTGTAAATAGTGGCACGAGATGGGGCTTCATTAAAAAATGCTAATCGCAGCCTATCATAGCTTTGTTGTTGAGTAAGCCCACAACGAAAGTCATAATAAATCATTGACCGAAAATTTTCTCGCGTTATGTTCATTTTCACGTGTAACACGAGTTTTAGATTTGCCGCCAATTCACAAAAACAAATGACAAATGAATGCAATATTATACTACATTAGGTTACCAAAGAGTTCTAAAATTGAAATTCAAAAAAAGTTTTCATTTTCAATGTTTCTAACTGGCCAGTTCTAAACATTTTCAGTGTTACCCACGTACCTGGCATTCGCCCAGACAACTTATTGATGTGATGTACCCTGAGACATGTTAACTCTCTGTGTAAACTCTTGCCCTGCCCTTATTTTCGAAATACAGCAAAGCTCTTCAGCGAAATAAAAAAGCAGAACACATAAACTCCTCCACCGGTATTTTTTTATTATTATTTTAAACAGGACTTGTAATACTGGCACTCATTTATTGGCACACATACATTTAAAAAAAATCTTGCCACTGTGGCGCCACCTTTATTTAAAGCTTTTTGACAGACATGTTTTCGTACACAGAGACTTACTTATAATAAATACTCCATACTGCCGGATATAGGCATAATATATAAACAAGATGACCAATTCTCTGCCCATTGTGATATGTGCAGAGATCGTTTTCGAAGTTTGAAATTTTACTTAATAATAATATTTGATTACAGGGCTACCTACATGTGTGGAGACGGGATGCGACCTTCTCTGATGAAGAGCTGTCTGAACTGTTCAATAATATCGAAGACATTTACAATTTCAACAGGTAAGTCGCCATACGTCTGACCCTACTTCAGGTTCAGACAAAAAGCGGTGGAGCATTTGAACGTTCAAATTAACGCACTATGCGTTCAAAATATCTGCTGTGTGAAAGTGTATGTTTATAGAATGGACGTTTCAACTTGTAACCGTACGATCCAATCTGCCTAAATTATCATACTAAAACAACACAGTGCAAAAAAAAAAGAAAAAAGCTGACTTTGAAAAAGTAGAACCGTTTAGATAAAATTTGTCAAAGAACAACCGCTAGAAAACCTGGTTTCAAGTAAAAGAAACCTAAGCAAATCGATTCACCCTTTAAGAGCTACAGTGCCACAGATACACACATCATCAAACTCATAACATCTTCTTAAAATATAATAAGGTAAAAAATATAACATAAATAAATAAAAAACAGTAATAAAAAAATCAAACACATTCATAATAAGTTTGTAAAAATCAGGTTCAAGTTTCTTATCTATGCGATAATTTTACGCGTGGATTCGGGGCTTAAAACCCCTGTAAATGTTTCCATATGGGCCACCCCATACATGGTTTTACAGGACCGGATTGTATACAAATATAAAAAATAGGGGGTCATTTTTTATGTGAGTTGGAAAGGTTAGTCTAGGCTTTATCGTTGCCTCTCTAGAGGCGTAAAATGGTTTTGCGGCTAGTAATTTCACTGCCTGTCCTGCCGTGTGGTGCCGGTAGAGTAGAATAGCACCACCCCAACTCACAACAAGTCGTGGGGATCGTAAGAGGCGATTATTTTGCAGTCATTGGAAATTTTGGTGATGATATTTTTAGTTCATGATAAAATCCTTATTTTGTTAGTTTTCAATACATGATTAGGTAACTTTTGTAACAGAGAAAAATATATCAAACATACCTCTTTTTAAGAAGATATCCACATCTTATGGACTAACGGGACCGGTTTATATTATTCTTAACTATATTCGTAGATGAGTAATATACATGTTCCTTAAAATTCTAGAAGGAAATTTATAGTTTATATAAGTTTTTAACGCAATAAAATAACAAGAACCATTTTGTCGTTTACGTCCTTTAGTTATTAGCTCGCGCGCGTATGAAAAGCTTCGCTTCGAAGAGCCCGCTCAGGACGCTCAGTCCCCTCTGACTTGTCTGGTATTAGAATTATTATTTAACAATGCGTCGCCTTAAGGGAGTGTGAGAAATACTGACCCCTTTATAACACTTTCACCGCGATGTTGTTCCATCTGTCTGAGTCTTTCTCCGGTCTGTATCTTCTATCTTTTTCAGTTTCGTTCTGAATTCCAATATAACGTGTATTATTAAAAAAAAAAATAACTAAATAGGAAATAATGTGTAGCTTTTATCAAATTTCATGTTTTCATTTTTATTTTACGTACAATAAATTAGATAATATCATCTTTGTTTAGAAATAAAATTTGAATAATATTAAACATATATATGTATATGATGCAGTTGGATGACATTTTTAACATATTGGATTTTTTTTATTACCAAAATACACCCCTGTGCCAGGGTAAGGCATCCAAGGGGTAGATATGAGACTATTGATGGATCATATTGCTAAACGTTCTTGCATTTGCAACTGACAAATCCGTTCGGAAAATTTCAAAAAATAAATATATATTAGATCTTTTTCAATATTAATATAATGATGCTCAGTAAAATTGTTTCTAAAGTTGTTATCGTTAAACGTATTAGCTCATTTAAAACTACCAAAAGTGTAAGAAGCAACATTACCGAAAGAACTTATTTATCTTTGTTCAAAACTAAACATATTCATGTTTCCAGGTCTCTCTGCTCCGAGCTAAACAGCTGTAGGTTGGACGCCACCTGCATCGCCAGGTGCTTCGTCAACAACACTACCGGCTTCTCCGTCTACACCTCCTACTGCACTGGCTACCCTCGGACAATGGAGAGGCTGGCTGCCCTCGCCTCCAGGGCCCACAGCGCGAGAGAGTTTAGAGAGAGACAGCTAGATCTGCACCATCCCCTGCCACTGGCCTCGTATCTCCTAAAACCGGTGCAGAGGATTCTGAAGTACCATTTGCTGCTGCAGGTATAAGTCTTATATTATACCAATGGGAGGGTTGTGCTGTACCTTACGAAACGCGACATAGTTGTCACTTTACGCCGATATTATGTGACGCCGTGGTAGTGGTATGGTACCACCCCGGTCGTGCCAGGCCGATTCGGCTGCAACGCAGCATGGCACTACCTCTTACGATTCTTAGTACCATGCTGCTTTGCAGCCTCTCACATACCTTCATCGTCTTTAGATCGATCAGGTTGCTTTCCTCACGATGTGTGGAAAGAAAATAATATGTAAATATACGGGATATTTTTATAAAGGTCTTAGTAGCTTTCTAGGTACTAGGTTAAAGCGGTGAAGATTGTTCATGATGGTAATTGATCTCAATTTACATTCTCTTTATTTCCAGAATGTTGTAAAACAGTGTGCATCCAGTGAAACGGAATATGCGCTTTCCAAGATGACTGGCATAGCACAGCATATAGACGACATGAAGAGACGGCACGAACACGCCGTCAGAGTACAGGTGAGAAGACGGGAGAGGCAGAAAACTGGCTTGTGATAAAGATAGGCAAACTGCTAGAGTGAGTGGTCAACGTAGTCTAAGGATACTTCTCTTTTTTATGTTAGCTAGATAGGCAGACAAAAACGACGACTCGGACGATGGTTATCAGACCAGACTACTGAACATGACTCGCCTATCCTGAGACGTGTCTCCTCGCGGACGACGAACAGGGGTGGGTAGGAGTAGCTACTGAATGCGCCCAGCAACGCCCTTGTGCTCGTGTCGGGTTCATGGTGGGAACCTGGGCCCAGTATGGTACGACATCGCGGGGACTGTTGGATTCGCATCCAACACGGACCTGCCACTGCACGGAGATCGTCTTCCCACCTGGTTAATGGTCGATCAACACTTCGTCTAACATATCGACTTTCCATCTTCCCTTAACATAGCCAAGGCTCAAACTGAGTATTTATTTGCAGGAGATCCAATCTCTATTGTACGGATGGAATGGACCGGACCTAACCACGTACGGAGAGTTGTGTGCCGAAGGGACATTCAGGTAATACTCCATTCTGTTGTTTCAACTTTAGGCACCCCTCTGGGGACGGGGATTCCCCAGGTGGATATGTGGTACTCGCGAGTATGTGGGATGCTGTTTCAACTCCTACCCGAACATCTAAATACTACTCCAACTATCTGCTACTCACCCACGCTGCCCACGCTCCAGTATTATTTGGGCTAGAATCGTTTTTAATGGTACAGTTTTACAAATGTTACGATATCCCGCAGTTTTGCGATGGTCTTTCAAAACTGCAAAGCCAACTCAAATCTGTACAGGATTCCTCGTAATATTTACAATAGTGACAAAGCGATATTATACTCAAGAAAATTATGGAATAACAAATACTATAACATTTCTTTAGACTAGTTCGATGAGCTAACTGCACTGGTAGTTGGATTTCATAGGAAAGCATTGAAAACTCAACTATTTACGTAAAACCTCAAAGAATTGTCATGAGGAAAAGTGGAGGCTAAAATTCACACAAATGCTAATGTTGCGCAAATTTCAACGGCCAGAAATGATTTTCCTTACTTCTCCATACCGTGAACATAAACTACAAAGGTTCTTGAGTGACGTCACAATGTGAAACCATAGTCATTTGACATTTCAGAGTTTTCGGCGCGAAGGCGATGCGTCACGCCTTCCTCTTCGACAAGATGCTACTTGTGACGAAGAATCGGGAGGACGGGATACTGGCCTACAAGTCGCATATTATGGTAAGCATTAGGTCTACCATAGACAAGATAGTTAATAGAATCAGGCGTTACTTTGCGGAAATCCATTATATAAGATTACATTTTAATTTAATTAGCAATAATCCCGCAAAACACGCAGTCTTTACTGCAAATGTGTGAGTGCACGCATATGCATGCATATAGCACCGCCCTCCGTTACGACTTAACGATTGCTAATCTTGTAGAGTCTACATCCTGAGGATGCCTCGGTGTCGGGGCGAAACGTGCGTAGATTGTGTGGTGGTGGTCTTTTACTGTGGTTGTGGTGCATGTGGGGTGGTGGTGCATGCGAGTGTACGCATATGCAGTGTGGGAAAGGAGGGCGGTGCTATATGCATGCATATGCGTGCACTCACACATCTGCAGTAAAGACTGCGTGTTTTGCGGGATTATTGCTAATTAAATTAAAATTTAATCTTACCATAGACTTAAATATGATCATAGGTAATATATTTTTTTTGTGCCAGGAAATGCTTTTAGTAAGACCTGGTGCCATACTGCTTTGCAGCCGAATTGGGGGCACGACCGGGGTGGTACATCTCACTCACATAACACAGGCGTAAAGTGACCGTTCTTGCGGTTTGTGAGTTTCGGCGGCCCATTGGGGGAGGGGAGAGGGAAAAGGAGGGCTACGCGGGGGAGGGGGGACTCGCTGCGCCCGAAAGATGGTAAGGTGGACGCAGCTCTACCAACTAAAACCCGGCGAGTGCTACCAATGCCGCCTTTGGTGAAGCAACGGGGCATCTCGACGGCTAGTCAGTCCCCCAAGGGACCGATGCCACTTCCACAGAGTGGTTGTCCCGCACCACAGAACAACCCGTCCCAACTTCGGGACAGTGCAATGGGATGAGGTTCCCATCCTCATCCCTTGTCTCCCCCTGCTATTTTGTCCTTTCTTCTTATACGGGGTATACAAAGAGCAGCTCCTCGGTTCAATTGGCTTTGCCCAAGGTGCTGGGTCCGCTTAAGGCTACTGAGCGCGACCGCCACAACAAGGCTTGAACCAAGGAGATAGGTAATAGACTGCTCCCACCTGGTGTATTCCTCCCACCGGGAAAGCGATCCCTTAAACCTATAATGGTGGTTCGATCCAATCTGGTACGATAGGATAGAGGGTTAAATTAAAACTACCCGCCACGAATTTGATCAAAAGAATTCAGGAGTAGAAAATATTCCTTTTTTTTATTTTTTACCGGTGGGAGGGAAGCGCTGTGCCGCGCTCCCGGCTGCATGGGTACCACCATCTTGCTTGTTTCTCCCGTGAAACAGCTTTCCTGTGTTTCGGAGAGAAGGGCAAGACAGGCAGTGTAATTACTGGCACTGAGACTTAACATCTTGTGTCTCAGGATAGGCAACACATAAATGAGTTGCCTGGGCTCGTTCCAGGTAAACTGGTTTATGTTCATGGGCGACGTCGACCACTTACCATCAGGTGGCACGTTTGTCAGTTTGCCTATCCAACTAACATAAAAAAAAATAAAAAAAATCCTGCAATTTATTTATTTATCTATTTGCAGTGCAACAATATGATGCTGGTAGAATCCATAGCGGGGGCGCCGCTGTCGTTCCACGTGATACCCTGGGACGCCCCCCGCGCCCAGCTAACGTTGCAGGCCAGGTCGCCCAGACACAAGAGGGAGTGGACATTGCTGCTAAAGAGGGTAGGTAGAATGAATGAATATACTATAATGTGCACACAAAATTACATAGATATAACAAAAAATATAACAAAATATAAAATATTTTGTATAATTAAAGTAGTTTCCATTGTAGTATCGGTCACAAGAATTTGCTGAATTTTGAATCTACTTAGTTGCATAGGCTTTATGGTTAGGAGCATGGCCCATGAACATAACCGAGTCAAAATCAAATTTTTTTATTCAAACAACCAACAGAGTATCTTTTTGAACGTCAATTCAGTCTACCACCGGTTCCAAGGCAAGCCCACTGAGAAGAACCGGCGAAACAAACTCAGAGTTCACATAGAACCAGCCTATCCTAAGACGTTTGGCAAGTTTACGTGCTAGTTATTACACTGTCTGTCTCGCTCTACTTGCCTAAACACAGCAAAGCTGTTTGACAGTATGAATAAGGAGCATGCGTAGGCGGGGGCAAAAGATGAATTTAAAATGTAATTTCAGTTGATTATTCGATAATATTGCACTAATTAGTAGTTAGGTTCAAAAGTGGATGCCACGTTCGGGTAGACGAAGTGTTGATCGGCCATTAACCAGGTGGGAAGACGATCTACGTGCAGTGGCCGGTCCGTGTTGGATGCGAGTGGCAAGGGATCGGCTGTCTTAGCGTTCATTGAGGGAGGCCTGTGTTTAGCAGTGGACGGATAGAGGCTGATGATGATGATGATCAAGTTAGTAGTAGTAGTGTTTTATAAAAATCTGCTACGTAACTCGTAGTCACACTAAGTAATGACAGAAAAAAATAAAATAGTAAGTAATGCTTAAAAGTATTTTTAAAGCACCTTTCATACTAATTAATACTAATAAGTAACTATTTGTGAGTCAAATTTTCGTTCAGAATATTCTTTTGCTAGCATAAATACTTTAAAATGAAGCAAATTTCAGTCGCGCTAAGAAATCGCCGCAAGTATTGATTTTGGTAGTGCTAACCGTCCTAAGGTTACGTAAGGTCCAGGAACAAAAGTTAATAGTATTCTAATGATATTCGTTTTACAGGTAATATTAGAGAACTACAATGCTGTTATACCATCGCACGCTCGTCAACTGGTCATGGAGTTGGGACAGAATAAAACAGATGGTACGTAATCATTTTAACACCCTGTGCAAGGATCTAGAAATTTCAAGGCTTGTCCTAACTTAAAACAGGCATTTCACCCTTTTTAACAAATAAACTTTTGAAAGAATCCTTCTTATGGTTTTAAAATGACGAATTAAGGGATTAAAGTGTGCTTAAGTGTCCTTAAACTATCTCGTTCCAGAATAATAATAAAAAAGAAATTGTAACAAGGCTGTTCAGATTTGTTGAAATTGATTCCAGATTAAAATAAATAGTAAATAATTTATAATTCTCACTGTATTCGCTTTCCGCCTTGTCCTTATTAAATGGACCTAATTATGTTACAGATGATATACTCGCTGAGAAATCCCACAATCTGATAACGCAAGCATCGATGAGAAAACAGCTCTCAGCACCGGAGTATTTAGAGAAACGCAAACTGGAGAGGGACAGAAGAAAATCGTTCGAAACCAGCGTGAGGGGACGATTGAAGAAAACCGGCAGGAAGTACACGCCAAACTCTAGAGATACGAGTAGAGAATGTGACTGTATCCAAGTGTCGAGCGAGAAAGGTATCGATTATACATGTGATAATTGCTACATAGACCTGTGTTCAGATTGCGAAGAACTTTCGAGAGAAAAGAAAGAAGACAAGTGTAAGTGTAATAAAATAGACAAAAAGTGCCCCGAATGTAGTAATGGTAGTCCTGAACGCAATGAGACTAAATCATGTAAATGCTCTGATTTCAATTCATCCCAAGAAAGTTTTACCAAAGATTTCACGAATTCACTTAATAAAACAAGAGGCTATCACTCTTCAGATAATATCATTGATTATGTAGAATCTAAAGATCTGACGGATCCAAATCACTCTTTGACGAACGTAAGAAACATTCAAAAGACATGTCTCAAGTGTTGCAAAATAAAAGAGAACATACCTGTTACTGATTCTGTCGGTACACTACATGCGAGGAAATCTAGATGTATTGATAAAGAAAAATCTAAAGCGGATACTTTAAGATCGAAATCTAAAGATGACCCGCAAAGATCAAAGTTGTCTAAAATAGGAACTTGGAGACGAAAATCAGAACCTGGATTACAACAGAATGCTATTATAATTAAAAAGCCCCAAGACAGTGATACCGAAAGAAGTGAAGTGAAAGGTTCTGAAAAGATAGAATTTGAATGTCGAAGTTGTGGTTCTAATAAAATATCTAGAAAAACAAAAGTAAGTGAAGGTGGCATGATATCAGACTCCGAAAACGATAGCAGGCGAAGAGTTGGAAAAGTCAAATCTAATTTGGAAATAAAAATGTACAATACTAAAAATATGCCAAAGAAAATAACGAAAATTAAAAAGAATAGAGCAAAGGGTTTAAGAATAAACGATACTTCGGCTAGATTTTACGCTGACTTTTCTACAGATATGTCAACGGAGAATATATTACATATAACAGAATCTAACGATAGTCTAAACGTGGATAAACCAAAACCTGAAATTCAACCGGAATTACCAGATAAATTAAGTAAGGATGAAGACATTGACGAGGAGACATATAGAAAACTAGTAGAAAAGACAGATTCATTCAAAAAGAATGAACTAGAAAAAGTTAAATTTTTAAATAAACATAAAGTTATTAACGAGGGTTCAGAAACTGACGATAAACCACAAAATAATGATAACACTAATGAAGATATACAAGAAAGTTGTGAAGAAACTGAACAGCCTCTAGAACAGATAATTTCACAACTTTTATTGCAAAATAGAGAATTCCAAAAGTTGCTAAAAAAACAACAGCAAAGAAATAGTGCTCAGAGAAGACATCAAAGATTACTGAAATCATATTCTACTCCCGAGCAAGTTACTTTGTCGAAAAATGAAATTTCAAAATTGAAACCCAAGTATGTTCGGCAATTGTCAGAGCATATAGAAACAACTGCTGATGAACAGAATATTTTGTCTAATAATGAAACAGAAGATGGATCAGATGATGATCACATATACGAAACTCTAAGAGTAGAAAGCAAAACAAACAAAGGAATTAATGAAGTAGATAATTCTTACAATTTCAAAGAGACTAATGTAAATAATTCTTTCATGAGCTCCTCTTCAACACGGACCTTACAAGTAGTGCAAAATAAAAATCATCATGGACCGGAGTCAGATTACGTTTATCTAACATTTGACGAGCTTAAGCGGCGTGAAACTTTAGATGATGGAATATACGACGTACCAGTAACTCCAGAAAAAATTGTCAATATAGAGCAGACCGCTCAAACAAAGGAATATTATGTACCTATGGAAAAGCAAGGCCCTGCAACTGAGGCTATAGATGAAAATTTGTATGATAGCCTAATAGAAGTTTGTAGACGAAAAAAAGAAGTCCCTAACACATTACCTGGAGATTATTTACCTATGAGTCCTGATCAACAAAGTCCGAATACACCAGAAATATGGTTAAGTCGACAAAAAGAACATTTTAATGTTTCTAGAGATAGAAAATCTGGATCGCTACCTAGAAGTTTTCAAGTCGTAACAAGTGGTCAAGAAGACAACGACTTAAGCACGTTTAAGTGTAAACCAAATACAAACAGTAAAACATACCTTAACAGAGATGGGAAAGTTGTGAGTGCAGATAGACCGTTCACTATAGCATCTGATCAAAGTGAAATAAGTTATGACGACGTTGAAACATATATGAGTGAGGGAGATATACTAAAGTTTAATAAAAACTCAAAAGCTAAACAAGAAGAACAAAATCAAGATATTAGTAAATCAACTTTAGAATTAGAGGAGGAGATAGATAGGTGTTATAAAAATAATTTCGAAACAGTTAATATAGATGCAAATAAAAATGAAAGTGTATTGACTACACAAGCCAATGCAAATGTATCATCCACATCTTCCTGCGAGGCCTTGGCTTTAGAACAAAGTATTGAAAAATCCAAAAATGTTGATATTATTCACCCAGAACATAAAATATATAAGCCAACTGGCAACGTTCTATCACTTAAAAATGTGATAAGTCGTTTCAAAAATCGCACACCACCTAAGTGCACTGAAGAAGTAGAAATAAATGCTAATGACCAGAAAAGTGATATTCTAAAATCAGATCCAAAAAGTCCCACAGGTGAAAAGAGATCGGCATTGAATCCTAGAAGCTATTCAAAAAATCTATTACAAAGATTCCGTAATATCATTGGAGATGAACAAACAGATGACAACCAAAATAGACCAGAAACAAAAGCTAAAGAAACCCAAGGTGATATTTTATCGAAAAATGAAATCAAAGTCATCGTTACAACCATGGATAATAATCCAACAACACCTACGAATGTTTGCTCCATTGAAACAGACGCACTTAGCAAAAGTGTACACGAGCATACTACTTTGACTGAAAGTCAGGCTGAGCAAAATAACCTAGAAATAATGTCGCACAGTTGCGACGATATAAGCCAAAAACCTACATTTAGACCTAATTATGAAAAGAGTGTTAGTATGGTCACAAACATATCACACTCAAGCAGTGCCTCAAACCCTAAATCTAACAATAGTTCCTATCAAAGCTTAAACAAATTACCTATTTATATGCAAGGTAGCAAATTTTTAGGGGCGAGAATAGCTCAATCTGATTATGTTGATCCCGTGACATTATTAAGTGAGAGAAATGCACTTAAAAATGTTAATGTACTTATTAATAAAAATGCCGTTAGACCTGATAGTTTATTTTCGAATTCGTCTTTCCTTACATCGTCTAGCGAAAGCACTTATCATGAAACGAATAAAACTAATCTGGCAAATACGAAGATTACTAATAAAGTCGTCTTAACCAAATTCAATATCGATGAAAACTATTATGAGAAGTCGTTCGAAAAAATAGAACAAGTGACAGACGAAGACGTTTTTAGAGATTCAGCTGTTTATTCCGATCAAGAAGACGACGATATGGTTGAAAAACCGAAAGTCAGTAAAATTGTTTCTAAAGTGGAAACTGTTAAACGTAATAGTTCATTTAAAACTACGAAAAGTTTAACAAGCAACATTACCGAAAAAACTTTACATTCGAAATCAACAATTACACATATCGCTAAAGATGAAAAGCTTGAAGACGCCCAAAAAGTAGTGAAGGCTAAAATAGCTCCGCCTGTTCCAATAAAACCTAAACTTTCTACAATACCATCGGTACAGACTATTACTTTATCGAATGGGAAAAATACCGAAACAAGACCCCAGCCTACGAAAAGTAATCCGTATGTTAAAAGGACATTCGGAAGATCAGAATCTTCACCATTATCTGAAGATAAAGTTAATGTACCAGCGCCTGAATCCATAGTGACTGAATCAAAAGAAAACAGACATACTAAAACACAAAGCACTATTCAATTAAAACGCCTAAGTTTCGAAAGATCGAGTCTTGATTCCTCAACAAGAAAGAATAAGACAGTTGTAGAAAAAAACGTAACACCTGAGCAAAAAATATGTAAATCGGTATTGGAAAGGCGGTTAGAAATAGAGAAAATGTCAACCACAACGAAAATAAATCAGAGCAAAAAACCAGTACAAGTAACTAAACCAAAATCTATAACAACGAAAGTTGCGTCCTTCGAAAGAAGCGTCAGTAATTGTGAGAGGGAAGTTTCTTCGGTCAATGTTGCCAGAGCAAATATATCACACGTTCAGACTTCATCTGGCTCGAATGAAAGCGACTCAAAGGAAAGCTGGGTTAAACAAGTCGTCAATAAATTCCAATGAACTTAAACATTGTTAAATTTAGCGCCAATTCCGTCTTAACCTTTACTTAATTTAAAATCGTATAAGTTGTTATTCCATTGTAAATATTGTTTTTATTATCAAACCTCATTGGGCTTGATTTGTGCCATAGACAAGAATGTGCCAGCACAAAATATAGAACCCTGTACATACATTGTATCACACTTATTTTCTTATATATTTATTCAAAAGTGCCATCGCCAATAAAATCTGTGCAATGGAACAATATTTATTTTTAGTATTAAGTTTCGATGTAGTTACTAACACCAAAAAACAATGATTTTAAGTGACACGTTTTTAAACTTACATTCCGTTTAAAAACTGCCAATCAAACTTTATTTCATCACTTTATTCCGTTTAAGATTTTTTTTTGACTATTTCGAAATATCATAATTATATTAAATAAAAAAAATGATATCCCAAAACGTATACTTAATATTTGGAGACTGTTAGTGATTTTAAGTTTAGTTTTAATATTTTTCTCATTAATCGTAAGAACTAACAAATCAATAACCATTTAATTTTTTAAAAAATTGTAACCACAAATTTTTTCTACGTAATACGAAATATATTTTTAAAAGCTTTCATACAAATCTGTAATCCTATATTACGATTATTATTTCTTGGTATATTTTAGTAATATTTTATCACATATTTTGCATCTTTGAAATTAGCAGATTCTTACAAGTGTAATAAAACTGTGACAAAATATTAATTAAAATATCTTCAAGATTTAAACTATTGTCTAAATTTACTATGATACTATGAAGTATAAAAATATTTTGTATAAACACCAATAGTGCAAATAATGGTTGTCAATTGACGGTTTTTGCAAAAAAAAAATTCTTTCCAATGATTTTAGTTATGAATTTAATGAAATAGTCAACTTAAGAATGACTATATGGTTTTATTTTACAAGCGAGAGAGAAAATATGTTTTTGATGATTTTATTTAAACATAATTTTAGCGTTCTTTTAAATGGCTCACTTTTTTGTGAGCTATTAATTTACAGATTTTTCAATGACATTTTATTTTTTTGCAAAGACCATTAGCACACTTGTACAAGAAGTTGTGAATTATAAGCATTAAGTAGAACAGTAGTTTTTTTTACTAAGTATTACTAATGCATATTGCCCTTATAGAATTTGATAAAATAAACGATTTTTCATAATGTGAGTATTTTTTTTCTATTCACACTACAACCCTATAAAAGTAGCGCTTCCTAACTTTATATATTTATTATTTTATATATTTTCTTTATAGCATGACCAGATATATATAAAACCTTTTTTTATTCTTTTACGCCGGGAAATGCTCTGAGTTATCCCGCGGGAGAGGGGGGGACTCCCCATACGGGTATGTGGGACTCGCTGCGCCCAAAAGATAGTAAGGTGGACGCGTGGACGGTAAGCTCTACCCACTAAAACCCGGCGAGTGCAACCAATGTCGCCTTTGGTGAGGTGCCCCGTATCTGTTGAGCAAACAGGGTAGGGTAAAAAACCTCGACGGCTAGTCAGTCCCTCAAGGGACCGACGCCACTTCCACAGACCGGTTGTCCCGCACCACAGAAATACCCCTCCTAACGTCGGGACAGTATAATAGGGTGAGGTTCCCGTACTCGCCCCTTGTCCCCTGCTCTTTTGTCCCCTCTTTTTATAAGAGGGGTACACAGAGCCCCCTCGGCTCAATTCGCTTCGCCCAAGGTGCTGGGTTCACCTTAGGCTACTGAGCCCCACCGCCACGACATGGCTTGAACCTTGGTAGGGAAATATATAAACCTGCGTGGTGTCGCCACTGTATCTTTTTTACGTCATATAGATATTAGTTCCGAAATTTTCCGCAATATGGCGAGAGTTGAAACCACAGCAGCATTAAAATTTGCCGAAAGCTCTCTTTTTTTAGATTCCATGATTAACACTTTCCTTATAAAACAACTATAATATCAGACAGATTAATATCGAATTAAAAACTTAACAAAACAAACTTAAGTTCATTCAGTTATAATTCATATCCTAAAAATAGGTTCTATTCATCGTCATAGCTGTCATAGAGTCTGACAAGCGAGTCGTGGCACAAGCCGCTGGCGGCAAATTTAAAAATCTTTTAGGTGTTAACCCAGCATATATAGTCTAAAAACAATTTTGATACTTTTGCTTAACTTGATTATTTGTTTATTTGGATAAGGTTGGAATCTTCAAAGAATTTGGTTTAAAAATAATCAAAACGAAAACATTAACTACATTAAAATCAACACCAACTTTTCCACTCCATCGAAAATAAGGATAATAAAGATGCACAACAAAAACTTAAAAACATTTTTTCATTCTGAACAATAATCAAAATCTGATTCGAGAAATTCGATGCCTTCAAAATATGATTCATCACTATTACTTTCATCTTCACGAACATTGATGAGAAATGGTTCAAGTTCCTCTTCTGTTATTTTATCTTTTATTTTGTATGTATTTTCAACATTAATCACATGATCAGTGCATGATTTCCAGTCATCAGCAGTCACACTGGCAAAACATTTCCTTATTAAATTTTCCATTTCGGCAGCTGGATTCATACTCGCCACTTTCCTTTTTGCCAAGCTCCAAATTAATTATATGGCATTGAGATCACAATGATATGGCGGCAATTTGATGACCTCATGTCCATGCTGCTTTAGAAGTTCTTCCGCTTCGTACAAGGGAGTTGGTTTGTTTTCTTTGACAAGACACAAAAGCTTGGCCTTTGTAAGAAAATTGTCAAAAGAAATGTGAGTTTTCGGTGAGCCACTTCTGAATATCAGCCTTTAAAGTGCTCATCGTAGGCGGCTTGTTAATTTGAGTTACATGATAACTCGCATTATCCATTATAATCACACTAGGTTCATTTAAATTGGGTATTAATTTTTCTTCCAGCCATTTTATGAAGTTATTACGGTTCATATCATCATGATAATCAGCCATTTTAGATTTTGTGCTGAACACCAATAATGCATTGGGCACAAAACCTTTCTCAGAGCCAGCATGGACTATTATGTATCTTTTACTAAAACAAAGGAAAGTAATAATTAAAATAACAAATATTCTTATAGACATTCCAAAAAAGGCAAAATTAATTTGATAGAAACCTTTAGAAATTTTGTCAGTTACTCCACTCGTACTCGGTCCTTGCCATGACTTTTTTGGCTTGTAATTTTGGTGGACATATGTTTCGTCCAGGTAAACTATTGCCTTTCCTTCTTGTCGCTTCTTATGAATAGCTCTAAGATAACTATGTCTCAGAGCAGATATTTCAAACTTTTCAATTAGAATTGACCTTTCATTTTTATTAGTTTTAAACTCAAAACCATTTTTTAACAATATTTGCCTCAATGTTTCTCGAGATCCAGTGAATCTTATTGACTCTCGTAATTCTGCTAACAAAGTTCTTATTGTTGGAACTTGTTTCCTAACCGAATAAAATTCATTTATTTTATTACGAATTGCCGATATGTCAAAATCATCTAAGTTTGAAACACTGGGCTGGCGAGGGCGTTTTTTTCCTGGCGTGTTCCACACATTTTGGTTTAGGGAACCTTCCTTTTTTATCCTCCTCAGTGTGTTGACACCAACTTCTGTAATAATAAAAATAATTGGGTTAAGTGGCAGATTATTATCACAGTTTACTATATAACAAAAATATATTGAAATACAACCTGTCAGTTTAGATAAATGGGCCAAATAACTGGATTCAGAGGTAAACAGATCTTTTTTCTCAATATCTTTCAGCTCTTTGATTAAGTCTACGATCTGACGTTTCAAATCTTCGTTATCCGATAGACCTTAGAACAAGAAATAATTTGTATGTTTTGAAACACAATTTCTCGAAAGTACATATTTAAACAAATGTAAAGTTATGTTGAATACAAACAAAAGTTTTTTTTTGTTGTTTAAATCTAGGACGAGTATCAAAATGTTTGGGATGTACTTACTTGCAGCTGAAATAATTTCGTCAAAAATTCGTTGTTTTTTCTCGAAACGCTGACTTATATCATCCTTTCTCTGTTCATACTTGCTTATCATTGTATACAACAAGCTCCGGGCACTGCTTTTAATGGGTTTCGACATTTTTTCGCACAAAAACTTACATTATGTGCCTTTCAGAAAACACAGCATCGCTTATGAAGAAGCAGTGTGTAACTCACCTTATCTTTATACATACCATCGTGCTTTTTCGTCTTTGTCTATGCTTAACCAATGTCTCTGGATTCTAGTTGTCTATGAATTGTCACTGCTAGGCGAGAATCGCACTGTCTCTCGTCATTGCGTGTGTTACTCCCGAACGGTTAAGTTCGATTTTGAAATTTCGTTGAGTATTTAATACATAAAGATAATTTGTGCATAAAATATATTTTATTAAGATGAGCTATAACGCAGAGAACTTAAATAGTGTTCAAAATACAAAATATGAAGGCGAAGAGAATCCATCCTCATCTAGATCATCCTCTCAATCAGAGAGTGGAAAGCTGGTTTTAAAGAGACGAGGTGTAAAAGAAGACCCACAAATAGAAGCCCTAATGAATCAGGTAGGCTTTTTATCAAACATATATTTTATTATAATGAAACAATTTTTACAGATTTTATCGCGGTTTATTAAGATTTTTACAAGCCCGACGTTTCGGATACTTTACAGCAACCATGGTCAGTCCTCCCGTGACCATGGTTGCTGTAAAGTATCCGAAACGTCGGGCTTGTAAAAATCTTAATAAACCGCGATAAAATCTGTAAAAATTGTTTCATTATAATGAGTGAAATTCGCGCAAACATTAGAAAACAATAAACATATATTTATGCAGAGTGTCGGTAGTTAACAAATTAGCAAAGACGTTACTAATAATACCGTTTTGAGTGATAACTTTCTTACTATACCGGGGAAGACTCCTGCATCACTAGATTTAGGTGAAATAGGCATCAATATTGTTGGTACTAAAACAATAAAACCAGTCCTCGCAGAGAGGGTAGATAAAATAAAATTATTACAACATTTTGGCTTAGCCACATGACGAAATGTTAGATATACTAAGACTTTATAGTCATATATAGCTACTCCAGGCTTTACTGATCTTAAAATTAATGACGAACACGTCATTTAAGTAAATCAAAAGATTATTTAGTGGGTACTGAATGTATTATGGCAGTATTGTCAAATGCTGTTTTTGAGAATATTCTCCCTTCAGAAAGTGCTTTATTTGACCAACTTAAACTTAATGCCTTCATTCAAAATTTTGGTGGCCCTACAAAGTGGATGAGATCTTTCTTTTAAACAAAATAAGTCTTACAATTTTGCGGCTAAAAGGAAGGGATCGGATCCCACTGCCTTTCCTTCCACTAGTACCGACCGACCCTAAGAGGGCGAGATTAGATGTTTCTCGGAGAAACTATAATAATAATAGTAGTAATTTTAATTTTAATGATTCTCACTCTCGTTTTTAAAATGCTCAAACTAAGTCGTAAGGCACAGGAAAGAGATCTTCCTTTCGTGCATTCGACAATTCAAGGGGGGGCAACTGAAGAACGTCATAGATCGATGGGGGAAGCTTGGAACAACACCCTTTCTCCTGAAAGCCTTATCAGGGTCTCGAATACCCTTTATTCAAAAACCCACATTAGTATACGCCTCAACAAGTGTAGTTCGGAGCTACGCAACAAAGGAATCAAAGATAATTGCCGAACAAATAGAGGAATTAAAACAAATTGGAGTGTTAGAAAAACCTGCTGCTTTGACACCCGGTTTCTTCTCTCGGATGTTTTTGATAAAAAAGAGCGATGGTGGCCTTAGACCAATATTCGACTTAAGAGAATTAAACAATGTTTGTAGGAACCAAACATTTTCACCTCATAAATCACACCAAAGTACCAGACTTCCTACAACCCGGAGATTGCCTGGTAAAACTGGACATATCGCAGGTATATTTTCACTTACCTATAGAACAGTCACAGCGATCTTTCCTGTGACTGTTTTACGAGCAAGCGAGACTCTTTGCTTCCGTAACTTGCTGGATCGCGGAGATCCTTATAGATCCTTATAGAACAGTCACAGCGATCTTTCCTGCGACTGTTTTACGAGCAAGCGAGACTCTTTGCTTCCGTAACTTGCTGGATCGCGGAGATCCTTATAGATCCTTATAGAACAGTCACAGCGATCTTTCCTGCGACTGTTTTACGAGCAAGCGAGACTCTTTGCTTCCGTAACTTGCTGGATCGCGGAGATCCTTATAGATCCTCATAGAACAGTCACAGCGATCTTTCCTGCGACTGTTTTACGAGCAAGCGAGACTCTTTGCTTCCGTAACTTGCTGGATCGCGGAGATCCTTCGCAAGAAAGGAATGCGGATCCTTGTGCATCTAGAATATTTTTTGCTAGCACGCCAGGACTGCTCCAAGCAACACAGGCCTCGGAGGCTGTGAAGCTTTTTGAAGTTTTTGTGTTGACAAGTAAGTCATAAAAAATCGGCCGGCTGGTGGATCACTCGAGTATCTGGGCATACAGTGGAATTTAGGCAAGAACCTAATGAGTTTACTAAATCAATTCTAAAATCTCTAGAAAAATTCTGATTCACGGAGACTCTCGTCTCCGTCAACTTCAATGCCTTTTCGGCCAACTAAATTTTGCTTGCTATGCCTCTTTCCACGAGGTCGACTTCACTGCCGCCGATTACAAATTCTGCTCAGGCAGTTCTTGAAAGATGTGTTGAGGATGACAGTCCCTCGGAGGGAATTACTGTACATACAGTGGTGGCACGGAGCCCTATCTTTGACAACACCAATACATGCGGCAGGTATGTCCCACTTTCTCACTACAGACGCCTCCGACATCGGATGGGGCGCAGTTTTAGACCAATAGGTCGTTTCCGGAGCCTGGAGCCCCATCAAAAAATTATGGCATTGCAACAAAAAAGAAATGTTTGCAGTACTATCAGTTATAAGGAGAAACGCCGAGAGACTCGGAGACTCCCATGTACTCTTACAAACATACAACAAAACTGTGATGGCATACATCCGCAAGGAGGGCGGGACACATTCCATAGGCCTGTTATCATCGACATTCCAGCTTCTAAAGATCATAGACAGATGGAACATAACACTGTCAGGTCAATATCTCCTCGGCAGGTACAATACCATAGCGGATCGGTTATCTCGGAGACGACCCATCCCGGAATGGCATTAAAACCTCGGGCAACCAAGGAGATATTCAAACGCTGGGGCGTACCGAACATAGATATATCTTTGCGATGAAAAGGTTTGCTGTCGTACCAGTTTATGTCACGTTAGATCCACGGGACAAGTCATCTCTCTTAATAGACGCTTTTTCGAGGGAGTGGAACTGTCAACTGGGTTGGATATTTCCCCCTCCAAATTTAATACCACGGGTACTCGCCCACCTCAACAGATCGAGGGGCACCTTCGTTTTGGTAGCCCCAGACTGGGAACAGCCATTTTGGAGAGCGGATCTCCAAACACGAGCACTGGACAAACCAATGAAAGTGAACCATTTACAGGAGGATTAGTGGACCTCACGACTGGGCTCTCACCCCCACATGTGGAGAAATTGACACTGAAGGTTTGGAAAATCGGGGGTGGGGCGACAAGTTGACATCATGGTCCCAAGCATAACGGGACTTGCTTAAGTCAAGTTGGCTTAAATCGACCTTAAGCCAGCATTGAAGAGATTTCACAAGGCAAGAGGCACAATTTCTAGCCGACACTTTTATAAAGAAAGGTCTAGCGTATATTACAATGTCAGTCCATAGATCTGCCATTGCTACCTTCTGTGGAATTGGTGATACTATTTCATAAAAAAATTAGATAAGTACTAAAAGCAATACATAATCCTAAACCTCCAAGCTTTAAATCTGCAGTTTGGGATGTAAAAGAAAAAGCTATAGAATGGTTGAGACAAAATCCAGGTGGTAATCCATTATTTGAAGTTGCAAGAAAAACGGCTGCAATTTTGCTTTTAGTTTCTGGTCGTAGACTTCACGACCTTAGAACGAAAGAACCCCATTCTCTGGACAACGGTTATGAAATTTGCTTATGGCCTGTATTCAGTGCCAAGACAGACACTGGTACCAGACGACAATCTGGTTGGAAACTTCTTTCTAACGACAATGAAAATCTATGTCCTTTTAAATGGACAAGGCGCTTAATACAGTCCTTTAGAGACCGCCAAACTGATATAACAGGTGGTCATTTATTCATTACCATAAAAGGTCGCCATAGACCAGCAACTAGGGCTATAATTGGTGGATGGGTACGATCAGTATTAAAAGATGCTGGTATAAATGCTACACCTCGCTCTTGTAGATCTACAGTAGCATCACTTTCCTGGCTAGAAGATAGACCAATAGTAGAGATTTTATCGAGAGGTAATTGGGCATCTGTACAGACATGGAGAAACCACTATTGCCGAGAGATTAATACACAGGAACGCGACAGAAATAATACATTTTTGGAAAGTTTTAAACCTCTTTAAAATTTACTTTATTATAACTAGAACCAAATAATAATAATTAATTAGTGTATAACACTGTTACGAAGTTGTAGTGTTATCATGATTTTTAATATTGATATAATTTGGATTTATCAACTCTAAGAGGTAATTTTTAAATTACTCAAAATTACACTTAGGAGCTTTATTTGTTATGTTTAAATGAAGTGGATATTGCAAGAATATATTATATGATACCGATTTCTCATTTCATAACAAAAAGAGTTAAATAATAAGTTAATTAAATGTTTTACTTTACTTAATATCTTATGACGTAGAATAAAATCATAAAGGATTATAATGGAAATATTGTGTCACTTTAAGTCAGGAGTTATTTTAAGTACTTTAACATTCCTTTCAACATTGCGTGTGTTTTTTATTCTTCTTGTCACCAGCAGATATCAAACACGTCTTCAGAAGCGATGCTGTGTTTTCTGAAAGGCACATAATATAGACGTTTTACACAACAATAAAACGTTTATGTGCCGTTTTTTAACGTTTATTATATATAATAAAAATCTTAAATATATGTATAGTAAAAGTATTAAATACATTTCCGTTGTCTGGTACTCGTAACACAACTTCTTCGAGAACTTACCACGGGACCAGATTGACGTGGTGTGAAAGCGTCCATAGATATTATTATTATTATAGATATTATATTTTTAGTTTTTAAATGCTTCAACAATACTCAAAATCTAGATAGGTTTTACACAACAATAAAACGTTTATTAGGTGCCGAAAGAAAACACAGCATCGCAGGAATGATCTTCCTGGTGAAGACAGCAATGACGAGAGACAGTGCGATTCTCGCCTAGCAGTGACAATTCATAGACAACTAGAATCCAGAGACATTGGTTAAGCATAGACAAAGACGAAAAAGCACGATGGTATGTATAAAGATAAGGTGAGTTACACACTGCTTCTTCATAAGCGATGCTGTGTTTTCTTTCGGCACATAATAAACGTTTTATTGTTGTGTAAAACGTCTATAATAATTACACCACAACAACAACAACAAATAGAGGTAAGATGACATTTAGTTTGACAATCAGAAGTGTGGCCATATGAAGAATTCGAAATAAATCGCGTCCCACGACTCGCTTGTCAGACTATAACCAAGTTTTATGACAAGTTTTATGACCAAGTTTTATGCAAGGAGCAAGGAGCATATTATTTAATCTGCTCTAGATGCTTTGACAGAGCGCGAGTATGTTTATCGGTTTGTGACGTAATCATGGTCACATGACAACTTGGAGCGTTTTAGCGGGAATTATAAAAAGTATTTTAATTTACGCCTTTTTTATTAAAATTGTAGATATTATTTTTTGATGTTTATATGGGGTATATTTATCAAATAATAGTCAACATCCTCATTATTCGTTTAATAAACAGATATATAACTTTATTCGTTAGATAGTTAATTTACCATTTATTTGACGGTTGAAAAATCAGCCCGTATTAATGTGCCTAAATCACAACAAATGATAATTGCACTTGCATTGCAATTTTAATTGACTTATATTCTCATGAATAAACATAGCAGTGGCCACGGCACGTTGGGCGAAGCGAATTGAGTCGAGGGGGCTCTTTGTACCCCACTTATAAGAAGAGGGGACAAAAGAGCAGGAGGCAAGGGGCGAGGACGGGAATTTCACCCCATTGTACTGTCCCGACGGTGGGAGGGGTTGATCTGTGGTGCTGTTTCTTGTCTTTGTGGAGGTGGCGTCGGTCCGCTGAAGGTTTGACTAGCCATCGAGGTGCCTTGTTTGCTCCTTAGATACGGGGACCTCACCAAAGGCGGCATAGGTGGCACTCGCCTGGTTTTAGTGGGTAGAGCTGCGTCCACTTACCAGTTTTCGGGCGCAGCGAGTCCCACATACCCGCGTGGGGAGACCCACTCGCCGCGGGATGCCTCAGAGCATTTCCCGGCGTTAAAGAAAAAAAGGCTATTAATAATAATAATAAATCTTTATTTCAGAAATCTTCCATATTTTGTATTTTTTTCCATATTAATGATATTTCAATGATCGTGATTTAGTAAACGAGTGATCATTATAGCTATTAGCTACTAGCAAATCCCATTTTGGTAAGTAAACACACGGCTTAACACAGCTTCTATTTGAAAAAAAAAAACAAGAAAATATTAATTTAACCAGCTACATTTATATTTGAATAGAATTGGCAGTTACACAATAATCATTATTACGTGTTAGTAATTTCTTCTATCTTCTATCTAAAAATCTTTTTTTATATTTTATTGCCAATGTTAAAATTTTATCACTCAAGTCACTCACATTATCATCTATTTTTTTGGTTTTATCTTCACCATCATAAATTATTTTTCCGTCCAAAATTCGACTGACTGATCGACACCAACTGTGAATAATTTACATTTAATGTCACATTTAAGAAGTAATTCTTAAATTAAAAAGACAAAGAGATTCCATGCCTTCTATAGTTTTTATTAGATTTGTCACAGATGGTACAGCTTGGCAAAAAAGAGTATGACGTGGTGACAGGTGGAACTAAATATTTTACTAAATGGAAACCTATGATGTTGACAATACTTGGCCAACAAATACTAGATTTTGAGTAAAGCTTAGTGTTTCACATTTATTTTTAACGATTTGATTAAATTATCTTGCTGATTTTCCATATTATCATGAGACCTAAGTGAAAGTGGCGCCCTCATTTTTTCCATACTTACTCTTTTTTGCCAAGCTATACAGTTGTCTCAGTCAAACGGATTTTGTTTCCAACTTTAATTTTTTTAATACCTATATGTAGTTTACAGTTCTAAGAACTTATTTTGCTTTTTGCCACAGTTGATGATGAGGTGAATTGTGTTTTACAGGCCCTCTATAAATTTTGCCATTTGGTATGACCATACTGCTAACATTTAAAGAATCAAATAAATTATTTATTACAATATGTCTATTATTTGACGAAATTTAATGATTTCTTCTTGTTAGATGTCATATATGACGTATCTTTAGTCAGCACCTGAGACCTTTTCGTAAACGAGGGGAGTATCATGGAGTGGGATTATGACACAACTCTTTGCCTGGGCGAAGATAGACAGCTTTAGTTTTATTTACCAGTTCAGTTATAGCATCAACATTAACGAAGAATGTGTCCAACCACATACAGTGTTAACCATAATGAGACTATTTTCTAATACATGTTGGACCACAGACTATTAAAATTTCTAATTAATGTTTTTTAAATCCTGTTGTGAAGTAGTAAGCAATTGGTTGCTTAAAATTAATTTTTATGCCCTCAACCACAAAAACAAGGGCACGGTCAGCAAATGAGGCCTCTTAATTTAATGCAAACCCTTCCAGTTCATCCTTATGTGCATTATACAGAATTTGTGACCGTATTTAACATTTCATAAAACTGCTGGCTGTAGAGTCTTATCTGGCACATCATTTTCAGCTAGCACTTTTTTAATCCTTTCAAAAATGATAGGATTTATACTTGGAACTATTTATTTTTGGCTAAGCAAGCGCTTCATAGCTTTTGCTGATGGCAAAGCAAAATATTTATATAACAGCCTGTAGCACTTAGGACTCTTTTTGAAGAGCGACAAGGCCATCACTTTTGCCTCAATTGAAAAGCGTCTCCCCTTGGATTTCTTTTTAGACAAAACAACATCAAACAGTTGTGCTGCCTTAGTCATATTTTTTTCACCATTTGAAATGCAACTTTATTGCTTAATTTCTCTTCATTAGCCAATCGTGCTTTGAATGATTTTCCTTTTTTGCGCAAACGACCTATTTCCCTTTGAAGATACTTCATTTTTTTCTAGAGTGGTCTCATTTGTATGTAAGTAATTGATTTGCACCCCTTTTCTTTCACAGGCACCTGGAAAATGCAAAATTAAACATAATATGAATGACGACATCTGTGGCTCAGTGGTAAGCGCGCTAGCGCTAAAGCCGGAGGTTGCGGGTTCGAATCCCGCCAGGGAACAAATAAATAAATAAATAAATATTTTCTGTGTTCCTGGGTTATGGATGTGTATTAAATATATGTATTATATAATAAAAATCTTAAATATATTATGTATAGTATAAAAGTATTAAATATATTTCCGTTGTCTGGCACCCGTAACACAAGTTCTTCGAGAACTTATCACGGGACCAGATTGACGTGGTGTGAAAGCGTCCATAGGATATTATTATGTAATTATATTTTATTTCAATCCATCTTACTCGTGTTTAAACTATTTTTAACCGACTTCAAAAAAAAGAGGAGGTTATCAATTCGTCTGTATGTTTTTTTTTGTATTTATGTGACACGATTACTCCGCCGTTTGTGAATGGATTTCGATGGTTAATTTTTTGTTTGAAAGCTGGTGTTTCCAATTTGGTCCCATATTAATTTTATTAAGATCTGACAAGCGTTTTTAGTTATTCCAAATAACGCCTATTTCGATGGTTTCTTTTACCTCTACGATATGCTCATTTTTAAACGACTTCGAAAAGGAGGAGGTTATATTACTTGTCGATGTAACAATTGTATAGGATGTTTTGGTAGCACACCATAGTATGTCGCGGTCATTTTAATCATCAACTCATCATCACCATCATCATCATCATCATCGTAATTATCATCATCACCATCATTGTCCTTTATCCGTCCACTGCTAAACATAGGCCTCCTTCAATGAACGCCAAGAAGACGAATTTCGGAATCACTAAAAATTAAGAAATAAAATCATTTTACAAAAAATTAAAACCGACTTCAAAAATACTAAACTAAAAAAAGTAATAAAATAATAGTTTCTTTAATTTTTGTGCTTACAACATAAAATCAACTTAATATTCTACAAATGTACAATCTTTGCGTTTACCACGTCATTATAGTTACTTTTGCGAGTCGGTGTCGTAGGTATTTGTTGCTGTACCTTAATAGAGTTGTCACGCTGTCAAGCTCCGACTACTCGTTTGCCCCCCTGATGACCCCTCATTCATCGTCGTTGCGAACACTCATTATAAAAGCCGCTAAACGATCATTAGTGATCATTATAAAGATCCTATATGTGAAGACAAACAATAAACAATTTTTTCATATTTTTAGTAATTAGTAAATAAATATATTATGACAAAATAACGTTTGCCGGGTCGGCTTATAGGTTTATAAAGTAAAAACATGGTATATCTTTGTGGTAAGTACTTCTTATTTATATAATTATGCTATATATATACTTCCTTAACATGTAAACTGAAAAAAATCAGCTCAGATTTATTCTAATCTCATATTTATTCAAATACGTTAATACATACGGCCAAAGATCTTTATAAGTATGTATAAATATTTTAATATTTTCCAATTTAAATGTGACCTTTGTTCTTTTTTTTTTAGACAAAACGAGAATATAATGTTTATTAAATAGGTTTGTGATTATACATATTATAATAGAGTGGTAATATTTTTTAAGTTTATATGTATGACTTATCATCCAATTTACAAAATCCTGTTGCCTGCGTCAAGGATCGGCCGTCTTGGAGTTCATCGAGGGAGGCCTATCACCTATGTTCAGTCTCCGAAGCGGATCTTGGCGGCGTCTATTGACATCGCCAATGCTTTCAACACCCTGCCCTTTGACACAATCGCGGGGCGCTGTACCACGGGGTACCGGACTACCTGAGGAGGTTTGTGGAGAATTACCTCCCAGGTAGGTCCGTCACCTATCCGACGGTACACCTACACCACCTCCGCTTGGGAGGGAGGGGGACTCTCCTGGCGGGTATGTGGGACTCGCTGCGCCCGAACGATAGTAAGGTGGACACAGCTTTGTTTGCCATCGGGCCGGATTGTTTGCCCATCTAAACTTAACACAAACAAAACTGCAGATATTATTTAGTATAAATTGTTATACATTAGTATGCATTAAAGGTATGATTAATATACAGAACATTAACAAATTTTTTGCCGTAAAAAAATGAACACCATATAAATTGCTACACATAATAAACAGTCTGGTTAAATATATTCTACGGTTGGTCGCAGCTCAAGTGAGTTATTTTAGGTATTACTTAACATTTAATAAAATACTAACTTATAAATGCGAATGTGAGACATTTGCCGCTTTTTTTCATCGCCTTAACCACTAAACTGATTTAAACCGATAGAAAGCCTTTTTTTGTCGCAGTGGAAATGCTTTGCGCATTCACCCGGGGATGGGACGTACCCGTGGATATGTGGGACTCCCGGCGCTCCACCCGATACCCCCGGTATACCGCACTAAAACCACTGCGAGTTGCCTCCAGCCGCTTGAAGGGGAGTGTCCTGGATGTGACTAACAGAGGACACTTACCAATAGAAATCTACGTTATCAAAGAATGACATAGGCTATATCTTATCTCTGTATTCTCACGGGAACGGGAACTACGCGGGTGAAATCGCAGCGTGCTGTTCTACATAAGTGGGATATATACCGGTGGGAGGGATGCGCTGTGCCGTGCTCCCGGCTGCATGGGTAACACTATCTTGTTTGTTTCTCCCATCAAACAGCTTTGATGTGTTTCGGAGAGAAGGGCAAGACAGGCAGTGTAATTACTGGCACCGAGACCTAACATCTTATGTCTCAAGATAGTCAAAACATTTATGTGTTGCCTATCTTGCACAAAAGTTGCCTGGGCTGGAACAGGCAACTTTTGTGCAAGATTCCAGGTAAATTAACGTCTGCCAGTAGTAGTATTGCCTATCCAACTAACATAAAAAAATAAGCGAAAAAAGCGTGTGCTAGTGATAATCTCTGATAATATTACGTATCAATAGCAAAGTAGTAAGATACACTGAGTTCTCCAGTTGACGACAGCATACGAGTATACACGATCCAGTGTCGATCAGAAATCAGAATTCGTTTATGTTTAGTGAACTCGAGTAAATCCGATTCATTAACAAAGACCCGAGCGTGCTTAAAAGTGGACCCGAGTAAACAAGATTCATTAACAAAAACCCGAGTGCGCTAAAGAGTGAACTCGAGTAAACCCGATTCATTAACAAAGACCCGAGCGAGTTTAATAGTGGACCCGAATAAACCCGATTTATTAACTAAGACCTGAGCGAGTTTAATAGTGGACCCGACTAAACCCGATTCATTAACAAAGGCCAGAGCGCGCTTAAAAGTGGGCCCGAGTAAACCCGATTCATTAACAAAGACCCGAGCGCGCTTAAGAGTGGACTCGAGTAAACCCGATTCATAACCAAAGACCCGAGCGCGTTTAATAGTGGACCCGACTAAACCCGATTCATTAACAAAGGCCAGAGCGCGCTTAAAAGTGGACCCGAGTAAACCCGATTCATTAACAAAGGCCAGAGCGCGCTTAAAAGTGGGCCCGAGTAAACCCGATTCATTAACAAAGACCCGAGCGCGCTTAAGAGTGGACTCGAGTAAACCCGATTCATAACCAAAGACCCGAGCGCGTTTAATAGTGGACCCGACTAAACCCGATTCATTAACAAAGGCCAGAGCGCGCTTATAAGTGGACCCGAGTAAACCCGATTCATTAACAAAGGCCAGAGCGCGCTTAAAAGTGGACCCGACTAAACCCGATTATTAACAAAGACCCGAGCGCGTTTAATAGTGGACCCGACTAAACCCGATTCATTAACAAAGGCCAGAGCACGCTTAAAAGTGGGCCCGAGTAAACCCGATTCATTAACAAAGACCCGAGCGCGCTTAAGAGTGGACTCGAGTAAACCCGATTCATTAACAAAGACCCGAGCGCGTTTAATAGTGGACCCGACTAAACCCGATTCATTAACAAAGGCCAGAGCGCGCTTAAAAGTGGACCCGAGTAAACCCGATTCATTAACAAAGGCCAGAGCGCGCTTAAAAGTGGGCCCGAGTAAACCCGATTCATTAACAAATACCCGAGCGCGCTTAAGAGTGGACTCGAGTTAACCCGATTCATTAACAAAGACCCGAGCGCGTTTAATAGTGGACCCGACTAAACCCGATTCATTAACATAGGCCAGAGCGCGCTTAAAAGTGGACCCGAGTAAACCCGATTCATTAACAAAGGCCAGAGCGCGCTTAAAAGTGGACCCGACTAAACCCGATTCATTAACAAAGACCCGAGCGCGTTTAATAGTGGACCCGACTAAACCCGATTCATTAACAAAGGCCAGAGCGCGCTTAAAAGTGGACCCGACTAAACCCGATTCATTAACAAAGGCCAGAGCGCGCTTAAAAGTGGACCCGAGTAAACCCGATTCATTAACAAAGGCCAGAGCGCGCTTAAAAGTGGACCCGACTAAACCCGATTCATTAACATAGACCCGAGCGCGTTTAATAGTGGACCCGACTAAACCCGATTCATTAACAAAGGCCAGAGCGCGCTTAAAAGTGGACCCGACTAAACCCGATTCATTAACAAAGGCCAGAGCGCGCTTAAAAGTGGACCCGAGTAAACCCGATTCATTAACAAAGGCCAGAGCGCGCTTAAAAGTGGACCCGACTAAACCCGATTCATTAACATAGACCCGAGCGCGTTTAATAGTGGACCCGACTAAACCCGATTCATTAACAAAGACCCGAGCGCGCTTAGGAGTGGTCCCAAGTAAATTTATTTCTGTTGCAATGTCCCAAGTGCGCTTATAGAGTAGTCCGAGTAAACTCCATTCAGTTCGAGTTACCGGACCATTTACAACAAATAAATACAACCTATCCATCATATCAAGACCTAAATATATTACAGGTACAAAAATGAAGTCTTCAAACATGAAGTTCTTGATCCTCGTGTTATGTTTCGCGTTTGTTTCTGCCTATTCCGACATCGACGATACAATAGACTGGAGCGACATATTGGAGAACAGAGACAGCTTCCAGAACCTTCTCCACTGCTTCCTCAGCCACACGCCGTGCTCTGATGCCGAACAACACGTGAAAAGTAAGAAAATATGCTTGACAAATAAAAAACAGTTTGGGCTTTTGACCAAAAACCCGACAAGTGTGACTTTTTTTTTCAAAAAAACAGGAGGTTCTCAATTCGTCTGTATGTTTTTTTTTTTTGGTATGTATGTGGCACGATATCTCCGCCGTTTGTGAATGAATTTCGATGGTTATTTTTTTGTTTGAAAGCTGGTGCTTCCAATTTGGTCCCATATTAATTTGATAAAGATCTGACAAGCCGTTTTTTAGTTATTCCCAATAATGCCTATTTGGTTGGTTCCTTTTACCTCGACGATATGCTGATGTGCTCATTTTATTACTTGTCGATGTAACAATTGTATAGGATGCTTTGGTAGCACACCATAGTATGTCGCGGTCATCGTAATCATCATCATCATCATCCTTTATCCGTCCACTGTCCAGCCCTCGTTCAATGAACGCCAAGACGACGAATTTCGGAATCACTAAAAATTAAGAAATAAACTTATTTAACAAAAAAATAAAACCGACTTTGTAAAATTTTTTTTGAGCTGAGAGTCGCGTAAATGAGTCGCTGCATTCGGTTTCATACTAAAGTCCTATTTCGGCCACACAGTGCGGCAACAACGCAAACTCACCGTGCGCATTAGTATGAACAGTACAGAACAAAGCGATTCATTTTACGCGACTCATGGCTCAAAAAACGCTCGTTTGGCCTCACCTTAAGTGTGTCTGTCATCCCGTGGTTCTCAAACGTGTGCACCGAGTTGGATGCAGTTTTTTAAGCAGATTCTTAGCGTAAGTAGACATGTTTTATCGAAATCGGTTTACGTGTTTCAATGTCAGCCCTTTTGTTATTGCGTTGGCGGTTTTTGAACATCTATTGGCGCGCAAAATTGACTCGAATGCCGTGACGGCATCACGCTGTTAAGGGCCATCCATAAATTACGTCACACGAATTTCATGATATTTGGACCCCTCCCCCGTCCTTGTCACAGATGGTCACATTTATAAGACCCCCCCCCTAGTGTGACGCACATATTTTGCAATTTTTACATAAATAAATTGATAAATCAAAAAAGCTGTTCCGATATTAGTTTTATTTTGGTTTAAATTGTTTTTAATTTCGTTTTTTTAATTAGTTCATAGTACCTAGTCTTATGTGACGTCACAAAATATGGGAGCCCTCCCACCCCCTTGTCACGTAATGTCACACTTCGTCGGACGCCCCCCTACCCCTTAACGTGTGACGTAATTTATGGACGGCCCCTTATGTGACGCGTTGTATTACATTTTAATAATAACATAGCGCTTGCCTCGGGGAATAAAGTCGTATAAGCAAAATCTGTTTTTGTCAGGAATCATAAAAGAAGTTTATTAAAACGGTCGTAATCGTGCTTTACGACTTTGTTCCCCGGGCAAGCGATAGAGGTTTTACGTACGGCGTTCATTGACGGCCACATACTTAAAAAGTCTTCCTTCTTCCAGTACACTTAACCGAAGCTATGTCTGACAACTGTGCCGAATGCGACGACCTGCAGCGGCACTGGGCGCACACCTTCGGGTCATCACTGGTGAAATACGCCCCGGAGTATGTCCAAGAATTCAGAGAAAAATATGATCCACAGGGGAAGTTCTTTTCCAAGTTTGAAAAGATGATAACAAAGTTTTAATACATAATTATCTTGTTTTTCACTCACTGTTTCACAAATTTTCACAAGTAAAACATATTTTATGGTTTTTTAATGTCATAAGGAGGCAACCGAGCAGTCGGGAGCCTTATGGTGACTACCGACGCCCATAGACATCCGTACAATCAAAAGTTATGCAGATGGGTTGCCCTCCTTTTCCTATCCCCCCTAATGGACCACAGGAAACTCACAACCGCATGAAACGCGACAGCATAGCTGTCACTTTACGCCGGTATTAGGTATGTGAGTAAGAGGTGTCACCCCGGTCGTGCCGGACCAATTCGGATGCAAAGCAGCATGGCACTACCTCTTACATCTATATGTATAGTATACCTATGTATACTGTCCCTGTTTTTCAAAGTTTCTTTCCCATTAGGTACTCTGGGCCCAGGAGCCCAGGGCCCCGGTATCCATGGGGAAAGGAAATCAAAGATTGAGTGGTGATTGGAATACCTAGTAGTGCCCAAATTACTATATTTACTCTTCTCTAGTCTAATTCAGGTTTACAGATCTCAAAATCGGGGCCCCATTATGCTAGTGGCCAGGGCTTCCGATAAATTTGGATATTCTGACAGCTATCACCTCCGTAAGTTTGGCGTAAAAGTCCTTGGACACTACAATAATCTTTTACTAATTTGTTATAACTACTATGTTTTGTTGTGATTTAACTGATCGTGTGGTGACACCTACAAGTGATTGATGCATTGTTAACTGTAAAAAATCTATGTAAAATACAAACTGTATCTATGTTATCAGTTGTTGGTAAACCAATAAATAAATAAATAACATTAACAATAATAAAAACAAACTGAAGCTTACAATACCAAAAATTACAAGAGTTACGAACACAAAATTTTTAGGCCTAACAATAGACGCACATTCAGACTAGCAAGTTCATATACAGGGTGTCCCGTAAGTAGTGGACCAACGGGGTGTGGGTGATAGGGGGAACTATTATCTACCAAAACCACTAAAAATTATTGTTCTAGGTCTTATAGCTTTGAAGTTATGATTTTTTTAAATAAATAGGTGAAATTATCGTCCTATGTACAAACATTTTATAATTTTACGAAATCTATCACTTATTATTTTGTTATTTTTATTCTAGGCGGTTAATAATACATAGGTCTTTCTAATTATTTAGGTGTAATTATCATAAGCATGAAAATTAAAAAATAAAACTAGTGCAATTTTTACATTTCAAGATGCTCTATGTGGTGTTTGAGCTAAGCTGGCCCACACCGCGAGAGAGAAGGCCGATCTTCTAGGCACTCTTTTTGCTTCCAACTCGACTTTGGATGACCAGGGAAAAATACCACCGACGATCCCTCGGTGTGATACTTCAATGCCGGAAATAATTTTCCGACAGAGCTCCGTACGCAAAGCACTCTTTTCGCTGGACTTCCATAAGTCGAGTGAGCCTGACGGCATCCCTCCATTAGTGCTACGAACTTGTGCTCCTGAGTTGGCACCCGTCCTTACGCGTCTTTTACGGCACTCTTACTCATTAGGCGTCGTCCAATGCTCGTGGAAGACAGCTTTGGTACACCCGATCCCTAAGAAAGGGGACCGCTCAGACCCGTCCAACTACAGACCAATAGCCATAACTACCTTGTTCTCAAAGATTATGGAATCCATAATCAACTGCCAGCTCCGGCGATATTTGGAGGAGCATCAGCTGATTAGCGATCGCCAATATGGCTTTCAACGGAATCGCTCAGCTGGTGATCTTCTAATATTCCTAACGCAACGATGGGCGGAAGCAGTTGAGAGCAAGGGGGAGGCGCTGGCGGTTAGTTTGGACATAGCGAAGGCCTTTGATCGGGTGTGGCATAAAGCACTTCTTGCAAAGCTACCATCTTATGGGCTTCCCGAGAAATTATGTATCACTGGATCACTAGTTTTTTGGCAGACAGGAGCATTAAGGTCGTTGTCGACGGTATATGCTCGGACCTCAAGTCTGTAAATGCTGGTGTTCCCCAAGGCTGTGTACTATCTCCAACACTGTTTCTTCTGCATATCAATGATATGCTGAAAACCAGCGGCATTCATTGCTATGCGGGAGACAGCACTGGAGATGCTTTATACACTGGCCGCCCTAATATTTCTCGGGAACAAGTCGATGAGTGTCGGAACAAACTTGTGTCTGAAATCGAGTCTCTGCTGGCCAGAGTCTCGGAATGGGGGCGACTTAACCTAGTCCAATTTAACCCCAACAAGACACAAGTTTGCGCGTTTACCGCTAAAAAATCACCCTTCGTCGTTCCTCTACAATTCGAAGGCACTTCCCTAACCGCCTCAGCCAGCATTGGGATACTTGGCGTCGATATATCGAGAGATGTGTAGTTTCGTGGTCATTTGGAAGGAAAGGCTAAACTAGCCTCGAAGAAACTCGGCGTGCTCAATAGGGCGAAGCAGTATTTCATGCCTTCACACCGCCTTCAATTATACAAGGCGCAGATCCGGCCTCACATGGAATACTGCTCTCACCTCTGGGCTGGAGCGCCACAAAATCAGCTCCTTCCATTTGACCGCATTCAACGCCGGGCGGCTCGAATCGTCGACGACAATGTTATCTCCAATCGGCTTGATTCTTTGGCGCTGCGTAGAGATGTCGGATCGCTCTGTATCTTCTACCGCATCTACCACGGGGAGTGCTCTGAGGAATTGTTCGGACTAATACCTGCAGCAGAATTCCACCACCGGACATCGCGGAAAAACTCCAAATTTCACCCACACCATCTCGATGTCCGGAAATCCACAACATCTCGATTTTTACGGCATTTCCTGCCTCGCACGACTATTATATGGAATCACCTGCCTTCTACGGTGTTTCCGAACCGATACGACTTAGGGACCTTCAAGAAAAGAGCATACTCATATCTGAAAGGCCGGCAACGCACCTGCTAATCCACTGGTGTAGCGGGTGTCTGTGGATGTCGCTTTTCACTTACCATCAGGTGAACCGACTATCCGTTTGCCCCCTCTTCTATTAAAAAAAAAAAAAAAAAAAAAGGTGGTGTAAAAAAATAGCCTAGTGACACTTTATTTTAAAAACATCTACATGTCATACCAATTACAAAAAAGTAACTGGTTTCAAATAAGTATTTTTCCTATTTTAATTACTATCAAAACCAAAGGACATTTTTGCAAGAAAATAAAAATACATTGCTAATTATGGAAAAGCTTTTATTACACATTTTTTTTCTTACATTAAGTGCTCGAAATGCTTTCCTCTAGCTCTAATGCATAACCAACATCTTCGTATAAAGTTTCTTTGTAAACTTCGTCGAGCCCGTTCATTATTTTTTATCGATTCAGCAACATGATTTAATTTTTGTCGTAACTCTCTTTCATCAGAAATATTCGTTTCATAAACTGCTTCTTTGAAGTAACCCCATAAAAAATAATCCAAAGGATTCAGGTCGGGAGATCGTGGCGGCCATGATATTGTACCTCCGCTTCCTATCCATCGATTTGGGTACGTCACGTTCAAAAATTCTGTCACTTGCCGTGATATATATGACACTCTGAATAGTGGGCTGGTGCACCGTCGTGCTGCAACCACATTCTCTCGCGTACTTCTTGTGGCACGTCTGCTAACAAATTACCGAGATCACGTCTCAAAAATTGGAGATAACCAGCGCCGTTAAGTCTCGGCGGTAATTCAAAAGGACCGATAATTCTGCCATCTAATATTCCTGCCCACAAATTCACTCCAAATTGGTGCTGAAATCGATCCTCTCTCACTATTCGAGGATTCACGACACTCCAATGATGAAGATTTGTGTATGTTAAACACTCCCATCCTTTTAAAACATGATTCATCACTCCATAATATGGAATTAAAAAAGTTTCGGTCTTGACGGCATCGACGCAACATCTCTCGACAGAAATTTATTCGTCGCTGATAATCAGCAGGTAACAGCGCTTGAACTCGTTGTACATGATACGGGTGTAAGTTGTTCCGTTTCAATATGCGGTGTACCGTACTTCTAGCTACACCAGTGCGTCTAGAAATACGACGAGTGCTAGTCGAAGGATCCTCTTCTACTTCTGCCAGTATTTGAAGTTCATCCACTGTTCTAGGCCTTCCTTCACGGTTTCCAACTCCAGGAATACGACCTTCTAAGTAGGCATTATTGACCCGAAGAAAAATGCGGTGATCGGGATAGCGATCTCGATTTGGATAGCGCTCACGATATGTACGTGCAGCTTGCCGAGCATTCCCATCAAAGAGCCCGTAAATAAAAAACATTTCTGCGTATTCACGGGGAGTGTAAGTATTAGGCATTTTTCCAACTTCAACAATACCAAATCACAAGCAAAACCGAGGTCCAATTCAAGCGCACTTCAACAAGGAGTAATAATCGTAGTGGGATCGAGAGAAACACTTATGTAGTTACAAGCTGTAAGCAAGTCAATGAAGTGAGTCGTAAGTAATAGGAAAGGAGAGGGGGTTCAAGTATCGTCTATGATTGGCCGGGAAAAATACAAAAGAATTCCAGAGTGCACGTGCAACATATTTCTCGGAATTTATGTGATTCCGAGACTTATTTTGCACATTGTCTACCTGACGATTTCTTAGATTTAAAATCCGTAAGCTAATTTAACATTTTTTAAATACTTTAAACCACAGTGTTATACCTATGTTATGTAATTGGTATGACATGTAGATGTTTTTAAAATAAAGTTTCACTAGGCTATAATACATTTTTTTTACACCAGCTTAGCTCAAACACCACATAGAGCATCTTGAAATGTAAAAATTGCACTAGTTTTATTTTTTAATTTTCATGCTTATGATAATTACACCTAAATACGATTTTAATTAGAAATACCTATGTATTATTAACCGCCTAGAATAAAAATAACAAAAAAAAGGGATAGATTTCGTAAAATTATAAAATGTTTATACATAGGACGATAATTTCACCTATTTATTAAAAAAAATCATAACTTCAAAGCTATAAGACCTAGAACAATAATTTTTAGTGGTTTTGGTAGATAATAGTTCCCCCTATCACCCACACCCCTTGGTCCACTACTTACGGGACACCCTGTATAAACGACATAATATCTTCTCGGATAATTTTTGTATCCTTTAACGACTTAAAAACACGACTAACACAAAAACGGCTATTTTGTCATTTAATGCCTACGTGGAATCCATTTTGGATTCCACGTTATGGACTTATCCTATGGGCTAATAGTACTTTACTTTACTTGAGCATTTATCGCACAGAAATAATGTGTCCGTGGTATGTGTGGACTCAAACCGAATGAATCTTATTTATACAAGGTTGATCTCTTTGTAAACCTTTGTAAAATGTCCTTCGAATCTAAAAGGCAACGTCGCACAGCACGTTGCGTCTCACCGGGTCGAACAAACCGGAGCGGCTTTAAAACTTTAAAAATATCCTGTGACTAAACTATTGATTCTATTGCTCTAAGTTTTGGTGTGTAGCCTGAAAATGGTACATAGTATACGTGGTTTAATTTAATGCCTCTCGCTTTTATCAACCTTGTATTAATATTGTTACGGGTGCTTACCGCGTTTACAGGTTTATTGAAGTCCCGATATGTCAGCAATGTTTTAATCGCCATGATCACGGGAAGGCTGACGTACGGTGCTGGTAGATGGCGACAGATCAGAAAAATCTGTCTACCGTCTTTCTTCTTCGTTTCGGACGACTAGTTTCGGCACACGGACGCACTTGTTCACCACGACACACTATACTGACAGTGTCTTTTTCGGACTTTGAGAGGGAGGGAAGCGCTGTGCCGCGCTCCCGGCTGCATGGGTACCACCATCTTGCTTGTTTCTCCCGTGAAACAGCTTTGCTGTGTTTCGGAGAGAAGGGCAAGACAGGCAGTGTAATTACTGGCACCGAGACTTGACATCTTATGTCTCAGAATAGGCAACACATAAATGAGTTGCCTCGGCTCGTTCCAGGTATACTAGTTTATGTCCATGGGCGATGTCGATCACTTACCATCAGGTGGCACGTTTGCCAGTTTGCCTATCCAACTAACATTTAAAAAAAAACTATATCGTGACGGACCGTCACACAAATTAATCATGGGGTTACACATACTCGATATTCTGAATCCGTCTTCCCTATTGAAATTCGGATATTTTTTAATTTCAATTGCATCCTTTACTACATAGGCTGCACTAAAAGTATCGGGAATGGAAAGTTTCCACTGTTCCTGTCATATTAAAATCTTTTTAATTGAAAACTCCTTGGTTTTAAAAGTCGAATACCATTTATTTATTTAAAAAAAGATTCTCGGTCTTGTCACAAGGTCTTGTCAAACTTGTTTAGTCGTTGAGAAAATGCAATTGACTCGAGAAAATTCTAGAGCGATGATTTATTATGACTTTCGAAGTGGTTTAACACAAAAACAGTGTGTTGACCGGATGATTTCTGCATTTGGTGATGAAGCCCCATCCAAAACCACAATTTATCGCTGGTTTGCTGAATTTCAACGTGGACGTGTCAAGCTCAGTGATGATCCCCGTCAAGGTCGTCCAAAAACTGCAGTCACCCAAGAAAACGTTGATGCTGTGCGTAAGCTGATTGAGGAAGATCGACATGTGACATACCGCGAAATTCAGGCAACTTTAGACATTGGCATGAGTCAAATACAAATAATCTTGCATGAACAATTAGGTGTTAAAAATTTGTTTCCCGATGGATACCGCATTTGCTCTGTGAAGAGCAAAAAGCGGCTCGCGTTACTTGGTGCGTCAGAACTCTCGAAAGATTCCACGCAGGATCCTCAAATGCTGTATGCCGTATCGGGTGACGAATGCTGGATATACGCTGGATATACTGTTGCAAAAAAATGGTGGCCACGTTTGTCTCTAAAACCGGCCATGTTGCGACTATTCCTCTTGAGGGACAAAGAACGGTTAATGCAGAATGGTATGCTAGCATTTGTTTGCCACAGGTCGTTTCTGAACTCCGTAAAGAGAACTGCAACCACCGCATCATCCTCCATCACAACAATACGAGTTCTCACACCGCGCACAGAACAAAAGAGTTTTTAGAGCAAGAAAACATAGAATTATTAGACCATCCGCCGTACAGCCCCGACCTAAGCCCTAATGATTTCTATACTTTCCCTAAAATAAAGAATAAATTGCGTGGTCAAAGATTTTCATCGCCTGAAGAAGCTGTGGACGCCTACAAAACGGCCATTTTGGAGACCCCAACTTCCGAATGGAATGGTTGCTTCAATGATTGGTTCAATCGTATGGAAAAATGTGTCAAATTTCGCGGAGAATACTTCGAAAAGCAATAAATACATTTTTAAATAGTAATATTGTGTCACTTCCTTGATTCCCGAAATTTTCAGTGCCGCCCTCGTAATCGAGAGAAATTATGACGCTCGAATGATAAAACCTGTGGCTTATGTAATTCAATCCAGTGATTAGGACCCGCTTCTAGCAGATGTTGCTATGGCCGATTTTTGGAGGTAATTCTTTGTGACGGCTTTGATGCGATTTGTCCTTTATGTCTGGCCGATATATGATTGTGCACCCATAACAATATTAATATAAATATGAATAGTGATCGCGTTAGTTTAAAATGGATGAATCCTGTCAACCCATCTTCAAAAAACTTGGCTTATTACCGCTACCGTCACTATATTTCTTTGAGACTTGTATGTTCGTACGCAGGCATACATACCTATTTATGTCGGCAGTGGAAATAAACTCTCGTAGCCGGCGAGACCCCTATAAGGTATAGTATAGATACACAATCTTTTTTTTTCTTTAACGCCGGGAAATGCTCTGAGACATCCCGCAGGGGAGTGGGTCTCCCACACTATTTAATATTTATACTCTTTGGGGTCTCCCCACGTATGTGGGACTCACTGCGCCAGACAGCTGGTAAGTGGACGCAGCTCTACCCACTAAAGCCCGGCGAGTTTGTTGAGCTAGCAGGGCACCTCGACGTCCAGTCAGTCCCTCAGGGGAACGACGCGACATCCCGCACCACAGAACAACCGCTCCCAGGGCATTTTCACTTTAAATGGTGCAGGCTGTTTTTTGGCTGTCCTATGAGAATAAACAAATGAAAATAATATTTCAACACAGATTTTTAAAGCAAAATCTTATTACACTAAAGGTATTTTTATAAATCTGTATGAATTTGCTTTATTGCTCCTGCAATAATACATTTTCGATTTTACATTAATTAAAAACGTTTCAAAAATGTGAAAAATTATGCTGTCTCAACGACAGTTTGCCTCCTTGCATTAGATTTTTTGGAAGTTTCAGTCAGTTCAGTCAGTGGAGGGTTAAAGATGATGATGATGACGATGATGATGGTGATGGTGATGGTGATGATGATGATGATGATGATGGTGATGAGGGTGATGATGATGATGATGATAGACTGTGCCAGTACGTTAGACCGTCCTGGCACAGTTGGCAACTCGTTAATCCGTTAATCGTTGGTAAACAAAGTTAACATCTTCCCACCATGGTTCAGGCCTTTTCGAAGTGTGCCCGAGATGGGCGGCGCTGCGTCATGATCTGACATCGGTCATCGGAGGGGACTTGTCTCTGCCGGGTGTCATCACCGCGATGCTCGGTGACGACGAGTCCTGGACGGCGATGGTTTCCTTCTGCGAGGCAGTAATGTCCCAGAAGGAGACCGACGAGCGGGTTAGAGAGGAGGTTGCCGACGAGGCCTCCCCCCGTGGGCGACGAATGGGGGTGCGTAGGAGGCGCTACTTAATGCGCCTCCAGTAACACCCCTGTGCTCGTGTCGGGTTCAGGATGGGAACCTGGGCCCAGTATGACACGACGTCGCGGGGCCTGCCTAAGCAGCCGGGCAGTCCCCCTTTAAAAGGAGTAGTCTGGCCTTCGCCGGGGCCAGCCTGTCGCTGAGGTGATTGGCCTTGACGTGGGGCTCAGTAGCCTTGGGTGAGTCCAGCACCTTGGGCGAAGCTAATTGAGCCGGGTGGGCTCTTTGTACCCCTCTTATAAGTACCCTGTTTGCTCATTAGATCCGGTGCACCTCATCAAAGGCGGCATTCGTGGCACTCGCCGGGTTTTAGTGGGTGGAGCTGCGTCCACTTACCAGCTTTCGGGCGCAGTGAGTCCCACATACCCACCTGGGGAGACCCACTCTCCCGCGGGATGCCTCAGATCAATTTCCGGCGTTAAAGAAAAAAAAGGCAACTGTATGTGTTGTCTATCCTGAGACAAGAGGACATAAGTCTCGGTGCCAGTAATTACACTGCCTGTCTTGCCCTTCTCTCCGAAACACAGCAAAGCTGTTTCACGGGAGAAACAAGCAAGTGGGTGGTACCCACGCAGCAGGGAGCGCGGCACAGCGCTTCCCTCCCACCGGTAATCTCACATGGTTTGATTTTCAAAATGCGTATTAATGTAAATTTTAATGTAGCAGTGGGCTGGTCATACAGGAGAACGAATGGCTGATGGGGCAACAAGGTTCAAGAGTGGAGGCCACGTTTAGGTAGACGAAGTGTCGGCCATTAACCAGGTGGGAAGACGATCTCCGTGCGGTGGCCGGTCCGTGTTGGATGCGAATGGCAAGGGATCGGTCGTCTTGGTGTTCAGTAGTGGACGGATAGATGCTGATGATGATGATGATGATGATGATGAATGTAACTTTTGTTACATAAGTAATAAAATAATGAAGGAAATAGACTTGTAATATAAATCCATATTACAAGTCTATTTCTTTCATTATTTTATTTAAGGACTTGAAAATACTATATTTTAGTTGGCTGATCGTAATCTAAAATTATAATAATGGAACCAGGAGATGAATTGGGGGAATTTTGAAGGGTATACAAAAAACCATTTTGTATTAAACAGGTGTATTGTGAAGGTTTCTGAATCATTTGAACAAAAGCTCAATAAAAACCTTATTTCCATATTTATTGGATTCCTCAAGTAAATGCTGAAGCGGTATTTCCATTACACGCTGAAGTTGAATTCCACCATGAGCACAAATTGAATTGGATGATACATGATGATGATGTATCCGACCGGTCTCAGCCATGGCGACCACTGGGAATGTGGCGCTCGAAGATGGCTAATGTAGCCTATCTTCGAACCCCACCATGGTTCAGGCCTTGTCGTGGCGGTGGGGCTCAGTAACCTAGGGTGAGCCGCTGCACCTGGGGCGAAGCTAATTGGGCCAAGGGGGCTCTTTGTACCCCTCTTATAAGAAGAGGGGACATTAGAGCAGGGGGCTAGGGGTGAAGATGGGAAGCTGACCCCATTGTACTGTCCCGACGTTGGGAGGAGTTGTTCTGTGGTGCGGGACAACCTCTCTGTGGAGGTGGCGTCGGTCCTTTGCGGGACTGACTAGCCGTCGAGGTGCCCTGTTTGTTTACTAGATCCGGAGCACCTCACCAAAGGCGGCATTGGTGGCACTCGCCGGGTTTTAGTGGGTAGAGCTGCGTTCACTTACCAGCTGTCGGGCGCAGCGAGTCCCACATACCCGCGTGGGGAGACCCACTCCCCCGCGGAATGCCTCAGAGCATTTCCCGGCGTTAAAGAAAAAAAAAGGTTCCCAACCACGCCCCTTGTCCCCCTGCTCTTTTGTCCCCTTTTCTTATAAGAGGGGTACAAAGAGCTGCTCCCTCGGTTCAATTGGCTTCACCCAAGGTGCTGGGTTCATCTTAGGCTACTGAGCCCCACCGCCACGACAAAGCTTGAACCATGGTGGGGACGATTGTTATACCTTAGCTATACCGGGTTATAGATAAGTCTTTGATGGTGCGGCTTGACGGAGTAAAGTGGAGCGGACTGATTTATCGAATCACAATGCTCGAAATTTCCACTCCGCGATGATGGATATAGTCTGATTGGCCAATTGACTCGCTCCTATCCATCCCACCCTGTATCAGTGGCACCCTTACGTATTAGGGGTTCTAGGCTTGAAAATATCAAGGATAGGAAGAACCCATGTAATCTAATTCGACTCGCTAATGGCTGATTTTTATTAAAAAAAAATACTATAAATATTACTTACATGTATAACATATAATCACTTCTAAGGTTGTGAGTAGTAAATTTATGTAAGTAGATATTTTATCTATAGCTGTTTCTGGAACAAAATTATAGTGGAATGAAACCCATTAGAAAAGGAAGAGAATATAACAGAAATGAAAGGAAAATTAATTTACGGGCGATCTGAGGGCAGGAAAGTGGAAGGGGGTGAAAGTCCAAGGTTAAAAAACGGTTTATCTCGATTACCGGCGAAACTACAAGTGTGGGACGAAAGTTGAATGACTAAGTTGTAGGTAATAAAAGATCTACAACTTTTGTATTGACACTTTTTTCAGATAACCTCAAAATGTATGTGAAAAATTCATATAACCAAGTTTTTGGTTTTTTATTTTTATCTTTTTACTTTTCTAAGTGGCTTCCATTTTTCCGCCCTCAGATCGCCCGTAAATTATTTTTCCTATAATTTTTGTTATATATTCTCTTCCTTTTCCAATCGGTTTCGTCCTACTATACTTTTTTTCTGTTACAATAATTATCGACACTGGTCTAGAAATTCAGTCGCTTTGCTTAGATTTGAAACCGTATCTGGACTGGCGGTAAGTGGCTTCGTGTCTTTACGTAGCACGGCAGCATACGCTATTTCATTACATCTTCAAATTGGACAAATCCACGGTGCAATTTTGAAGGCATTTCATACCACAACCAATATGTTAGTTTGCGGTATTTCCGAACCGTATCGGTACCTTGAAAGATCACTCACATTTGGCAACTCACCTGCAAGGCTAACGTTGATGATTCACATCTGCTAAACGTGACGTAAAACTTTTTTTAACGAGTTAAGTAGATTTACTCCCAAATACTCAAACGAATCTCAAATATTTTGGGGCCACATAAATCAGGACTGTGTTTTCTCGCACAGTCACTTAACTGAGTGGTTTCCATTTTAGGAACTGTATAATTACACTGTTGTGCATTTTATTACAGTTATTATTATTATACTATTATTTTTTTACAGTGCTTTCATTATTATTAAAATAAAATCATATACTTATATATATATATATATATATATATATATATATATATATTTTTTGTAGGTATATATTTTTATGTAGGTATTGTGTTTGTTATTTCATACTTTTGTTCACTATAATAATATAATATGACTGATAATAATAAATGTACCTTAGAATAATTAAATACATATATATTTTCTTTTCTATCTTAGTAAACGTAAGTAGATAATAATTATTATACTATATGTGTGTAACAGTGTAATAACTTACCTAAATAAATGTTCTATTATGTTCTATTCTATTCTATTCTAAATTTAAGGCGTACTTAAACTCGCGTTGTCCCTCTTTTTTTCTTTGAATCTGACACGTCGTAGCACGAGTTTAAGTGCGTCTTAAATTTGGAGGGTTAGACTTAAGAGTATTGCGAGTGTATACTGTTTGGTCTAGCTGCATCAAGCATATAAGCGGATAGTAATGTGAGACATAAAATTCGAAACAGCGTTTGTCACCGATGTAATAGCAGTTCAACCAACCAGTGATCTGTATGTACGTCCCATCGGCCAATCAGCCATCAATGGCCATCAGTCTGCCAATCAGAGCGCAGAACCGGCGCAGCGTCGCAGCACATATTTGACGTAATTTGTTTTCATACAAAACACATACCATTACCGCTCTAATTAGTCGGCAACTCATGCATGTATTGCCTGTCCTAATATGGTAAGTGTCGTGCCGCGCATCGTATCCCTCCCACCGCTAAACACTGCTCTCCAATTGTTCCAGGTGAAAAATGAAGGTGCTCATCATAGCATGCTGTCTCGCTCTGGCATCAGCTTACACGGACATCGACGACGACTACGACTGGAGCACCATATTGGAGCACAAGGATCTGTTGCACGACTACTTCCGCTGTTTCCTCGATCAAATACCCTGTTCTGATGCTGCAGCACACGTTAAAGGTTTGCTATAATCTTTATAACATACTCCTTTCCTCGTCTTCCCTAGCTCCTTCTCTACCTCTTTCTTTGTCTCTTTTCAATTTTATTTCAATTTCTTTACATAAAATGTCATTCAAACGATGAAAGACCCTCTCCTTCTCCTTCTCTTTCTTTCCCTCTTTATCTTTCTCTTTTTGATCCTATTTCTATTTCTTTACAGAACATGTCATTGAAATGATGAAGGACGGCTGCTTAGAGTGCGACAGTACACAGCGTCACTATGCTCATCTGTACCACAACGCACTGAAGACCTCGTTTCCAGAATATTATCAAGAGATGAAGGCGAAGTACGACCCAGAGGACAAATACTTTCAAAAGTACGAGGAGATAATTGAAAAATATTGATGTATGAAAGAAATAGTTCTTTAACTCAACCAAAAACTACGGCCATTTCATTTGTGCACTCTTAAATATAAATTGTATCAACAGAAAAAAATATATTAAAAATATGGTGGAAAAATATCATTAAATTGAGCTGGGAGGAGTTTTATATATATATATATATATATATATATAAATCTTCTAATATATAAAATTCTCGTGACGGTTTTGAAATTAAAATCCTCCGAAATGGCTCGACCGGTCAACATCTATTTTTCATCCTCCTGAGTGCTGCCCACCCCAAAAAAATATTTTTTATTTATGGTTTTTTTTTTTGTTTTTATTTTTTTTTATACAGCATTCAATAATACATACAACCCTAAGTTTTTACTCTTCTACGATCAACCCCTATTTTTTATTTGTTTCTTTGTATATAATAATGTATATGGCAAAACAACGTTTGTCGGGTCAGCTAGTAATAACATAATATTTATCGGCCATACTTATACCTTTGTTAATATTTAATCAATTGTTTTTAACTGATTAGCAAAAATCTCCCTTATAAACACTATTTAGCGTTAAAAAGTCGTTAAATAATGCTTAAATAGCAGTCAAAATCAAACACTGATCGTAACTGATGACTGGCCTGTTGGTCTAGTGGTTAGTGACCCTGACTGCTAAACCAGAAGGTCGTGAGTTCGATTCCCACCCAGGACAAATATTTCTGTGATGAGCATGATCATTTGTTCTGTGTCTGGGTGTAGTTTATCTATAATATGTCTATATTTAGAAATATATAAGTACATATATATCAGTTGTATATGTTGTACCATAAGAACAGGCCCTGCCCAGTTTGGGATCAAACGGCCGTATGTGAGTTGTCCCAACATAATATTATTATTGAATATACTTACATATACCTACCTACACATGATGCATAAATATTATATACAATATAAATATACAACGACTTCTGTGGCTCAATGGTAAGCGCGTTGGCGCTCAGGCCGGTGATTGCGGGCTCGAATCCCGCCAGGGAACAAAAATATTTTCTTTGTTCCTGTGATGTGTATTAAATATGTGTATCTATACAGATAAATAAAATTGGAGTGTCTGTTTGTAATATTAAAATAACCGCTTTTTAGTAAATGCATATGGATGTATACACGGTACATATTATACCAAAACAGCCTTTTTTACAATTTTTTATCTGTCTGTCTGTTTGTTCCGGCAAATCTCTTAAACGGCTCAAAACCTCCATATCTCGAAAAAATGTTTTGTTTCCTTCCCTTCAAACACCAAAACCTCCATATCTCGAAAAAATGTTTTGTTCCCTTCCCTTCAAACACCAAAACCTCCATATCTCGAAAAAGTTTTTGGAGTTTACTCCTTATGAAACGATTTGAGTTATACGGTCCGGTGCGGAAATTTTATGAGAAGTAAAATCAAGTGTAACACAAAAGTTGAGGCGTTACGTAGAAAGAGACAAACATATAAATCTGTATGATTGAATGTGTAAAAGAATGAGATGGAAAACATTACACAGCGTATCTTAAAATAATGCCGCCAATGCCATCTAACACGATATTACAGTCAGTGTTTCCACAATTAATATATTATTTATAACTTTGCACCACTAATGTATGTGAAAAAATTACTAACCAAATTGCTTATGAAATCACAATTTTGATTTTTATGTAATTGGCATTGTATTAATTTCCGTATAGAAAACTGTCTTCATGTAATTTCTTACGTTATCATAGTCACAACTCACAATGGTTTTTTAAAACATGAGTGGAAATAAGAAAATAAAACAACTAGAGCACATTCAAGGTTGAATAATTAAAAACACAAACTAGGGAATACTACGTAATAACAACAATGAATTCAAAATTGAGAAATGTTAGCACAGACTAAAAAAAGTCATTACGTTCCAATATTCGCGGCGATTTTTAAATTATTTTAAATTTCAGCCCAGAAAAGTCTAGCAATCTATCTAATATATAAAATTTCCATGTCACAATGTTAGTTACCGTACTCCTCCGAAACGGCTTTACCGATTTTTACCAAATTTTATTTTTCATACCCCTAAGTGATAAGGGTGGTCAACCCCTCAAATTTTAAAAGTTAACGCGGGCGAAGCTGCGGGCAACAGCTAGTTTTAATATATATTTATTCTTTTCAAATATTCTTTTTCATATTTTCAAAATCATATTTATAATTTGCAATTTATTTGTAACAATAATACAATAAATTGAAACTCTTCAATTTGATAATTAACCAATCAGAAACTTTAAAATATTAATGTTGCCTCCCTAAATATATTATTTAGTGTGACCATTGAACACTTGGTTCAAATTTAATTGTACAGCTTGGCAAAAAAGAGTATGGAAAAAATGAGGGCGCCACTTTCACTTAGGTCTCATCATAATATGGAAAATCAGCAAGATAATTTAATCAAATCGTTATAGATAAATATGAAGCACTAAGCTTTACTAAAAATCTAGTATTTGTCGGCCAAGTATTGTCAACATCATAGGTTTCCATTTAGTAAAATATTTAGTTTCACCTGTCACCGCGTCATACTCTTTTTTACCAAGCTATACAAAAGAATTTAATTTCGATTAAGTATTAAATAGGTACCTATAATTGTTAAAAAATAAATCACGTATATTTTATATAAGAATAACTAGTCTTCAACATAAAACATGTAAACATTTCATAGACATAAAAAAAAAACTAAAATAGCGCCATCTAACGCAATATAACGACTTTCTAATATTCTTTCTTTGAATGCCCGTTTGTACGTACATGTATTTGAATGGGCCCCTTCTCCCAAAACTATAGGTATTTAACGCACCGAATCGCTTTGCACTTGCGTTGCGCGGGAGATGTCTTTATATGAACTCCGGTAACCTACCACGGCCGGCAAGCACGCCACAGTATACGAATATGCAGTAGATTGACTATGCTCGAATTATTCTTAGATGTGATAATTAATAATTATGCATAAAAAAATCTTGTTGTTGTTATAGTTATCTAGTTTTGGATTTATAGAAATACTAGCTGGTGCCAGCGACTTCGTCTGCGCATGATAAGATAGTTTTATTTCTTCACTAATTAATCGAAAGGATCTTCGATCCATCCGGGTGTCCCTTGACACCTCTCTTTAGTTTTTTTTTAATAAAAAGTATCCTATGTTACTTCTAATATGTACTATCCAAGAATATGTGTACAAAGTTTCATGATGATCGGTTAAGTAGTTTTCGCGTGAAAGCGTAACAAACATCCATGCTTTCACATTTATAATATTAGTAAGGATTAGGAAGGATGAATTAGCTACATACGTCTAAAAGGTAGTGCCATGCTGCTTTCAGCCGAATTGGGCCGGCACGACCGTAGGGGTACCTCTCGTTCACATGATAATGGCGTCAAGTGACACCTATGCTGTCGCGTTTCTTGCGGTGTATGAGTTTCCGGTGTCCCATTGCAGGGGATGGGGTAAAGGAGGGTAATGCATCTGCATTATCTCTTGTGTGAATGTTTACGAGGACGACCTCTGTGGCTCAATGGTTAGCGCGTTAGCGTTCAAGCCGGAGGTTGCGGGTTCGAATCCCGCCAGGGAACAAAAAGTTTTCTGTGTTCCTGGTTCATAGATGTGTATTAAATATATGTATTATAAATAAAAAACCTTAAATATGTGTATAGTATAAAATATTAAATATATTTCCATTGTCTGGTACTCGTAACACAAGTTCTTCGAGAACTTACCACGGGATCAGATTGACGTGGTGCAAAAAGCGTCCTTAGATATTATTATTATTGTCGGAGTCGGTAGTCATCTAAGGCTCCGAATGCTCGTTTGTCCCCCTAAGGCCTAAGCTATAAAAAAAATCAATCATTCTAAGAATGCTTGTAGGAGATTAAAAAAATGTAGACAAACATATTCTTTTATACTATATTACAATTAATATTATATTTAATTGTTTTAAAATTCAACAAAATTTAGTTGTCGTATACTAGGTCCAGGTTCATTTTCATCGACCTTTACATCATCGATTAATGTTAGACACGGGTCTCCTCTGAGAAGAGGGTCAAAGCCATAGTCCTCACGACACTGCCCTGTGGGTAGGGGGCTAGGAAATGATTGCAAATCAGAAATATTTTGTGATGAAGGTTCCTCATTTTCTTTATTGTCGGACAATTTGAATTCTTCAAGTGTTAATAATTTCTGGAAGAAGACATCACTACATAGTATAAACTATAAAGCAAAGTCGCTTACTGCGTCTGACTGTATGTATGCTTACATCTTTAAAACTACACAACGGATTTTGATGCGGTTTTTTTAATAGATAGAATGATTCAAGAGGAAGGTAATAGGTACATGCATAATATAGTAGATAAACACTCATAATTTTAGAAGTTTCTGATGTGATGTCATAAATAAGCACATTTTTTGCACTTACATTGCAAACGCTGGATGAACCCTAACAGATAGATCAAAATAATGTACTACATTATTATACACCTTAGCCGGGCCCGGTTCCGAATTAATTATTATTGTATCAATGTATGGTAGAATTGTGTATCCTAAATATGCATACTGAAAAGTCCGCGATGGCATAATATGTGTACATTAGTTAAATATAACATACTACCTATATCGATTTTAATACTTTAAAAAATTGCCAATTATAAAGCGGTAATCTAAAAGCTATTCACAAAAATACGGTATTAATCACTACATATTATAAAATAAAGTTCTACGCCCGTCATTGGTAAATAATTATCATCAATGCGTATATGGTTGTATATCTAAGTTAACGCGGGCGAAGCTGCGGGCAACAGCTATTTTGTGATAAAACTGTATTAAGATTCTTTTTCCTTATTTTACTTTTTTTATTCGCCATTGCAATTAAATAACTAGGTACTACACAAACTCAATTATCTATTTAATTACACTAATTAAAGGTTTTGTGTTGCAAACTAATTACAACTAAGAACAACAATTGTTAGTAAGTATTAAGTAGCTATATTATTTACACTGTGTCGTCTTATTTATTTAGACGTAATAATATAATAACCGACGTAACCGTTGGGAGGGAAGCGCTGTGCCGCGCTCCCGGCTGCATGGGTACCACCATCTTGCTTGTTTCTCCCGTGAAACAGCTTTGCTGTGTTTCGGAGAGGAGGGCAAGACAGGCAGTGTAATTACTGGCACCGAGACGTAACATCTTATGTCTCAGGATAGGCAACACATAGATGAGTTGCCTGGGCTCGTTCCAGGTAATCTAGTTTATGTTCATGGGCGACGTCGACCACTTACCATCAGTTGGCACGTTTGGTAGTTTGCCTATCCAACTAACATAAAAAAAAAATATAAAATGCGCGGTAACAACGTAGTCACGAGCAAAAGCGGCACAGGTCCTACTTCGATGACGCCCGGCTGGGTACTGGCGCGACGTGGTGCGATGCGCGAGAGCCATTTTTATAGTTTTTTATTTTTCAAAAATTTTTGAAGTGACATAATAAAGATCTATTCATTTCCACGTCATCCCCGTTTAGCAATTTAAACGTAAAAGTTTCATTAAAATTGAGTTACCCGAAGTCTCATACTACTCAATTTGCTTTTAAAATCCACGTTACTTTAGATTTTTTTTTGATCATGTAAAATGTTAAATATTGTATTTTTATCCAAAAAAATCCCTAGATCAAAGATGTATCTATACCCTATTTTTTATTATAAAATGACGACTTCTATGAAAACACCTCGATCTAGAAACAACAATTTGGGATAAGGGCCCCATAAGGTCGTAACGCCTTTTTTAATGAAAATCCATATTTTACACTATCGTAATTACGTATATGAGTTTTATAAATTCCTGAAATCAGAATCTTATTATTACTTTTAATTAACGAGTTTTAGAAACGCTTATCGTCGTATATTTAGGAAGGCACCGCGCATATAGTTGTATTTCCAGATACGACGATAAGCGTTGTGCTTATTGGTTCGTTCGTGACCAATCAAGGTTAGTTACCACCGTCGTATGTCACCGTGTGGACCGTTAGTCCACGCAATAAAGAATAATATTTAAATAAGTAAATCATGAATATAATAAGAATTTTCAAGTGTATTGTGATTGGTTGATTGTATTATATTATTATTATCAAAATGAACCATTTACGATCAACAAGAATTTTATATTTTATTAAATAGTTAGAAATCATATCGCAATTTAAACTTATTGGACTAGATTTATTATTATATTTAAGTGTTCTTTTTATATTATAATTTTAATCTAGTCCCACGCATAACGACGTAATATTAAAGTTACGACGATATGCGTTATTATTTATTTTAAGCTAAGGGTCGTATCTACTACTTACGACTATATGCATCGTTATTAAATAACAAAATCTGTGTTCTTAGAGTCGTATGGAGAACATACAACGTTATGCTTCAAACTTAATATTAAATAAGACTTTATGCCATTTTTTATTTGCTAAAATTATAAATAAATAAATTATTTTATCCCATTAAGAAGTTGTGCTGGTAAATGAAAAGTCATTCTATCTTTTTCGAGTTACCAGTTCAACTGGAAACCGAGCATAACTGGAATTTATATGAGTCAATGGTCGAAAAATTCCTGACTAGGAGCGGTAAATGTAATGATGTCAGAACGGTTTTTTATAATACTAGCTCAAATCAAGACTTAATCCAATAATCATGTATGAAGACTTTTGTGCCTACCGAAGGATATGGTGAAATAAGTGCGGCTTTGGAAATCGATTTACTGTATGTAGGAGATAGCAATCAATCTCTTTTTGATAAAACACCTATTCCTTATTGGTGACCATAGTTACTAGACAGTGGGATTACATAGCTAAGTATATTGAAATCTATAATACTCCATTCAATCCATCGTGCTTCAACTGGTTGAAATGGATGGATGGATTATTTAATATTATTTAGTTTGTACATCCTTGTTTAATCTCTTCGTCATCGCCACGATAGTCTGGGGAAATAGATCCACCACATGAACATCACTTCGACATGGCCGTATTAACTGGTCACTGTCCTATAGACAGAGTATAGAAGAACATCGTTTTACACACCAAAACAACATTAGGCTTATCTGAATTAGGCTCTGTTAGTGGTAAGGAATATTTCAAAGTTTTCTTGCGTTTAGATTCAGCCCTTGTAATGGTTGAGTATTACAGACTTCAATATACTTAGCTATGTAATTCGAACTTCTGATGACATTTAAGGCGATATGTTGAAGTACCGGAAGTTTAATCACCTTACCATGTCTATAGATTCCGTCTTTTTTGCTTATGTAAGCTTTACTTAAAGACATTTTCGTTTTATATCTTTCCATTCATCTCATTTCTTGAGCCGTTTCCGACTAGAAGATTAGATTCCATCAACAGACGAACTAGCTGAAGAAATAAAACTAGAGGCGTCACTATGCAGATGTTTTCTCTGACAATAAAGGAAGGAATAATCAAGAAATCCTTAATAATTTATATCGGTTTTATTTAGATTATTTGCCAATAACAACTGCAAAATATGAGGATTTATAATTAAATGATTGTAATTGTAAATCATTGAGTGCAAATAAAATTGAAAGCATCGTCTTGACTAATTAAATAAGTTAATACATCAAAATAAAGAAAAATATTTAAGTCTAAATAATTTTAAGCAAAACTGATATTTTTTCTTATGGAAAATAGCTTAGTTGTTTTCCAAAAATTTAACTTTAACCTTATTTTTAATAAGTATGTCTAATTTTTACATCTGCCGTTTATGGTGAACAAATATTGAATGTTTTTCTATCAAGATTAACGTCGTAACAATTTTCAACTTGACGGTATGTACATTTCTAACCACGCAGTTCGTCGTAACTCGTCGTAACTAAATAACATAACACTTGCATCCCTACGCATAAAGTCTTAAGAATGTAATTTCAGTATTTTTCATTAAATTGCAATTCATTTTCTATCAGTGGTGTTTGTTTAAAGATGACTTAAGGGCACCACAAATTATAAGCTCGATTTAACTTCGAATTTTCTTCCCATTTTCGAGTAATGACAAAAGTAATCTTTAAATGCCCATACTGTAAACTTGTCATAATTTGTATGCGACCTTATGCACCGGAGGTGGAAGACATTTTCCCTCCATAACTCGAAAAATTAAATTTTACCTCTGTATCTCTAACGTAGCAATGTTTTATTTTAGAACTTTACAACATTTAGAACTCGATTATTTGAGATTTATCTATACTAATATTATAAAGCTGAAGAGTTTGTTTGTTTGTTTGTTTGTTTGAACGCGCTAATCTCAGGAACTACTGGTCCGATTTGAAAAATTCTTTCAGTGTTAGACAGCCCATTTATCGAGGAAGGCCCCCATTCCATCCACCCAAGGCAGTGCACCACAATATTCGCCAAACAATCACATTATATATTATTAGATTAAGTTTTTAAAACAAACACTATAGAAAACCGCCAGAACAGCCCTACTCAGAAAACCACTCCAGAACGGTACTCCACAAGATTCGCCAACCAATCACAATATATAAAGATCAAGTTTTTAGAACAAACACTATAGAAAACCACTCTGAACGGACAAAACACAAAATAAAAATTAATTAACGGGAAACCAAAGAAAACTCAACCGCGCGTCCCGATGCTTCCCGCCATTCCTTAGTTATGTTAGCAATAAGTCGTAGAGGTGATGAAATTATGTTGTCCTAGAACTACAAGGGCGGCATGATCGCCAGCGATAAAACGTGCTTTAAATAAATAAAGAAAAAAATAACTTATAATAAATAGTTATACTTAACGTTTGTTTAAATAAGAACATGACAGTAAAGTCTTCTTTAATCTGACGAATAAAAGGAGGCGTACAAGAAAAAAAATTACATGAATGAATAGAATTTGATATAGGTAAATTGTTATTACTATCGAAGATGTATTATCATGGATAATATTTAAAAGATTTTAACGGGCAAATATAAAAATGTGTCAAGTCCCTTCTAGTCCTCATCAATTAACTATCAGTTCCCAGTTCCCATTCCATCCACCCAGAACAGTCCACCACAATATTCGCCAGCCAATCACACACAGATTAAATTTTTAAAACAAACTTTATAGATAACCGCTCCGAAAAAACGAATGCACAATATACAAAAAAAAAAAAAAATTTTACCACGCCACGATATATCCCGCCGTTCCATATTTCGCTTAGAATAATTACACTATAGAAACCTAGTCCGCGGGGCCATTTTGAAGCAACTCACATGGAGCCATTCTTGCACCAAGCGCCGGGAAGTTCCGCAGTATTCTATGACAAACCGCGCCAAACGTGTCTCCGTAAAATAAATAATTATGACGATTTGTGCAATTAAATTGTGTCACAAGACACCTGGATAACAAAATAAATGAAATAACATCACTTTTCACAGTAAATCTTTCAATATTTCGTAGTATCTTGTAATTAATTACTTAGGTTTAAATAAATACAATTTTTTTCAATGCTCAGTATTGCCCGATTGTGAAAATATTTTTACTGATTATTTTCCCCCATTGATTAAATTTAAAACAGTTGCTACTGATATTTACGTACACGTACGTGACACGTTCTCGAATTAATGTGTTTGTGTGATTTAACGATATCAAATACAAACAGTAAAACAGTAACAAATATTCATACTTCCATACATACAAACTTTCGCGTTTATATTACGTTAAGATACAAGTTTAAACAGTATAACAACTTTACATTACAACTGTGTTTCATGCCAATTGAAAATAATTATAAAAATGTATATTTTACTAATTACTGTTATATTTTCTTCGTTTCATATAAATAAACATTCTTGTAATATAACAATTATACATAATAAATAATAATATAGCTTGATTATACATGGTTAAACAAAGTTGTTATAAATTAATACATAAATAGATATGCCCACCTAGCTATTTATGTATTAAATATTATTGCTATAACAAATTGTTATCAGCGGCCGAATCATTTCCCGTTTTCGGGAAAACTTTACCACTACTGGCAACATTGAATCAATTTAGTGCTTCATTTTTGACAGCGCGCTTGTATGAAGACTGACCTTCTATTGTAATAATTATTCTAAGATATTTCCTATATTTTTATTTGTGGTTGAAACATTGATGGATTGGAAAATCTTCTTGATTTCCTAATTTTATTATATTTAAATTTTCATTGAGTATTTAAACTATTTCCATTTTTATTATTTTAAATTACTATTTAAAAATAATCCGTCAAATTTACGACACTGTCATAGATGATATTAGGTATATGGAAAAAATCGAACTATTGACAATTTTGTTCGTTAAATTTTTCAATCTCGTCGATTATTTTGGATATAATCTGTGCCAACCATCTAAGTATCGTTCTCTGTTCGTTTCTTAACTAAGCAACAGAGCCTAATCAATGTTAATACTTAAGTGAACAAAAGTTAATCATTGATTTATAGCTTAAGAGTTGATCAACTAAGAGATGGCTACCGCGTATTACTTAACAAGATTTTTATAAGACCGATAATATATAACTTCTTTTTGTTGTTGTTTCTGTTGCATCTGTTTGTTGTCATCATTAATTACTGTTATTTATAATATATTGTTATATATATTTAAATGTATATATTTATGCATCATGTGTAGGTTTATGTAAGTATATTGTGAGTATTAACTTGTAAGTAGGTATATTTAATTATTATAATAATGAATAATTATGTATATAATATACTAATATTGTCTATGTGTATTATTTTTATGTTGTGTGTTTTTGTTACTTTGTTAGTTTGTAATATTTTGCTATTTGTCATATTTGTGTTCTTTTTTTCTCTCGTATCCACAAAGGTTGTCTGTAAGAAATTTCTATGCAAGCAATAAGATCGCCTTTGTGTACACAAATTTGTTTGACATAATATTATGTAACTGTCTTTATGTACTTTTGTTTGTGTGCACAATAAAGAATAATTCATTCATTAGTTACTATTACATAAATATTCAAATTACAATACGATTAGTACAAAACAAACATAGCAACAAACAAGTTCTATATTTAAATTATACATCAAAGAAATATTATAAAATATACAAACTACTTAAATCAATTGACACGCACTTTTGTTTAACATTTGCTTTTGGCCTCCTTTTACAGTGGGTATGCCAAAATGCGTCTGTCTACTATATGGAAAAATTTAGTGATTAATGAAGGTTATATTAAAATTAAAATTTACAATTTAAACTGTTGTAGTCATGTTTATGTATTATTGTATAATTCGATATTAGGAATATTAATTATAGCCTGACCAGAAAAATTAAAACCCTCACCATATTGCGGAACATTTCGGAACTAATTTCTGTATAGGTGATACTATGTGTTAACGTAAAAAAGATACAGTGGCGACACCACGCACGGCTTATATATTTCTGGTCAAGCTATAAATCAAATTACAATTTTAAATAAAAAATTTAAAAAAGTCTCAAACACAGAAAATGCAAATCAGAATATTAGATTATAAACTAAACTACTGAATTGTACACTCAATTCTTTTGGTGATTTGGAGATATTGTATATTTAGTGTGAGGTAGAGGCATGACCGGGGTAGTACCTCTCGCTTACATTACACCTGCGTCAAGTGACAGCTATAATGTCGCATTTCTTGCGGTTTGGTCGTTTCGTAGCCCATTTGGGGGGGGGGGGGAAGGAGGGGTTTTAATTGTGCGGATATCTTTGGGCGTCAGTAGTCACTATAACGCTCCGACTTTTTGGTTGTTCAGATATTTTCGAAACTACTCAACGATATTTGTGATTTTTTGTGAAATAAAAATATATATTCATAGATAGGGTCTGCTAATACTTTATAACCCACATTTTTTGTGCAAATGTCCTAAACATATTATACCGCGCAGTGAATTTAGTATTTTCTCACAATTGCAACTTGCCTAAAGGACTTCCTCAAAATTTGTCGCCAGCTCTTAGGCTATATGTTATAACTACCATCGGTCACAGACTAAGAAGTCGATATAAAGGCAGCTCTTATTTCATCATCCAAGCTAGTTACTGCGACAACTTCGAACATATGAAGTTTGTAACGTGATCCTTCTACTTTGTTTTATGAAAATGAGTGCAAATCATTACATAGTATTTCTGTTGTTTTGTTGTGTTCATGGCTGTGAGAAACCCGTGGTTAATACGAAATTGGGAGCGATCAGAGGCATCAAAGTTGAAGATGGCAACTATTCTATGTACCTTGGTATCCCATATGCCGATATTGATGAAAATAAACCATTTGGAGTGAGTATGATTATTATTTTATTTGTTTATTATAGGCGACTATCTTTTTATTATTATTATTTTGTATGTTGGGACAACTCGCCCTTGGCCATCTGAGGCGACCACCGCCTGCTAGGCCTCATCGCTCTCGAGCATGCAGCGCACCACGCTCGAGAGCGAGAGGTCCCTTCCAAGCACTGTCACGAGGTCGTGACGCTGTGCGACCCATCTATCACACACCTCTAGGGTGTACTGGGCCGAGTCCTCCGCAGCACCACACTCGTGGCAGGCTGGCTTCGGCTCCCTCCTGGCCATCTGCCACAGATACACACCGAAACAACCGTGTCCGGTGAGCACCTGCGGAAGGTGAGAGGTTTCTTCCGACAGGACTGGACGCAGTGCCTCGGCCGTACGTTGGCCGTACGACGACTGCGCCGGGACCTCCCCCCACCTTCGCAACAACCACTGTTGCCCCAGCCTCCGCACGTTTGAGAGTTCCTCCCACGTAGCTGACTCGCCAAAGAGTGACTTCCTCTATGAACAGAAGAGCCGCACCTCAGCGAGCACCAGCACCACGAGCTCTCACGGCGGAACTCCAGACAGAGCAGTGGCTGCCACAGTGCCACCCAAGAGACCGTACTGTAACCCCTGATCACCCTCACCGCTATGAGCCGCTGCATACTCCGACAGACTCCGGAGTATAGCCGCCTGCAGGCTTCACTGGGCCCTCCTATATTAGGAAGGAGTCTGCCCAGCGCTGACGCCACCCTTATGACCTTCGGCCCCAGTTGTTGGAAATGGGGGCCGAAGGTTCACCTCTCGTAGAGGTTGAGCCAAAGAAATTTCATGGTGGGGCTCACCCTGACCTCCGTCTCTCCGATAAGGAGTCGTTCCGGCCCCGCGGAAGAGCAGGTCTTCGGTTTTGTCGAAACGGACCCGGGATGAATGGGGAGGAGAGCGCTTCGCAGGACCCAGTCGCAAATTTCGCGATAATAATATTAGTAGGATTAAAAGAAACGTAAATAAATCCAAATGGGACTGTCAAGATTACAAAAGTGAATATGACCTATGACATATGACAAGTAACCTATAATAACCTTTCAAAATTTTACGTGTAACCTTTGACCTACTTCGTGCGTGCAGCCGGCGTTTATCGATTTATAAGACGTTATCACCTGGTTAGAACTTCAAAAATTATTAAATCAATTTAAAACTGTCGTGGGTTCCGCGGTATACCACTTCTTTTTTTGTAATATTATAACTAAAATCTTTATTTTCAGGATTCGACGCCACACCCACCGTTCAAGACAGTCTTCGATGCTACTGACGATTCATCCAAATGTCCCCAGCAGAATGAATTTACTAAAAAAACTGAAGGAGACTTCGGTTGTCTAAGACTAAACATCTACGTGCCAAATGTTAAACGTGCAGAACCAAATAACAAACTATCTGTTCTCGTCTGGATCCACGGTGGAGGTTTCGTCCAAGGAGATGGTAGCAGATACTTATACGGACCTAAATTTTTTGTAAGACACAACATCATTTTAGTAACAATGAACTATAGAGTTGGCCCCTATGGTCTTATTTGTCTTGATGTTCCAGAAATACCTGGAAACCAAGCATTCAAGGACCAAGTAAAAGCATTCAGATGGCTCAAGAATCATATTGAATCGTTTGGAGGTGATGCGAACAGGATCACTGTAATGGGTGAAAGCAGCGGAGCCATAGTAATCCAATCATATCTTCAGACTGACAATGAGAAACTGTTTGACGCAGCAATAATTCAAAGTGGCTCCATATACGAACCTTGGGGAGTATATACTGTGGAGACAGAAACAGAAAAGGCCATTAAAATATGTGAGAGATTGGGCTTCAAAAGTAACGACACCAAAGAGATCGCACGGTTCTTATCGCATAGCGATCCAAAAGAGGTTGTTACTGCGTCTTTTGACTTGGATTACCATTACGGCCTTTGCCCTGAGAGACGATTTGAAAATGTCACACCATATTTGACTGAACACCCGCAAGCTTTGCCGGTGGTTAATAGGAATAAGCTTATACCAATCTTAGGCGGATACAATAGTAGAGAACAGCTAGTGTATTACACGGACCAAAATAGACTCGTACAGACGCCAAAATTCTTTTATAACTGTTTATCAAACCTGTTTCATGTTGACGATGAAATGGTAGACATCATGCATAAATATTATATTGGCGATGAAGAAATATCACCAGCTGTGAAACATGGGTTGATAGATTTCATTTCAGACTGTTGGCACAATTATCCAGTGCAAAGGTATCTTGTAAAACAAATGAATGTGGGAGCCAAAGTTTATCAATATTTGTTTTCATACAGCGGCACGAGGAATTTCGTGAAGAAACGTTTTAATATAACCGATGTCGGTGCTTCTCACGCTGATGAGCTTGGTTATCTATTTGACATTTCTTACGAAAAAGAAACCGCTCCTGATGATCAACTGATTATAGACAGGATAACGACACTGTGGGCTAATTTCGTTAAATACTGGTAAGTTGTTATACTTTTAACATATCCTTATATGAATCATCTTGTTTTTTTAACTCGTAGCTAGCAGGGCGTCTTTCCTTATTTCATCTGGCCTATGAGCGAGATGCTTGGGCCGAAGGCTCAAGTCCGTTCGAGGTTAGTGGGTTGAGGCCTGGGGGTCCTAACAGAACCTTCATCCCGTGTTCTAAGAGACGAGACTAAAGTTTAGAAGCAAGGCAGGCCTTATTCGGCGCGCCCTTTTGCATAGAAACCATCTTGCTTATATTTTTTGTGTCTCAGGCGTTACAATGATGCGTTCTGGGCTCGTCCAGGGTAAAATAGTTTATGTACATCGTCAAAATGCTTTACGCGCATTTTCTACATTCTATAAAACTAACTCCCACTCGCCCAAATTAAATTGTGCATCATTGTTATGAAAGCCCTTAAAGAGACAAAGGAAGGGCAGCGGATCATCAGCGGTAACCACCTAATGACCCTTTTATACAATCTCAGGAAGCCCATGGAATAAGAACTCCTTAGGGGTAGGAAATATTTAAAGAGCTCTTGAATCAAAGGCCATCTTTTTAGACTTGCCATGATATTGGTTTCACCATAGAGCAGCTAGTAAGTATTTTATTAATTTTAGAATTATACATTAAGATTATTAGATTAGATAGAAGATTACAAATTATGTAAATTTTATCGTTGTATATTAATATTTATGTATTTGAATAATCTTGTTTCATCATCAACTTCTTCTAGTGGACGTATTTTAAATGAGCACCATGACAACAATTGTAGCCACTGTAACTGTAATAACCATAATATTCTCATGTTGTCTATAGCACAGAGTTCGAAGACAAAAAAAAATCCGTAGCTTAACGTGCTATGAAGCGTTCTGTGCTGGGTGTTTCCTTTTCATATATGATTCGAAACGAGGACATCTAGCCAGAGAACTAAGGTTACCAATTTCACGCAAATAATAAGCTCGTTGAAGTGGCGGTGGGCTGGTCACACACTCAGGAGGATGGCCGGTGGGCCAATAAGGGTCAAGTAACAACTGATGCAGGTCTAGAATGCACGCAATGCCAGCATTTTTTATTTAACTAAAGCGTTTGATTGAGTGCAGTACGAAACATTAGCCAGGAAACTACACCACGACGGAATTAGAGATATTGCGCTAGATTTAATTCATTCTTATTTAAGTGCTAGAAACCAGAAGGTAGACGTGAATGGAAAACGATCTCCTGGTTCAATTATAAAAATGGGGATATCCATACGTATTCATCTTATATAGATATAATAAATGACTTAAGTACTTCTCTTGTAAATGACAAATATGGGATAGTATTGCTTGCAGATTGACATCAATTATTTTAAGACACATAGGCGGCAACTTGCCATTGACGATGTAAACAATGCTCTCTCTAAAATTGTAGAATGGTTTGGAATGCCGATAACTTATTATTAAACAAAAAAGACAAAATGTATTAAATTTACCTGGCCAAATGAAACGAAAAATTAGATCTGGAAACTACTACGGTGTTTCTAGGAAGTACTTTAGATGCTAAACTTCAATTTATCTAACAGAATTTCATCTGCAGCATACGCGGTTAAAAATTTCGACAGCTAACAGACATATATACATCTAGGCTAGTTTAGTTTAGATACTTTCACAGTATTATGTCATATTGTATTTTATTGTGGGGTGATGCTGCTGATATTGATACTATATTCGTTCTGGAGAAAAGAGCTGTTCGTGCAATATATAATATGGGCCCAAAAGAGACACTTAGATTATGACATTGCATAGCCTGTAAAATATATTCGAAAATCGTCATCATACATCCTAAATCTATGATTAGAACAAAATCCTCAATGCCGTGCCCAGCTCAAGGCTCCATAGAATTAGTAAGTAATTCTTTTACGGGAATAATAACAATTATAAAATATATGTTGCGACAACTCACATACGGCCATTTGATCCCAAATTAGGCAGAGCCTGTTCTTATAGTAACCAGACAACGGATATATACCTACTTATATATTTCTAAATACATACATATTATAGATAAATTATACCCAGACACAGAACAAAATTAAATGATCAACATGATCTTTCAAACAACAACTTGAAGAATAAAAACAACAATAACAATTTGAATGATATAATAGACTTGTCAATTAATAAACTGAAGACAACCATCAAACAGAAACTAATAAGTATCAAAATCCTATTATAATGTAAAAGATTACATAATATATAAATGACAAAACGCTTGGAAACGAATTTCTCTAGATTTAGATTTAATTGACTTTTGTGAAATAATGATCACAACTAAAATAATGATAGGAACACAGCAGAGTTTCTTGTGGGTATCTTCTCTGACATGCGCGCGTTGCGAACCCTCTTTATAAATTTAGCCGTTAAGACAATCTAAGTGATCATTAAAAAGATCCTATATGTGAAGAATAACAATAAACAAGAGTGGAGGCCGCGTTTAGGTAGACGAAGTGTTGCTCGGCCATTAACCAGGTGTGAAGACGATCTCCGTGCAGTGGTGGTGTGCGTTGGATGCGAGTGGCAAGGGATCGGCCGTCTTGGCGTTCATTGAGGGAGGCCTATGTTAATCTTACCGTGAGGAATAAGCCCGGTTGCAGTCAGTGCAGCGGATCATCGCGATAAGAGTGACGTCTGTAAAGCTAGAAAGGTCAAGTCGGCAGAATCACTCGTTTTATATATCAAAATTTAGTGCTCATTTGGTGCTGATAACAGATATTTGGTGCTGTGATAGGTGGACCATAAATGAAAACACTGCTAACTTTTAATTAAGCTAGCAGTGTACCATTCGTGACCGCGCTTTGATACAGTTGGGGCGAGAGGCACATGAGCTAATAATTTAGTGCTCAATTAGTACTAATTTAGTGCATATAACAGATATTTGGTGCTGTGATAAGTGGACCAAAAATGAGAACACTGCTAACTTTTAATTAAGCTAGCAGTGTACCATTCGTATGTAATATCTTCCCCTTTTCATATGTATGCAGACGATTTGCAGATTTATAGACAATCTCCACTGTTTTCCCTCTCAAGTGCCATTATACAAACCAATAAAGCTGTCTTGCAATTGCAATCTGGATAGCATTCTAAAATGGAGCAAGGACTTTGGTTTGAACTTAAACCCGGAGAAGACGCAGTGTATTATAGTGGGCAGCCGTCAATTAATCGCGAAAATCGAACGGAATAACCTGCCCAATATTACTGTTGGAGATACTGCTATACCTTTAAGTAACACCGTCAAAAGCCTGGGTATTCACTTAGACCAAACTCTATCGTGGCATGTACATATTCAAGAGTTGCGTAAGAAAAAGTTTGGTGCTGTCGCTTCTTTGCGACGGCTTAATAACTTTCTCCCTATCCCTACCAAAATCTCTCTTTCTCAGTCTATACTTTTACCTATTCTTGACTACGCGGATGTGTCCTTCTGTGACCTAAACGAGAACTACCTTAGTGTCCTGGAGCGCCTTCAAAACTTATGCATTCGGTTCATTTTCGGAATCAAAAAGTACGACCATGTTTCCGAATACCGTATTAAGCTCAAATGGCTTCCCATACGATTGCGTCGGAACAGCCACATACTACATCTCCTCTACAATGTCCTTTTTAATCCTCATTCTTCTTCATATTTAAAGGAAAGGTTTTCTTTTCTTGGTGACAATACGTCTTTTCTTCGTTCTTCAGATAAACTAACCCTTTCATTTCCCGTCCATAAAACTTCTTTCTTTGAATACTCTTTCACAGTATCTGCTATTCGCCTGTGGAATGCTGTACCCGAATCGGTCCAGAGATCTCAAACAATCGCGATATTCAAAAAGCGCCTTAAACACCACTATCTCGCCCTATCCGCACTGTAATACACTGTTGTTCTCAATGTGTTTTACTGTTTTATCACAATATTTATTACTATAGCTAATATATTATGTTGTTTTGTATGTATTTGTGTTCTGTATGTGTTGTATATGTATGGATGTATTTATTTTATAATATTATAGAAGTACTCTTAATATCAATACCTACATCTCGTTCGTGTACCTAATAGTATGTATTATATTGTATGTATATGTATATATTATATTGTATGTATTACTCAACAGAAAATACCAAAATATTTTTATTATTTGTTTCTTATTCAACAAAGAATGCTTGTGCCGACTCCTACCTTTTCTCACGCTGCGATCATATTTTTTTTTTGTTATGGTTGTCTGGTAGAGACCGCTTAAAGCGGTAAGACCGCCATTTTTGTGCGTACTCCTAGTCATAAGTTTGTTGTTACCTGTTAATAATTATATAGTACAAAATAAAGCATATTATTATTATTATTATTCGTGATCGCGCTATGATACAGTTGAAGCGAGAGGCACATGAGCTAATAATTTAGTGCTCAATTAGTGCTGCCTGTATAAGCAAACAGATTTTCGAAAAATATATTTTTTAATATTTTTTCATAGCAACTACTGCTAGTATAACTACGCCAGCAGTCTCAAGAGCTAGAAGGAGACTCTAAAACGGAAACTAATGGAATTGAAAGAGGTCACCATTAAGTGCTCAATTAGTGCTGCCAGTATAGCAAATGATTTTTGAAAAATATATTTTTTATATATTTTTTTCAAAGCAACTACTGCTAAAATAACGACGCCAGCAGTCTTAAGAGCGAGAAACAGCCTCTAAAACGGGAACTAATGGAATTGGAAGACATCACCATTAAGTGCTCAATTAGTGCTGCCAGTATAGCAAATGATTTTTGAAAAATATTTATTTTTTATTTTTTTCAAAGCAACTACTGCTAATATAACGACGCCAGCAGTCTTAAGAGCGAGAAACAGACTCTAAAACGGGAACTAATGGAATTGGAAGACGTCACCATTTAGTGCTCAATTAGTGCTGCCAGTATAGCAAAGGATTTTTGAAATATATATTTTTTATATTTTTTTTCAAAGCAACTACTGCTAATATAATGACGTTCGAAGTTTATTCTTTTGGGTCAAGATAATTTTTTCATCTATGTAGGGATAACATGCAGGGTCAACCGGTTTTCGGATTTTTTTCATTATAATTTAATTGATAGAAAAATCTTTAAATAATTATGCTGTCTGTTAAATGCAGTATAATCAATTTTTATCATAATTTAATTACATTTCGCAAAAATATTTTCAATTCGACTGTCATTATAAATTTATTGACGCTAAGTCATGAAGAACATTATTGAAGTCACACAGATATTAGTGTGAAAAAGTATTATTTATTACGTGCAAATATGTAATTATTGCCATATATAGAGTCTTCTTGTCACTCTTGAGACTGCTGGCGTCGTTATATTACCAGTAGTTGCTTTGAAAAAAAATATATTTTTCAAAAATCATTTGCTATACTGGCAGCACTTAATGGTGATGTCTTCCAATTCCATTAGTTCCCGTTTTAGAGTCTGTTTCTCGCTCTTAAGACTGCTGGCGTCGTTATATTAGCAGTAGATGCTTTGAAAAAAAATATAAAAAATATATTTTTCAAAAATCATTTGCTATACTGGCAGCACTAATTGAGCACTTAATGGTGACGTCTTTCAATTCCATTCGTTTCCGTTTTAGAGTCTCTTCTAGCTCTTAAGACTGCTGGCGTCGTTATATTAGCAGTAGATGCTTTGAAAAAAATATATAAAAAATATATTTTTCAAAAATCATTTGCTATACTGGCAGCACTAATTGAGCACTTAATGGTGACGTCTTCCAATTCCATTAGTTCCCGTTTTAGAGTCTGTTTCTCGCTCTTAAGACTGCTGGCGTCGTTATATTAGCAGTAGTTGCTTTGAAACAAAATAAAAAAATATATTTTTCAAAAATCTGTTTGCTTATACAGGCAGCACTAATTGAGCACTAAATTATTAGCTCATGTGCCTCTCGCTTCAACTGTATCATAGCGCGGTCACGAGTGGTACACTGCTAGCTTAATTAAAAGTTAGCAGTGTTCTCATTTTTGGTCCACCTATCACAGCACCAAATATCTGTTATCAGCACTAAATTAGCACTAAATGAGCACTAAATTTTGATATATAAAACGAGTCATTCTGCTGACTTGACCTTTCTAGCTTTACAGACGTATAAGAGTGATCCGAAGGTACGGTTTCGTGGGCGGCAGCCACTGCCCAGGCCGATGACCCCCCATGGGAGCTCGTGACGGAGGTTCTTGCCGAGATGCACTTCTATGTCTTGAATAAGCGGTTCATCGGTTAGAGCCTTACGCAGGACGGGATTCGCCAACTAGAGCCAGAGGCGGAGGTGGGGGAAGGATCTGGCGCGGCAGCCGTATGGCAAAAGTATAACGGCTGCTCTGCGTCCGATCCTCGAGCAGTGGATACGCCGTAAGCGCAAACCCCTCACCTTCCGTGTGACACAGGTGCTCACCGGGCATGGTTGCTTCCAGTGACACCTCTATGTTCGTGTCGGGCTCAGGATGGGAACCTGGGTCTATATGTCCTCATCTTGAGGACTGCTTAATAGAGGGCCCCTTACGAGCAATAGTCTGGCCTTCGCCGGGGCAGGCCTGTCGCTGAGGTGACCCTGTCTATTGCCTGTATATCCGGGACTCTCAAAAAGCGGCTGAAGGCGTTCGCAGTGCTTTTAGTTAGGGCGGGCACTCCTAAGTGCGAGTCCCACATTGCGTCAGGATCTACCCGAAGATCCTGGCTGCATCCATAATAATTTCCCTGTGATATAAAAAAGGCCCATGATCAGCAGTAAACGTTTACAGGCTGATGATGATGATGGTGGTCATGGGTGACGGTGATCACGCGGGGTGGCTCGTTTGTCTGTATCTCTTATCTCAGTAACCTACAAATTTCACACTATTTGTTTTTACTTTATGTTTATTTTGATTCTTTTTTCAGGGACCCAACGCCCGAGACAACAGAATTGCTACCGGTGAAATGGATTCCGATTACTGAGAAGAAACTGAATTATATGAATATAGACCTCGAGCTATCAATGAAAACGAGACCTTTTCATTCGAGACTCGCGTTTTGGGATCTATATTATAAGGCCTATGAAAAGAACATAGTTGGACTAGAAAATAAATAACTAACTAAGAAATAAATGTAACTGACTTAAAGGATGTTATTTATATTTTTAAATGCGTACAAAATCTAAAATTTATTTGTTAAACATTAACGGCCTTACTTATAAACCTTTCTTAATATTTAATCAATTGGTTAACAACTTATTAGCAAAAACCTCACTTATAAACACTATTTAGGGTTAAGAATTCTTTGAGTAATGCTTAAATAGCCGTCAAAATTAAACACTGCCGTGACATGGTTTAAGCCTTGCTAAGAAGCAAAATAGTTGATTTTACATAAATCAGCTGTTCTGTTGACAACTGGTCTATAGTTTGACGCTAGGGATGACGTTTATTTCTTACTGTTTTTTTTTGTTTGTGTTGGAATCAGTTAAGACCAGAGGCTATGCTGCCTAGTCTGTTGTATTATTTAGTCTGTAATGTGTATAAAAGTGAGAAACCCCAAGGTGTGCGGCTTCGCACCTCTAGTCCCCATCAATCAACTATTACTTCCCACTCTAGTCTCCACCCACCCAGAACTGTCCACCACAATATTCCCCAACCAATTAAGATATATTATTAAACAGGTTTTTAAAACAGACACTATAGAAAACCGCTTCGAAAAAACGAATGCACAAAATACAAAATAAAAATTTATTAACGGGAAACCAAAAAACACAACCGCATGCCACGATTTTCCCCGCCTATCCATATTTCCAAATTTTTTAATTTGTGCTTAAAACATTGATGGATCTTCGTGATTTGCAAATTTTTATTATATTACATTTTCATTAAATATTTAAACTATTTACAAATTTTATTATTTTAAAATTTTCTATTTATAATAATCTGTCAAATTCACGACACTGTCATAGATGATATTATATGGAAAAAATCAAACAATTTTATTATAATTTTATTAATATATTTAAATTTTCATTAAGTATTTAAACTATTTATAAATTTTATTATTTTTAAAAAGAAAATTACAAATAACCTGTCAAATTCACGACACTGTCACAGGTGATATAAAAAAATCGAACTATTGACAATTTTGTTCGTTCAATTTCTCTATCTAGTCGATTATTTTGGAAATAATCTGTGCCAACCATCTACGTATCGTTCTCTGTTCGTTTCTTAACCAAGCAACAGCTAATTAATGTTAATAAGTAAACAAAAGTTAATCATTGATTTATAGCTTAAGAGTTGATTAACTAAGAGATGGCTACCTATTGCTTAGCGAGATTTTTATAAGTAAGACCGTAACGGTATTACTTATAAAAATCTAGTTAAGTAATACTTAGCCACCTCTTAGTTAATTAATCAACTATTGTATATTTACGGCCTTACTTATAAACCTTTCAATATTTAATCAATTGGTTTTAACAACCTTCGGCCTTACTTATAAACCTTCAATTGGTTAACAACTTATTAGCAAAAACCTCACTTATAAACACTATTTAGCGTTAAAAAATCTTTGGAAAATGCTTAAATAGCCGTCAAAATTAAACGCTGCCGTGGTATGGTTTAAGCCGTGCTAAGAGGCAAAATGGTTGATTTTACATAAATCAGCTGTATTATTATTATTATTTTCATTTGAAGGCATTAGCTACTAGGCTATTAGCCATACAAAATACAATTATTCGGTCTGTAATACGGAGAAATAGCGGGAAACCCCAAGGAGCGCGGCTTCACCCCTCTAGCCCCCATCAATCAACTATCATTCCCCATTCCATCCACACAAGGCAGTCCACCACAATATTCGCCAAACAATCACATTATATATTACACAGATTAAGTTTTTAAAACAAACACTATAGAAAACCGCCAGAACAGCCCTACTAAGAAAACCACTCCAGAACGGTACTCCATAAGATTCGCCAACCAATCACAATATATAAAGATCAAGTTTTTAAAACAAACACTATAGAAAACCACTCCGAATGGACAAAACACAAAATAACAATTAATTAACGGGAAACCAAAAAAACACAACCGCGCGTCCCGATGCTTCCCGCCATTCCCCCTAAATCAGCTGTTGTATTGATTTATTTTTATTATTTTCATTTAAAGGCATTAGCTACTAGGCTATTAGCCATACAAAATACAATATTCGGTCTGTAATACGGAGAAATGGCGGGAAACCCCAAGGAGCGCGGCTTCGCCTACTATCTATTTATATATCTATTTTTTAAATTTTCTATTTAAAAATAATCTGTCAAATTCTCGACACTGTCATAGATGATATAAGGAAAAAATCGAACTATTGACAATTTTGTTCGTTCAATTTCTCTATCTAGTCGATAATATTTTGGATATAATCTGTGCCAACCATCTACTTATCGTTCTCTGTTCGTTTCTTAATCAAGCAACAGCTAATTAATGTTAATAAGTAAACAAAAGTTAATCATTGATTTATAGCTTAAGAGCTGATCAACTAAGAGATTACTTAATGCGATTTATAAGCAATTTTTTTTATATATTATCGGCCTTACTTATAAATCTTTCTTAATATTTAATCAATTGGTTAACAACTCATTAGCATAACCTCACTTATAAACACTATTTAGCGTTAAAAAGTCCTTATGTAATGCTTAAATAGCCAAAAATAAACACTGCCGTGACATAGTTTAAACCTCGCTAAGAGGCAAAATGGAGGATATCACATAAATCAGTTGTGCTATTGACATCTGATGGACTTATTTGCGTTTGTTTTTTAAGTGATAAATTTTATATTTGTGCTTAAAACATGGATGGATTAGAAGATCTTCGTCATTTCCAAAACGACGCAGCTGATTTAAACAGTTTCGGAGCTGTTACGAGGAGAAAGCAGAAAACTTACAAAGTTCGGTATAATCCGCTTCAAAGTTTATCGGATAATGAGATTAAACTTCGATACCGATTCACTAAGAAAAATATGTGTCGGATTATAGATCAAGACCTGATCTGCAGGGCGACACTCGAGGTGGCAGCATACCTGTAGAATTGCAAGTAATGGCAGTAATCAGATATTGGGGTTGTCATGAGGTAGATTGCCTTATTTCTATTTTTAAGCTTTATTTATTTTACTTTAAAGGGTCGGTTTTAATGAAGATTTTGTACCTTATTAATATTTATTATATGTACCTAACTATACTTTCAGATTCAAGAGGACAACGCCGACATTCACGGCATGAGCCAGCAGACTCTGTCGCGCTTGTCCCGCAAAGTGGCGATAGCGTTTGCTTCTAAAAGCTCGCTTTTTATAAAAATACCTACAAATATACCGGAAGAGGTTGAAAATATTCAAAAATTTGAAGCCATTTGTGGCCTTCAGGGGATAACTGGTGCAATAGACTGCACGCATATTAAAATAAGGAGGGTTAGTGGAGATGTGGGCCAATACCATGTAAATAGAAAGGGCCATTACTCTATTAACACTCAAGTAAGTATCCTCACTTATTATTTTCTTTTGTACTTACATTACTCTCATGTAGGTACTGAAAAATAAACTAAAATGTACTGTGTCTACAGTACATTTTAGTTCATTTTTGATATGTGATTCACTCCCTTGTACAACATACATGCACATAAGCTTCAAACTTAATTATTCACAGGTTGTGTGTGATGCAGAAATGAAAATTTGTGACATTGAATGTCATTGGAGGGGAAGCACACACGATGCTCGAATATTTAGGGAAAGCTCAATTAAGAGGAGGTTTGAAGAGCGGGAATTCATTGGGAGGCTCATTGGGATATTGGTTATCCATGTACCCCTTATCTCATAACGCCAGTACTGAGGCCTAGTACTGAAGCAGAGAGGCAATAGAATCAACGCCATATCCAGACCCGTAACATTGTGGAAAAATGTTTTGGAGTATGGAAGCAACGATTTCGAATATTGCTGGAGGTCATATGATACCATAAAAACCACAATAATTGCTTGTGCTGTACTTCATAATTTGGCAATTATATTAAATGAAGTACAAGGTGTGTATTTTCGTTTCATTATAATTTTTAACAACTTCTTTTTCTATGCTACGGCCCACATCAATCTACCATCAGTTCCGGCCATGATTCCAAAGTGATGAAGTATGAATGAAACACTTACACCTTTTTAAATAATGAATCTGTGTGCTTTTCAGAAACAGCAAATCTTCAAGATGCAGATGAAGAAATGAATACTGATGTAATGAGTGACGATAATGTGGCAAATAACAAGAGTCATTTTTATACAAAATAACATTTTTATTTAAATATACAATTATTTTTTTATATACAATTAATTATTTCTTATTTATTTAAATACAATGTAGCTGCTTATTGAAATTAAACTCTACTACCTTGCTACCAAATCTACTTCCTAGTCTTTTCAAAAATAACCAGTAAAAAAATGTTTAAACTATAATTTATTTCCAATAATACACCTGCCTGACAACCTGGGAGTAGCACCTTATTCCCATGATACCTTTAATAACTAAAACAACATACAAAGAAAAGTTACAAAACTAAGAATATTCTTTCCCCCTTGCTCTTCTTGGGTCTCCCTTAGGAGAGCAACATGGATGTCTATGAGTGTCGGTAATCACTGTCAGGTGATCCAACTACTTAATTACCATGTCTGCTACCTACTAAAAGAAATAGTTAAGAACTCTAGCTATATATAATATATATATATATATATATATATATATATATATATATATATATATATATATAGACTATTCTTTTATATTTCTAATTTTTATCTGCCAGTACTCCTCTTCCAAAGGCATTAATGCCATTCGCCTTTCATGCAGCTCTCTTTCATACATCATCTTACTTTCATGTGCTTCTTTGTCGCGAAGCATGGTTTCCTCTCTCGCTGTACTTGCCAGCACATAAATTTGATGTTCATGGCTAGTCTTACAGCAGTCAGATTTCAATCTGTAAAAACAAAATTGAACTAAATATTTGTATAAAAAAGTATGTCTGGTTTCTTTATATCATATGAGGGCAAACGAGCAGCCGAAGCTTTAGACTACCGACGCCCATACACATCTGCACAACTGGAGATTATTAATGTGTTGCCTTCCTTTTCCCTATCTCCCTAATAGACTGCTTGGACTGCATGGAACTGGACTGGGATCATCAACTTTTTCCAGCTAAAATTTAAAAAAACAGGTGCTACTTTTATTGAATTATTATTTGCTAGCGTTCATGCCGCTAGTAAATAATAATTTACACACATCAATTCTAGTTATAGTGGCTCAGGTATACGGATTGTTAAAGACAGCAAGTTCTAAAATAAACTCAGAAAATCTGCAATGAATTTATAACAATTAACAAAATCATATGAATACTTGTGCTAGTCCCTCCAAACTATTGTGTTACACATACTTATGAATATTACCATCTATCAATATAATTATTGTCTTTACCTCCGGTTCCTTTTGTATCAGTGATACTGGAGGTTGGATGCACTCATTTTGAGTTGATTCCTGCTGAGATAGTGAAAATATTTGTTAGCTAGGTAACACAACTATGCACTTTGCATACTTCAATTCAGACACTGTGAGGCCTTTATATGGTATAAAAATATACCCACTGCACTTACTAAATATTAATAACAAGAATCTAAGCAAAATTTAAATGCTAAAATAACTACCTGTTTAATATAAATGCTGTCATTATCATGACAATTTGAGTCAATTGAGAACTCGTGGAGAATCGCTTTAATGAGTTCCTGGTGCGGACTAGGTGGGGGAGGTCCTCCACTAGTCATGTTTCTTGCCCTCCTGTAAGCAAACTCCGACTTTTTTGCCTTGTTCTTGAAATTCCTCCATTGGTTGAGCAGCTGTGTCATATCCCGCTTATTGGTATTGACAGCGTTAAAACTGAAATTGAATATGTCAATAGATGTGAGAGACAGTTAAAAATTCAAATAAGTTTACTATGATATTGAAACAATACAAAACTCTGCGGAAAACATCGAAACCAACCATGACAATACCTCCTCCCAAGCTATCTTTTTAGCGGCATTTGTGTTCGTCGTGGAATCTTTTTTTTCAATAATATGTGCTCTTTCGAGCACAAGCGTTCTTAGCACTTTCTAAAAAGAACACATTTTGTTGTTAGCATGCAAGCATTCAGGCAGATAAGCAATTATTATATTAATAAATAATAAACAAGTATAGCATTCGATTACAAATACATATATGTACACAAATACCTACCTTCTCCAGATGTGGATCGTATTCTTTTATTTGTTTGCTCGGGGGTAGCCATCACTGAATTATAATAATACTTGAAATAAAACAGCTTCACAGATCACACAGAAAATTTTCTCTATTTAAAAATATTTGGAGCGTTATCTGTCAAATTCACAACACTGTCATAGATAATATATAGAAAAAATTCATAAAAAATTGAACTATTGACGGTTATTTTCGTTCAATTATTCTGTCTAAACAAATATTTTGGATATAATCTGTGCCAGCCTGTGTGCCAACCATCTACAATACGTATCGTTCTTTGTTCGTTTCTTAACCAAGCAACAGCTAATAATATTAATAAGTAAACAAAACTTAATCACTGATTTATAGCGTAAGAGTTGATTAACTAAGAGTTGGCTAATTATTACTTAAAGAGATTTTTATAAGTAAGACCGTAAAGGAGACGGTCCAAAATTGTATGGGACGTTGGTCTACTTTTGTACATGTAATGAGATGAAGGAAAGAAAATATTGAAACAGTTTTGATTTGTTCATATCCATGAATTCATCTCAATTTCAGCGGAAGAATAATTTAATGTTTCCAAGATTTGCAACACTACGTGTATAAAACAATGGCGTATGGCGTATATTCTTTGGCGTTATCTGTCAAATATAAGGCATTATGTCATTGTTCCATAAGCATCTGTCATCATTTGGTTTGTAATTGGTCAGAAATGACATTTACTAAGTAATAATCTAAGATCAAGTATCAATAGATTTGATAAGCTAATAATAATACAGTATTGGAACGAGATAGCAACATACGAAAAACTCCAAGAGTGACAGAGACATAGACACTTTCTTTTGTCTTTGTCAGAATATCACTCTTTGTTTGTTGGGCACAACAATGATGTGCCCAACAAGAAATTATCGACAAAATTTGAATGCCATACAAACATTCTCACTCGCGAACAGTTTGTCAAATATGCCGTCATTTTGTACTACTTTTTAATTTGGTCGGCTTATGTAGGTATGGTGATACCAGTTTTGTTATAAGCAGATTACCCAAGAATGTGGTATTATATAAAAAGGGTGACTGGAATTTTCGAAATAAACACAATAAAAACAAATATGTTTATTGCTATCCTAAAATGCTATGTACTATAGATCATACATACTAAGACGTATATAGCCTTCTTTTTTATTATTTATGTTTTTAGCGGTTTGTTATAAGTCATTACATAATATTTTCGATAATCCGGAAAAATGCAGATGTCTAAAATTACAATAAATGTTTGGTTAGGCTAATGCTTATAGTTATCTATCAACCTTTACCAGTTTTTTATTATTTTTAGTTCACTTGTTTCAAGAAAATAAGTAGACTTGTTATTATGAATGTAGTATCCCTGTAAAATATGCCTGTCCCTTTCGGGTATACGCGAATGTCAATTCCATATGATACTTGTTCCTAGGTTCCAACCACAAAGCACAATTTCAATTTCAAGATTTTCATAAAAGGTTTTATAAAACCTTGGAACTATATTTTTTTCTATGAGTGAAAGGTATACCTTCTTTTTTACTATTAGAAACACTCAATTTCGACGAGTAAAGCTTCTGTAATTCACAACTCAAATTAGTTTTTTTCTTATCTGTACGAGTTTTAACCACAACTGTTTTGAAGCTATCTTCTTTATATGAACACTTATAAAAAAATCGATCATTAAACCTTTTTTCCACATTCAATGTATAGTTTGAACCGACGCTGTCTGTAATTTGTTTAATATAAAAGAACTTCTCATTGTTTAGTTCATGGACTTGGTATGGTTTCCCTCTTTTTTTTTGCAGTTCTAATCAATGTAACATATTGTTCCGGGACATAAATGGGTGCAGATTTTAATGACCTCGAAATATTACGCTCAATAGTAGCATGCGCAGAATCACCTTCATTTTGAGAGTGACCCTTAATAAGAAGTTTATGAGTGATAGACTTTAAATTATCTAAACTATTCACAGCATATATATACATTGCAAACATGAATTATTTTTTTTGTTGACCACAACAATTGTCGCTATAAAATAAAACTTCAAAATCTTCTTTAATTTTATTCTACAAGCTTTTTAAATAACTATAAACACAGGAACCTATTTCATTAACTCCCCTTGCCCCTTCCCCTTCGTGCCATACATAGCAGTTTACCTCTTTAGATCCAAGTTCATAAATTGTAAAGTTGAGAACATTAAGTTTGGAAATATAATAAAAACTGGAAACGTCGCCTCTCGGACATGGCATAACGGCTTGCAAATCATAGACGGCAGCTATACGTTTCGCATTTGCATTTTCTTTATCCAGCTCTTTTTCCTTTCTCACTAAATCTTTTTCTTCAATATATAAGATATTAAATTAATTATATTAATTAGCAATTATCCCGCGAAAAACGCAGTCTTTACAGCAAATGTGTGAGTGCACGCATATGCATGCATATAGCACCGCTCTCCTTTCCCATACTGCATATGCGTACACTCGCATGCACCACAACCACAGTAAAAGACCACCACCAAACAATCTACGTACGTTTCGCCCCGACACCGAGGCATCCTCAGGATGTAGACTCTACGATTAGTAATCGTTAAGTGACTTGCAGGCCCAAACACCCGCCTTATATTAGCTGGTACCGAATAACCGTATTATGGGAGAATTCGTTAAATCGGTTTGGTCATTCAACAATGCAATCGATTTATTATTTTTATGTTTTATTATTTCGAGTTGTTCCAACACACTTAGTCGAAATCCCTTGTCGCATTTATGTAAAACCTGGAACGTATGGCCGCTACTAACGTTATGTCCTGTCTCTAGTAGATGTTTTTCGAAATGGGATTTTTGGGGCTGATCGTTCCTAAACGCTGAGATATGTTCTTTATATCTAGTTTCGAAATTGCGCCCAGTTTGGCCTACGTACAAGCCGTTACACTGTGTATATGCATGCATATGCGTGCACTCACACATTTTCTGTAAAGACTGCGTTTTTCGCGGGATAATTGCTAATTAATATAATTAATTTAATATCTTATATAATGGATTACCGCAAGGTAACGCCTGATTCTATTAACTATCTTTTTCTTCAAGATGAATCTCATATTTGGCTTGTAATGGCTCTTTATCCTCTGCATTATTATAAGCTGCACAGTCCTCACATTGGTCCTTTTTCGGTGAACAAAATGAAATATACTCTTTGGTGAATATATTATAATATATTTGGTAATCAGCATCAGGAACGTTTTCAGACTGACACTTTGTAACATAATCTCTATGTAATTGTGCAATAGAAAGACCTCCTTCAATGTATTCTCGGTTTGTACTAGCACGACAATAATGGCTTTCTATTCTGGGTATAGAATTGATATGTTGTTTAATTCTATCAACTACTGCAGTGTCAAGGTTATTATGTTTTCCGTGCTTTCCTCTTTTGTCTTCTTTTAGAAAACCGCCAACTATAGAGTTCTGCATTGAAATAATGCCGTATTAGCTTTAGCTACATCTATTGTTAAACTCCTTGATAAAGGACATAAATGTCTTGCAGTATTTTTAGACCTTCGCAAAGCATTCGACATAGTCTCTATTCCAATTCTTATAAGTATGAAAATTCATCAGACTGTTAGTGACGATTTCAATGTCTCGTATGGCGTCCCTCAAGGCAGTGTTTTCGGCCCCACACTATTTTTAGTGTACATCAATGAACTGTGTTCTTCTAAGATACATGGAGCCCAAATATATTCGTATGCCAATGATACCGCATTGCTCTTTGATGGAAAGTCTTGGGACACAGTACAACGAAATGCAGAAAATGGTTTAAAGAAAGTTGCATGCTGGCTCAACCTAGACAGTACACAATCACCCAGTGAATTTGATAATAAAATACATAAATACTAGTGGTTACATGAAGTCTGCATGTTCCTGTCCGACAATGAATGGATCATTCACAACTAAATACTAAGGAGTAATGCTCGATCAGAGGTTATCATGGTACCCGCGTATCGAATTAATTTCTGTCAGGACTAGAAAACTCATATTTTTAGAAGTTTGAGAGAAATGACATCAGAACAACTAAGAAAACGAATTTATTTTGCTCTAGCGGCTAGGCTACTGAGCCTCTCCACCACGACAAGGCTTGTACCATGGTGGGTGCGCGTTAAGATATACAATCACTGCCAGCCGTCGATATTAAGTTACAACTACAGCGGGCTTACTCCTGACACTCGATCCTATTGAAATTTAGGATTGGGATCGAGAACTTGTCAATCGGTACTCTTGTACGCTCCACTAGCGCACGACACAGTTTAACGTCAAAATATTGTCAAGAGTGCGAAAAGTGTACGAGATTGAGAAATCCCAGTTTCATTTAGTCACATGACATTTCACTGTATCGAGTCAAATTGTGCGCTAGTGTAGCGTACAAGAGTAACGATTCACAAGTTCTCGATCCTAATCCTAAATTTCAAATAGGATCGATGTCAAGAATAAGCCCGCAAGTCACTGAACGGAGATGTCTATATAAAGTCAGTTTATTTCGTCATGCAAGTTTAGTAACATGCGACAACTTCGAACATATGAAGTTTGTAACGTGATCCTTCTACTTTGATTTATGAAAATGAGTGCAAATCATTACATAGTATTTCTATTGTTTTGTTGTGTTCATGGCTGTGAGAAACCCGTGGTTAATACGAAATTGGGAGCGATCAGAGGCCTCACAGTTGAAGATGGCAACTATTCTATGTACCTCGGTATCCCATATGCCGATATTGATGAAAATAAACCTTTCGGAGTGAGTATTATTATTATTATATGTTGCAACTACGTCAATTTCAATATAATAAAACATTTTTTTTGACATTTTATCGCAGTTTATTTACACGGACGTTTCAGACGTTTCGCATATACTGCATCTTAATAAACCTGGATTTATTTTTCATTATTACCTCTGAGGTAGATAAAAAAAATTGGACTGTCAATTGAAGAGAGGATTTCTTAAGTTACGCGACTATACGTAAGGCGTAAACTAACTCTTTAATAAACATTTGTATAGAATAATCAACAATTTTTTGTTCTTTAACGCCGGGAAATGCTCTGAGGCATCCCGCGGGGGAGTGGGTCTCCCCACGCGGGTATATGGGACACGCTGCGCCCGAAAGCTGGTAAGAGGACACAGCTCTACCCACTAAAACCCGGCGAGTGCCACCAATGCCGCCTTTGGTGGGGTGCCCCGGATCTAATAAATAAACAGGGCACCTAGACGGCTAGACAGTCCCCCAAGGGACCGACGTCACCTCCACCGAGGGGTTGTCCCGCACCACAGAACAAGGCCGCCCAATGTCGGGACATTACAATGGAGTGAGATACCCGTCCTCGCCCCTTGCCCCCTGCTCTTTTGTCCCCTCTTCTTATAAGAAGGGTACAAAGAGCCCTGTCGGATCAATTGGCTTCGCCCATGGTGCTGGGCTCAACTTAGGCTACTAAGCCCCACCGCCACGTCAAGGCTTGAATCATGGTGGGGAACCAGCAAAATTTACAATATCCTATAATACAATATTTAACTTAATTGGAACATGAGTAATTAGATTTTTAATTTAAGTTAGCAACAGTGTGATATTTTAAATGTCACATCGAAAAATTGTATTTCTAGCTTGTGTTGCGACTTCGTCTGCGTAAGATTAGATTTTGGACCATTTACACAATATACATAAATAATTAATAGCCTATGTATTATTTTTATGTATAAGCTATATTAATGTTAAGTTTTATTAAAATCCATTCAGTAGTTTTTGTTTGAAAGAGAAACAATATACATACATACAAATTTCGCGTTAATAATATTAGTAGGATGAAAAGAGACGTAAATAAATAAAAATGGGACTTAATAGATTATAATTCCGCATGACATAATTTAGAAGCAACACAATTTGCAAAACAAATATTGCATAATCTTATATAAACAAATCAAACGTCAAACTGCGTCCCCAGCGGCTCGTGTGCGGTGTCGCGAGTCCACGTCATATAAACTTCAAACTGCGTTTCCAGCGGTTCGCGTGCGGTGTCGCGAGTCCACGTCGTATATACGTCAAATTGCGTCTTCAGCGTTTTGTGTGCGGTGTCGCGAGTTCAGAGATTTTATCTCATCTACGAAAAAATATGCGTACGTTCATAAATCCCGGGGTTCCGTGACAGACATCTTATTTGTATATTGTATTGTATTCTTATTTGTATAGATAACCGACTAACATTATTTTCAGGATTCAAAGCCACACCCACCGTTCAAGACCGTCTTCGACGCTACTGACGATTCATCCAAATGTCCCCAGCAGGATGAGTTTAGTAAAAAATCTGAAGGAGATTTCGGTTGTCTAAAACTAAACATCTACGTGCCAAATGATAAACGTGCAGAACCAAATAAAAATCTATCTGTGCTCGTCTGGATCTACGGAGGAGGTTTCGTCCAAGGATATGGTAGCAGATACATATACGGACCTAAATTTCTCGTAAGACACAACATCATTTTAGTGACAATGAACTATAGAGTTGGCCTCTATGGACTTATTTGTCTTGACGTTCCAGAAATACCTGGAAACCAAGCATTCAAGGACCAAGTATTAGCGTTCAGATGGCTTAAGAATCATATTGAATCGTTTGGTGGTGATGCGAACAGGATCACTATAATGGGTGAAAGCAGCGGAGCCTTAGCAGTCCAATCACATCTTCTAACTGACAATGAGAAACTGTTTGACGCGGCAATATTTCAAAGTGGCTCCATATACGAACCTTGGGGAGTATATACTGTGGAGACAGAAACAGAAAAGGCCATTAAAATATGTGAGAGATTGGGCTTCAAAAGTAACGACACCAAAGAGATCGCACGGTTCTTATCGCAGAGCGATCCCAAAGAGGTTGTCACTGCGTCTTTCGACTTGGATTACCATTACGGCCTATGCACTGAGAGAAGATTTGAAAATGTCACACCATATTTGACTGAACACCCGCAAGCATTGCCGGTGGTTAATAGGAATAAGCTTATACCAATCTTAGGCGGATACAATAGTAGAGAACAGCTAGTGTATTACACGGATAGATACGAACACGTACAGACGCCAAAATTCTTTTACAACTGTTTATCAAATCTGTTTCATGTTGACGATGAAATGGTAGACATCATGCATAAATATTATATCGGCGATGAAGAAATATCACCAGCTGTAAAACATGAGTTGATAGATTTCATTTCCGACTGTTGGCACAATTATCCAATGCAAATGTATCTTGTAAAACAAATGAATATGGGAGCCAAAGTTTATCAATATTTGTTTTCATACAGCGGCACGAGGAATTTCGTGAAGAAACGTTTTAATATAACCGATGTCGGTGCTTCGCACGCAGATGAACTTGGATATCTATTTGATATTTCTTACGACAAAGAAACCACTCCTGATGATCAACTGATTATAGACAGGATAACGACACTGTGGGCTAATTTTGTAAAGTACTGGTAAGTTTTTCTTTATGTAATACGGCGGCAACCGAGCAGTCGGAGCATTATGGCAACTGCCAATGCCCATAGACATCAGCACAATCGAAAGTTATGCAGATACGTTTCCCTTCTTTTCCCTATCCCCCGCAATAGGCCACCGGAAACTCACAAACCGTACGAAACGCGAGAGCATAGCTGTCAATTGACGCCGGTGCTATGTGAGCCACGCCGGTCATGCCTGCCCAATTCGGCTGCAAAGCAGCATGGCACTACCTCTTACTAGAGGTTGTGAGAAGTTGTTATAGTTTAACATCTTGTAATAATATCATCTTGTCTGACAGTCTTGTTTTTTTAACTCGTCGCTAGCAGAGCGTCTTTCCTTATTTCATCTGGCCCCTGGGCGAGACCAAAGACTCAAGTCCGTTCGAGGTTAGTGGGTTGGGGCCTGAGGGTCCTTACGGAACCTTCGCCCCGTATTCTAAGGAACGGGACTGTCATTTGGAAGCAAGGAAATAGAGCCTATTCGGCGCGCCATTTTGCATTGATACCATCCTGCTTATATTTTTTGTAAGACACCTTTGCTGTTTTTTTTTTCGGAAGGGCTAGACTTTTCGGCCTGATGGCCTTTAAGCTCAATCGGTACAGTAAGTGAGCAGATGGCTCACTTAAGAAATATTCGAAAGGGGGACGCCCCCCTCCGCGCCCCGCAGGGGGTGCGGTTCATCGCGCGCGCTTCTCGGGAGAGCAGGATTTAGACTAGTCAAATCCGATACGGTTGACGAATCTTTTACGGTTGAATTTAACCTATCATCATGAGGGCCGGCCCTCATCCCTCCCTCTGTAGAGGGAGGCGGGCCACGCGTGTTGCCCAAGCAATTTAGCGGTAGCGTAGTGCTACCGCTGTTAGCGCGATCTGGGTTTGTGTCTACTCGTATCGGATTCGTCATTCGCCGAAACCGAAACCTTTGCTGTATTTTGAAGGAAAGGCTAACTCTGTGCCAGTAATTGCACTCTGCAATTACTGGCACAGAGTTACCTTGCGTCTCAGGCGTTACAATGATGCGTTTTTGGCACGTCCAGGGTAAAATTCGTTTATGTACATCGTCAAAATGCTTTACCCGCATGTTGAACATTCTGTAAAAGTGACTTCCACTCGCCCAAATTAAACTGTGCATCATTATGACGAGAGGGCAGCGGATTGTCAGCGGTAACCACCGAATGATCCATTTACGTGGGGCGCACTAAAAGTTTTACGAATCAATAAGAGAAAACTACGATCAAAGGTAAAAAGTGAATTTATTGTTTCTCAAAATATTCTCCCTTTGCGTTAACGCACTTTTTCATACGATTAAACATATTTTGAAAACATTTGTGCCCCTCCTCCGTGGTAACATCATAAACGTGTTTTTCATACTCTTCGACAACCTGTTCTGGTGATGACAATCGTTGACCACGCAATTGGTTCTTAATTTTTAGGAACAGAACAAATTCACAAGATGCCAGGTCAGGATTGTATGCAGGATATCTACCCGAGATCCTGGCTACATGCGTAAAAAGCATTTCCCTGCGATAAAAAAAAAAGGATTGTATGCAGGATGGCTCATAAGTTCTACGTTTTTCACCTTTAAACATTCGTTTGTCTGTTTGGGCGTTTGGGAATTGCCCAAAAAAAAAGCATTGTTGTGGTGCAAGATGATACGGCGTTTACGGTTATTTTTACGCAGTTCGTCAATAACTTTCGGCAAACGAATGGTCGTGTACCAGTCACTATTCACGGTACGACGATTCTCTAAGACAACTGTAGCCACGTGTCCAGTTTTATTTTAATAAAACAATCATGCGCTTAGGTCATGCACTTTCCACGTGCGCCGCTTTGATTGGTTTCAGCTCATCTTGAAAGACCCATACGCTCGATTGCTCTTTGTTTTGGGATTTTAGTAATAAATCCATGTTTTATCACCTGATACTATGTCCCACACCAAATTTGACGTCCCTTCGCTGAATCTGGTAACTGGTAAGCATTGCTAAACTGTCAAATTACACTTAAAATCGTTGAAAATCATACTGCGGAAATTTTCCCGAGTTAAATCCATGTTAACGTAGACAAGCAATTTTTAAAATGGCACCACAATGTAAAAACAATTGACAGTCAGATAAAACAAATTGCATTCTGCAGCCAAAGAATTTACAAATGTTGTAATTACTTTTTTTTTTTATTCTGTAAAAAACGTGACATCCCTGTTACATGTGCCAGTGATTAGACTCACAAAAGTAAGCAATTCTTATAAAGGCAACTGTATACGCTTTTACAATAGGATCCCAGAAAATGTTCAAAACCTCCCAATTAAAAAATTCAAAAAAGTTATTAAAGAGCGTTTGCGAGGTAAATGATATTATATAGTAAAAGGTTTTATGGAAGATACCACACTTTGGGAATAGGGCGTTCCTCCTAGACATTTAAGGATAACAACATGTGAAATTTGTCCTAAAATATTTGAAAAGATTAGGCCCAATGAGTTTGTTTCGCTGGTTCTTCTCAGTGGGCTTGCCTTGGAACCGGTGGTAGATTCAATTATTGACGTTCAAAAAGATACTTTGTTTGTACTATTTTGAATTTTTTTTTTAATTTTATTCAAAATAGTATAAACAGATTTGATTTCATTTAAATATTGTTTATGTAACTGGCTAGTTCCGGAAACTTTTATTGCGCCCTATTTATAGACTCGCCATGACTTACTTGGTTTCGCCATAGAGCAATAAATCATTGAAGTATTTCATTAATTTTAGAATTATAAATTAAAAATATTGACCCAAAAATTATGTTAATTTTATCGTTGTATGTATAAATATTTATATATTTGAACAATCTTGTTTCGCGATCAACCTCTTCCAGTGGACATATTTTAAATGAGCGCCACTTCCAGCTAGGAACGGTTCTTGATATCGTTCTAGGTCGAGTGATTCCGCACTCTCAAGTGTTATTTGCCTCTCGCTCATCACTTCTTCGTATGTGACCAGCCCACTGCTACTTTTAGGTTAGTCAGTTATCTCAGCTTTTCGTGAGTCTCCATTTCAGAGATAATAATTGACGGTTCCAAGTACCCATAGAACCATATCCATTATTTTTATAAGCAGAGTAGCTACGTTGCAGGAAAATTGTGTAGATCCATGTTATCACATAGAAGAATCATCCGCCAGAGAACTAAGGTCACTTATATCACGCAAAGAATAAGCTCGTTGAAGTGGCAGTGGGCTGGTCACACACTCACGAGAACGGATGGCCGATGGGCCAATAAGGTTCAAGAGTGGAGGCCACGTTTAGGTAGTCGAAGTGTTGGTCAGCAATTAACCGGTGGGAAGACGATTTCCGTGCGGTAGCTGGGTGGCCCGTGTTGGATGCGAGTGGCGAGGGATTGGTCATCTTGGTGAGAGCCGAGAGGTCCGGGTTCGATCCTGACCCCCCCCCCCCCACTGTGATGCCTAGAAATGGATTTTTCTTAATTTCTACGTGCACCTGAACATGAGACCATCGTTTGCTCACCGATGAAGGAAACATCGCGAGGAAACCTGCATGCCTGATGAGATTAAAAGTCTTTGAAGGTGTATGAAGTTCACCAACACGCATTGGGCCAGCACATCGGTGAACTATGGACCAACACCCTCCTCGCCTGATTTGGAGGAGACCGGTGCCCAGCAGTGGAACATATAAGTGGGTGTATTAAAAAGGAGGATAGGACAGGCAGTGTAATTATTGGCACCAAAACTATCTTACGTAGGATAGACAATACGTGAACAAGTTGCCCGGACTAGTACCAGATGAACTAGTTCCTGGTCATGGGCGACGCTGATCACTTGCTGTATGGCTCGTCTAGTTGCTTTCCTTTTAGTTGAAGTGAAAACTTCTTTTGGCACACCGCACACAGATTTTTGTAGGGTGTAAATCTTGAATGGTAAAAGTGGCTGAAGGAATCACCTTCAAACTAAGACACAACAAATCAGGAAAACTATTTATTTAAACATAAACATTTAGAATTTATATTTGATTAAATAAGATCATTATGACATTTAATATAGAATACAAAAAATTATATCAGAAAACTAAACATGTTACTTCCTCAATTGATTTTAACAGAATTATAAAATATTACACAATCCATCTTTTATACTCAGATGAAGTAAAAAAAGGTAGATGACGCACGGCCTTTGCTAATACTGAAGCCACAAAACTAAGCTCCTTCATGTAAATACACGCGCTCACGCACACAGATACACCGAAACTAAGCTCATTTTTGTTAGTATCTTACGAGTCGTCGTGCAGTAAGTTTGCCAAAAAAATACCGTCCTGTGTAATTAAATGGAGTAAAAACAATACAAAAGTGACCAAAGAGTCTAAAGAAATATCGTTTCACACATAAATAAACACAAGACTATATTCTTTTAAGATATTTTAACACTATTTTGAGGTTAATCAACATAAATAATATTATTGCCGCGAAATGACGTATCGGAAGAGTGTTGCCAGAAGTTAGTATTTCTAATAGCCCAATAGTGGGTAAGTCAATTGCAGGCAAAGCCATAGCAAAATAATTAAGTACAGAGGTGACATAATTATTATTTTATTATTTGATCGCTATATGACTGAATCGAAATGACCTCGTATAACCTATGTTGTATTATTTTTGGGACTCACATACCCACAGCAGGACTATGTATTTAATTATTTATAAATTCAAAGATTTACCATTTAATAAATTTAAAAAAATGTAACAGTGTGGCTTGCAGAGAAATGTTTTTATAATTTAAATGTTTTTTTAATGGAAAACGACATATTATGTATTTAATTTTAATTGTGTATTGATAAAATGTGACTTTATAATTACTATTATAATCAATTATTTTGAAACTGTTATTCTCTGACAATGATTTTAAGGACATGTTGTATTTATCAAGTTTATTTAATTGTAACAATTTTTTCCTGTTAATTGATATTAATTGTTTATTTATGTAAAGTTTTATTTTCACACACCATGTTATGGTAGAATGTATAGAACTTGTTTTTTTTTTTAATATCACCTATGTATTTACTACATTCATGGGAATAAATAAATAAATAAAACAATTGTGTCAATAAGATATCTATCGAGACAGTTTATAAAGTGATCCTACACGCCTCCTACATATTCGTTATATTATTGTATTTTATAAAAATATTCACTGTCGCATTCACTTATTACCTACTTTTATTAATATACAATTTTAAGGGATATTTTAAAAAATGGCAACCCTTCATTCACTCACACATACTTAAAAAAGTGGCTTCACTTTCTTGTTCCAAGTGCGCTATCTACCTTTTTTTACTTCATCTGAGCTTTTATATCTAAAAACTGACATTCCAAATTTAAAGTAATTCAAAATATAATACATACTTAAAAACCAAACAGATCGTAGTTGACATCAAAAGAGTATGTATAATCTGAGATTACCAATCGACAGTAAATGAGATTGAGCCGTCACGCTTGGAAGTGAAAGGTTCACTTGGGTAAACTCGGGACCGCCGAGTGTGCCCGAGCGGAAAATATATTGTCGCTGCTTAACTTCGCAATAATTGAAACATCACTGCTGTTGAAACCAATTTACAATCGTAAACGAAATAAAATCTGACCTATATATTACCACATATTACTTTGAAGTACAACCGGTTGCGCGATTTAATTACGTTACAGTGACATCTATTGACAAAAATAGAAACCTCTAAGAAACGCTGGTTATGTTTTTGAAGTGAAACTTCTTTGCGCGCATGAGGGTAATTTTTTTACGGATGAAACGTCACTAAAATGTGCAACGTTATTGTCCAAGAAGAGGAAGAGAGTGATTGAGACCGATTGAGAGAGAGTGAGAAAGGGCGATCGTTCCATCGCAAGTCTCGGAAATTTAAACCTTTAGATTAGAATAAATATAAACGAGATTTAAAAATTAATTTGCCAACTAAGTTTCACTTCTGACATGTGTACTTTGTACGCACGCACTTTTTTATATTAATTCTTGATTTCAGGGACCCAACGACCGAGACAACAGAATTGCTACCGGTGAAATGGACTCCGATTACTGAGAAGAAACTGAATTATATGAATATAGACCTCGAGCTATCAATGAAAACGAGACCTTTTCATTCGAGACTCGCGTTTTGGGATTTATATTATAAGGCCTATGAAAAGAACATAGTTGGACTAGAAAATAAATAACTAACTAAGAAATAAACGTAACTGATTTAAAGGATGTTATTTATATTTTTAAATGCGTACAAAATCTAAAATTTAATTGTTAAACATTAAGTTAAAACTGTTTCAAACGCTATATTTACATACATACAAAAAATATAATGTTTTTTTATTGCGTTCCGGTGGTATTTGTCCGCGAAAGTGGCGGAACACCACACCCTGTGGCCAGAAATACTCCTGTATGACTATGTGCAGAGAGCATGTCGGCACTCGCACTGCAAACGCCTTGAAGTTGCCTTTGCGCGTGACTCCAATGCCTACACTCTCGCTGTGTATTTGATCCTTTGGGGCACGTACTCCACGATGTCTTTCGTCTCAGTGGTGTAGTATAGGTGGGAGATATACATTGGGGCGTTCGGTTCTGCAGCACGTATACCGTTTGGCACCTTGGGAGCCGTGCCAAAGCGGTTCTTGTTAGCTTTCTGAGGGCGCTTCCTCCTTTGCACCGTTATAAAACCTTCATCACCAGGCCACTTCGATGTCTTCTCAGGCAAGGGCTTCGTAGCTGGTATACCGCTCACGATGTTGTTGCTGGTGAGACGCTCATTCCTCGCAGGTACTGTAGTCACAGGCACTGGTTCAGCTGGCTGGGAATTTCGTGCAACAGTACGAGAAGGAGCTGCAGGGCTGGGAGTGGGGTCACGGGTGATGGCAAAGACAAAACTGCTGACGCAAAGCTAGCACCCGATAAATCGAAGCACGCCCCACGACGCGTGTTGACGTCTGATGCATTAGATGGTAACCCAGTATTTATGTTACTCTTTAACTTAATTGCACAAATCGTGACAGTATTTTGGGATGCATCTCTTAATACTAGATAAATACTCTCTCTTACTAGATAGATGTCCACTAAGCTATAGTCTTCAAAAAAACAATGTCTTTCAGCAGGCTCGTGACGTTGATAGTATGGTCGAAGGTGATGATCCTTGAATGATTTTTCAAGTCATTTACCACAAAGGTGGAGTTGCCAACAAAAGTGAAGAGAGGTCGAAGCGTTGGGAAGAAGGTGGCCTTGTTCTTCAGAAGGACAGGACATACTAAATATTGTGCGCGTAATAATTTGGTGACGTCAGGCGTGGAATTACTGGGTCACCCGGCGTATACCTCTGATCTCGCACCTTGCGATTTTTATTTTTTCCAGAAAATAAAAGAAAAACTTCGAGGAAAAGGTTTATGAAAGTCGAGGAAGCAGTGGCAAGTTTATCTATCTCTGTGGTACTATTAAATGTAAGTAATTATATAATCCTTATAATAATAGTTTAGTCAACGAGACAAGACAATAAAGAGGTAGTGCCATGCTGCTTCCCAGCCGAATTGGGCCGGCACGACTGGGGACCTCTCGCTCACATAACACTGGCGTCAACTGACAGCTATACTGTCGCGTTTCGTGCCGTTTGTGAGATTCCGGTGGCCCATTGCGGAGGGGGGGAGGATAGAGGGATGGATGGCAACGCATGTGCATAACCTTCGGTTGTGCAGATGTCGCCATGGCCGATGACTCCCCGTGGGAGCTCGTGGCGGAGGTTCTTGCCGAGACGCACTCCTTTGTCTCGGATAGGAGGTCGCTTGGTGAGAGCCTTACGCTGGACGGGATCCTGCGGGTTCGCCGAACAGGGCAAGAGGCGTTAATGCGGAGGTGGGCGGAAGACCTGGCGCGGCAGCCGTATGGCTAAAACCTGACGGCTGCTCTGCGTCCGGTCCTTGAGCGATGGATGCGCCGTAAGCGCAAACCCCTCACCTTCCGTCTGACACAGGTGCTCACCGGGCATGGTTGCTTTGGTGAGTACTTGTGCCGGACGGCCCGCAGGGAGCCGTTGATAGTGTGTCACGATTGTGGCGCGGTGGTGGACTCGGCCCAGCACACCCTCGAGGTGTGCCCGAGATGGGCGGCGCTGCGTCATGATCTAACATCGGTCATCGGAGGGGACTTGTCTATGCCGAGTGTCATCACCGCGATGCTCGGTGACGACGAGTCCTGGATAGTGCGCCTCCAGTAACGCCCCTGTGTTCGTGTCGGGCCCAGGATGGGAACCTGGGTCTGTATGGCACGACGTCGTGGGAACTGCTTAGTAGCGGCCTGGCAGTCCCCCCCTACGAGGAGTAGTCTGGCCTTCGCCGGGGCCAGCCTGTCGCTGAGGTGATCCTGTCTGTTGCCTGCATATCCGGGACCCTCAAAAAGCGGCTGAAGGCGCTCGCAGTGGTTTTAGTTAGGGTGGGCACTCCCAGGTGCGAGTCCAGAACATGGCACCGACTGCTAAGTTGCCTCCTTATGACAAAACAGTTGTTATACTTTATTTTTTTATAGATGAGATCATCGTGATTTTTGAGCTTAGTTCTATTTTATTCATTGATAAATTGGTAAAAATTGGCAGAAGCGTTCGGTTTTTTAAATATTTCGCGGACCGCTGATCTTCCGGGGCCACTGTTTGGGAACCATAGCACACATGACATTATTCCTCGTCTTTGACATTCAGATACTTTTTTAACCTGGTAGAAATTGACAAGCCTCGTTTGATAGCGGCACGGGGCACCCCCATTTAAAAATCAATTTGTAAAGAGACTATTTATTAAGACTATTCCAAACTTGAAATTAGCATATATTTTGTTTGTGGAGCTCGATGTTTGTACAACTCGCATTTGGAACGAATTAGGCCGACGTGGCGCGATGCGCGAGAGCCAATTTTGTCGTTTTTTATTCGTCCAAAAATTTTGAAGTGGCATTATAAAAATCTATCCAATCATATTCACGTCATCTCCGTTTAGCAATTTAAATGTAAAAGTTTCATTAATATTGGGTTATCCGATGTCTTATACTACTCAAAATGCTTTTAAAATCGACGTTACCTGATATTTTTTTGATCATGTACGAGTAAAATGTTAAATGTTGTGTTTTTAAACAATAAAGTCACTAGAACAAAATGTATCTGTACCCCATTTTTTATTGTTATTTTAAAATGACAACTTCTATAAAAATAAGCGATCTAGTAACTATAATTTCGGATAAGGGGCCCTTAATAGTGAAAGTAATCACTATTAAGGGCCGATTTGAATTATCTGTCTTAATCCACATCCGAAACAAATATAATCATCATCATCAGCCTTTATCTGTCCACTGCTGAACATAGGCCTCCTTTAATAAGCACCCTGACCGCAAATAAAATTAAGAAGCAATAATTGTGAAATATAATAATTTCATTAAAATCTAGTTCCATACATTTAAATATTTTTAGTTTTATTATAATTAGATGTCCTGCTGTGCATAAGTCCTGCAGAAGTCCTGCAGAGGTTGAAATTTGACCTTAATTTTAATAAAATTATAAGAATGTCGTTATTAAATAATTTGCGAAACAATTTTATTAAAATAAAATATACTTTATTTGCACACGGGGACATTCCTTATTTTGCACATTAAATACAGAACAGTAAATAGGTACAATGGGCAAAGGACTTGTATCCAGCTCTTATAAATAAATAAAAAATAGGTACAATTGGCGGCCTTGGCCCGTAGACAAAGTGACATCGCTTCGTAGCCGAAATTCGTTATCGTCTTTGAGATAACGATAACAATTTTCTAGCCAATGACCAATCAAAGATCGTGACAGTGCAACGACAACCATTGTCAAGTGTCCACAAAGTATCGACAAGAAGTGTCAAATCGGACCAAAAAATTAAAAAATACAAACCCCTCGTAAAAAGTATTTAATCTAGGATATTGACTTTATAGACTTTGAAAGTACAGCTTGGCAAAAAAGAGTATGGAAAAAATGAGGGCGCCACTTTCACTTAGGTCTCATCATAATATGGAAAATCAGCAAGATAATTTAATCAAATCATTAAAAATAAATATGAAACACTAAGCTTTACTCAAAATCTAGTATTTGTCGGCCAAGTATTGTCAACATCATAGGTTTCCATTTAGTAAAATATTTAGTTCCACCTGTCACCACGTCATATTTTTTTTTTGCCAAGCTGTAAATAGAGTACTAATTATAAAAATTTCTATGTAAATAGACCTCATACACACTCTCATAAAAATTGTGAAAATGTAGTGAGTTGTAATTACTACGCTAGTAATATAGTGCCATGTGAAAATATTGGCCTTCATGGCTCACCCCCACGCATAACGAATCAATATCAATAATAACCACATACTACTTAGATATATACTAATAATAAAATAAATTTGACATAAGTGTTCGTTAACCAATTGACAGTTTATGATTTTGTTACGAATTTTAACATTGTCTACCAACTTGCGATAACGATAACGATTGACATAATTGACGACGGCTTACATTCCCATACATTTTATTATTTTCGAACTTATTATCGTTATCGTTTTTTTAATGTTACTTTGTCTAAGGCCTCTTGTCGCTTTAGAGCGAGTTCTTGCAGCGAAAGAAGGAAAGTAGTGACTGAGGTGCACGAACCAATTTTAAGGAGACGCAAGAAAAAAAAGTGCGTGCGTACAAAATACACCTGTCAGAAGTGAAACTTATTAGGCAAATTAATTTTTAAACCGAGACTTGCGATGCGACATTCGCTCTATCTCACTCTCTCTCTCAATCTTTCTCACTCGCTTGCTCCCTCTCTATATACTCTCACTCTATAGCTAATTAGCTTCCTCTACATACCCGGCAAGCACAAACGCTAAATATTTTTAAAAACTTGTGAGAGATCATTATTTCAATTACTATAATCGTTCAACAAATCCAACTTATTTACATTTTACGTTCATTGTTTTATGTGTGTATGTATGTATAATATGTATATAACATGTATATGTGTATACATATATATTTATATATATTACATTTTTCTATTACAACTATGCACCTACACTACTCCGCCTTCGTACTTGTTTCTACTCTCCTTTGACTTTAGACACTCTTTTGCTCAAAGGTTCTCTGGAAGAGATCATCAGAGAGTACAAAAGGCGGTCTTACTTAAGCGATAAGACCGCCTTTTGTACTCTTTTTTCTAGGTTTTAATATTTGTTTATTGTATTATGTTTTTTGGTGTGCAATAAAGTGTCATTTATTATTATTATGTGCTTCATGCTACGTTCGCCCTTTCTCACTTTCTCTCAAACGATCTCAATCACTCTCTCCTTCTTCTTGGATAAAAACGTTGCACATTTTCGTGACGTTTGATCCGTAAAAAATTATCCTCATGCGCGCTAAGAAGTTTCACTTCAAAAATGTGTATAATAAATAATATGTATAGTAACAATTATAATATGTATTTGCTCATCTTTGCTGGTTTAATAAGGCAGAAGAGTTTATTAGTTTGTACAAAATGAACATAAGGGTTAAGGTAAAGGTACCTAATTCCGCGTTATTTTCATCATAACTTGAAAGAACCTTAAAAAATAAGGATTTATATACATTTCTGTGGAACTGGCTCTTTTTATTAGTAGGGCTATATATCTTATTTTTTCAGATATTTTCACAATTTGACTCTATTTGATATTCATTTCATCCGTAGTAAATAAAAAAGTCCGAGGCGCCTATACCGATCAACCGATGTCAACAATCCTAATTCCGATGCACTTGGTTCCCAATTCCGAGTGTGCAAAATATAACGAAAAAGAAGCGTGGAGAAAGATCTTAAATGATGTTCAAAAAATAAAAGCTATTTATTATATTTAAATTTTTATCAATCGATTAAATTTATTAAATTTTTCGATTAAAAATTTAATCGATTAGTTTTATATGATTAATTAAATGGTAGAACATTAAGAGTAGGTACCAATGTTTTTTTTTCTATATCACATCATATTTTATTTCGTTTTTAACTTATTTGTCTTGCAATGTTGTTTCTAGAATACTGTACTGTCGATAATCTTTATAAATACTTCTGCCATCATATTAATAGCTGCAAAAGAATTTGGAGATCCTTTTCCGTTACTTTTTCCTAGAGATTTCGGCTCACTCTGCATCTTCTACCGCATCTACCACGGGGAGGGTTCTGAGAAATTGTTCGGAATAATACCTGCAGCAGAAACCACCACGGGACATCGCATAAAAATTTTCTTTTTCGGCATTTCCTGTCATGCATGGCAACGATATGGAAAAGTTGCCACCTACGGTATTTCCGAACCAATACAACTTAGGGACCTTCAAGAAAAGTTCGGTTACTGAATCCTGTAAATAAAATGCTCAACTGTTATAGTATCATGAACACTGTATTTCACGTGTTAATACCACTATATATATACCGGGTATATACTCATAATATAACCTTATTCCAACTGAAATAAACTAAATAAAAAAAATCGGTTGTCTGTAAAGTTGGTTTACTGACGATAGTTGAACGTGACAACGTCATAAGAAAATGGAACGCCTCACAGCGAGGTAACGCCGCATGCGTCATGTTTTTTCGTTCTTGCAGCCGGCTCCATCGAATTATAAGACGTTGTCACGTCAAAAGTTTTTTTTTAAATTCTGAGTAATAAAAGTAAAAGATTTTTTATTATCATATTATTATAAATTCATTTTTAATAGCGATATCTATAGAGAGCTGCTTAAATCAAGCTTAGAATGATATTAGAAAATATTAATGTAGGATTGGCATAAAATGGAACGTAACTATTAAATATTAAGTGTGTGAAATGAAACGTAAGATGAGTGAAAGGAACAGGAAGTGAGTGGGATAGATAGATTGAAAAAGATTGCGTGAAGGCGTGCGTGTGCGGTGATGGGGACATAAGTAAAAAAACATTGATTAAAAGGTGTTAAATAATCACTAACTTTAATTTTCAATCCCACATTAATAGCTTTGTTTTCTAAACTAAGCTTTTCATTAAAATACCTTTGACCTGGTATAATTAGTAAATGCGACACAACATGATGACTCGGAAATACGTCATGTTTATATTTGTGGACTATTTAAGAAATAAGAACTAAAAACAAAAAGTTCTTTATAATTGAATTGCCTTCAAAATAAATGAAAACGATAACGTCTACGAATATGAAATTCCGTGTTCGTTATCGTTTTTCGACGACGAAAAATCAATATTTAGGAACCACCTAAAATATATTTTGACAGGCACTGCCGTAGTATTTTTCCAGGTATACTAGTTTTTGTTCATGGGCGACGTCGACCACTTACCATCAGGTGGTACGTTTGCCAGTTTGCCTATCCAACTAACATAAAAAAAAAACAGAACAGTTACTCCAAATCTATAATGCCTCACTCGCATCAGGTGTTTTTCCAGATAAGTGGAATTTACAAAGGATTTACAAGAATTCAGATAAAACAATAATTACCAATTATAGACCAATTTCAATTCTTAACTACTATCTAGAGTCCTTGGAAAATCCATATATTATTAACTACTTCAAAAACATCTAAGTATACATCAACATGGTATTGTAAATCTAAGATCTACTTCCACAAATTTAGTAACATTTGTTGAGGATATTTCAATTCCAGAGTATTAGATAAAGGCAAAAAGGCTCACGTCAATTATACAGCTTTTAGCAAGGCGTTTGACCGAGTACCCCTCCACATTCTAAGTTTAAAACTACGTCCCTATGGGTTCTCAAGTTCTGGCATTAATAGCTTACATTATATCTTCAAGGAAGAATTTTTTTGTTGTGATCAACCGATTTGAATCCAGAAGATATGATATCACACCAGGCGTACCACAAGGGTCCCATTAAGGCCCTACTCTTTTTAATATTTTTGTGAATGACATTCCTGAGTATATTACTCATTCCAAGCCATTTCTGTATTCTGACAATCTGAAAAGACTAAAAGTAATGAACACTTTATCCGACGTCAAATTACTCCAATCTGAACTCTGAAAAAAGTATTTACATTAACTTCACTCGTAAAATCAGTGGAGTAATAAATAAGTAATAATCAGTTTATAGCGAATTCAATTGTAAATGAGATGGACTACATACGGGACCTGGGCATCTTGTTGGATAGAAAACTATCGTTCATACCACACTTCGAACATACAGTAAAAATAGCGTCAAGAATTCTTACTTTTGTCCTGCGAAATATTAAAGCCTCCGTAACACACAAACCAAAATCATCTTATACAACTTACTAGTCCTTAAATGCTGGAATATGGATCAGTAGTCTGGTGACCACATTTGTCATCTCACATGCTCCGAATTTAAATAATTCAAATTCTACTTATTTAAACCATCTAAATTCTACTTATTTAATAAAATTAGAGCTAAGAGGATGATTAGCCTCTTAGCTTTTCGAAAGAAATAAATATGTCCGTGTATGAATAGCATACATGGACATATTTATTTCTTTCGAAGAGCTAAGAGACATACACAGAAATATTACATAAATTCGATATATTCAGTGTAGATAAACGTTTTGATATCCTTGACTTAATATTTTTCTATAAGATTGTTAGAAATAAACTAGACTGTCCCCAACCACTAAGTGAATTTTAATTGAGAGTTTCATGCAGATATCTACGAAAATATATTATATTTTTGCTGATGATACCATTTCATAGAACGGTTCTCCAGTTCCACGTCTTTGTTAACTCTACAAACGGTTTTCCAGTGTATGTAACGTCTTCCACGATTCAATATTATATAGTTTTAGGAAATAACTAAAAATGTGAACGAGTAAATTGCTATTCCCTATGTTTTTTTTTTTTTTTTATAGAAGAGGGGGCAAACGGACAGTCGGTTCACCTGATGGTAAGTGAATAGCGACATCCACAGACACCCGCTATACCAGGAGATCAGCAGGTGCGTTGCCGGCCTTTTAGATGTGATTATGCTCTTTTCTTGAAGGTCCCTAAGTCGTATCGGTTCGGAAACACCATAGGTGGCAGCTGATTCCATATATTTGTAGTGCGAGGCAGGAAATGCCGTAAAAATCTAGATGTTGTGGATTTTCGGACATCAAGATGGTGTGGGTGAAATTTGGAATTCTTACGCGATGTCCGGTGGTGGAATTCTGCCGCAGGTATTAATCCGAACAATTCCTCAGAATACTCCCCGTGGTAGATGCGGTAGAAGATGCAGAGCGATCCGACATCTCTACGCAGCGCCAAGGGATCAAGCCGATTGGAGATCACATTATCATCGACGATTCGAGCCGCCCGGCGTTGGACGCGGTCTATGACGCGATGCGGAAATGGAAGAAGCTGATATTGGGGCGCTCCAGCCCAGAGGTGAGAGCAGTATTCCATGTGAGGCCGGATCTGCGCCTTGTATAATTAAAGGCGGTGTGAAGGCATGAAATACTGCTTCGCCCTATTGAGCACGCCAAGTTTCTTAGAGGCTAGTTTAGCCTTTCGTTCCAAATGACCACGAAACTGCACATCTCTCGATATGTCGATATGTATATTTGTATACTTATGAGCATTTCAGAACACACTGCTGCTTTGAGACCTTGCTTCTATCCATAAGTTTTGGTTCGAAAGACAAATTGACAGACCTATTAGGATCGGTTTTTTCATTTTAAAGAACTGACCTCCTAAAAACATAAAAAAAACACATTAAATAAAATATCTTTCTTTTGCAGGTTAAAATGAAGGTACTCATCATAGCATGCTGTTTCGCTCTAGCATCAGCGTACAAGGACATCGATGATGACTACGACTGGGACTGGGATGCTTACTGCAAAACAAGGATCGTCTGCACGACTTCTTCCGCTGCTTCCTGGATGAGATACCATGCTCGGAGACTGCGAAGCATGTCAAAGGTATGTAATATGAAACCCCTCGAGCTGTGACTTCGATGAGCGAGCTCGGTAGAATTGGAAAACCACGCCCATTTTTATCCCCACTGCTCTCCCTCCAATAATCTAAGGACCTAATAAATTAATTTTTACAAATTTAAGTGACCTGAGGTGCCTAATTAGAATTTTAGCATTTGACGATTTTAAATTTCAAATATTATGATATTTTGTTAACATATAGACAATACTTGGTTTATTGATTATGTATTTATATAGCATTGGGTTCTTGTGGGACTTACACACAAATATATAATTATAGATGACCTTAATGCTAAAATGAGACAACCCAGGAAAATAGGACACTTAGTTACAAAGTTCTGGATACGGTAAAATAAATCAGGGAGGCTAAATTTTAATTCACTTCGTCCTCGGAAATGGAGTGATCCTATATGGATGCAGTTTTGTAATTTTTAGGAACGAAACTCAAAAAAAACTCGAATTCTTCCAGATCACATAACGGAAGTGATACTCGACGTGTGCGCTGAATGTGACACAATCCAACATCATTACGCCCACGTGTACATGGCGGCCCTGAAAAAGTTATTCCCGGAGAACTACAAGCAGTTCAAGGCGAAGGTGGATCCGGGGAACAAGTTTTTTCCCAGATTCGAAAAGCTCATGATAAATTATTGAACATGCGGTACTTGTCAGTGGTGGCGTACCAGCTGTTTTGCGCAGTTCGGATGTATATTTTGAAAATTGTACGTCTTCTTAAACATGTTATATCTAACTCTGTTTGTTTTATTAAACATTTCGATCTGACAAATATAAAATTGAGGTAAAAAAAAAATAAAGGTAAAAATAATTGAATGACATGAACTCAACGCTAATGAAAGAAAATGATTGGAAATTACAATGTTTTCAATTTGTTTTGTTTATTGTATGTTAATAAAAATTGTCACATAAAAAAAATCCTTTTAGTTCTATTGCTATGACGCTATATACCTACGCAATGAGCTCATTAATATGCTAGCACGTAATGTTTATATATTTCAATAAAGCTGCCTACAAGTTTAGCAAGGAAATTAATTATATAAAAGTAGCTGCCCGACACAGACTTCGTTCTGTCAAAATTACAAAAAAAACCATTATTAGCTGACCTCTACATGGCGAATGTAATATTGCTACCAAATTTCAAGTCTCTAGGTCTTATAGTTCCAGAGATATCGTGATGAGTCAATCTATAGAACAGCTCCTATATACATACATAATATAGTATATAAATTATATATAGTACTCCGCAAATAGGTTACAACAGTAAAGTATACAGGACGAGGTTCTGGTCGCGTTCTGGTGGAAGAGCTGCAGGTTATAATAAAAAGAGTACCTTCAGTCAGCTGTGATAGCTCCTCACCTACGGGGTGCCCGTTTCGAGGTAAATTTCTGGGCACCTAGCCTCGGGACATCATCGGCGACGAGCCGGTTAAGATCACCTTGCCACTTATTTTTTAAATTAAACGACAAGAAACTAATTATGACGAGGTAAACAACGCTCTCTCGAGGATGGTACATTGGTTTGATCCTGCGGGTCCACCGACTAGGGCAAGAGACGCAAATGCGGAGGTGGGGGGAGGACCTGGTGCGGCAGCCGTATGGCAAAAGCCTAACGGCTGCTCTGCGTCCGGTCTTCGAGCGGTGGATGCGCCGTAAGCGCACAAACCCCTCGCCTTCCGTCTGACACAGGTGCTCACCGGGCATGGTTGCTTTGGAGAGTACCTGTGCCGGACGGCTTGCAGGGAGGCGTTGACAGTGTGTCACGATTGTGACGTTGCGGTGGACTCGACCCAGCACACCCTCGAGGTGTGCCCGAGATGGGCGGCGCTGCGTCACAGTCTGACATCAGTCATCGGAGGGGACTTGTCTCAGCCGAGCATCATCACCGCGATGCTCGGTCACGACGAGTCTTGGACGGCGATGGTCTCCTTCTGCGAGGCAGTAATGTCCCGGAAGGAGGCCGACGAGCGGGTGAGAGAGGAGGCCGCCGACGAGGCCTCTCCCCGAGGCGTAGGAGGCGCCACTTAATGCGCCTCCAGTAACCCGTGTAAGCCCGTGTGCTTGTGTCGGGCTCAGGATGGGGACCTGTCGCCGAGGTAATCCCGTAGAACACGGGATTACCTCGGCGACAGGTCTGTGTTCACAGATCCGGGACCCTCCAAATGCGGCTGAAGGCGCTCGCAGTGGTTTAAGTTTACGGGTAGAACACTCCCAGGTGCGAGTCCCACATAGGATCAGGATCTACCCTGCAAAAAAAAAAGATGGTACATTGGTTTAGGGTTAAGAACTTGGTTTTAAATAGTAAAAAAATATAATATATATTTAAACGGGATATGACGACGTCATGAACAAGTGAAACAAACAGGGCCCCCCTGTTTGTTTCACAGCAGCAGAAAAATATGTAGATACTAGAGTGTTTTAACACTCCCCACCATGGTTCAGGCCTTGACGTGGCGGTGGGGCTCAGTAGCCTAGGGTGAGCCCAGCATCTTGGGCGAAGCTAATTGAGCCGAGGGGGCTCTTTGTACTCCTCTTAAAAGAAGAGGGGACAAAAGAGCAGCGGGCAAGGGGCAAGGATGGGAACCTCACCCCATTGCACTATCATTATCAATAGCTTTTAAGCTTATAAGAAGCGGGAACAAGGGGTGAGGATGGAAACCTTACCCCATTGCATTGTCCCGACGTGGGGAGGCGTTATTCTGTGTTGCGGGACAACCCCCCTGTGGAGATGGCATCGCTCCCTTGAGGGACTGTCTAGCCGTCGAGGTTACGAATCAAAATCGCACTTTGGTTTTTTCTTAATATCTTATCAATGTTTGATATTGAAATAAATATTAACAAAATAATATAAAATGTAATTATTGATAATTATATATATAATTATAGAATACAGAGACTGAACAAAAAACTTATCAGGGTAATTCTTTTTACAAAAAATCGGACACGAGTCAGATTCGTGCACGAACGGCTCCGTACCATTATATATACAATATCAGAAACTGATAGAAAAAATCGGGCTCAAGAAATAGGGAAGTGCACAGTGTAACTCATTTTATAACTTGTCGATGTAACAATCGTATAGGATGCTTTGATAGCACACCATAGTATGTCGCGGTCATCGTAATCATCATTATCATCATCATCATCGTCCTTTATCCATCCACTGCTGAACATAGACCTCCTTCAATGAACGGCAAGACGACGAATTTCGAATACACTAAAAATTAAAAAATTAAATCATTTTCATTTCATCATTTTTAGTTTAGTATTTTTGAAGTCGGTTAAAATTTTTTGTAAAATGATTTTATTTTGATACTTTGTAGTGTTCGCGAAAATCTAAATTTATCTTTTTATCGTGTTGACTCAGGATCTTAGTTTTTATAATATACACGTTAAGAACTATGGACCTCAGTATCTGGTATAAATTTCCACTTGTCACCCGTTCCTGAGAAAATCGGTGGTGATAGACAGACAGACGGACAAGAGAGTGATCTTCTAAAGGTACCTTTTGAGGTACAGAAGTACAGAACCCTAAAAATGTATTGCACTATTGCAGTATAAATATAATTGTTTCAATGTATATTCACTAAGTACTTCAACATGAGTTGCGTAAGTAACTTTTATACCTATACTTACATAATAATATAATCATTATATCCAAGCCAAGTTAAAAATTAATATTACACGCCTTATATTAACTTCACCTGTATGTTTGCAACCGACCTTCTTTTATTCATAATATTCTTGGTGCGTAAATTCAATAAACATTGTGAAACCAATTATATCTCGATGTAATTCACTGCACAACGCCATCTATTGGCACATTTTTGAACTAAAATCTAAATTTCAGATTACCGTTAATAAATACGCTAGTAATCATAGTTCAATGATCTAATCAAGAATATACTTCCCACGACAATTCCCTGATCCGACACACACTAACAACACTTACCTTATTATCTATGACTTACCTACGACTTACCTACTATTTAAATTAGTTATTACTGTTCGCTAATAGATGACACTGTACTTTTGAATGACGTTCTAAAAATCACGCTATAGGTAGCACATGTGAATCGTATAAGTCGATGTCGCAACACAAATAAGTTGGATTACTTATGGATAGTCGCTTCCGCAATCAACAATAGCATGCGAAAATTTAGTTCGCTGAATATAATATAGCTCTCGAAATGTAGTTGCGAAATTCTGTGAATGCGGGTTGTGAAGCTTCAAGCGAATTCATCGTTATTAATTCCTACATACTTTTTTCGCGGCAGCGTGCGGTCCCTGTCGCCGGTTTACTGGTTACTGTTAGAAGTATTTAGTAGTTGCTATGTAAACATACCGGCGGCATATTAAGCGCAACACAAAAAAATATAGTTAAAAACACGCATTAATAGCAAACCCAATTAAAAATTTGAAAATAATTTTTAATGGTGAATTAAATGGGTTAACAAAATTACTTATTGTAAAAAAGCGTGAGGTGCTCAATATTCATTATTAAAAATATTTCATCGGTATCTATTTAATATAAAAACTTAGTTACAAGCACCCCTAGAGGAGGGGGGCATATTCCTCCAAGGATGGTAGCTCCACTAGGCTGTGCAATGGAAACATAATTGGGGGTTCCTCCGGTAACAGAGGTTGAATTGGAGCGCGCGGTATTTCGGCTTAAAGCTAAACATAAGGCTCCGGGACCTGATGGTGTTCCGGGCCGTGCTTGGATTATAGCGCTCAATTTCCTGAAGGAAAGGTTCTGGAGACTGATGACAGCTTGTCTGGAGTTAGGCCGGTATCCTTCGATTTGGAAAGTTGGCAGGCTTGTGTTAATACGGAAGGAGGGACGTCCGGCGGAATCTCCCTCTGCATATCGCCCCATAGTGATGCTTGTTTTTTTTTTTATGTTAGTAGGATAGGCAAACTGGCAAACGTGCCACCTGGGTAAGTGGTCGACGTCGCCCATGAACATAAACCAGTATACCTGGAACGAGTCCAGGCAACTCATTTATGTGTTGCCTATCCTGAGACATAAGATGTTAGGTCTCCCCACCATGGTTCAGGCCTTGTCATGGCGGTGGGGCTCAGTAACCTAGGGTGAGCCGCTGCACCTTGGGCGAAGCGAATTGGGCCAAGGAGGCTCTTTGTTCCCCTCTTATAAGAAGAGGGGATAAAAGAGCAGGGGGCAAGGGGCGAGGATGGGAACCTCACCTCATTGTACTGCCCCGACGTTGGGAGGGGTTGTTTTGTGGTGCGGCACAACCCCTCTGTAGAGGTGGCGTCGGTCCCTTGCGGGACTGACTAGCCGTCGAGGTGCCCTGTTTGTTTACTAGATCCGGGGCACCTCACCAAAGGCGGCATTGGTGGCACTCGCCGGGTTTTAGTGGGTAGAGCTGCGTCCACTTACCAGCTGTCGGGCGCAGCGAGCCCCACATACCCGCGTGGGGAGACCCACTCCCCCGAGGGATGCCTCAGAGCATTTCCCGGCGTTAAAGGAAAAAAAAAGAAAAAGATGTTAGGTCTCGGTGCCAGTAATTACACTGCCTGTCTTGCCCTTCTCTCCGAAACACAGCAAAGCTGTTCCACGGGAGAAACAAGCAAGATGGTGGTACCCATGCAGCCGGGAGCGCGGCACAGCGCTTCCCTCCCACCGGTAAATGATGAAGCAGATAAGCTCTTTGAACGAATCATAGCTGGAAGGCTCATCGAGCATCTCAGAGTGGTAAGTCCCAATCTATCAGAACGACAATTTGGCTTCCGAGAGGGTAGGTCGACGATAGATGCGATCCTTCGTGTTAAAGCCCTCTCAGACGAAACGGTGTCTGGAGGTGTGGTGCTTTTGGCGGTGTCTCTAGACATAGCCAACGCTTTTAACACACTGCCTTGGGAATGTATTACACAGGCACTGATATACCATAATATGCCTCCTTATCTTAGTCGGTTCTTGGGCCACTTCTGTGTAACGGTTATGACTGGGTTCTCCGCGGCGAGCTCCTCAGAGGGGCGGACATGATCTGCAATGCCGATGACGATAGCAGTAGTAGTGAGGCGAATCACGATGTTGGGACTCCGGGTTGCGCTTGAAAAACCTGAGGCTGTATGTTTTCATGGTCCCCGGAAGGCGCCACCTTCTGGTGCCCATATAATAGTTGGGGGCACCCAAATTACGGTCAAGTCTAATTTGAGGTACCTTGGACTCGTCCTTGATTCCCGCTGGAGTTTTCATCAGCACTAGCCAACTAGCCGCCCGTCTGGTAAATGTGGCCGCTGCCTTACGGCGGATAATGCCCCATATCGGTGGACCAGCTTCGGATAGCCGTCGCATATATCTGAGTGTGGTTCGATCTATGGCCCTGTATGGAGCCCCAGTCTGGGCGAACAAGCTGACGGTCCATAATATCACCTTCCTGCGACGGTCACAAAGAGTGATGGCCATCGGTGTTATACGAGGATACAGAACCGTCTCGTGTGAAGCGGCGTGTGTGTTGGCTGGTTCGCCTCCCTGGGATCTTGAGGCGCAGTTCCAAGCACTCACCTACCAGTGGCGCAGGGAAAATCTCACCCCGGAAGAGGCAGAGTCACGATTGCTCCAAGGGAGGCAGTCTTTGTTGACAAAGTGGCTGGAGCGTCTCAACGAGCCCTCGGCTGGCAGTCGGACCGTCGAAGCGGTTCGTCCAGTATTAAGAGATTGGATGGAGAGAAATGGGGGTCACTTACCTTCCGGCTGGTACAGGTACTTTCGGGGCACGGGTGCTTCGGGAGATATCTGTGCCGAATAGCCCGAAGAGAGATGAGCAACGGGTGCCATCATTACGGATGTAACGAGGACACCGCGCAGCATACGCTTGAGGTGTGTCCGGCTTGGGAAGCACAGCGTCGCGATCTCGTCACAATAGTGGGGAACGACCTCTCATTACCAACCGTAGTAAGTGGTTGAAAGTGAGAGGTCCTGGGCGGCGGTTCTAACCTTCTGCGAAATCGTCATATCGTAGAAGGAGGCGGCGGAGAGAGAGAGAGAGAAGTAGATCCCACCTTCCATTACATCCGTCGCCGGAGAGTAGGGACCCGGAGAAGAGTCTACAATGGTCTTCTCCCCCCCCACATAACGGAGGCCTGATATGACTACGCGGGGGCGCTGTAGTTTAAAGGACTCGAGATTGAAGGCGTGCGAAGTGTCACGTATGCCTCAAAACAAGGAAGATACTCTACCGTTCTACCCAAAGGATAGCCTGTCTTGAGGGAAGACCCGCTGTCGGGGTCGCGGATGTTATGCGAAAGCGTTCTCGTGACACCGGCAAATAGCGGAAGGCAGAACACCGTGGGGTTTTAGTCCGTTCAAGCCCGACATAATCAGTCCTCGCCCCCGAGGAAAGGTATGCGTTAGGCGTTTCCCCACGAAAAAAAAAAGGTCATAATTCAGCCCTCAACTCCAAAAAGATACGCGATTTAAAAAAAACTAACAAAAAACAGTATTTCAATTAAATTTCAAATCAAACTCGGAAGGAAGAAATACTCGAAATAAGAAGTTCGCTCCAGATAAGTGTATTTGAATAAAATTAAAACAATAATAGTGATGTTCATTTGTATTCTTAATTTGAAAATATTTCTTTTTAAATTAAATGACGTAAAAACCAGCCAGCAACCTTATATGATACTGATATCAAACCTTTATTTTATGTTCCGCTAAATATGCCGGTGTGTTATTTACTATAGAACGAAATATTCACTGATCACTTACGAACAGACGAATAATATTTAATCAAAATATATTTCTTTACAAAATCTTAAATAACTTAATTGACTTATTACTTATTACTAATATTAATATTATTGACTTAATTACTATTAAAAAAAATGTTTAAAGTGCCAAGGCCCAGCTCTCGTGCACAGAAATTATAAATATCGGTATTTTTTTTGAGTTTGTGCTTATATACGTGTCAAAAGCGTGCGACGGCGTAGTAAAATGGCGATTCAATGATTGTATAGGTATCTAAATTTGAAGGGATTATAGTTTTAGGTCTTTGCCAATGCCTAAAGACTTTAACAACGTCCAAATTTTAGCCTGGTTTTCAAATGACGAGTGGATATTGTAGCGTAACTGTGCATCCCGAGTCCCGACACAGAGTATTGCAGCGATTGTACTGATAAAGGCGTGAAAATGTAAATATTTTTATCAATTATAATTAAATATTTAATAAAATTATCATAAATAATAATAAATATGATAATAATACATCAAACAATATTATATTTATATAATATTTTATATTTTAAAATTTATAAATTAAAATATTATAGTAAAAAAAACAAACTTGAGATTATATTATAATAAAGTCTAAGATCCGGCTCCAGAATTACTGCACTCATCGAGTATATGCTAAAAACCTAAATTTTTACGCATATTTATGATTAGCAGAATATATAGGTAATATCTACTAGGTCGTCTATGGCCGCTAGTATTTTTAATTAAATTATTATTCAGATGAAGGTTTCGATTCAACGAATATTCCACCGTGCTGAAAATTTTTGAAACATAAAATTGTTCGGACAATCTTTGTTAATTTGATGTGGTCAAATGCCACTGAGGAAGTTCAGTGCGGAAAATAATGGCTAGCTAGCTAGAAAATAGTTTTTAAATACCAACATGGTTTCTGGGAGACGCAACTATAACGCAAGTTGAGTTTTATGTGATTCGATAAACAAATCTTCCGATAATGACGAAAAAATATATGATGTTTTCAGTGATGTAAGTTCAGATATTTAAAAAGAGTAACGGACTATCCTCGGCTGACTAGTGATGTTCCGCGCTTGCTTAAATATTTACCATCTTTGACAGACGGCAAATCCTTATTTGCGGCTAGATTTAATTAAGCAACCTTATATCATAATAAACAAAAAGCTTTAATTTGATAAATAATAAATGTACGTCATGAACGAAAAATGTAACAAAAAATTGTTTCAGATGGGATCATGAAGTTAATCATTATAATATCCTGTCTCGCTGTAGCATCTGCCTACTCGGACATCAACGATGATTATGACTGGGACGCCATATTAGCCAGGAACGGCTGGGCAATATCTTCAAATGCTTCATTGATGAAGTTCCATGTACAGACACGCGAGCACACGTCAAAAGTAAGCAAATGTATATTAGAATAATACTTCTCAGAATGTAATTACGAAATCTCAATAACTTGTAAAAAAAAATTAATATTTGGCTGATGTTCGTAAGGATTTTCACTTTTTTTAACCTGGGGTTTTCATTTATCAATATAAAGAGTAGATTACTGTTAAATCAAATTAATCAAATTCTTTTATTTGCAATTTTAGGTACATACCTACATAAGATGTTAAAAAAAATATAAACCTATCACTTTGAAAAACTTTTTGAAATATTGTACCTTATATTTAGATTGCACCGGTATAATATATAACGTCGGTTATTTCCGAATGGGATTTTTTTTTGATAATGGAAATGAAATAAATGGAAGACTTTGTTTGATAGGAAAACACTGTAATTATAATAAATCTACAGTAATTTCAATTTTCCAAACAAACAACAAAAACAAAACAAACATGGCACTTCGACGGCTAGTCAGTCCCGCAAGGGACCGACTCCACCTCCACAGAGGGGTTGTCCCGCACCACAGAACAACCCCCTTCCAAAGTCGGGACAGTACAATGGGGTGAGGTTCCCATCCTCACCCCTTGCCCCCTGCTCTTCTGTCCCGTCTTCTCTAAGAGGGGTACAAAGAGCCCCCTCGTCCCAATTAGCTTCGCCCAAGGTGCACCGCTCACCCTAGGTTACTGAGCCCCACCGCCACGACAAGGCCTGAACCATGGTGGGGATGACGTTTATAGCCTGCTGTGCTAGAAGATACTCTTTTATGCTATTTGTGATAAGGTTCCTTTTCTACGTTTTGATGTCGTTGATTTCACTAAAATTTCATTCATATTCTGCATTTGAATTGCGTAGTGCCAGAATATTGGCAACAATTGAAAATTCGTTCATAAGGGTCACCTAAAATGAAAAGAATCCGTAGGATTCATCATCATCGCCATCATTCTATATTATTCCACAACTGAACATAGTAGGCTTCATAGATCAAAATAAAAAAAGAACTCACTGGTGTCAAAAGGTGTCAGGTGCTTGATTAATATTTTTTTCTAATGCAGGATAGCTTTCTCTATGGTCTTCTAGATTTTGTTGCTCTGTTAGTGATTCTCGTGCTAGTCTCGGCAACAGCATAAAAAGATGCTGGAGGGAATCATTTCGCGTATCTTCTAAGCAGTTTTCGAGGTCAAGCTTGGATACATAGGCTGCACTAAAAGTATCGGGAATGGAATATTTCCACTGTTCCTGTCATATTAAAATCTTTTTAATTGAAAACTTTTTGGTTTTAAAAATCGAATACCATTTATTTATTTAAAAAAAGATTCTCGGTCTTGTCACAATGTCTTGTCAAACTTGTTTAGTCGTTGAGAAAATGGAATTGACTCGAGAAAATTCTAGAGCGATGATTTATTATGACTTTCGAAGTGGTTTAACACAAAAACAGTATGTTGACTGGATGATTTCTGCATTTGGTGATGAAGCCCCATCCAAAACCACAATTTATCGCTGGTTTGCTGAATTTCAACGTGGACGTGTCAAGCTCAGTGATGATCCCCGTCAAGGTCGTCCAAAAACTGCAGTCACCCAAGAAAATGTAGATGCTGTGCGTAAGCTGATTGAGGAAGATCGACATGTGACATACCGCGAAATTCAGGCAACTTTAGACATTGGCATGAGTCAAATACAAATAATCTTGCATGAAAAATTAGGTGTAAAAAGTTTTATTTCCCGATGGATACCGCATTTGCTCTGTGAAGAGCAAAAAGCGGCTCGCGTTACTTGGTGCGTCAGAACTCTCGAAAGATTCCACGCAGGATCCTCAATGCTATATACAACATCGTATCAAGTGACGAATTCTGGATATAAGCGTACGAACCCGAAACAAAAAACCAGTCACAAGCTAAGGTGTTCGAAAATGAGTTAAAGCCAACAAAAAATGTTCGTTCACGGAGTGTTGCAAAAAAAATGGTGGCCATGTTTGTCTCCAAAACCGGCCATGTTGCGACTATTCCTCTTGAGGGACAAAGAACGGTTAATGCAGAATGGTATGCTAGCATTTGTTCGCCACAGGTCGTTTCTGAACTCCGTAAAGAGAACTGCAACCGCCGCATCATCCTCCATCACGAAAATGCGAGTTCTCATACCGCGCACAGAACAAAAGAGTTTTTAGAGCAAGAAAACATAGAATTATTAGACCATCCGCCGTACAGCCCCGACCTAAGCCCTAATGATTTCTATACTTTCTTTATAATGAAACAATTTTTTACGGATTTTATCGCGGTTTATTAAGATTTTTACAAGCCCGACGTTTCGGATACTTTACAGCAACCATGGTCACGGGAGGACTGAGGTGACAGATGTCCTAATGTTACAAAGTTATTCGAAACTACCCTATGATACATCATTATTTTAATAAGTCCTCTCTACGCAGAAAGTGCTAACTGCATCTTTAATCTATACTTTCCCTAAAATAAAGAATAAATTGCGTGGTCAGAGATTTTCATCGCCTGAAGAAGCTGTGGACGCCTACAAAACGGCCATTTTGGAGACCCCAACTTCCGAATGGAATGGTTGCTTCAATGATTAGTTCCATCGTATGGGAAAATGTGTCAAATTTGGCGGAGAATACTTCGAAAAGCAATAAATACATTTTTAAATAGTAATGTTGTGTCACTTCCTTGATTCCCGAAATTTTCAGTGCCGCCCTCGTATTGCTGACATAACAGGATTATCAAGGCTGTATCGTTTGCGTATACCGATACATGCTTGAACAAAAACTTCCTGCATTTTTCTTTTAACCTTTAGTCTACTGTCAATTTCGTTGGATGTAAGCTTGTTAACAGTTAACTCTCAAGCCAAGATTTTTGTCTATGCTTTTGAAACTACTTTCATCTGTGGGGTTGATTTTGTCCTAATATGTTGGTGTCATCTAAGTTTTATGTAGAGCTAATTTATTTTCCCATGTACAAGAGCAACCACGGGAGTTTCGCTTTGGAAAAATTGGAGTGACCTTTGTGAATACTGGCAACACCAACAACGCACAATCGCATACGCATTACGTGGTTAGAGCTGTGTCCATCTTACCATCTTTAGGGTGCAGCGAGTCCCACATAGCCGCCTGGAAGTCCCCTGCGGGATGCTTCAGAGCATTCCCCGGCGAAAAAAGAAAAAAAAACTGCTTCCCGTGACGGATAACTTTTTTGTATGGTACATTTTTTCCTTACTTTACCGTTATTTGACCAAATGTTCCGTTTTCTTGCAGCACACCTAGTACAAATAATGGCGGATGGTTGTGAAGAATGCGACAACAAACAACGCCATCTAGCGAATATATTCACAGCTGCCGTGAAGAAATCTTTTCCAGAATATTATGAAAAATTCAAATCAAAATATGACCCTGGGGGCAAGCTGTTTGAACACTACGAAGAAAATATAGGAAAATACTGTGATATATTTGTCAATTAAATCTTTCATACGTTGTGAAACCTTTTTTTATGTCATAAGGAGGCATCCGAGCAGTCAGAGCCATATGATGACTACCGACGCCCATGGACATCCCCCCCTCCCCCCAATAGGCCTCCGGAAACTCACGAAACGCGAGAGCCTAGCTGTCACTTGACGCGGGTGTTGTGTGAGCGAGAGGTACCACTTCGGTCGTGCAGGCCCAATTTGGATGCAAAGCAGCACTACCTCTTTCTAAAATTATTTTTGAAATAATTATAACGAAAGCAACCTTTGTTACAAAAAAACATTTGTAAACTTTTTTAGGATTTTATCGCGGCTTATCAAGATTTTTATATGACGGACATTTTGGATACTCTACCACAAGCTTTACAACTGTGGGGGGAATATAACTGTGAGCCACAAAGATCTCCGACCGAGCCAGATGGTATGCTCGGTCAGGCCGAAGCCCACTTGCTATCAAGTCAGCTGTTGTACGTATAGCGACGAGCTGTGGAACTTGGATAGCGTGATTCAGGAATGTGGCGCTGTTTGGTCCGCCACACAACCATGTTCAGGGCAAGACTTTCGTGTTTATGGTTAACCGTGATGGAATCCGCATAAGTGCTTTCATTATAATGACATAACGTTTGTTGTTTTTGTCGCAGTGGAAATGCTTTGTGCATTCACCCGGGGATGGGTCGTCCCCGGGGATATCCGGGGACTCCCGGGGCCCCCCAAATCTACCCCTGGCACCAGTATACCGCACTAAAACCACTGCGAGTTGCCTTCAGCCGCTTGAAGGGGAGTGTCCCGGATCTTTCTAACACAGAACACACCCCGCGACCGGCCGCGTCCCTCAAAGTGCTAATCGGGCTTCATCCTAGTACGGAGGAACTCCGACAACTTATAGCACTCCTGCCGAGACCCCGGAACTTTTCGACCGGGGCCTTTTTTTCTTTTACGCTGGGAAATACTCTGAGTCATCCCGCTGGGGTTGGGGGGACTCCCCAGGCGGGTATGTGGGACTCGTTTCGCCCGAAGGATGGTAATGTGGACGCAGCTCTACCCATTAAAACCGCGCGAGTGCCACTATTAAGCAAACAAGTCACCTCGACGGCTAGTCAGTCCCTCAAGGAACCGACACCAGCTTCAGGAGTCGTCCCTCCCAACGTCGGTACAGTGCAATGGGGTGAGCTTCCCATCCTCGCTCCTTGTCCCCCCTGCTCTTTTGTCCCCTCTTCTTATAAGAGGAGTACAATAAGCAACTCCCTCGGTTCAATTAGCTTCGCCCAAGGTGCTGAGCTCACCCTAGGCTTCTGAGCCCCACCGCCACTTCAAGGCTTGAACCATGGTGGGGCAACCAACATGGTTCCTGGGGACGCAATCATAATGCAAGTTGAGAGTTGCGTTGCGATTCTTTTTCAGTTTCGTTTTTAGCATCGCAACTAACAGTCAGATAAAACAATAGCTCGGAGGATTTTTTTGTCTTCAAACCGGGTGAAACCGCGAAGATCAAATTACTTTAAACGGGAAATTATAGTCTAGCCACAAAATTATTTATTGGACACGTGATTAAACTTCTAATTTTATAACTAAGCAACGGACGGGAAAATGACATAGCCTCTAATAAACTAATTCGTCTTTTTTACAACGCCAACTAAATATTCTATAGAAAGCGTCAAGTAAAAGATCATCAATTATTGTGACTTGTCCTTCTTATTTATACATTGCCACCTAATTTACTAATATGGCCACGGATTTTATATCTCGTCACCATTTTACGTTTTACAGCTTCAGCGCCATGTCTCAATCAATCAATATGGAATGAGTTACAATTTGAACGTACTGAGTTTAAAAATTAGAAGCCTAATAAATATATTTTTTGATGTCATTTAATAGTATTTTAGAAGTTTACTGTTAGAATGCATGTTACAAATTTAGATGCTAAAAATAACCATCATGCTGAGTTGTATTTACAGTGGTTTACATTGAAGTTAACTAGGGGCTAAGATTGTATTATTTAGATGCTCGTTAATTGTGGCTGACTTAGTCATTTAGAAGGCAACATAAATTTTTGAAGGCGAATGATATTAAAAAGAAACCTGTTTAATTAGCACCCATTATTGTTTATTAGACGACCTCTGTGGCTCAGTGGTAAGCGTGTTGGCGCTCAAGCCGGAGGTTGCGGGTTCGAATCCCGCCTGGGAACAAAAATATTTTCTGTGTTCCTTGGTCATTGATGTGTATTAAATATGTGTATTATATAATAAAAATCTTAAATATGTGTATAGTATAAAAGTATTAAATATATTTCCGTTGTCTGGTACCCGTAACACAAGTTCTTCAAGAACTTACCACGAGACCAGATTGACGTGGTGTGAAAGCGTCCATAGATATTATTATTATTATTATTTTAAACGAAATACAACTCGCACTTTGAATTACAAAATCATTAATTTAATTACCACATTACCATAAATATAATGATAAAATAAGTTATATAACATATTATATAAAGAGTTGCAAAACATCCAAATTAACTCTTCACACATCGTGAGCTGACCCCTAGCGAGTAACTAGTAAGTGATTTATGGTTTATTGTTATTAGTGCTGATGTATTCTTTTCATTACTGGGTATATTTTTTGGAATATGTAACGATGGTTGGACCATACATGTCTGGATCCCCGGGCGATGTATTATTTTATCAAGAAGCTTTTGTGCTTATAATATTATGCATAAATAATAAATTTCGTGTCTTCATCCCTCAAAAGCCCAGGGGACTGTTAACATTGTATATTCGAAATAACGGAAACTCAAAATATTATCTTCACATGAAAACGTCTAGAAAATTCTCTCCCATATTTCATACATGAAAATTGAATTTCTACTGTGGCCAATTATATTATCATTGTCAAAATAGACATGATCCCCTGCATCCGGATATCAAGTGGGTTACGGGGGCCCACAAACTGGTTTTGATGAAATCTCTGGACAAAGCTTACCGCTATTACCTATACTTGTCATACGTGCCACTTTAAAATAATTTAACATGCATTTGTTCCCAAAATACACAAAAAAACAAGAAATTATTATCTTCATCAGCAGGCGAGTGTCCCCTGACTCTCATGCTGAAAGAGGCTAACAAAGTAATTAATAAATATAAAGATTTTCTCTTAGTGCTTTGAGACCTTTCTTCTAGCCAAATTTCGTAATTCTTTGTAAATGGGACGCACCCTATAGGTTTTGGTTTTACAGACAGACACACAGACCGATAAAATGAAAAAACGGATCTCTATATGTCTGTACCTTTAAGGATCCGTTTTTTTTTTCATTTTAAGGAACAGGTCCCTCCAAAACATAAAAAAAACTGACACACAGTCTTTTGCAGATGAAAATGAAGGTACTCATCATAGCATGCTGTCTCGCTCTAGCATCAGCCTACAAGGACATCGACTCTGACTACGACTGGGACGGCTTGCTGCAGAACAAGGATCGTCTGCACGACTTCTTCCGCTGCTTCGTGGATGAGATACCATGCTCGCAGGCTGCGAAGCATGTCAAAGGTTGTGATATGATGGCTACGTCCAAAGTTCAGATCTAGGGCTTTTTACACTTTTTTTTTTGGCAAACACTATTGTAATGAAATGTCTGACGTAAGCTGTCAAATGGATGTCAAAAGCAATTTCTTCTTCTTCTTCTTTTACTATGGCTCCCTGAAAGATTTGCCAATATCAAAAGCAATTTAAGTTGTCTCACATGACAGCCTTGCCTTTGATTTGTATATGTTTATAAAAAAAATGACTACTACTCGCTGGAGTCATTATACAAGAAGTAGTAAGTATGTAAAAAACGCAATAAGCTCTCTGTATGTTTAAACGTCTTGACAGCAACTGAAGGGTTGCCTCGGACTCTCGGGGCATCTTTTTATTATAGTCAGCTTAGGGCAATATAACTTCCTTGACCGGTGGATGCGCCGTAAGCACAAACCCCTCACCTTCCGTCTTGACACAGGTGCTCACCGGGCATGGTTGCTTTGGCGATTACCTGTGCCGGGCGGCCCATAGGGAGCTGGTGACATTATGTCACGATTGTGGCGCGGCGGTGGACTCGGCCCAGCACACCCTCGAGATGTGCGGCGCTGCGTCACGAAATGACGTCAATAATCGGAGGAGATGGAGCCCGGAGGAGTCTCCGACACACCATCACTGTGATGGTCGGTGATGACGAATGCTGGATGGCGATCATCTCCTTCTGCGAGGCAGTAATGTCCCAGAAGGAAACAGATGAGCAAGTAAGAGAAGAGGCCGCCGGCGAGGCATCTCCCAGCGGGTGACGAACGGGGGTGCGTAGGAGACGCTACTCAATGTAACCTCCAGTAACGCACAAAATGGGTTCTGGGTCCAATATGGCACGACGTCGCGAGGACTGCTTACTGGCGGCCGAGCAGTCCCCCCTTACGAGGAATAGTCTGGCAGATTCGCAAGTGGCTGCGACTTGTAACAGACGGAATAAAATGCCCCCCCTGCGACGTGGGAGTGTAATGGTCGTGATTTATCACGATTCACGCGTGATATAATAGGGGGAAAAAATAACTTCACGACGTGGTCGTGAAATAAAAGTATCTAGCTATATCTCCCATTCTTAAAAGTACCTATCCTATAGCTTTAGGTTCGACAGACAGACAGACATAAAACGGAATGATCCTATAAGAATGCCGTTTTATAATTTTTAGAAAGGAAGACCTAAAAAGTTAGATTCTTCCAGATCACATCGCGGAAATGATACTCGACGTATGCGCTGAATGTGACACAATGCAGCATCATTACGCCCACGTGTACATGGCAGCCCTGAAAAAGTTATTCCCGGAGAATTACAAGCAGTTCAAGGCGAAGGTGGATCCAGGAAACAAGTTTTTTCCCAGATTCGAGAAGCTAATGGAAAATTACTGATGTTTAGAAAAGGGAATTGTCAGTGGCGGCGCAGTGTACTTACGGCTGTTTTGCTCTGCTCGAATGTTTTTTATGCAAATTTTAAGGCAGCTAAAAACCTATATAAGATTATTAAGTTAACAGGTTTATTTTCATTACTAAAGTTATTTAAAACGGGTATTTACCATGTTATTCACTTTTATTTCGTGGAGCTCGAGATATTTTGACATACAAACACAAATTCGAATGTCGAGTTGTATTAAGTATGCGTTTCAAATAAGAATAGGAATGTCAATAACCTATCTGTCAAATATCACTTGAAAAATACAGTTTACAAAAAAACTTATTTGAACAATTAATAGTTTTAAATCGAATTTAAATAAAAACGTTAAATAGTCGTAAATTATTTAAAAAATTGAAGTCACTATTCGTTTTTAAAAGCAAACGATAACATTCTTTTATTTAATTGTTGCCGCAAAAGCCCTGGAGCCATGCCAGAATTATTAAAGAAAATAAGGACGGCGGTCGCCATCTTGCCGTTGTAAGTATAAGTTTGACTCGTAAATGTACTCTACCATTTTGCAAACACTGCAAGTTCATTTGGTTACGGGGATAAATAAAAACACGTTAACACGTATCCAACGCGCACTCGGACAGAAATGCATAGATGAGCGGAATTGAAGAGCTAGATTTTGATTGATTTTTTTTCACTTAATCTCTGTAAATAAATTTAATTATAAGAAAACTTTTTTGCCCACCCTACCTTACCGGTTTGAATTGACTGATGTGATGTCACAATATGGCGCCAAGTCCGTCCTATTCTCATTTGAAACGCATAGTAGGTAGATAATGTCAAAATATCGAGCTCCGTGAAATAAAAGTGAAAAACATGGTAAATGTCCCAGTTATTAATAACTTTTAAACCTGTTATCTGTTTTATTAAACATTTCTATTGGGCAAGCATATTTAATTGAGGGATAAGTAAATGTAATATTTTAATGATAAGAATTTAATTTCATTGAAATAAGATGACTGGAATTTAAAATGTTTTCAATTTATTGTTTATTGTAGGTAGGTAGGTATATTAGTAAAAATGTCGCAATTAAAATATATATTTTTTCCAAAATCCTTTTAATTCTCCTCTTATTTTTTCTCCTCGGTTAACTTACCAAAATAACAATTTTACTTTTAGTTTTAAAATATTAAAAAAATATTATAATATACCTGAGATAATATTATATTCTTGGAATTTACCGGTGGGAGGGAAGCGCTGTGCCGCGCTCCCGGCTGCATGGGTACCACCATCTTGCTTGTTTCTCCCGTGAAACAGCTTTGCTGTGTTTCGGAGAGTAGCACAGGCAGTGTAATTACTGGCACCGAGACTTAACATCTTATGTCTCAGGATAGGCAACACATTGATGAGTTATCTGGGCTCGTTCCAGGTAAATTAGTTTATGTTCAGGGGCGGCGTCGACCACTTACGTTCGTGGGTGGCACGTGTGCCAGTTTGCCTATCCAAGTATCATAAAAAGAAAAAAAATATCATAATAATTGAGAATTCGTAAAAGGAAAATTTGACGTGCACAAAACATAGCATTGGACATTATTTTAAAGGTGATAAAAAATAATCGGCTTAAGTAATAGGGGTTAAAGCTTAGAGCATACATAATATATAGAGCGCGCATCACTAAGTATGAACTGTAAGCACATGTATGAACATACACAAGACCATTGTCTTGGCAACGTTCAATTAGTGTCAAAACAACACGCGCTTTTCATCATTTTTTTTATGATCAAATGGTGAAATATCAAGTCCCAATTTGTAAGAATGATTCCTGGAAGCAAAATAAAAGAAAGCAATAACATTTCTGTCTTGGCGTTTATTGAGGGGTGCTTATGTTTAGCAGTGAATGGATAGAGGCTGATGGTGATTATGATGATGATGAATGTCCCTATTTAAAATGTAGAAATTTTTAATGCATTACGCATGGAACGTCACTCTCGCAGCGCTTTACTATAGATAAATATCTATATAACGCATCTGCTTACGATCGGCACAATGAAGCGGCGTGACAGCAACACTCTCTATTTTACCTCCCTTAAAGGTCTCCTCTAGATTAAAGTATGAAAATTCCGTTTTATTCTAATAGGTACTTGGAATTGACATAGAACCTTCATGGTTTGACATTTTTAAGTGAAACTTTATTCACATGGTACCTATGTAGTTCTTCTTTTAAAAAATGTGCAACATTCGATCATCGACTTTCAGTTGTTTTTTTTTTATTCAGCTTAGACAAGAAAGATGGATACTTCGAAAATTCGAGTGATTTTTGAATACGAGTATCGACGCGAAACTAATGCGGCAGAAACAGCTTGCAATATTAATGTTGCGTTTGGAGACGGGACTACTAATGAACGCACCGTGATTTTGCCGGACCGATCGCGAAAGCTTAGGTTCGAATCCGATACGAGTAGACACAAACCCAGACCACGCTAACAGCAGTAGCACTACGCTACCGCTAAATTGCTTGGGCACCGCGCGTGACCCGCCTCCCCCTCCAGAGGGAGGGATGAGGGCTGGCTCTCATGACGATAGGTTAAATTCAACCGTAAAATATTCGTCAACCGTATCGGATTTGACTAGTCCAAATCCTGCTCTCCCATGCAGGGCGCGCGATTAAACGCGCCCCCTGCGGGGCGCGGAGGGGGGCGTCCCCCTTTCGAATATTTCTAAAGTGAGTCATCTGTTCACTTACTGTACCGATTGAGTTGTATTTTTATTTATTTTAGTCCATCTTTAGATATATTCGCCTCCACGCTCTCATGCAAGAAAAGGCACTAGTGCCTCCTCTCCCGCTCCCGCTCCGCACCTGCCATTGTGCCATGTGCTCTCACTGACGGTCATCGCTCGGATGACCGCAGGGAGCGACAGGTCCGCGCCAACCTCAACTATAAGGGGCGCCCTTGCCTCTGCCCAAGCTGGGCTATTCGCCAGGGTCTTGCAGCACACATAGTAGAAATAATGGCGAATGGTTGTGCAGAGTGCAACAATAAGCGACGCCATCTAGCGAATATATTCACAGCTGCCGTGAAGAAATTCAAAAACATTGCACAACACCGCAATATATTTGTCAATTAAATATTTCATACGTAATAAAAAATTTACTTCTGAAATAATTATAACGCAAATAAATTAAAAATGCTATTTAAAATAAACTATACGCTTCTACAATAGGATCCCAGAAAACGTTCAAAACCTTTCGATAAATAAATTTTAAAAAACTGTTAAAGAACGTTTGTGTGGTAAAGGATACTACAAAATAAAAGAATTTATTGAAGATACCACACCTTGGGAATAAGGCGTTTCCTACATGGCTTCTATGTATAATTATATCATATTATGTACCTATATTGTATAATATTGAAAAGATTAGTTTCACTGAGTTTGTTTCGCCGGTTCTTCTCAGTGGACTAGTTTTGGAACCGGTAGTAGAGTCATTTGACGTTCAATAAGCTACTTTGACGTACAACATTGAATAAAAATATTTTTATTATTTATTTATTATTATTACTCTTTTTAAGACTCTGTTACAAAAAATATTTGTAAGCTGATAAAGAATTATAATTGAACACCTTTTCTGGATTTTATCGCGGCTTATTTATATTTTTAAATGCCAATGTTTTAGATACTTTACAACACGCTTTACAACCATGGTCAGGGCAAGACACAGAAATCTAAATAATAAGAATGTCTTATTATTTAGATTTCTGTGGGGCAGGACTTTCGTGTTCATGGTTAACCGTGATGGAATCCGCATAAGTGCTTTCATTATAATAAAATAATGTTTAGACCATCGTGTAATTTCTTAAGTTTGTATGAAAGTGTCTATTGGAGGCCCTTTTTTTTCTTGCCGGGAGATGCAATTAGGCATCACGCTGGGGAGGGGGATTTCCCTGGCGGGTATGTGGGACTCGTTGCGTCCGAAAGATTGTAATGTGGACGCAGCTCTATCTACTAAAACCCGGCGAGTGCCACCAATGCCGCCTTTGGTGAGGTGCCCCGGTTTTATTAAGCAAACAGGGCACCTCGACGGCTAGCCAGTCCCTCAAGGGACCGACACCACCTGCACAGAGGGGTCGTTCCGCACCACAGAACAACCCTTCCCAACGTCGGGACAGTGCAATGGGTGAGGTTCCCATCCTCGCCACTTGTGCCTCCTGCTCTTTTGTCCCCTCTTCCTATAAGAGGGGTACAAAGAGCAGCTCCCTCGGTTCAATTTGCTTTGCCCAAGGTGGGGGTTCTCCTTAAGCTACTGAGCCCCACCGCCATGACAAGGCTTGAACCTTGGTGGGGACATGCAAAACAATTTTTTTCATTAAAATAGTTCCATACATTACAAGAATTTTAGTTCTATTTTAAAGGTCGTGCAGAAGTTGAAATTTGACCTTAATTCATATAAAATACTTGAATGTTATAATTATTTATAAAATCATTTTATAAATAATTATAACATAATAACAATACATATATTTGCTCATCTATGCTATTTTAATAATTCTTTTATTTTGCTTCCGGGAACCATTCTTACAAATTGACACTTGTAAAAACGTCGGGTTGTAAAAATATTAATAAACCGCGATAAAATCCGTAAAAACTGTTTCATTATAATAAAACAATTTTTACGGATTTTATCGCGGTTTATTAAGATTTTTACAAGCCCGACGTTTCGGATACTTTACAGCAACCATGGTCACGGGAGGACTGAGGTGTAATTGTAATGATACGTCCTATCATTACAAAGTTATTCTAACTACCCTATGATACATCAATATTTTGGTCAGTCCTATCTACGCAGAAAGTGCTAACTGTATTTATATTATTTTATTTTATTAATATTAATCTGTGACATATTATGCTTGGATTTTGATTTGATAATTTTAATAATGGGATCCCAAGCAGGTGGTAAAAGCCAGCCATCTTCTCTATTGAAATTAGGATGTTTTTTAATTTCAATAGCCTCACGGATCATCCTTGGTTGGAATCTGTGTTCTTTTGCGAGGACTTGTGGTTTATCAAATGGCGAGCTTTATCTAGACTATGTTCACAGATTGCAGACTTAGTGTAGCGACGGTGTTTTAAATCAGCTATATGTTAGTATCAGTAAACCGCGATAAAATCCGTAAAAATTGTTTTATTATAATGAGTAAATTCGCGTAAACATTTGAAAACAAACTGTTTCATTATAAGGGGCGTGTAGTATTTTGCGGGTACAATATTAATACTGGGTCCAGGATACTGATGGCTCTACCGCGCTTCTGTTGTGCATCCGAGATGTACGCGGAGGCTCACACGACATACTGAAGGGTTCAATGCAGCATCAGGAAGCGATATGTGTCTCTGTTGAGTCGCCTGCGCAGTAGTTAAAACTGCATTTTGAGCACACTAAGTCACAGAGTACATTGGGCACTGTGTTAGGGTTGTGTGCAGTATGACTACCGAGGTCCATAGACCAACCAAAAGTGATGCAAATGCGTTGCTCTCCTTTTCCATATTACCCCCCCCCCCCTCCCCAATTGGCCACCGGAAAATCACAAATCGCACGTAACGCAACAGTATAGCTGTCATTTGACGCCGGTGCTATGTGAGCGAGAGGTTGTGTGTACCACCCCGGTTGTGCCGGCCCAATTCGGCCGCAAAGCAGAAGGGCACGACCTCTTTCTAAAAATAATTATAAGAATATTGTTACAAAAAAGTTTTTGGCTATGTAGCTTTATATTTATTCCATTTATATTTAAGCCACGATTGGCTTAAATATAAATGGAATAAATATTTTCCTTTTTAGTTTATTTATTATGGTTGTTTCCTGTTCCTGTTGTTATGTTTCCTTTCCAATTTAGTTTATTTATTATGGTTTCTAATTTTGATATAAAAATTGTGGGTGATAAAGGGTCCCTTTGTCTTACCCCTCTTTTTATTGGGATGAGGGTGACACGCCTCTAATTTCACTCTGCTAGTGTTGTGATCATAGATATATTTTAACAGTCTGATGTATTTGTGCACTACATTTTGTGAGTTTCCATGCAGTATAGTGTCAAAGGTATTTTTGTCATCTATGAACGCTATGTAGAGCAGAGCGGTCTATGGAATTCCTGGTACTTCTCTACATTTTTTATTGGCTGATATGTGTAGACCTTATTCTATTTTTGGTAAACGCCGGGAGACATGACGACGACAGAAGGCACGTATTCTTGGGATCGCTTTTTTTATGCAACATTAAAATGTTTGACTCAAAAATGAAAGTTGCCTAATCTATTTAAATTTTAATAAATCGTTTAATACGTTTTATATGATTAATTAAATGGTGCCATATTATGTAACAATAACCTTTTTTCTGTCACAATATTTTTAACTCATTTGTCTCGGAATGTCGTTTCTAGAATATTGTACTGTCGAGAATCTTTAAAAATACTTCTGCCATCAGATTAATAGCTGCAAAAGAATTTGGAGATCCTTTTCCGTGTACTTTTTCTTGGCTTCTTTATCCTACAAACCTGAAATTAGACCTTATAATGTTTGTTCTTTGTAAAGTTGTAAATCAAAACTGATGTCACTAATATTATAAAGCTGAAGAATTTGTTTGTTTGTTTGAACGCGCTAATCTCAGGAACTACTGGTCCGATTTGAAAAATTATTTCAGTGTTAGATAGCCCATTTATCGAGGAAGGCTATATAACATCACGCTAAGACTAATAGGAATTACGTTAATTAAGTTAACGCGGGCGAAGCTGCGCCCAAAAGCTAGTTATTGTACCTATAAAATTATTTATACGGGAACGTTTTTGTTAAAAAATATAGCCCTTGTAATATTTTAAACAAAACAATGATTCACACAATAAAATATTATTAACGAGATCACTATTTAACAAATCGATGTTCTCATCAAATTTTAAAATCGTGTTCTCACGGACATAAGGTCCAAAATGAACGAAGAACGCGTTCGAGTCAGCTAGCTTCAAACCATCCATTTTTTAGTGGTCATACTGTAAAGCAATTATTTGCTGGAACAAACATGTACAGATAAATTATCTAATAAATAATGTATCTTGCAGACTAAACGACCTTGTAAATTCATTAAAAAACACGTTCTTCCATTATAAAGTCTAACATTTTGTCAAGAGGTAGTGCCATGCTGCTTTGCAGCCGAATTGGGCCGGCACGACCGCTCACATAACACCGGCATCCAGTGGCAGCTATGCTGTCGCGTTTCGTGTGGTTTGTGAGTTTCCGGTTGCCCATTGGGGGGATAGGAAAAAGGAGAGCAACGCATTTGCATAACTTTGGTTGTGCGAATGTCTATGGGCGTCGGTAGTCCTTGTGAAATATAAAAAAAACCCTAGGAAATGAGTGCCTTTACCTCAGAATGCACTAACACGAAACTACCGGTCAGATAAAAAAAATACCTCGGAGGCTCGGAGGTTTTTTTTTCGCCAAGAACAATTTATTATAAAATCTTGTTTCTAAACCAAAAACTACTCGCAATTTTAATTACGCCATCACGAACTTGATTACCACATTACCATAAGTATTAAAATAACATCAAATAATATATCATATAAAGAATCGTTTCAAAATATATTTAAATTAATTCTTCACACATCGTGAGCAGACCACTAGTAAGTGCTTTATGGTTTATTATTGTTAGATCAGAAATCATCATTCCTGGGTATATTTTTTGGAATATGTAACAATAGATAGACTATGGTCATTTCTGGGGCCCTGGGCGAGTGTAGTCAATTTTATCATTGTCAAAATGGACTGGGGGCCCCATACGTCTAAGCCCTGAGAACATTTTAAATTTCTACCAGTATGGAAACTACGAACAAACGCTTGAGATTGAACAAAGTCAAGACAGCGTCGCAAAAGTGTAAAATTAAAAATCGATTTTGGCATCTGGAAATCGGGATAGGTCGGAAGATTTTTATTCAGAATTAAACTTAAGTATTTTAGGATAATAGTGCGTTCCGTAATTTAATTTTCTTTAAATTTATGAATGGAAATATCCTTTATACAATTGCAAATGTACAGCTTGGCAAAAAAAGAGTTTGGAAGAAATGAGGGCGCCACTTTCACTTAGGTCTCATCATGATATCCAGAACCGACGCCAGGAGGCCGTGTGGTCGCAGACTGCGCGGTAGGCGGGGGGCAACCCCCCACTTTATAAATCAAAAGTGAGCCGAATGGGCTCACACTAATCCGATGAAGCATTAGGGCCATCGGGCCATTAGCATAGATCCCTCCGAAAAAAAAAAAAAAACATGATATGGGAAATCAGTAAGGAAATTTAATCAAATCGATAATAATAAATGTGAAACGCGAAACTTTACTTATTAAGAATATTATTTTCCATTTTTTATAAGAAAATTATTTTTAATTTGTTGAAAATTAAAAAATTTGGGAGATAGGATTGCTAAATTGGGACATCGGGAGACCGTGACTAAAATTGGTTTATTAATTTATATTTGGGAAACAAACAATTATAATATTACTCATAGGTTAGAAATAATAAAAAAGTACAGAAATCAGTTAAGTTTCCACTAACAAGTAATACATATAAAACTATTATAAGCACAATATCAATATTTACTAAAATTTAAAAGTTATATATATTGTTATATTATATATTATGGTTATATCGGGAACTTTTGCAATGGTGAGTCGAGACACCCAAGCGGAAAGCGCTCCTAAATCGCAGTTCTCTCAGTCCAAGAGCATTTATTATTATTATTTGTAGTTAATTTTTTATAGATCTATAGTTCCACAAGTGTTAATATTAAACTATTTTCCGTGTCCTAAACTAATCTTTTTTGCTGAGATTAACCGACGCCATGAGATCATCTCTTTAAATTGTATTTTGAGCCAGTTATTTCATTTCGATTAATTCGTTACTACAGAACAAAAAATGATTTAATAAAAAAAAAATCCAAAACATTAAAAGTTACAACCCTATAGCTTCAATGAAGCGTAAACCTACTTATTTCATCAACTGGGCTTAGTTGCGCTATTGGTTTATGCGTCTACTGTGACCACGGCCGTCTTGCCCACTGGACACTCTGGGCACGTGCCCAAAGCCCCACGATCTATGGGGCCCCATTATTTCTATTAGAATATAATTGATATTTAAAAAAATGAACCTTGATTAGAATACCTAGTAATGCCCTTATTACTCGGTTTATTCTTCTGTAGTCCAAAAATCAGGCTCATAGATCTTAAATTTGTAGTTTTCTTCGGGGCCCCATTATCCTACTGCCCAGGGCCCCCAACAGGTTAAAGGGGGCATAGATAGTGACCCAGGGCTACCAAAAATCAATATACAAATAGTATCAGGTGCTCTAGCCACAGACTGGTTTTGATAGTATCTCTGGATAAAGTGTCTGGATATTATATGTATTACGTCACACTTTAAAATAATTTGAGAATACATAAGATACATAATATCTTTTACAATGAAAGAGTAAACATTTGTTGATTGTTCCCAAAAAATACAAAAAAAGACAAGGGGGAGCCCGAATTGCGTCCTGAGAGAGGTTAACATAACAAGAAATTAACGATTTTCAGATTACTTCCTTCACTTAGTGCTTTGAGACCTTGTTTCTTGCCTAATTTCGTAATTCTTGGCCAATGGGACGCACCCTATAGGTTTTGGTTTGACATACAGACTGACAGACATACAGACCTATAAAGATCGTTGTTTTTTTTTTTCATTTTAAGGGACAGATCCAAAAACAAAAATCACATTAAATAAAATATTGAATACACAATATTTTGCAGGTTAAAATGAAGCTACTCATCATAGCATGCTGTCTCGTTCTAGCTTCAGCCTACAAGGACATCGACGACGACTACGACTGGGAGGGCTTGCTGCAGAACAAGGATCGTCTGCACGACTACTTCCGCTGCTTCCTGGATGAGATACCATGCTCGGAGGCTGCGAAGCATGTCAAAGGTTGTGATAAGGACGCCTAAAGTGCAGATTTTAGGGTTTTTTACCCTATTTATGGGATACACTATTGAAATTTGTTCCTAGATTGTCAAATGTCAAATTTTAATGGATGTCAAAAGGTATTCAAGTTATGACACATGACAGCTTCATTTGACTTTGATTTGTGTATTTTTCATGAAGTTAGATACATATTATAATGTCTATGGTATTTTTAAAAATTGCCAAATTCTCGCTAGAGGCATTTGCAAGAAGAAATAAAGAATATTCACAGCATCTGAAGGGTTGCCTAAGCCCTGGGAATTATCTCGGGACACCCATATCATTGCAGAACGTTTCAATATCATTTTTTATGTATAACAAACTCGGCTTAGGGCAATCTGGCTGGTGTATGTGTGGTGTTATTTACACTCCTTAATTAATTTTTGGAAGTAATATTATTTTAGTTAGTTTGATAGCGGTCACCGTCGCCTATGAACGTAAGTTCACCCAGGAGTAGCCTGTACAACTCATTCATGTGTTTTTTAGCCTGGATATAAGATATTAAGTCTTGGTGCCAGTAATTACTGCCACTAATATTCGGCTATTATTCGGTATTATGCCGAATACTGTATGCTTTACGACCGAATACCGAATACCATTATTACCAAGTAATGGAAAAAAACCGCATATATATTAACACTTTCCGGGGCAGTTGGCTGGCTGATTTATTTTGATTTTTTTTCCAGATCATGTCGTGGAAATGATACTCGACGTGTGCGCTGAATGTGACACAATCCAGCATCATTACGCCCACGAGTACATCGCGGCCCTGAAAAAGTTCTTCCCGGAGTACTACCAGCAGTTCAAGGCGAAGGTGGATCCGGAGAACAAGTTTTTTCCCAGATTCGAGAAGCTAATGGAAAAATATTGATCGTCGTTTTTTTTGGCAAATTTTAAACCTGCTTAATTAAACCTTGGTATATTAATTATGTTTTATTAAATCTTTCGATAGGAGAAGCATACTTGATTGAGGGGAAATAATGTAATATTTCTAATAAAATAAAATTTCAATGGATAAAATAAAAATGATTTTAATGATAAGAATGTAATGCTTATGAAATAAGATGATTGGAATTTAAAAGTTTTTCAATTAGTAAGTAGAGTAAGAGGTAGTACCTCTCGCTCGTATAACACTAGCGTCAAGTGACAGCTATGCTGTCGCAATTGGTGCGGTTTGTGAGTTTCCGGTGGCCCATTGGAGGGGGAGGGTAGGGAAAAGGAGGGCAACGCATCTGCATAATGTCTGGTTGTGCGGATGTGTATGAGCGTCGAAATTCGCCAAAAGCTTCGACTGCTTGTTTGCGCTCCTATGCTATAAAAAAAATATTTTGTTTATTGTATATTAATAAAATTGTCACAATAAAAAAAAACCAAAATCCTTTTAATCCTATATTACATTATAGCCTTTCCTTTTTCCCCCTTTAATTTGAATTTTGATGTATTAAGTACTTACTATAAATTATAAAGGGGATTCATTTAGTGAAACTTGGAATGTTCCAATACCCCGTGAATACTAAGTCTATTACTAGTCTAGGGGAAGCGACCCCCCCCCCCTCATATAAAAATCAATAGGTGAGCTGGTTCACCACCAAACCGATGTAGCATTAGGGCTAACAGGCCATTAGCTTAGACAATTAGAAAAAAAACGTCTATTTTTGGAGTAAATATTTTATTTTATCATAATTTTAAATTCGTAAAAAGATTTTGACATGCGCAAAACGCATACATTGGACATTTTATTCTAGGAAAAAAACACTATCCTGTCCTTTTTTAACATTCCCTGAGTAAGATCGTCATAATCTCCAATCAGCCATTGCTCGACAGATCAATCTTCACTTCGTAGAGGCCAGTATAGAATATTAAAATTATACTATATTTTAAATAAAAAAGCGTATTAAAAACAACTATTATATATTCAAATTACATATTTATTTTTTGGTAATATCATTGCGTAAATGAGTTTTTTAAAATTTAACATTTCAAGTTACCATTATAACACGAATTATATTCATATCACCATCATCATCCGCGTTTTTTTCCTTTTACGCCGTGAAATACTCTCCGCGTGGGGAGTGGGTACACCACTCCCCACCCATGTGGGACTCGCTGCGCCCAAAAGCTGGTAAGGTGTACCTTACCATCCATCCATCCATTATCTGGCTGGCTGTAGCCAGTGTTGCCAACTTAGTGGATTTACCACGAAAACTGGTGGTTTTGACCCCCTCTTAGTGGCGAAATATTGCTTTTAGTGGCTGGTGGATATTTTAGTGGTTTTAAATACGATCACTCAGCCAATAAACCGGGAAATTTTTCATTGAGAAAAAAATTGCTGTCTGTAAAGTCGGTTCACGGACGATAGTATTACGTGAAAACGTCATAAAGAAACATTGTTAAAAAAAATATTACCTTTTTGGCGCTATTTTGAGAAAAACAGTTAATTGAAGCGAACAAATTAAATTAGACTTAAATACGCGTCGTAAGATAAAAAGTTATGAAATGTTGTATACCAGCTGCCCGCACAGACTTCGTTCTGTCAAAGGAGGGGGAGGATTTTTTTAAATTCGTTCTTAGATGACCTCTACATGATAAGTAATATTGCTACCAAATTTCAAGTCTCTAGGTCTTATAGTTCCAGAGATATCGTGACGAGTCAATCTATAGAACAGCTCCTATACATATATAAATACATACATATATACATTGTAATATTACAGATACCTATTACATTTTAATTATATAAAAAATGACGAATTACACAGATACTAAATTTTTTACTCAACTAATTAATATTCGTAAAAATTTACATGTATTGTACATTATATATGTAAACTGTTTCCTAGTTTAACTAAATGGTTAGCAAATTTATTTTTCGAAAAGCTACAATATACGAAAAAAATCTGGTGTAAAAAGAATATTCGAAATATCCCTAATATTATAAATATGAATGTTAGTTTTGTTTTGTTACGCTTCCACGACTAAAAACGAAAGTTGGTTCTGGCCACTGCCGGCCAAGCCGCTCCCCGGTCCATAGGGTCGGGGGTGGTGGTCGCCATCCCACGTCGGGATGGGGACCGCGAGGAAGAAAACCTCATTAAAAATCACCCCAATCCTAAGTTTCGGTGCGCGGCGAGAGGACGAATGGCTGGAGGGTCTCCAGTCATTAGCGCACCCCCAGCCGGGGTACCTGCGGACCCCCCGGTTGGGATACAAATGTACGCCATCCTGGTGCACAGGGCTCTGCCCAGGATGCTTTGTCTCCCTGTCCCCGAAGATGGAAACATCAGAGGGTAAGTATTGTTAAAATTAGTTCCAAAAAGGCAAACACTCTCCGGGCGGGTACTGCGAATCCCGCCAGTCTTAGAACTGAGGCCCCGTGTAATACGGAGGGGGCCAAACAATGCTTCGGCGATTCGGCGAACCCGGACCACCGCGAACTGGCAAACATAACGGAAACTGATATGGCACGTGATTTGGTGAGGGAGAAAGGGAGAATGGGACTATCGAAGGGGAAGAGGGGCGGCGGTCGCCTAAAGGGGAGCGTGGAGATCTTGGACGATATGTCCGTGACATCGCTGTCTGAGTCAGAGCTGGCGCAAAAGCGCCTCTCTCGAGGTGTCGGGGGGCTCCGGCACAGACACAGAGACGGGGACGAGCATAGCGAGGGAGTCGCAGCCTGTGGCGAAGAGGGGCAAGGTGACCTCGCTTACACGCGCGAGGGCGGCTCTTAGAGAGAGAGTGGAGAAAGAGAGGGAAGAAAGCTTTGAACTGGCCCTCGATAAGCGGGCGTTCAAGAAGCCCAAGGAGGTGACCGGGGAGGCGATGGAGGCCCCGCTCTCGAATCTCGACCTCGACACCGAGAGATTGGGAGCGGAGGAGCTGAAGCGGGCGGCAGAGGAAAATCTTAACACGATCCTCGGCCTGACCGGCAAATCGGTTAATTTGAGAGGGGGGTACGCCGCAAAAATTAGGAAAGCGGCCGAATCCATTAGGGAGGTGATAGAGTCCCTTACGGTCCAGACGGAGACATGCGTAAACATTAGAAAACAATACTAGACGAACCATTTCTTCCTGTCTCTTCTGACTTCCATACTTCCAACACCCCGAGTCCAGAATACGTTTTGAAATTTAAAAAGACGTGCGTTTTTTCTTGCGGACTTTTCTATTCGGAAGTCCCCTAGAATACGACCTTGGCATTTTGCCCAATATTGGTGTATAATGCCCGCATTTTTTTCATGACAAAATTATAAATGATTCATGAACTTCCCGATGAATTAGAGACATGAAATTTTGATCGTAACTCAGATGAGTATGACAGTGCATTTTTTATGGCATGAGGAGGCAAACAATTTCGCAAGAAGTAAAAAAAATAAAATAACCCAACCAGTCACAGGGACTGCCGATAGATGTGAAAATAAAACAATTAAATTCAAATACCTATAATAAAGTCTGTATTAGATTATGAAAACCTATACAATTTACTTTACTAAACTTACTTTTATATGGTCTTTTAATGATGCCCAAAAAAATATACGGTTATTATAGATTATGAAAGTATGCATATACGCGATTAATAAATCGCGCCGTATTTTAATTCGAGAGATTTATTTTTCTGCAAAGAAGCGAGTCTACTCGCTAACATAGATATGTGTGGATCCCATTGCAGCTTAGTATCTCGGTTTTGTCTGCTATTTCAACAACTTCACTTTATTTCTCTCTCTTCTCATTTGAATTCAGTTCTCTAATAGTTCTTATTTTTTTAAGATGGCCGCCGGTTGGTAGTGCGGACGTTCATGCGGGACGCGTACAAGAATATCGTGGCGGAGGTCTCGCTGGCGAGCGGGCAGTCCTTGGACTCCACCCTGGACGAGGAAAATGACGTGGAAATGGAGAACGAAGAGGCGTGGGAGAACTGGGAAGAAGAGAAGTAGGGGGCCCGGAAGGGGACTGGTCCTTCTTTGGGCACCAGACAAAGGGGGCCGCCTATTGCAAGATATAAAATTTATCTTTAACACCATGCTGAGGTGCCCGTGGCGTGTGCAACGGGTAAAGGCCCTATGTGGACTTTAGATATGAAAGAACTTAGTAATTTAATGACATTATTAATGAATTTTACAAATAAAATGTACTATGTGTAAGTCCTTTAATACTAAGGTTAATTTCTTTTGTTTTTACCTACGTCCTACATATTCAGTCCTCAAAACAGATGTGACAAAGATTCTGGCTATTTTGTCAATTACCGCCTCAACTTCCTAGTTCAGGTGTTAATATAAGTGATCACGTCTACCCACGAATGTTCACAGGTTTGGTTAAAATAATAGTACACCTTATTTTACACCTTTACTCGAAAATATAGCTTGATCACTGGTGAAGTAAATATCGGAAAGTAACACGCTTAATAAGATTAAACATACGAGTATCCGTGATGTTCGTAAACCAGCATTAATCCAGGGCAATTGTGAATCTACTAAGCAATATCTTCCGAGGAGAGCCCGGCCAATCAGTGAGACTTATAAAGCTTATACCACGATTATTAGTAAATGTTAGTATCCTTTATGCTAGCGAATTAAATCTAATATTTCTCCATTTCCTTCTCGAACTGTCTATAGTATATATCTTTCGGGTCGTATTTCGCCTTGTACTCTCTGTAAATCTCTGGGAAGTTCTCTTTAATGGCGATGGTGAAGACGTGAGCCCAGTGTTTCTGCACATTGTCGCACTCCGCACAACTATCGTGGGTTATTTCCATTATGTGATCTGAAACAAGTAAAAAATTTCATAGGTAATAGGCATAATATTTGAAGCAATTGAAATATTTGAAAATGAAATTAATAGTAACGGAAACACGTTGGTAACGAAGAAAATAAAGACAAAAATGCGGGGATTCTTCTGTATAAACGTATATATTAAGGAACAAAACTGGCACCATATATTGCTACTTCTTCCTTGTTCAAATTAGTTGCCTCATTTAAATAAACAATAAAAGAAAATGGACTTGAAAAGAATCCTTGCGGCACTCTCATTATTATCAGTCTCAGAGAAATTTTCGTTGTTTACTATGACTGTGTGTGACATATTAAGTAAATAATCTTCGTTATCCTGGACCACGGTGTTAAACATATTGAAAGTAGTCCAGTAGCAGCAGCGTTACATACATACGTCGAGGAAAATAAAATTATACGTTCTTTTTTTTTAACAGCCGCACTCAAACGTTTATAAAAAGGCTACTAGAAGTTTCACACAGGAAAGCAGCTCTTATGTTTTTTGGCTAGTTTCGTTCCTATCCCTGCAACTCCTGTGTTGCCAGGATCGACAGCGGTAACCGAATGACCTTTGATGCGATCTCGGTGAGTCTGGGAAGGGGCAGGATATACTGATTAGGGTCGCGGGGAGCCAGTGGATGCTGAGCTCTGGACCGGTCAGGTTTGACATCCTTTATTTATATCCAGCAGAGGATGCTAAAACGAGAACTGTGTTGCCTATCCTGACACAAGATGTTAAGTCTAATAATTACACTGCCTGTATTGCCCTCCTCCTTTTCCAAACACCAAAGCTTTGACGAGAGAAATAAACGAGATCGTGGTACAAATGTTGAAGAGACGGCGGCACAGCGCATCCCTACCACTGGTAAACACTTTCACTTTTAGTGCGCGGAAATTGATATTTCGACATGTTTATCTAGTATTACTATAATATGTTGTATACTCTCCTACCTTTGCTACAGCGAGGCAGGCTACTACGATTATCAGCTTCATGACTCAATCTGAAAGTTCGTTATAGTTGAACTATTTTATATGGATTCTATCGCGATTGAATAAGGTCGATACATCGAGCATATAACGTGCTGCGACGCTGCACCCTTTCTCCGTTTTTATTGGCCGACTGAGGGATGATTATTGATTGGCCGATGGGACGTACACACAAATCACTGGTTCAGGTTGAATGAATATTACGTCAGTGACAAATCACTGACCGGTTTCGAAATTTTATCGCCCGAATACTCAAACGAATCTCAAATGTAAGACGTACTTAAACTCATGCTACGACGTGTCAGATTCAAAGAAGAAAATGAGGGACGACACGAGTTTAAGCACGTCTTAAATTTGAGATTCGTTTGAGTATTCGGACGTATGGCTCCTATTCTATCCGGTTATATGTTCGATGAGGTTACATAACCGACGTTTCAGATGCTCTATATCGCACTGATGTGTCAAACGTCATAATGTGACGTGAATAAATGAAGATCATAAATTTTTTCTTATTATTTGGATAGACCCAAATGAAGTGAGTGCTTCCTTTGCTGTAATTATTTTTATGTGGAGAAATATAAACAAATCATCTTGGCGAAAATCTATTATGTCGAGAATGCACCGACTATAACGCTTTCGGCCTTTCGGTATTTGCAGGAGATTTAGTAAGAGGTAGTGCCATGCTGCTTTGCAGCCGAATTGAGCCGGCACGACTGGGGTGGTACCTCTCGCTCACATAACACCGGCGTCAAGTGGCAGCTATGCTGTCACGTTTTATGAGTGTGGCCCATGGGGGTGGAGAACGCCTGTTGCCCTCCTTTTCGGAAAGCGGATGTGTATATGGGTGACGATAGTTGACAAAAGGCTTCGACTGCTCGTTTGCCCTCCTATGCTATAAAAAGAATCAAGGGAATGCTCTTTCTCAATATATTTTTTTTTACTTGAAGGTGCAAACGAGCCACCCAATAATACGTGGTCAGCCTCGCTCACAAACAGGAACAAAATCACCTAGGACTCCAAACACTCATGCCGCCTATCCTGAGACGAAAGATGAAGTCGGTGGCAGTAATTACACAGCCTGTCCTGCCCTTGTAACAGCATAGCTGCTAACAAGCAGGATGGTGGTATCCATGCAGGCGGGAGTGCGTTACGTAGCTAATAAAAATGTGGTTTGTAAATAAAATAATTTATACTAATATTATAATTATCATAGTTATAAGTTATTTATAAGCTTTTTTTTTTTTTTTTTTTTTTTGTATATGGATCTTTGATATCTGAGTTACGAATAAATAAATATTATAAAGCTGAAGAGTTTGTTTGTTTGAACGCGCTAATCTCTTACTTATAGGAGTTGGTAACGCGGGCGAAGCTGCAGGCAACAGCTTGTTATAAATATAATTCAAAAATTTACTTACAATTAAAAATTTAATTACGGTTAAAATCAAATACACTTAAATGATGTATTAGCATACGCGTCCAAATTTATAATAAATTATTATTATACAAAAAGTTAGCAATTATTTTTTTAGATTTAGGGTACTGTAAGGTCTATCTTATATCTTTAGGCGAGCAATATATATATATATATATATATATATGATGACTTCATGCAATGATAATCGTAGTAGCCAGCCTCACTGCAGCATCCGCCTACACGGACATCGATGACAATTACAATTGGCAAGCCCTGTTAGAAGACAAGGAACGCTTGGGTGAAATCTACAGATGCTTCTTAGACCAAGTACCGTGTCTGATGTAGAGAAGCAGATCAAAGGTAGGAGAGTATACAACATATTATAGTAATACTAGATAAACATGTCGAAATATCAATTTCCGCGCACTAAAAGTGAAAGTGTTTACCAGTGGTAGGGATGCGCTGTGCCGCCGTCTCTTCAACATTTGTACCACGATCTCGTTTATTTCTCTCGTCAAAGCTTTGGTGTTTGGAAAAGGAGGAGGGCAATACAGGCAGTGTAATTATTAGATTCTCTGCTGGATATAAATAAAGGATGTCAAACCTGACCGGTCCAGAGCTCAGCATCCACTGGCTCCCCGCGACCCTAATCAGTATATACTGCCCCTTCCCAGACTCACCGAGATCGCATCAAAGGTCATTCGGTTACCGCTGTCGATCCTGGCAACACAGGAGTTGCAGGGATAGGAACGAAACTAGCCAAAAAACATAAGAGCTGCTTTCCTGTGTGAAACTTCTAGTAGCCTTTTTATAAACGTTTGAGTGCGGCTGTTAAAAATAAAGAACGTATAATTTTATTTTCCTCGACGTATGTATGTAACGCTGCTGCTACTGGACTACTTTCAATATGTTTAACACCGTGGTCCAGGATAACGAAGATTATTTACTTAATATGACACACACAGTCATAGTAAACAACGAAAATTTCTCTGAGACTGATAATAATGGGAGTGCCGCAAGGATTCTTTTCAAGTCCATTTTCTTTTATTGTTTATTTAAATGAGGCAACTAATTTGAACAAAGAAGAAGTAGCAATATATGGTGCCAGTTTTGTTACTTAATGTATACGTTTATACAAAAGAATCCCCGCATTTTTGTCTTTATTTTCTTCGTTACCAACGTGTTTCCGTTACTATTAATTTCATTTTCAAATATTTCAATTGCTTCAAATATTATGCCTATTAACTATGAAATTTTTTACTTGTTTCAGATCACATAATGGAAATAACCCACGATAGTTGTGCGGAGTGCGACAATGTGCAGAAACACAGAAACACTGGGCTCACGTCTTCACCATCGCCATTAAAGAGAACTTCCCAGAGATTTACAGAGAGTACAAGGCGAAATACGACCCGAAAGATATATACTATAGACAGTTCGAGAAGGAAATGGAGAAATATTAGATTTAATTCGCTAGCATAAAGGATACTAACATTTACTAATAATCGTGGTATAAGCTTTATAAGTCTCACTGATTGGCCGGGCTCTCCTCGGAAGATATTGCTTAGTAGATTCACAATTGCCCTGGATTAATGCTGGTTTACGAACATCACGGATACTCGTATGTTTAATCTTATTAAGCGTGTTACTTTCCGATATTTACTTCACCAGTGATCAAGCTATATTTTCGAGTAAAGGTGTAAAATAAGGTGTACTATTATTTTAACCAAACCTGTGAACATTCGTGGGTAGACGTGATCACTTATATTAACACCTGAACTAGGAAGCCTAGGTTGTTGAGGCGGTAATTGACAAAATAGCCAGAATCTTTGTCACATCTGTTTTGAGGACTGAATATGTAGGACGTAGGTAAAAACAAAAGAAATTAACCTTAGTATTAAAGGACTTACACATAATACATTTTATTTGTAAAATTCATTAATAATGTCATTAAATTACTAAGTTCTTTCATATCTAAAGTCCACATAGGGCCTTTACCCGTTGCACACGCCACGGGCACTTCAGCATGGTGTTAAAGATAAATTTTATATCTTGCAATAGGCGGACCCCTTTGTCTGGTGCCCAAAGAAGGACCAGTCCCCTTCCGGGGCCCCTACTTCTCTTCTTCCCAGTTCTCCCACGCCTCTTCGTTCTCCATTTCCACGTCATTTTCCTCGTCCAGGGTGGAGTCCAAGGACTGCCCGCTCGCCAGCGAGACCTCCGCCACGATATTCTTGTACGCGTCCCGCATGAACGTCCGCACAACCAACCGGCGGCCATCTTAAAAAAATAAGAACTATTAGAGAACTGAATTCAAATGAGAAGAGAGAGAAATAAAGTGAAGTTGTTGAAATAGCAGACAAGACCGAGATACTATAGATGTTAAGCTGCAATGGGATCCACACATATCTATGTTAGCGAGTAGACTCGCTTCTTTGCAGAAAAATAAATCTCTCGAATTAAAATACGGCGCGATTTATTAATCGCGTATATGCATACTTTCATAATCTATAATAACCATATATTTTTTTGGGCATCATTAAAAGAAACATTCAAACAAATTTCCTTTTTTTCGGATGGATCTATGCTAACATAAAAAAAGTGGGCGGTTGCGATACAAGGGTTGCGCTTGTTTCTCCCGTCAAACAGCCTTGCTGTGTATCTGAGAGAAGGGCAGGACAGGCAGTGTAATTACTGGCACAGAGACTTAACATCTATGTCTCAGGATAGGCAACCCATAAATAAGTTGCCTTTTTTTTCCTTTAACGCCGGGAAATGCTCTGAGGCATCCCGCGGGGGAGTGGGTCCCCCCACGCGAGTATGTGGGACTCGCTGCGCCCGAAAGCTGGTAAGTGGATGCAGCTCTACCCACTAAAACCCGGCAAGTGCCACCAATGCCGCCTTTGGTAAGGTGCCCCGGATCTAATAAACGAACAGGGCACTTCGACAGCTAGTCAGTCCTGCAAGGGACCGACGCCACCTCCACTGGGGGTTGCCCCGCACCACAGAACAACCCCTCCCAACGTCGGGACAGTACAATGGGGTGAGGTTCCCATCCTCGCCCCTTGCCCCCTGCTCTTTTGTCCCCTCTTCTTATAAGAGGAGTACAAAGAGCCCCCTCGGCTCAATTAGCTTCGCCCAAGGTGCTGGGCTCACCCTAGGCTACTGAGCCCCACCGCCACGTCAAGGCCTGAACCATGGGCATAAATAAGTTGCCTAGGCTAGTTCCAGGTAAACTAGTTTATGTTCATGGGTGACGCCGATCAATTGCCTACCATCTGGTGGCACGTCTTTGTCTTGTTAGTTGAATAAACTAACATAAAAAATCATGTTTTCGGTGAATTACACAGATTTAACATATTCTATGTAGCAGGTTCCTTGTTAAACTACATGTTTTGCTATATTTTTATTTTACCAAAAATATAGAGGCTTTGAAAATTTCAAACGTAAACTAAATCCTGTTGCAATGGCAACTATACTAGTGATAAGTGAGGCAGTAGTCCCAACCTGAGAATTCATCAAATTCATCAGAAAAAAAAAACCTAGACGAACCATTATAATAAAACATTTTTTTTTTTTTATACGGATTTTATCAAAAGAACACAGATTCCAACCAAGGATGATCCATGAGGCTATTGAAATTAAAAAACATCCTAATTTCAATAGAGAAGATGGCTGGCTTCTACCACCTGCTTGGGATCCCATTATTAAAATTATCAAATCAAAATCCAAGCATAATAATATGTCACAGATTAAAGATACAGTTAGCACTTTCTGCGTAGATAGGACTGACCAAAATATTGATGTATCATAGGGTAGTTTCGAATAACTTTGTAATAATAGGACGTATGACACCTCAGTCCTCCCGTGACCATGGTTGCTGTAAAGTATCCGAAACGTCGGGCTTGTAAAAATCTTAATAAACCGCGATAAAATCCGTAAAAAAATTGTTTAATTATAATGAGTGAAATTCGCGTAAACATTAGAAAACAATACTAGACGAACCATTTCTTCCTGTCTCTTCTGACTTCCATACTTCCAACACCCGAGTCCAGAATACGTTTTGAAATTTAAAAAGACGTGCGTTTTTTCTAGCGGACTTTTCCATTCGGGAGTCCCCTAGAATACGACCCTTGGCATTTTGCCCAATATTGGTGTATAATGCCCGCATTTTTTTCATGACAAAATTATAAATGATTCATGAACTTCCCGATGAATTAGAGACATGAAATTTTGATCGTGACTCAGATGTGTATGACAGTGCATTTTTTTATGGCATGAGGAGGCAAACAATTTCGCAAGAAGTAAAAAAAATAAAATAACCCAACCAGTCACAGGGACTGCCGATAGATGTGAAAATAAAACAATTAAATTCAAATACCTATAATAAAGGCTGTATTAGATTATGAAAACCTATACAATTTAGACGGCGCACAAAATGGCCGCATGACATAATTTAGAAGCAACACAATTTGCGAAACAAATATTGCATAATCTTACCTATATAAATAAATCAAACGTCAAACTGTGTCTCCAACGTTTCGCGTGCGGTGTCGCGAGTCCACGTCATATAAACGTCAAACTGCGTCTCCATAGCTTCGTGTGCGGTGTCGCGAGTTCAGATATTTTATCTCATCTAAAAATATGCGTACCGCGCTCAAAGAAGTTTACACTTCAAACTACAGTACCCCAAATACTAAACATAATTAAACAATTTTTTGTACAGCAATTAATATTATAAATACAATAGGTCTGTGGTAATGCATCATTTTAAGTGTGTTTACGTAAAGTGAATAGTAAGTTACTTAATCATAATTATTTTATCTTTTTAATGTTAGATGGGTAGGGAAACGGGGAGATGAGACACGTGATGGTGGTCGACGTCGCCCATGAACATAAACAATTAACATGAGACTGGCCCAGGCAACTCACTCTCCCCACTATGGTTCAGGCCTTGACGTGGCGGTGGGGCTTAGTAGCCTAGGGTGAGCCGCTGCACCTTGGGCGAAGCTAATTGAGCCGGGAGGCTCTTTGTACCCCTCTTATAAGAAGAGGGGACAAAAGAGCAGGGGGCAAGGGATGAGGGTGGAAACCTCATCCCATCGTACTGTCCCGACGTTGGGAGGGGTTGTTCTGTGGTGCGGGACAACCCCTCTTCTGCGGAGGTGGCGTCGGTCCTTTATGGGACTGACTAACCATCGAGGTGCCCTGTTAGCTTAACAGATCCGGGGCACCTCAGCAAGGCGGCACTCGTCGCACTCGCCGGGTTTTAGTGGGTAGAGCTGCGTCCATTTACCAGTTTTCGGGCGAAGCGAGTCCCACATACCCGCGTGCGGAGACCCACTCCTTCGCGGAATGCCTCAGAGCATTTTCCGGCGTGTAAGAAAAAAAAAGTAAATGCGACATCCACTGATACCTGTTACACCTGAAGGTAAGCAGGTGCGTTGCCAACCTTTCAAATGGATGGAATGGATGTTAGGGACGTACATACAGATGTATACAGTACGTCCCAAGCCTCCATCAATGGCCATCAGTCGACCAATCAGAGCGCAGAACCGGCGCAGCGATGCAGCACGTGGTCGGAATTTGTTTTTATACAAAACACACAACATTACCGCACTATTCCGGTTATAAGCTCGATGATTCGAAACGTTGGAAAAAAACTCAAATAATCAACAAAAATAAAGTCCGTTAAAAGTAGTTTTATTGTAATAAATTTTCAGATCATGAAACCTGTGATCATAGTTTGCTGCCTCGCTGTAGCGTCCGCCTACACGGACATCAACGACAATTACAACTGGCAAGCCCTATTGGAAGACAAGGAACGCTTGGGTGAAATCTACAGATGCTTCATAGACCAAGTGCCGTGTTCTGATTTAGCGACACATATCAAAGGTGAGACAAATACTAGCTTTTAGGTCTAATGGAGGGTCCCACCATGGTTGAAGCCTTGTAGTGGCGAAGAAGTGTAAGAAGTGACAAAAGAGCAATGGGGACCAGGGGGAGGATGGGAACCTCATGCCATCCTCGCCCAACCCCGAGGGGATGTTCTGTGGTGCGGGACAACCCCTCTGTGGAGATGTCATCGGTCCCTTAGAAGACTGACTAGCCGTCTAGGTGTAATCCGGGGCACCTCACAAAAGGGGGAATTGGTTGGCACATTCAGGTGGGTCACCTGCTACTTTAATGTTATACATGGTAGCTGTTGACTATCAAGAAGTTACATCAACTCGATCTCAGCATGTCAAAATCTTCAATATGAACGCGCCTTTAAAAGTCAAATGTACCAAACATACAGCTTGGGGTTTGACCCGATGTTAATCCTTCGTCATAGAGATTATACATGTTTAGAGAAATTGATATCTTTATTTTCGAGGGGTAAAAACAGAGGAATCGCCACTTTTTACAAAATAACTTTTTCCAAAATCTATGAAATTTTTACATATAAAGCCCGTCACACGCATAGTTATAATATACAAGGTTGATAAAAGCGAGAGGCATTAAATTAAACCACGTATACTATGTACCATTTTCAAGCTACACACCAAAACTTAGACCAATCAATACTTTAGTCACAGGATATTTTTAAAGTTTTAAAGCCGCTCCGGTTTGTTCGACCCGGTGAGACGCAACGTGCTGTGCGACGTTGCCTTTTAGATTCGAAGGACATTTTACAAAGGTTTACAAAGAGTTTTTACGTTTTACTTTGACTATTCACGTATTTAAGTTCTTTGAAAAACTTTTTTTTATTGATCTCAAACAATTTTTTTATAGTTTCGGATTAACCGTAAGCATGTGTAGTATATGTAGTTTAATTTAATGCCTCTCGCTTTTATCAACCTTGTATATTAATATCATTCACTAATATTCTACCGATAGACACGCACGTTCAAATAAACAATTTGTTCAAATACTGACAATAGTTACAACTAAAGTTCGCTGTAGCGCTAAACGTTATGGTTTGGGAGTCTAACCAAACCATAAAAACATACTACAGCACTAGATCGCTTATTCAGTATATTTTTCTCGCGCTTAGAACGTCGTAAGTGCGCACGAATTTCATAGCACTTACGCGTTTCGTTCAACGTAGTGACAAAAAGTGACAGTTTTTGTACCAACAAAACTTAATTAAATTTTATTCTCTATTTCGAAATTTATTAATAGTTAAATAAATAAATAGTTAAGTAGAAACAAACAGGTTCACACTTTGGCTTAAATTTTCGTATTATTAGCGTTGCTCTGTACCGACCACGTGGGCTTTAATTTCGACTGCCAAACTCACACTAGAGTAAGGTGTACGGAGTACGGACTGCAGTATAGTTCAATTGAACAAAGTGAGTGTTCGGAACCCCAAATCTAGTACGTGGTACATATATATCTATGATTAATATAATATATATTATAGCCACGTGTATGAAGTGCTTTAAACTTAAGTTTCCGTAATTGTGGCTGTAAAATTCGAAATTATTCACTTATCTTCATTTTTACACAATGATGCTCATTTGTAAAATAATGTCTTAAATCGAGTAAAGATTTATGTGACATTTTTCAGGACACATAATGGAATTAACTCACGACGGCTGCGCGGAGTGCGACAGTGTGCAGAAACACTGGGCTCACATCTTCACCAACGCCATGAAAAAGAATTTCCCGGAGATTTACAGAGAGTACAAGGCGAAATATGACCCGAAGGATATATACTTTAGAAAGTTTGAGAAGGAAATGGAGAAATATTAGATTACCGCTAGCAATAAGGACACTTACTCTAGCTATACCCTCACTAATGAATTAGAGTAGTGCATCGAGCATATAACCGGATACAGTAATGTGAGCATTCCGAAACTTTTCAGTGGTTCGTCACTGACGTAATTGCAATTCAACCAACCCGTGATCTGTGTGTACGTCCCATCGGTCAAGCATCCATCAATGGCCATCAGTCGGCCAATCAGAGCGCAGAACCGTCGCAGCGTCGCAGTTCTTTGTCGGAATTTGTTTTCATAGAAAAAAACACATTACCGCTCTATTCTATATTATATGCTCGATGGTGTCGTATCTCCTCGAAATTGGGCGAGCAGGGTATTAGGCAATTTATATATTTGTAACTATCATAGTTATAAGTTTTTTATATGGATCTTTGTGAATAAATAAATAAATAATTAATAAATAAATAATAGGGTTGGTGAAATTTTCTCTCACGCGGTTAAAATAGGAGTTGCTATAGAAATATCAGTTAAAGTCACAGATAGGTTTTATTTCCATTATAACTTATCCATTATATTATTATTTATATAGATCCATATTATTCCAACTATAACTTATTATTATTAGGTGGAAGTATTTTTGTATTTATTTTTCATCTTTAATAACTTATCAATGCTAAATTTCTTGAATTCCATTGAATCTTTGGCATATTAAAAACGCACACACAGATAATATAAGACATAAAACATGTTTTTTAAGTTATACTTCTTATGGTGCGTTAGGGAAAATGATGAGAGTAAATTTTTACGATGCTCGCGCACACCGTCACGAAAAACCGACACTCCGAAGTTAGCTATATATATATATATATATATAACAATTTTTACATAATCACAGTATAGACGTCATAAGAAGATATAGTTTTTAACTACACAATAAGCAAAAAGGTTACAGTGTACATAATGAAATTGAACTATGTACTTTTCTTTAAGGAGTATTACTTCTAACGCGTGTACATAAATACACACACACTATTTTTTTAAGTTTCATTTTTATGAAAAGAGCCTTGCCTTATGTTCATGTAAAGATATAAACGTGAAAGTTTGTTAGTTTGTTACTGTAAAAGGTCGAACTACGGTTATTCCTAAACAAGGAGTAAGTAAAGGATTTAACAAATTAGTTAATTAATGACTCTCATATGATACCCATATAAAAATATGTACCTAATTTGATAAATCGTTAATTGAAATAAATGATTAAGAATTACTCATTGTTTTAATCCCATTTTAACCTTTACCAGCCGTGAGCGGTTAAACCTAGCACGTACTAATTCTCCCCATCATGGTTCAGGCCTTGACGTGGCGGTGGGGCTCAGTAGCATAGAGTGAGCCCAGCACCTGGGCGAAGCTAATTGAGCCGAGGGGGCTCTTTTTACCCCTCTTATAAGAAGAGGAGACAAAAAAGTAGGGGGCAAGGGGCGAGGACGGGAACCTCACCCCATGTGTGTTCACTTGGTTCAAGTTTAATTGTACAAATTTGTCAAGTAAAGAATTTAATTTCGATTAAGTATTAAATAGGTACCTATAATTGTTAAAAATAAATCACGTATATTTTATATAAGAATAACTAGTCTTCAACATAAAACATGCAAAAATTTCATAGACATAAAAAAAACTAAAAACGACTTTCTAATCTCATACAAAAAACCAAATGTACTAAGTGAAATGCCCCTGATCCTCCCTGATCTTATTATCGGGGCCTCCTCTTTGTTATTATTATTATTTTGTAACATACTTTATGTAATACGCTTTATTGAATTAATATAAACAATCCGAATAATTACAGATATATGTTTGTTTCTCTTATCATTTTAGCAGATGGGTTCATTTACACTTTTTTTCTACTCGATATATATCATAATTATCGTTCGTAAGGAGTAAACTCCAATCGTGCGTCGGAGCTGACACACACACACAGTTTTTTTTTCTTGTTCACCATATATCGATGGGTCCTATGTATAAGGGCCAAACTAACAATTTGGCCATTTTGACTTTTTTATGGTAAACGCATCTTATCGATATAATTAATCATGTGAACTATTAAAAAATAAAGATTTATGCATAGAAACACGATTTATTAGTACGGTATAACGGCGTAAGTGACATGAATTTAATAATAATATAATAAAACCTTTATTTTCAGGCTGCGTAGGCCCATAGATAAATACCTTAACCTAATTATACATAATTAATTATAAACAATGTTGTTAGTAAATAAAACTTAAAACTATGTTAGTAACACTTCACTTGCACTTAAGGTTACGCAGGTCGCTCATCTTTCCATACAAACGCAGAACAGTAATTACTACGATGTTTGACATTGACCATAAAAAACTAAGTATAATATCAATTGATCTCTTCGTTATCTATGTGTGTATATACCCAAAATCGTAAAAAAAAATACAATTAAAAAATACAAGCTTCTAAACTTTCGTATTTCAACACTGATTTTAGCCCAACTTTGGGCGTAAATAAATAGTATACCGAGCATGAAAGCTCAAAAATAAAGCCCGTACAGAAGCCGCCTTATTCCAAAACGAAGACTAAATATAGTACCGAGTTTAATACCAGCTTTAAACCATAAATGTTATTACAAAAACTAGTTTAACGCTAGTACCAGGACTATCTATGGTACTAAAGTTAGACCACCGTGACCCCTAGTTTAACTTCGGTACTAACCTCAAAGCTTTAAATTATCAGATGTATTATGCGTTGAATTGGACTAACATTTAAAATAATTATTCTGCCATCCTCACATAATATAACATTATATTTCTGTAATTTTGTTGTATTGTATTTTGTCATTGATATACATACCTATTTTATATCATATGTAATAATTCTAATTAACTCTGATATTTTTCATGTATGTTTGGATTAAATAAACACTAACCTTTTCTTGAGAAGTCCAATTATCATCCCTTTTTTCTTTTGTTGATACATTTTACAACATAAGTAATGTTCGTGGCACACAAATTCACAACAAAAAATATTACACTATTCTTATGAACAACATACCGTCTATTTAGAATCAAAGAACAATAATGGCTGTATTGTAACTATTGGTAAGTGGTAACTCGACTTACATTGCATTAACTAAACATTAAACAATAAACATTTCGATGACATTAGAACTACGCGCGCTTTGTATTCATTCCCTTATACGCTAGCTATATAAACAACTTAAAAGCGAAATATAACAATATTTGTGTGTATTACACACAACAAGAATTTAAAACACACTACCTCAAAGTACAAAGTAGTAAAGATTTCAGATATTTTATATAACATAATAAATTTTATTATCAAAATATTGATGTATTTTCCACATTATTATATTTAATTATAAATTAGCGAGCTTTGCATAAAAAGGAACGGTGTACCGAACTAATCAAATATTGAACGAACAAAATGAATGATATGTTGCTCAATAATCTGTGGATACAATTAAACCAGGGACGATCTTTGGTACTACCTAGACCTCGGTTGGTCCTCGATTTGTAATAAGAATGAATTTTAGTCCATGGACTAACGTTAATACCGTAACAAACCTGGACTTTTTAGTTTTGGTTTAATCCCGGTACTAGATAAGTTTTTTGTAATAAGGCGGATATAGTTTAGTTATTCAAAGGATAAAATAAATTTATTTTAAAAAGATACACTTATTAGTATTTCTATAATAACTGTTTTGCTAAAAGGACATTTTCGGAATGAATCATTGTGCATTTCATTCTAGCACACATGTTCGCGCACTATGTCAGGTGAGATAGCAATCATTTTGTTAGAGTTCACGCCACCGACTAATTCAACCTTAAGTCTTAGTGCGTTCCGGTGGCACTTGTCCGCTTAGCAGCTCATTTAAAAAAAATGTGTTTATTTTTCAAAAGAACACCAATACGATTGAAAATGGGTCCATAATATTATGTAGTTTTAAGGCTCAGTCAAGTTTCATTTCGATAAATGAATAAAACAATTGTACTTTTTACACGCTTTATAATAGCTTCACCTGTATGTTTGTATGTATGTTTGTAACCGACTCCTTTAGACTTGATTTTGACTCACTTCTAACGACCAGATTTTGTTCAAACTTTGTAGATTTATCGAGGACCGATGACAATACAATAATTTGATAAAATTATTCCAATCCTATAACATGTGCTATCCTGATCATCCTGATCAGGATAGCACATGTTACGTTTAAGTAACTTTTTAAACATTAACATTCTTATAGATCGAAAATATGCTGAGTGTTTTAGTAACTTTTTAAACATTCCAAAAAATTCTAATATCAACAAATAAGTGTACTATTAAAAATGACCCAGCGAAGCGGGTGTTCACAGCTATATCATTAATCTAAAATGATTTAGATTTTTCTAAAGAATTCTAGAATGATTTAGAGATTTCTAGAATTATTTGTAAAGTTTCCAAATGTAAGTATATACTCGAATCAAATAAAAATGTTTTAGAAAATTTTAGAATGATCTAGAAATTTATCGAATAATCTAGAACAGCCAAGAATAATTTGGATATCTTTGGAATGTATTCCAAGGCTCTGATTGATCAAACATATTTGAAATGTTTGAAAAAAAAAAGTATTAAAATATTACTCACGATGCCGAAACGTAAATGCGTATTCTCACGTTCTTGAATTGTATCGAAAAGGCAAAAAATGTCACGGAGAAATGAAACTACAGACGAAAGAGAACAACGTCTCACATTACTTCGAGAAAATTATCATCAAAGTCGAAATAATCAGACTGAAGAGCAGCTTAATGATTCTAGAGAAACGGACCGAATCAGAAAAAGATTGCAAAGAAAAAGAGAGACAAATGAACAGGCAGATGATAGAAGAATACAAAATGCAATACGAATGCGTGATCTTCGACTAAATGAACAAATGGAGGCTCAAGTTTCTGAAACAACTGTATATTCTGTTCGTGAAAAACGTCGGGAAAAATACAAAATCAAGTATAGTGATCGGAAGAATGAATGAAGTATGCAAATTTTATGTAGCTAAAATATTCAAAGGAGAAACGCCAAGTATATGCTGTTCAAGTGGCAAAATTAAATTACCAGAGTTAAAATCACTGCCACCGGAATTTCTAGAATATATGAAAGGAGAAACACAAAACTCTAAAGAATTCTTACAACAAATTAGAAATTACAATGCATGCTTTCAAATGACTTCATTTGGAGCAACTGCAGTAATTGAAGAAAAAGGATTTAATCGAGTATTTAAAATACAGGGACAAGTATATCATAGAATTGGATCATTATTGTCACTCCCAAATAATACTCCGAAGTTTTTACAAGTTTACTTTGTAGGAAATGAAGAAGACGAACTGGATCAAAGGCTTTCAAATTTTACAGGATTGCGTCGAGATATAATTCTTCATTTACAGCGCTTTCTACATGAAAATAATGAGTTGATAAAGATATTTAAGACTGCGATGGAAAAAATGGTTTCGGATAATTATAAAATAATAATTCGGGCAGATAAAAAGCCAATTGGCGAACACGAAAGACGATTTAATGCACCTCAAGTAAATGAAATAGCCGTAGTTATGGTGGACAATGAAAGTAGTTATAGGGATATTGTGGTACAACGAAGAAGTAATAAGTACAGTATCCACTAATATTTTGTCATGGTGAAGACGGTTACCATTTTAATATTCAGCATGTTGATTCACAAACAAATAGCCTTACAAACAAAAAAGTTTCTTCCAAGGAATTTTATGCATATCGGATAATGGAGAGAGTGAATAAATACAATCATATACTCAATTGTCGGAAATTGTTTTTACAGTTTATTGTTGATATACAAGTAAAAATAGAAGCAGAAAGATTGTTATTTATTCGTCAAAATCAAAATAAATTACGAACGGATGAATATATTAATTTACGAGATGCGGTAGCCAATGATGGGGATATTGAAAATTTGGGACGATTAGTAATTTTGCCTTCTACATTCACTGGTAGCCCTAGGCATATGCTTTAATATGCACAAGACGCAATGACGTATGTGAGAAAATATGGTCGTCCTGACTTATTCATAACGTTTACGTGCATGCAATTCGTCATGGAAGGAAATTACAGATGAGTTACAATTTGGACAAAAGTCACATGACAGACATGATTTAATTGCGCGCGTGTTTAAACAGAAACAAGTAAAATTCATTCATGCAATTGTGAAGAGTTGTATTTCGGAAATGTTATTAATTGGATGTTCTCCATTGAGTGGCAAAAGAGAGGGTTGCCACACTCACACAATTTAATTTGGCTGAAAGAAAAAATTCACCCAAATCAAATCGATGACGTTATTAAAGCAGAATTCCCAAATCTGGTTGAAGATCCTGTTCTATATGAAATAATCGTGAAACAAGTGATACATGGACCTTGCGGAGCACTTAATATGCAATCACCCTGTATAAAAGATAATAAATGCTCAAAACGATATCCAAGATCATTTTTGAGTGAGATGCAAACGGGAGATGATTGATATCCGCAATACCGACGTCGACCACCGAGTGAAGGATTACAGCAAAAATTAGAGTACGGGGTGAAGAAATTGAAATTGATAATCGATGGGTTGTCCCTTAAAATCCGTTATTATCGAAAATGTTTAATGCACATATAAATGTAGAATATTGCAGTTCAGTTCAGGCAATTAAATATGTGTATAACTATATTAACAAAGGAAGTGATATGGCTGTTTTTGAAATTACTGATGAAAATAGATATGATGAAATTTTAAGTTATCAACTGGGACGATATATTAATAGTAATGAGGCAGCTTGGGGTTTCCGACTCATGACAGGGATCCAGCTGTTTTTCACTTAGCAGTTCACCTTGAGAATGGGCAACGGGTATATTTTACCAATCAAACAGTACAAAAAGTTGCAACCAACCTGTTAATACTACGTTAACTGCATTTTTCGAATTGTGTCGAAGTGATCTGTTTGCTAGAACTCTTCTTTATGGAGATGTTCCCAGTTATTACACATGGGACTCATCGCGAAAAGTATTTAATCGATGAAAGAAAGGAGTTTCGGTTGAAGGATTTTAAGGTGTCTTTAAAGATAAAGCTATTGGTCGAGTATATACGGTACATCCAAAGAATGCTGAATGTTTCTATTTACGTCTACTACTTCATGAAGTACGTGGGCCAACTTCTTTTGAATATCTTCGAACAGTACATGGTTACATTTGCGAAACGTATCGTGAAGCATGTCAGCGTCGTGGTTTATTAGAAAATGATAATCAATGGGATCAGGCAATGAAAGAGGCAGCAGAAACAGCAACAGCGAATCAACTGCGAGAACTCTTTGCTATAATTCTAACATCGTGTAATCCTTCAAATCCGAATAGACTATGGCTGAAATATCGTGATAGTATGAGTGATGATATTCTAGCAAGACTACGTAGAGAAAATCAAGATATGAATATTACATTCAACGATAATATTTATAATGAAGCTTTGATAATTTTAGAAGATCGATGTTTCGCAATATGTAATCAAACTTTAGTTATTCTCGGAGTGCAATCTCCTAACAGAAACGAATTAAGCGTGACTAATTCTGAATTAACAAAAGAACTTAATTATAATAAAGATGAATTGCAACGTTACATTGAAAAAAAATAACCAAAGTTAACACGAACACAACGAATAGTATATAACACAATAATAAATCGTATTGAGACGAATGCAGGAGGAATAATCTTTTTAGATGCACCCGGAGGTACTGGAAAAACTTTCCTCATTAATTTGGTCCTAGCTACAATTCGGGTGAAAAATGAAATAGCATTAGCATTGGCATCCTCTGGAATTGCCGCGACATTAATGGAAGGTGGAAAAACGGCACATTCTGCATTAAATTTGCCATTAAATGTAGCTGAACAAGAATTCCCAGTCTGTAATATCACAAAATTTTCTGTACGTGGCCAAATTTTAATAAGATGCAAACTTATAATATGGGATGAGTGCGATGGCTCATCGAAAATCACTGGAAGCGCTGGATAGAACATTACAGGATCTTCGGAAAAATACAAAACTAATGGGAGATGCTTTATTGCTACTATCAGGGGATTTTAGACAAACATTATCAGTTATTCCAAAATCAACACCAGCTGACGAAATAAATGCGTGTTTAAAGCGATCAATTTTTTGGAACAATGTTGAAAAGTTATCACTGACAGAAAATATGCGAGCGTTAATTACTGGAGATCCAAAAGCACAAGAGTTTGCCGACAATCTTTTGAAAATTGGGAATGGCACCTACCCACTAGATCCACAGTCTGGCAAAATAATTTTAACTGAAGAGATATGTCATGTGGTAGACACCGAAGAACACCTTATAGACAAAATTTATCCATCGATACAACAAAATTATTTAAATAAAACATGGCTGTCTGAGCGAACAATTTTGGTTACAAAAAATGATGCAGTAAAACGAATAAATGAAAAAATACAGGAAATGATACTGGGAGAGGAAAAATCTATAAATCAATAGATACAATGATGAATCAAGATGAAAGTTTAAACTTTCCAACGGAATTTTTAAATTCATCAAGCCCACCTGGTATGCCTTCTCATGAATTAAAGCTAAAAATTGGATCACCAGTCATATTAATGCGAAATCTTAATACGCCAAAATTGTGCAATGGTACAAGATTATGCGTAAAACAAATTTTAAACAACATCATTGAGGCAGAAGTTCTCACTGGCAAAGAAAAAGGAAACTTGGCTTTTATACCAAGAATTCCAATAATTTCGAATGATTTACCATTCTGTTTTAAACAGTTACAATTTCCTGTACGATTAGCTTATAGTATGACTATCAATAAGGCGCAAGGTCAGACGTTCCGATTTTGTGGAGTTAATTTAAAAGAATCCTGTTTTTCACATGGTCAATTACTCTATGTAGCTTTTTCACGCGTGGGACAGAAAGAAAATTTATTTGTTTATGCAGCGAAATGCAAAACTGTAAACGTAGTATATAAGAATGTATTTCAATAATATTGTTTAGTATATCAGTTAATGTTAGATGATAAAAGATATTAATGTCTACTTAGTCGTAAGATTTTAATGTAAAAATAAGTAAGATCAATAAATTAATAAGAAAAAAGAAAATGTGTCTTTTATGTGAAAAAATTTTGAAGTAAGTAGTGATAGATTATTAACATTAACAAATAAGTATACAATTAAAAATGACCCAGCGAAGCGGGTATTCATAGCTAGTACATTTATAAAATTCTTGTATCACGGTGTTTGTAATTAAACTCCTCCGAAATGGCTCGACCGATTCTCATGAAATTGTGTGTGCATATCAGTTAGATCTGAGAATAGGTCAACATCTATTTTTCATCCCCCTAAATTAGACTTATTTTTAACCGACTTCAAAAAAAGAGGAGGTTCTCAATTCCTCTGGTTCTTTTTTTGACAAAAGTTAATGCGGGCGAAACTGCGGGCAACAGCTAGTAATATGTATAATGTTAGTTGTCCAACTGTCTAAACAACACTCGATTTATTAGGGACCACATAAACACCACAACCGAGTGGAAAACCTTTTGAGATATTTAATTACACTGTTGTAAATTTTCCGGCGCATATTTATGTCTAAATTATCTTTTTTTGTAACTACAATAATTATTTTCAATATTTAAGTATTTGGTTTGTACCTAACTACAGTTTTTAATTTTTATACATGGTTGATAAAAGCGAGAGGCTTTAAATTAAACCACGTATACTATGTACCATTTTCAGGCTACACACCAAAACTTAGATCAATAGAATCAATAGTTTAGTCACAGGATATTTTTAAAGTTTTAAAGCCGCTCCGGTTTGTTCGACCCGGTGAGACGCAACGTGCTGTGCGACGTTGCCTTTTAGATTCGAATGACATTTTACAAAGGTTTACAAAGAGTTTTTACGTTTTACTTTGACTATTCACGTATTTAAGTTCATTGAAAAACTTTTTTTTATTGCTCTCAAACTATTTTTTTATAGTTTCGAATTAACCGTAAACATGTGTAGTATATGTAGTTTAATTTAATGCCTCTCGCTTTTATCAACCTTGTATGTGCCGTGTAAGTGTGTATTAGATTAAGTATTTGTAACTCTGTATAAATATTCCTTAATAAATTTATATTCTATCACCCTCCTCGTGTAACTTCGATCTACGTCCTACATCCATACTCCACTCATATCAAAGAGTCTTGTGCCTATTAATGAAACGAACAAACATCAAATTAAGTCACGTATCCTGTCCTAACTACGGTATAGCCACCACCTCGCTAAATTTCGCGGATACCCTTAATTCGTGAGAAACATTTTTCTATACGTCATTCCAAATCGAATGACCTATCGCTGATATTTTTAAAGGCTATATCTATTTTTCGTCTTTTTGAACTTGTTGGCTAAACTACCATGTCTTAGCTACTTCCTGAGTGCTCCATTTTCCCCATACCCTTGCTCAACATACCTCACCTATGGGGTAAGTTGAGCATACTTGTAGTATTTGCTCATCTAAGCTAGTTTCATAAAACAGAAGAGTTTATTAGTATATTAAGGTAAAGTCACCTAGTTGCGCGGTATTTTCACCAAAAGTTGAAAGAATCTTTAAAAAATAGGGATGCTTATAACTTTCTGTGGAATTTGCTCTTTTTATCAGTAGGGCTATTTTTTTAATATACTCACAATTTGTCTATAATAATTTATTTAAAATTTTAAAGTTAAAAATATTAAAAAGTCCGAGGCACCTATTCCTATGTAAAAATCCATATTCCGATGCACTTGGTTCCCAATTTCGGGTGTGCAAAATATAACGAAAAAGAAGTGTGGAGAAAGATCTTACATGATGTTAAAAAATGAAAGTTATTTATTGTATTTAAATTTTAATCAATCGATTGTACTGCTTTTTTCAGGTAGGTATATGATTAAAATATTTTTAATTCGTTTGTCTCGCAATGTCATGTCTAGAATATTGTACTATAGAGAATAATATAAATACTTCTGCCATCAAATTAATAGCTGCAAAAGAATTTGGAGATCCTTTTCCATGTAATTTTTTGAGTGTTCTGAGGAATTGTTCGGAATAATACCTGAAGCAGAATTCCACCACCGGACGTCGCATAAAAAGTCTCTTTCTCATCATTTCCTGCCGCGCACTACAACTATATGGAATCAGCTGCCACCTACGGGTATTTCCGAACCGATACGACTTAGGGACCTTCAAGAAAAGAGTAAATAATAATACTATCCGACCGGTTTCGGCCATGGCGACCACTCAGGAATTGAAATCAAACCGTGAATTTGGCGCTGATGCGCTCGAAGATGGCTTATGTAGCCTATTTTCGCGGCGAAACTTCGAGCACACTGAGGGCATGTAAGTACGCCGTCTACATAATTATACGAAATGGCAGCAGGTTGGCGAGCCTTCAACTGGTCTCGTCTGGTATCAAGGTCAGCTTTACGCTGACCTTGATACCTCGAACTCTCGGACTTCGCTGTTCCTGCGCCATTCTGGCCGCTGTGCTGCCAAACATTCCCATTTAGAGGGCTCTATGTTATTATTATTATTATTTAAGGGGTGGGGACGCTAGCAAGGCCAGACGGGTGATCAGTCCTCATTAACGGGACCATTTCACCCAATTCCCCGGGCTCGCCTCTGGGATTAGATGCGGGGACGGGTTATCATTTGCCCCTCTGGTGTCACCCCCTCAAACCTACGTGTTGATCTACAAAAACTACTTAGCTGCCTTATGGTTAGGTATGCTAAATCTTCCTTCTTCAGCTCGTCCGCTCCAAACAGCTCCCATCTTGCGTATGCATATGCTGGGCATTCCGTTATGAAGTGCAGACTGGTCTCTTCTTTCTCTTTGCACTTAGGACACAGAGGGTCCCCTGCTAGCTTCATTATTGACAGGTGTCTGTTGAGTGGACAGTGTCCCGTCAATATTCCCACAACTGTTCTAATGTTGCTCCTATTGAGTTTGAGCAACTCTTTAGTCTTCTTGCTGTCAAGCGTCGAGATGAAGAATTTCGACTGTCTACAGCTCTTCGTGTCATTCCATCTCTGGTTTGTTTCTTTGTTTATTCTCAGGGTTATAACATTTTTTGTTATCCTGTGTGCTATTGGCAGTCTCGGCTCAGGGCCTATGAACGTCTCATCGGCACCTTCTCTCGCCAGTCTGTCTGCTTCTTCATTGCCCGCATTTCCCTCATGTCCAGGTACCCAGGCAACTACTATCTCAGTCTGGTCTGCTAGATCTTGCAGGGTGTTTTTGCATTCTTTGACCAGTGCTGAGGTAGTCTCCCTCTTATTGAGGGCCTTCAATGCCGCTTGACTGTCACTGTATATGACTGCCTTCTCAATCCTCTGTGCGCTAGTGATATTTTGTTTAATCATGTTGGCGCATTCTCGTATTGCGAATATCTCCGCTTGGAATATGCTGGAGAATCTGCCTAGATTAAACGATGCTTTCATTTCAGTTGGGTGGCTAATATATACGCCAGCCCCTGATAACTTTGTCGATTCCTTCCTGGATCCATCTGTGTAGCCGACCATCGTTGTTTTTGGGTGGTCGATGTTAATGTTCCAGTTATCTCTCGAGCCTATGCTTATCTTGTATTTCTTGTCGAAGATTCTCTCCTTCTTTATCAAATCATTGTTTGATAAAATCATGGATAGATTTTCTTCGTACTGTTTTGCTATTTCGGCGTGACCTTTGTCATAGTGCCCTCCCTTCCATAATTTGTTGCTCTTAAGCTTGAACCATTGTTCAGTCGCTTTCTTCTTGATCGTGAGATCAACTGGGTTGAGGCCGAGTATCATCTCTAGAGCCGCCGTTGGTGTTGTTTTCATGGCGCTCGATATCATGATGCTGGCTAGTCTCTGTACTTTTGTGAATTCTTTCCTGTTCGTTCCTAATTGTGCCTTGTGCCACCACACTAAGGCTCCATGTAGAATTCTTGGTAGTACTATGGCCTTGTAGATCCAATGAACCACATTTGGTTTCATGCCCCAGGTTCTACCTACCGCTCTCCTGCATTGCACAAGGGCACATTTGGATTTTGTGCAGATCTCTTTAACGTGGGCTTTGTAGTTCAGATTTCTATCTAGGATTACTCCCAGATATTTTATTTCATTGACTACCTCTAGATTTTCGTTATCGATTCTCAATGGAATCATGCTATCAATCTTCCTCTTGTTTGTGAATAACACTAGCTTGGTTTTTGCTGGGTTCAGGTTTAGCCCTTTATCCCTGCACCATCGCAGCGCTGTGTCGATTCCTCGCTTCATGATGTCTCTGGTCACGCTCAGTACTTTACCTGTGACCAGAATTAGACCATCGTCTGAGTACGCCTGTATGTAAATGTGCATGGCGTTTATCTTTGATACTAATTCGTCTATGAGAATGCACCATAGGAGCGGAGACAGGCATCCTCCTTGCGGAAATCCTCTTCTTGCTCGAATGGTGCATGTTGTTCCCGCTATGTTGGCTCTATGTTGCATCTCTTCATGTGTCGCTTTTGGACATCCTTATACCGAAGGAGGGGCCCGCCTTGATTCCGCTTGCCCTCTTCCAGTTCAGAGTAGAAGATACGCTTCGCCACTCTATCCTCTGCCATACGAGAAACGTGACCGCACCACCGAAGCTGTCGACGCATTAAATAGGCCTCAATGCCACCAACATTGGCTCTTCGCAGAACTTCGGTGTTTCGCACTCTGTCGGACCATCTGATCTTCATGATGGAACGAAGGCATTTAAGGTGGAAGCGATCTAGAGTGCGAATGTGGCGGCGGTATAAACACCATGTTTCAGAGGAGTATAATAGGTTTGGCAGGACAATTGCCATGTATATAGATATTTTAGTGGCCAGTTTAAGGTCGTGCGAGCAGAAGACCTTGGAAAACAGCTTGCCGAACGCCGCTGCTGCGGATCTCAGCCTTTTAATCTCAGCATCAAGGTCACACTTGGATGTTATAGTGTTCCCCAGGTAGCGAAATTTCTCCACCTGCTTCAGCACATCCTCACCAAGCTTAATGGTCAATGTTTCATGACCGTGTGTGTCCAGGGATATCACTTTCGTCTTATTGACATTAATCTTTAGGCCAAATTTACGGCATGCCTGGTGAAATGCGGACATCAACTATTGCAGGCCGTCTGGGGATTCTGCGACGAAGCACAAGTCATCAGCGTACATGATCTCGGTGATCAGTGCGTGTGAAACTTTAGTGCGAGCCTTAAGTCTGGCCAAATTGAAAAGGCTGCCGTCTGTGCGGAAGCGGATGCGAACTCCTTGGGAAATATTGTGCACTACTTCTCCAACTACCACCGCAAAGTATAAGGCGAACAAAGTAGGTGCTAAGACACATCCTTGCTTGACCCCACAGGTAACGGGGAAGAAGTCCGTCTGTTCACCGTCTACATCGACGCAGCATTGCATGTCGTCATGCAGGAGTTTAATTTGTCTCACAAACTTTTCCATGCATCCGAGCTTACCTAGCACCACCCATAGAGCTTCCCGAGGCACGCTGTCGAAAGCCTTCTCTAGATCTACAAAGCAAAGGTACAACTGACAACCCTGTTCTCTGCTCTTTTCTTGGAGTTGCCGCACAGAGAAAATCGCTTCGCATGTACCTCGGTCCGGACGGAAGCCTAACTGGGTTTCAGGCAGTATCTTTTCAGACAAACCCCTTAGGCGGTTCAGGAGAACTCTAGCAAAGACCTTTCCAGCTACTGAAAGGAGCGAAATACCCCGGTAAGAGTTGCAGTCAGATCGCTCACCCTTGTTCTTATAGAAAGCACTTATGCGGGAAACTTTAAAGGTATCTGGAACGCGCTCCTCCTCCCACATGCGAAGAAACAGTTCCCATACCAACGAGTGCAACTCCTCCCCGCCGTACTTAATCAGCTCTCCCGGTATTAGGTCAATACCACCCTTTACCCTTTTGTTTTCTTGCTGTCTGATGGCAGTGACAACTTCATCACGCAATAAAGGCTCATCCAGCTCAAAAGCAAGAGGGAGTTGAGGAATTAAACCGATACTTTGCAGATCAGCTGAACGATCCACGTTTAGCAGCGTATTGAAGAGCTCTGCCCAGCGCTTTAGTACATCCTCCTTGCTTGTCAACAGTTGCCTACCATCTAAAGATCTTAAAGGCACCTTTGCAGGGTGGGATGTACCTATCAGCTTCCGTACCTCACGGTAGAACTCCCCAAGCTGGTTTGTGTCATTGAGCCATTGCATATGACTAGCTTTGTTCTGCCACCATTTGTCCTTCAAATGTCGAGACAGCTTGCGCAATTCGAGGTCACTCGCTTTAACATCCGCAACGCTTCCTCTTCGCCTTCTGTGCTGTCGCAGCAGATCTCGGCGTTTGTCGAATGCTCCCCGCAGGACCCTATCATTTTCATCAAACCAATCCTCGTTGCGACGGCTTTTACTGCCCAGTGCAGTTGAAGCGGTATCCATGATATGTGATGACAAAGTCCCCCATGCAGCATCCACATCGCTTGCCACATTAACTGTCAACAGCTTTTCAGACACGGCTTCAGCGTATTTCTCCCTCACCGCGAGATCTTTTAGCTTCTCCACGTTCAAGGATGCAAGCTTTTTTATAGGAGATCTACGCGGACGGCGGAGGCGGATACTCAGCTTGGTGACAAGAAGTCGATGGTGTGACCAACAGAGCGCACAACGCATGACGCGGGTGATCTGGACTTGGCTGTAATATTTTTGCCTAACAATGGCATAATCGATCAAATGCCAGTGCTTGGATCTTGGGTGCATCCAGGTTGTCTTGTACTTTGCGGAAAGTCTAAACATAGTGTTTGTAATCGCCAGATCGTATTGTGCACAAAGACTGAGCAGCAACTGACCATTACTGTTCATGTTGCCCACTCCATGTCTACCCAGAACTCCAGGCCAAGCCTCATAGTCCCGATCAACTCTGGCATTGAAATCGCCTAGCAATAAAATCTGCTCTTTGGCACTTATGCTGTCTAGGCAAAAAGTCATTTCCTCATAGAATTTGTCCTTAATGTCATCAGACTTGTCCAGCGTTGGAGCATAAACACTGATGACATTAAGGAAGTTGTCTTTGTCCAGGTGAAGGCGCAGTGTGGTAACACGGTCTGATATATGTACAGGGTACTCCTGTAGTCGCTGTGTCAAGTGATTTTTGATGGCAAATCCCACACCTGATCATCGAGCTTCAGAAGTAGCAGTACCTTTCCAGAAGAATGTGTAGCCGGCACCTACTTCCACCAGCTCTCCTTCATCGGGGAGATGTGTTTCGCTGAGAGCAGCCACATCCACATTGTAGCGATGAAGTTTCCGAGCTACTATGGCGGTCTTACGTTCAGGGCAGACGTTGCCATCTCGATCCAAAAGCTTTCTCACGTTCCACGCGCCGAATGTCAAAACAGATACTTTTTTTTTATCTTTTTTGCAATGCCGACCACGAATAGAGTGATACGAACGATAGCCGCGGTTACTACCACCTGCCAAGTTGGGACGAGCATTTTCTTAGGGCATCTTTTCTAGCCCCCTCCCCGGCTGAGCGGGCAAAGCAGTTCCTCCCTAAACAGGGCTGCTTTGTCATCCCGGGTGCTACCGAATCCACGCTGTCGCCCCTAACATGCAGCACGGAAACGACCACGGCGTGTACTCACACCCCCGGACCGCCTGCGTGCAGGTATCAGACAGAGCCCAGCTTGCATCAGACTAGACCCCTCTACCTCTACCCATCGCCGCAGGACTTTAGGCTTACTCGGAGTCCAGTAATAGAGGCGGTCAGATGCGCAGGATATATTAAGGTGCACAAGTGTTCGCGCGAGACACAGGTGCACATACTCACCCTTGTCTTCCTGGACCCAATGGAACGGAAACCGTTACGAACGGAGAAAGACTCAGACAGATGGAATAGTATCGCGGTGAGAGAGTTACAAGGGGTCACTACTCTCTTACACACTCCCTTAATCGCCTCTTACGATACCCACGGGAAGAGTTGGGGTGGTGCTATTCTACTCTACCGGCACGACACGGCAAAGAAAAAGAAGAAAAGAGTATACTCATATTTAAAAGGCTGGCAACGCATCTGATAATACTCTGGTGTAGCGGGTGTCTATGGATGTCGCTTACCACTTACCATCAGGTGAAACGACTGTCCTTTTTAAGAAATCAAAACTAAAAACGAAAAGGTATTTATATTTTTTTTTTCAAAATAAATAAAAACGATAACGTCTTCGAATTTAAAATCCCGCGAGCAAATACGTGCGTATTTGCTCCTTCCTTCAGTTGTGTGTTTGGTCAGCTATGTTTGGTCCAGTCTTTAATGTCGGCTAGCTACTTTCTCCTGTGACGGCTTGGGCTTCGCCTCCCCGGGATCTTGCCTTTATTATTATATTGACTTTGAAGAGGATCAAGTTACTTAATAAAAAAAAAAACTAATTTCTAAACGAAAAACGACTCACACTTTTAATTACCAGATCATGAAATTGATTATCACATTACCATAAGTATTTTATAAAATAACGTTATATATCATATAAAGAGTCGTTGCAAAATGTATCCAAATTATCTCTTCACGTATTGTGGGCTGACCACTAGTAAGTTTTTTATGGTTTATTATTATTATTAGTTTATAAAAACTTTAATTTCTTGGTTTATTTTTTGGAATATGTAACTTGGTTGGTCCATACATTTCTGCTCCTCGCCCCTTTCCCCGTGCTCTTTTGTCCCCTCTTCTTATAAGAGGGGTACAAAGAGCCCCATCGGCTCAATTAGCTTCGCCCAAGGTGCTGGGCTCACCCTAGGCTACTGAGCCCGACCGCCATGTCACAGTAGTATTTGTGTTCATTTACGCAACGCCGCAATACATAACCACAAACATATAGGAAACTACCTACCTATAGGAAAAAACCTACCTCTCGTCGCGGGGAAATCTATGAAACTTTAAGTCCTTCTGGGATTTCGATGTCGATTTACATCCATACACAGAACAGTTTGTGCGCACCATTATAGAATATGTTAGTATAATAAAATTATTACACAAAAAACACGCCCGCGTCTGCCCTTCGCGCTCGGTACCGCAAACCACAAACTATGTATATACTATATAGAGAATACAACGTATTCCGCAAACTAAGCGTGTTTGCGGTACCCGACCCTCCGCGAGTTCCCCTCCGTTGCTCTGCGCAAGTACATTCGTCGCGCTACTGTAGGAAATATTGTAATACTGTGGCCATGTCAAGGCCTGGTGGGGTGGATAAAGCGTCTGGAATCTGGATATTATACGTCCCACTTTAAAATAATTTGGGAGTACATAAGATACATATATTTTACAACGAAAGAGCAAACATTTGTTCCCAAAATAGCATTCCTCCTTCTTTTATTTGACAATGTGCTAAAAACTTAACAGAACAGTTACTCCAAATCCATAACGCCTCAATCGCATCAGGTATTTTTGCAGATAAGTGGCAGACAACAAAAGTCTGAATTCTTTTAAATGGGGACCCATTTACAAGAATCAGACAAAATAATAACTGAGCATTTTTATTTTAAATGGTGCAGGTTATAAAAACAGCTTTTAAAAAATTATTATGGATTTACGCCTTAAAAACTTTGTATTATTGTAAAAAAAGTCATGTTTCATGTGTAATATATAAAAGTTACGAGCTGATACGTATATTTTATCTCTTAAATTATTTTTTCTTTATCTCTTCAATCATTTTTTCTTTCTACTACACAAAAAAAACAACGTTTAGAGTAGGCGAAATTGAAGCGACAGGAGAAGATTGCTAATGAAAGCGATGTCCACAATCGACAACGCTTAGAAAAAATAAGTTTAGCATTAGCTAAACATAGAGAAACCGAATCGATAGAACAACGCATAAATAGGCAAGCTACCGATAGAATACATATGCAAGAGAGAAGAAAAAACGAATAAAAAAAATCTCGAATTAATAATACTAAAAAGTTAAAAATAAATAAATAAAAAAACCTTTTTTAAAAACAAGCTTTTATTATTGGTTAATAAAATGACTTATGACAAAAAAATTAAATAAAAACTCTTAAACCTTAAAAACCTAATACCTAGTTTAAAAAAGGTTTGGAAACATTTGTATGCTGATTGCGGCGAAGCATGATGGATTTTATATGACGATCTCTGATGTACCATGCCTCTGCAAATAAATAAATTATTATTCTAATAAGAAATATAACACTAATTTATAAGTAAGTAGTCGTCTAAGACAAAATAATTCCATATCGTACATAATTAAATGTATATTTTTAACACTGAAACTTTACACCTTAATTATTAAATCTTCCCGTTTTTACCACAATCCCAACTTTACTTATAAGCGTGTTACATTTTGATAGCAATAGGAAGAAGAAGGTGCTAAATGTAATGTGGTGCTAATTTTAAGTTTCACTTAATCTGACATGACGTGTACTCTGTACGCACACACTTTTTTTGTGATTAGAGGATTTTAATCGAGAAGATATGATATCATATCAGGTGTACCACAAGGGTCCCATTTAGGCCCTACACCTGTTAATATTTTTGTGAATGACATTCCTGAGTATAATATTACTTATTCCAAGCAATTTCTGTATGCTGACGATCTGAAAATACAAAAAGTAATTAATACTTTATCCGATATTAAATTACTCCAATCAGATTTAAATAGCCTCCATAAATCAAATGGTATAGATCTGAACTCTAAAAAATGTTTTTACATACACTTTACTCGTAAGGTCAGTAGAGTAATTAGAGGTACACTTTTCAGCGAATTCAATTGTAAATGAGGTGGACCACATACGGGACCTGGACATCTTGGTGGATAGAAAACTATCGTTTATACCACACTTCTAACACATAAGTAGTGAAAAAAAGCGTTAAAATCACTTTTGGTTTTATCCTACAAAATATAATAGGTTTTAGCCTTCCGTAACCCACAAACTAAAGTCATCTTGTAAAACTTACTAGTCAGAAGTATCCTAGGATATGGATCAGTAGTCTGGCGACCACATTTTTCATGTCACATGCTCCGAATTGAAAGGATACAAAAAATATTTAGAAGAAAAGTAGTTATGCCAATGTATTGTGTATTATTTGTATTTTCATATTTGTGTTTATGTAGCAACTGTTAATCCTTACTAATATTATAAATGCGAAAGTAACTCTGTCTGTCTGTCTGTCTGTCTGTCTGTCCGTTCTTCACGCCTAAACTACTAAACAGATTTGGATGAAATTTGGCACAAATATAGTTTGAAACCCGAGAAAGGACATAGGATAGTTTTTATCCCGGATATCCCACGGGAACGGGATTTACGTGGGTAAAACCCTGGGCTGTCTATCTTCTGAACCACGGAACAGATTTGGGTGAAATTTGATATAAAGATACTTTAAAACTTAACATAGGATATAAAATAGTTTTTATCCTGAAAATCCCTCGGGAACGGGAACTATGCGCTTAAAACCCTGGCACTGTCTATCTTCTAAGCCACGAAACAGATTTGGGTAAAATTTGATATGAAGATACTTGGGAACTTACCGTAGGACTTAAAATAGTTCTTATCCTGAAAATTCCACGGGACCGGGAACTATGCGGGTAAAGTCTCAGGACTGTACTATATCTTCTAAACCACGAAACAGATTTGGGTAAAATTTGATATGAAGATGCTTTGAAGCCTAACATAGGGCAAAAAATTGATGTTATCTTGAAAATCCCACGGGAACGGGAACTATGCGGGTAAAATCGTGGGACTGTCTATCTTCTAAGCCATGGAACAGATTTGAGTGAAATTTGATATGAAGATACTTGGGAACTTAACGTAGGACTTAAAATAGTTCTTATTCTGAAAATTCCACGGGACCAGGATCTATGCGGGTAAAGCCTCAGGACTGTTTATGTTCTAAATCTCGAAACAGATTTGGGTGAAATTCGATATGAAGATGCTTTGAAACCTAATGTAGGACATAAAATATTTCTTATCCTGAAAGTCCTCCCGGAAGTTGTGCAGCTAAAACGCCGGGACTGTATACAAGTGTTGTTGTCCTGAAAATCCCACGGGATCGGGAAGTATGCGGGTAGAACCCCGGGACTGTCTATCTTCTAAACCACGGAACAGATTTGGGTGAAATTTTATATGAAGATACTTTGGAACTTAACGTAGGACTTAAAATAGTTCTTATCCCGGAAATCCCACGGAAACGGGAACTGTGCTGGTACGACCCCGGGACTATCTCTCTTCTAAACCCCGGAACAGATTTGGGTGAAATTGGATGTGAAAATACTTTAAAACCTAACGTAGGACATAAAATGTTTCTTATCCTGAAAGTCCCACGGGAACGGAAGTTGTGCAGCTAAAACGCCGGGACTGTGTATTTATTAAACCACTGAATAAAATTTGAGTAAAATTTGATATGGAGATAGTTTGAGACCCAAGGTAAGATATAATGTACAAGTGTAACAAGAAGTTTTTTAAATATGTCAATAGATGGCGTTAATACAAAACGTGGCCCATTGGGGGGGTTAGGGAAAAGGAGGGCAACGCATCTGCATAATCTTGGTTGTGCGGATGTGTTTGGGCGTCGGTAGTCGGCCAAACGGCTTCGACTGCTCATTGCCCTACTATGCCATAAAAAAGTTCCCCGTAACCATGGTTGCTGTAAAGTATCCAAAACATCAGGCATGTAAAAAATAAAAATCTTAATTATGAAATCCGTAAAAGCTGTTTCTTTATAATAAAAATGTAATTCAAAATTAAATATATTTTGTAAAAACGTACTATCGGGCCTTATAGTGGGAAGTTAATAGTATTCTTTAAATTATAATAGTGTGTAAATTGGAACCATATTATTTGAAAAAAATATATGAAAAAAAAATAAAACTTCCAGCGTGCGGACGAAGTCGCGTCTAAAATCTATGAAATATATGGTACCTACTTACATTGAAAAAAATCAACCTACTTACATTAAAAAGGAGTAACTTAGGCCATAAAAATAATACTCATCAATCTGAACGGCTGTAAATCTAAGCAAACGCGGGCGAAGCTGCGGGCAACAGCTAGTAATCTATAAATGAATAACAATAACAATAAAAAAGTCAAAAATCTAGACAATCGCGAACCCGACTCGCGTGCTGTGAGAAGCTAACATAACAAAAAATTAACGGTTTTCAGATTTCTCATTTTAAGGAACGGGTATGTTCCTTAAAATGAGACATAAAAACACAATAAAGAAAATATTTGACACACAATCTTTTGCAGGTTAAAATGAAGGTACTCATAATAGCATGCTGTCTCGCTCTAACATCAGCCTACAAGGACATCGACGATGATTACGACTGGGAGGGCTTGCTGCAGAACAAGGATCGTCTGCAAGACTTCTTCCGCTGCTTACTGGATGAGATACCATGCTCGGAGGCTTGGAAGCATGTCAAAGGTTTGTGATATGAAACCCTTCGAGCTGGAACTCCTCTCTCCGTTTTCAGAGAATTACGAGAGTGAGTTCGGTAAAACTAGAAGGACCACGCCCATGTTTTAGCTCAACAGCTCTCTCTCAAAAAATCCTAAGGGCTTAATTTAGTTTAATTTTAAGATTTTTAAGTAAACTGAAGTGTTTAGGTGCTGAACCAGGATCCAACCAACTTGTTGAGCGCTTGCGGTTATCAAACAGAATTCATTTTTTACCGCAGATAACATTGCGGTTCAAAGTTCCTTCATTTGTATGTCTGTTGAGGAGTGCAAGGCACGTCTCGACGCGTGCTTCGCGCTGGCGATCATTGAGTTCGTGGGGCACCCATTTGTCAAGCTTTTTTACCTTGCCAATTTGACGCAAATGGACCAATATTGTTTTGACGCTAACGTCGAAAGCTGCTGCTAATTCAGCCGTAGATTGTGTATCATCAGCTTTCACAATCGCCTGTAATTCGTCATTATCGAACAAAATCTTCGGGAGACCGCGAGGTTCATTTTTCAGGTCGAAATTTCCGGAACGGAAGCGAGCAAACCAATAACAGGTGGTGCGTTGGTGTGTAGTGTTAGCTCCGTAAACGTCGTTGATGTTGCGTGCCGCTTGTGCCGCGTTGCTGCCACGACGGTACTCATATTCCATAATTACTCGAATTTTTAACGTATCCATGATGACGAAAAAGATTGAAATGCGATGAAAATGTAACACTAATCAATAAACCAATTACTACTTTTGGAAAAAGAATTCCATGTTTTTAAAATAAAATTTATTTGAAATTAGAATTCTTAGCCAAACAAAAATTATTTTGATTTGCAATGGCTACTACTGCAGAACGGCAATTTCATAGGTAAAGACCTATTATACAATACTTGATTTATTGATTGTCAAGTATTATTATAAAGTCAATTTATTCGTAGTTTAAGTTTTACACCCTCAGATCAGATTGTTCATTCAGTTTCTCTGACAATTTTATATTCGACTGTAGAGATTTAATCAGAAATATCGATTGAATTCGAGAACCGTCACCGTGGAAGATCAAGACCATAAACCTCATAAGAAAGAAATAAATATTGATACAAAACCTCATCTGAGCTCGGACAAGTGTACACAAAATTATGAGAACAATGTACAAAATCACGGCATAATAAAACCACTGCACATCAAGTAAATATGTATAGAAGGGCATATTACTTTAAAATAATATCTCCATTAGGCTCCAATTTTTATTCCATGCAAGCTGTGTTCTACAATCTACTTCTAGTACATTATTGTCCTTGTTGAAACTAATTTGTTTGCTAAGTATATGTATTGTTCGGCGTATTTGAGTGTTTTGTTGTCCATCAATATTTTCACCTGCTTGTTGTTTGACATAAGTATCGTTTTGGAAATATACATTTCTAGACCTACTTGTTTGCTCCTCTCGTTAAAGAGTCTCAACCATTTTTTGGAGTTGGAACGCGGATTCTGTTAAAAGCACCAGATAGTACAAAGCGTATGCGGCTCAAGTATTCAACGTCAGTACTTTAACCCTAATTAATGTTTACGCGAATTTCACTCATTATAATTCTGTTGGTTGCTTCGCGTCCAGAGTGATACTTATTCTGTTATTTAAAATTATAGTAAACAGTTTATATATGCATGGTAATAAGCTTATTGGTCGCAAGTTACCAACATAATTTGGGTCTCCTTTTTTATAAAATCCAGTATTTTTTGTACATACTACTGTACTGTTATACTATTTAATAGTAGGGCCAAATACCGAGATAACAGTACACTTGCCAATTTTATGGCTTCGGTTGGGATATTATCTGAACCTTTTATCTGTTTTAGCCTTTTTGATGCGAATGAACCTTTTATCGGTTTTAGCCTTTTTGATGCGAATATAACTTCTTCGACGGTAATTAGAGTTATATTACCCTCAACGTATTTTTTATAGGACGCCTGGAACTAAACTGTATTTTGGCGCTATATTTTGTAAAATTCTGTTGCTATGATTGTAATTTCTTCGCGGTTGGGAACTGATATCTATATGTATAAAAACTAAAGCCTAAAAGCTCAAATTCTTACAGATCACATCGCGGAAGTGATACTCGACGTATGCGGTGAATGTGACACAGTGCAGCATCATTACGCACACGTGTACATAGCGGCCCTGAAAAAGTTCTTCCCGGAGTACTATAAGCAGTTTAAGGCGAAGGTGGATCCGGGAAACAAGTTTTTTCCCAGATTCGAGAAACTCATGGCAAATTACTGATGTTTAGAAACGGGAATTTTCAGCGGCGGTATACCAGCTATATGCCATAAACATGATATCTATATCTTCGTCTTCTTAAACATGTTATCTATCTTTGTCTGTTTTATATCTATACTAATATTATAAAGAGGAAAGATTTGTTTGTTTGTTTGGTCTGCAACCAAAATTCTGTTTCATGTCTCATAATGAAAAATTTTCGCTTAGTTTGTCCCTATTTATTCCTTAAAAATATTACTTGACTCATTGACGGTTAAAATACATAAAAAAAATCCCTAAAAAGACAAACATTTTTAAAAATACGTCATGTCAAAGTCAAAAAGTCGAAAAAAAAAATTTTTTGAAATTTCAATAACTTTGTAAATATCAACTTTCGGATAGGGGATGCCATTAAAAATATTACTGTAAATGAGGTCTACTTTCTGTCTTTCAAAGGAATGTATCGAATTTCAAGTCATCCTGTATATCCAGGCCAAAAAACACACACAACGACACTATACCCAGATCCAGGAGATTTCCCGTAACGTATTAATGAATACGGTGCTACACCGTCTCTTTTCCGCATACGTTAGGAAATCGCTAGCTTTCTCTGTCATTCAGATCAGCATGGGAATTTCACATTCGTAGATAGTTCATAGTATTTGTTATGAATTTGTTGCGTGCGGAGTTAAAATTCGATTTTTTAATCAAAACAAAATTGAAGTTAAGTTCAAATTATGAAAATAAAACACGAACAGCCCAGCCCTATCGTTCTGCATGGGAGGAAAACCCATCATTAAAATAAATAAAAAATATTTTTATTCAATGTTTTACATCAAAGTATCTTATTGAACGTCAAATGACTCTAGAGTGCGCGCACGATAAGTCTGCGCGCGGCGAATAGAGGAACTAAAATGACAAACTGCCATATTGCTCTTGACAGGAGATACTAGTGGGTATCGTATTTCAGTAATTATTATAAAAATCGAAGTATTATCATGCCAAAAATATTAAAAAGTGCTGGTAGAGAGATAGTGCTAAAGGTAAAGAAGGCTTGTGAACAAGAAAGAGATCATGGTGGCCCTGTGATACCATTCAATTAAGTGCGGTATCGCGTCGCCTACTTAACAGGTTAATATCGTAGTGTTACCACAACAAAACTTTGAAAAAAACTCAAATAATGAAATTAATCTAAGTCTTTACTTTTTTTTGGAAAGCGGTCATGATAATTTTATGTTAGAAATATTATGAGATTCTACAATAATTGTGAATGAAGGATCTAAGGCAGCTCAAACTTCCAACGAAAATTGTCTCGCCGGGACAGAAGAGCACGCTATTATTATTATTAATATATATTTTACATACTTATGCCATTCTTGAACAAGAATAATAAAAAGTAATAAATTACATGCTTTTATTTCAATGCTCAATGAGGATCGAATCAGTTCAGTACGACTGATTTGGTATTTATTTATTTATTGGTTTACTAACAACTGATAACACAGATTCAACTTGTTTTTTACATAGATTTTTTTACAGTTATAATAGTGCATCAATCATTTATTGGCAAACACCACATGATCAGTTAAATCACAGCAAAAATAGTAAATATAACATATTAGTACAAGAATATTGTAGTATGTATTATATTATATCAATAGGGTGTATACATATTGTGACATTTATACTGCATGCATATTATAAAATAATGTTATTCTTTCAAAAAAGACTGCAAAACTACCATTTGAAACAGGTTCTGTAAGAACTATGCTGGCAACATTTTTTAAATTGGCATCAGCGCCATACCTATGTGCAGAGTTATCGCGCGTGCACTCTACTAGCTTTTTTCAGCGTGGCTGTGTAAATATCGCGATGACAACTTCAGCAATTTTTGCAAGCACAAAAATAATGCTTACTGGTAAATAAAAATTGGTCATAAATATGTTTTATTTTATATACCAATCACCTAGAAAAAATTAATGTAGAATTTAAGTAACAGTTAACACAGGGCTTAATAGATTCTGGTAGATTTTAGCAACATTTTTGGTAGATCGTGTGATGAAAAAGTGGTCACGCTGCCTAAGCGTCACTGCAGTGCGGGAGGGGAGTCAATGTCAAAAAATAATCGGTCGGCTCGATAGAGTAATATAATAATAGGGGAATAGAGAGTCCTCTTGAACTTAATTTAAGCATACCAATTTGAAACGAAGTCATCTGAAGTTCTTAACGAGGAACTAATGCCGATATGTACATAACTATAGCTACGTAGATTGAAAGCCTATATTTATATACCTATATGCATACAAATAAAGTTATTCTGTTTCTTACTTGTCCTTAAGTTGTAAAAATATTAGGTTCCGTGTAGTGATCCAATAACAGGACAGTAGAGAAACTCAGCTCGACGTCTGATATTGGTAAAACACTCAAAAACTAATATTTAAACACTTAACGGACACATGAAGCAAAAGCGCAAACGCAAATCTCGGCCATCTTACATCTATGTGTAATGTTGCCAGAATATATCACACAACACAATAACGATTTCCTTGTCAAGGTTGCCATAATTCATAATATAATTAAATTTATAATAATTGAAGAATTGTTCGAAGACATTTCAGGTGAAAGGCGTCAAGGCACCTCGGCAGACTATATAGTCTTATAAAGGCACCAGGTAGGTATCCGAAGCGTAGCGCATTAATGGCAAAAATATTTTCTCTGTAAACATTCGAGCTTTGTATGGAGCTTCAGGTCGTTTAATTTCGAAACTTTCTGATTTACTCCACCAAAGGCTGCGGCGGCTTATGTCATCTTGATGAGATCTCAGACTCGAGACGATTATTGTCGCATACTAAAGATCCAAGATACCTAAAGGTAACATCATCCAGTGGATTTCCGTTTAGGTATATAGCGCCGTCGCGTGCAGATTTCTCTCTCGCGATTGCTTAAAATCTGGGTTTTTGAAGCAGTAATTACCAAGCCGAATCTGTAACAATATTCTGTAAATTGTCAAGATAGGTCTGCAAGCGATGCAAGACGTCAGCAATGAGGCAAACATCATCGCGATCGGCATACTTTCAACTTCTGTCACTGGGACAGAGTGCACTTTACGTTTGCCTCTAAATCGTGTGTGATCGATAACGCTTTTGTCCATACAGACATTTATGAGAACCTAGTTCTTACATTATTATTGTTGGCATCGTTCATAACCGCAGCAAAGTAGATCTCAAAAAGGCTGGGAGCCATAACACAACCGTGTTTATCTTCCCTAGTAACTGGAAACTCTACGAATTTGTTCTCGACGACTCGTGACGAGCACGAGTTTTTATACCCTCTTGGAATTGGCGTTCCGAATTAACAAACTTTACAGAGCTTTTAAACTGCCCAAGCAATTTTATGTGTGCAGGCAAAGGCCGATACTAAGTCAATTAAAAAATAGATAGAGGTCACTATGTTGTTTAAGACTCTTTACTCATGACTGTTTAACAACGGAAATGGCGACAACCGTGCCTCTATTAGGTTGAAAACTACATTGGGTCTCAGGACTTAGGTTGATTATGAGCCTTATGCGCCAGTATGTTTCCGTGTTTTAAGTTTTATTTTATCTCATTACTAAAATATAAAGTTAAAAAGGTTTAATAAGTATCAAATTATTATTTAAAAATAATAATTATTGTACATAATAAAGTCGTAATAGTATTCTATTACGTCTTTATTACGAGACTGGTATCTTCAAAAGATGCTGATAGATGTAATTTTGTACCTACCTGCAGAATATATGTCATACCTAATGTTACAACTATGCATTTATGGATGAAAATATGTTTTATGTTTATTTATTTAATAATAATATGATGCGACAACTCATACACGGCCATCTGACCCCAAACTAGGCAGAGCCTGTTCTTATGGTAACCAGACAACTGATATATACTTTTATATATTTTCTAAATACATACATATTATAGATAAATTACACCCAGACACAGAACAAATGATCATGTTCAATCACATAAACATTTGTCCAGGGTGGGGATCGAACCCACGACCTTCTGGCTTAGCACTTACCGCAGGGATCTGGGTGAAATGGGCCCGCTGATGAGGACTGATCGCCCGTCTGGCCTCGCTGGTGTCCCCACCCTTAAATAATAATAATACCGCAGGGGTCACTAACCGCAGACCAACAGGCTAGTCAATATTTTTCCAAATAAGCTTAACTTAAAGATAATATTATGCGTAGATATTATATATTTTATGTAATAAAAATTTCAAAACCGACGCTGATTTTAAGAAAATGTTCCAAAGAAAAACGTCGGAATTCACTATGCGTCATTCTATGCATAAACTTAGTCCGCAAAATAATGTCGTATTTAATTATACGCCATATTAAAGTCCACAAAACAAAGACGCATGTGATTTTTTGAAAAATCTAACCATATTTAGAAATAACTTTGCAAGTGATATTATAATAGGTCTTACACACAGTCAAATGCCCAAATTTGGAAGGCTCAAAGGAGATTGAATAAGGCATATTAAAAATATCATACAAAATGTCGTTTCAAAACTTCTAAGTGCTCTGGTGTAAAGTTACAGATTTGCAAATCCGTCTTTGTTCTACGATTGCGACGAAATAGTTTACAGGCTAGGGCGATAAAATATAATATAAAGCTGAAGAGTTTGTTTGTTTGAACGCGCTAATCTCAGGAACTACTGGTCCGATTTGAAAAATTCTTTCAGTGTTAGATAGCCCATTTATCGAGAAAGGCTATAGGCTAACTCATATTATAAAGCTTAAGAGTTTGTTTGTTTGAACGCGCTAATCTCAGGAACTACAGGTCCGATCTAAAAAATTCTTTCAGTGTTAGCCTTTCTCGATAAATGGGCTATCTAACACTGAAGTTAACTTCATCTTTTTGTAGAATATGCATTTATAATTAAAAAAAAATGCAACCGAATTTGCTTTGTAATACAAACTTCGATAGGACCACATACAGTCATTTTTAAAATGGGTTTTTAAAAAAAACTGTAATTAATAAACTTAATACTTCTAACCACTGAGCTGTTGTTTGTGATAAGAACGTAAACTAATCTTTAACACAAACTGTAACCCTAAGCCACTTGAGCTACAGTGTTCGAACAATTTATACATAAACAATGGGTTATTTTTTGTCCGGCATTTGGGTCACTGAAGTGCCTCCGTTTTTGTAAAGCTTGTGGTGTAAAAAAAATGTATGGCGAAGTACTATTTGATATATTATTGTAAATAAGTATATATCGAGGTACTGACATGAATAATATAAAAAAATTACAGTAGTGGTTTAATTTTTTGTTTTTTACAATTTTTATCCAAGAATCTGGAAAAAAATAGTTTCCCCAACTTTTGAATTACTTAGATTAAAAAATATTTTGAAACTATGGAATTTCAATAATTCATATAAATATAAGTTAGCAAAATTCATAACGATTCGATTGATATAGGTTTTATATACAGCTACGATATAAAACTTTAGAGATATTAGCATTTTAGTTGGCACGCGCTGATTTCGCGGAAATTAAAAAAAAAATGGTCTGCCAAAAGTGACAAAACATGCAAAATGGCGTCTGCCCCTTGAGAGGATGTGGCTACGAATACTTTGTTCCGTTATTAGTTTTAACAGTAAATATAATCATGTCCGTCTAAGAGCTTACCGAGTTCTAATTAGGTGCAGGACCTATGGATACATTGGAATAGATTTGAAGTACTTGTCTCAACCACGTCTCAACCCACATACAAAACAATTAATATATTTTCATTATAATAGTTGCATATTTACAAGAATTTTAGTTCTATTTTAGACTCAGATGAAGTAAAAAAAGGTAGATGACGCACGGCCTTTGCTAATACTGAAGCCACAAAACTCAGCTCCTTTCATGTAAATACGCGCGCTCACGCACACACATGCACAAAAACTAAGCTCATTTTTGTATGTTGAGTAGTAGTATCTTATGAGTCGTCGTGCAGTAAAGGAGACGGTCCATTTCTGGTCTGGTCTTGTACAGTATACCATAAATAGAGAAAAAATACATAGATTTAATTAAAAATAAAATAAATTAGTATAAGAAACTAATTTACATGCAAAAAATAAAAATATATTTCAAGTTTTTTAACTTGTTGGCAATTCTTAATGAAGATGGCGCCCTTCAGATGGATGATTACATAGACTTAATATATGTAGAAGGACTGGGCATACTTACGAAAAAAAGGTGTAACCTACAACTCCAATCGGCACTTAACATGGCTACCATTGCTAGGGTTTTGAGAGCAAAACCACAAACTATATAGAGAATACTACTATGAAAAGGGCACTCAAGATGGCGGATCAGGCACTCACTTACAGCTGTAAGTTTAAAGAAAGGGGCATCTCCTCTTATTTTCTAACTTCATGGATGATTATTACTTACTAAATGTCATTTCTGACAAATGACAAATCAAATGATGACAGATGCATAACGAACAATGACATAATTCCTTACATTTGACATATAACACCAAGGACTATACGCGTAATACACGCCATACGCCATTTTTTTATACACGTAGTGTTGCAAATCTTGGAAACATTAAATTATTCTACCGCTGAAATTGAGATGAATTCATGGATATGAACAAATCAAAACTGTTTCAATATTTTCTTTCCTTCATCTCATTACATGTACAAAAGTAGACCAACGTCCCATACAATTTTGGACCGTCTCCTTTTCCAAAAAAATACAGTTCTGTGTAATTTTATGGTGTAAAAACAATACAAAAGTGACCAAAGAGTCTAAAAAAATATCGCTTCACACATAAATAAACACAAGACTATATTATTTTAAGATATTTCAACACCATTTTGAGGTTAATCGACATAAATAATATTATTGCCCCGAAATGACGTATCGGGAGAGTGTTGCCAGAAGTTAGTATTTCCCATAAATATTTATTATAATAGACCAATAAAGAGTTGGAAAGAGAAGACAGTCCTTTATGGAAATATAACAAGATGAAAAGAGAGAGCAATCTAATGTCAAGTGTAACCACTTTTATTTGACAGGTCAGCCAAAGTCACCAAGCTTTAAAAGAGCCTCTCAGTATTTCCAATTTATTTCGTTGTTCCAGATATATTGGCATTAAATACTATTGCATGTAAAAAGATGAAAATGCTATGCGGTGCGGTATAATGTGAATCATAGAAACAATCGTGAAAATTTTCAATAATTTAACTGCAATAAAAAATGCAAAACACATTTAACAGGTAATTCATCTTCATGTCCTAATTGCTAAGATGTGTTTATTTTTTGCTATATTCTATCTTTACTTCTCTATTTCAAATAAAATAATGTCAATCGTCCTATTTAATTTCATATTTTGCGTAATTAAAGATACAATCGTTCTTAAATTACACAATATTTGAAGATTAATTTTCACTAATATTTTATACATATACGCTAGTGCTTGATTCAAATTTATCGACATGCTTATTGGTTTATAATATCATTAATTTGAAACTAATCTAAAAACAACAAAAAATACAACAGCTTTCGATATAATATAGTGACTCAAGAGCAAGGTTTATATTATGTAACTGGAATATCAGAAAGGAAATGCGTTTTAAATAATAATAACAACCATTTTATTACATTCATATAAAACAATAACAATCTTAGGTCCAGAAGTAATGTGTAGGTGCGTGTGCATGTGCATGCATAAAGCACCTCCGTCCTTACCCACACTGCACATGCATACACATACACGAACCTCACACATACATAGAGGTTGGCCCAACATTAATTCGCAGGTCGCAGATATAAATCGCCCCTCTACGAACAAGACTTCGCTTTTTAAAGGCTGTAGTCGGGTGTGTCTATAACGTAATACAAACATCCCTACGCCTCGGCCGTCCAGCCCATATTCTTGCCAATCCTAACACAAGTTTTTGAATTGACACTGCAGCGCCACCAATCTCCGGCACTCGCTGTCAAATCCGCTCCCGTACTAATGTCCTCTCCGACTGTTTGCTTGTTAGCGATGAATCATAATCATTTTTTTTACAGATTCCCTCAAGATCCTATAATTAGAGGCAAATGGCTGATATTAGCTGGGCGTGTTGGTTGGGATCCCAACAATACAATTTGCAAAGCGACGTTTCTAATATTGGAAGATATTTCCGACTTGTTTTTGTGCTTGACGAGCCACAATATGGACCAATAACTTTTAAGTGGGCACAGATACTTAATAATGAAGTATTATATACATCTGTTTGATATTCGGCTCAAATACGAATGTAAGCTACTTAATTTGAGTAAGGAGACTGTAAGGAACCACCTGAATAAGATTATTATGTTTAAAGGACAGTAGCATCTACCCATTTTTTTTTAAATTTTAATTAAATTACTTGTTTTACGTTTGTAACAGTATAATTTTAAAGTAACCGTTAAAATAATAACTGCGCATATACTTAGGTTGTGTAAATCTTGTGTAGTAAGTCATGGATCAAGCGTCCGTTGAATATTGATCGATTCGTTCCCAAATTTTATTATTTTCCTTTTGTTAAAATCATTTGAAACAAATAATACATACATAATAAAAGTCATTATTTTATATAAATAGTAAGTATGAGTGTGTAAGAGTATTATGATATTTCATTTGAGAATAAATAATATACTATGTGTTGTTTTATTTCAATATTTATTTACCTTTTATCTAAATAATTTAAGGGCTGCTTTTGCAATCGGCGGATGACTTTGACCTGAGGAATATTATGTAATTTACCCTCTGTTAGATATAAGGCCGGGGTCGCCCGCTTCACTTACCGCTGTCCTCGGCAACGTGGTCTGCTCCGGAGACTCTGTAGGTGACGCGAACTGTTCCAACCCTCGTATCCAACACCACCATAGGGACACACTGATTCGGATCTCCAGCGTAGGATGAATGATGTTAATCCTCGATCGAGTTAAACGGGTTACGGGAGGCCTCCCGGTTTATATGCGCGCGCGGCAGTGGTTGAGTTTGTACTGACTATAAGAGCACACTAGAGGGCGCATTCACGATCGCATTCGGATGGCGGTATATCGCAAAGCGACCCCTCAGTTCAAAGGAAAAAATAATAATATGTACTTAAACGATATTGTCCAATTTATGCTACCTTGCAGATGTACGAAAATACGAAATAGCTCATATATCTATTTTAGTTTAAACAAATTATTTGTTCAGGTACGGAACATGCCGCCCACCTTAAAAGCACGTAGTGTCTTTAAAAGAAGAATAAAACTTATAAAGAAAATCATATATTAATTAAAACTAAACTTAACTATTAATATTGGTTGTATACAATCTGACTATTGTAGTGGAAGAGGACAAATTTTGACAACAGGGTGTTTGAAAAACGTATTGCCCATTTTTAATGTTACGACTCGCACAACCTGGTCGGAGCCGGGATGAAGCGCGTGAATGCGTGCGAGCTTCCATTGAAGGGGTGGTAGGTTGTCTTCACGCACCATAACAACAGTGCCCTCACGAAGAGTGGAGCCGCGGTCTTGAAACCATTTATTAGTTTGTTGGAGTTCGTGAATATACTCCTTACTCCATCGTTTCCAAAAATGTTGAACCGACTGTTGAATCCAGTTCCAACGAGTAAGTCGACTAGGATTTTTGTCTACCAAGGCGACGTCAGGCACCGCAGTTAGGGGTTCCCCCATTAGGAAGTGAGCCGGAGTCAAGGGAAGAGATTACTGTACCGATTGAGCTTAAAGGCCATCAGGCCGAAAAGTCTAGCCCTTCCGAAAGAAAAAAAAAAAAAAGGGAAGAGGATCCGAAGCATCCGAACTCAATACGCAAAGAGGTCGCGAATTGAAAACGGCTTCTATCTGACACGTAAGAGTGTGCATCTCGTCGTACGTCTGAATTTGCGTACCTACCACGCGGTGAAGATGATGTTTAAAGCTCTTTACGGAGGCTTCAAACAATCCGCCGAAATGGCTAGCATAAGGAGGTTGGAAATGCCACGTAAGGCCCTGCCTTAAAGTTTCTTTGTTTAAAATATTTAGAACTGGATCGCTACGTAAAAACGCGTATAAATCCTTTAAGTAATTATTACAACCAACAAAATCCTTCCACAATCTGAATATATATCCGTACAATAGCCACGCCGGGACGTGAAACGTCGCAAGGCGGCTAGAAAAGCTTCTGTAGATAACTCGGATACGAGTTCGAGATGTACGGCCTTAACATACTGACATACATACAAAAACTGCAACATAACACTTCACTACCTTAGCATTCCGAACCTTGTTAGCGCGAACATAAAAAGGACCCGCAAAATCCACCGATGTCTTTTTAAAGGCACGAGTTGGACGTAGCCTGGATTCAGGGAGCTGTCCCATGCGCGGTTGCATACACGCAGGGCGCGCCCGGACGCACCGTACGCATCGATGTATTCGCTGACGCACGATATCACGACTCGATAAGATCCAATATCGCTGTAGAAGCGAGTAGCGTACTAACTGAGGTCCCGCGTGTAACTGGGTCAGGTGAGCGTCGTCGATTATAAGATCCGTCAAGGGATGTCGTTTAGGCAAAATCAATTGATGTTTAGAATTAAACGGTAAAAGAGACTTGTGAAGTCGTCCTCCGACGCGTAAATATCCGTCACTATCCAGAAATGGCGTAAGACGGCGCAAGCTTAACGAAACTAATTTATTGTTAGAAATATTTTTTATATCCTCATTAAAAACTGAATTATTTTCTAATGTTTGCGCGAATTTCACTCATTATAATGAAACATTTTTTTACGGATTTTATCGCGGTTTATTAAGATTTTTACAAGCCCGACGTTTCGGATACTTTACAGCAACCATGGTCACGGGAGGACTGAGTTGACAGATGTCCTAATGTTACAAAGTTATTCGAAACTACCCTATGATACATCATTATTTTAATAAGTCCTCTCTACGCAGAAATCCGCGAGGCTATTGAAATTAAAAAACATCCAAATTTCAATAGAGAAGATGGCTGGCTCTTACCACCTGCTTGGGATCCCATTATTAAAATAATTAAATCAAAAAACCAAGCATAATATGCCACAGATTAAAGATGCAGTTAGCACTTTCTGCGTAGAGAGGACTTATTAAATGTATCATAGGGTAGTTTCGAACAACTTTGTAACATTAGGACATCTGTCACCTCAGTCCTCCCGTGACCATGGTTGCTGTAAAGTATCCGAAACGTCGGGCTTGTAAAAATCTTAATAAACCGCGATAAAATCCGTAAAAAATTGTTTCATTATAATAAAAACTGAATGTTGCGTCAAAAGTATAAGGCGATTAAGTGAAAAGTTATATTCAGGAACCGTGATGTAATTTGGAAGTGACTGTTTAATATGTTTATTTTTACATTTGTTGTAAAAACGAAAAATGAAAGCGGTCACACACACAAGTTTATTTAACGACGAATATCGTGTGATAAAACTATCCGTATCGCCAAGGGGATACGACACAGCTGTGTGGGAATACTTCGCAAGCCGTTCCTTTGTGTTACGCTTTTCTTCGCTGGTATTTAAAATCGGTTTTTGTATAGGCCAAGAGTCGGGATCTTGTTGGAGCCATGCGGGACCATGGTACCACAAGCCACTCCTAACCAATGCGGCCACGAGACGCTGCGTCTGCGGGGTTATCAGCAGACGGGACGTGGCGCCAACAGCTTGCGGGCATACGGGTCAATCTCCAGTTACAAAATTTTAAAGGCGGTGTTCCTTTACTTCATATCTATTACGCTTGTTGTATTGGCTGATATGCATCAAGTGTAGACCTTATTCTATTTTTGATAATCACTGGAAGAAATTTATATAACGACGGCAGAAGGCTCGTATTCTTGGGATCGCTTTTTTTATGCAACATTAAGGCGAGGATGCAGACCGCTACCAACCCCTCTGGGTGGTGAGGTGTGGGGCGCCGCGTATGTGGCGGCCTCGAGACGTCATCATGCGGGAATTTTGAATTTTCTCTCTCTCGACGGAACTATATAGAGCTGATCATACTTACTATCATTTAATTTTATACCAGTTTTGGTAATTATCTATACAGATAAATAAAATTGGAGTGTCTGTTTGTAATATTAAAATAACCGCTTTTTATTGAATGGATATATATCAAGCGCTTCATAACAAAACATCATCAACTTCCTACCCCTTCATTTGGGGTCGACTTTAAATTGTTTTCTATAAATAAATGTGGTACTAAATCTATTGCATAGACCTACCACGATATTTATAAATGTATATGTGGGTATTTTTGTTATGACGATTATTATTTTACATTTAAGATCAATGTTTGACCCGACACTGCTTATACTGAAAATACTTGCCACTGTACTGACGGCAGCACGTCAGGTTACCCATTTGAACTACGAAAACAGCTTTTATTGTGTAGGGAATAGAGGCGGCCTCAAGGTCAAAGTGGTGTGGTGTGGTGGTAGGTGAACTTGATATCACTGTAGTCACTCATAATACCTTAGCTCGTATTCCTCAACTTGCTCACTGCTGTTGGTGCTGCTGTCGTTGATGAGCGGCGTGTGCTTATGAAAAGTCCGTGTATAAACAGAACATGTTAGGATGCTTTATTTATATGTTCTTTTTGAATGTTTATTTCTTCGCTGACCTCTTAATTTTTAGGCCGCACCTTCCCTTTTTATATTATCTTCTTCTTTTTTAATTTCCAATCTGGCCTTTATCCTCGTCGCCAATGTAGTAGTTGTACTCTTTGTGTATATGTATAAATGCTTATTTGGCTCGCCAACGCACCACCACGTCTACTCGGGCCGACGGTCTGACACTGACTGACTCTACTCTGCCCGCCTCGTGACATATGCGATTCTAGAAAGAAAATAAATGAAAACATGTGTATTTACTTTTTTTGGCCCCAAGGACAAAACCAAGCACTGTGCGACCTTTATGGGCAGGAGCACGCCGTCGATTGGGGAGTGCGGGGGGTGGAAGAAGGCAAATTGTTTCGCATTTACAGTACGGTTTGGTAACATCGCGTTTTTGGGATATGATTGGTGGTGCACTGTGTACTACTGGGCCACTGTTTACCACCTGACCTGACCTTTAATACTTACACCACTCGGTCTCTAATCTATTAAAAAGTATATTATTGTTAAAACACAACCCCAATAAATCAGATTCGATCCACATATTATATAACCTTACCGAAGAGCAGCTTAATAAGCTTGAGCGCCTCCAAAATCTCGCTATTCGATTCATATTTGGGTTGCGCAAGTATGATCATGTCTCTGAATTCCGCTACAAACTCAAGCCAATCCGTCTTCGCCGGAATGCTCGTATACTTTCATTTTTGTATTATATATTATATGACCCTAAATCTCCATCCTACTGACATGAAAAATTTGTGTTCCTTACATCTGAAGTAAAAGAATTGCGGTCATCTGTAAATCAAACTCTCCACATCCCTGTTCACTTCACCAAGTACTTCAGTTCATCTTTCACAACAAAATCCATTTTATTATGGAATGTCTTGCCTACTAATATAAGGCAAGCTAAAAACCTTAACAGATTTAAGTCGTTAATTAAAAATTATTACTTAAATGACATTTAATTCGCATATTAAGTATTTCCTTTCTTTACGAGTTATTTAAAATACTGAACTTTTGTATATATATATACAAAACTACCTACTCACCAGACCTTGCGCCTACAGATTACTACTTTTTCCAGAATTCGGATAACTTCTTGCCGGGAAGAAAATTCAATACCCGAGGGGCAGTACAAAATGCCTTTGAAGAATTTGTTACCTCCCGTCCAGCTGATTTCTTTAAGAAGGGCATCAATAAACTGCCACTGCATTGGAAAATATTCATTGATTGCATGGGTGATTACTACGATTAATACAAATAAAAAAAACATGAAAAAATTCGTTTAATTTTTTTCACAAAAACGTTTTTGTTTTTACAAAACGGCAATTTCATAGGTAAAGATTAGGAGGTCTTTACCTATGAAATTGCCGTTTTGTAAACCCTTGAATCTGCTCTATTTCGTTTTATTAGCCACACCTACACCAAGTAATAATTGCAATTTATGTTGTTACTGTTTAATATTTCCTGCCCTGCAGTGCACAAAAAAGAGCTTAAGTAGCTTAGCATTTTTAAAGTATTTGTATATTTCATATTTTTACTTGATAAAACCTAATCAGTTTACATAGCAGTGGGGCCCCATTTTTTAATTTGCCCCAGGGCCCTTGGTTACCTAGCTACGCCACTGTGTGCAGGTGTACCTAGCACCGTTTGTTGTGATTCTGTGTATGTTGTGACGTTCACGTCGCGCTTTTGCGTCGCGCATTAGTAGCTGAGAGATTTCGTCAGCTGGATCTGTTAAAACATGCTTAGGTAACCTATGTCTAATTGGAACTGAGCTATCTGGGGAATAGTTTGCCGCGCTCACGATGAGCGGGTTGGGGTGGAGAAGTGCCTTTTCAAAGTGACGTTCTGACGTCATTTTGAAGTGGCCCCTAATGGACTCTAATCTGAAGTCCCTGTGCAGGTCGATGTTTCTTACGTACCACGGGCAACCGGTTGCCATGCGTAAAAATTTATTTTGGACTATTTGTAGTGCATTGAGTCGACTTTGTGGCACATGCGCGAATGCGATACAAGAGTATGACCACAATGGGTCGGATACAAGTTTTATATTTTGGCCTTATGCTTTTGGGAGCTTATGCCTGAGGGGCATTTTGCTGTTTTTGTTAATTAAGTAATATAAACGGCTCAAGACGAATTTGGCCTTTTTGGTGACTATCTCTATGTGTGGTCTAAATGACATCGACCTGTCAAGGGTGACCCCCAGGTATTTTACCTGATCTACTCTGGGTATTTTTACATTGTTTAACCTTATCGGTTTCATGGTACGATAAGGTCGTCTGTTTGTGACCCTCCTACGGGTTTTTTATGTTATATTGGCTATAATGTATAGGGATAAAATATAAAATAATACCTAGTTATTGCAAGGCATACAAGACTTACATATTTTTTTCCCTTTTTATAACAATTTGCTACGGATTTTTATGGCTCAGGATCTTCATTTATTTCACGTCACATTATGAACAACGACCTAGTCCTTTATAATTTATATTCCTACCTCTATGCATTATGACGTCTGACACACCAGTGTGATATGTAACCTCATCGAACATATAACCGGCAGTGCGTTCCACTTGACGTTCACAACGTTCACAACGCCCAAAACGCTCTTTTCGCCGTTCCCCATGGCGACCGCGGTCGTTGTGGTCGCGGCGAAAATGTCATCGATGACGTCATGACTTACGCTCGCGCGGAGCTCACGACGACCCATGTCAAGGGGTGGGTCGCAGTTCTCTAGTTAAACAATAGTAGTCTTTGGTCGCAGTGAGCGTTGAGAGAATTGGCGGGAATTTAGAAACTTCAAATGTCAAAACAAGATGTCGATCGAGAAAATTTTATTATAATATTCTGATGCTATAAAATATATTTTAATAAAATACAATTTTAATTAATTGTCTTTTGTATTATTTATTATTATTATTATTGGAGTATTATTTTCTTTTGAGTGTCAATACATACAACATAACCTAACAAAAAAAAATTGAGCTAGCCGACAGTTAACAATAATTTGTAGCACTTTTCTTATTGAAAAAGTTATTACAAAATTAAAAACTTTCGTATTTAGAATGTATGAATATAATAAACTTTTTTCTAATGTTTAGGTGAATATCACTCATTATAATGAAACAATTTTTGCTGATTTCATCCGAAACGTTGGGCTTGTAAAAATCTTAATAAACCGCGATAAAATCCATAATAGTTGTTTAATTAAAATTTTAGTGTTTTTCGAAAAAAAGTGTTTGTAAGATATAAGGCCGGGGTCGCCCGCTTTACTCACCGCTGTCCTCGGCAACGTGGTCTGCTCCGGAGACTCTGTAGGTGACGCGAACTGTTCCAACCCTCGTATCCAACACCACCATAGGGACACACTGATTCGGATCTCCAGCGTAGGATGAATGATGTTAATCCTCGATCGAGTTAAACGGGTTACGGGAGGCCTCCCGGTTTGTATGCGCGCGCGGCAGTGGTTGAGTTTGTACTGGCTATAAGCGCACACTAGAGGGCGCATTCACGATCGCATTCGGATGGCGGTATATCGCAAAGCGACCCCTCAGTTCAAAGGAAAAGAAATAATAATATGTACTTAAACGATATTGTCCAATTTATGCTACCTTGCAGATGTACGAAAATACGAAATAACTCATATATCTATTTTAGTTTAAGCAAATTATTTGTTCAGGTACGGAACATGCCGCCCACCTTAAAAGCACGTAGTGTCTTTTAAAAGAAGAATAAAACTTATAAAGAAAATCATATATTAATTAAAACTAAACTTAACTATTAATATTGGTTGTATACAATCTGACTATTGTAGTGGAAGGGGACAAATTTTGACAACAGGGCGTTTGAAAAACGTGTTGCCCATTTTTAATGTTACGACTCGCACAACTTGGTCGGAGCCGGGATGAAGCGCGTGAATGCGTGCGAGCTTCCATTGAAGGGGTGGTAGGTTCTCATCACGCACCATAACAACAGTGCCCTCACGAAGAGTGGAGCCGCGGTTTTGAAACCATTTATTAGTTTGTTGGAGTTCGTGAAGATACTCCTTACTCCATCGTTTCCAAAAATGTTGAACCGACTGTTGAATCCAGTTCCAACGAGTAAGTCGACTAGGATTTTCGTCTACCAAGGCGACGTCAGGCACCGCAGTTAGGGGTTCCCCTATTAGGAAGTGAGCCGGAGTCAAGGGAAGAGGATCCGAAGCATCCGAACTCAATACGCAAAGAGGTCGCGAATTTAAAACGGCTTCTATCTGACACGTAAGAGTGTGCATCTCGTCGTACGTCTGAATTCGCGTACCTACCACGCGGTGAAGATGATGTTTAAAGCTCTTTACGGAGGCTTCAAACAATCCGCCGAAATGGCTCGCATAAGGAGGTTGGAAATGCCACGTAAGGCCCTGCCTTAAAGTTTCTTTGTTTAAAATATTTAGAACTGGATCGCTACGTAAAAACGCGTATAAATCCTTTAAGTAATTAATACAACCAACAAAATTCCTTCCACAATCTGAATAGATATCCGTACAATAGCCACGCCGGGACGTGAAACGTCGCAAGGCGGCTAGAAAAGCTTCTGTAGATAACTCGGATACGAGTTCGAGATGTACGGCCTTAACTGACATACATACAAAAACTGCGACATAACACTTCACTACCTTAGCATTCCGAACCTTGTTAGCGCGAACATAAAAAGGACCCGCAAAATCCACCGATGTCTTTTTAAAGGCACGAGTTGGACGTAGCCTGGATTCAGGGAGCTGTCCCATGCGCGGTTGCATACACGCAGGGCGCGCCCGGAAGCAACGTACGCATCGATGTATTCGCTGACGCACGATATCACGACTCGATAAGATCCAATATCGCTGTAGAAGCGAGTATCGCACTAACTGAGGTCCCGCGTGTAACTGGGTCAGGTGAGCGTCGTCGATTATAAGGTCCGTCAAGGGATGTCGTTTAGGCAAAATCAATTGATGTTTAGAATTAAACGGTAAAAGAGACTTGTGAAGTCGTCCTCCCACGCGTAAATGTCCGTCACTATCCAGAAATGGCGTAAGACGGCGCAAGCTTAACGAAACTAATTTATTGTTAGAAATATTTTTTATATCCTCATTAAAAACTGAATGTTGCGTCAAAAGTATAAGGCGATTAAGTGAAAAGTTATATTCAGGAACCGTGATGTAATTTGGAAGTGACTGTTTAATATGTTTATTTTTACATTTGTTGTAAAAACGAAAAATGAAAGCGGTCACACACACAAGTTTATTTAACGACGAATATCGTGTGATAAAACTATCCGTATCGCCAAGGGGATACGTCACAGCTGTGTGGGAATACTTAGCAAGCCGTTCCTTTGTGTTACGCTTTTCTTCGCTGGTATTTAAAATCGGTTTTTGTATAGGCCAAGAGTCGGGATCTTGTTGGAGCCATGCGGGACCATGGTACCACAAGCCACTCCTAAACAATGCGGCCGGCAATAGGCCACGAGACGCTGCGTCTGCGGGGTTATCAGCAGACGGGACGTGGCGCCAACAGCTTGCGGGCACACGGGTCAAGATCTCACTGACGCGGTTAGACACAAAGGTCTTCCATTCATGTGGAGAAGAACGAAGCCAAGCCAATACGACCGAGGAGTCGGACCAAGCCTGAATTTGACCGGGACGGATCCTGTCTCCGTATATGTGGTTCACCCTCTCAATTAATTTAGATAACAAGAGTGCTGCCATCAGTTCAAGGCGAGGAATAGTAAGACACACACGCAACGGTGCGACACGAGTTTTTGCCATTATTAAATGTGTCTCACAATTACCACTCCTGCCTATGTGTCGTATATAAACGCATGCGGCATAACCGATTTGAGACGCATCCGCAAAACCATGTATTTGAATAGATTCTATGTCGTCAGTATTAAAAATATAACGAGGAAAAGAAATCGATGATAAGAGCGGTAGCTCCTTACTAAAATGCATCCATGAATTTAATATATCAATAGGCGGCTGCTCGTCCCAACCAATGTTCTCCAACCACATCAACTGAATTAAATGCTTAGCGAATAATGTTACTGGCGACAATAACCCGAGAGGGTCGTATATTTTTGCTATATCGGATAATATAGCACGCTTGGTACTTGGCACGCATCGCGCGAAGTAACGTGAACCCTGAAGTCAATTAAATACAATATTATATTAATATATTTTTGGTAATGTGCGAAATTGAATGGGAGCTTTATGTATGTATTTTAGCAATAACCCTTTCGGACGGCTGCTTATTAATAATAGTTTGAAAATGCTTTGCATGGTAAATGTAAGATAAGGTGTACGGTTATATTTTACAGGCTGAAAAAATGAGGCGGTACCGGGAAAGGCTAAAAGAAAATCCTGAAAAGATGGAAGAACAAAGGAAAAAGAACCTCGAAAGAATAAAATCGAAGCATATGAGTTACATGTTTCATTAAAACCGGTTTATTCGTTTCCATGATTTGGAACTTGTAAGTTTGTATGAAAAACAGCGCCACGTAAACGCTCATAATGTTCCTAATAATTATTAGATTTAACATTAAAAATCGTAAAGAATGTCTCCTGACAGTGGTTTTATATCAATTTATTTAAGTCAAAATAACTATTTGCACTACTGTGAAGTCTAGGCTTAAGAAATCCTATTTTGTTACCAGAATTATATTTTAGTTACTGTCCCATAAAAGCGAGCGCATATTTCTTTTCTTTATTAATACATAAAAGATACTAATATATTTTTGTGATAAAAACTAAAATATAAAGTTGGTTTCTGCATTATGTATGTATACAAAATAAAATAGACTCAATAATGTAAAGTTAATCAAGACTTGTGACCGAATAGTAACGTAAAGGAAACATTACCGCCTATGTTTTAAGATTCCTCTGTTAATATAGACTGATTTTTTAATAAACAGGTTAAATTTTGTTTTATTATCCTATTTAATCGAATAAAGCCTCTAGTAATATGTTTCAACATTAAATTTACGTGAACTCGTGAAGGTAACAAAATAAGAACTTTTCTCCACCTTTGGTTTGTTTTAATAGATTTTGCTAATTAATTACGTTTTATATCTCAGAACAACCCTTATATTTATAATCTTTAGACCTTTACCCAGCATACCACCGGGTCCGGGGGGACCCGGAGGTTATGTGGGGCTCTCTGCGCCCGAGAAGATGGTAAGGTGGACGCAGACTCTACCCACTAAACCCCAGCGGTGTTCTTCTCATCGTTTGGGTGACCCGGCGCGAGAGCTGTGGACGTCCGTACCGGGCCACAACGATGTGCCATACGGCACTCTTCTCTGGAGGCGGGGGGTGGCATCCCCTCCTCTTTCTCCGCTTAAGGCACACTGAACACACAAGGGTGTTTTATAGCTCGGACCTTACGCGCGCGCAGCCGATCCCCCGATCGGCCGCGCACAGGTCCCTCACGGCGATGCGACCGCCTGTCGCCGCCGTGCTCTCCTGCGGGAAGAGGCGCCGGTGCGCTCCCTCTCCCGCTCCGCTTCCTCCTTCTGCGACATCACGTCCTCGCAGAAGGAGAGGACCACCTGCCATGTGCTCTCACTGACGGTCATCGCTCGGATGACCGCAGGGAGCGACAGGTCCGCGCCAACCTCAGTGATGAGGGGCGCCCTTGCCTCCGCCCAAGCTGGGCACTTCGCCAGGGTGTGGTCTGCAGTGTCTTCACTGCTGCTACAGTGATGACTCCCTGGCGAGTCCTCCGCCCATGCCACCTTCCACAGATACCTTCCGAAGCATCCGTGCCCCGTCAGGATCTGCGCAAGGTGGAAGGATATTGCGCCGTGCCGCCGGTCAACCCACTGCTCCAGGATTGGACCGACGGCTAACACTGTACGGTGTCCCGCGCTCGGCTCTCTGAGACGCTCACCCCACTGGCTGAGCACTCGCCTCCTCAGACGGCTCCGCCAAGTCTCCTCCTCATCAGATACCTCCTCCTCATCTCCCTTTCGTCTTCTCCACTCACGCGCTAGGGCCTCGGCATGTAGGTCCCATGGCGCAGTACCCGCCAGTACGCACGCAGCCTCGTACGAGGTCGTACGGTACGCACGGGCGGCCCTGACGGCCATAACCCGTTGCGGACGTCGCAACAGGGCCACGTTCTCCGCCTTCAGGGCACGCGCCCAGATCGGCGCGCCGTACAACGCCATGGACCGCAGGACGCCTGTGTACAGGCGACGGCAGCCAGCACTAGGCCCACCCACGTTTGGGAGAAGACGACCCAATGCTCGAGTAGTTCCGAGCAACCTCGGGATGAGGCGCCGGAAATGCTCCTTGAAGTCCCATCGCCTGTCGAGGACGAGGCCCAAGTACTTCATGGTCGACTCGACAGCGATGGGAGTTCCTCCCACTATCAGGTGGGATCCAGCTGGAGGGGCTCGACGGGGCCCGTGGAAGCATATAGCTTCGCACTTCTCCAGGGCCACCTCGAGCCCGAGACGCCGAATCCTTGCCACCACCTGCGCCACTCCTGCCTCCGCCAGTAGGCGGGCCTCCAAGAGGGTACTTCCGCGTGCGGTGACGACGGTATCGTCGGCATAACAAGTAAGGCCGACTCCCGTCAAGTTCGCACCGCGGAGTACCCAATCGTAGCCGATGTTCCACAGAAGCGGCCCTATGACCGAGCCCTGTGGAACACCGCAGGCCACCTCTCTCCTCACCCAACCGTTTGCAGTCGGATAGGTAACGGACCTACCTGAGAGGTAACTCTCCACAAACCTCCTCAGGTAGTCCGGTACGCCGTGGTACCTCAGCGCCTCGCGAATGGTGTCGAAGGGCAGGGTGTTGAACGCGTTGGCAATGTCAATAGACACCGCCAAGAGCACCCTCTCCCCTCGACCGCTTCATCGGCTAGGGTCCTCACCCTGGTCAGAGCGTCCAGGGTAGACCTGCCCCGCCGGAACCCAAACTGGAAGGCGCTGAGATTAGGCCCCACGTTCTCCAGATGGTCGACGATACGGGTAGCTGCGTTCCGCTCTAGCAGTTTGCCCGCCTCGTCGAGCAGCACGATCGGTCGATAAGCCGACGGCGAGTCCACCGGTCGTCCGTCCTTCCGGATCAGGGTCAGCTTCCCCTTCTTCCATGCCGTGGGAAACTGGCCCTGCGCCAGACAAGCGCTAAAAAGCCGCTTCAGCTGTGTCCGGAGCTGGCCAAGGGCCAGAACCAAGGCCCGCCCGGGAACACCATCTGGACCAGGTGCGGTATTTCGCGCCCTCATGCGAGCCAGCGCTGCATCGAGTTCCGCCTCTGATACCTCCAGGGCCTCTTCACTCGGCGGTTCTCCGCCCGGTGGAGACATAGGGGGTGCTCTTCCCGACCAGGGAACAGGGCCGGAATTATCCGGGCCACGAAGTCGGGCTGGAGACTCTCCGTCAGGGGAGGGGCACAGGGGCGCAGTTTGTTGCGGACCATTCTGTACGGCCTCCCCCACGGGTCTCGGTCCAGAGACTCCAGCATTTCCCCGTGGGCAGCCTCCTTGGCTCGGCCTATAGCCATCTTCAGTTCCCCGGCGGCGGCTCTGTAGATGTCATAGAGCCGCCCCTCCTCCACTTCGTCACGGCGCCTTCGCCTTCGACTTCGGGTGTACTGGCGTCTCGCCGCAACGCACCTCCTGCGTAGCTCGGCGAGCTCCTCCGACTACCAGTACACCCTCCTGTTTCGCGGAGGCCGTCGACCGATCCTCGGCATGGCCGCGTCGCACACCTGCGACATCGCAGCGACCATGCGGTCGGTCTCCCCGTCTACCTCTGTCTCGTCCGCCAATGTCCAGTCCCCAGGCCTGAACGATTGCTGCTTCGAGGAGGGCCTCTTTGTCTAGCTTCCTCAGTGCCCAACGTGGGCCGCACTCTGCATTCGAGCCACGGCTTGGGGAGGGGGCGGAGGCACCGTATCGGAACCGAATGTAACGGTGGTCCGACAGTGTCTCGACGTCGAGCACCTCCCAGCCCTGTACGCGGCGAGCAAGGGCGGCATCAGCGAATGTAACATCGACGATGCTCCCACCCCGCCGCCGCACGCACGTGTGCCTTGTTCCCACGTTGAGCACCTCCAGCCCAGCCTCAACGAGCCAGTCCTCTAAAATTGCGCCACGCGCATCTGTCGCGGGGGAACCCCATGCCACTGATTTGGCGTTGAGGTCCCCGGCGACCAGCACGTGATCGAGGCGAGCTCGCCCCACCACAGAACAGACCCGAACCAGAAACAGCTCAAAGTCGGCGACACTCCGAGTGGGCGAGAAATAGGCCCCGATCACCAGTACACGGCCGATCTCGGCCGCAACGAAGCCGCGCCCCCTTTCCACGACGCTGAACGATGGCGAGCCGTTCAGGCTGGCGATGGCCACCACACCATCCTCATCTCCGACCCAACTAGAATAGTTGGGGACACGATACGGCTCGGCGACCACAGCCACCTGCACTGACCACTCCGCCAGAGCCTGAAAGAACAAGTCTTGGGCTCTGACGCAGTGGTTGAGGTTACCCTGTAGTACTTGGGTGTGGCGTGCCATCACTCCAAGACTATGGGGACCTCCTCGCCCAGGGCCGCGAAAGAATTTGCAGTCGGGCAGATGGGCTGCGAGGGGGGACTTGGGCCCTCGCTAGTTTTCCCGGTGTCTTTTCGCCCGGCCCGGCCACGGCGCGGGTCGACGTACGCTGCACCGCCCATTTTATGGATGGCGGGTATCCCCTTTTCCGTGCAGAGTGCACACTTCGGGGCCACTGCTGAGCCGGCCCGGCCACGGCGCGGGTCGACGTACGCTGCACCGCCCATTTTATGGATGGCGGGTATCCCCTTTTCCGTGCAGAGTGCACACTTCGGGGCCACTGCTGAGCAGTCCCGAACGTCAAGTGGAACGCGCTCCGGATAGAATAGGAGCCATAAAATTTCGGAACCGGTCAGTGATTTGTCACTGACGTAATATCAATTCAACCTGAACCTGTGATTTGTGTGTGAGCATTTCTCGAAAAAATTGTACTTTCTATCTAAATGTCTATACCATGTTTTAAAATATTTTTTTCTATACATATATAAAATAGATCATTACCAGTTTCTATTAACTTATAGTCCGGTCAATCTAGACCAAAAAATGAGAGTGAAGGTACATAAAATCCCAACAAGCTGAAAATCAGTAAAATTGTTCAAAACATAATTATAAATAATATATTTTAAAAGTTCCCCATCATTCCCGTGTATGGATTTTTTTTTATTCAAGGTCAAAGGTCAAGAAAATGAGATTGTCACGATTTTCAGCAAAACGGTAAGTTTTATCATAAAAATACCTTAGACAAAAATTGAAGATCATAAAAGTATCAATACTGTATTTCCTACGAGCCACCGTTTCTGAGATATAACGATTCAAAAAGTTATAAAAGTTGTTATCGTCATTATTATTATTATTATTAGCTGGCTGGCTTTTTTGTGGCCAGAAATTGAATGAAGAGCTGAGAAGAGAGAAGAGCGTCGAATGGCTAATTCGACTGGCTAAGTAAGTACACGAATGGCTAAGTAAGTACACTTCAATTTAAAGATTCAATTCTGGAAACAGCTCGGACTCGCGACGATGCTATAGCAAAAGCTTTTCTTACTTCTTGCTCGAGTCGAATTTGAATATGATTTAGTTGCTGCTGAAGCTAAGTATCATCGAGATTGCTATGCTATTTTTTTTAAACCTTCCACTGGAGCTAAAATGGGTCGTCCTAAAGACGAAGTTAGGAGTCTGGCAATGGAGGAAATGTTTATTTACATTAAAAATAGCGATGACTGTCAGATCACTTTGAACGAATTACAAAATGTTTGCAAAACTACTACCTCATAGGTGGCGTGGAAACGTGTGCATATTATGACGATAACGACTTTTATAACTTTTTTAATCGTTATATCTCAGAAACGGTGGCTCGTAGGAAAAAAAGTATTGTACATTTTTATAGATAATTTTATGATCTACAATTTTTGTCTTAGGTACTTTTATGATAAAATTTACCGTTTTGCTGAAAATCGCGAAAAACTCATTTTCTTGACCTTTGACCTTGAATAAAAAAAAATCCATACACGGAAATGATGGGAAACTTTTAAATATTATTTATAATTATGTTTTGAACAATTTTACTAATTTTCAGCTTGTTGGGATTTTATGTACCTTTGAATGTCCAAATTGACCGGACTATTATATAATTAGTAAGTTAGTAAAACTGCGTAAAAAACATTCAAAAATTATAAATAAATTAATAAATTATTAACCATAAAAATATTTTAATAATCGGTCTAATCTAGTTGTATGAAAAGTGAAGTGTCCCAATCTCGCAGCTTCCCAAACAATCGATTGTATTTGAGAGGACTTGCGGAAATTGTAGAAATAACTTATGTATTTATTTAGAACTATAAGGCCTAATACATTTATAAATTAATATTTTGTCGTATTAGAACAAATTTATTTAATAAATAATGTTTTTATCGTATCGTGTAAAAAGTTCCTTTTAAAAATTCTTCTTTTGTGACCGTATTTTCGAAAATTGTAGCGTCAATCTGGTATTTAAACATGTTTTAGGATAGTGGCAACATTGAAAAGATCGTTATCCAACTAAAATTTTTCGTTTTGACAGTTCTTTTAATCATGCGCGAACATTGAAGGTTGTCCGTTAGTTTACTGGTCCGAAAAAATCCAAGCTTTGTTACCCAACAAACACAGGTAAGCTCTAATATTATTATTATTTCTCATTTAGAATCATTAAAGCACTCAATATTGATTTTAGTAGTATGCGTTTACAATTTTAATAATTTTTTGAACTTGATTTGTTACCTCTTTTTTTGTTACTCTTGAGTGGTAACGTATAAGTGGAAAAGAAAGTAACAAAATAGGAAATTGTTAGGCAGAGTATTGACTGATTTTGATTATAATTATGACGACGTTTTAATTAAATACAATATTATATTAATATATTTTTGGTAATGTGCGAAATTGAATGGGAGCTTTATGTATGTATTTTAGCAATAACCCTTTCGGACGGCTGCTTATTAATAATAGTTTGAAAATGCTTTGCATGGTAAATGTAAGATAAGGTGTACGGTTATATTTTACAGGCTGAAAAAATGAGGCGGTACCGGGAAAGGCTAAAAGAAAATCCTGAAAAGATGGAAGAACAAAGGAAAAAGAACCTCGAAAGAATAAAATCGAAGCATATGAGTTACATGTTTCATTAAAACCGGTTTATTCGTTTCCATGATTTGGAACTTGTAAGTTTGTATGAAAAACAGCGCCACGTAAACGCTCATAATGTTCCTAATAATTATTAGATTTAACATTAAAAATCGTAAAGAATGTCTCCTGACAGTGGTTTTATATCAATTTATTTAAGTCAAAATAACTATTTGCACTACTGTGAAGTCTAGGCTTAAGAAATCCTATTTTGTTACCAGAATTATATTTTAGTTACTGTCCCATAAAAGCGAGCGCATATTTCTTTTCTTTATTAATACATAAAAGATACTAATATATTTTTGTGATAAAAACTAAAATATAAAGTTGGTTTCTGCATTATGTATGTATACAAAATAAAATAGACTCAATAATGTAAAGTTAATCAAGACTTGTGACCGAATAGTAACGTAAAGGAAACATTACCGCCTATGTTTTAAGATTCCTCTGTTAATATAGACTGATTTTTTAATAAACAGGTTAAATTTTGTTTTATTATCCTATTTAATCGAATAAAGCCTCTAGTAATATGTTTCAACATTAAATTTACGTGAACTCGTGAAGGTAACAAAATAAGAACTTTTCTCCACCTTTGGTTTGTTTTAATAGATTTTGCTAATTAATTACGTTTTATATCTCAGAACAACCCTTATATTTATAATCTTTAGACCTTTACCCAGCATACCACCGGGTCCGGGGGGACCCGGAGGTTATGTGGGGCTCTCTGCGCCCGAGAAGATGGTAAGGTGGACGCAGACTCTACCCACTAAACCCCAGCGGTGTTCTTCTCATCGTTTGGGTGACCCGGCGCGAGAGCTGTGGACGTCCGTACCGGGCCACAACGATGTGCCATACGGCACTCTTCTCTGGAGGCGGGGGGTGGCATCCCCTCCTCTTTCTCCGCTTAAGGCACACTGAACACACAAGGGTGTTTTATAGCTCGGACCTTACGCGCGCGCAGCCGATCCCCCGATCGGCCGCGCACAGGTCCCTCACGGCGATGCGACCGCCTGTCGCCGCCGTGCTCTCCTGCGGGAAGAGGCGCCGGTGCGCTCCCTCTCCCGCTCCGCTTCCTCCTTCTGCGACATCACGTCCTCGCAGAAGGAGAGGACCACCTGCCATGTGCTCTCACTGACGGTCATCGCTCGGATGACCGCAGGGAGCGACAGGTCCGCGCCAACCTCAGTGATGAGGGGCGCCCTTGCCTCCGCCCAAGCTGGGCACTTCGCCAGGGTGTGGTCTACAGTGTCTTCACTGCTGCTACAGTGATGACTCCCTGGCGAGTCCTCCGCCCATGCCACCTTCCACAGATACCTTCCGAAGCATCCGTGCCCCGTCAGGATCTGCGCAAGGTGGAAGGATATTGCGCCGTGCCGCCGGTCAACCCACTGCTCCAGGATTGGACCGACGGCTAACACTGTACGGTGTCCCGCGCTCGGCTCTCTGAGACGCTCACCCCACTGGATGAGCACTCGCCTCCTCAGACGGCTCCGCCAAGTCTCCTCCTCATCAGATACCTCCTCCTCATCTCCCTTTCGTCTTCTCCACTCACGCGCTAGGGCCTCGGCATGTAGGTCCCATGGCGCAGTACCCGCCAGTACGCACGCAGCCTCGTACGAGGTCGTACGGTACGCACGGGCGGCCCTGACGGCCATAACCCGTTGCGGACGTCGCAACAGGGCCACGTTCTCCGCCTTCAGGGCACGCGCCCAGATCGGCGCGCCGTACAACGCCATGGACCGCAGGACGCCTGTGTACAGGCGACGGCAGCCAGCACTAGGCCCACCCACGTTTGGGAGAAGACGACCCAATGCTCGAGTAGTTCCGAGCAACCTCGGGATGAGGCGCCGGAAATGCTCCTTGAAGTCCCATCGCCTGTCGAGGACGAGGCCCAAGTACTTCATGGTCGACTCGACAGCGATGGGAGTTCCTCCCACTATCAGGTGGGATCCAGCTGGAGGGGCTCGACGGGGCCCGTGGAAGCATATAGCTTCGCACTTCTCCAGGGCCACCTCGAGCCCGAGACGCCGAATCCTTGCCACCACCTGCGCCACTCCTGCCTCCGCCAGTAGGCGGGCCTCCAAGAGGGTACTTCCGCGTGCGGTGACGACGGTATCGTCGGCATAACAAGTAAGGCCGACTCCCGTCAAGTTCGCACCGCGGAGTACCCAATCGTAGCCGATGTTCCACAGAAGCGGCCCTAGGACCGAGCCCTGTGGAACACCGCAGGCCACCTCTCTCCTCACCCAACCGTTTGCAGTCGGATAGGTAACGGACCTACCTGAGAGGTAACTCTCCACAAACCTCCTCAGGTAGTCCGATACGCCGTGGTACCTCAGCGCCTCGCGAATGGTGTCGAAGGGCAGGGTGTTGAACGCGTTGGCAATGTCAATAGACACCGCCAAGAGCACCCTCTCCCCTCGACCGCTTCATCGGCTAGGGTCCTCACCCTGGTCAGAGCGTCCAGGGTAGACCTGCCCCGCCGGAACCCAAACTGGAAGGCGCTGAGATTAGGCCCCACGTTCTCCAGATGGTCGACGATACGGGTAGCTGCGTTCCGCTCTAGCAGTTTGCCCGCCTCGTCGAGCAGCACGATCGGTCGATAAGCCGACGGCGAGTCCACCGGTCGTCCGTCCTTCCGGATCAGGGTCAGCTTCCCCTTCTTCCATGCCGTGGGAAACTGGCCCTGCGCCAGACAAGCGCTAAAAAGCCGCTTCAGCTGTGTCAGGAGCTGGCCAAGGGCCAGAACCAAGGCCCGCCCGGGAACACCATCTGGACCAGGTGCGGTATTTCGCGCCCTCATGCGAGCCAGCGCTGCATCGAGTTCCGCCTCTGATACCTCCAGGGCCTCTTCACTCGGCGGTTCTCCGCCCGGTGGAGACATAGGGGGTGCTCTTCCCGACCAGGGAACAGGGCCGGAATTATCCGGGCCACGAAGTCGGGCTGGAGACTCTCCGTCAGGGGAGGGGCACAGGGGCGCAGTTTGTTGCGGACCATTCTGTACGGCCTCCCCCACGGGTCTCGGTCCAGAGACTCCAGCATTTCCCCGTGGGCAGCCTCCTTGGCTCGGCCTATAGCCATCTTCAGTTCCCCGGCGGCGGCTCTGTAGATGTCATAGAGCCGCCCCTCCTCCACTTCGTCACGGCGCCTTCGCCTTCGACTTCGGGTGTACTGGCGTCTCGCCGCAACGCACCTCCTGCGTAGCTCGGCGAGCTCCTCCGACTACCAGTACACCCTCCTGTTTCGCGGAGGCCGTCGACCGATCCTCGGCATGGCCGCGTCGCACACCTGGGACATCGCAGCGACCATGCGGTCGGTCTCCCGGTCTACCTCTGTCTCGTCCGCCAATGTCCAGTCCCCAGGCCTGAACGATTGCTGCTTCGAGGAGGGCCTCTTTGTCTAGCTTCCTCAGTGCCCAACGTGGGCCGCACTCTGCATTCGAGCCACGGCTTGGGGAGGGGGCGGAGGCACCGTATCGGAACCGAATGTAACGGTGGTCCGACAGTGTCTCGACGTCGAGCACCTCCCAGCCCTGTACGCGGCGAGCAAGGGCGGCATCAGCGAATGTAACATCGACGATGCTCCCACCCCGCCGCCGCACGCACGTGTGCCTTGTTCCCACGTTGAGCACCTCCAGCCCAGCCTCAACGAGCCAGTCCTCTAAAATTGCGCCACGCGCATCTGTCGCGGGGGAACCCCATGCCACTGATTTGGCGTTGAGGTCCCCGGCGACCAGCACGTGATCGAGGCGAGCTCGCCCCACCACAGAACAGACCCGAACCAGAAACAGCTCAAAGTCGGCGACACTCCGAGTGGGCGAGAAATAGGCCCCGATCACCAGTACACGGCCGATCTCGGCCGCAACGAAGCCGCGCCCCCTTTCCACGACGCTGAACGATGGCGAGCCGTTCAGGCTGGCGATGGCCACCACACCATCCTCATCTCCGACCCAACTAGAATAGTTGGGGACACGATACGGCTCGGCGACCACAGCCACCTGCACTGACCACTCCGCCAGAGCCTGAAAGAACAAGTCTTGGGCTCTGACGCAGTGGTTGAGGTTACCCTGTAGTACTTGGGTGTGGCGTGCCATCACTCCAAGACTATGGGGACCTCCTCGCCCAGGGCCGCGAAAGAATTTGCAGTCGGGCAGATGGGCTGCGAGGGGGGACTTGGGCCCTCGCTAGTTTTCCCGGTGTCGCTCGGGGGAGCAACCACCTGCCTCTACGATAGACGAGACAACATCCTCCTTGGATACCGAGTCGTCCAGACCCGAGATGCGAGCGCCCACGCATCTCGTGGGTCTGGAGACCCGAACAATGTCTTCTCCCACCACCTCTCTTATCTTGTTGGCTAGGGAGTGAGCCTTGGCCCCACTGGATCTACCGGGCAACACTAATAGGCGGGCGCCTGTGGCCGCTTTTCGGCAGCGGGGCGGCTCTATGCCGAGGTCGGAGAGGCGTATTTCAGCTCTCGCTTTCCCCAGTATGTCGGCATAGGTCACCCCACGTTCAGCCGCCGCCGGCTGTACCTGCAGCACTACAACGGAGCTGTTGGGTGTCCGCAGTTTAGGCGGGCCTCTCTTTGCAGGCGCCTTCTGGGACTTTTTGTTACCTTTTGGGGCCTGTTTGGTCTTCCTGGTGACGGTTGTCCATCCGTCATAATCAACCGCACGTGTTGTCTCCGCCGTTTCCTTCTTTTGACCCTTCTTGGGTGTCACTGATGGTTTCGGGTAAGCCAGCGGCATCAAAGTCGTCACTTCCTTTGACGCCTTCTTTTTTGACGTCTTCTTCGGACCGGTTGAAAGCCCCGGGATTGCTACTGGCACTGGTGCTGCCACTGCTGCTGCTCGTTTGTCTGCCGCAAGAGGCGGGCGTAATCGTGGCTCGGGCAAAAGTCTGGATTCTAGACCCTCCAGCCTGGCGTTAAGCCGCACGGTCGAGAGCGCCACAGCTTCCCACATCGCCTTCTGGACTATCTCCTCCAGATTAGACGAGGCGGGCGTCGTCGAAGCTACGGGCACGGCCGGCCCATCGGCCAAGCAATAATCATCCCTCAGTCGGCCAATAAGAGCGGAGAACGGGTGCAGCGTCGCAGCACGTTATATGCTCGATGTATCGACCTTATTCAATCGCGATAGAATCCATATAATTAAACTTTCAGATTGAGTCATGAAGCTGATAATCGTAGTAGCCAGCCTCACTGCAGCATCCGCCTACACGGACATCGATGACAATTACAATTGGCAAGCCCTGTTGGAAGACAAGGAACGCTTGGGTGAAATCTTCAATGTTTCTTAGACCAAGTACCGTGTTCTGATTTAGCGACACATATCAAAGGTGAGAGTACATATCATTGACCTTAGTCCGTCTGTTGCAGACGATTCAAACAGTGTCAAACCCGTCGTGTTATTTTCCACGAAGCAGAGCTGACGACATACCCCCTCCCCCCAGAGGATGACTTGACCGGTCCAGAACTATGCATCCACTGGCTCCCCGCGACCCAAACCAGTATATCCTGCCCCTTCTGAATTCTTCTCGGGCTCCCCGAGATCGTACAAAGGTCATTCGGTTACCGCTGTCGACGTACCTGTACCTGGTTACACGGGAGTTGCAGGAATAGGAATGATACTAGCCAAAAATATAAGAGCTGCTATCCTGTGTGAAACTTCAAAAAAAAATACACCGGTGGGAGGGAAGCGCTGTGCCGCGCTCCCGACTGCATGAGTACCACCATCGTGCTTGTTTCTCCCGTGAAACAGCTTTGCTGTGTTTCGGAGAGAAGGGCAAGACAGGCAGTGAAATGACTGGCACCGAGACTTAACATCGTATGTCTCAGGATAGGCACATAAATGAGTTGCCTGAGCTCGTTCCAGGTAAATTAGTTTATGTTCATGGGCGACGTCGACCACTTTCCATCAGGTGGCACGTTTGCCAGTTTGCCTATCCAACTAACATAAAAAAAAGAACGTATAATTTTATTTTCCTCGACGTTGATGACGTCCTACGTTCAGTATGTTTAACGCCATGGTCCATGATAACGAAGATTATTTGCTTAAAATGTCACACACATTCATAGTAACCAACGAAAATTTCTCTGAGACAATGATAATAATGGGAGTGCCGCAGGGATTCTTTTCAAGTTCATTTTCTTTTATTGTTTATATAAATGGGGCAACTAATCTGAACAAGGAAGTAATGAATTATGGTGCCAATTTCATTTCTCAATGTAAACATTTATACAAAACAATCCCCGAATTTCCGTCTTTCTTCGTTACAAACGCGTTTCTGTTATTATTAATTTCATTTTCTAATATTTCAATTGCTTATAATATGCCAATGAAATTTTTTACTTCTTTCAGATCATATAACCGAAATACTGTACATAATAATAAGCACTGGGCTCACGTCTTCACCATCGCCATGAAAGAGAACTTCCCGGAGATTTACAGAGAGTACAAGGCGAAATACGACCCGAAGGATATATACTTTAGGGAGTTCGAGAAGGAAATGGAGAAATATTAGATTTAATTCGCTAGCATAAAGGATACTAACATTTATTTTACCCCTACTAATAAAAGATATTGCTTAGTAGATTCACAATTGCCCTGGATTAATGCTGGTTTACGAACATCACGGATACTCGTATGTTTAATCTTATTAAGCGTGTTACTTTCCGATATTTACTTCACCAGTGATCAAGCGATATTTCCGAGTAAAGGTGTAAAATAAGGTGTACTATTATTTTAACCAAACCTGTGAACATTCGTGGGTAGACGTGATCACTTATATTAACACCTGAACTAGGAAGCCTAGGTTGTTGTGGCGGAAATTGACAAAATAGCCAGAATCTTTGTCAAATCTGTTTAGAGGACTGAATATGCAGGACGTAGGTAAAAACAAAAGAAATTAACCTTAGTATTAAAGGACTTACACATAGTACATTTTATTTGTAAAATTCATTAATCATGTCATTAAATTACTAAGTTCTTTCATATCTAAAGTCCACAAAGGCAGGTACCCGTTGGACACGCCACGGGCACCTCAGCAGAGGGGTACCATTATAACATTGACCGAAAACCATCTGTTAAAGATAAATTTTATATCTTGCAATAGGCGGCCCCCTATGTCTGGTGCCCAAAGAGGGACCAGTCCTTCGGGCTACTTCTCTTCTTCCCAGTTCTCCCACGCCTCTTCGTTCTCCATTTCCACGTCATTTTCCTCGTCCAGGGTGGAGTCCAAGGACTGCCCGCTCGCCAGCGAGACCTCCGCCACGATATTCTTGTATGCGTCCCGCATGAACGTCCGCACTACCAACCGGCGGCCATCTTAAAAATATAATAACTATTAGAGAACTGAATTCAAATGAGAAGAGAGAGAAATAAAGTGAAGTTGTTGAAATAGCAGACAAGACCGAGATACTATAGATGTTAAGCTGCAATGGGATCCACACATATCTATGTTAGCGAGTAGACTCGCTTCTTTGCAGAAAAATAAATCTCTCGAATTAAAATACGGCGCGATTTATTAATCGCGTATATGCACACTTTCATAATCTTACGGCATTTTATTCTGGGGGAGTGTTGCGTATATTACAACGATTTCCATGTTGCAGAAGCGAGTTATTCGAACCATATATTTTTTTGGGCATCATTAAAAGAAACATTCAAACAAATTTCCACACTGTAGTGTTTCAGTACCTACTTGCAAATGTGATGTATGTTCGCAGAAATAAATATCTTATTGATTTGATTCGGTTTTTTTTTATGTGAAGTTCTCTATATCACTGTAGATGGCTCACTTAAGAAATATTCGAAAGGGGGACGCCCCTGCGGGGCGCGGTTCATCGCGCGCGCTGCTCGGGAGAGCAGGATTTGGACTAGTCAAATCCGATACGGTCGACGAATCTTTTACGGTTGAATTTAACCTATCATCATGAGGAACGTCCTTGCTGTGTTTCGGAGAGAAGGGCAGGACAGGCAGTGTAATTACTGGCACAGAGACTTAACATCTATGTCTCAGGAGAGGCAACCCATAAATAAGTTGCCTTTTTTTTCCTTTAACGCCGGGAAATGCTCTGAGGCATCCCGCGGGGGAGTGGGTCTCCCCACGCGAGTATGTGGGACTCGCTGCGCCCGAAAGCTGGTAAGTGGATGCAGCTCTACCCACTAAAACTCGGCGAGTGCCACCAATGCCGCCTTTGGTAAGGTGACCCGGATCTAATAAACAAACAGGGCACTTCGACGGCTAGTCAGTCCTGCAAGGGACCGACGCCACCTCCACTGAGGGGTTGCCCCGCACCACAGAACAACCCCTCCCAACGTCGGGACAGTACAATGGGGTGAGGTTCCCATCCTCGCCCCTTGCCCCCTGCTCTTTTGTCCCCTCTTCTTATAAGAGGGGTACAAAGAGCCCCCTCGGCTCAATTAGCTTCGCCCAAGGTACTGGGCTCACCCTAGGCTACTGAGCCCCACCGCCACGTCAAGGCCTGAACCATGGGCATAAATAAGTTGCCTAGGCTAGTTTCAGGTCAACTAGTTTATGTTCATGGGTAACGCCGATCAATTGCCTACCATCTGGTGGCACGTCTTTGTCTTGTTAGTTGAATAAACTAACATAAAAAATCATGTTTTCGGTGAATTACACAGATTTTACATATTCTATGTAGCAGGTTCCTAGTTAAACTACATGTTTTGCTATATGTTTATTTTACCAAAAATATAGAGGCTTTGAAAATTTCAAACGTAAACTAAATCCTGTTGCAATGGCAACTATACTAGTGATAAGTGAGGCTGTTGTCCCAACCTGAGAATTCATCAAATTCATCAGAAAAAAAACCTTGACGAACCATTTCTTCCTGTCTCTTCTGACTTCCATACTTCCAACACCCCGAGACCAGAATACGTTTTGAAATTTAAAAGGACATGCGTTTTTTCTTGCGGACTTTTCCATTCGGGAGTCCCCTAGAATACGACCCTTGGCATTTTGCCCAATATTGGTGTATAATGCCCGCATTTTTTTCATGACAAAATTATAAATGATTCATGAACTTCCCGATGAATTAGAGACATGAAATTTTGATCGTAACTCAGATGTGTATGACAGTGCATTTTTTTATGGCATGAGGAGGCAAACAATTTCGCATGAAGTAAAAAAAATTTAAATAACCCAACCAGTCACAGGGACTAGATTATGACAACCTATACAATTTAGACGGCGCACAAAATGGCCGCATGACATAATTTAGAAGCAACACAATTTGCGAAACAAATATTGCATAATCTTATATAAATAAATCAAACGTCAAACTGTGTCTCCAACGTTTCGCGTGCGGTGTCGCGAGTCCACGTCATATAAACGTCAAACTGTGTCTCCAGCGTTTCGCATGCGGTGTCGCGAGTCCGTCATATAAACGTCAAACTGCGTCTCCATAGCTTCGTGTGCGGTGTCACGAGTTCAGATATTTTATCTCATCTAAAAATATGCGTACCGCGCTCAAAGAAGTAAAGAAAAAAAAAGAAAAAATTTACACTTCAAACTACAGTAATAATAATAATAATAAAATGCTTTATTTTGTACCAGTACACTAGAACATTAAAGTACAATATTTCATAATAGTTAAGTACATAAAGGCGGTCTTACCGCTCCAAGCGGTCTCTTCCAGACGACCATTGATGAAGAGATAGGGGTGAAGGTGAGGTAGGAATTAGGTACGAGCATTTTTTAAATATTATTGTTTAGTATAACCATAAAATTTATATTGTTTTCTAATGTTTACGCGAATTACATAAAATACATAAAATTTATATTAAAATTACTCAATTAACATAATAATATATAATTTGACAACTAAAAATATTTATATATATACACATATTATATATAATATAAATACATAATATAATATACAATATTTATGCAATAAATACATACATAGATATTCAAATATACAACATACATAATTTTATAAATATATCTCATTGAAACAAGGTAAGGAAACGATATAGGTACGCACTATGAAGCGGGTAAGGATAGATAGTACTCCTTAAGACGCTTTTTAAATACAGAAATAGATTGTGATCTTTGCACTGATTCGGGTAAGGCATTCCATAGTCGAATAGCTGAGACAGTAAAAGAGTATTCGAAAAAGATAGTTTTATGAATAGGAAAGGCAAGCGTTCGTTTATTAGAAGAGCGAAGGATAGACGAGTGTTCAGCAAGGTAACAAAATTTTTCTTTTAGATAGGAAGGAGAATTTGGATTAAAGAGGACATTGTAAAGGAGATGAAGAATGTGGGTATTCCGACGCAGCCTTATGGGAAGCCACTTGAGCCTCGCACGGTACTCAGAAACGTGGTCAAATTTACGGATCCCGAAAATGAAGCGTATACATAGATTTTGAAGGCGCTCTAGTGCAGAAAGAAGGTTAGTAAACATACATCTGCGTAGTCAAGGATGGGAAGTAATATAGACTGTGCAAGAGAAATTTTGGTAGGTATGGGAAGGAAATTACTCAGACGTCGTAAAGAGGCTGCAGCTCCGGTCATTTTCTTACGCAGCTCTTTAAGCTGCACATTCCACGAAAGCGTTTGGTCTAGGTGAATGCCAAGACTCTTTACAGTGGATCTGAGTGGTATAATAGTGCCTCCTACTGTAATGCTTGGTAGGTGATCCCACTTGATTTTTGCAATCAATTTCCGGCTACCAATAACAATACACTGTGTTTTCAAAGAATTCAATGTGAGGCCAAAGTCCTTACTCCATTGCAGTATGTCTTCTAGAATATTATTTGTTTGTGCTATGGCGCTTGAAAGCGAAGACAATGAAGTCTGGCTATAAATTTGTAAGTCGTCAGCGTACATGTGGTAGGGAGAAATACCCCAAATACTAAACATAATTAAACAATTTTTTGTACAGCAATTAATATTATAAATACAATAGGTCTGTGGTAATGCATCATTTTATGTGTGTTTACGTAAAGTGAATAGTAAGTTACTTAATCATAATTATTTTATCTTTTTAATGTTAGATGGGTAGGGAAACGGGGAGATGAGACATGTGATGGTGGTCGACGTCGCCCATGAACATAAACAATTAACATGAGACTAGCCCAGGCAACTCATTCTCCCCACCATTGTGCTGTCCCGACGTTAGGAGGGGTTGTTCTGTGGTGCGGGACAACCCCTCTGTAGGGGTGGCGTCAGTCCCATGAGGCACTGACTAGCCGTCGAGGTGCCCTGTTTGCTCATTAGATGCGGGGCACCTCACCAAAGGCGGCATTGGTGGCACTCGCCGGGTTTTAGAGGGTAGAGCTGCGTCCACTTACCAGTTTCGGGCGAAGCGAGTCCCACATACCCGCGTGGGGAAACCCACTTTTTCGCGGGATGCCTCAGAGCATTTCCCGGCGTGTAAGAAAAAAAAAGTAAATGCGACATCCACTGATACCTGTTACACCTGAAGGTAAGCAGGTGCGTTGCCGACCTTTCAAATGGATGGAATGGATGTTTGGGACGTACATACAGATGTATATACGTCCCAAGCCTCCATCAATGGCCATCAGTCGACCAATCAGAGCGCAGAACCGGCGCAGCGATGCAGCACGTGGTCGGTTTTTTTTTTTATACAAAACACACAACATTACCGCACTATTCCGGTTATAAGCTCGATGATTCGAAACGTTACAAAAAAACTTAACCGCGATAAAACAGTAAAATGTAAAATTATTATAAGAAATTTTCAGATCATGAAACCTGTGATAATAGTTTGCTGCCTCGCTGTAGCGTCCGCCTACACGGACATCAACGATAGTTACAACTGGCAAGCCCTATTGGAAGACAAGGAACGCTTGGGTGAAATCTACAGATGCTTCATAGACCAAGTGCCGTGTTCTGATTTAGCGACACATATCAAAGGTGAGACAAATACTAGCTTTTAGGTCTAGTGGATGGTCCCACCATGGTTCAAGCCTTGTAGTGGCGATAGGGCTTTGTGCCTTGGGCGAAGCCAATTGAACCGAGGGAGCTATTCTTAGTACCCCTCGTATAAAAAGGGACAAAAGAGCATGGGGGACCAGGGGGAGGATGGGAACCTCACGCCATCCTCGCTCTACCCCGAGGGGATGTTCTGTGGTGCGGGACAACCCCTCTGTGGAGTACACATGTTTAGAGAAATTGATATCTTTATTTTCGAAGGCAAAAACAGAGGAATCGCCACTTTTTACAAAATAACATTTGCCAAAATCTATGAAATTTTTACATATAAAGCCCGTCACACGCATAGCTATAATATATATTAATATCATTCACTAATATTCTACCGATAGACACGCACGTTCAAATAAACAATTTGTCCAAATACTGACAATAGTTACAACTAAAGTTCGCTGCAGCGCTAAACGTTATGGTTTGGGAGTCTAACCAAACCATAAAAACATACAGCACTAGATCGCTATTATATTTTTCTCGCGCTTAGAACGTCGTAAGTGCGCACGAATCTCATAGCACTTACGCGTTTCGTTCAACGTAGTGTAACAACATGTCCTCTATAGATTTTACGCCGCAGGCAAAAGTGACAGTTTTTGTACCAACAAAACTTAATTAAATTTTATTCTCTATCTCGAAATGTATTAATAGTTAAGTAGAAACAAACAGGTTCACACTTTGGCTTAAATTTTCGTATTATTAGCGTTGCTCTGTACGCACCCACGCGGGCTTCAATTTCGACTGCCAAAATCACACTAGATGAAGGTGTACGGACTGCAGTATAGTTCAATTGAACAAAGTGAGTGTTCGGAACCCCAAATCAAGTACGTGGAACATAATATATATCTATGATTAATATAATATACAAGGTTGATAAAAGCGAGAGGCTTTAAATTAAACCACGTATACTTTGTAACATTTTCAGGCTACACACCAAAACTTGGACCAATAGAATCAATAGTTTAGTCACAGGATATTTTTAAAGTTTTAAAGCCGCTACGCTTTGTTCGACCCGGTGAGACGCAACGTACTGTGCGACGTTGCCTTTTAGATTCGAAGGACATTTTACAAAGGTTTACAAAGAGTTTTTACGTTTTACTTTGACTATTCACGTTTAAATACGTGAATAGTCAAAGATTTTTTTTGAAAAACTTTTTTTTATTGCTATCAAACTATTTTTTTATAGTTTCGGATTAACCGTAAGCATGTGTAGTATATGTAGTTTAATTTAATGCCTCTCGCTTTTATCAACCTTGTATATTATAGCCACGCGTATGACGTGCTTTAAACTTAAGTTTCCGTAATTGTGGCTGTAATATTCGAAATCTAGCACAAGAATTCACTTATCTACATTTTTACACAATGATGCTCATTTGTAAAATAATGTCTTAAATCGATTAAAGATTTATGTGACATTTTTCAGGGCACATAATGGAATTAACTCACGACGGCTGCGCGGAGTGCGACAGTGTGCAGAAACACTGGGCTCACATCTTCACCAACGCCATGAAAAAGAATTTCCCGGAGATTTACAGAGAGTACAAGGCGAAATACGACCCGAAGGATATATACTTTAAAAAATTCGAGAAGGAAATGGAGAAATATTAGATTACCGCTAGCAATAAGGACACTTACTCTAACTATACCCTCACTAATGAATTAGAGTAGTGCATCGAGCATATAACCGGATAGAGTAGTAATGTGAGCCATACAATTACGAAACTGATCAGTGGTTTGTCACTGACATAATAGCAATTCAACCAACCAGTGACCTGTGTACGTCCCATCAGCCATCAGTCGGCCAATCAGAGCGCAAAACCGGCGCAGCGTCGCAGTTCATATTTGTCGGAATTTTTTTCATACAAAACACACATTACCGCTCTATTCTATATTATATGCTCGATGGTGTCGTATCTCCTCGAAATCGGGCGAGCAGGGTATTAGGCAATTCACATGTTTTTAACTATTATAGTTATAAGTTTTTTTATATGGATCTTTGTGAATAAATAAATAAATTAAAGGGTTGGTGAAAATTTTGCTCACGGGATTCAAATAGGAGTTGCTATAGAAATATCTATCAGTAAGTCACAGAGAGGTTTTATTTCCATTATAACTTATCCATTATATTATTATTTATATAGATCCATATTATTCCAACTATTATTATTAGGTGGAAGTATTTTTGTATTTATTTTTCAACTTTAATAACTTATCAATGCTAAATTTCTTGAATTCCATTGAATCGTTGGCATATTAAAAACGCACACACATATAATATAAGACATAAAACATGTTTTTTAAGTTATACTTCTTATGGTGCGTTAGGGAAAATGATGAGAGTAAATTACGATGCTCGCGCACACCGTCACGAAAAACCGACACCATGAAGTTAGCCATAGAACAATTTTTACATAATGACATTATAGACGTCATAAGAAGATATAGTTTTTAACTACACAATAAGCAAAAAGGTTACAGTGTAATGAAATTGTACTATGTACTTTTCTTTAAGGAGTACTATGTACGTTACTTCTAACGCGTGTACATATATTATACACACACACTATTTTTTAAGCTTCATTTTTATGAAAAGAGTATTTGCCTTATGTTCATGTAAAGATATAAATGTGAAAGTTTGTTAGTTTGTTACTGTAAAAGGTCGAACTACGGTTATTCCTAAACAAGGAGTAAGTAAAGGATTTAACAAATTAGTTAATTAATTACTCTCATTTGATACCCATATAAAAATATGTACCTAATTTTGATTAATCGTTAATTGAAATAAATGATTAAGAATTACTCATTGTTTTATTACCATTTTAACTTTTACCAGCCGTGAGCGGTTAAACCTAGCACGTATTAATTCTCCCCATCATGGTTCAGGCCTTGACGTGGCGGTGGGGCTCAGTAGCATAGAGTGAGCCCAGCACCTGGGCGAAGCTACTTGAGCCGAGGGGACTCTTTTTATCCCTCTTATAAGAAGAGGAGACAAAAAATCGGGGGGCAAGGGGCGAGGACGTGAACCTCACCCCATTGTACTGTCCCGACGTTGTGACTGTGGAGGTGGCGTCGTTCCCTTGGGGGACTGACTAGCTGTTGAGGTGCCCTGTTTGCTCATTAGATCTGGGGCACGTCACCAAAGGCGGCATTTGTGGCACTCGCCGGGTTTTAGTGGGTAGAGCTGCGTCCACTTACGGGCGCAGAGTCCCACATACCTGCGCGGGGAGCATTTTCGGGCGTTAAAGAAAAAAAAGAACATTTATGATTTACTAATTCTAATGGGAAAAGCCTGAAAGCATCGTCCTATTATCATGACTCACTCTCAAATCTTAGGACTTTTTTTTTTCTTTTCGGATGGATCTATGCTAACGGCCCGAAGGCCCTAATGCTACATCGGAATAGTGGGAGCCCATTTAGCTCACTTTTGGTTTGTAAAAGTGGGGGGTTGCCCCCCGCCAACCGTGCAGTCTGCGACCACACGGCCTCCTGAGAGACTTACTGTAGTTCGAGCTTTAACAGAAGCATATACACGGAATAAATAAACAAATTATAAAGGGAAGTTGCCAGCGCCGAAATATACGCCGAATTAAAAACCCAGTTTTGCTTACTGGCGGTGATTATTTTAAAAATAAATTTTTACAAGTATTCATGTTAATATTTAAATTAGGCGATTATATTTTACGTGGAATAAAATTGTTTTGAACAATTTTAATGCGTTTTTAATTCAACATTATTATATATATTTGTATATTAATTTAAACGTGGATCATTATAATAATTATAATGTAATAAGGAAGATTCCATTTTTTTCCGTCCGCTTTAAAACTTCTCGGCGCGCGGTCTCTTGACATCACAAGTCCACGGGCCGCGACGCGCTCGCTCGAGTCGAGTAGCGCCTTGACGTGGCGAGACTTGTGACGTCAAACAGCAAATGCTCCGCGCGCGTTCGGGATTCAGTAAAAGTTTCTTTTTTGTCATTTTTCAAGTCATTCATTTTTTTTCTTGTTCACCATATATGTCACAATTTCTTGGCCTTACAATTTTATATTTTTATAAAAATTCCTTATTCAAGTATTCACGAGGAAAAAATCGTTAGTTTTACAGCCATGGGTTGTGACGCGCTCTCTTCTACCTATCACCATCCTGCTTTATGCTTGTTACTTCCGTGAAACAGCTTTGCTGTGTTTCGGAAAAATGCAAGGCAGTGTAATTACTGGCACCGAGACTCACCATCCAACACATTATCGATTTACCTGGGCTATTTCCATGTGAACTTGTTTCTGCTCATGGACGACCCTGACCACTCAGGTCGTCTGCCCATTTGCCTAGTCAAGTGACATAAAAAGATGCGTGCCTAGGAACAAGAATCAAATGGAATTGACATTCGCATATACCCGAAAGGGACAGGCATATTTTTGCAGGGATACGTCATTCATGATAATAAGTCCACTTATTTTCTTGAAACAAGTGTATTTAAAATAATAAAAAAACTGGAAAAGGTTGATAGATAACTATAAACATTAGCCCTACCCAAACATTTATTATAATTTTAGACAGCTGCATTTTTCCGGATTATCGAAAATATGTAATGACTAATAACAAACCGCTAAAAACATAAATAATAAAAAAGAAGGCTATAAACGTATGATGATCTATAGTATTTAGCCTTTTATGATAGAAATAAACATATTTGTTTTTATTGTATTTATTTCGAAGCTTCTAGTCACCCTTTTTATATAATACCACATTCTTGGGTAATCTGCCAATAACAAAACTGGTATCGCCATATTTTATAAGCCGACCAAATTAAAAAGTAGTTCAAAATGGCGGACATATTTGACAAATTGTTTCCGGAGTGAGAATGTTTGTATGGCATTCAAATTTAGTCGATTATTTTTTGTTGGGCACATCATTGTTGTGCCCAACAAACAAAGAGTAATTTTCTGACAAAGACAAAAGAAAGTGTCTATGTCTCTGTCACTCTCGGAGTTTTTCGTATGCTGTGATCTCGTTCCAATACTGTATTATTATTAGTTTGGCAAATCTATTGATACTTGATCTTAGATGGCAGCATGTTTAATAATCTACATTTGATCGCTAATGCTATAGACGAAATTAACATATCCTCCTCGCTGGATTTCCAGGAAACACGTGCCTAAGATTGGGACTTACAACGGTCACATTGTCTTAACTTGGTAGTGTAGACTAACTATAGCCTAACTACCTGGCTAACTAGCACGCTCCTCGCCTAACTTCGAACTACCTGGCTAGCTAGTACCCTCCTCGTATAACTTCGAACTAACTGACTGACACCCTCCTCGTCAAACTTAGACCTACCTGACTAACACCCTCCTCGACCAACTTCGAACTACCTGACTACCTAACATTATAACTACCTACGTAGACCGTATAAATTCGTTCCAATTTCAAATTCACACAGATGTACATACTTATTAAGATACTTTTTATGAATTCTGTATTAATCTAATACATACATTTATAAAATTCTTGTATCACGGTGTTTGTAATTAAACTCCTCCGAAATGGCTCGACCCATTCTCATGAAATTGTGTGTACATATCAGTTAGATCTGAGAATCGGTCAACATCTATTTTTCATCACCCTAAATTAGACTTATTTTTAACCGACTTCAAAAAAAGAGGAGGTTCTCAATTCGTCTGGTTCTTTTTTTGACAAAAGTTAACGCGGGCGAAACTGCGGGCAACAGCTAATAATATGTATAATGTTAGTTGTCCAACTGTCTAAACAATACTTGATTTATTAAGGACCACATAAACACCACAACCGAGTGGAAAACCTTTTGAGATATTTAATTACACTGTTGTAAATTTTCCGGCGCATATTTATGTCTAAATTGTAATTTTTTTTGTAACTATAATTATTTTTAATTTCAAATACCTACTTGATTTTGTACCTAACTACAGTTTTTATGTGCCGTGTGTGTATTAGATTAAGTATGTATAACAGCGTATAAATATTTCTTAATAAATTTAGAATAGAATAGAAGATTTATTTAGGTAGATAATTACACTGTTACACACTTTAAATAACAATTATTATCATTCTAACATTCAATTATTTTAAGGTATATACAGGATGCAATTGAAATCATGGGCTTCCTTTCAAATTAAGACACTTATTATTATTATTATTTAATTTAAGGGGTGGGGACACCAGCAAGGCCAGACGGGTGATCAGTCCTCATTAACGGGACCATTTCACCCAATTCCCCGGGCTCGCCTCTGGGATTAGATGCGGGGACGGGTTATCATTTGCCCCTCTGGTGTCACCCCCTCAAACCTACGTGTTGATCTACAAAAACTACTTAGCTGCCTTATGGTTAGATATGCTAAATCTTCCTTCTTCAGCTCGTCCGCTCCAAACAGCTCCCATCTTGCGTATGCATATGCAGGGCATTCCGTTATGAAGTGCAGACTGGTCTCTTCTTTCTCTTTGCACTTAGGACATAGAGGGTCCTCTGTTAGCTTCATTATTGACAGGTGTCTGTTGAGTGGGCAGTGTCCCGTCAATATTCCCACAACTGTTCTAATGTTGCTCCTGTTGAGTTTGAGCAACTCTTTAGTCTTCTTGCTGTCAAGCGTCGAGATGAAGAATTTCGACTGTCTACAGCTCTTCGTGTCATTCCATCTCTGGTTTGTTTCTTTGTTTATTCTCAGGGTTATAACATTTTTTGTTATCCTGTGTGCTATTGGCAGTCTCGGCTCAGGGCCTATGAACGTCTCATCGGCACCTTCTCTCGCCAGTCTGTCTGCTTCTTCATTGCCCGCATTTCCCTCATGTCCAGGTACCCAGGCAACTTCTAACTCAGTCTGGTCTGCTAGATCTTGCAGGGTGTTTTTGCATTCTTTGACCAGTGCTGAGGTAGTCTCCCTCTTACTGAGGGCCTTCAATGCCGCTTGACTGTCACTGTATTATGTATAAATATAATGTATATGTATAAATTAAGACACTACTAATGATACTATTTGCATTACGGCTAATAATAAGCTGATTTATAAAAAAAATATGCAAGCAAGGGATTTATTTATTTATTTACAAGCTATTTATTTCTAATATCCGTCACGTACATAACTGACGCGAGGTCTACGTATTCTACACGGCGCGGGCGGCATTTTCGTAAACCAAACTGCGCCCAACCGAACTTGATACTTTTTATGACAGGATTTAATTATAAGGGTTTTCAATAACATGTTTTAATTTTATTTTTAGTATTCGTAACATTAGTAGTTACATGGGCAGTGTCTAAATTTAAAAGGATGTTCATGATTTCAATTGCACTCTGTATATAATATCACCCTACTCGTCTAACTTCGAACTACGTCCTACAACCATACTCGTCTAATGTTCAAGAGTATTGTGCCTATCAATGAAACGAACATACATCACATTAAGTCACGTACCCTATCCTTCAAATCAAATCAATTTTTTTTAATTCAAAATAGTACAAACAGAGTATATTTTTTAACGTCAATTGAGTCTACCACCGGTTCCAAGGCAAGCCCACTGAGAAGAACCGGCGAAACAAACTCAGTGGGACTAATCTTTTCAATTAATTATTTATTATATTTATAACATTTATATTTATTATATTTATATTAATAACAAATTTCATATGACGTTATTATGAAATGCCTGGGAGGAACGCCTTATTCCCAAGGTGTGGTATCTTCCATAAAATCTTTTCCTTTATAATATCCTTTACCACACAAACGCTCTTTAATAACTTTTTTGAATGTTTTGAAAATTTTCTGGGATCCTATTGTAAAAGCGTATACAGATAGATGCCTTTAAAAGAATTGCTTACTTTTGTGAGTCTAATCACTGGTACATCTAGCCTGTGTCTATTCTGTATATCCCTGCTATGGATGTCACTTTTTTACAGAATTCACTTTGTACCGGTGGGAGGGAAGCGCTGTGCCGCGCTCCCGGCTGCATGGGTACCACCATCTTGCTTGTTTCTCCCGTGAAACAGCTTTGTGGTGTTTCGGAGAGAAGGGCAAGACAGGCAGTGTAATTACTGGCACCGAGACTTAACATCTTATGTCTCAGGATAGGCAACACATAACTGAGTTGCCTGGGCTCGTTCCAGGTATACTAGTTTATGTTCATGGGCGACGTCGACCACTTACCATCAGGTGGTACGTTTGCCAGTTTGCCTATCCAACTAACATAAAAATAAAAAAATAAATGTTTTTCCGGACATATAGTAGATTTTCTAAGACGTATTGAGACGCAACAGTTAGAATTCCAATTTATTTAAATTTGTCTCTCAGTGACGTATAGGGGGCAGCTTATAAATCGCACGGATAGCCCGCTTCTGCAGCACAAAAATATTGTTGATATCGGCAGCAATTCCACATAATAGTATTCCATAAGCCATTTGGGTGAAATGGTCCCGTTAATGAGGACTGATCACCCGTCTGGCCTTGCTGGTTTCCCCACCCTTAAATAATAATGCCATAAGCCATAACGCTGTAAAAGTAACTAAAGTAAACTACGGTATAGCCACCACCTCGCAAAATTTCGAGGATACCCTTAATTCGTGAGAAACATTTTTCTAGACGTAATTCCAAATCGAATGACCTATCGCTGATATTTTTAAAGGCTATATCTATTTTTCGTCTTTTTGAACTTGTTGGCTAAACTACCATGTTTTGGCTACTTCCTGAGTGCTCCATTTTCCCCATACCCTCAACATACCTCACCTATGGGGGAAGTTGAGCATATTTGACTCTGTAAACGGCTGTAGCTCGCAAATTCAACTAGTTAGAAATATATTACTATTGACACATTTGCAAAGGGATATAATAGTAATTGATTAGTATTCAGAACAAATCATTAAGACTTATTGTTGAAAAGCTATAAATGCTCAAGTGAAAAATTTTTCAACTAGCCCCAGCCTACCCTTACAGTTGAAATACTGTCCTCGTCTATTTTCGAGGAGACACATTAACTGACCTATGACAGTACCATCCGCCAGAATCGCCGGCACCTATAATAGAATCTTAAGCTCCCCCTTTTTCTAGGAGGTGGTACTCACCGATGACAGTGTCGTCAGCTGCCAGGATCGCGGGCACTTGCTCGTTTGGCGCTTGCACGTGCATACAGTTGTAGAGGTACGAGGATCGCCGACACCTATAATAGAATCTTAAGCTCCCCTTTTATCTAGGAGGTGGTACTCACCGATGACAGTGTCGTCAGCTGCCAGGATCGCGGGCACTTGTTCGTTTGGCGCTTGCACGTGCATACAGTTGTAGAGGTACGAGGATCGCCGACACCTATAATAGAATCTTAAGCTCCCCTTTTATCTAGGAGGTGGTACTCACCGATGACAGTGTCGTCAGCTGCCAGGATCGCGGGCACTTGTTCGTTTGGCGCTTGCACGTGCATACAGTTGTAGAGGTACGAGGATCGCCGACACCTATAATAGAATCTTAAGCTCCCCTTTTATCTAGGAGGTGGTACTCACCGATGACAGTGTCGTCAGCTGCCAGGATCGCGGGCACTTGTTCGTTTGGCGCTTGCACGTGCATACAGTTGTAGAGGTACGAGGATCGCCGACACCTATAATAGAATCTTAAGCTCCCCTTTTATCTAGGAGGTGGTACTCACCGATGACAGTGTCGTCAGCTGCCAGGATCGCGGGCACTTGCTCGTTTGGCGCTTGCACGTGCATACAGTTGTAGAGGTACGGGGAGCGGAAATAATTTCCGTGGTACTTCTTAATGAAAGTATTCATCACGTCGCCTTTGGGCAGACTTGGGATCCCGTACACCTGGGGAGTAGGTACAACACGTTAAAGAGAAATTACTGGCACCGAGATACACCATCTCAGGTTGTAAGTTGGGCCAGTCGATCCCCACCATGGTTCAGGCCACGTTAACGTGGCGGTGGGGCTCAGTAGCCTAGGGTGAGCCGAGCACCTTGGGCGAAGCTAATTGAAACGAGGGGGCTCTTTGTTCTCCTCTTATAAGAATAGAGGACAAAAGAGCAGGGGGCAAGGGGCGAGGACGGGAACCTCACCCCATTGTACTGTCCCGACGTTGGGAGGGACGTTGTTCTGTGGTGCGGAACAACCCTCTGTAGGGGTGGCGTCGGTCCCCTGAGGGACTAACTAGCCGTCGAGGTGCCTGCCCAGTCTACACTACACATTTAAACATCCGCACAACCAGAGATTACGCAGACGCGTTGCCCTCCTATTCCCTATCCCCTCAATGGGCAACCGGAAACTCACAAACCGCACAAAACGCGTCAGCATAGCTGTCACATGACGCCGGTTTTGTGAGCGAGAGAAACCACCCCGGTCGAGCCGACCCAATTCGGCTGCAAAGCAGCATGGCGGTACCAATTACTAATTAGTAAAAATACTTGATATAGTATTACGTCTTACCCGCATCAGAGTGTTTCTCTTGACAGGCATGAAATGTTTCATCAAAGACTCGCTTATAATCTGTAACAACATTTATTTCAATAGACAATATCACAAATATTGGAAAGTCCATAAGTGCACGCCTTACGACGTGCCAGATTCAAAGAAGAAAGAGGGACAACACGAGTTTAAGTACGTCTTAAATTTGAGATTGGTTTGAGTATTTGGGGGTTACACGCTCATTGTGTTTACGAATTGAAATTAATAATAATTGCCTAAAAGAGAAATCAATTGAAAATAGAAAATAAAATGGTGATAATTCTTATGAAAGAAACCCAGAAAATCTATCGAATTTCGTTAATGTCTTTAAAACAGTTAAGAGTTCAATCATTATAAGAAATAAAGTTTATTCTTAGAGTGACTGAAGTATTATTCAAAAGGAATTATTACAATTAATTTGTTTATATTTTTCTAAAACGAGAAGACAACGAAAAGTGAACAGACCAACGGACAGCTGTAAATATTTAAAAAAAAATGATTACATTTTTTCTTATATATACAAAAAGTGTATTTTTTTATCCATTTTGGATAAAAAAATACACTGACTTTATAATTTAACATGTCTAGTTTCCGAAACATCCTTTTCTTTAAATAATTTAGTGCAAATATTTAACTTAACATATAAGAACGATTTTATCTTGCAAAATGGACACAGAGCGGCGTATTGAGAGTAAGGCACACCCACACGCTTAGGCGTGCGAGGCGTACAATTATATTATCAGTTTCGTAATATTAAAAAAAACCTACATGTTGTCTGTAAAGTCGGTAAACGATAATTTTACGTGATGACGTCATAATGCGACACATGCCGAAGACTTGGGTACTTTATCGGCCGTGCAGCCGGCGTCAATCGATATATAAGACGCTATTACGCTAAAAAACACTTTGCCTCGTTACTTAACATAAATACATTCTAAATCTTTAAGTACTAATGAAGACATTAGGAATTACATTACTCAGTGTTAATACACTTATGAGTATCTTTAGATGGTACATATCTCAATGTATGTAGAGTGAATCTCGGCATTACTAAAAGGCACTCTTTAGTACAAAAATCGGATGTCTGTAAAGTCGGTTTACTGACGATAGTTGAACGTGACAACGTCATAAGAAAATGGAACGCCTCAGAGCGAGGTAACTGCGCATACGTCATATATTTCGTTCTTGCAGCCGGCTCCAACGAATTATAAGACGTTGTCACGTCAAAATTTGTATAAAAAGTTTGATACATTTTTATGTCATACGGAGGCAACCTAACAGTCGGAGCCATGATGACTACCGACGCACATAGACATCTGCACAACCAGAGGTTATGCAGATGCGTTGCCCTCCTTTCCCCTATCCCCCCCCAAAGGGCCACCGGAAACTCACAAACCGCACGAAACGCGCCATAGCTGTCACTTGACGCCGGTGTTATGTGAGCGAAGTACCACCCCGGTCATGCCGGGCCAATTCGGTTGCAAAGCAGCATGGACCTCTTACTAAGTAAAAGTCTTATATAACGTGTTTTTAAAATGGCGTCAACCACGCTTACTTTTAGCTATTGTGCAACCTCTCGCGTTCGCCTGGTACTACTCACAGATATCGATATAAGCTGGCGAGAGGCCGCTAGATGGCGCTAATGATAACAATACTTACAGCGGGCACGCATGGGATGAGTTTCTGCATTTGCTCACGCACTTTGTATCGCGCTGCCTGCTCTATGTTTTCAGTGGTGCCTTTAACATCGGTTTCTAAGCTGTTTATGTGCTTAGTTAACTGAAACAATATCATTTTATATTTAGTAAGCGACGATGGCCTAGTGGGTATGGACTCGGGTCTTTTGAGAGCCGAGAGGTCCGGGATCGATCGTGGCCCCCTATGATGCCTAGAAATGGGCCAGCGCATCGGTGAACTATGGCCCAAAACCCTCCTCGCCTGATTTCGAGGAGGAGACCCGTCCCCAGCAGTAGGACATATAAAGGTTGATATTATTATTATATAATATATAGTTGCACTACATGCACTATGTAACATGGCATGACATTCAATATTTTAATTAATTAGGAAGCTCATTAATTGTGATTTCGCAACCGTAACGAATTTTCGAAAAACGAAGTCCGTCTATTCCAGAGATTAGCGCGTTTAACAAAATAACTCTCCAGTCTAATATTGATTAGGTTCATACTAAATCCAATAGATATATTATATTGAAACGTAGTTCCTTATCGCGCGATGCGAAAGGGGGCTAGAAGGAAAAAAATAAGACGAAAAGTTGGCACGACACTTTTTGCTATATTGTGGGTGTGTATAGACACACACACTGCTTAGTTTGCTGAGCTTAACACTAAAAAAAAATTAGTTATAAACCTATTCTCATACCTACTGGATATACATTTCATCAAACTCGGTCAAGCCGTTTTGGAGGAGTATAAACACAAAACTGTGACACAAGAATTTTATACAAGGTTGAAAAAAGCGAGAGGCTTTAAATTAAACCACGTATACTATGTACCATTTTCAGGCTACACACCAAAACTTAGAGCAATAGAATCAATAGTTTAGTCACAGGATATTTTTAAAGTTTTAAAGCCGCTCCGGTTTGTTCGACCCGGTGAGTCGCACCCTGTGCCGCGCCGACGCAACGTGCTGTGCGACATTGCCTTTTAGATTTGAACGTCAGTGGACATTTTACAAAGGATGTTTTACTTTGACTATTCATGTGTTCTTTGAATTTATTTTTTATTGCTCTCAAACAATTTTTTAATAGTTTCGGATTAACCGTAAGCATGTGTAGTATATGTGGTTTAATTTAATGCCTCTCGCTTTTATGAACCTTGTATATTAGATTTAGTGTCACAGAGAAACTTCCTCGAAATGTGGCGACATCTTAGAGTATACATAATATATAGAGTGTTACTGTCACGCCGCTTCATTGTGCCGATCGTAAGCAGATGCGTTATATAGATATTTATCTATAGTAAAGCGCTGCGAGAGTGACGTTCCATGCGTAATGCATTAAAAAATATCTTCATTTTAAATTAGGACATTCATCATCATCATCATCTTATTGGCACTTCACATTTAACCATTTTAACATAGAAACAAATTGACGACCTCTGTAGCTTAGTGGTAAGTGCGTTGGTCAAGTCGGAGGTTGCGGGTTCGAATCCCACCAGGGAACAAAAAAAAGTTTTCTGTGTTCCTGGGTCATATATGTGTATTAAATATGTGTACTAAATAAAAATGTATAGTATAAAAGTTTAAATATATTTCGGTTGTCTGGTACCCGTAACACAAGTTCTTGGAGAACTTGCCACAGGACCAGAATGACGTGGTGTGAAAGCGTCCATAGATATGATTAAAAAAATATATAAAATTATACATCGCTCGAGCACCTAATGTGACGCATGTTGTTTTGACACTTTGAATGTTTGTAAGACAATGGTCCATGTCATATCCGTGCTTACAGTTCATACTTAGTGACGTGCGCTCTATACAATATGTATACTCTAAGGGCGAGATACTCGACATAGGTTTACAGGAACTTACCTCTCTTGTAATCATCTTGGTATACGTCTTGCACGCATCCTGCACCTTCTTTACAGGCAAGTTGTCAATCACTGAAATTAATTCAAACATCCTGAAATGGTAAAATAGAGAAATGGTCTAGTGGGCTCGGCCTCTTGACTGAGAGCTCTGGGTTCATTCCTGACTGGTGTCTTAAAATGGGATTTGGAAAAATTCCCCGTGCAAGAATATGAGAATATCGCTCGCTCACTGGTGAAGAAAACATCGTGAGGAAACATTCCTGATGAGATTAAGTCTGGAGGCGTGTGAAATGTAGAGACTTATGATGATGATGAATTCATCATCATCATTATCATCATTATCAGTCTCTATCCGTCACTCCTTAACATAGGCCTCCTTCAATGAATGCCAAGACGGCCGATCCCTTGCCACTCGCATCCAACACGGTAATAAGTCTTCCCACCTGGTCTAGCTTCCCATATGGCCAACCAACAGTTAGTCTACCTAACACGGACTCCACTCAGGAGAACGGATGGCCGATGGGCCACCAAGTGATGTTACAAATTCATGTAATGTTTTACACATTAGAGACAGTATTTGAAAACCGAAAATAACATTTTAAGTCTAATTATTTGTACTAAATTAAAGAAAATTTAATTAAAATGCGTTATTTATCGACCATTAGACGTGACTGTGGATGCCAATTATAGCGCGATGACGTCACTGACCGGTAAACAAAGTGTCACCGGCATACTGCAAGGAGCATATTATCTGCTCTTTGGTTTGACAGAACGCGAGTATGTTTATTGGTTTGTGACGTAATCATATGACAGCTTGGAGTGTTTTAGCGGAAATTTTAAAAACAATTTATACTTACATCTTTTTTTATTAAAATTGGAAATATTTCTTTATAAATGTATTTTTTCGTGAACATCCCTATTGTCTAGTCTAGGGCGATTTTAATTTGTATTAATAACTCACTGTTAGTTTGATACGGAGGTGGGTAGGGCTTTAACATCTCCTTGGTCAGCTGGATATCACTTCCAACATTCTGTAACCCTGTGACTATCAGGCTATAGTCTGTATCATGGGGATACTGCCAGCGGTAGTTCCCACTTAGCACAAAACCCGAGTCCGTATCTGGATGCTTATCCAATAGAACCTCAAGGCGCTCTTGTATAATCTGTAACAGAAAAGGGCATATAGTTTTAAGATCATATTTAAGATCATACATGTAAATTTTGAAGGGCTTAGATTTGACCTGTACAGTTATATCAGTAATCAGTAGGCGCAGCTGAAAAAACACTATATAATGTTAAAATGAAATGAAAAATTTGGAACTGTCTGTTTGGAACATCGAGTGTATAAGCAGACAAATTAGTATTTACGCCATAAAATTCCGAAACTGGTCAGTGATTTGTCACTGACTGAATAGCAATTCCAGAAATCAGTGATCTGTATGTATGTCCCATCGGCCAATAATCTATGTATCAATAGCCATCACTGGCGCAGCGTCGCAGCACAAAGTCGGAATTTGTTTTTATACAAAACACTTAACATTACCTCTCTATTGCGGTTATATTATGTTCGATGGTTTGGAAAAAAAGGAAACATTTAGTACTAAATATCTACCACGTCGATTACGATTTTACGGATTTTATTGAGGTTTAAGTTTCGAACATGCCCAATGTTTCAGATACTTTATAGTAACCAGGGTCACAGGAGGTCCCCACCACGGTTCAAGCCTTGTCTTGGCGGTGGGGCTCAGTAGCCTAAGGTGAACCCAGCATCTTGGGCGAAGTGAACCGAGGGAACTACTATTATAAGAAGAGGGAACAAAAGAGCAGGGATACAAGGAGCAAGGATGGGAATCTCACCCCATTGCACTGTCCCGACGTTGGGAGGAGTTGTTCTGTGGTGCGAGACAACCCCTCTGCATGGTGGTGTCGGTCCCTTGAGTGACTGACTAGCCGTCGGTCAGGTAGGTGCTCAGCAGATCCGGGGCACCTCATCCAAGGCGGCATTGGTGGTACTCGCCGGGTTTTAAGGGGTAGAGCTGCGTCCACCTTACCATCTTTCAGGCGAAGCGAGTCTCACGTACCCACCTGGGGAGACCCACTCTCCCTCAGGATGCCTCAGAGCATTTCCCGGCGTAAAAGAAAAAAAAAACTTACGTTAGCCAACTCAGAGTATAACTTATGTCCCGTTTTCTCATTAATCTCCGTTAGTCCGGTGTACCTGTCTTGCATCTCATACAATAGACAATTACGGGTGTTGATTGCGATCTGAAAAATATCTTATATTATATTACCTCTTAATTTAGTTGGATAGGCAAACTGGAAGGCGTGCCACCTGATGGTAAATGGTCAGCCTCGCCCATGAACATAAATGTGTTTGGAACTAGCCCAGGCTCATCTCAACTCATCACCGAGCATATAACCAGATAGTCGTAATGTTAGTCATAAATTTCTGAAACTGGTTAGTGATTTGTCACTAACGTAATAGCAATTCAACCAACCAGTGATCTGTATGTACGTCCCATCGGCCAATCATTCATCAATGGCTATCAGTCGGCCAATCGGAGCGTAGAACTGCGTTGCAGCACAAATTTGGCGGAATTTGCTTTCATACAAAACACATCACCACTCTATTCCGGTAATATGCTCTAGGCAACTCATATGTTGCAGTTGGTTACATAAGAAATATAAAAAAGGAATACTTTTAGTACGTCATAAATCATATAATATTATATATAATAATATCAACCCTTATATGTCCCACTCCTAGGCACAGGTCTTCTCCTCGAAATGAGGCGAGGAAGGTTTAAGGCCAGGCCAGTTCAAAGATGCGGCCCAAACCGGGTTGGTGAACTTCACACACCTTCAAAGACTTTTAATCTCATCAGGCGTGCAGGTTTCCTCACGGTGTTTCCTTCACCGGTGAGCAAGCAATGGTCTCATGTTCAGGTGCATGTAGAAATTTAAAATTCTAGGCATCACAGGGGACAGGATCGAAACCGGACCTTTCGGCTCTCACTAAAGAGGCCGAGCCCATAACTAATTAGCTGCCCGCAGCTTCGCCCGCGTTACATTTACAGACTTTTTTTTTATGTTAGTTGGATAGGCAAACTGGCAAACGTGCCACCTGATTGTAAGTGGTCGACGTCGCCCATGAACATAAACTAGTTTACCTGGAACGAGCCCAGGCAACTCATTTATGTGTTGCCTATCCTGAGACATAAGATGTTAAGTCTCGGTGGCAGTAATTACACTGCCTCTCTTGCCCTTCTCTCCGAAACAAAGCAAAGCTGTTTCACGGGAGAAACAAGCAAGATGGTGGTACCCATGCAGCCGGGAGCGCGGCACAGCGCTTCCCTCCCACCGTATCGAATGAGGCCGACACGACCGGGGTGGAACCTCTCGCTCACATAACACCGACGTCAGTGACAGCTATGCCGCGATTCGTGCGGTCTGCGAGTTACCAGTGGCCATTGGGGGGGATGGGGAAAAGGGTAACACACTTGCATAATTTTTGGATGTAGATGTCTATGGGCGTCGGTAGTTAACATAAGACTCCGGCTGCTTAGTTGCCTCCTTATGACATAAATAAATAAAAAATTATATAGCTTTGACTCTGACCTCTGACAGATCTTTGATCTGACGTAATGTTTTTATGCTTGTCACTGTGTGCAACTAAATGATCCTACAGAGATAAAAGTCAGTGCAAGGAGACCCCCACCATGGTTCAGGCCTTGTCGTGGCGGTGGGGCTCAGTAACCTAGGGTGAGCCGCTGCACCTTGGGCGAAGCGGATTAGGCCGAGGGGTATCTTTGTACCCCTCTTATAAGACTGACTAGCCGTCGAAGTGCCCTGTTTGTTTACAAGATCCGGGGCACCTCATCAAAGGCGGCATTGGTGGCACTCGCCGGGTTTTAGTGGGTAGAGCTGCGTCCACTTACCAGCTGTCGGGCGCAGCGAGTCCCACATTCCCGCGTGGAGAGACCCAGTCCCCCGACGGATGCCTCGAAGCATTTCCCGGCGTTAAAGAAAAAGAAAAAAGAAAAAAAAGTGCAAGGAGATATTACAAATGTTATACCTTATCTACAGGCATAGCCCTTCTTGAATTCTTGCCTTTGTTCCGAGCCCCTTTAAATCCACCCCTTTGGGCTGCCCCCCTTTTTGCATTTCTCCCTAAGTTCATCTGTTGAAAAAAGGAACATAATTAGCATACAGAAGTAATACAGTTTATTTGACAGAGTTGTTATGAGTTTAGAATAGAATAGAAATGCTTTATTCAGAGCTAAAAAAAAATACAGGTAACATAACATAAAAACTTTTTACAATAACATCGAAACAAAAACAAAATAAAAACAAATAATAACAAGTACTTAAAACTAAATAAAAAAAATATTTAAAAAAAACTTTAAAAAAAAATCTTGTACTGAATTGGAGTGTCACTCTTGAGTTGGGAAAACTCATATGAATGTTCTCCAATACCAATATTCTGTGACATCCAGACGGTGATGGGGAAGGAAACAAAAACAGTGACGGACTTTTTTTTTGTATATAAAAAATATATATTAAAAGAGAAATAAATAAAAATATAATTCTTAAATAAAAAATAAAAATAATAATAAAATACAAAATAAGTTACACAAATATAATCATGGGGATGTATGTAGTATATTAATAATATAGGTTCATGACAATACTTTGTAGTTTGTATATGTTGTTGTATGTGTTAATGATATTTTTATATATGCATATATATATTTTATTGTGTATATTAATTAATTAGAAATCAAACAAAGACCATTAGATAATTTTCTAATGTTTACACGAATATCACTAACTAGCTGTTGTCCTCAGCTTCGCCCGCGTTAACTAAATCAACTTCACTCCTGTTAGTCACAGGGTGGTGTATAGCCTATACCCTTCCTTGATGAATGGGCTATCTAACACTGAAAGAATTTTTCAAATCAGACTAGTAGTTCCTGAGATTAGCGCTTTCAAACAAACAAACTCTTCAGCTTTATAATATTAGTATAAAAGATTTTAATGAAACAATTTTTAAGGACTTTATAGGAGACGGTTTTTACGTTGGATGTTCCAAATACTATACAGCAACCATAGTCCTCCTAGTCTCCACCCGTCAACACGGTTACTGTAAAGTATTCAAAGAGTTCATGGTTCATAAAAATCTCTGAGGTCCATGAACATCTGAACATGCCAACCGTTAAGGAGGAAATAGTAGCACATGCCAGAAGATACAGGGTCAGATTGGAAAATCCCCCTTACCAGCTGGCTCAGCCGCTTACTTTGCCAGACTGCATCACTCGCCTAAAGTGACAGCGAACATTAGGACTAGGCAGCATATGAGCCAATATAGGCGATATTCCTAATGGGGAATACACCTCACGGACAATGTTCCCACAACCAATCTGCTCATAGTCAGTAAAGACTGATTGCACAATACGAATAATAAAAAAACATGATGAATACAGTTATGGAATTTAAATTAAATATTATATTAGATTGAGTTGTAATGTAAGCCATTTAATTTCGAAACTAGTCAGTGATTTGTCACTGACGTAATAGCAATTCAATCAACCAGTGTCTGTATATTACTAATTACATCCCATCGGCCCATCGGCCAATCATCCATCAATGGCCATCAGTCGGCCAATCAGAGCGCAGAAAAGGCCTGCGCCTGCAATACTGCCATTGCAGCACAAATTATGGAATTCATTTTCATACAAAACACATAACATTACCTATATTATTATTATATTATATTCCTGTTATATGCTGGAAGATAATATACTCACATAAGGGAGCTTGTTGGCTATAAATGCTTTCAACTTTGAACCTGACCATGTTTTACTCAAAATTTTTCACAAAGATTGAAATGCTTTAGATTTTATGTATAACCAATATTGTGAAATGACATTTTTTTCTAATTTATATTATTTCAAGAATGTCTACAAATAAAGAATCCATTATCATTGAAAAAAATGGAAACTGAAGAATCGGGAGCGGAGTAACGGTGGGTAGACCACCAATTAAACGGGAAATGGGATGACGATTGACGATCGTCATACAGTAGTCAGTCGACCCAAGTGGAATTTGAGTGGCAGGCATTCATTCCAAAAAGCTGAAGCAACATTCAGGAGTGGACATAACAGTCTACTTATTAATTATGATAATGTTTTGGTGTTTGTATAGCACAAAATACAATTTTTGTTCGAACTAAATATATGATACTAACAGATACGGGTCCAGTATGGTCCTACTATATACCATTATTATTTAATTTAAGGGGTGGGGACACCAGCAAGGCCAGACGGGTGATCAGTCCTCATTAACGGGACCATTTCACCCAATTCCCCGGGCTCGCCTCTGGGATTAGATGCGGGGACGGGTTATCATTTGCCCCTCTGGTGTCACCCCCTCAAACCTACGTGTTGATCTACAAAAACTACTTAGCTGCCTTATGGTTAGATATGCTAAATCTTCCTTCTTCAACTCGTCCGCTCCAAACAGCTCCCATCTTGCGTATGCATATGCTGGGCATTCCGTTATGAAGTGCAGACTGGTCTCTTCTTTCTCTTTGCACTTAGGACATAGAGGGTCCTCTGTTAGCTTCATTATTGACAGGTGTCTGTTGAGTGGGCAGTGTCCCGTCAATATTCCCACAACTGTTCTAATGTTGCTCCTATTGAGTTTGAGCAACTCTTTAGTCTTCTTGCTGTCAAGCGTTGAGATGAAGAATTTCGACTGTCTACAGCTCTTCGTGTCATTCCATCTCGGGTTTGTTTCTTTGTTTATTCTCAGGGTTATAACATTTTTTGTTATCCTGTGTGCTATTGGCAGTCTCGGCTCAGGGCCTATGAACGTCTCATCGGCACCTTCTCTCGCCAGTCTGTCTGCTTCTTCATTGCCCGCATTTCCCTCATGTCCAGGTACCCAGGCAACTTCTAACTCAGTCTGGTCTGCTAGATCTTGCAGGATGTTTTTGCATTCTTTGACCAGTGCTGAGGTAGTCTCCCTCTTACTGAGGGCCTTCAATGCCGCTTGACTGTCACTGTATATGACTGCTTCTCAATCCTCTGTGCGCTAGTGATATATTGTTTGTTTAATTACTATATACCATACTATGGACCATACTGGAACAGAGTTGCAGAAGATCGAGCTCAGTGGAGAGAGCTGGAGGAGGCCTATGTCAAGAGACACGCCGAATTGCGAGATATATTATAAGAAACGAAACGTATAAATCGGAATGTAAAAACTGCATGTAGTTCGGAATAAAAGGGCTTTATTATTATTATATTATTATTATTATTAACAGATGCGGGTACTCCGTCTATTCCTATTATTTTCATTTTTCAAATTTTATGCTGATAACTTGATAGTAGATTTAATAAAAGTTTTAATTTAATATTTCAAACTAGGTATGTATTATTTCCCCACCATGGTTCAGGCCTTGTCGTGGCGGTGGGGCTCAGTAACCTAGGGTGAGCGGTGCAACTTGGGCGAAGCTAATTGGGCCGAGGGGGCTCTTTGTACCCCTCTTATAAGAAGAGGGGACAGAAGAGCAGGGGGCAAGAGGTGAGGATGGGAACCTCACCCCATTGTACTGTCAACAGGGGTTGTTTTGTGGTGCGGGACAACCCCTCTGTGGAGGTGGCGTCGGTCCCTTGCGGGACTGACTAGCCGTCGAGGTGCCCTGTTTGTTTTCTAGATCCGGGGCAACTCACCAAAGGCGGCATTGGTGGCACTCGCCGGGTTTTAGTGGGTAGAGTTGCGTCCATTTACCATCTGTCGGGCGCAGCGAGTCCCACATACCCGCGTGGGGAGACCCACTCCCCCGCGGGATGCCTCAGAGCATTTCCCGGCGTTATAGAAAAAAAAAGGTATGTATTATTTGTAAATAGCGTAAATAGTTACATACTTGATCGATATTGTAGACACAGAGCCAAAGAGTTACGAGATGAGTAGTCAATAAACAACTGCAAATAGACAGCGACAGCCCAAGAGAATGTAATTTGATGTAATCCACAGAACAATATTACCAAAAAGTATATAAACACTACGTTATTATCCTCACAAACTTTATAGAGATTTTAGAGAATTCAGAATAATACCGTATTGTATTATTTTTTTTTTTTTTTTTTTTTTGGCAATTCTCGTACGTAGTACATTTGCCATTATCAAACGGGAGAAATTTTTCCATGTATATAAAGGGACGAGAGATGTTAAATTTAGGAATCATTCAGGGCAGGATATAGGATATGTATGACAAGATAATAACAATATTATTATGAAATATTAATTTATATAGCTATACATATATTTAAATATATTACTAGATTTTCATCAAATAAATACTAAACCTAAATTTCTATATTATTAGTAATTATATAATCTGAAATTATTTTATATATGTAATATTTTTTTATAAATAACAGACAAGTAATTGAGGTTGGAAAAGGGATTTGATGATCTAGTAAGGATTTCAGGAAATCGGAACGGTCATATAAAGGACAAGAAAAGAAAAAATGATTTACATCGCCAGTTTCACAACCACACAAACAAGAAGAGTCGTTAATAATTTTAAACTTGGAAAGATGAGCAGGTGTACAAGTATGGCCAAGTCTCAATCTTGAGATGATACTAGAGCACCTCCTATTAAAATTCATTGAGAAAAACCATGGTTTTGATAAAATATCAGGCTGAAGAGAGTAATAATAATTACCTTTTTGTTTACTGCTTTTTTCCCATGACGTTTTCCAACATGTATCAAGATCGAGTTTAGGTATTGATAACAAGTCTGAGCAGTAAATCTTATACGGAACAAGGTCACCACATGAAATAGCTTCATTAGCGAGAGCGTCTGCTATAACATTTCCTTGGATTCCAGAATGTCCAGGAATCCAAGAAAATTTAATATTGTAATGTTTTGCTATGCATATTGTTAGTAATTGTCTTGTGTCAAATATTATGGGGTTGTGTTGCTTAATTTTAAACGGGTTTTTTTCTAAGGCTTGTAAAGAACTAAGTGAGTCAGTAAAAATGATTGAATTTTTGAGTTTAGCTAGTATTATATAATCTATGGCTTTGAAAATACCCAAGCACTCTCCAGAAAAAACAGAAGATTCTGGAGGGAGTTTTACCTTCTGTACGATGTTATATTGACGGTGGAAGATACCTACGCCTACTAAACCGTTAACATTATGTTTCGAAGCATCAGTAAATATGAGATGGGTATTTTTAAATTTTTTCTCAACAATTGCATTAAATTTTTCATTAGCTATTAAAAAATCTGACTTAGCTATACCAATATTTTATATTTGTGGTGATAGAATAAGAGATTCGAAGGAACAAGAAAACAAAGGTAACATGTTAGATTGATGTAAAGGTGCAGAGAGAGATTTAAACTTATAATAGCTATTAATTAAATGTGGATTCGATTTATGTATCCAATACGGTGAATTAGATACTAAGTAAGCTAAAAGATGAAGTTTTTCAATAAGAGGGTGATTGGAAAGCTGTAGACGTCGAAAGAGAAATTTATCAGACAAATACTGACGACGTAGTTGTAACGGAGGATCACAGCACTCAATTTGTAAAGCGTTAATTGGGCTAGACTTCATTGCTCCACAAATGATTCTCAAACATTTGTTTTGAATTTTGTTCAACATTTTAAATCCAGAAAGAAGGCCCGGTTCCAATAGGAAGGTTCCATATTCGAGGACACTACGTATGAGAGCATTATACACGAGTTTCAAATAAAAGGGATGGGCACCCCACCAAACTCCTGCTAAACATCTTATGATGTTTATTATTTTTTCACACTTATTTGCGATGAAATTGCAATGAGGGATGCCTGTAAGTTTCCTGTCTAAAATGACACCTAAAAATTTAAAATCATTTTTTTGTGGTATAATGGTCTCATCGTAATAAACATGGACTGGAGTGATAGTTCGCATACGGGAGAATAAAACTACTGAGCTTTTAGATGGGGACAAATATAGTCCATGATCATCAAGCCATTTTTTTAAATATTGAAGTGATGACGTTAACTCTGTGCATGCTAATTTAATGTTTTTACTTTTTACATATAATAATAAATCATCCGCATATTGCAAAACTTCAATCTTTCTATCAATAGCTAAGTCTAGATCATATGTGTATAAATTATACAATAAGGGGCTCAAAACGGACCCTTGTGGAAGGCCTTTGGATAACACTCTAGAATGTTTTTGTTCACCATCAGTAAACAAAATCGATCTATCATTAAGCATATTTATAACAAAAGAAATAATTTTTCTGGGAATCTGAAGGCATAAAAGTTTTTGTTTAAGAATTGGTATCACGACATTGTCATAAGCATTAGATAAATCCAAAAATGCTGCAATGACAAAATTATTATCAGAAAAGGCTAGCCTGATATCGGTTGTAAGTAAACTAATATTATCTATACTACTTCTGTTTCGTCTAAAGCCAAATTGAGTTGTTGATAGCAAACTGTTGCTTTCAACGAACCATTCTAGACGATTCTTAATTAATTGTTCGCAGATTTTTAGGAGGACAGATGAAAGGGCAATAGGACGGTAAGACAAAGCAGAAGAAGGATCTCTATTAGGTTTTAATATTGGAATTACAATTTGTGATTTCCAATTTGCAGGAATGTGACCAGAGTGAAAAATAGAATTGATTAAATTTAAATAATATGTCATGCTTATGTCATTTAAATGAGTAATGAAAGAATAATATATTCCATCTGGACCAGGTGCAGAATCTGATGCATATTCTAAAACGTTCTTTAATTCTGTCATTGAAAAGGGAGAGTTTAATTCAGATGATTCATTGTATAAGGCACCGTTATCATTTAAGTTATCTTTACGAAAATTAACAGTGGGAGGAGCAATTCTATCAAGAAAATCGTCTACTAGAAAAGATGGAAAAGTTGGGGATGGGGTGGTATTATAAGCTGATCTAAATCTTCCAATGTTTTCCCAAACACTGGATGAGGGAGTATTGGGAGATAAAGATGAGCAGAACTTTCGCCAGCTGTCTCTTTTTTTTCTTTTAAAAAGTAATTTTGTTGCGTTTGTAATCTCCTTTAGTGATAAGAGGTTTTCTAATGTCATATTATTATTAAATATTTTTTCAGCATTTTTTCTTTTATTTAAAAATTCTTTGCATTCGACATCCCACCATGGAGGACTTGGAATATAAGGGTTCCCATGTTTTATATTAAAAACTTCATTGGCACTTTCAATTAATGTATCTAAAAAAATTTGGGCACCGCAAGAATCACTAATATTTTCTGATATTTTCTGACTAAGTTTTAAATCAACTTTACTACTAAATTGAGTCCAAGTGTCAGAATTGACTTTTGATATATTGTATCTTGGGAATAGTTTATTGCAAGTTTTAATTAATTTGCCAGGAGGAAATGAGGTAATAATGGGATAATGATCACTGCCAAATGTGGATGTTAAAACAGAACTTGACAGCTGAGATACAAATTGGGGTGAGCAAATAGTTAGATCTACTACACTATTTCCTTCAGATAAGTTTGTACGTCTAGTAGAATTACCATTGTTGATGATACACAAGTTGTTTTTATCTAGAATGTCCAAAAGTTTATTACCATAACAGGTTGTCATGGAGCAGCCCCAAGACTGGTGATGACAATTAAAGTCACCAGTTATAATTAATGGTTTAGGGAGGGATAAGAATATATCCCCAACTTCATTTAATATATTAATAGAAATATGTGAAATATATACAGAAACAAAACAAATTTTATTTACAATTACGGCTAAAATAGAAATTTCAGAACTATGTACAGGAGTGGATATTATATTAAAAGGGTAGCCTTTCTTAATGAGAAATGCTACACCACCATATCCATCTAATCTGTCTTCTCTAACAGTATTATATTTTTTAATATTCAATGTAAAACCTGGTCTAAGCCAAGTTTCACATAATGAAAATAAAAAAGGGTTATATTTATTTAATAAGTAAATTAGATCACTTTTTTTATTAATTATGCTTCTAGCGTTCCATTGTAATATTTTGTTGGCCATTATTTATTTTGATTATATTTACAATTAACTCCATTAAGGGGGCAACGATGGACGGTATATTATTATTGGTCTGGGCAAAGGTTTGTAATAAAGATATAATATCTGATATTTTTGTTGGTTCTTGTGTGGAGGGAGTATCATTTGAAATTGGGCTATAATTTTTATCTAATTGATTAAAGGAAAATTCTTTTATGATATTATCATGTGCAGTTTTGTCGTAACCTTTTCCAACTTGTATAGGGCGGGAAGGTTTAGATATAACTGTTTTCTTGTAAGATTTTTGTGGAGTATAAGAAGATGGAGTATTAATATTTTGGAAAGATAATTTTCTTTGAGGACTGGACAAGGTTTCAGCGAATGATTTATTAAGTATAGGGAACATTTTACTTGCTTCTTGATAAGAAACACAATTTTGGGACATATATAGTTTTATTTCTTTTTGTCTGTTAAGTTCCGGACAAGATTTACTGTTTGCCATATGGCGACCAGAACATTGACAACAGTAATAGTCATCTTCAACATTACATGAGTCACTAACATGATCCTGACCACACTTGAGGCATCTTGGTTTGGAACGACATTGCATCTTTGTATGACCATAACGACAGCAGTGATAACATTGGATGGTGGGAAAAACATATAAGTCTACGGGCAGAGAGTTGTAGCAGATAAATATTCTTTTTGGGAGTACCTGACCATCAAAATACATTACTACCGACTGTGTGGGTTTCCATATTGGAGACCCATCAACAATAGTTTTATAATTAAGTCGTCTAATTTTAACTATTTTGCCACAGCCAACAGGGGTTGAGATATTAGAAATAATTTCCTCAGGAGACCAATCTGTTGGAACTCCTCTAACAATGCCTATTCTTAAAATATTAAATGAAGGGACATATGCTTTATAATTATTGTCGGTGATTATACTATTGTTAATAAAAGAGTTAGCATCAACATAATTTGTGAAGGAAACAGACATACGGTTTCGACCAATTCTCTTAACACTACCATTAACTATATTATAAATTTTATTTTTTAAAAGAAAATTTCCGAAGGTTATCGGGTGCAATATTTTTCCGTCATTATCAGAGGATTGGATCTTCTGAACATGAATAATGTAAGGAGGTGCATCTAGTTCATTGTAAATATTTCGACCAATTGGAGTATTTGGTTTACTGACTGAATCATTAATATTATGAGGCACTGGATTATCTGATTGTAATAAAGGCTGTGCAAGTGGAATATTAGTTAAATTTTTACCCTCATCTGATTTATCGGACTCTACACAACGACATCCAATGTCCTTTTGGTTTCCCGTATTTTTTCTTTTCTTTTTGTTACAATTTTTGCATATTTTATGCAGGCGACCACGTTTTAAACTAACTTTTTTGGAAGATTGGTCAGTGTCCATACTAGAATCATTATATTCTACTGTAACAAAACTGCAAGCTTCGGGCACTTTACATGTTCCCCCGGGATCCGGAGGTTCATTCATGTTGCAATAGAATGTAAAAAGAAACTTACCAACCAAGAATTTTCTAACTAACTATAATATATACAAATAAAATTTATAAAATAAATATTATAATAAACTGATCTGAATGACTAAAATAATAAAAAATTAATGAGAAACAAAAAACCACAACTGCGCGCCTTGAAATTTCCCGCCGTTTTCGTCTATTGTATTATTACCTAGTAATATTATTTTCATTTAAAGGCATTAGGTACGAGGCTATTCGCCATACAAAATACAATATTCAGTCTGTAATACGGAGAAATGGCGGGAAACCCCAAGGAGCGCGGCTTCGCCCCTCTAGTCCCCATCAATCAACTATCATTCCCCATTCCATCCACACAAGGCAGTCCACCACAATATTCGCCAAACAATCACATTATATATTACACAGATTAAGTTTTTAAAACAAACACTATAGAAAACCGCCAGAACAGCCCTACTACGAAAACCACTCCAGAACGGTACTCCATAAGATTCGCCAACCAATCACAATATATAAAGATCAAGTTTTTAAAACAAATACTATAGAAAACCACTCTGAATGGACAAAACACAAAATAACAATTAATTAACGGGAAACCAAAAAAACACAACCGCGCGTCCCGATGCTTCCCGCCATTCCCTAGCGATGTAATCAGTAATTTTATTATTATTTTATTATTTTCATTTAAAGGCATTAGCTACTAGGCTATTAGCCATACAAAATACAACATTCGGTGTGTAATACGGAGAAATGGCGGGAAACCCCAAGGAGCGCGCTTTGCCCCTCTAGCCCCCATCAATCAACTATCATTCCCCATTTCATCCACCCAGAGCCTAAGATCAAGTATTAATAGATTTGACAAGCTAATAATAATACCGTATTGGAACGAGATAACAACATACGAAAAATCCAAGAGTGACAGAGACATAGACACTTTCCTTTGTCTTTATCAGAATATCACCCTTTGTTTGTTGGGCACAACAAGGATGTGCCCAACAAAAAATTATCGACTAAATTTGAATGCCATACAAACATTCTCACTCGCGAACAGTTTGTCAAATATGCCGCCATTTTGTACTACTTTTTAATTTGGTCGGCATATGTAGGTATGGTGATACCAGTTTTGTTATAAGCAGATTACCCAAGAATGTGGTATTATATAAAAAGGGTGACTGGAATTTTCGAAATAAACACAATTAAAACAAATATGTTTATTGCTATCCTTAAAGGCTATGTACTATACAGATCATACATATTAAGACGTATATAGCCTTCTTTTTTATTATTTATGTTTTTAGCGGTTTGTTATTAGTCATTACATAATATTTTCGATAATCCGGAAAAATGCAGCTGTCTAAAATTACAATAAATGTTTGGTTAGGGCTAATGCTTATAGTTATCTATCAACTTTTACCATTTTTTTTTTATTTTTAATTCACTTGTTTCAAGAAAATAAGTAGACTTGTTATTATGAATGTGGTATCCCTGTAAAATATGCCTGTCCCTTTCGGGTATACGCGAATGTCAATTCCATATTATACTTGTTCCTAGCCCAGAGCAGTCCACCACAATATTCGCCAACCAATCACATTATATATTACTAGAGGTGTTCGCAACGGCTATAAATTAAAAATACGTTTTATCGATACGCTACTTTTAAAACGCCTATTATTTTTTACGTTATAAATATATTATATAAATAAATAATAAATTAAGATATTTTTTTATTACTTATTAACAAAACAATTTTAAATACTCAATAAACATACTACACAACACAAAACTAACTATAATTAATACTAAACCAAAATTAATACAATATATTTAAAACACTACGTATTACGTAAGCAAACTCGCGAAAGTGATGAACGTCATACAGGAACAAACGCCCTGAGCGTACTGATTATTTATCAAATATATTTTATAACTAAACGAACCGATATAACGGTCAGCGTTATATCGGTTCGTTATATCGCTGCTCGTTAGATTATATGTATATTATTACGTTTGGTTATATCGTTTGACGCTGCTCGTTAGATTATATATTTCATTTGGTTATATCGTTGGACATTGCTCGTTGGATTATTTACAATAGAGTAAAATTTGGGTCTGTTTACATTTGAGTTGTAAAGTAATAAAAATAATCTTTCAATATAACTAACGCTTGCCTGGTAAAATAAAAAACGGCTAATATGATTATTTGTAAATATTAGTTTTTTTTATCCGCTATCTAATATAACGAACACCTCTATATATTACACAGATTATATAATCAGTAATCACTAATCTTCTTCTTCTTCTTCTTTTATTTTTGGACCAGTCGCAACTTTTATGTTGCAACATTTTGCCAATGTCAAGTATTAAGAATGAGAAAAACTTCCGAAATTTTAAATTTAATAATAGAATTTAGATTTTTGTGAGCTGAAACAAACATCAATATTAGTATTAAACGGGGAGTTAGAGTCTGACAAGCGAGTCGTGGCACAAGCCGCTGGCGGCAAATTTAAAAATCTTTTAGGTGTTAACCCAGCATATATAGTCTAAAAACAATTTTGATACTTTTGCTTAACTTGATTATTTGTTTATTTGGATAAGGTTGGAATCTTCAAAGAATTTGGTTTAAAAATAATCAAAACGAAAACATTAACTTCATTAAAATCAACACCAACTTTTCCACTCCATCGAAAATAAGGATAATAAAGATGCACAACAAAAACTTAAAAACATTTATTCATTCTGATTCGATGCCTTCAAAATATGATTCATCACTATCACTTTCATCTTCACGAACATTGATGAGAAATGGTTCAAGTTTCTCTTCTGTTATTTTATCTTTTATTTTGTATGTATTTTCAACATTAATCACATGATCAGTGCATGATTTCCAGTCACACTGGCAAAACATTTCCTTATTAAATTTTCCATTTCGGCAGCTGGCACGCCTAGATTCATACTCGCCACTTTCCTTTTTGCCAAGCTCCAAATTAATTCTATGGCATTGAGATCACAATGATATGGCGGCAATTTGATGACCTCATGTCCATGCTGCTTTAGAAGTTCTTCCGCTTCGTACAAGGGAGTTGGTTTGTTTTCTTTGACAAGACACAAAAGCTCGGCCTTTGTAAGAAAATTGTCAAAAGAAATGTGATTTTCGGTGAGCCACTTCTGAATATCAGCCTTTAAAGTGCTCATCGTAGGCGGCTTGTTAATTTGAGTTACATGATAACTCGCATTATCCATTATAATCACACTAGGTTCATTTAAATTGGGTATTAATTTTTCTTCCAGCCATTTTATGAAGTTATAGATAGTAGCCGATTCTCAGACCTACTGAATACGCATATAAAATTTGGTAAAAATCGGTAAAGCCGTTTCGGAGGAGTACGGTAACTAACATTGTGACATGGAAATTTTATATATTAGATTACGGTTCATATCATCATGATAATCAGCCATTTTAGATTTTGTGCTGAACACCAATAATGCATTGGGCACAAAACCTTTCTCAGAGCCAGCATGGACTATTATGTATCTTTTACCTATAAAACAAAGAAAAGTAATAATTAAAATAACAAATATTCTTATAGACATTCCAAAAAAGGCAAATTTAATTTGATAGAAACCTTTAGAAATTTTGTCAGTTACTCCACTCGTACTCGGTCCTTGCCATGACTTTTTTGGCTTGTAATTTTGGTGGACATATGTTTCGTCCAGGTAAACTATTGCCTTTCCTTCTTGTCGCTTCTTATGAATAGCTCTAAGATAACTATGTCTGAGAGCAGATATTTCAAACTTTTCAATTAGAATTGACCTTTCATTTTTATTAGTTTTAAACTCAAAACCATTTTTTAACAATATTTGCCTCAATGTTTCTCGAGATCCAGTGAATCTTATTGACTCTCGTAATTCTGCTAACAAAGTTCTTATTGTTGGAACTTGTTTCCTAACCGAGTAAAATTCATTTATTTTATTACGAATTGCCGATATGTCAAAATCATCTAAGTTTGAAACACTGGGCTGGCGAGGGCGTTTTTTTCCTGGCGTGTTCCACACATTTTGGTTTAGGGAACCTTCCTTTTTTATCCTCCTCAGTGTGTTGACACCAACTTCTGTAATAATAAAAATAATTGGGTTAAGTGGCAGATTATTATCACAGTTTACTATATAACAAAAATATATTGAAATACAACCTGTCAGTTTAGATAAATGGGCCAAATAACTGGATTCAGAGGTACACAGATCTTTTTTCTCAATATCTTTCAGCTCTTTGATTAAGTCTACGATCTGACGTTTCAAATCTTCGTTATCCGATAGACCTTAGAACAAGAAATAATTTGTATGTTTTGAAACACAATTTCTCGAAAGTACATATTTAAACAAATGTAATGTTATGTTGAATACAAACAAAAGTTTTTTTTTTGTTGTTTAAATCGAGTACGAGGACGAGTATCAAAATGTTTGGGATGTACTTACTTGCAGCTAAAATAATTTCGTCAAAAATTCGTTGTTTTTTCTCGAAACGCTGATTTATCCATCCTTTCTCTGTTCATACTTGCTTATCATTGTATACAACAAGCTCCGGGCACTGCTTTTAATGGGTTTCGACATTTTTTCGCACAAAAACTTTCAATAATTACACCACAACAACAACAAATAGAGGTAAGATGACATTTAGTTTGACAATCAGAAGTGTGGCCATATGAAGAATTCGAAATAAATCGCGTCCCACGACTCGCTTGTCAGACTATATACATATAATCACTAATCACTATTCACTACGTTTTTTGGCGACAGCCGACAACCCAAAGAGTATATAGGTGACAAGTGACAACCAAAGCGACATTCCACATTCGACGACGACAACTACTAGCGTCTACGGCGTAGACAGAGAATACTATAGACTGCTGGATAATGCTTACTCCTTCCCACATAAAAGAGATGTGCTTATTACAATAATTAAGGGAAAACAAGGACAAGACTATACTATTGGGATCTCTCAGTGCGTGCTGATTTTTTCAAGGTCAGCAACATATCTTGCTACACAAATTTTGACAATTGTAATTTGTTTACAACGTGTAGTCAATTGTGAAGTGTTGTTTTAGTATTATTTTAATGTAATTAACGAATTTGTTGGTAATTAAAAAAATAAGGGAATAAAAACATATTCTGGAATACCATAACAATGGTTTGGTACAGTATAATTAATTGTAAAAGTGGTAGTGACCGGAAAATTCCAACATTGACTTTTCACGCGCAAGTTCATATTTTATTTAATATTGTGGTTAATAGTAGTTGAATAACGATATGTGTGATCAGTCTTTATGTATATATACTTTCATCGGTTTATAATTCATAAGTTAAATTGAAAAAAAGGTAATAATTAATATTGATTTTGTGACGTCTTTAATGTTAAAATTGCTAGTATTATTTTTTTCCTTTTCCCAGTAATGTATGTTATTAATATTTTGAATTGTGTTGTTTGATTGAATTTATCTCCAAAAGCTATCCTTAAATTAAAAGTGAGATATTTTTATTTAAATCGTAATAGTTTTAAAGAACTTTTGGAGGTTTTTTTAAATAAGAAAAATATTATAGAAATATAAATTAGGTTTATTTTTTATACAATATTCTTACTTACTTAACTTAATATATAAATGATTATAATAGTATTTAGATAATAATTGCGTCATTTTAAATTTTCTAGAATATAGGTTAAGGATTCAATTTAATTAAGTTTAAATATTTTTACAAAATTGAGGCTGGACTCCGCAACAGGTGTCGTAAAAAAGAGGTTGTAGGAGAGGAATGGAGTTCCCTCTTTATCAATCCCTCTTCCCTCTACTCCCCTTTGCCGCTAACTCATATTTTAGGAAAAAGGGGGGAGGAAGAAAAATTATCCCTGAAAATAGTGAGGAACAGAGGGTGGGAAGGGATAAAAAGATGTTCCTTTATTAATCCCATAATCTGCCTTCTCGCTAGGGAGTATATTTAAGAAGAAAAGGGGAAGGGGGAAGGAATATTTGCATTAATTACAAAAATGCAGGTTTTATTTCAAATTAACCAAAGTTTAAATAATGTAAATATTCATTGGTATCTACTATTAATACCTTAACTTACCAATTTCTCAATTATAAATTGTTACTCATAATTTAATCTTACATCACAGTTTCAGTTAATCCTGACATTCGGAAGAAATGGATTAAAGCCTCTGGTCGAAATGACTGGATTCCAAAGAAGTGTTCAAAGATTTGCTGTTTGCACTTTGATACAAAACATATCTTAAAAAAGGAAGGTATACTTACATACACCCTGATGCTTTTGCAGTTGTTAAGGTGAGTATTAACTAAATAAATATTTAACTATGTAAGTATATTGTGGTTTTTGGACAAATTAATTTCTCTTATGTTGATGGGATAAGTCTATATTCATGCTAAATTGTATCATTTTGACTTCCATTCTTTAAAGAAAGAAAGAAAAATATTTTATTGTCCACATAAAAGATATGTTATTATTATAAAAAATAATCGTACTTTAAGGAAACAAAATAGTTTTTTTTTCATATTTCAGCTTGGAGCTACTGAAGAGATAAATAAACCCATGCCATGTCCATCTGCTGTTATACCAGTCACAAAAACAATGGAAGAGCAACTAACGCATGTGAAATTTGATGCAGTAATTGTGCCGTTACGTACGTTTCTGTGTAAAAAAAAAAATACGTGTTCCTATAAATATCTTTTTTGTTTAATTTTTTATGCCAATTTTTAACCTATAGTATGTAAATAAATCACATCTATTTTAACTATTTTTATATATAGAAAATTAGTGATAAAAATAGTGTAATGGATGTGCATTTTAATTATTTTTATCACTAATTTTCTATACTCTTATTTTCTTCCTTTCCTCCTTTCCTTTCCAGTACTCTTATTTTTATAGTAAGACTTTTGAGAATTTTATGTCAAAAGTCCAGATGTTTGTGGTAATATCATAATTTTTCTTGTTTCATATTTATCAACTTTATTTTATTATTTACTAGCTGTTGCCCGCAACTTCGCCCGCGTTAACTTAGATTTACAGCCGTACTCGGATTGGTGATGATTATTTTCATAGCCTACGATACTCCTAATAACATCGGCTATCTGCCAATGAAAGTCCCATCAAAATCTGCCCAGCCGTTTCAGAGATTAGCCGGAACAAACAGACAGACAAATATTGTAAAAAGGCTATTTTGGTATATGTACCGTGTACACATCCATATGTATTCAATGAAAAGCTGTTATTTTAATATTACAAACAGACACTCCAATTTTATTTTTCTGTATAGATGTATAGATCTACCTATCCAGTTCTAATACATTAGAGTTATAATATACATTTTTATAAAAGATCATAGGGTCTACCGGAGCTAAAAGTATCGTATCAGTTTAAATTAAATACGCAATAAAGAATCTCAAACATTCGGGCACAATATAATTTAATATAATTTGTCAAAACAAAAAAAATACCAATAAAAACATGATAATATGTGTAATGTTTTAGCTTGTCATATTTTTTTATATTTAGCGTTTTGCCTTAAAGTAGGCAAAAGGTTTTTGTATAGCAACCCCCATTTCAGACGTCACTTCAATATATCTATCTCATGTCGCCACGGCTGGCAGCAGTCTATAGTATTCTCTGTCTACGGTCTACGGTGTTACTACATTGAAAGACAAAGAAAGGTGTATTTGGAGTTCAGACAAATGAGAACGAGATGGAGTTATTGCGTATTAATGTCAATGTGTTTGTGATAATTGTGTTTGGTTTCTAAGTCTATGGTTTGGTCTGCTTCTCTTATATTATGTATGTGCATTAGACATATTAAGTTTTTAAAACAAACGCTATAACCGCTCCGAATGAATAAACCACAAATCAAAAACACAACCGCACGCCATGATAAAGTAAAGATACGTTATCTCACTAATCAAACAAAATACTGTTTCGATATCTGCAGCACACGTATCAATCTTTGTTTTACTCATAAACATTTATTATAATAATAAGACAGTACATATATTCCATAGGGCATAGACTTATAAGTTATATTTCCTAACTTCATGGTCAACTAGCTTGTTAAATAGTACATATTAATAATCTGTGCTCAACTCGGTTTCACTGGTTCACATTTTGTTGTTTATAATATTAAAATAATATTTATATGTAAATTGTATATATATGTAATTAGTCTATTAATCTATACGGGAGAAGTGAATTTTGTAAATATTTAAATATGACGGTTATAGCAGTGAACGGGATAGGCCCAATGGTAATGAACTATAATAAGGTCTTGTTGCTAATCATTAGTAATAAGCAATTTATTTAAAAATTATATATATCAAGTAAAACTACGTACAAAGGGAAGTAAATCTACAAATATAACTTTAATGTAACAAATAGAACAATTTTAGTTTAAAGAATATGACCGTAAAGTATTTAAAATAGTTAAAGATTGACGTTGTTTAGAATTGAAAGTGGCTTCTAAGTCATATACTTACTTATATTTTGATTATTTAATTTAAGGTCTCAAGAAGACATATGGTGAACGTAATAACGAAGTTCATACGTATTGAATTCGAAGCACACCATTTCGAACTCTCTCCAACTAAGAAGAGCAAAACTTTTTATCTTAGTCTGCCGGATGATGCGGACGCCCAGGAATGTGTTAATCTGATCAATGGTGCACAGATGAACCATCGTACACTAAAGGCCTGGATACCTAAGAATGTTATAAACGTAAGTATTAACATAATATACTTATAGGTTTGCAGCGGATAGTGCTTTGATCGGATATTCCATATTCGGTATGCTAGGAGGCTGGAGTGTCGGATATGCGGCTACGGAACATTCGGCTCTTGTCCTAACTAGATTCAACTTCACATGTGTAGCTCATGATACTTCTTGGGAATGTGACAATGAAGTGGCAAAGGATAATAGCAGTAGTGATATTTGCGATGAAGAAAAACAAAATCAAATTGCAAAGGAGACTGACTTCCTCTTAAATACATTAGACATCTCAAATCAATTGCAATCCAGACCTACACATTTGGTGGTCAGTTAATTTGAATCTGTACCCGCAGTTGAACTAGAATTTATCTTTAGAATCCTGGCAGTACCGTTTACAGGGAAGGGCTAGTCACTGATAGTGAGTTGTAATTACTACGTATAGAGAAGCTATACCAAACGAAAAACGTGTCGCACTTTGGTGGGGCGACACAAGGCCCTTGTGTGGCCCAAGGGCGGCTTGCGCGGTAGGAGTGCGGTCTGGGATGCAGCGCTAAACCTAGCGGCTGATGCCGTAGAAAATAATGTATAAAATTAGTTTTGTTTGGTTTTAATTAATAGTTGTGTTTACTTAACGATGATAAGCCACACCACTATCTTTTTTCTTCGCAGTGTATAAAAATCAATTGATTTTTATACACATGCTGGTATTTCTGGATTATTGTTAGTCACAATTTCGGCACGCACTACACATGCACTCGCTTAAGCGTTTGGCGAGTGACTAAATAAGTTGATGCCAATTGGCAGCAACTTGCGACGGAAAATTTTTGTTTGTTGTGTCTGTTCTGTACAGTAGTAATATAGTTCAATGAGGGCTATTTGTAAAAGCTAGTCTGGCATACAAAGCCAAGTTAAGTCGCCTCTTACCAACAAATGCAGAAAATTTGGGATTTGTACATCACAATTTGCCACATATTAATTTTCAATACTAAACTAATTAATAAAACATACATTTTTGACATGTGATTATACAAATATTTATACCATTAGCTGTTGCCCGCGGCTTCGCCCGTGTTAACTTACTTAACTTAACTCCTATTAGTCATAGCGAGATGTTATATAGCCTATAGCCTTCCTCAATAAATGGGCTATCTAACACTGAATTTTTTTTTGAATTCGGACCAGTAGTTCTTGAGATTAGCGCATTCAAACAAACAAACTCTTCAGCTTTATAATATTATTACTATTTTTGGATTCTACTATCTATATAACTAAATTAGATAGTGAAGACAAGGCCAAATAGGCTGGATATTGGATAGTTGCCGGATATCCGTTTCATCTCTAATAGTCAGCCTTTATGCAAAAAGTGGACATGTTGACAATATCAGATGAAAACCCTGACTGGTGTCTTTTTTTTTCTTTAACGCCGGGAAATGTTCTGAGGCATCCCGCGGGGGAGTGAGTATCCCCACGCGGGTATTTGGGTTACTTATGTAACATACTATACTAACGTACTATGGTAACACAAGTTTATTAGAATAACTAAATATTTTTTCAGATAAAACCATCAAAGAAAAAAATTGTTGTGCCAGAACGCATTTGTAGAAGGTTGAATTTGCCATTGCATCACACAAAGACCAAGGTATTTTTTTTTATTTTTGAAGTCAAATTTCTTTGCGCGCCTGAGGGTAAAATTTTTATGGATAAAATGTCACAAAAATGTGCAAAGTTTTTATCCAAGATGAGGAAGAGAGTGATTGAGACTGATTGAGAGAGAGTTAGAAAGAGCTAACGTAGCATGAGGCACATAGCCATGGAGTGAGGGTAGGGAGCAAGCTAGTGAGAAAGACCGAGAGAGAGTGAGATAGAGTGAACGATATGTGTACTTTGTACGCATGCACTTTTTTGTTTATTGCTACTATTGCTACTCAGGTATAATAAATTTACAATAGTGTAATATATAAAACTATAATATATATATATATTTATAAGAGGGAGTGCCATGCTGCTTTCAGCTTTGCAGCCGAATTGGGCCGGCATGACCGGAGTGGTACGTCTCGCTCACATAATACTGGCGTCAAGTGACAGCTATGTCATTGCGTTTTAAGGGTTTGTGAGTCCTCGTGGCTCCTTTTTGGGTGTATGGATGGGAAAAAGGAGGGCAATGCATCTGTTTTACTTTTGGTATGGTAGTCACCATAATGCTTCAACTGCTCCTTATGACAAAAAAAATATTGGTATGCTTGTTGATAATGTATGTAATTTAGTCCTGCTAAACAGTTTTTTTTTTTGAGAAAATAATTAATGCAACATTGTCTACCAGTTTCTTCTTGAATATGTACTTTTTCAGATGTTGACAGTTACGAGTGAGGCTCTACTGTGTGAGCTGTATAGTAAATATCCAGGCATATTGAGCCTTTCCAAGAGGACAGAATCTAGCATAGTGCGAGAGTTGTTTAAGGTTAGTAAATCTTTATATATATAATTCTTCTGTGCGTGTGTATGTCACTGAACTCCTCCCAAGCGGCTGGACGGCAGGCTAATTACGTATCTTGAAATTACAAGCAACAGGCAAAAATTGCACAATATCTGCTGTCAAAATCATATTTTGTATTACCTATTAGCAACGCGACAGCAACAAGCTCAAATAATCGACCGCAACGCCATCTGCAAAGCGACAGCGACCGAGGAACTAAAAATGCATTTTTTGGTATGTTTGGCTGACGGTTTGGTATTACGTAAACTATTTAGCAGCCCGCGACAGCAGATTGAAATGTCAAACAGCGATTTTTTAACAACAACTAAAGTAGTGTCTGCAAGCCTGTTGCTATTCGTCTGCTTACTATATAAACTGTTTAAAATACTTGGTTAGTGATCGAAAAAGACTGTTAGAGACATTTTAGGCGTAATATGATCTTATTGAACTTACCCTATTCGATTTTAAGTGGCAGTGTTATTGAAAAAGAAACTATAATTTTAAAACAATGGCTCGTGCACTTCTTTTGATGGTTGCATTAGAGGCTGAGGAGATAAGACAGGAGACCAGGAGCACAGCCTCACTGAGACGTCGACTACGTGAGGAAGCCAAAGCATTCAACTTGTCCGACTGGGAATTTCAATCTCTTAACAGACATTCAAAGGATTTTAACTTATGAAATTAAATTGATCTAAGTACTATATAAAAGTCAAGAGTTTTGCGACTTAACAGTAGGATTCCTGCCGGCAACACAACGGCGACAACAATATGAATTCAATCCAGTTCCAGTTCCAATCTGGAGTATATTGGTACTCTTGAACAAATCGAGTTTACGATTGATTTTGAAATTGGAAGCGATGACCGATGTGATGTGTATAATAAAATATAATAACAAAATAAAATTCAACAATATGATGTTCTATGTTTTTTTTTAATTAAAATATGTCTCCAATAATGAATTATTATCTTTTATATGTACCTAGTTCCTTAAATTAAACCTAAACTTATTTTGTAAAGCATTAAACGGCAAATAAATTATACATACTGGCATAATGTGTATTGCTGTTATAAAAAAATCTTACGTGCAATTTTGAATAGACATCAAATTTCAAAATAGCTCAAAACAAAGTAAACAAAAAAAATTAGAAATCATCTTCTTTCTTAATTTACCAGTAATGCTGGTGCCAAGGCTTTCCAAAATAACATCTCAAGTTCTGACAGACCACATACAAATTATTATTGTTATGTATTTTAGTGATTGGTCTTATTGAAAATGAGGTATTTTACTCATAAACATAGGCTTAATTTGTTTACAGAATACTGTGATTTATTTAAATATTGCTACCTTGGGTTAAAAGATAATAAAAGACTGATTGTTACTAAGTATTTTAGTACTTATTTTTATAATACCGTGATTGTAGGTAAGATTACCATATCAATCAATGACCAAAAATTTAATATACACATGGAAATAAAAACTGTGTTACATTTAAATATTAGAAGCTAAATATTGTGATTTATTTAAATATTGCTACCATAGGTTAAAAGAGAATAAAAGGGTTATTGTTAAGTATTTTAGTTACTTACTTATTTTTATAAATACTGTGATTGTAATATTGATTATATCAATCAATGACCAAAATATATAGAATATAGTTAAAAAAAACAAATAATAGTTTAACAAGAGTTTAATGAAAACATTAAAAACACTTATAGCTATTATAGCAGCCTATTATAGCTCACGCACACTAACTCTGGAAGTTCCTGCCTACTTGTTTCCTGGGTGCTGTCTGTGCTACTAAGTAGGTGGTATGGTATCCTCACTGTCTTTTTGACTCAAGCTTGCTTCATTACAAATGTTGTGTAAAACACAACAAGCATTTATAATTCTAATAACTGTGTCCAGATGATAGAGAAGGACCCTGTGGCCTAGGAGACATTGCCACCTATACTTCAGAACACCCATAGTATGCTTTACTGTATAGTGTCCCACACAATTAAATTTGGTGTAGTGTTCTTCAGGTGAGCCAGCCGGAGCATCCAAATATGTTTCATCACAATAGTTCTTTGGGCATAGCCCGAGTCTCCTAAAACATAATAAATAATTATTGCATTATAATATTCATGTATGAAACAAATGCTCACTTTATTATGATTTTAACTTAGACTTAACAAGTGAATAAACAACTTCCCCAAAATTTAAAAAGGAAAGAACACATTCTAAGATTCCTTTATAATTTTTATGTTATTTGCCAATTTAAAGGTATTATGACTTCTTATACTGTGGTATTACTAAAAGAATATTATATCTATTAACATATATAATTAATTTGTTTAAATTGTATAATATATTATATCAATATAATACCTATATACAATTTAAAGGTATTTATAAAACAAAAGGCATTATTAAAACTAACTTATACAATTACAGAATCCAAGAGTCAACTTACATTTAAAACATTTCTTAAGTGAAATCCTTTTCTATTATAAAACCTCTCATTTTGGGCTGGACATATGAGAGCCATATGAGTACCAACAATAGCACTTACTATGTCATATGGAAGTTTTCATAAAATCTGAAATTAATGCAAATATTATTATGTAGCTCAATAAGTCAAATAGATTATTATAATTAGCACTTATTTTATTTATATTAATAGATAGGTATCACATAATATGAAGAACAATGTAGAACCAATCAATAATAAAATAATTTGAGATATATTTTTCAAGTATCCTACATATGCATTGAACTATTATTACTGTAGTAATTACAACTCACTGTACATAGGCCGTAAATAAAGAGAAAAGATGAACTATAGAAGAGGTTAGATTAATTATAGATATTTCTATTGACATACCTTATAACCCGCAGATACTAGATAGTAGATACAAATCCAAATCGCTATGAATAACTTCAAAGCTCCTTGCTGAGGCGATAATATCTCTTAAACTCCTCATCACATTAAATTTCACTGTAATTGTGCGCTATTGTAGCATATTTTCGATCCCAATCCTAAATTTCGATAGGATCGAGTGTCAAGAGTAGGCCGGCAGATCACAGAATAATATTAGCATAGTGTTTATATACTCTTTGAATATTAGTTATTACTTATTAGTTATTACATATGTATGTACCCCATATTTAGTATTTACATTAAAATTGATTAAAATTTAAAAGTATTTAAAGTGTGTTAAGTGTTTGACGTTTTGTAGTTCCATCCATTGCTACCTGGCTGCTGGTGGCGCTAGTAAAAGTGCATTAGCGGCTAGTGAGCAGATAGCAGACGATAAACTTAGATAATACGTTTCTTTTTGCAACCTCTCGACCGGTCGCTGTCGCTCTGCTGTTGCGTTGCTATCGCGTGGCTGTCGCGCTGCGGTTGCTTTGAAATACGTAATTAGGGTGCCGATCTTGATGATTTTTTTTTGTGTGTGTTCAAGTGGATTCGAGAATGGTTTAGATTCACAAAAAAAAATATTTTGTACAGGACAACGTCTGTCGGGGCCACTAGTTATGTATAAAATTTAGTTAGTAAAATATAGAGATGTATATGTATAATGATGTTCAATCAGTGTCAAAACAACACGCGTCACATTAGGTGCTCGAGCGATGTATATTTGTTTTTTTAATGCATTACACATGGAACGTCACTCTCACAGCTCTTTACTATAGATAAATATCTATATAACGCATCTGCTTACGATCGGCACAATGAAGCGGCGTGACAGTAACGCTATAATATATTCGTCCAGTGGTTTCACCCGCGTATTTCCCATTCCCATGGGAATACAGGGATAAATTATAGCCTATATGGTATTCTGATGTATAACCTACGTTATTATAAAGTTTCATTAAAATCCATTCAGTAGTTTTTGTGTGAAAGAGTAACAAACATACATCCATATATTCGTACAAACTTTCGCGTTTATAATATTAGTAGGATTGACCAACTATTATGATATTTTGTGTTCATCCGACGTATGCTTCATCCATCAAATATATAACCGAAATAGAGCGGTAATGTTATGTCTTGTATGAAAACAAATTCCAACGTGCTGCGACGCTGCGCTGGTTCTGCGCTCTGATTGGCCGATGGGTACATACAAATCACCAGTTGGTTGAATTGCTATTGCGTCAGTGAAAAATGTCTGAGCAGTTTCGGAAATTTATGCGTCAAATGACTACTCGATCCGGTAATATGCTCGATGGCTTCATCTAATCATGCTTGTATGTTTCATATTTCTTAGAGAATCCAAAAACGGATCACAGATATACAAGACAATCATGAAAATGTGGTATATAGTACCGTGCTGAGTGAGGAGTACCGCAAAAGGTTTCCGCACAAGAGCGACTGGGGGCTGGTGAAGGAATGCTACCGAGCGGTGGGCGGGGTACCTCCGCTCCATGAGCAGGACCTGGTCAACAGAGACACAGGGGGATCCACCGTTTTGTCCAGTGAGTTTTGGATGTTTAGTTTTTAGTAATTAGTTTTACCGATGGGGGGGATGCTGTGTGCCGCGCTCCCATCTTGCTTGCTTGAGAGAAAGACGGAAGTGTCGACCTGCGAACAGATGGGACGATCTCCGTGCAGTCACAGAGTGGAAACGGTATAGAGATATACAGCTTCATACAAGCTGCGCTAAATACAGCCGCGCTTAATACAGCCGCGCTTCATACAACCGTGCTTCATACAACAGCGCTGCATACAACCGCGCTACATACAGCCGCGCTTAATACAGCCGCGCTACATGCATCCGCGCTTAATACAGACGCGCTACATGCATCCGCGCTTAATACAGCCGCGCTACATGCATCCGCGCTTCATACAACCGCATTGCATACAACCGCGCTTTATACAACCGCTCTGAAAGTGAATATATAATAAAGAAAATATATAATAAATCAAAAGGAAAGAGAAATCTCAGTATATAAATCTAAGTATAGAGATAAAGCTTCATACAAGCTGCGATAAATACAGCCGCGCTTAATACAGCCGCGCTTCATACAACCGCGTTTAATACAGGCGCGCTTCATATAACCGCTTTTCGTACAACTGCGGTGCATACATCCGCGCTTCATACAACCGCGCTGCATACAACCGCGCTTCATACAACCCCATTGCATACAACCGCGCTTTATACAACCGCTCTGAAAGTGAATATATAATAAAGAAAATATATAATAAATCAAAAGGAAAGAGAAATCTAAGTTGCTTAACCTAGAACAAAAGAAAAACGAATATAATAAATATACAATACAAATATGAGGAAATTAAAAATATTTAATCTACAAATTATATAAAAATTCGGTAAAAAGATTTACACAAATTTACAGCTTAAGTATATATAATTATAATAGTAATAAAATAAAATATCTAAAATAGGAATAATATATACAGTGAAACCTGGTTAATTGGGATCTCACGGGACCAAGGATTTTGTACCATTTAAAGAGGTTTTTCATTTATCCAGTTTTTCAATTAGACAGGTCTCATTTACAGAGGCCCCCGCCTATAGAGGTCAAAATGTACAGTTATTCTATTCAAATGTTTGTAAGCAATCGTGTCGAAACCTGTCCCAACCTGATAAATTGTCTCACTTATAAAGGGAATTGAGCTCCACAGTGGGACTGTGGAGTGTCAATTCCCTAAATTATAGAGGTAAACATCGAAAAAATCCTAGAAATCAAATCTCATTTAACCAGGTTCGAAAAGTCCCATTAACAGAGGTAATTCGATGAAAAAGTTCCGGGACCTCATTGTAGTTTCAATAATAGAGGTTTCTCACTTATCCAGGTCCCAGTTAACGAGGTTTCACTGTACATAGGATTTAAGATGTATGTCTATCATTGCAGGGATGGAGAGTGTGCCTATGCAGACAATCATAGATTCTTCTGCCAGATACGCTAAGAATGCTACATCAAAAGTAAGTAGAGTAGGGGTTGTAGAGGAGAGATACGCTGTGGCGCGCCTACCATTGGTACCACCATGTAGTTATTTTTTTTGTTAGTTTTGTTCCTGTTGGAACCGGCTAAGACCTGAGGCCATGCTGCCAAGTCTGTCGTGCTAACAATATTTTGTCTGTGCTTTGGAGAAACAGCGGGAAATGTCAACCCAGAACAGTTCTCCACAATATTTGCCAACCAATCACAATATATTCGGATAAGTTTTTAAAACAAACACTAGGAAACCGCTCCGACACCGAAACTTACCTTATATTTCCTGGGTTTTATTTAGGAATAAGTTTCCTGGGTTCTCGGTTGGTCTATCTATACTCATGGGTGATTTTGACCACCCATGGCTCGCCTATCTAACAAATAAAATAATACTAATATAAAAAGAAACTCATACAAGGGCGTCCACGGATCGTATGGTCTAATGCGATCCGTACGGTTTTAGTTTAAATTTGTAAGAGCATGGCACCTACTGCTTTGCAGCCGAATTTGGCCGGCACGATCGGGGTACCTTACATAACAATAACACCGGCGTCAAGTGACAGTTATGTTGTCGCGTTTCGCGATTTTTGAGCAATTGGAGGGATAAGGAAAAGAAGGGCAACGCATGTGCCTAATCTCTGGTTGTACGGATGTGTATGGGCGTCGATAGTCGCCAAAAGGCTTCAACTGCTCGTTTGCCCTCCTATGCTGTAAAAGAAAAAAAAAAAAAACTAAAATTAGTTGCGTTCCGTGCGTTCGGTGCGTACGATGCGGATGGGGACGCTTACCTTTTGACTTCATAAAGTTAGTAATTCTTTTATACGTATACGTTTTAACAACAGGATTCCATAGTACGTTCAAAACCTTCCATTAATAAACTTAAGTAAACTTTTAAGGAACGTTGTGGCAAAGATTGGGAATCAGAAAAAACCACAACTTGGGAATAAGACATTCGCTCTAAGTTTTTTTAACAAAAGACGAAACCATAAACTATTTTATAATTTTTTTATGTAGAGCCTGCATCTAGAACGAGTTTTTTTAAAATTTTATGTTACCAACGAAATAAAGATGGCGTTTACCTTTAGTCATGTTTTCTCCAGCGATATTAAGAATTCGCTTTTATAAAATGTTTTAACTCCGGGAATTTAAGCTGGAATTAATGTAAACCAAGAGAAAATGTTGTAATATTTTTGTTCACATTTTAGGTAAGGCAATATATTGAAAGCTTAAATACGGAACAGGAAGATTCGTCAGAAGATCCCCGGCTGAGGGTGCGAAAAGAACTACAGAAATTATCACCCTACGTGGGTAGTGTGAGTATAATTAGACAGATTTGTTTTTCTTATGCGCCGGGAAATAATCTTAGGCATCCCGCGGGGGAGGGGGGACTACCCGCGTGTGTGGGACACGCTGCGCACGAAATATGGTTAGGTACGCAGCTCCACCCACTAAAACCCGGCGAGTGCCACCAATGTCGCTTTTGGTGAGGTGCCCCGGACAGTGCAATGGTGAGGTTCCCAGCCTCATTCCTTGTCCCTCTGCTCTTTTGTCCCCTCTTTTTATAAGAGGGGGACAACGAGCAGCTCCCTCGGGTTCAATTTACTTGGCCCAAAGTGCTGGGTTCACCTTAAGGCTTAGGCTATTGAGCCCCACCGCCACGACAAGGCTTGAACCGTGATGGGGTCCACGAGATAACGGTGTAGTATAAAGTTTATCAAACTGAATATGTATGTATATATAAATGTGTGTGTGTGCACCTATTTTTATAGTAGAAGTGGGGGCAAACCAATAGTTAACCCGGTGGTAAGTGATAAGCGTCATTCAGACACCCGCTACATCATTAGCGTTGCCTTTCAAATATGAGTTTGCTCTTTTCTTGAAGGTCCCTCAGTCGTATCGGAATACCGTAGGCAGCTGGTTCCATATATTGTCATGCGAGGCTGGAAATGTAAAAATAGAGTTGTTGATTTCCGGACATCGAGGTGGTTTGCAAGGTTATTGGTTTAATGTTTGAATCATTCAAAAATTTACTCTTTGACTGTGACGCCCTTATTTGCCATACTAATATAACTAAATACCCCATACTAACATGACTAAATACCCCATACTAACATAACTAAATACCCCATACTAACATAACTAAATACCCCATACTAACATAACTAAATACCCCATACTAACATGACTAAATACCCCTTACTAACATAACTAAATACCCCATACTAACATGACTAAATACCCCATACTAACATAACTAAATACCCCATACTAACATAACTAAATACCCCATACTAACATGACTAAATACACCATACTAACATAACTAAATACCCCATACTAACATAACTAAATACCCCATACTATCATAACTAAATACCCCATACTAACATAACTAAATACCCCATACTAACAAAAATATATTGGTTGTCTGTAAAGAAGGTTTACGGACGATAGTTTTACGTGATTACGTCATAAAGAAACATTGATGAATAAATTACCTCTTATGCCTCTGTTTTGAGAAAAACAGTTAATTGAAGTGAACAAAATTAAATTAGACTGAAAATTATGGAGGAGATCAATAACATCTTATTAAATTGTAGAAATAAACACAAAAACACAAAACACGTTGTCGCGTATTAACATTAATTGTTATAAATAATGGTTTCCTAGCCAATGTTTGACAGCGGAACGGGGTGCTTTTTCGTGCGCGCTGCCGGTGTTCAATAATTCATTTATCACGTCAAAAGTATAAAAGGTTCTTACTTTTTTTGGAATTTCTAGCACAAGTTCACAAAATATAAATGCATAGTAAAATAGTATAGACATATTATACCGGTGGGAGGGAAGCGCTGTGCCGCGCTCCCGGCTGCATGGGTACCACCATCTTGCTTATTTCTCCCGTGAAATAGCTTTGCTGTGTTTCGGAGAGAAGGGCAAGACAGGCAGTGTAATTACTGGCACCGAGACTTAACATCTTATGTCTCAGGATAGGCAACACATAACTGAGTTGCCTGGGCTCGTTTCAGGTATACTAGTTTATGTTCATGGGCAACGTCGACCACTTACCATCAGGTGGTACGTTTGCCAGTTTGCATGTCCAAATAACATAAAAAAAAAAAACATAATTAGTTATTTGTTTCGTCTTGTTACAGATCATGCAAGGAATAATGTCGGAACTATTTTCACAGAATCAAGATATACATATACGGGTTAGTATTTTTATAATGAAACACTTTTTTACGGATTTTATCGCGGTTTATTAAGATTTTTACAAGCCCGACGTTTCGGATACATTACAGCAACCATGGTCACGGGAGGACTGAGTTGACAGATGTCCTAATGTTACAAAGTTATTCGAAACTAACCTATGATACATCATTATTTTAATTAGTATTCTCTATGCAGAAAGTGCTAACCGAGTCTTTAATCTGTGGTATATTATATTTGGTTTTCGATTTAATTATTTTAATAATGGGTCCCAAGCAGGTGGTAAGAGCCAGACATCTTCAATATTTTGGTTAGTCCTATCTATATCATACATCAAAATTTTGGTTAGTCCTATCTACGCAGAAAGTGCTGACTGTATCTTTAATCTGTGACATATTATGCTTGGATTTTGATTTGATAATATTAATAATGGGATCCCAAGCAGGTGGTAAGAGCTAGACATATTCTCACTCACGGATCATCCTTGGTTGGAATATCTGTTCTTTTGCGAGGACTTGTGGTTTATCAAATCTGATATAATGGCGAGCTTTGTCAAGACTATGTTCACAGATGGCAGACTTAGTGTAGCGACGGTGTTTTAAATCAGCTATATGTTCTTAATGTATATGTAAAAATCTTAATAAACCGCGATAAAATCCGTAAAAAAGTGTTTCATTATAATGAGTGAAATTCGCGTAAACATTAGAAAACAATATGGGTTAGTATTTTTTTTTAATATCTATGGACGCTTTTGCACCACTTCAATCTGGTCCCGTGGTACGTTCTAGAACATAGACATAATATAGAAGGACTACCTACGAAAAAAGGTGTAACCTACAACTCAAATCGGCACTTAACATGGCTACCATTGCTAGGGTTTTGACAGCAAAACCATAGAGAATACTACTATGAAAAGGGCACTCAAGATGGCGGATCTGGCACTCATTTACAGCTGTAAGTTTAAAGAAAGGGGCATCTCCTCTTATTTCCTAACTTCATGTTCTAGAAGAACTAATGTTACGGGTACCAGACAACGGAAATATTTTTAATACTTTTACACTATTCATATATTTAAGATTTTTATTATATTTATTATAATACACATATTTAATACACATCCATGTCCCTGGAACATGAAATATAATTGGAAATTACTATTTTTAATAATTGGAATTAATATTCCTACTTCATAAATGCCTCGACTAAACTCGCGATCTAAAATCGCCATTAAATCAAATAGATAAAGGTTTAATATCTTACACGTTATTGGACAATATTGTGCCAAACCTTACACATTTCTTATAAGACAATTGTATCGCTTACACGCTTTAGGACAATATTGTGTCAAACCATACACATTTCTCATAAGATAGTTGTATCACTTACACGTTTTTGGACAATATATAATACCTTACACACTTATAAGTCTGTCTCACACATTTTTAGACTCGTCAAATGGCTTACACACTTGATTATTACAGATTTACGGATCGCCCACCCTGCCTCGTCGCAGCGCGATAAAGAGGTTCCTGAAAGAGTTCAATGCTGGGAAGCCGTACCCCTTCTCCGACCTGCACAACTGTGTGGACGTCGTGGTGCCGAGGGAGGAGCGCGACGCTATAATGGAGTCCGATGGCAGCATTATTGGTATTTTTTACTCTTTTTTAGGGTTCCTCAATAGGAAAAAACGGAACCTCATAGAATCACTTTGGGGATGGGGATCGGGTGGACCTAGCATGCTGAAATTATTTATTTGTTTGGACCAAACATAGTTTTGCATCAAAAATAATGTTAACAAATAAAGATCAATTAAATAATTAAATCTATCTAATTATATTCGGACACAACATGCTTTTTAACTAGCTGTTACGAAATTACATTTGGTGGATTCTGTCGCGCCGTGTCAAAGTTGTTTCATTCCTCCTGTGCAATATATTCAATGGACATTATGTGAGTTTCATGGAATAAAACAAAACAATTAAATTCAAATACCCATAATACAGACTGTAATAGATTATATTATATATACCTATACAATTTAAACGGCGAATAAAATGGCCGCATTACTTAATTTAGAAGCAACACAATTTTCAAAACAAATATTTCATAATCTTATATAAATAAATCAAACGTCAAACGTCAAACTGCGTCTCCAGCGTTTCGTGTGCGGTGTCGCGAGTTCAGAGATTTTATCTCATCTAAAAATATGCGTACCGCGCTAAAAGAAGTCTATACTTCAAAAATCGATCCTACTATGTTACTTTTTCACACAAAAACCACTAAATGGATTTTAATGAAATACAATAATATTATATATCACAATAACACTATAGACTATAATTTATAAAGATATAATGTGAATTGTCCAAAATGTAATCCTGCGCAGACGAAGTTGCGGGGCGAGGCCTAGTCTCTAATAAAGATTGAACTAATGTGTAGGCGACAAATCTGATTTTGAGGGGAGATTTGTATGTGTGTGATCTGTCTTTCAACCCCCCGTATCTTTTCTTAACCGATCCAGCTGAAATATCTCAGCTGCTAATGCGCGACGCTATCGGGCTAGGTACATATGAACACCGCTCGGGCCTCGGGGTCGTAACTCGTAAGTGACGTCGACATCTACACATGGAAACCACACCGATGTGGATCGATCGCGCAACTTTAGGTTTGAATCCGATACGAGTAGACGCAAACCCAGACCGCGCTAACAGCGGTAGCACTACGCTACCGTTAGACTGTACGGCTACCACGCGTGACCCGCCTCCCTCTCCTGAGGGTGAGATGAGGGCCGGCCCTCATGATGATAAGAGTAAATTCAAACGAAAACGATTCGTCGACCGTATCGGATTTGACTGTAAATCCTACTCTCCCGAGTAGCGCGCGCGATTGCCCCGCCCTATAATGTTGGGCTCAGACATCGTATCTTCAAGCTCTTGGTTCTTCCGTAATCTTGGTTCTGCCATCTTCCCTCTTCACTGGTCCCAAAATTTTTCGAAATATTCTTCGCTCGGCAACAAGAAGCTTGTTATCTTCTCTCAGTGTCAGTGTCCACGATGCGTAGCCATAAATAAGAATCGGTCTGATCATGCGTACGTCTGCTAATATACTAAAATATCTTCATTGCAGAGGGCTGTCATCTGATGGTTAGACTGTTCGAGAGATGTGCCTTCAATAAGTTGTTGACGCAGGCGAATTCCAGCATACGGGCCCATGAGACTAACGACCAGTTTGAAGAATTGGAGGAATTTGATGACGACGACGAACATACTTCCGATGCTCAGCAACAAGTTGATCAATGATGACAAAATAAATTCATCCTACAAATAAATACTTATATTTAAACGTATTTTTACTAAATGTTCATTCAACCCACATAGATTAGAAACCAGCTTATTTTAAGTCATGCATGTTGTGAGAGTAAGTTACATGAACCAGACAAATGCGAAGATCGCGCGTTAAGGATTCGCAAAGTTTTTTTTTTGTTTCAGAGATTAGCCGGAACAAACAGACAGACAGACAAAAATTGTAAAAAAGGCTATTTTGGTATATGTCTAGTGCTTAATATCTAGATGGACTAGCGTCGCCCTACAATCAAAACAATGAAAACGGGCCAACAATTTAAGGCAAGTGTGCGTGCAGGCGATGTTTTACACTGTGCGTCTATGTCTCTGCGTGAATAATGATACCAGCAACTACAATTCTCCCATAAATCATATATAAAAAATAGACTAATTTAATAAGTTTTATGTGTATGTGTTTAATGTATCATTAAGGAGTTACTTTCTAAAATAAATTAAAATCACTATTCAATTTAATTGGAATTGTGTGTGTGAATGTTGTATTATGGGCCCCTTATCCCAAATTGTTGTTTCTAGATCGAGGTGTTTTCATAGAAGTCGTCATTTTAAAATAATAATAAAAAATATGGTATAGATAAATCTTTGATCTAGGGATTTTTTTGGATAAAAATACAATATTTAACATTTTACATGATCAAAAAAAAAATCTAAAGTAAAGTCGATTTTAAAAGCATTTTGAGTAGTATAAGACTTCGGGTAACTCAATTTTAATGAAACTTTTACGTATAAATTGCTAAACGGAGATGACATGGAAATGATTGGATAGATTTTTATTATGTCATTGCAAAAATTTTTGAAAAATAAAATACGATAAAAATGTTTCTCGCGCATCGCACCACGTCGCGCACTAGCGCGACGTGGTGCTAATGGTGGGTACTAACCCAGCCGGGCGTCATCGAAGTAGGACCTGTGCCGCTTTTGCTCGTGACAACGTTGTTACCGCGCATTTCATATTACCTCTAAATAAATAAGACGACACAGTGTAAATAATATAGCTACTTAATACTTACTAACAATAATTCTTGTAAGTAGTATGTAATACAGAACCTTTAATTAGTGTAAATAAATAGATACTTGAGTTTGTGTAGTACCTAGTTATTTAATTGAAATGGCGAATAAAAAAGTAAAATAAGGAAAAAGAATCTTAATACAGTTTTATCACAAACTAGCTGTTGCCCGCAGCTTCGCCCGCGTTAACTTAGATATACAACCGTATACGAATTGATGATAATTATTTATCTATGGACGGGCGTAGGACTTTATTTTATAATATGTAGTGATTAATACCCTATTTTTGTGAATAGCTTTTACATTACCGCTTTATAATTGGCAATTTTTTTAAGTATTAAAATGGATATAGGTAGTATGTTATATTTAACTAATGTAAGATATATTATGCCATCCCGTACTTTTCAGTATGCATATTTAGGATACACAATTCTACCATACATTGATACAATAATAATTAATTATCCTAACTTTCCGGGCCCGGCTAAGGTGTACAATAATGTAGTACATTATTTTGATCTATCTGTTAGGGTTCATCCAGCGTTTGCAATGTAAGTGCAAAAATGTGTTTATTTATGACATCACATCAGAAACTTCTAATTTCCTAGCCCCCTACCCACAGGGCAGTGTCGTGAGGACTATGGCCTTGACCCTCTTCTCAGAGGAGATCCGTGTCTAACATTAATCGATGATGTATGGGTCGATGAAAATGAACCTGGACCTAGCATACGACAACTAAATTTTGTTGAATTTTAAAACAATTTAAACAATTAATATAGTATAAAAGAATATGTTTGTCTACAATTTTTTAATCTCCTACAAGCATTCTTAGAATAATTGATTTTTTTATAGCTTAGGCCTTAGGGGGACAAACGAGCATTCGGAGCCTTAGATGACTACCGACTCCCATAATAATAATAATATCTAAGGATGCTTTTTGCACCACGTCAATCTGGTCCCGTGGTAAGTTCTCGAAGAACTTGTGTTACGAGTACCAGACAATGGAAATATATTTAATATTTTATACTATACACATATTTAAGGTTTTTTATTTATAATAAACATATTTAATACACATCCATGAACCAGGAACACAGAAAACTTTTTGTTCCCTGGCGGGATTCGAACCCGCAACCTCCGGCTTGAACGCTAACGCGCTAACCATTGAGCCACAGAGGTCGTCCTCGTAAACATTCACACAAGAGATAATGCAGATGCATTACCCTCCTTTACCCCATCCCCTGCAATGGGACACCGGAAACTCATACACCGCAAGAAACGCGACAGCATAGGTGTCACTTGACGCCATTATCATGTGAACGAGAGGTACCCCTACGGTCGTGCCGGCCCAATTCGGCTGCAAGCAGCATGGCACTACCTTTTAGACCTATGTAGCTAATTCAACCTTCCTAATCCTTACTAATATTATAAATGTGAAAGCGTGGATGTTTGTGACGCTTTCACGCGAAAACTACTTAACCGATCAACCCATCGGTTGTTCTGTAAAATATATTTTTTTCTACTAAAATATTACATTTAAAAATTAAAAGATAAAGAAAATAAAAATCCCTCATATTATAATTTGTAAATCGGTATCGTTAAAGGGACACGTGTAAACTTTTACGAAAAAGGGCCACCATTTTAAAATTCAAAGTGTATGTGTGCAGTGTGTGTGTAAATAACATAGTAGAAAACCCCAGAATAATATTCTTATACTTTTTTAAAACTTATGCGACCGCCGCCGCGCCCTATCGAAACATTTCATTTTTGTCATTAGCACAGAGTACATTGTAACGTATAGGAATAGGGATGTGATAAACGGCTTTTTATTTTCAACACGCTTAAGCCTTTGGCTTTTATTTTTCAGCGCGCTTAAAAAAGCCGGCCGAGCTTTTTATTGTAACGCATTATGCAGGCAACAGACAGGATCACCTCAGCGACAGGCTGGCCCCGGCGAAGGCCAGATACTCCTTGTAGGGGGGGAATGCCCGGCTGCTACTAAGCAGTCCCCACGACGTCGTGCCATACAGACCCAGGTTCCCATCCTGAGTCCGACACGAGCACAGGGGCGTTACTGGAGGCGCATTAAATAGCGCCTCCTACGCCCGCGGGAGAAGGCTTCGTCGGCGGCCTCCTCTCTCACCCGCTCGTCGACCTCCTTCTGGGACATTACTGCCTCACAGAAGGAGACCATCACCGTCCAGGACTCGTCGTCACCAAGCATCGCGGTGATGACGCTCGGCAAAGACAAGTCCCCTCCGATGACTGATGTCAGGATTGGGATTGATTTTTAAATTTCTCTTAATAAATAATTCATTCAACATGATGATGATAATGAATATAATATATACTTTTAAAATTATTACGTTGGGACATCCCACACAAGACCATCTGATCCCAAACTAGGCAGATCCTGTTCTTATGGCAACCAGACAACTGATGTATACTTTTATATTATATTTCTAAATACATACATGATATAGATAAAACTACACCCAGACACAGAAAAAATGATCATGCTCGTCACACAAACATTCATCCTGGGTGGGAATTGAACCCACGACCTTCCGGTTTAGTAGACAGGGTCACGAACCACTAGATCAATAGGCCAGTCCAAGACAAAAGGCAAGTGCTTTTAATAACCTTCACCATTAGAGCCACATGCATTGTTAGAATTATTAGTATTCTCCTCACCATTTTCTCCACTAGTCCAACCACCACCGCCATTATTCTCGTAACCCTGCCGTTGAGAAGAAGTCGGCCGTGATAAGTCACGCGAAAGTAAATCATTGAAAACACCCAAATGTTTCAGTTTCAAATGTTGTTTCAAATTACTTATAGTTGTTCTATAAGAAATTTGTTTTTCACATGTATTACACACAGCAACTATCGGTCTGGTTTTTTTGAAAGTAGTCCCAGATTAAAACGCTGCTCGACATTTTCACTACACTAATAATTATTAATTATTCACAACACTTACACCCTGTAACTAATGTAATATATAATAACAACACAAAAATCATAATATGCAGACTAGACTGTATGGACTATTATTATTTAATCTAAGTATTTTCGCTTTCCCTATTGGGTTTATAAATAATAAATATTATTTATAACAACAAAAAAAATCACAACACGAATTTACTTATTTATAACTATAATATACTTAATTCCTAATAAAAATATCAGTTTACTATTGACAATTATTATTTACATTAACCAATATCAAATAAAACATTTAAGTCACTCAATTCACACTAATTCGAATAACGGCTACGCGCACGCAAAGTAAAAATTAACATCTAAGCTCATCGACATTGACAAGCGTACTGAGTTTAAAAAATTAAAATCAGTTAAAAATTAAAATCAAAAATCATAAATCATAAATCATAATAAAAGTTCCTAAGCTGTAAAAAGTTTGTAACCAACCAAAAACGGAGCGTTGTCAGTCTGATAGAAATGTAATGTAAACAGGCAGAATGTATTTTAGCCGTTTAATACGTAACCAATCGAATCTAATATTGATTCTTAAAGGTATAGGGATAAGGTTTTAATCCAATAAAATGAAAAAATCTTTATATTGCGTCATATCACCCACAGCGTATAGAAGTATGGCTCCTTTAGTCACATTATATTTTGAGTTTTAAACGTATCGGAATAAGGTTACTTTCCTTTAATCATGATATTAATATAGTATTGAATTTTTTTAAATTTTAACCTTGACGATTAATCGAAATCAGCTTGATTTTATTAACGCGCTTGAATTATTTTTTCAAAAAGCGGAATTTTTACAGCTCTAATTGATTAAGCGCCCATCTTTATATAGGAATAGAGACCAATCTTGTTCCATAAAACGGGGTATGACGAAACTAGCGCCTCTATATTTTAAAGTTAGAACTAAACCTTTGGTATGCGGTATGCCGTATGGATTGGATACCGATATACCTATAGCTATGTAGGTAGCTATATATGTACTTTTAGATATATTTAATTTAATTCTTTAATATTATGTTCATTTCAGGGATTGATAAATGAAATACGATTTAGCTGATAATGTTTTATTACTATGTACCTAAGTAATACATCTATGTAGATCTTATATGGTAAAGATTTAACATACTATTCTGAAATTTTGCAAAATTACATGGACCGGCTAGGAGAGTTAGAGATATAGGTATTTTGTACATAACAATTGCGTTGAAAAGTTTGAGGTAAACGCTTATCAAAATTAGATTAAATTCTCAAACTTAACACTATACTGGAGTCCTATCAGGACTCTACTTTTAACACGAACACTCATAAAATTACTTTCTGGTCACTAATATGTATTAGTTTGAGAAACATTAGCTCAACTCAGCAACAAACGTTTAACATAACAATAAGATCACAAAAATAAACAAAATATCGCAATTAAACTTTCTCCAACTTTTTTCTGAAGGATTTGCCAATGTAGAGTAATTTAAGCTTAAATAAAGCTCAGTTTGAGTTATACATTATAATTTAGTCTAACGTATATCGCCTACTGTCTGTTATATATAAGTAAGAGAAGTAATTAAATATCCAGCAATTATAAAATTTGGTGAGCCAAAAAAATGCATTTAAATAATTTGGTCAGCATACCAATATTTTGTTTGCATCCGCATGAAGTTTTTGTGGTTTGTTACCGAATTGATGACAGTGACGAACAAAATCCCATTTTTCGGTTTGTTCTACAACTAAATCTATGATTGAAAAAGTATTGGTTTGTGATGCTTTAGAGAAAAGATATAGCTTAAGTACTTGGGTACCTACATGACAAGTTAAGTATTTTTGCTACTTTTATATGCAGCACAAAATGAATTTTTTTGCTTACCATCTTAGTGCTTACCAAAATTTTATTAAACCAGAGCTGCTCACTGCAGCTTATATAATTAATAAGCTGTACAAAAATAATTACACATTACTAAACAATGAAACAAAAACACTTCGATTTAAATGCATTATTTCTTTCTTTTCAAACATTTCAACAACATATAAAACTATTTAGTTCTTCATCTTAGAGCGGGGAATGATAGTTGATTTATGGAGAACTGGAGGGGTGAAGCCGCGTGCCTTGGTGTTTCCACTATTCTTCCATATTTTAGACAAAATATTGATTACGACAGAATTGGCAGCATGGCCTATGGTCTTAGCCTGTTTCAATATGAACGAAAATAAAAACAACAAACCAAATGCATGATTGTTTTCACGCCATCTTGCGTATTATAGTAGAACTACGAAGATTTAAACATAAGAGTACTGCCATCTCTTATTTATAGTTGTCATATAATCGTTCGTTTATAATCCAACAAAATTAAAAAAACAGATCTAAACTGATTTTCTAGAGGGACTACATATACTTCGTGATTTTATATTATTGTACCCATTGCTGACCCCAGTTTTATGTACTAAGATTAAGCGCCCTGGTCATTAGCATGTTCAAAAAAATTAAAACCCCTTAAGGGATACCAATGTTGATTATAGGCACTCTTCAAAAAACATGACCGTCCATTGCCTTTCGAATATCAACATTTATTAATAGGGAGTTTATTAGGGAGTTCTGAATCCATAACTGGCAACACACTCGTCAATGCAATAATAAAATATTTTTATTTTTGAAATATTTTAATGCCCTATTGCTATATATATGCTTGAATTGAAAAGAAATAATGGTACTTACCGATGACAGGTGACTTATTTCTTTGTTTATGATCGACCTTGATAATTTCGGCTCACTTTTATCACGCAAACCGTCATTGTAAACAAAACAAATAAGCGTAGCAACTCATGCGTATGCAATGACAGCTGGAGTGATAATAGCTAAACGCGGGAAAAGCATTTAGCGGCCAACAGTAATTGAGAGGAATGGCGGGAGACATCGGGACGTGCGGTTGTGTTTTTTTGGTTTCCCGTTAATTAATTGTTATTTTGTGTTTTGTCCATTCAGAGTGGTTTTCTATAGTGTTTGTTTTAAAAACTTGATCTTTATATATTGTGATTGGTTGGCGAATATTGTGGTGGACTGCCTTGGGTGGATGGAATGGAGAATGATAGTTGATTGATGGGGGCTAGAGGGGCGTAGCCGCGCTCCTTGGGGTTTCCCGCCATTTCTCCGTATTACAGACCGAATATTGTATTTAGTATGGCTAATAGCGTAGTAGCTAATGCCTTTAAATGAAAATAATAAAAAAAACAGTAATTGGACACTATTTTTTTGGACGCTTTTGCAGCGCGACACTAGACGTATAAGTCTCGTGTATACATCCATATGCATTAGATAAAAAGCGGTTATTTTGAAATTACAAACAGACTCGAATTTTATTTATCTGTATATATGACAAATCTGATATCAGATTTGTTCTTTCACTTATTGAGCCTTAGGTTCTGGATGAATTTCATGATTCTATGTCAATGGGTACCCTATAGCTTTTGGTTTGGCAGGCGGAGTGATTCTTTTTTTGTTTTTTTTTTGATTATGAAGAACAGACTTCCAAACATTAAACATGTTTCATAGATTAAAGGGTTAATTCAAAAAATATCGATTAAAATAAAAACATATATATTCAGATCTCACATAATATAAAATTGTCATACATTAAATAGGATTCTCAGTCTACGCTGTAAATACTCTCGAACAAGCTCGGCAAGTCGCACAGTGGAATGACGGATCGGTGGAAACAAAAATACTTTTTAAATTTGCGCTCTTTTTAATACTTATAAATACTGCTTAATACTTTTTAAATTAAAAACGGGCCAGAAGGCTCGTATCCAACGAGCCTTCTGGCCCGTTTTTAAAGGTCTGGATACAAGTCATTTGGCTTATTGGAACGTAGTTGATTTTATTAACATTGATACATAAAATATTTCATCGACAGATGGCGTGCTTCTAATTCATTGGAAATATTTTTCGTTGATTTCACACACATACACACTTATGTGTGTGTGTGTGTGTATGTACTTTTTTGTTTTTTATAACAATTCCTTCACTAATTATTCGAAAGGAACTTAGTTCCATGCGGGTGTCCCTTGACACCTCTCTAGTTTTTTTAATATAATTGTCACAATACAAGTATTTTGGCGTATTTTAACAAAAACTGTCTACCTAGTTCTTTTTTAATAGTTGTTAAAATACAAATACTTAAGGTTTTTTTTAATAACGGTCTGGATACAAGTCATCTAGCTCGTTTTCAAATGTCTAAAAAGTATTTAGCTACTTTCTTAAACTGTATAGTTTACCGGTGGGAGGGAAGCGCTGTGCCGCGCTCCCGGCTGCATGGGTACCACCATCTTGCTTGTTTCTCCCGTGAAACAGCTTTGCTGTGTTTCGGAGAGAAGGGCAAGACAGGCAGTGTAATTACTGGCACCGAGACATAACATCTTATGTCTCAGGATAGGCAACACATAAATATGTTGCCTGGGCTCGTTCCAGGTATACTAGTTTATGTTCATGGGCGACGTCGACCACCTACCATCAGGTGGTACGTTTGCCAGTTTGCCTATCCAACTAACATAAAAAAAATCCTTTGTATCATTAAATGTTGCTATATAAACAAATAGAATATTGTTTTTACCCGTATTTACACCAGATTTGTGACTTTTTATACTTTGACTTAAGTCATATTGGTACTTAAGGTACACTGTGCGATTTAGCCAGTCTTCGAGGGAGAAGGTGGCGTAATCTCCACCCGATGACCTACTCTAGAACGTATCTGAAAATAATATATTGTATCAGTACCGTATATTGTTTTATTACAGTACATTTACAGTTAGTAAGCATGGTGCAAGCTTCTTACCTAAGGGGAGGGAGGTGGAAGAGGGGGCGCTAGCCGCAGGACTGTCCCTGCTGAACAGAGGGACAGTCCTGACCTGCATACGATGGACGGGTGGTTCAGTTGTGGACCTGTCCTGTCCGTAACTGGGTCCTGCGGAGCGGCCTTCTCTCCGGGATGAATGTCATCTAACAGGCCTTGACGTGGCGGTGGGGCTTAGTAGCCTAGGGTTAGCCCGGCACCTTGAGCGAAGCTAATTGAGCCGAGGGGGCTCTTCGTACCCCTCTTATAAGAAGAGGGGACAAAAGAGCAGTTGGCAAGGGGCGAGGACGGGAACCTCACCCCATTGTACTGTCCCGACCTTGGGAGGGGTTGTTTTGTGGTGCGGGACAACACCTCTGTGGAGGTGGCGTCGTTCCTCTGAGGGACTGACTAGCCCGAGGTGCCCTGTTTACTCATTAGATCCGGGGCACCTTACCAACGGCGGCATTGGTAGCACTCGCTGGGTTTTAGTGGGTAGAGGTGCATCCACTTACCAGCTTTCGGGCGCAGCGAGTCCCACATACCCGCTTGGGGAGACTTCACTCCTCCGCGGGAATCCGCGGGATGCCTCAGAGCATTTCCAATCGTAAAAGAAAAAATAAATACCCTAGCTAGCCCCGGATAAACTTTACCATCAAGAGGCTCATCTGTCAGTTTTAGTGGGTAGAGCTACCCTAGCTAGCTAGCCCCGGATAAACTTTACCATCAAGAGGCTCATCTGTCAGTTTTAGTGGGTAGAGCTACCCTAGCTAGCCCCGGATAAACTTTACCATCAAGAGGCTCATCTGTCAGTTTTAGTGGGTAGAGCTACCCTAGCTAGCCCCGGATAAACTTTACCATCAAGAGGCTCATCTGTCAGTTTTAGTGGGTAGAGCTACCCTAGCTAGCCCCGGATAAACTTTACCATCAAGAGGCTCATCTGTCAGTTTTAGTGGGTAGAGCTACCCTAGCTAGCCCCGGATAAACTTTACCATCAAGAGGCTCATCTGTCAGTTTTAGTGGGTAGAGCTACCCTAGCTAGCTAGCCCCGGATAAACTTTACCATCAAGAGGCTCATCTGTCAGTTTTAGTGGGTAGAGCTACCCTAGTTAGCCCCGGATAAACTTTACCATCAAGAGGCTCATCTGTCAGTTTTAGTGGGTAGAGCTACCCTAGCTAGCTAGCCCCGGATAAACTTTACCATCAAGAGGCTCATCTGTCAGTTTTAGTGGGTAGAGCTACCCTAGCTAGCCCCGGATAAACTTTACCAACAAGAGGCTCATCTGTCAGTTTTAGTGGGTAGAGCTATCCTAGCTAGCCCCGGATAAACTTTACCATCAAGAGGCTCATCTGTCAGTTTTAGTGGGTAGAGCACCTAGAGCGATAAACTTTACCATCAAGAGCTCATCTGTCAGTTTTAGTGGGTAGAGCTACCCTAGCTAGCCCGGATAAACTTTACCATCAAGAGGCTCATCTGTCAGTTTTAGTGGGTAGAGCTACCCTAGCTAGCTAGCCCCGGATAAACTTTACCATCAAGAGGCTCATCTGTCAGTTTTAGTGGGTAGAGCTACCCTAGCTAGCACCGGATAAACTTTACCATCAAGAGGCTCATCTGTCAGTTTTAGTGGGTAGAGCTACCCTAGCTAGCTAGCCCCGGATAAACTTTACCATCAAGAGGCTCATCTGTCAGTTTTAGTGGGTAGAGCTACCCTAGCTAGCCCGGATAAACTTTACCATCAAGAGGCTCATCTGTCAGTTTTAGTGGGTAGAGCTACCCTAGCTAGCCCCGGATAAACTTTACCATCAAGAGGCTCATCTGTCAGTTTTAGTGGGTAGAGCTACCCTAGCTAGCCCCGGATAAACTTTACCATCAAGAGGCTCATCTGTCAGTTTTAGTGGGTAGAGCTACCCTAGCTAGCCCCGGATAAACTTTACCATCAAGAGGCTCATCTGTCAGTTTTAGTGGGTAGAGCTACCCTAGCTAGCCCCGGATAAACTTTACCATCAAGAGGCTCATCTGTCAGTTTTAGTGGGTAGAGCTACCCTAGCTAGCCCCGGATAAACTTTACCATCAAGAGGCTCATCTGTCAGTTTTAGTGGGTAGAGCTACCCTAGCTAGCCCCGGATAAACTTTACCATCAAGAGGCTCATCTGTCAGTTTTAGTGGGTAGAGCTACCCTAGCTAGCCCCGGATAAACTTTACCATCAAGAGGCTCATCTGTCAGTTTTAGTGGGTAGAGCTACCCTAGCTAGCCCCGGATAAACTTTACCATCAAGAGGCTCATCTGTCAGTTTTAGTGGGTAGAGCTACCCTAGCTAGCCCCGGATAAACTTTACCATCAAGAGGCTCATCTGTCAGTTTTAGTGGGTAGAGCTACCCTAGCTAGCCCCGGATAAACTTTACCATCAAGAGGCTCATCTGTCAGTTTTAGTGGGTAGAGCTACCCTAGCTAGCTAGCCCCGGATAAACTTTACCATCAAGAGGCTCATCTGTCAGTTTTAGTGGGTAGAGCTACCCTAGCTAGCCCCGGATAAACTTTACCATCAAGAGGCTCATCTGTCAGTTTTAGTGGGTAGAGCTACCCTAGCTAGCCCCGGATAAACTTTACCATCAAGAGGCTCATCTGTCAGTTTTAGTGGGTAGAGCTACCCTAGCTAGCCCCGGATAAACTTTACCATCAAGAGGCTCATCTGTCAGTTTTAGTGGGTAGAGCTACCCTAGCTAGCCCCGGATAAACTTTACCATCAAGAGGCTCATCTGTCAGTTTTAGTGGGTAGAGCTACCCTAGCTAGCCCCGGATAAACTTTACCATCAAGAGGCTCATCTGTCAGTTTTAGTGGGTAGAGCTACCCTAGCTAGCCCCGGATAAACTTTACCATCAAGAGGCTCATCTGTCAGTTTTAGTGGGTAGAGCTACCCTAGCTAGCCCCGGATAAACTTTACCATCAAGAGGCTCATCTGTCAGTTTTAGTGGGTAGAGCTACCCTAGCTAGCCCCGGATAAACTTTACCATCAAGAGGCTCATCTGTCAGTTTTAGTGGGTAGAGCTACCCTAGCTAGCCCCGGATAAACTTTACCATCAAGAGGCTCATCTGTCAGTTTTAGTGGGTAGAGCTACCCTAGCTAGCCCCGGATAAACTTTACCATCAAGAGGCTCATCTGTCAGTTTTAGTGGGTAGAGCTACCCTAGCTAGCCCCGGATAAACTTTACCATCAAGAGGCTCATCTGTCAGTTTTAGTGGGTAGAGCTACCCTAGCTAGCCCCGGATAAACTTTACCATCAAGAGGCTCATCTGTCAGTTTTAGTGGGTAGAGCTACCCTAGCTAGCCCCGGATAAACTTTACCATCAAGAGGCTCATCTGTCAGTTTTAGTGGGTAGAGCTACCCTAGCTAGCCCCGGATAAACTTTACCATCAAGAGGCTCATCTGTCAGTTTTAGTGGGTAGAGCTACCCTAGCTAGCCCCGGATAAACTTTACCATCAAGAGGCTCATCTGTCAGTTTTAGTGGGTAGAGCTACCCTAGCTAGCCCCGGATAAACTTTACCATCAAGAGGCTCATCTGTCAGTTTTAGTGGGTAGAGCTACCCTAGCTAGCCCCGGATAAACTTTACCATCAAGAGGCTCATCTGTCAGTTTTAGTGGGTAGAGCTACCCTAGCTAGCCCCGGATAAACTTTACCATCAAGAGGCTCATCTGTCAGTTTTAGTGGGTAGAGCTACCCTAGCTAGCCCCGGATAAACTTTACCATCAAGAGGCTCATCTGTCAGTTTTAGTGGGTAGAGCTACCCTAGCTAGCCCCGGATAAACTTTACCATCAAGAGGCTCATCTGTCAGTTTTAGTGGGTAGAGCTACCCTAGCTAGCCCCGGATAAACTTTACCATCAAGAGGCTCATCTGTCAGTTTTAGTGGGTAGAGCTACCCTAGCTAGCCCCGGATAAACTTTACCATCAAGAGGCTCATCTGTCAGTTTTAGTGGGTAGAGCTACCCTAGCTAGCCCCGGATAAACTTTACCATCAAGAGGCTCATCTGTCAGTTTTAGTGGGTAGAGCTACCCTAGCTAGCCCCGGATAAACTTTACCATCAAGAGGCTCATCTGTCAGTTTTAGTGGGTAGAGCTACCCTAGCTAGCCCCGGATAAACTTTACCATCAAGAGGCTCATCTGTCAGTTTTAGTGGGTAGAGCTACCCTAGCTAGCCCCGGATAAACTTTACCATCAAGAGGCTCATCTGTCAGTTTTAGTGGGTAGAGCTACCCTAGCTAGCCCCGGATAAACTTTACCATCAAGAGGCTCATCTGTCTGTCAGTTTTCAGTGGGTAGAGCTACCCTAGCTAGCCCCGGATAAACTTTACCATCAAGAGGCTCATCTGTCAGTTTTAGTGGGTAGAGCTACCCTAGCTAGCCCCGGATAAACTTTACCATCAAGAGGCTCATCTGTCAGTTTTAGTGGGTAGAGCTACCCTAGCTAGCCCCGGATAAACTTTACCATCAAGAGGCTCATCTGTCAGTTTTAGTGGGTAGAGCTACCCTAGCTAGCCCCGGATAAACTTTACCATCAAGAGGCTCATCTGTCAGTTTTAGTGGGTAGAGCTACCCTAGCTAGCCCCGGATAAACTTTACCATCAAGAGGCTCATCTGTCAGTTTTAGTGGGTAGAGCTACCCTAGCTAGCCCCGGATAAACTTTACCATCAAGAGGCTCATCTGTCAGTTTTAGTGGGTAGAGCTACCCTAGCTAGCCCCGGATAAACTTTACCATCAAGAGGCTCATCTGTCAGTTTTAGTGGGTAGAGCTACCCTAGCTAGCCCCGGATAAACTTTACCATCAAGAGGCTCATCTGTCAGTTTTAGTGGGTAGAGCTACCCTAGCTAGCCCCGGATAAACTTTACCATCAAGAGGCTCATCTGTCAGTTTTAGTGAGGTAGAGCTACCCCTAGCTAGCCCCGGATAAACTTTACCATCAAGAGGCTCATCTGTCAGTTTTAGTGGGTAGAGCTACCCTAGCTAGCCCCGGATAAACTTTACCATCAAGAGGCTCATCTGTCAGTTTTAGTGGGTAGAGCTACCCTAGCTAGCCCCGGATAAACTTTACCATCAAGAGGCTCATCTGTCAGTTTTAGTGGGTAGAGCTACCCTAGCTAGCCCCGGATAAACTTTACCATCAAGAGGCTCATCTGTCAGTTTTAGTGGGTAGAGCTACCCTAGCTAGCCCCGGATAAACTTTACCATCAAGAGGCTCATCTGTCAGTTTTAGTGGGTAGAGCTACCCTAGCTAGCCCCGGATAAACTTTACCATCAAGAGGCTCATCTGTCAGTTTTAGTGGGTAGAGCTACCCTAGCTAGCCCCGGATAAACTTTACCATCAAGAGGCTCATCTGTCAGTTTTAGTGGGTAGAGCTACCCTAGCTAGCCCCGGATAAACTTTACCATCAAGAGGCTCATCTGTCAGTTTTAGTGGGTAGAGCTACCCTAGCTAGCCCCGGATAAACTTTACCATCAAGAGGCTCATCTGTCAGTTTTAGTGGGTAGAGCTACCCTAGCTAGCCCCGGATAAACTTTACCATCAAGAGGCTCATCTGTCAGTTTTAGTGGGTAGAGCTACCCTAGCTAGCCCCGGATAAACTTTACCATCAAGAGGCTCATCTGTCAGTTTTAGTGGGTAGAGCTACCCTAGCTAGCCCCGGATAAACTTTACCATCAAGAGGCTCATCTGTCAGTTTTAGTGGGTAGAGCTACCCTAGCTAGCCCCGGATAAACTTTACCATCAAGAGGCTCATCTGTCAGTTTTAGTGGGTAGAGCTACCCTAGCTAGCCCCGGATAAACTTTACCATCAAGAGGCTCATCTGTCAGTTTTAGTGGGTAGAGCTACCCTAGCTAGCCCCGGATAAACTTTACCATCAAGAGGCTCATCTGTCAGTTTTAGTGGGTAGAGCTACCCTAGCTAGCCCCGGATAAACTTTACCATCAAGAGGCTCATCTGTCAGTTTTTGTTGGTAGAGCTACCCTAGCTAGCCCCGGATAAACTTTACCATCAAGAGGCTCATCTGTCAGTTTTAGTAGGTAGAGCTACCCTAGCTAGCCCCGGATAAACTTTACCATCAAGAGGCTCATCTGTCAGTTTTAGTGGGTAGAGCTACCCTAGCTAGCCCCGGATAAACTTTACCATCAAGAGGCTCATCTGTCAGTTTTAGTGGGTAGAGCTACCCTAGCTAGCCCCGGATAAACTTTACCATCAAGAGGCTCATCTGTCAGTTTTAGTGGGTAGAGCTACCCTAGCTAGCCCCGGATAAACTTTACCATCAAGAGGCTCATCTGTCAGTTTTAGTGGGTAGAGCTACCCTAGCTAGCTAGCCCCGGATAAACTTTACCATCAAGAGGCTCATCTGTCAGTTTTAGTGGGTAGAGCTACCCTAGCTAGCCCCGGATAAACTTTACCATCAAGAGGCTCATCTGTCAGTTTTAGTGGGTAGAGCTACCCTAGCTAGCCCCGGATAAACTTTACCATCAAGAGGCTCATCTGTCAGTTTTAGTGGGTAGAGCTACCCTAGCTAGCCCCGGATAAACTTTACCATCAAGAGGCTCATCTGTCAGTTTTAGTGGGTAGAGCTACCCTAGCTAGCCCCGGATAAACTTTACCATCAAGAGGCTCATCTGTCAGTTTTAGTGGGTAGAGCTACCCTAGCTAGCCCCGGATAAACTTTACCATCAAGAGGCTCATCTGTCAGTTTTAGTGGGTAGAGCTACCCTAGCTAGCCCCGGATAAACTTTACCATCAAGAGGCTCATCTGTCAGTTTTAGTGGGTAGAGCTACCCTAGCTAGCCCCGGATAAACTTTACCATCAAGAGGCTCATCTGTCAGTTTTAGTGGGTAGAGCTACCCTAGCTAGCCCCGGATAAACTTTACCATCAAGAGGCTCATCTGTCAGTTTTAGTGGGTAGAGCTACCCTAGCTAGCCCCGGATAAACTTTACCATCAAGAGGCTCATCTGTCAGTTTTAGTGGGTAGAGCTACCCTAGCTAGCCCCGGATAAACTTTACCATCAAGAGGCTCATCTGTCAGTTTTAGTGGGTAGAGCTACCCTAGCTAGCCCCGGATAAACTTTACCATCAAGAGGCTCATCTGTCAGTTTTAGTGGGTAGAGCTACCCTAGCTAGCTAGCCCCGGATAAACATTACCATCAAGAGGCTCATCTGTCAGTTTTAGTGGGTAGAACTACCCTAGCTAGCCCCGGATAAACTTTACCATCAAGAGGCTCATCTGTCAGTTTTAGTGGGTAGAGCTACCCTAGCTAGCCCCGGATAAACTTTACCATCAAGAGGCTCATCTGTCAGTTTTAGTGGGTAGAGCTACCCTAGCTAGCCCCGGATAAACTTTACCATCAAGAGGCTCATCTGTCAGTTTTAGTGGGTAGAGCTACCCTAGCTAGCCCCGGATAAACTTTACCATCAAGAGGCTCATCTGTCAGTTTTAGTGGGTAGAGCTACCCTAGCTAGCCCCGGATAAACTTTACCATCAAGAGGCTCATCTGTCAGTTTTAGTGGGTAGAGCTACCCTAGCTAGCCCCGGATAAACTTTACCATCAAGAGGCTCATCTGTCAGTTTTTGTGGGTAGAGCTACCCTAGCTAGCCCCGGATAAACTTTACCATCAAGAGGCTCATCTGTCAGTTTTAGTGGGTAGAGCTACCCTAGCTAGCCCCGGATAAACTTTACCATCAAGAGGGTCATCTGTCAGTTTTAGTGGGTAGAGCTACCCTAGCTAGCCCCGGATAAACTTTACCATCAAGAGGCTCATCTGTCAGTTTTAGTGGGTAGAGCTACCCTAGCTAGCCCCGGATAAACTTTACCATCAAGAGGCTCATCTGTCAGTTTTAGTGGGTAGAGCTACCCTAGCTAGCCCCGGATAAACTTTACCATCAAGAGGCTCATCTGTCAGTTTTAGTGGGTAGAGCTACCCTAGCTAGCCCCGGATAAACTTTACCATCAAGAGGCTCATCTGTCAGTTTTAGTGGGTAGAGCTACCCTAGCTAGCCCCGGATAAACTTTACCATCAAGAGGCTCATCTGTCAGTTTTAGTGGGTAGAGCTACCCTAGCTAGCTAGCCCCGGATAAACTTTACCATCAAGAGGCTCATCTGTCAGTTTTAGTGGGTAGAGCTACCCTAGCTAGCCCCGGATAAACTTTACCATCAAGAGGCTCATCTGTCAGTTTTAGTGGGTAGAGCTACCCTAGCTAGCCCCGGATAAACTTTACCATCAAGAGGCTCATCTGTCAGTTTTAGTGGGTAGAGCTACCCTAGCTAGCCCCGGATAAACTTTACCATCAAGAGGCTCATCTGTCAGTTTTAGTGGGTAGAGCTACCCTAGCTAGCTAGCCCCGGATAAACTTTACCATCAAGAGGCTCATCTGTCAGTTTTAGTGGGTAGAGCTACCCTAGCTAGCCCCGGATAAACTTTACCATCAAGAGGCTCATCTGTCAGTTTTAGTGGGTAGAGCTACCCTAGCTAGCCCCGGATAAACTTTACCATCAAGAGGCTCATCTGTCAGTTTTAGTGGGTAGAGCTACCCTAGCTAGCTAGCCCCGGATAAACTTTACCATCAAGAGGCTCATCTGTCAGTTTTAGTGGGTAGAGCTACCCTAGCTAGCCCCGGATAAACTTTACCATCAAGAGGCTCATCTGTCAGTTTTGCTATTCCTACTTATATAGGACCAGCTGTTGCCCGCAGCTTCGCCCGCGTTAATTAGATTTACAGCCGTATACGGATTGATGATGATTATTTTATAACCTATGACCTATGTCACATGACATAGGTCACTCAGTGACACAGGCATTCTAATTATTATTTTTAAATCGGTTGAGTCTTTTCAGTTCATTTGTAACATGCAAACAAACTTTTGCCTACTTTCTATGATAAAAATATTGATGTGACACTTAGGAACCTTTTTTTTTATGGCAAGGGATCAGCCGTCTTAGCGTTCATTGAGGGAGGCCTATGTTCAGCAGTGGACAGATAGAGGCTGATGATGATGTTGTGAATATAAAGAAAATTGAACTTACCATCATCAACATCTCCCATTACGATATCTTGGTCATATTTACTAAAACAAATAAAGTAAATTATTTTTTGAGTAATATTTCTGCATCGTTAACGTAGGTATAGGTACCTATGGTTTATATTATCTCCAACGTCGACACTTACAACCATAACTCCTTTATAATATTAGTGTAAATGACATTCAGCGAAAGCATCATACCGGCGGTTAATTAAAATAAATCGATTGAGAAGTTTCGATGATTATTTCCTAATAAACTCACATTATATCTTTGTTACAAGTATAGATAGTCGACATACCTCATGTTATTGCACTTCTCGGAGAACACTCGCAGCAGAAACTCGCCCTCTTCATCAGGATCGAAGGTGGAAGGCACGATGACGTAGCTGCCAGGCTCGAATTTGAATCTGAAATTCAATGAAAAATGGAATAATTAACAAAAATGGAATAAGTTTAAAAAATTTGAATACTTAAGTTTAAAAAAATGGAATAATTTTAAAATGATAAAAATATACGTCGAATTAATTATTCGTCACATGTGTCATGATTTTCAATAATTTTTAAATAAATATTATAATAATTTTAAGAATGTAGGTAGTTGTAAGTTCGTTTGTGGCGCATGGCGAGCGAACTATTATAAAATCTGTGGTAGGGAATGGTGAGGCTCTCTTGAGTGACGATAGTCGGTGAGGATAGCTCTGCCTCAGGCAGTACGATGTAATAATATTAAGCAAGAACAAAGAAAAGATATTTTTTTTTTATTGTTCAAAAAGTACAAAAAAAAAAAACATACACAAAAATTAGATGTAAGCTTGCCACGAAAACTCACAAGAGCTTATCTGGACAAGCCGCCGCGCCGCGTACCATAAGACAAAATATTATAGCATAGTATTTATACCGTATCGCGCCATCTTATACCAATAATTACTTAGGTTACCTACATTATGTAATTTTTAAATGCTTAAAGATTTTAATAAATGTTCTTTTAACAATCTTCTATATTTGCGTTTGTCCCGGTATAGCTCTTGTAGGTCTTCTGGAAGTTCATTAACGAATACAGGTATGATAGAACTTAACATTCTAGCTCCGTAATTATTTCTATATTCCGGTGTGATAAATTTTTTTAAATGTTGAATTTTTCTTAAGATGTTTGGTCTACATTTTTCTATAAGTAAGGAAGGATCATTAACTTCATTTAGTACATTAAACTTAACCAAGGTAAATATATCCATAACATTGCAGTATTTAAATATTTCTTTTTCACTCCAAATATTTTTATTTTTAAATTTTGAGATAATTAATTTTAATAGGCTTAACTGTAAGGCATAAATATTATTTAAATAAGTTTTATAGGTCCTACCGTAGCTACTGAGTCCATAATTGATAACAGATTGAGCTAAGGCTAAATATAGTATCCTGCAAATCTTATATGGGAGTTTATGTTTCAATATATATAATTTACTAAGTAGGGATCTTAATTTAGAGCAGACAAGGTCAATGTGGGGCTTCCAGCTGAACCTGTCATCAATTACGATACCGAGATAAGTATGTTGATTTACTCTTTCTAACAGCGGACATTGACAATTTGAACTATTTCGACTACCATCGTTACTATGAAGACATTCATGAGTATGGGCCATGATAGCCGGGGTGATGATGGATACGTTATGTGAAGAATGTATATGAATAAATTTAGTTTTTTGAGCGTTAATCACCAGCCCAACATCATGGGCCCATTTGCATATAAGATTGTAGTTATATTGCATAATAATTTCAGCTTCAGATACTGATCTATGAGCCGCAATCAAACAAGTATCATCGGCAAATTGATAAATAGAGCCTTGTTTTATCAAATTACACATTTCATTAACATAGAGAAGATATTCAGTTGGCCCAATTATAGATCCTTGTGCGGTGCCTTTTGTGGTTAGATACATCTTACTATAGCAGTTGTCAATTTTAACGGTGGTGAAACGATTTGTATGATAGTCTTTAATTAAGTTTAATAGAGGGCCTTGAATTCCATTTTGTGTTAATTTACTATATAAGGTATTAAAATCTAGCATATCAAAGGCTTTTGAAAAATCTATAAATAAAGTAATTACATGATATTTTTCATTAAGATAATAGTTAATTTCATCTGTAAATTCTCTTAACAAGTCAGTGGTACTTCTGTTTTTCTGAAATCCATACTGCTTTTGATTAATTATGTGATTGTTACGCAGAAAAGTTGTTATTTGGTCTCCAAGAAATCTTTCAATTATTTTATCGATGCAGGATAGTATAGTGATGGGGCGGTAGTTACTGTAATCATTATGTTTGCCCTTTTTGTATATCGGTCTGATGTAGCCGATCTTGAGAGTGTCGGGATATATTCCTGTATCCAGACAACAGTTTATTAGGTGACATATGATAGGTGCTAGCACATTTGATAAATATTTAATATCACGTGCACGGATTCCATCATAGCCGGGGCTCTTATTTAAGTTAATTCGTTTTATGATTTGGGCAACATCCTCGTGACTAGCGCGTTTTACTCTCATGGTCATGGTGGGTGTTATTTCATACATTTTTTTATCTAAAAGTTTTGTGTCACAGTTATTCTTAATTTTGTTTATAGAAAGATCGAACTCTTGCGCAAAGTTGTTTGCCAATGTTAAAGGGGTTAATTTAAAGAATTTTAATAAGATATCATCAATGCATCTAGTAATTTTTCCGGATATCCTATTAATTATCCCCCACATTATTCTTGGATTTTTAAAATTATTACATACATCTGACATAATATACTTATTTTTTAACGCTTTAATGTATTTATTTGTTTTATTACGATAATTATTATAATATAACCTTTTAGCAGAGTTATTTTCATCTTTTCGCCATGCCTTATACAACTGGTCCCGTCTATTACACATATTTTTTAATCGCTGGTTAACCCATTTACACGAGTTCCGCTTACAATTATTACTAATATTTTTTGATATTGTACATAAATTATATGCCCTTTTAAAGTTATTATCTATTGTAGAAACGATATCATTTGGATTTTGCATGTCTAAACATTCACGCCAATCAATATTACGGAGTTCATTTTTCAATCTTTTGTTATCCAATACGTTTACGAATGCGCGAGCGCTCGACTGGCTGCGACCGGGCTCGGGCGCATCGACGGCTGACGTCATCGGCCATGCACAACCGGTAATGCAGTGATCAGCTGGTGCGATATTCACTGCGGCGCTATACACACTTATATTACTAGTATATCTACGAATGAATATATCAATACACGACTTGCTTAATATATTGCCGTATTTTTCTATTCGTGTATATTGATGCATAGCACACTCAAAGCCCAAATTACTCATGGAATTAAGATACAAGGTCGTTATAGGGTTACTCTGTTTCAGGTCAATGTTCATATCACCAATTACAAGGCAATTATTTTTGTGTGTGTAGGCCTTAATTAAATTCGTTAATTCCGCGATCTACACGTGTGTGGTGGTCTATATACGGCACATATGCCTATGCAATGTCTGTTATTGATATTTAATTCACCCGATATATATTCCATTTCTTTCGAAGACTTATTATTAAACCTGGTGAAACTTAGAGATTTATGTACATACAGAATCACTCCCCCACCCCTTTTATTATTTCGTAACTCGGGGTATAGGTAATAATCAGGTAGCTCAAATAATTGGGTCAACTGAGTTTTAATATTCGCTTCAGTGAAAATAACTAAATGTATTATCGACTTACAATTATTTATAACATATTCTACATGATCAAAATTTTTAATCATAGACCTAATATTGACATGAAGTATTAATAACGGGTTTTGGTATGTAGGTACATTATGAACGAAATCATTCCATGTATCATAGTTACATTCAATTATAGTAGGATTTATGTCATCCATTTTTAAAAACTGATTTTATATAGGTATATTACCTGATTTGTTATATAAGGTGTACTTATTAAGTATGAACATATGAGAAAATCAAATACAGCCATTAATAAATGTTAAATAGTTAATTTATGAAAGGAAAATTATGTAATGATATTATTGGATACCTGAGTTCAGCTGATTTTTTATTTTTTCTAGGGACAAGGAATATGTTAAATATATATGAGAGTAATAGTTTGTACTGTATAAAATATGTAAAATAAAGTAAATACTTTGTGAAAAGGATTTTCATTCTATTACACATGTTTTCTTAATAATCAGTTTAAGCCCTGGACTTTGTCATATCCCGGACTCAATTTAGGCGTGTTCAATAATACCAACCCACAGAACTAAGTTAGATTGATCCCCTTTGCTCTCTCCCTCCACTAATATCCTAGCCTCTTAACTCTTTCCCTGCTAACAGTTGACTCACTGTTGAGTTCGGAAGTTCTTTGAAACTCTTTCTCTCCCCACTCAGCTGGTAGTGCTGGTACTAACTTCCCTCAGGTACCCTACGATTATACGATACGTAACCTACGATTTGGGATATTATGTTTCTTGAGCCCTTGAGTATTTCGCTTTCTTAATTGACCACCCTTTTAAACCTTTTCTCTCCTCACCTAGCGCTGACCCTCAGGTTAATGGACCCCTGTGAAAAACCACCGACGCGTTGTTACATATATTTAAGTAGTTTTCCCTCTCTATTCTTACGGACTCTCTCGACTCTAACAATTGACAACTCTTCCTTCTCACCTGGCGCTGACCTCCCTTAGGTCCGTGAACATCAGCAGCTCCCCCACTGGCTCTTTGTCCATGAAGTAGTTGACGTCGATGGGCTTAGGCACGGGGCCGTAGTCAGACAGGCAGTACACCGCGAACCCGATTTGCAGACACTCTAGCCCCTGTAAGCGGCGGTTCTTCTGCAGCAGCGCCACTATTATCTGGAAAGCACAGAGAGTACGAGTCAATGGAGAAAAAGAGAGAAAGTTGGGGAAGGGAGGGAGAGGAAGAAGGAGAGTCTAGATGTCAATAATATAGGCTCGGCAACATAAGGTCATGAAATTGATGACAATGGGGAATTTAAGTACGGCAACATCATACGAAGGCGGCACTGAAAATTTCGGGAATCAAGGAAGTAACACAACATTACTATTTAAAAATGTATTTATTGCTTTTCGAAGTATTCTCCGCGAAATTTGACACTATTTTCCATACGATGGAACCAATCATTGAAGCAACCATTCCATTCGGAAGTTGGGGTCTCCAAAATGGCCGTTTTGTAGGCGTCCACAGCTTCTTCAGGCGATGAAAATCTCTGACCACGCAATTTATTCTTTATTTTAGGGAAAGTATGGAAATCATTAGGGCTTAGGTCGGGGCTGTACGGCGGGTGGTCTAATAATTCTATGTTTTCTTGCTCTAAAAACTCTTTTGTTCTGTGCGCGGTGTGAGAACTCGCATTGTCATGATGGCGGATGATGCGGCGGTTGCAGTTCTCTTTACGGAGTTCAGAAACGACCTGTGGCAAACAAATGCTAGCATACCATTCTGCATTAACCATTCTTTGTCCCTCAAGAGGAATAGTCGCAACATGGCCGGTTTTGGAGACAAACGTGACCACCATTTTTTTTGCAACACTCCGTGAACGAACAATTTTTGTTGGCTTTAACTCATTTTCGAACACCCAAACTCGTGACCGGTTTTTTGTTTCGGGTTCGTACGCGTATATCCAGGATTTGTCACCTGATACGATATTGTATACAGCATTTGAGGATCCTGCGTGGAATCTTTCGAGAGTTTTGACGCACCAAGTAACGCGAGCCGCTTTTTGCTCTTCACAGAGCAAAATTAAATGCATCAAATTAAATCCATCGGGAAAACAACTTTTTTACACGTAATTGTTCATGTAAGATTATTTGTATTTGACTCATGCCAATGTCTAAAGTTGCCTGAATTTCGCGTTATGTCATATGTCGATCTTCCTCAATCAGCTTACGCAGAGCATCAACGTTTTCTTGGGTGACTGCAGTTTTTGGACGACCTTGACGGGGATCATCACTGAGCTTGACACGTCCAAGTTGAAATTCAGCAAACCAGCGATAAATTGTGGTTTTGGATGGGGCTTCATCACCAAATGCAGAAATCATCCGATCAACATACTGTTTTTGTGTTAAACTACTTCGAAAGTCATAATAAATCATCGCTCTAGAATTTTCTCGAGTCAATTACATTTTCTCAACGACTAAACAAGTTTGACAAGACCGATAATCTTTTTTTAAGTAAATAAATGGTATTCGATTTTTAAAACCAAGGAGTTTTCAATTAAAAAGATTTTAATATGTATGACAGGAACAGTGGAAATATTCCATTCCCGATACTTTTAGTGCAGCCTATGTATATGTTATATTCAATGTCATAAACGCATGGGACTATTGGCAATAGAAAAAAAGAGAGAAAGAGAGAGAGGAAAAGGGAGAATGAAAACTAATAGTTTTATATGTTAGTAATTAGTTGGATTGGCGTGGCGCAGCTCAACCCTTGCACCAGTAAAGTTCTTATAAAGGAGCATGCAATTAATGACAATATAGTACAAGAGAGAGGGAGGGAAAGAGAGCCCACTTTAGTGCTCTTTAGAAAAAAAAAAGGATTTTCTCAATACTAGTGCGGTAATTAGGCCTTCAGTATTTTATAAACATAAGGGACAAACTGAAGAATACAGTAAGTATATTATACTGGACTCACGGAGCACTTATTGTCCTCATCATCTTCGTCAATGTCTTTCAGGGTGACGGTGTACTGGAGGTTCCACCAGAACGTATCCAAGTAATTCCTGCAGCCACCAGCAGTCACACCTGGAACACATCAGATAGTGAGGTATCATATACATTCGTAAGCGTTTGTACCACAGAAATATATCTTGATATAGTTCTGTGGTTTGTACGTTTGGATGTATGCGGTATTCGAAACACATTGAAATTAAAATTCTTTCACCAGCAGGGACGTCTTTCCCACTGGGCACTCTGGGCACGTGCCCAGGGCTCCACGATTCATGGGGCCCCATTATTTCTATCAGAATATGATTGAGTGATATTACAAAAATGAATGCTGATTAGAATACCTAGTACTGCCCTTATTACTAGGTTTATTCTTCTCTAATCCAAAATCAGGCTCACAGATCTTAAAATTGTTGTTTTCGCCGGGTCCCCATTATCCTGCCAGGGCCCAGGGCCCCCAACGGGTTAAAGGGGGCATAGTTCACCAGTATCGTGCTACGTAGTGACAAAATCCAAATATTATTATAATAGCCTGGTAGATATCAGCAGCATTTTACAATTCATTTAAAATAATAAAGCCTAAAAAAATATGGTATGAGTTTGATTCCATGGAAGATGCTTTTTAAGGAAATAACAAAAAGGTTAGTCGATATCACAGGAGACCGAAGAGCTGGCAGCTACCTCGGACAAAGAATTAGTCTAGCTATTCAAAGGGGGAACGCTGCCAGTATCTTCGGAACCTTGCCTAAAGGGACTCCTTTTTAATAATATAGGTACTTAAGTTATTATATTATATTTTTTAAGGTTTTTAGTTTTAGGTTATTTGTAATGTATAGCCAATATGTTTTTATAAAGCCTAATATCTTCAAGGTGAAATCATCTGAATAATATGTTTTATATTTTATTTATTATGTTAAATATGTAAAATATAAATGTAATATTTGACAAGATATTATTATTATTATATGAATAAACTAATCCGCATTGTCGGCGTAAACCGCTGACACTGCGTATCATGACGTAGGTATGGTTATTAACCCGTACAATATTCTTAGGTAGAATAATAAGGAAATAATAAAATACTGCTGGTAGTCAATATTGATCTCATTCTCACTTCAGCCGTGTTGCACACAGTTTTCATATTCAAACTTTTAAGAGGATTTGAAAAGAGTAATAATATCGGCTACCGCTCTATTAAGTTCGGTAGTGCTCATCGGACTACGGCTCTGTTAAATTTGGTAGTGCTTATGGGAGTACCGCTTTGTTAAGTTCGGTAATGCTCATCAGAATACCGCTCCGTTAAGTTCAGAAGTGCTCAACGGACTACCGCATCAAAACTAATAACCTCCTCAACTAATTTCAAGGAAAACTGCTGAATACGGAGTCGAGATCATACCTCTGACCCACTCCCCCTCGAAGGCAGAAATCTCCCACTTCTTGGTGCAGCCCTCGGGCCACTCCTTGGGGTCCAAGTTGCAAATCTCAACACTGTAATAAAAAAAATAACAATATTAACATGGTCTTATTAGTTAGACGGGCAACTAGCAGAACGTCATGATGTGAAGCGGTTAAAGTACAAACTGCCTTGCCTATGCGTTTTTGATATGGTAAGCCTCGGTGCCAGTAATTACACTGTTTGTTGTACCCTTCTCTCCGAAACACAGCAAAGCTGTTTGCCAGAAGATATAAGGAGAGGATGGATAACACACCCATGCAGGCATGCGGCATGAGCGCACGGCTCCCTCCGGTAAAATATGACGGGAAATAAAAGTTAATGTATGCTATATATATATATATATATATATATATATATATATATATATATATATATATATATATATATATTATGTTAGATGGCTAGGCAAACTGGCAAACATACCACCTGATGGTAAGTGGTCGACGTCGCCCATGAACATAAACTAGTATACCTGGAACGACTCCAGGCAACTCATTTATGTGTTGCGTATCCTGAGACATAAGATGTTAAGTCTCGGTGCCCGTAATTACACTGCCTGTCTTGATCTTCTCTCCGAAACACAGCAAAGCTGTTTCACGGAAGAAACAAGCAAGATGGTGGTACCCATGCAGCCGGGAGCGCGGCACAGCGCTTCCCTCCCACCGGTAAAATATAATATCATCTACATCAGCAACCTCTATCCGTGCTCTGCTGGACATAGGTCTTCTTCAATGAACGCCAAGATGGTCGATCCCTTGCCACTCGGCTAGTCAGTCCCTTAAGGGACCGACACCACCTCCACAGAGGAGTTGTCACGCACCATAGATCAAACTCTCCCAACGTCGGGACTGTTCAATGGGGTGAGGTTCCCCACTGCTCTTTTGTCCCTTCTTCTTATAAGAGGGGTATCTTATAAGAAGAGCAGCTCCCTCGGCTCAATTTGCTTCGCCCAAGGTGCTGGGTCCACCTAAGGCTACTGAACTCCACCGCCACGACAAGGCTCCACGCGGCCTCTACTCTTGAACCTTGCTATGTAGGATTTATAAATCTTAGAAAACATTTGAGGAAGAGGAAACCCAAGTCTTTACTCCGGTTCTCTCCGTTGCTTATGTCTGATGCGTTACCGGTTAAAATACTGTGTAAAGTCCTTGAACGATATCCAGAACTCTCCGTCGTCGTCAATTGTCAGCTCCAGTTCCTCCTTCTCCGACTTGGGGATGTAGCGCCACTCCTTTGACCTGGACAACAATGTGATATACTCCTCGAAATGTGGCGAGGAGGAGACTATACCGCGGTTATGTTTCCTGACTTTGTCTTTGCCGGTTGAGGGAATAACAAGCGATCATCATTATCGGCCTGCAGCTGTCTACACCTGGACATATCCTCTCTTAATGAACGCCAACGATGACCGATCACCCGTCGACAATTTCCCGCGCGCAATTTCGTTTATTGTCCTAACACACTCATTTCTTTTAAATTATCAAAATTCGCAGGAAAGTTGACATGGGATGCTAATCAAAAAACCAATTGTCGATTAATGCGACGTTTCGGTCATATAATTGACCTTCATCAGGCATCTAAAATTTATTTCTAATTCACATGTAAAAGAAGCTACACATACATAACCAATAAAAATGTCCACATGGAAAAAGTAATTTTTTTAGGAAGCTCATAATATAGGTATCCTCCGCATATTAAACCTAAGCCTCTCGCATTATTTCGAAGAGACCTGGTGCCCTAGTACTCTGTTCGCCTTTTTCGAGAAGATTTGTTACCTCATCTTGTTCGACGAGATCTGTCTCAAATTAATTTCGAGGGTATCCTCGATCGTAGGAGGAATCGTGGATCGTCCTACTCTCAAGGAAAGTATAAAATATAAAATAACATCGTTTTTTTCGAGGAAGCAAAATATTTTCTTCTCGTGTGTTTTCTAGGAGGTACACTACACTACTTCTCGCTTAAGGGTTCTTTTCACTCGGCTTCGTGGCCTCACGGGCTTCTCTACTTTTTTCGAGGAGATCTATTACTGCAGGAGATGCATTACTCTACTATCCATAGGGTCAGGATGAGCCCCCATATCAAATATTTGGGGCTCATCCATGACGGAGGGTGGACCTTCGGCCCACATTTCTCAACGTTGGGACCGAAGGTCGTGAAGGCGGCAAGTGCGCTGGGCAGACTCCTCCCGAACCTCGGAGGACCCAGTGCCGCCTGCAGGCAGCTATACTCCGGAGTCTGCCGGAGTATGGCAACGTACGGAGCACCCATCTGGGCGGGTCACCTTACCACGAGGAATAAGGCCCAGCTGCGCGCGGCGCAGCGGGTCATCGCGGTAAGAGTGATCCGGGGGTACCGTACAGTTTCGTGGGCGGCAGCCACTGCCCTAGCCGGTGACCCCCCGTGGGAACTTGTGGCGGAGGTTCTTGCCGAGACGCACTCCTATGTCTCGGATAGGAGGTCTCTTGATGAGAGCCTTACGCTGGACGGGATCCTTCGGGTTCGCCGACTAGGGCAAGAGGCGTTAATGCGAAGGTGGGGAGAGGACCTGGCGCGGCAACCGTACGGCAAACGCCTAACGGTTGCTCTGTGTCCGGACCTTGAGCGTTGGATGCGCCGTAAGCGCAAACCCCTCACCTTCCGTCTAACACAGGTGCTCACTGGGCATGGTTGCTTTGGTGAGTACCTGTGCCGGACGGCCTGCAGGGAGCCGTTGACAGTGTGTCAGTAATGTCCCAGAAGGAGGCCGACGAGCGGGTGAGAGAGGAGGCCGCCGACGAGGCCTCCCCCCGTGGGCGACGAATGGGGGTGCGCAGGAGGCGCTACTTAATGCGCCTCCAGTAACACCCCTGTGCTCGTGTCGGGTTCAGGATGGGAACCTGGGCCCAGTATGACACGACGTTGCGGGGACTGCCTAAGCAGCCGGGCAGTCCCCCTTTAAAAGGAGTAGTCTGGCCTTCGCCGGGGCCAGCCTGTCGCCGAGGTGATCCTGTTGAATGCCTATCCGGGACCCTCAAAATGCGGCTGAAGGCGCTCGCAGTGGTTTTAGTTTACGGGTAGGGCACTCCCAGGTGCGAGTCCCACATAGGGTCAGGATCTACCCGGGATCCTGGCTACATGCGTAAAAAGCATTTCCCTGCGATAACAAAAAAAAAAAACTATCCACGAGTAGGCGTTCTTATCACCTCATCGTCATTATTCGTTCTCCTGAGTGTGTGACAAACGCACTGCCACTTCAACGCGCTAATTATTTGCGTGATAAAGGCAACCTTAGTTCTCTTGTGGATTTCTTCGTTCCGAATCCTATCTGTCAAAGAAACACCCCACATAGCACGCTCCATAGCACGTTGAGCTACAAACTTTCGCATTGGTCGAAGACTTTCGTCTTCAAACTCTGCGGTATAGATGACGTGAGAATATGGCTAAGCTTCCTTAATGCTGCCCATACCAATTAAATCCTCCTCTCAGCCAGCTTCTCGAAGTTATGTCGACCTATTTTTTTTTTTTTTTTTTTCTTTTATTCAGGAAACAAACAGTCATATTATAATTAAAATAATACAAAGAAAGTATACAAGACGAGACTTTGAGTTCCATATAAACTAAACATTTGAGAATAGATGATATTAAAAAAAAGAAACAATGAATCTTAATGTTTAAATATAACATAGTCGGACACAGGAAAAAAAGAAATCAAAAACAGAAAAATAAAATGAATGCTAATTAAATTAAAATAAGACTGAACACATATAATAATTGAATACTGTACTCATATCCTTGAAATGATTAGTATATTCTAATTAAAAGTACTTACTTATATATTAAAATTAATAAAACTTTTTCCATAGTTCTTGCCTGAAAACTGGTAAGCTGTTACTAAATATATCTATTTCATTAAACTCATTATTATATGCGTTCACACTGCGCCTAAAGAAGTCATTGCTGGTGTACACCGTTCTATATGAAGGAACCGAGAATAATTTCTGTGCACGAGAGCTGGACCTTGGTACTTTAAACTTTATTTTATTTAAAATCGTAGGGGAGTCGATTAAGTTATTTAATATTTTGTAAAGAAATATTTGATCAAATATTTTTCGTCTGTTCGTAAGTGTTGTAAGTGTGTGTCGGATCAGGGAATTGTCGTAAGAAGTATATTCTTGGTTAGAGCGGTAATCTAAATGTTTTATGAATTTCTTTTGGATCCTCTCTATTCTATTAATATGGTTGGCATAGTATGGACTCCAAATTATGCATGCAAAATCCAAAAGAGATCGTACATAGCTGAAATATAGGAGTTTTAACGTATGACCATTTTTAAAAGGTTTAGTTATTCTTAAAATAAATCCAAGTCTACGAAATGCTTTATTTAAGATGTGATCGATATGCAAATTAAAAGATAATTTTGAATCCATTACTATACCCAAATCACGAACTGATGTAACTCTTTTAAGTGTCATATTATTAAGGGAATAATTAAATATCAATGCATTAAAATTTCGTGTGTAAGTTATAACTGAGCATTTCTCAATATTAATATAAAGTTGGTTAGATGAACAATAATTACATATTGAAGCTAGATCAGATTGCAGTTTTAAACAATCATCTATTCTCGTGATAACTTTGAAAAATTTGGAATCATCAGCATATAGTAAAAAAAATGAATTATTAATAGTTTTATCAATATCATTTACGTACAAAGTGAACAGGAATGGTCCTAAATGCGACCCCTGAGGTATTCCCGACGGGTTTACTAGAAAATTGGACGAATACCCTTTTATAGAAACAGCTTGAGAACGATTTCTTACATATGAATCCAGCCATCGAAGAAGATCACCAGTGCTCCATAGCTTTTTTATAAGTAGATCATGATTAATTTTATCAAAAGCCTTGGAAAAATCAGTATACACAACATCCACTTGCATTCTTTTGTCCATTGCTTCTAACAGAAAGTTAGTAAAGGTAAGCATGTTTGTTTCAACTGAGCGCCCCTTGCAGAAACCATGTTGGTTGATGGAAATATGATTTTGCAGGACACTTACTAATTGACGCGCTACAATCCTTTCGAACACTTTAGCAAATAAGTTAATTTTAGCGATAGGTCTATATTGCGTCACATCTGTCTTCCTATCATTTTTAGGGATAGGGGTTACAAGAGCGTACTTCCACAATGTTGGGAATATGCCTACGTCCAAAGATTTGCTAAATATATTACTTAGTGGTAGGGACAATTGATAAGCACACTCCCGGATGAAAATAGGATGTATACCATCACAACCAGCACCTTTGTAAATATTAATACTTTTAAGTTCTTTGTATACAGTTTCTCTGGTATTTGCAAAGTATGCCCAAAATAGACATACTCTTGCACGACTTCGAGAGTTATGCCATCATCGTTAACCGGCCTAGGGATATCGTGCTCGTTGGTCATGACTTTCGTCTCGTCCAGGTTCATGCTAAGGCCCACATGTCAGGAGGATTCATTTAGACTGTGCATCTTTTTTTTCTTATCACCTGCTCACCTTTTTTCGAGGAGCCTAAAAAAAGCGTAAAAGCGCCTCAATAGCATTATCGCGTGTTTTCGAGGAGGCACTGTACTCACTTGTCACTCCAGCGTCCGTTCCACTCGGCTTCATTGCCCCACGGGTTCCACAGCCGCAGCAGCGGTATCTTGCCCGCGCGTCCGTGCGTCGCTATGTCCTTTACGCTCGTCACAGAGTAAGCGTGGCCCCGGATCAGGCCCATCGGCGTCTCCGCCTCCTGGATATTGGGGTCCGGCTGTGAGAGAAGATATGTCACACTTAAAAATGGCAATAAAGGACGGAAATAAAGAAATAACTGACGAAAACATCTAAGAGGCTCGAAGGCTGGAAAAATTATAACAAAGGCTACCAAATAATAATAAATGACAAGAATATAATAATAATATCTTCTAATATATAAAATTTCCATGTCACAATGTTAGTTACCGTACTCCTCCGAAACGGCTTTACCGATTTTTACCAAATTTTATATGCGTATTCAGTAGGTCTGAGAATCGGCTACTATCTATTTTTCATACCCCTAAGTGATAAGGGTGGTCAACCCCTCAAATTTTAAAAGTTAACGCGGGCGAAGCTGCGGGCAACAGCTAGTATAATAAAAAAATAAAAATATCTAGTCGGGTACATTTTCCTGTACCGACAAGGGTGTTACTTATTATCTAACTATATAACTCTAGCCGAATTCCGGTTGGAGTAGAAAAGGATGAAAATAAAAACATTACGAAGAAGTACATTAAAAATCAAACCATATACATACAATATGAGAAAATAGTTGTTTTTTTGGGAGAAAGTGAAGATTTACAAACAATATACTATTGAAAACAATATTTTGTAGTATGTTTTTTATGTTAGTTGGACAGGCAAACTGGTAGACGTGCCACCTAATGTATGTAGTCGACGATGCCGAAGTAGTTGGGTGGCAGTTCTTCCATCTCGTACATCTATTCGCGACTCTAGTCACACATCTAGTCACGCTTTTAGTGGTACATCTAGTAGCTTACCGCGGTGCTGCAACATATGAGCGAGTTCCTCTCGTACGCCTTCAGCAGGATGGTGAAGAAGTTGGGGGGCAGTTCTTTCATCTCGTAGTTCTCGGTGACGCCGCCGGTAAAGTCCTCCATCGCCTCACTTGCCGTCCCGCCATTCAGAGCTTCGTAGGACCCGTGCAGTCTGAAACATGAGGACGGTAAGAAGGTGGGAGGGAGGGATATGACTTAGGTAAAGTTATTTTTAATTAAGGCCCGCCATTTTGTGCTGGCTACGAGCCTTACGCTCGTCCCTTCATGACACTCACTTGGCATACGCCTTCTCCAGCAGCGCGCTCCAGAACTCGTTCTTCTCGGCCGAGTGCAGGAAGACCAGCTTGCCGCGGTACGTGGGTAGACGATCGTCGATCACCACGTCCACCCAGCGCCCGTACTGCCAGAATCTGAAGGACAAGTGTTTCAGCACATGAGATGGGATCTTCTCGAAATTTGTCGAGGAGGGAATTGTAAGCCCAAAGTATCTACTACGCTTTGATAATTGCGCTGATGCGCAAACGACTATTACACATCACAATGAGGGTAAAGGGCTCCTGGATTTTTTTTGTGAAGGGAATTGTTAGTCCAATGATGTCAAAAAATGTCCAATTGCATAAGCGGCTATTATACGTCACTAATGGGCGTGGTATGAACATTTTAACTGGGACACAGGTATCCTCAAATTATGGCGAGGACGAAACGAGTGTCATACATAACGGCTCTGCAGGTGGGTGCGGCACCACTCCCAGGTTCCTCTGTTTAGGCGCCACGGTACACAGCGGTCAAACTTATAACAACCCTTTTTTTGTGTCGGGTGATATAAAACTTGAAGTTACTGGTAGACTTCCAGTCAAATAAGCTTACCGGAAGTGGAAAACGCCGGCATAATCCTTGTTGAAGCTCTGGTCATCGGGAACAACTTGGAAAAACAATCTGGAAGCAATAAATAATATGTTTCAGTATAAAACAGAGAACTTTATTAAGAGGAAGTGCCATGCTACTTTGCAGCCAAATTGGGCTGGCACGGTTGGTAGGTACTACTAGGTACCTCTCGCTCACATAATACCGGCGTAAAGTGACAGCTACACTGTCGCTTTTCCGAGTTTCCGGTGTCCCATGAGGGAGGCGGCAGGGTAAAGGAGGGCAACGCATCTGCATAATCTCTGGTTGTGCGGATGTGTATGGACGTCGATAGTCGCCAAAATTACGAATTTATAATGAAGGCAGCAGCGCGTCTCAAGAAAGGGTAAATCCTCGGTTTTAGTTAGGAATAATCCCTAACACACATTTTCAGGACCTTTTAGGGTTCCATAGCCAAATGGCATAAAACGGAACCCTTATAGATTCGTCAAGTCTGTCTGTCTGTCTGTCTGTCTGTCTGTCTGTCTGTCTGTCTGTCTGTCTGTCTGTCTGTCCGTCTGTCCGTCCGTATGTCACAGCCACTTTCTTCCGAAACTATTTGAACTATAATATATAACACTGTTGAAACTTGGTAAGTAGATGTATTCTGTAAACCGCATTAAGATTTTTACACAAAAGTAGAAAAAAAACAGTAAATTTTGGGGGTCCCCATACTTAGAACTGAAACTCAAAAAATATTTTTTTATCAAACCCTGTTGTGTGTTTGATCTATGGATAGGTCTTCAAAAAATGATATTGAGGTTTCTAATACCATTTTTTTTTCTAAACTGAATAGTTTGCGCGTGAGACACTTCCAAAGTGGTAAAATGTGTGTGTGTGTCCCTGTAACTAAAATAAGAGAATTATAAACTAAAAAAAATATATGATGTACATTACGAGATCTAGTAAGTAGTTATTTTTTAATACGCCATAAATCTTAAACCGCAATTTACCTTTCATTCAATCAACTCAAATATAAAAAAAATGTGTCTAATATTGTAATGAAATGAAAATGAAAAATATTTCATTTTGTAACAAGATTTGCTTACATACTAGTTCTGTTGCAAGGGTCCCTGTACTAGGTTGGTGACCTGTTACTGGGTGACCCGCTCATCCGCCGCGATACCTATACTTATATTAAACAGAGCAAAGTAAAGTTACTTATTATAATATGGTAATAACAATAGAAAAAGAAGATAAAATCATTTTACAAAAAATTAAAACCGACTTCAAAAATACTAAACTAAAAAGTAATAAAATAACTGTTTCTTGAATTTTTGTGCTTACGAGGGCGGCACTGAAAATTTCGGGAATCAAGGAGGTGACACAACATTACTATTTAAAAATGTATTTATTGCTTTTCGAAGTATTCTCCGCGAAATTTGACACATTTTTCCATACGATGGAACCAATCATTGAAGCAACCATTCCATTCGGAAGTTGGAGTCTCCAAAATGGCCGTTTTGTAGGCGTCCACAGCTTCTTCAGGCGATGAAAATCTCTGACCACGCAATTTATTATTTATTTTAGGGAAAGTATGGAAATCATTAGGGCTTAGGTCGGGGCTGTACGGCGGATGGTCTAATAATTCTATGTTTTCTTGCTCTAAAAACTCTTTTGTTCTGTGCGCGGTGTGAGAACTCGCATTGTCGTGATGGAGGATGATGCGGCGGTTGCAGTTCTCTTTACGGAGTTCAGAAACGACCTGTGGCAAACAAATGCTAGCATACCATTCTGCATTACCCGTTCTTTGTCCCTCAAGAGGAATAGTCGCAACATGGCCGGTTTTGGAGACAAACGTGGCCACCATTTTTTTTGCAACACTCCTTGAACGCACAATTTTTGTTGGCTTTAACTCATTTTCGAACACCCAAACTCGTGACTCGTTTTTTGTTTCGGGTTCATACGCATATATCCAGGATTCGTCACCTGATACGATGTTGTATACAGCATTTGAGGATCCTGGGTGAAATCTTTCGAGAGTTCTGACGCACCAAGTAACGCGAGCCGCTTTTTGCTCTTCACAGAGCAAATGCTGTATCCATCGGGAAAACAACATTTTTACACGTAATTGTTCTTGCAAGATTAATTGTATTTGACTCATGCCAATGTTTAAAGTTGCCTGAATTTCGCGGTATGTCACATGTCGATCTTCCTCAATCAGCTTACGCACTGCATCAACGTTTTCTTGGGTGACTGCAGTTTTTGGACGACCTTGACGGGGATCATCACTGAGCTTGACACGTCCACGTTGAAATTCTGCAAACCAGCGATAAATTGTGGTTTTGGATGGATCTTCATTACCAAATGCAGAAATCATCCGGTCAACACACTGTTTTTGTGTTAAACCACTTCGAAAGTCATTATAAATCATCGCTCTAGAATTTTCTCGAGTCAATTCCATTTTCTCAACGACTAAACGTTTGTCACAAGGTCTTGTCAAACTAAAGTTTGACAAGACCTTGTGACAAGACCGAGAATCTTTTTTTAAATAAATAAATGGTATTCGATTTTTAAAACCAATGAGTTTTCAATTAAAAAGATTTTAATATGACAGGAACAGTGGAAATATTCCATTCCCGATACTTTTAGTGCAGCCTATTTACAACTTATAATCAACTTAATTTTCTACTAATGTACAAACTTTGCGTTTACCACGTCATTATAGTTACTTTTGGAGTCGGTGTCAGCCAAGTTAGGTAGTTAGGCAGGGTACAGCAACAAATACGACACCGATTTATATATATAGTACCTGGATGACCGGTTTTTTTTTTTTTTTTTATAAATTGTGTTTTTTGGAAATTATATTATTCGCCAATAGATGTCAGGAAGAGTCATATTTTTCAGTTTAAATTGGGACTACTCAAACGCCTCCTTTTTGTTATTTTTAATTGAAAATGAAAAAATTATTGAAATTGTGTTAAATTTGGTTTTACATTATGGAATGGAACAGATGTTGGCATTTCTTCGTTTTATTTTTGAGTCCGAATAAGTCAGTGTGCTATGCATATAAGGAGGCGGCGCGGCTGGCCGAAGTCGGGCTCGACCTTGTGATCAGCCGTATAGAGAGGTTAGGGCTTCGGGTCAGAGTAGAGAAGACCGAAGCCCTTCTCTTCCGTGGGACCGGGCGGAAAGGACACCCAGCGGGGGCTGCCCTCCAGATCGGAGGGGTGAGTGTCAGGATGAGCCCCCACATCAAATATTTGGGGCTCATCCTCAATGTTGGGTCCGAAGGTCATGAAGGCGGCAAGTGCGCTGGGCAGACTCCTCTCGAACCTTGGAGGACCCAGTGCCGCCTGCAGGCAGCTATACTCCGGAGTCTGTCAGAGTATGGCAACTTACGGTGCACCAATCTGGGCGGGTCACCTTACCACGAGAAATAAGGCACAACTCGGCGCAGCGGGTCATCGCGGGAAGAGTGATCCGGGGGTACCGTACAGTATCGTGGGCGGCAGCCACTGCCCTGGCTGGTGACCCACCGTGGGAACTCGTGGCGGAGGTTCTTACCGAGACGCACTCCTATGTCTCGGATAGGAGGTCTCTTGGTGAGAGCCTTACGTTGGACAGGATCCTTCGGGTTCGCCGACTAGGGCAAGAGGCGTTTATGCGAAGGTGGGGGAGGACCTGGCGCGACAGCCGTACGGCCTAACGGTTGCTCTGCGTCCGGTCCTTGAGCGGTGGATGCGCCGTAAGCGCAAACCCCTCACCTTCCGTCTGACACAGGTGCTCACTGGGCATGGTTGCTTTGGTGAGTACCTGTGCCGGACGGCCCGCAGGGAGCCGTTGACAGTGTGTCACGATTGTGGCGCGGTGGTGGACTCGGTCAAGTACACCCTCGAGGTATACCCGAGATGGGCGGCGCTGCGTCATGATCTGACAGCGGTCATCGGAGGGGACTTGTCTCTGCCGAGTGTCATCACTGCGATGCTCGGTGACGACGAGTCCTGGACGGCGATGGTTTCCTTCTGCGAGGCAGTATTGTCCCGGAAGGAGGCCGACGACGAGGCCTCCCCCCGTGGGCGACGAACGGGGGTGCGCAGGAGGCGCTACTTAATGCGCCTCCAGTAACGCCCCTGTGCTCGTGTCGGGTTCAGGATGGGAACCTGGGACCAGTATGACACGACGTCGCGGAAACTGCCTAAGGAGCCGGGTAGTCCCCCCTTAAGAGGAGTAGTCTGGCATTCGCCGGGGCCAGTCTGTCGCTGAGGTGATCCTGTTGAATGCCTATCCGGGACCCTCATAATGCGGCTGAAGGCGCTCGCAGTGGTTTTAGTTTACGGGTAGGGCACTCCCAGGTGCGAGTCCCACATAGGGTCTGGATCTACCCAAGATCCTGGCTATGTAGCCGTAAAAAGCATTTCCCTGCGATAACAAAAAAATTGTGTGTGTACGTGTGTGTTAGCTCCGACGCACGATTGGAGTTTACTCCTTACGAACGATATATATTATATATATGGAGTAGAAAAAAAGGGTAAATGAACGCATCTGCTAAAATGATAAGAGAAACAAACATATATCTGTAATTATTCGGATTATTTATATTACTTCAATAAAGCGTATTACATAAAGTATGTTACAAAATAATAATAATAACAAAGAGGAGGCCCGAGAATAAGATCAGGGAGGATCAGGGGCATTTCACTTAGTACATTTGGTTTTTTGTATGAGATTGGAAAGTCGTTATATTGCGTTAGATGGCGCTATTTTGGTTTTTTATGTCTATGAATTTTTTACATGTTTTATGTTGAATACTAGTTATTATTATATAAAATATATGTGATTTATTTTTTAACAATTATAGGTACCTATTTAATACTTAATTGAAATTAAATTCTTTACTTGACAAGTTTGTACAATTAAACTTGAACCAAGTGTTCAATGGTCACACCAAATATATTTAGGGAGGCAATATTAATATTTTAAAGTTTCTGATTGGTTAATTATCAAATTGAAGAGTTTCAATTTACTCAGAAAATTATAAATATGATTTTGAAAATATGAAAAAGAATAATTGAAAAGAATAAATATATATATATATTAAAACTTTTCTGGGCTGAAATTTAAAATAATTTTAAAATCGCCGCGAATATTGGAACGTAATGACATTTTTTAGTCTGTGCTAACATTTCTCAATTTTGAATTTATTTTTGTTTTTACGTAGTATTCCCTAAATCCCTAGTTTGTGTTTTTGATTATTCAATCTTGAATGTGCTCTAGTGGTTTTATTTTCTTATTTCCACTCATGTTTTAAAAAACCATTGTGAGTTGTGACTATGATAACGTAAGAAACTACATGAAGACAGTTTTCTATACGGAAATTAATACCTACAATGTCAATTACATAAAAATCAAAATTGTGATTTCATATTATGCAATTTGGTTAGTAATTTTTTCACATACATTAGTGGTGCAAAGATATAAATAATATATTAAGTGGACGCAGTAAAGACATTAAATATTTTAATAATAGACGAAAAAGTAAAATAATAATTAGTACCTACACATTGTTTTATTTAAAATCCTACATAATAACGTCAAGTCAATTTTAGCTAATGCTGACCAAATGGTCTTATTTGTCTTGCAAATCATTGCAACGGAATAAAGTTTTATCCCCATTTTTTCAGCATAAGTTAAAATTGTTTAAATATCTTATAATATTGCATACTGGTGTCGTGTGATTGACTTTTAGTGCTGTAATATTGCGTTAGATGGCGTTGGCGGCATATTTTAAGATACGCTGTGTAATGTATTCCATCTCATTCTTTTACACGTTCAATCCTACAGATATATATATATGTTTGTCTCTTTCTACGTAACGCCTGAACTTTTAGTGTTACACTTATTTTACTCCTCATAAAATTTCCGTACCGGGCCTTATAACTCAAATCGTTTCTTAAGGAGTAAACTCCAAAAAAAAAAGTGTGCTATGCAATTTGAGAATGCAATTTAAAATGTAAATCTGGCGAGTAGTTAAAAGTTTATAAGAGTTATGTAAATCAAAGGTATGGCGTGATCTTTTACTGAACATAGCCTTTAATAGTGAACTTTGAGTTCTTTTAAGCAAAATTAATTGTGTCTTTGCAGCACCTCCCCATACGGGTATGCAGTAGCTTAGGACTGATTGTGGCAGTGCTTTATAAATTTTTATCAACAATTCTTGTTTAGAAACATGCCTCAGTCTTCTGAAAACCCATATGAGTTTTCATTTCGTATCCGATCACAGACGCCCTCTATGTGCTTTGTCCACCTGAGATGTTGATCTAACATGACTCCTAGATACCTAACATTGGTCGATCGATCTATTTCCATACATGAACAGGTTGATTGCGGGTATTTACAGATATTTACTTTTAATTTAAAATTAGACTTAGGCTGAGTGTTTGCATAAATTGAAAAAGGTATATATTTCGTTTTATCAACGTTAAGGTTCAGTAAATTTATTTTTAAGTAATTAGCAACTTGATGAATGCCAGCCTCTGTGATTTCTTTAAAATTTTCCCATGTTTTAGCTTTGAAGATGAGGGCTGAGTCATCAGCGTAGGTGTAAGTTTTACAATTTTGAATTTTCAAATTACATAAATCATTGACGTAAATCAAAAATAGCGTAGGCCCGAGAACGCTATCCTGGGGAAAACTCCGTAAGAGACCCTTAGTGGACTACTGATGACATCACCAATTTTAGTTTCATTGTGACGATCAGTTATATAATCAGTAAAAAGTGAAAGCATTACACCCCTTATACCGATGTCATACAGCTTTTTTAGCAGAATGGGAACAGATACGGTGTCAAATGCTTTAGCCAGATCTAAGAAAAGTCCTATGTATTTGTTACCTAAGTCTAGTTGTGAATTGATTTCTTCTATCAAGGCTAATACTGCATCCTCTGTAGAAATACCATTCCGAAATCCAAATTGATTATTAGATAAGAGTTTATTATCAGTAAGGTGTTTCTTTAGACGACTATTGATAAGCTTTTCCTGTATTTTTGATAGTACTGTTAGAACAGAGATCGGCCTATAGTTATCGACATCGTCTGTGCTCCCCTCCCTCCTTTATGAATATGTATTACAACGGCCTTTTTGAAGAATGTTGGGAACCCTTTTCAAAACAGAGGTTAAAAATATGACAAATTATCGGTATGAGATTATCTTTTCCTATTTTAATGAAAGACGTGGATATATTATCCCATCCACAGGCCGATTCATTAGATAAACTATTTATAATTAGTTTACTTCTGTAGTGTCGGTGTTGAGTAAAACAAGAGAATTAACCGGGGATGATGCCACCTTCAGGTGATACTTAGTAGAAGGGGGAGAATTAATTATTTTTTCTGCCAAGAGTCTCCCTATGTTAGTGAAGTGTTTATTGACAAGGTTCGCTGATTCTATAGGAGAGGTTGAGAGCATCGCAAGTTTATGCGAGTCATTAAGTTTATTTTGATTTATGTGTGTGACTGATTTAGTAGTTTTGATTTATGTGTGTGACTGATTTAGTAGTTTTCCACAGAGTTTTGGGATCCTTAGCGTTGTTTAATTGAGTTCTTTCATAATCATTTTTTAATCTTCTTATTATTTTGTGACAGTAGTTTCTTCAGCGGATGTAAGTTATTTTTAATACATTGTTGTCAGGGTTATTTTTGTCACGATTATGAAGACATCGTTATATTCTTGGTGTTATCCAGGGCTGTATATCTGAAGGCGGCCAGTGCGCTGGGCAGACTCCTCCCGAACCTCGGAGGACCCAGTGCCGCCTGCAGGCAGCTATACTCCGGAGTCTGCCGGAGTATGGCAACTTACGGTGCACCTTACCACGAGGAATAAGGCCCAGCTGCGCTCGGCGCAGCGGGTCATCGCGGTAAGAGTGATCCGGGGGTACCGTACAGTATCGTGGGCGGCAGCCACTGCCCTAGCCGGTGACCCCCCGTGGGAGCTCGTGGCGGAGGTTCTTGCCGAGACGCACTCCTATGTCTCGGATAGGAGGTCTCTTGGTGAAAGCCTTACGCTGGACGGGATCCTTCGGGTTCGCCGACTAGGGCTAGAGGCGTTAATGCGAAGGTGGGGGGAGGACCTGGCGCGAAAGTCGTACGGTAAAAGCCTAACGGTTGCTCTGCGTCCGGTCCTTGAGCGGTGGATTCGCCGTAAGCGCAAACCCCTCACCTTCCGTCTGACACAGGTGCTCACTGGGCATGGTTGCTTTGGTGAGTACCTGTGCCGGACGGCCCGCAGAGAGCCGTTGACAGTGTGTCACGATTGTGGCGCGGCGGTGGACTCGGCCCAGCACACCCGAGAGTGTGTTTCGAGGTGTGCCCGAGATGGGCGGCGCTGCGTCATGATCTGAAATCGGTCATCGGAGGGGACTTGTCTCTGCCGAGTGTCATCACCGCGATGCTCGGTGACAACGAGTCCTGGACGGCGATGGTCTTCTGCAAGGCAGTAATGTCCCAGAAGGAGGCCGACGAGCGGGTGAGAGAGGAGGCCGCCGACGAGGCCTTGGGCGACGAACGGGGGTGCGTAGGAGGCGCTACTTAATGCGCCTTCAGTAACGCCCCTGTGCTCGTGTCGGGTTCAGGATGGGAACCTGGGCCCAGTGTGACACGACGTCGCGGGGACTGCCTAAGCAGCCGGGCAGTCCCCCCTTAAGAGGAATAGTCTGGCCTTCGCCGGGGCCAGCCTGTCGCTGAGGTGATCCTGTTGAATGCCTATCCGGGACCCTCAAATTAAAGCGGCTGAAGGCGCTCGCAGTGGTTTTAGTTTACGGGTAGGGCACTCCCAGGTGCGAGTCCCACATAGGGTCAGGATCTACCCGAGATCCTGGCTACATGCGTAAAAAGCATTTCCCTGCGATAAAAAAAAAGACTGTATACACAGAACTATATCAAGATAGAAGTAAAGAGTTCCGTAATTTGTATGGGGACCGAGCGTGTAACATTTTGTGTAGGTACGATGACGTCACGAGTGTAATTTAGTGATGTGAAACACATAAGCCGCGCGAAAACAATTCAAAAGCATCGATTCACAGATCGACTACCTATAACATGGCACCGATTTTATCAGTAGTATTGTTCAAATAAACTATTTTATGATAGCGTGCTATGGAGGATAAACTATATTTTTATACATTGAGTAGCTATATTATAGACTATATTATAACGTGTAATCATTTAATAGCTTGTTTTTTATTATTGATAATTAAAATGTTGATTTGATCAGATAATATAGATAGGGCGCCGACCGTCCACTGGCGCCCTTATTAGAGGGATTGTAATTTCTAATAAACCAATAAATTTCTTTAAAGTCATCAGTGATAATAGTTGTAGTTCTTCTGATTCAAATTTTGGTCTTTGTCACATAGTGTCATTTTGCTTATTTTTAGGTTAATCATCTAAACGGCAAACGATGTGAAAGTGGCCACCACTTTTTTTTATTTAAGTAATGAATCCAAAAATACGGAATATAAAACTATATCACATAATTCAATAATAATTGGAGAATGAATAGGCCTACAAATAATCACTGGTGGATTGTAGAAAAATTAACTGGTTTATTAAAAAAAACAATCCAAAATATTTTAGGAGTTATACTTCTTTTAGCGCGTTAGGGAAAAATGATGAGTCACGAAAAACCGACACCCTGAAGTTAACTATAGTCAACATTATTTTATATAACAATATTCACATAATGACAGTATAGAAGTCAAAAGAAGATATAGTTTTTAACTACACAATAAGCAAAAAGGTTACAGTGTAATGAAATTGTACTATGTATTTTTCTTTAAGGAGTATTACTTCTAACGCGTGTACATAAGTACACACACACTTTTTTATATAAGGATCATTCGGAAAACTGAAATATAGAAGTAGCCATAACCAGTTAGAAAACAATACATAACCAGTTTCTCAATAATATTTGCTTTGCATTAAAAATGCTAACAATAAAGGTTTATTATTTTTATTTTATATGTTATATACATTACATTATAGCTACATAATAATATAAAATGAAATTATCATTTCCTCTGCTTTCGAAATAGATTTTAATCGAGTAAGAAAATCGCAGTGTAGGTACAGCACTTTTGACAGAAAAAATGAGAAATCGTCTTCAACGTGACCTGACAGTTTTAATAGCATATTTTACATCGCTGGTTTTGAACGCCCGCCAAGTCTGGCTCATCAAATAAAAGCCGCAATGGAAAACTAGCGTTAGACACAATCGCCCGCTACTGTTTTTATAAAAATAGTAAAATAAATGGTTTTTAAAATTAATAACAGATTTTTTAGGACAAATAGTACTTACTGGTGAAAGGAAATACCTCCATTAACAGCTCCAATTTTACTGGTAGTGTTTGGACAATTAATAATTGAACAACGAGTCATTTTGTTTTAAAAACCTTACGTCGCATGCTGACCGCGGTCGGGAGTATACTAAAGTTCGCGGCCAGGAATGGAGACGTCGAGTTGTCTTTTTGCCACGCGAGGTACATACACTCTTTACTTCTATCTCGATATATTTCTGTGGCTGTATACATCGCTTTCTAATTGGGATGGTCTTTATGGATTTATTATTATTCAATGCAGTCATTATTCTGCTGACCAATGTCTTGGTAGCCTGGTTTGGGTCTTGCATATATTGTAATGATACGGAACCCTATCCGCGAGTCCGACTAGCACTTCGCCGGTTTTTATTTTACTTCGGCGGCAGTGGGGGACAACCATTTAATAAATGTAATACTATAACATATACTTACACAAATACATATAGGAATACCAGTTCACTGAGGAATACAAAACATGCTTTCTCATACATAGACAAAAAATAAATGAATGAACTCAATACAAAACAGTACATACATAATATATAGTTACACATTCATATACAAACGATCTTTAAATACGTAGCATCTAATATATCAACACTTTAAATACTATTTTTTATTGCTAAAATATCTAGGATTCAGAATACGACGCACTCACACTCACATACACCAAATACCACAAACACATAATACATAGGGCGCACTAAAAGTTTCCGGAACTGGCCAGTTACATATAAACAATGAACCATGCACCATGCCAGACGACTATTTATAGCTGATTACCGGAATTCAAGCGCGGTCGGGTCAATCTCAGGGACGAATCTCGCGATGGTCGCCCGTCCACCGCTGTGAACAACACAAACATCGATGCTGTGGGCCGTATGATCGTGAGACAGGCATGTGACCTACCATGAGATTCGGACATCCTTAGACATAGGCATGAGTCAAATACGCTCAATCCTACACAAACATTTGAGTGTGAGAAAGCTATGCCCGCAGTGGATCCCACACAATTTGACCGAGGCTCAAAAAACGGACCGCGTTACTTGGTGCAATGCCATGCTTACCAGATTCATCGAAGGGGCGTCAAATTTGGTGTGGAACATAGTAATGATGAAATATAGATATATTACCATGATCCCAAAATAAAGCAGCAATCGAGCGTACCTTCTAATCTAGTACCACTTATAACAATACCCGGGTCTCTCAACCTAACAAGTTGTACCTGCCGACTAGTTCCAAGAACAATATATTTTTTAGTTTTAGTCGCATTCAGGACCAAAGCGTTCGATTGAGACTAATTAAATATGCGGTCAAGATCGTCGTTAATTTTACGCAGTGACTGATCAATCTCATGCGGCAAAAGACAGATATATTTGGATGTCGCTGCGTATCTATTCTATTCCATTATATATATGAAATCTACAATTTCATATACAATTGGTTACATCAGCCGAATAAATAATAAACAGTATTGGCCCCAGTATAGAGCCTTGTGGGACACCTCTTTTAGTCCACCTTTTCAGTTCATAAGAATTTCATTTGGCCCAAAAAATGCGCCTTCAACATTTCGGCGTTTGATGAATTCATTCCTCTCCGGCCTTCAAGGTATGCACTGCTTCGTGTACCTTGATGATGTCGTAATATGCTCACAGCCAAATTCAGAACATATCCGTCATTGATAGACTCAGAAAGTACAATCTATAACTAAAATCCGACAAGTGTGAATTCTTTCGCCGATAATTTGGTTATCTCGGCCATATCATAACTGCAAATGGTGTGAAACCGAACCCGAAAATCGAAGCCTTTATCCAATTTCCTACACCACAGTCACTGATTAGGTGACTGTGGTGGCAAAGCTTTCCAGATTACATTAAAAACAATCGATGGATCTATTCACTCTGTACCAACACAATTACCTATCTATAGATTGTAATGAACATTCTGAAAATACTGTACCCTTATTGGGAACAGGAATTGTGTCACTTCCCCAATTATTGTACTGTATTTAGTTCTAGCGTTAGACTTATACAAGTAAGGAATAGTTTAATAAATCACCATTGCACCTGTATAATCCAAATTCTATCTAATAATTGAATGCTGTAACGAAAATAAAATTAAACAAATATTATTTATTATACCAACTTAGACAACATAGATATTAAAAACAAAATCTCTCATTCTCTTTTGAATCAAGATTGTATTTGATACATAATGGAGCATTAATTACTAAAACTCAAAAGCAGAATTTTAACGTAAATTTATTATTTAAAATATTACAGTGCAAACAGTGTATATTCTATTCCGAGGTGTTGGGGTAATGACGGTGAGTGACAGATACAAATAAAAATGTCTCATATACCGAACGTGCCTTACTTAATGTAATAGCAATTTCGCTAAAGAACGAATTCAAAGTTGCCTAAAGCGGCAACATCTTCCCGCCTCGTTGAAAGAAGACTTTCAACCTTGAAGATCCTCGGCAGTTGGTAGTGGACGGCGCACGAGCGGCCGCCGTACGCAGTCTCTGGTGGTGGTCACGTCCGCGACCCTGAACACGCCGTCTGGACCCGGGAAAAGCGCGTCACTCGCCCAAGCCTCCATAGCGGAGGGACGTGGTCTTTTTTTTTTTTTTTTTTCTTTAATGCCGGGAAATTCTCTGAGGCATCCCGCGGGGGAGTGGGCCTCCCCACGCGGGTATATGGGACACGCTGCGCCTGACAGCTGGTAAATGGTCGCAGCTCTACCCACTAAAACCCGGCGAGTGCCACCAACGCCGCCTTTGGTGAGGTGCCCCGGATCTAGAAAACAAACAGGGCACCTCGACGGCTAGTCAGTCCCGCAAGGGACCGACGCCACCTCTACAGAGGGGTTGTTCCGCACCACAGAACAACCCCTCCCAACGTCGGGACAGTATAATGGGGTGAGGTTCCCATCCTCACCCCTTGCCCCCTGCTCTTCTGTCCATGTCATCATCAGCCCGTGTCGATCCAACGTTGGACAAACGGCACTATTACTTAGTTTATTTTAGTCACTTTCACAGTGTTATGTCATACGGCATGCCGATGTAAATACTATTTTTGTGCTGCAGAAGCGAGCTATTGGATCAATTTACAAGCTAGCACCCAACACACAACTAAGAGACAAATTTAAGAAAAATGATATTCTAAATTGTTAAATTCAGTGAAATTTAACTGTTTCCTCTCAGTATATTTTAGAAAATGTTATGTACATTCGTAAAAATATTAATGAATTTGTAAAAAAAGCGACGAGCATAGCCTAAATACTCGGAATAAGCATAAGTTGGATGTACCAGTGATCAGACTTTATAAGCTAGGTAATAGTTTAAAGGTGAAATGTATCACTCTACAATACGATCCCATGTTCAAAAGCTTTCAATTAACAAAGTTTAAAAAAAATGTCAATGAGCGTATGTGTGATGAAGGTTATTATAAAATAAAAGACATTATTGAAAATAACTCACTCACTCAACGAATAAGGTGTTCTTCTGAGGCAATTTCAGTCGAATTATTGTACTGAAAATTCTAACGATGTAATTTTATATTCTGGGCTAAGGTTCGAAAGTAGTTGGTTTTGACGTTCAATATTTGAATTTGAATAAGCTGATGTAGGAAAAAATATTTTCTTTCTTGCTATAATATGAAAACTATTTGTATATAATATAACTAGCTGTTGCCCGCAGCGTCGCCCGCGGTAACTTACTCAACTTAATTACAGCGTAATGATATGTAGCCTATAGCCTTCCTCGATAAATGGGCTATCTAATAATGAAAGAATTTTTCAAATCGGGCCATTAGTTCCTCGGATTAGCGCGTTCAAACAAACAAACTCTTTAGCTTTATAATATTAGTATAGATGTCCTAATCCAAGGTATAAGCCATCACCATTTCAACTTTCATCCAAATCAGTTCAGCCGTTTTGTTACACTAATTATACATCTTATATCTACTAAAACTATTTTAAATCCTACGTTAAGTTCCAAAGTATCTTCATATCAAATTTCACCCAAATCTGTTCCGTGGTTCAGAAGATAGATAGTCCCGGGGTTTTACCCGCATAAATCCCGTTCCCGTAGGATTTCCGGGATAAAAACTATCCTATGTCCTTTCTAGGGTTTCAAGCTATCTTTGTGCCAAATTTCATTCAAATCTGTTCAGCGGCTTAGGCGTGAAGAAGAGACAGACAGACAGACAGACAGAGTTACTTTCGCATTTATAATATTAGTATTTTTGGAAAAAATTACTAATATATGAATACTTCATTAAAAACGCGTGCAATACAAAAGTGCGATCCTCATAAGGATTCGCATCTTGTAATGGATAGCGTGATCTACATTTTGTGTTAACGCCATCTATTGACACATCTAAAAAACTTCTTGTTACACTAATTATACATCTTATATCTTACCTAGGGTCTCAAACTATCTCCATATCAAATTTCACTCAAATCGGTTTAGTGGTTTAACAAATACACAGTCCCTGCGTTTTATCTGCACAACTCCCGTTCCCGTGGGATTTTCAGGATAGCAACTATTTTAAGCCCTACGTTAAGTTCCAAAGTATCTTCATACCAAATCTCACCCAAATCTGTTCCGTGGTTTAGAAGATAGACAGTCCCGGGTTTTACCCACATAGGTCCCGTTCCCGTGGGATTTTTAAGATAAAAACTATTTTAAATCCTACGTTAAGTTTCAAAGTATCTTCATATCAAATTTCACACAAATCTGTGCTGTGGTTTAGAAGATAGATAGTCCCGGGGTTTTACCCACATAAATCCCGTTCCCGTAGGATTTCTGGGATAAAAACTATCCTATGTCCTTTCTCGGGTTTCGAGCTATCTTTGTGCCAAATTTCATCCAAATCTGTTCAGTGGTTTAGGCGTGAAGAAGAGACAGACAGACAGACAGACAGACAGACAGACAGAGTTACTTTCGCATTTATAATATTAGTAAGGATAAGGATAAGGATTTAAAAACATACCTAAAAAATGTCAACATCCCTATTTACAAAACCGTTATAGCAGCACGTTGTATGTAGATTGCCTTCCGTTCGCATCTATTTCGTGGTAAAGGTGTCCTTTAGAGATGCCCAAGTGTGTCTATCCAAAGCTATATAATATCTAGCTATCGGTTACCGGCCCTTTCAATAATATCGTCTTCCCATCTCCGGTCTCTTTCTTTTTCCCGTAGGCCTGTCCGCGATGTTAGCTATATATAAACTTAGTTATTTTTTTATACTATCCTTATATTGAAGTTAACCATCGTTTTATTTTATTAATATAATAAAAACGTTTCATGTCCATTCTACTAACATTTTAAAAATGTTCATTGCGGACAACGTGACAATATTTATTATTTACTCTCTTACACGTTTTCAAAATGAATTCTGAGTTCATTTTGAAAACGTGTATTAACAATATTTTTCACATCATATAAAGGGCCTGCATATTTTAGTATGTTTTACGAGTGCCTTGTTTACGATACATGATGCACCCTTTTAAATAGTTATGTTATGGTGCAACTACAATATACAATTAAATTCTTATAGGAATTGTCGAACTTACTTCTTATGAAACGACAAGTTAGCGACTGCAGCCAGCAGCCAGCAGTCTCCCAGCTCTCCTTGCTGGACATCGAAACGGCTGTACCCTTCCACGAACAGCAGAGGGTCTTCGACGATCTCCTGCAGTCAATATTTAATCATGATTTTTATAAAAGGTGATAGTGATGATTATCTTTTTTCTCTTAGGTAGGTACTATTTCTGGTGCCCACAGCTACGTCTTTTTTTTCTTTAACGCCGGGAAATGCTCTGAGGCATCCCGCGGGGGAGTGGGTCTCCCTACGCGGGTATGTGGGAGTCGCTGCGCCTGAAAGCTGGTAAGTGGACGCAGCTCTACCCACTAAAACCCGGCGAGTGCCGCCAATGCCGCGATTGATGAGGTGCCCCGGATCTAATAAGCAAACAGGGCACCTCGACGGTTTTTCAGTCCCTCAGGGAACCGACGCCACCTCCACAGAGGGGTTGTCCCGCACTACAGAACAACCCCTCCTAACGCCAAAACAATGGGGTGAGTTTCCCGTCCCCGCCCTTTGCCCCCTGCTCTTTTGTTCTCTCTTCTTATAAGAGGGGTACAAAAAGCAGCTTTCTCGGCGCAATTTGCTTCGCCCAAGGTGCTGGGCTCACCCTAGGCTACTGGCCCCAGCGTCACAAGATTTGAACCATGGTGGAGCCCGTAGCTACGCCTGCGTTAACTTAGATTGACATCCGTAAGCGTTTCAACTTTCAGCCAAATCAGTTCAGCCGTTTTGTCGTGAAAAATGAACGGGACAACCCCTCTGTGGAGGTCGCGTCGGTCCCTTGGGGGACTGAAAAACCGTCGAGGTGCCCTGTTTGCTCATTAGATCCGGGGCACCTCATCAAAGGCGGCATTGGTGGCACTCGTCGGGTTTTAGTGGGTAGAGCTGCGACCCAACCAACTTTCGGGCGCAGCGAGTCCCACATACCCGCGTGGGGAGACCCCCTCCCCCGCGAGATGCCTAAGAGCATTTCCCGGCGTTAAAGAAAAAAAAGTATTAGTAAGACAAGCAAAATTTGACAAATAACGTTATCATGAAATAAGGCAAATGTAATTTCCGTAGGAACTTTGAATTTTTTGGGATAAATGTCCTATTCCACGGCATAAGCCATCACTATTTCAACTTTCAGCCAAATCAGTTCAGTCGTTTTGCCGTGGAAGATCAACGAATATCCAAACTTACAAACTTTCACCTTTATAATATTAAGAAAGATTCTAGTCTCTCATGATTTTCATTAAAAGTGACATTTTTTTTCTCTTATTATCGTCCACTCGTAACTTTTATCAAACATATCCCAAGTACTGACCCCAGGTCTCAACCAAGTCAACGGGTGCTCAAATGCCTCTTTGTAGTACAAACTCCTATCGGTGGCCGGGAACTCGGGGTCTTCGAAAAGTCTCCCTTCTGCAAGGCACCGAGTGCGGATGTCCTTGAAATCCTGGTACGTGGCTGGTCCGCGAGATGGACGTGTTTCCCCGAGCTGGTGAGAGAAAATTCTAAATTAGTCCTAATCTTATCTTATATCTTTAAATGAGCAATTCTTGTATATATATATATATAATTGGAATCTCGGAATCGGCTCCAACGATTTTCATGAAATTTAGTATACAGGGGGTTTCGGGGGCGATAAATCGATCTAGCTAGGAATCATTTTTAGAAAATGTCATTTAAAAAAAAAATAATACTTAAACTTATTAAAAAACTTATTAAACTATTAAAATAAAACTCAAATCAAGTGACAAATTCCCTTTGATAAGCATTGCCAAAATCTTTGAACAATATTTGATCATTGCCTTTTTCATTCATAGTAAGTTTAAAATACAATCTCCGACAAAAAAGTATCTTTCCAAATTAATGAAAAAACATTTAACATATTTGATTTTTTATGTCTAAACTAACATCTTAATACTAACAAAAATTGTAACCATAAAAAACGCAATTCTATAAAATTCAAACAAAAACGAATGCCTGTAGCGTATAAATAAAAATTACTACTTTTATTTTTCTGAAAATTACATACAAACGATACGAGCGTGGCCAGGATTAGTTACATAAGAATTTACCAAAAACCAAAATAAAAAAATGAATTATAACATTATTTATAACAATCCGCGGCAGTGAGCGAGAAGTTACAGTTATTTTAAAACTAAGCAGATGTGCTAAATATTATTCTGTAACTCATATTATTATCTATCAAAACGAACAAAAATAGGTAATGTAAACAAACGAACCCAATAAACCCGCTCGCCCGTCGACAAGTACATGTTGCTTCCTTGGTAAAACATTGGCAGTTTCATGTTGTGATCTTTATGTTCACTAACGCTTCTTGTGAATCCAACATTATTTTTACAAAGTTTAGATTTGTCATCAATGTTATTTTTACTAGCAATAGGTCCTACTTTATTTTTATTGCCATTCGTTTCAACTCTGTCGTTGGTCTGTCGATCAGTTTTGTCGGGTTTTTTTATTATACGTCCACATTTAGGAGATACTATTGATACAGATTTCTTATGACATGTTTCCGCGAATTCTTCTCGCATTTCCATTGTTATGTTCTGAACAAAACTAACTTATTTACTACTTGAAGTTATAAAAATACTTAGTAAAATGTTTTTGTCTACGTTAAGAATATTGAACACGAATATGTATTATAGGTATTAACGATATATTTCCTGTAATATTATATTAAAATAATTGGAACATAATTTAGGAGATGTATTGACCACACGAAATTTTATGACTGACTAACGTATGTTGGTTGATGATAATGTGACTGATCCTTTAGTAACTAAACCGCGTGAATATATATTGGCATTCCAGGAAAAATGAAAAATCGGTACGTACGTACTTAGGTTTTTATTAACGACTTTTATGGTGACGGAAAATCAGGCTAGGAGATAAAGGTTTCGTGGTAACGTTAATAATTAACGGGAATATTTTATTTTAATATCGTAAAGACAAACATAGGCGGGGAAAACCGGACAGGATATTTTTATTACTAAACTTCCTTTTTTGGTAGCATCAATTCAAAATGGTGGCATAAGGTCACAGGAGAGTGTATTCTTTATGTTTCTTCGCGATGTTTTCGTGTAAGTATGCTTACTTCGTCCCATAGCTATCAAGATAAAATTACATATTGAATTAGAGGGAAAGGCTACCAACTGCTGCGTTCGGTTCACGGCGTTGTTCTGCCCAGGCTGGGCACTCCTCTAACGTGTGCTGCACCGTGTCTTCGAGCAGTCCTCAATGGTGACAACATGGAGATTGCTCCCTACTAATGCGATGCAGATACTTACCGAAACAGCCGAGGCCTGTAAGTATCTGCGTCAGGCCATTTTTACGTCCCAACCAGTCCCTCATAACCGGTCTTATCGCTACTATGGTGGCGTGACCTGCACTGGGGTTGACTAAACGATCCTCCCAGTCCGCCATTAAGGTCGCTTTGAGCTCAGAGCGACGACGTGCCAGTTCTTGCGGCAGCAGTCGTTCGTCCCGTTCTCGCACTTCCCTGTTCCAATGGTGAATGGAAGCAAGAACTTTCACCTCCAGATGCCATGGCGGACGTCCAGCAAGAAATAAAATAATATGTTGGGACAACTCACACACGGCCATCTGATCCCAAATCAGGCAGAGCCTGTTGTTATGGTAACCAGACAACTGATTAAGATTAAACTTTTTATATATAAAAGGAAAAGGTGATTGACTGATGTATCAACGCACAGGCCAAACCCTTAAGGCTAGAAAAGTGAAATTTCGCACACGTATTCCTTTCATGACGTAGGCATCCATTAAGAAAGGATTTTTTTTTAATTCAACCCCTAAGGGGGTGAAATCTATATATAAAGTGATTGACTGATGTATCAACGCACAGGCCAAACCCTTAAGGCTAGAAAATTGAAATTTTGCACACAATATATTCTTCTTATGACGTAGACATCCACTAAGGAAGATTTTTTTAATATCAACCCCCAGGGCGGTGAAATAATGGATCAAAGTTTGTATGAAACTTTGTATTCCTCGGACATATTTGCATAAAATTTCGTATTAATTAAGTACGGAAAAAATAATGAGTTACGTATTTCAGCGTTTTCTAAAATTTTACTCCTAAGAGGGTAAAGTATATTTTAAATTTCGCTCACGTATTCCTCTTATGACTTATGCACCCGATAATGAAGGATATTTTTTAAATTCAACCCCCTAAGGGGTGAAATAGGGGATCAAAGTTTCCCCACCAAGGTTCAAGCCTTGTCGTGGCGGTGGGGCTTAGTAACCTAGGGTGAGCCGCTGCACCTTGGGTGAAGCGAATTGGGCCGAGGGGGCTCTTTGTACTCCTCTTATAAGAAGAGGGGACAAAAGAGCAGGGGGCAAGGGGCGAGGATGGGAACCTCACCCCATTGTACTGTCCCGACGTTGGGAGGGGTTGTTCTGTGGTGCGGGACAACCCCTCTGTAGAGGTGGCGTCGGTCCCTTGCGGGATTGACTAGCCGTCGAGGTGTCCTGTTTGTTTACTAGATCCGGGGCACCTCACCAAAGGCGGCATTGGTGGCACTCGCCGGGTTTTAGTGGGTAGAGCTGCGTCCACTTACCAGCTGTCGGGTGCAGCGAGTCCCACATACCCGCGTGGGGAGACCCACTCCCCCGCGAGATGCCTCAGAGCATTTCCCGGCGTTAAAGAAGAAAAAAAAAAGAAAAAAAAAGGGGATCAAAGTTTGTAGGAAACTTTTTATGCCTCGGACATATTTGCATGAATTTTTTTTTAACTAAGCACAGCAAAAATAATATGAGTTCCGTATTTCAGCTTTTTTTTTTTTAATTTAACCGCTAAGAGGGTAAAAAAGGGGATTTCTTTCGAATTGTCTAAGCTAATGGCCTATTGGCCCTATTGTTACATCGGTTTGGTGGTGAACCAGCTGACCTATTGATTTTATATGAGGGTGGGTCGCCCCCCGCCAACCGTGGAGTCTTCGACCCCACAGCCACCTGCCGTCGGGTTTGTTTCAGTGGCGGCTCTGTACCGCGTCAGCGTCGGTTGGAGTGGTACCCCAGGCGGACTGACTCTACCGGGTGGACTCATTGAGTTGAGAACCCGGCAGATGGCGCCAGCGTTAGTGGGGCCCACTCCGCCGGGGTGAGCAGTAGCAGCCGCCACGTGAGGTCTTGAATGTTGCTGTTGTTGGGTGGCGGGATCCCTCTCCACGCCTCGTGATGGGCGTGCCCTATCTGACACGATAGTCGGTGACATATTGTTTTGACTAATCGAAACTCGACGGGTTAGGTACGGATTTTAATTTATCTTGAGGGCCGGCTCTCTCCTCTCCCTCTAGCGGGGGAGGAGGGTCGCGCGCGGTACCCGAGCAACCGACAGCGAGTTGCTACCGTTGGATTCGCGGACTGTATTAATGCCGACTCGTAACGGATTCGAGCCTAAGCTGTCGCGGTCGATCAGTATCGACGTAGTATCAGAGTGTAGGGGTGGACGTCGCCTGAGGCCCCGGGGCTCAGGCGGTGTACGTGTGTTCCTAACCCCGGATGTTCTTTGCCGAAGTATGTCTTGTAATTCGCGTCGCCCTTTAGCGTCGCGCTTTAATAGCTGATAAATCTCGTCAGCTCTGGATCAGTTAGTATAATTTAGGTAGCCTAAGTCTAACTGGAGTAAACCTATCTGGGGTGTAACTAGCCGCACTCACGATGAGCGGGTTGGGATGAAGCAATGCTTTTTCAAAGTGATGTTCTGACATCTCTTTGAAGTGGCCCCTATCTGAGGTCCTTGTGAGTTGTGCCGGTCGATGTTTCTTATATACCACGGGCAACCGGTTGCCATGCGTAAGAATTTATTTTGGACTATTTGTAGTTCATTGAGTCGACTTTGGGCACATGCGCGAATGCGACACAAGACGACTCATTATGTCCTACGACATAATGAGTCATCTTGTGTCGCATACATGTCGGATACAAGTTTTATACAAGGTTAGCTTATGCCTGAGGGGCATTTTGCTGTTTTTGTTGATTAAGAAATATAAACGGCTCCAGACGAATTTGGTCTTTTTAGTGACTGCCTCTATGGGCGTTTTTCCACTCACCGGCACGGCCACGGCAACGGCGACGGCACGGTCACGGCACGGCACCGGCGCCGTGGCTTCGTTTTTCCACTGTACGGCACAGTGTCGAAGACGGTTTACGCTAGCAATGTCCATGAAAAAAATATCGATATTTTTGTCGATCGATAATCGTAGTGTTTTATCGATACTTTGCGATATATCGTACAAATAAATTATAGATATTTTTGATATATCATAAGTGATTTGTATTTAACTGAATCAATTTTGTGTTTTCGTAGTTCAGTACTAGCACGGACTTCAGCAAGACGACACACGTAGATCATAATATTATTATAATTTATATAGCCTCTATCCATCCATGGCTGAACATAGGCCTCCCTTAATGAACGCCAAGACGGCGGATGGGATCGGCCGATCCCATCCGCCGTCTTGGCGTTTTTCGTGATGATGTTGATGATGATATATCATCATCAGCCTCTATCCACCCATGGCTGAAGTTAGGCCTCCTTCACTGAATACCAAGACGGCTGATCCCATCCCCACCATGGTTCAGGCCTTGACGTGGCGTTGGGGCTCAGTAGCCTAGGGTGAGCCCAGCACCTTGGACGAAGCCAATTGAGCCGAGGGTGTTCTTTGTACCCGTCTTATAAAAAGAGGGGACAAAGAGCAGCGGGCAAGGGGTGAGGATGGGAATCTCACCCCATTGTACTCTCCCGACGTTGGGAGGGGTTGTTCAGTGGTGCGGGACAACCCCTCTGTGGAAGTGGCGTCGGTCCCTTGAGGGACTGACTAGCCGTCGAGGTGCCCTGTTAGCTTAACAGATCCGGGGCACCTCAACAAGGCGGCACTGGTGGTACTCGCCGGGTTTTAGTGGGTAGAGCTGCGTCCATTTACCATCTTTCGGGCGCAGCGAGTCCCACATACCCACCTGGGGAGACCCACTCCCAAGGCGGGATGCCTCAGAGCATTTCCCGGCGTAAAAGGAAAAAAAGACGGCCGATCCCATGCCACAACATTACATGATGATGATAATGATGATGATGATATACCATCATCAGCCTCTATCCACCCATGTCTGAAGACAGGCCTCCCTCACTGAACACCAAGACGGCCGATCCCATGCCACGACATTACATGTGTACGATGTATAAAGGAGTAACTTAGGCTACAAAAATAATCATCATCAATCCGCGTACGGTCGTAAACCTAAGTTAACGCGGGCAAAGCTGCGGGCAACAGCTAGTATTTAATAAATATGTATAGTTTTTTTGTCCTATTTTTTTCTTATACTGTATACCTACATCACTATAGAAAACAGCAATTAATTGCCTTTTTTGATAAAATGGCAATGATTTGCTTAATTTTGTGGGCCCCTGAATAGTATTCAGGGCCCCACAAATTCACGATCCGGCCCTGATTATTAGCTAGGTGTCCGTCCAATTAAAATGTCCGTTTAAAATTTTAACTTCAAATAACATTGTGGTTTCATTTGTATTATTATCTATATAATACCTATATATAATCCTTTTCAACTCCAAAACCAGCGAGGAATTAATGTAATAATAATAATAAATAATTTATTTGCATCAAACAAGGTAGTAAGATTTTACAGTACATGAAGTCCGCATGTTTCGCTACACTAAATAATAGCATGCAAAGAATTAAATACAGGACAATAAACTATCCATTTCAGTTACATTCAAATACAATATACTAATACAATATTACAATATAATTTATGTCAATTTATGTTACATTATTATTTTATGTTATAAATATCTTTCATGCTATCGAAATTCTTTTGTACAATCCATTCATGTATTTTAGATTTGAACATTTTCACTCCTAGTATCTTAAACTCTTTAGGTATTTTATTATATAGTTGCACACACATATTTATGCAACTTTTATTGTATTTACTTAGTCTAGGTTTAATGTCAATTACTAGCCTATGGGGGTCACGCCGGCTGCGAGTATTTATTTGTCCTGCCGTCATGAAGAGATCTTTATGCCTGCACACAAACATGCAAACTTCAAAGAAATAAAGTGATGGTAACGGTAATAAGCCAAGTTTCTTAAAGAATGGTTCACAGGATTGATCCGGTTTAAGTCTACATAATGCTCTTATACATTTCTTTTGTGCAACAAATGCTCTGACAAAATCTGTACTATTGCCCCATATTATAAGTCCGTAACGCAGTATGGATTCAACGTAAGCACGATATGACATTATTGCCGTTTTTGTATTAGTCACATTTTTGATTCGCTTAAGTGCATATACAAATTTATTTATCTTTGAAGTTATTTCATCTATGTGTAATTTCCAGTCTAAGTTTTCATCTAATGTTAGCCCTAAAAATTTTGTATATGCCACTTCTGTTAATTTTTGTATGTTAATTTTTAGTTTATTTTTACTACTATTACTTCTGTTAAATTGTATATATTTTGATTTATTTAAATTGATTTCCAAATTGTTCATATTTAGCCATATAATTAAATTGTCAATTGTATTATTAATGTCATTTTCGTGGTCATTGTTTGTATTAAATTTTTTATTGGATGTCACAATTATTGAAATATCATCAGCATATAATATACATTTATGATTAGTAATATAAGTTATGTCATTTATGTATAATAGAAATAGGATAGGTCCGAGGACACTTCCCTGTGGCACTCCAAATCTATTATATTTAAATTCAGAGAAGTATGATGTGATTTCATTTTTTTTATTTTTTTTTGGTAATATTTACACATTGTTGTCTGTCTATTAAGTATGAAGATATCCATTGTAGTGCCAGGCCCCTAATTCCGATTTTTTTTTAATTTTTCTAACATGAGGTCTTGTGAAACTAGATCAAATGCTTTAGTTAAGTCAAAAAACAGCCCTGTTGTCATATAATTATTATTAATATTGGTAAGTATAATTTTTAGAAGTTCGAAAGTCGCTAATGTGGTTGACTTACCTTTTTGAAAGCCATATTGTTCCCTTCTTATTATTTTTTATTAACTGCAGAATTCAAAAAGTCTTTTTAGCATGCACTTTTCAAATATTTTTGACATAACTACCTGTTAGAGTTATCGGACGGTAGTTGCAGATATTATTTTTCTCTCCTTTTTTATAAATTGGTTTAATAAATGATAACTTTAGAGCATCTGGGAACGTACCACAGGAGAATGATAAGTTTATCAGATAGGTAAATACTGCAGATATCTCGTTTACGCAGGTTTTTAGAATTTTTGTATTTATTTCGTCATACCCTTCAGAAGTTGTGTTTTTTAATAACGCGATTTCAGTTTTGACTTCACTTTCTGACATTGGCATGAGAAACATTGAGTTTTTAAGTGAAAATTTATTAAAAGTATTTTTACTCGTCATATTTGAAGCACTTGTGTTTTTGTGTGTTGAATTTATAAAATGATTATTAAAGAAGGACGCTATTTTAACTGGATTCGTTATTATTTTATTACCAATTTTTATGTTTTGTATACTATTCATGTTATTTGTATCGAGTATTTAATTTTTAATAACGTTCCATGTAGCTTTACATTTGTTAGGGTTTATTTGTATATAGTTTATATTTGCATGTTTTTAGACTTAAAAATGCATTTTTTTAAGATGTTAGAGTATGTGACGTACTTAGATTTATTAATACTATTCTTATTTTTGTAATAAATGTGCCTTAGTTTCCGTTTGGTCTTGCAGCTTACTTTGAGACCTCTGCTCATCCAATTTTGTTTTCTTTTATTAAGATTTAATTTAATTCGCATTTTTGGTAAGCATGTTGTATAAAAGACAAAACAACTCATGAAACTTATCAAATGCCACGTTAGCGTTTTGTTCCATATATATGTTTGACCAAGACAATTCACGTAGACGTTCTTTAAACTTACGAATATTATCTCTACTAAAGTCTCTTTTGTATGTGTAATAATATGGCATAATATTATGTTTAGGCAAAGTACGTTTAATGGGGAAGGTCAGTAGCTGCGCTGTGTCATGATCAGAAAGAAATAGAGGTAGCACTGTTGCATCGGCATCTGGAATGTTACTTAGTATATGATCAATGCAAGATAGTTTACGCGTGGGTGTATTGATATGTACTTTTAGGTTATAATTATAACTGATGTCTAGTAACATGTTGGTAATGTTTCCCTTTTGAAGCGTGTTTATATTAAAGTCCCCAGTTATTATTATATTATGGTTTTTGTATTTGTGTTTTGTCGTTATTTCGTCCAAGAGATAATTTAATTTAATTAAAAATATGTTGGGGTCAGATCGAGGTGTTCTATATACACAGATTGTAATTAATTTGATGTCCATAATTTCGAGACCACAGATTTCAAACGTGTTTTGTGAGGCATAACGTTTAATAAATTGTAGCTCGTTAAAATTTATCCCTTTTTTTATTAAAATGCAGGTTCCGCCTCTTTGTTTATCGCGACAAAAATTTGCTGCTAGGTCGTAACCCTCTATTCTTACATATGACTCGAAGCCCTTTTTTATAAACGTTTCTGAGAAACAAATTACATCCGGGTCATAATTTTTCTCTCGTATCTCACACAAAGTTAACTCGATCCGTTCTTGTTTTGATAAGATACTGGCTATATTTTGGTGTAAGATGGTAAACTTAAGGCAAGCAGTATTCACACGCTTAGGGTCGAAAAAATGTTGATTTATTTTTAACTATACGGAAGTAATAAGGTATAGTACCCTTTTCCGGGACATGTTTTGTGCCGACCGAGTCTCTGTTACTATTTTCTACTTTTTGAAAGTAATAAGGGATTGTCCCTTTCTTGGATTTTAATACCGTTTTGTTACAACTAGGCTTATTCCTCGTTATAAATCTCTTTATTTCCTTGGGGCATAAGTAGTTTTCCGTGTAATCACTACAATCTATAGCATAATTTATTAATTTGCAAGTTTCATATCGAGTTAAATATTTGCAATCTAGAAATGTACAATTTTTATATTTAACACATAAATTATTTATTAGACTATTTAATTTATTAACATATATATATTTATTTTTATTTACATTAAGTATAAAAACTTTATTATCATGGAAATTCTCAAATATGATTTTTAACTGTGTTAAGACCGACTTTACATCGTAGTCGTTTTCGCCTACGCATAATACTAATTTATCGTGTGGTTTTAGCGTCATTCTACGACAGTTTTTTACAATTTCGTGTGCTAGTGCAAAGGGTTTACATTCACCAGTGATTCGATATTTTACATAGCTTGTCTTATACCTAGTGAGTAAGCGCCATAGCTAGACCAGCGCATTGTTGTGAACCGAAGATGTGAATCATTTTAGTAGGGTCGTGAACGTGGAGCTTAACTACAGGAGAAGACGTAGCGGCTGCTGGCTTTGAGTTTTCTATAGAATCCATGTTTTTTATTTTTATTACTGGCGCTATAAATTTTGGTTTATCCTCAACTACTTTTTGTTGTAGGTTTGTTTCTGTAATAATTAATATGTATTTTTAGTCATTATTATTATCGTATGTTGCTAATGGCCATTTTCCTCTCTTTGACAATTTTATATACAGGAAAATTAGTTCAATATAAACGTATTATATGCATAAAAATATTAATTTTTATTCTGAGAACACGACGTGTTCAACATACATTACATTGTATTCTCAAAATAATGCAGTTAGAAAACGAAATTCTTCTTTACTAAAATCACTAAGGATGCGTTCCGATATACACTGCGAGCACTGTTCAGTGCTCTTACTGGGAGTATACTTTCCCCCACCATGGTTCAGGCTTTGACGTGGCGGTGGGGCTCAGTAGGCCTAGGGTGGGCCCAGAACTTTGGGCGAAGCTAATTGAGCCAAGGGGGCTCTTTGTACCCATCTTATAAGAAGAGGGGATAAAAGAGCAGGGTGCAAGGGGGAGGACGGGAACCTCACCCCATTGTACTATCCCAACTCCCGACCATAAACATATAATATAATAGACCAGTAAACCTATGATGTCGTAGACGTGATTTGACTCTCCTCGGTTGAACCTTTGCAGAGTTTTCTTACACCTAGATGGTGTGTACACGGGCCGACTTGTGATCGTCGGAAAGCAGATGCGGTATCCAACGGCAAACTAGCTTTCTCACACCAAGCGCTTCATTCAAGATCTTCTGAATGGTTGTCCCTGAGATGCCTAAGTCTAATAGAGCCTCTATCTCTCGATGTGTGACATGTGACGTGCATGACGATCTTCGAGAATTAGTTGTCTTACAACAATGATGTTACCTTCAGTGAAGGCTGATTTTGGGTGTCCTTCCTCGAGATTTGCCACTAGCACTAGTATGACCACGCTGGAATTCTAAATACCAGCGTTCGACAGTCCGCAGACATGGGGCTTCATCACTGAACACAGATGTTAGTTCTTCAAAACACTGAAGCCGTGTCAGGCCTCTTCTAAAATTGTAGAAAATTATTGCACCCACCTTTGTCTTAGAAAGATTCATTTTCGTACAGATTCCAATCGACGCTGTTAATAAACAATAGCATTGGGCGTGTTTGGCCGAAGTAAGTACTTACTAAACTTAGTAAGTCAGTAAGCATAAAAAAAAAATCTTACAGGCTAGCTATAGCGCTTTTGGATCAGGACGACGACCTCTGTAGCTCAGTGGTAAGCGCGTTGGCGATCAAGCCAGAGGTTGCGGGTTCAAATCCCGCCAGGGAACAAAAATATTTTCTGTGTTCCTGGGTCATGGATGTGTATTAAATATGTGTATTATATAATAAAAATCTTAAATATATGTATAGTATAAAAGTATTAAATATATTTCCGTTGTCTGGTACCCGTAACACAAGTTCTTCCAGAACTTACCACGGGACCAGATTGACGTGGTGTGAAAGCGTCCATAGATATTAGATATTATTATTACTGGCTTAACATAACACAAAACACCGGTTTATGTTATAATTCCCGTACATAACCTCATAGACTGAATAAATTGTACCGTAATACTCATAAGAACACACGATTAAAGAATTATCTCTCATTTTCGAGTTCCTGTCATGGTTTTGTTTACATCAACAATAAGCAAAACGGTGTCTTATTTTGTGTCCCGGTCGAAAATTTTGTAAGTATAGTGAGTGACTTACTAAATTTAGTAAGTACTTACTTCGGCCAAACACGTCAATTAATCCTAATACTTTCAACTGTTTTGTGATTCAAAATTTAAACACATTCGAATATAGGACAGTTCCAAATTCAAAATTGCCGGGAAATATGGAAACCACAGAACTTAAAAGGCATGCCTAGTATTTTAATTGTTTTTTCATGACCTATTATTAAGATAAGTTTGTTACTCCATCCGTCACCAAGGAACACCGAACTGACTTGATGTAGGTACATATTTCTTAATCTACTTAAATGCGAGCGATGCAAAAGCTAGTGTTAAATATTTATTGCCTAACGAGCTGTAGTCTTTACAATATATAAACGTAGGTTAATTGAAGTTCAATCTTTGATTAAATAACGTAGAAATAATCTACGGCCTAAAACTTATTTGTGAACATTTTACTGTTTGTGAAAGCGATTTTTTTTACTATCTATGTATTTTTTAAAAGTCTACTTACTATGTTGCAGTAATCCGTGTGCTGTAAAGTAATGGAGCTGAAGAGGATGTTGGGAGCTTCCACAATGGCAGCATCTTGTTCAGCGGTGGTCACGCGCTGGTTGAGCTGCTCCAGTCTCCTCATTGCGTCGCAACCAAAGGTTAGAAGGGCTTAAGTTTCGTGAAAAAAAAGTAAGAGGTTGCCAGGAGCTATTTTAATCTGCTGTAAACCTGCACCCAAAGCTGAAGAAGATTCATAAATTACCAGAGCAAGCTGAGCATTGCAATCAGGATGAGCAAGTAGCGCGGCATTTGACAAGCTTTTTTGCATTGCTCGAAAGACAGTATCGTTTAGCCCGAGAGATCGATTGGATGAGTAAGGGATGATACGATTTTACAGAACCAGTTAGCAAAACGTTCAGAGGAGCCTGAATTTGGGCGGTGTGTGGTAAAAATCGCCAATAAAATTGACTATTCCTAGGAATCTACGAAGTTGACGCACTGTTGTAGGTATAGAAAAGTCTTTTATTGCCTCAACTTTAGTATTTAAAGGCTTAGTACCTGCGGCAGAGATATTGTATCCGAGAAATGTAACCTCGTTAGCTCCAAAAATACACTTTTAAGTGTTGACAAGGATACCATATTTCTTCATCCTAGTGGCCTAAGATCCCGATATAAAACGACCTTCACCAAATATGTCCAAGGAATACAAAGTTTCATACAAACTTTGATCCCTTATTTCACCCCCTTGGGGGTTGATATTAAAAAAATCTTCCTTAGTGGATGTCTACGTCATAAGAGGAATATGTGTGCGAAATTTCAATTTTCTAGCCTTAAGGGTTTGGCCTGTGCGTTGATTTTTCAGTCAATCACCTTTGCCTTTTTAACCGACTTCAACAAAAAGGAGGAGGTTCTCAAATCTGCCGGTTTTTTTTATTCACCGATTTCTCCGTCAATTGTGGACCGCTTTTCAAAATTCTTTTTTTGTTTGAAAGGGTATACTTGCCAAATGGTCCCATGATAAGGAAACCAGGATCTGATGATGGCATCCCAGAGAAATCGAGGGAAACTTTCGAAATTCGTAGAAACAACTAGTGCGCTTAATATATTTTTAAATAAGCATTTTAAAGCACTACAATTTAATGAAGGTCTAGAGTCGATCTGATGCTGGAGCTAGAAGACAGTCGAGGGAACTCCTCGACGATTTACTTCAGTAACCTTGTGTTTGGGCTTGATTAATTTGTATTGATGAGAAGTTTACACCTATTTAACTATATTGATAAGAACTTTACTACCTATTTAACTTAACTGACACCGACTCCAAAAGTAACAATAATGACGTGGTAAACGCAAAAATTGTACATTAGTAGAAGTAGAAGATGATTATTAGTTGTAGCCACAAAAATTAAAGAAACGCAATTATTTTATAACATTTTAGTTATTTTATTTTTTTAAGTCGGTTATAATTTTATATATAAAAAGTTGAATCAGTTGTCTGGTTACCATAACAACAGGCTCTGCCTGATTTGGGATCAGATGGCCGTGTGTGAGTTGTCCCAACATATTATTTTATTTCTTGCTGGACGTCCGCCATGGCATCTGGAGGTGAAAGTTCTTACTTCCATTCACCATTGGAACAGGGAAGTGCGAGAACGGGACGAACGACTGCTGCCGCAAGAACTGGCACGTCGTCGCTCTGAGCTCAAAGCCACCTTAATGGCGGACTGGGAGGATCGTTTAGTCAACCCCAGTGCAGGTCACGCCACCATAGTAGCGATAAGACCGGTTATGAGGGACTGGTTGGGACGTAAAAATGGCACCTTAACATATCGCCTGACGCAGATACTTACAGGCCTCGGCTGTTTCGGTAAGTATCTGCATCGCATTAGTAGGTAGCAATCTCCATGTTGTCACCACTGTGAGGACTGCTCGAAGACACGGTGCAGCACACGTTAGAGGAGTGCCCAGCCTGGGCAGAACAACGCCGTGAACCGAACGCAGCAGTTGGTGGCCTTTCACTCCCAAACTTTGTTTAGGCGATTATCCAGAGTGAAGCAAAGTGGAATTCCGCGTGCGCCTTTGAGGAAAGTTCGGTAGCAATTAGATAGGTACGGTGTTATATGAGTGAGAGGTACCACCCCGGTCGTGCCGGCCCAGTTTGGCTGCAATGCAGCATGACACTACCTCTTAAAACTCAACTGCGAAGGAGTTTTCAGTCCTTGTTGAACATGGATCTCTAATTCAATATGTAATTTTATCTTGATAGCTATGCATTGTAAGCATACAAAAAAACATCGCGAAGAAACATAAAGAATACACTCTCCTGTGACCTTATGCCACCATTTTGAATTCCTTTTTTGGTAGCACCAAAAAAGGAAGTTTAGTAATAAAAATATCCTGTCCGGTTTTCCCCGCCTGTGTTTGTCTTTACGATAGTAAAATAAAATATTCCCGTTAATTATTAACGTTACCACGAAACCTTTATCTCCTAGCCTGATTTTCCGTCACCATAAAAGTCGTTAATAAAAAACTAAGTACGTACGTACCGATTTTTCATTTTTCCTGGAATGCCAATATATATTCACGCGGTTTAGTTACTAAAGGGTCAGTCACATTATCATCAACCAACATACGTTAGTCAGTAATAAAATTTCGTGTGGTCAATAAATCTTCTAAATTATGTTCCAATTATTTTAATATAATATTACAGGAAATATATCGTTAATACCTATAATACATATTCGTGTTCAATATTCTTAACGTAGACAAAAACATTTTACTAAGTATTTTTATAACTTCAAGTAGTAAATAAGTTAGTTTTGTTCAGAACATAACAATGGAAATGCGAGAAGAATTCGCGGAAACATGTCATAAGAAATCTGTATAAATATAATCTCCTAAATGTGGACGTATAATAAAAAAACCCGACAAAACTGATCGACAGACCAACGACAGAGTTGAAACGAATGGCAATAAAAATAAAGTAGGACCTATTGCTAGTAAAAATAACATTGATGACAAATCTAAACTTTGTAAAAATAATGTTGGATTCACAAGAAGCGTTAGTGAACATAAAGATCACAACATGAAACTGCCAATGTTTTACCAAGGAAGCAACATGTACTTGTCGACGGGCGAGCGGGTTTATTGGGTTCGTTTGTTTACATTACCTATTTTTGTTCGTTTTGATAGATAATAATATGAGTTACAGAATAATATTTAGCACATCTGCTTAGTTTTAAAATAACTGTAACTTCTCGCTCACTGCCGCGGATTGTTATAAATAATGTTATAATTCATTTTTTTATTTTGGTTTTTGGTAAATTCTTATGTAACTAATCCTGGCCACGCTCGTATCGTTTGTATGTAATTTTCAGAAAAATAAAAGTAGTAATTTTTATTTATACGCTACAGGCATTCGTTTTTGTTTGAATTTTATAGAATTGCGTTTTTTATGGTTACAATTTTTGTTAGTATTAAGATGTTAGTTTAGACATAAAAAATCAAATATGTTAAATGTTTTTTCATTAATTTGGAAAGATACTTTTTTGTCGGAGATTGTATTTTAAACTTACTATGAATGAAAAAGGCAATGATCAAATATTGTTCAAAGATTTTGGCAATGCTTATCAAAGGGAATTTGTCACTTGATTTGAGTTCAGCGTCATTCCTATCGAGTCTTTCATTTGTAAGACACTTCACCAGACTCAGTGTCCCGGCGGTTACGCACTGCATTCAATCAGAGTTAATCAAGTTCATTCTGAAGTAGCCGTAGAACAATTTGTATGGTAGCTTAGGTCCTCGAGGGCGTATGTGTGGTAACCTATTTGACTTTCTTTGAGATAAGCGATAGTTTACGGTGATCGTCCGTGTTCACCACTTGAATGCGGACGTCGTCAGCGTATACGCGAGCACATTTAAAATTAAATTTTTTGCCATAATTATTAGTACCTGGATGACCAAGCTTTGCTCGGTATTTTTTTTTTTTTTATATGACATTTTCTAAAAATGATTCCTAGCTAGATCGATTTATCGCCCCCGAAACCTCCTGTATACTAAATTTCATGAAAATCGTTGGAGCCGATTCCGAGATTCCAATTATATATATATATATACAAGAATTGCTCATTTAAAGATATAAGATAAGATTAGGACTAATTTAGAATTTTCTCTTACCAGCTCGGGGAAACACGTCCATCTCGCGGACCAGCCACGTACCAGGATTTCAAGGACATCCGCACTCGGTGCCTTGCAGAAGGGAGACTTTTCGAAGACCCCGAGTTCCCGGCCACCGATAGGAGTTTGTACTACAAAGAGGCATTTAAGCACCCGTTGACTTGGTTGAGACCTGGGGTCAGTACTTGGGATATGTTTGATAAAAGTTACGAGTGGACGATAATAAGAGAAAAAAAATGTCACTTTTAATGAAAATCATGAGAGACTAGAATCTTTCTTAATATTATAAAGGTGAAAGTTTGTAAGTTTGTAAGTTTGGATATTCGTTGATCTTCCACGGCAAAACGACTGAACTGATTTGGCTGAAAGTTGAAATAGTGATGGCTTATACCGTAGAATAGGACATTTATCCCGAAAAATTCAAAGTTCCTACGGAAATTACATTTGCCTTATTTCATGATAACGTTATTTGTCAAATTTTGCTTGTCTTACTAATACTTTTTTTTCTTTAACGCCGGGAAATGCTCTTAGGCATCTCGCGGGGGAGGGGGTCTCCCCACGCGGGTATGTGGGACTCGCTGCGCCCGAAAGTTGGTTGGGACGCAGCTCTACCCACTAAAACCCGACGAGTGCCACCAATGCCGCCTTTGATGAGGTGCCCCGGATCTAATGAGCAAATAGGGCACCTCGACGGTTTTTCAGTCCCCCAAGGGACCGACGCGACCTCCACAGAGGGGTTGTCCCGTTCATTTTTCACGACAAAACGGCTGAACTGATATGGCTGAAAGTTGAAACGCTTACGGATGTCAATCTAAGTTAACGCAGGCGTAGCTACGGGCTCCACCATGGTTCAAATCTTGTGACGCTGGGGCCAGTAGCCTAGGGTGAGCCCAGCACCTTGGGCGAAGCAAATTCAGCCGAGAAAGCTGCTTTTTGTACCCCTCTTATAAGAAGAGAGAACAAAAGAGCAGGGGGCAAAGGGCGGGGACGGGAAACTCACCCCATTGTATTGACGTTAGGAGGGGTTGTTCTGTAGTGCGGGACAACCCCTCTGTGGAGGTGGCGTCGGTTCCCTGAGGGACTGAAAAACCGTCGAGGTGCCCTGTTTGCTCATTAGATCCGGGGCACCTCATCAATCGCGGCATTGGCGGCACTCGCCGGGTTTTAGTGGGTAGAGCTGCGTCCACTTACCAGCTTTCAGGCGCAGCGAATCCCACATACCCGCGTGGGGAGACCCACTCCCCCGCGGGATGCCTCAGAGCATTTCCCGGCGTTAAAGAAAAAAAAAAGACCACGTCCCTCCGCTATGGAGGCTTGGGCGAGTGACGCGCTTTTCCCGGCTCCAGATGGCGTGTTCAGGGTCGTGGACGTGACCACCACCAGAGGCTGCGTACGGCGGCCGCTCGTGCGCCGTCCACTACCAACTGCCGAGGATCTTCAAGGTTGAAAGTCTTCTTTCAACGAGGCGGGAAGATGTTGCCGCTTTAGACAACTTTGAATTAGTTCTTTAGCGAAATTGCTATTACATTAAGTAAGGCACGTTCGGTATATGAGACATTTTTATTTGTATCTGTCACTCACCGTCATTACCCCAACACCTCAGAATAGAATATACACTGTTTGCACTGTAAGATTTTAAATAAGAAATTTACGTTAAAATTCTGTTTTTGAGTTTTAGTAATTAATGCTCCATTATGTATCAAATACAATCTTGATTCAAAAGAGAATGAGATATTCAGTTTTTAATATCTATGTTGTCTAAGTCGGTATAATAAATAATATTTGTTTAATTTTATTTTCGTTACAGCATTCACTTATTAGATAGAATTTGGATTATACAGGTGCAATGGTGATTTATTAAACTATTCCTTACTTGTATGAGTCTAACGCTAGAACTAAATACAGTACAATAATTGGGGAAGTGACACAATTCCTGTTCCCAATAAGGGTACAGTATTTTCAGAATGCTCATTACAATCTATAGATAGGTAATTGTGTTGGTACAGAGTGAATAGATCCATCGATTGTTTGTAATGTAATCTGGAAAGCCTTGCCACCACAGTCACCTAATCAGTGACTGTGGTGTAGGAAATTGGATAAAGGCTTCGATTTTCAGGTTCGGTTTCACACCATTTGCACTTATGATATGGCCGAGATAACCAAATTATCGGCGAAAGAATTCACACTTGTCGGGTTTTAGTTATAGATTGTACTTTCTGAGTCTATCAATGACGGATATGTTCTGAATTTGGCTGTGAAGATCATAAGAGCATATTACGACATCATCAAGGTACACGAAGCAGTGCATACCTTGAAGGCCGGAGAGGACTGAATTCATCAAACGCCGAAATGTTGAAGGCGCATTTTTTGGGCCAAATGGAATTCTTATGAACTGAAAAGGTGGACTAAAAGAGGTGTCCCACAAGGCTCTATACTGGGGCCAATACTGTTTATTATTTATTCGGCTGATGTAACCAATTGTATATGAAATTGTAGATTTCATATATAGAATGGAATAGAATAGATACGCAGCGACATCCAAATATATCTGTCTTCTGCCGCATGAGATTGATCAGTCACTGCGTAAAATTAACGACGATCTTGACCGCATATTTAATTAGTCTCAATCGAACGCGTTGGTCCTGAATGCGACTAAAACTAAAAAATATATTGTTCTTGGAACTAGTCGGCAGGTACAACTTGTTAGGTTGAGAGACCCGGGTATTGTTATAAGTGGTACTAGATTAGAAGGTATGTTGAAAGTATGAAACCTAGGTCTCATGTTAGATGAGCACATGATAGTTAGGTTTGAAAAACACGTGTTAGATATAATTCGTAGTTTCTTCTATCGGTTAAGAGTGTTATATCGAATCAGAAATTCCGTTGATGTGTGAAACTTTGCTGCTCTCCAAGTTCAACTACCTTGACTCCGTAATACGACCAAGGCTGCTGGAGAGGACAAGAAAATCGATACAAAGTGTGCAAAAAAATTGTGCACGTTATTGTTTTAATATGCCGTGGCGAGAAAAAGAAGCAATAATCCGCTAACATACACTTTTCACGCGCGCCGCTTTGGTTGGTTTCGGCTCATCTTGAAAGACACATACGCTTGATTGCTGCTTTGTTTTAGGATCATGGTAATATATCCATATTTCATCATTACTATGTTCCACACCAAATTTGACGCCCCTTCGATGAATCTGGTAAGCATGGCATTGCACCAAGTAACGCGGTCCATGTTTTGAGCCTCGGTCAAATTGTGTGGGATCCACTGCGGGCATAGCTTTCTCACACCCAAATGTTTGTGTAGGATTGATCGTATTTGACTGATGCCTATGTCAGACAGAGATTCGTCCCTGAGATTGACACGACCGCGCTTGAATTCCGGTAATCAGCTATAAATAGTCGTCTGGCATGGTGCATGGCTCATTATTTATATGTAACTGGCCAGTTCCGGAAACTTTTAGTGCGCCCTATGTATTATGTGTTTTTGGTATTTGGTGTATGTGAGTGTGAGTGCGTCGTATTCTGGATCCTGGGTATTTTGGCAATAAAAAATAGTATTTAAAGTGTTGATATATTAGATGCCTATGTATTTAAAGATCGTTTTTATATGAAATACAGGGGTCTAGGCTCCAAATATGACTTTGTCCCATTCGGTGTCGAGACCCTTGGTCCGTGGGGTCCTAGCGCTATAAAGCTTTTCAAGGAAATAGCAAAAAGGTTAGTCGACATAACAGGGTATTTTGGCAATAAAAAATAGTATTTAAAGTGTTGATATATTAGATGCCTATGTATTTAAAGATCGTTTTTATATGAAATACAGGGGTCTAGGCTCCAAATATGACTTTGTCCCATTCGGTGTCGAGACCCTTGGTCCGTGGGGTCCTAGCGCTATAAAGCTTTTCAAGGAAATAGCAAAAAGGTTAGTCGACATAACAGGGTATTTTGGCAATAAAAAATAGTATTTAAAGTGTTGATATATTAGATGCCTATGTATTTAAAGATCGTTTTTATATGAAATACAGGGGTCTAGGCTCCAAATATGACTTTGTCCCATTCGGTGTCGAGACCCTTGGTCCGTGGGGTCCTAGCGCTATAAAGCTTTTCAAGGAAATAGCAAAAAGGTTAGTCGACATAACAGGAGACCGAAGATCTGGCAGCTACTTCGGACAAAGAATTAGTCTAGCAATTCAAAGGGGGAACGCTGCCAGTATCTTCGGAACCTTGCCTAAAGGGACTCCTTTTTAATAATATACTTAAGTTATTATATAATTATATTTTTTAAGGTATTTAGTTTTAGGTTCTTTGTAATTAACAGTATAGAGCTAAAAGTGTATAATGTATAAGTGTTGAAATATTTTGGCCTAATATTAACCTATTATACTATATAATATTATGTATGTACTGTTTTGTATTCAGTTCATTTATTTATTTTTTGTCTATGTATCAAAAAACATATTTTGTATTCCTTTATGTATTTGTGTAAGTATATGTTATAGTATTACATTTATTAAATGGTTGTCCCCCACTGTCACCGAAATAAAATAAAAACCGGCCAAGTGCTAGTCAGACTTGCGGCTGAAGGGTTCCGTACCATTACAATATATGCAAGACCCAAACCCCTGGATAACACCAAGAATATAAGGATGTCTTAATGATTGTGACAACTTACACTTACAATCTAAAAATAACCCTGACAACAATGTATTAAAAATAACTTACACCCGCTGAAGAAACTACTGTCACAAAATAATAAGAAGATTAAAAAATGATTATGAAAGAACTCAATTAAACAATGCTAAGGATCCCAAAACTCTGTGGAAAACTACTAAATCAGTCACACACATAAATCAAAACTATTAAATCAGTCACACACATAAATAAAAACTACTAAATCAGTCACACACATAAATCAAAACTACTAAATCTCTCACACACATAAATCAAAACTACTAAATCAGTCACACACATAAATCAAAACTAATAAATCAGTCACACACATAAATCAAAACTACTAAATCAGTCACACACATAAATCAAAACTACTAAATCAGTCACACACATAAATCAAAACTACTAAATCTCTCACACACATAAATCAAAACTACTAAATCAGTCACACACATAAATCAAAATAAACTTAATGACTCGCATAAACTTGCGATGCTCTCAACCTCTCCTATAGAATCAGCGAACCTTGTCAATAAACACTTCACTAACATAGGGAGACTCTTGGCAGAAAAAATAATTAATTCTCCCCCTTCTACTAAGTATCACCTGAAGGTGGCATCATCCCCGGTTAATTCTCTTGTTTTACTCAACACCGACACTACAGAAGTAAACTAATTATAAATAGTTTATCTAATGAATCGGCCTGTGGATGGGATAATATATCCACGTCTTTCATTAAAATAGGAAAAGATAATCTCATACCGATAATTTGTCATATTTTTAACCTCTGTTTTGAAAAGGGTTCCCAACATTCTTCAAAAAGGCCGTTGTAATACATATTCATAAAGGAGGGAGGGGAGCACAGACGATGTCGATAACTATAGGCCGATCTCTGTTCTAAAAGTACTATCAAAAATACAGGAAAAGCTTATCAATAGTCGTCTAAAGAAACACCTTACTGATAGTAAACTCTTATCTAATAATCAATTTGGATTTCGGAATGGTATTTCTACAAAGGATGCAGTATTAGCCCTGACAAAAGAAATCAATTCACAACTAGATTTAGGTAACAAATACATAGGACTTTTCTTAGATCTGGCTAAAGCATTTGACACCGTATCTGTTCCCATTCTGCTAAAAAAGCTGTATGACATCGGTATAAGGGGTGTAATGCTTTCACTTTTTACTGATTATATAACTGATCGTCACAATGAAACTAAAATTGGTGATGTCATCAGTAGTCCACTAAGGGTCTCTTACGGAGTTTTCCCCAGGGTAGCGTTCTCGGGCCTACGCTATTTTTTATTTACGTCAATGATTTATGTAATTTGAAAATTCAAAATTGTAAAACTTACACCTACGCTGATGACACAGCCCTCATCTTCAAAGCTAAAACATGGGAAAATTTAAAAGAAATCACAGAGGCTGGCATTCATCAAGTTGCTAATTACTTGAAAATAAATTTACTGAACCTTAACGTTGATAAAACGAAATATATACCTTTTTCAATTTATGCAAACACTCAGCCTAAGTCTAATTTTAAATTAAAAGTAAATATCTGTAAATACCCGCAATCAACCTGTTCATGTATGGAAATAGATCGATCGACCAATGTTAGGTATCTAGGAGTCATGTTAGACGGCTGTCGCGCCAGGTCCTCCCCCCACCTTCGCATTAACGCCTCTTGCCCTAGTCGGCGAACCCGAAGGATCATGTCCAACGTAAGGCTCTCACCAAGAGACCTCCTATTCGAGACATAGGAGTGCGTCTCGGCAAGAACCTCCGCCACGAGTTCCCACGGTGGGTCACCAGCCAGGGCAGTGGCTGCCGCCCACGATACTGTACGGTACCCCCGGATCACTCTTCCCGCGATGACCCGCTGCGCCGAGCGCAGCTGTGCCTTATTTCTCGTGGTAAGGTGACCCGCCCAGATTGGTGCACCGTAAGTTGCCATACTCTGACAGACTCCGGAGTATAGCTGCCTGCAGGCGGCACTGGGTCCTCCAAGGTTCGAGAGGAGTCTGCCCAGCGCACTTGCCGCCTTCACGACCTTCGGACCCAACATTGAGGATGAGCCCCAAATATTTTATGTGGGGGCTCATCCTGACACTCACCCCTCCGATCTGGAGGGCAGCCCCCGCTGGGGGTCCTTTCCGCCCGGTCCCACGGAAGAGAAGGGCTTCGGTCTTCTCTACTCTGACCCGAAGCCCTAACCTCTCTACGCGGCTGATCACAAGGTCGAGCCCGACTTCGGCCAGCCGCGCCGCCTCCTTATATGCATAGCACACTGACTTATTCAGACTCAAAAATAAAACGAAGAAATGCCAACATCTGTTCCATTCCAAAATGTAAAACCAAATTTAAGCAAAAACTATATTTATTCCAGTCAACTTAATTTTATAATAAACTAGCTGTTGCCCGCAGCTTCGCCTTCCTCGATAAATGGTCTGTCTAACACTGAAATAATTTTTCAAATCGAACTAGTAGTTCCTGAGATTAGTGCGTTCAAACAAACAAACAAACTATTCAGCTTTATAATATTAGTATAGATTTAATAGTAGACATAACATATATATATATATATATATATATATATATATATATATATATATATATATATATATATATATATAAATCGGTGTCGTATTTGTTGCTGTACCCTGCCTAACTACCTAACTTGGCTGACACCGACTCCAAAAGTAACTATAATAACGTGATAAACGCAAAGTTTGTACATTAGTAGAAAATTAAGTTGATTATAAGTTGTAAATAGGCTGCACTAAAAGTATCGGGAATGGAATATTTCCACTGTTCCTGTCATTTTAAAATCTTTTTAATTGAAAACTCATTGGTTTTAAAAATCGAATACCATTTATTTATTTAAAAAAAGATTCTCGGTCTTGTCACAAGGTCTTGTCAAACTTGTTTAGTCGTTGAGAAAATGGAATTGACTCGAGAAAATTCTAGAGCGATGATTTATTATGACTTTCGAAGTGGTTTAACACAAAAACAGTGTGTTGACCGGATGATTTCTGCATTTGGTGATGAAGCCCCATCCAAAACCACAATTTATCGCTGGTTTGCAGAATTTCAACGTGGACGTGTCAAGCTCAGTGATGATCCCCGTCAAGGTCGTCCAAAAACTGCAGTCACCCAAGAAAACGTTGATGCTGTGCGTAAGCTGCTTGAGGAAGATCGACATGTGACATACTGCGAAATTCAGGCAACTTTAGACATTGGCATGAGTCAAATACAAATAATCTTGCATGAACAATTAGGTATAAAAAAGTTGTTTTCCCGATGGATACCGCATTTGCTCTGTGAAGAGCAAAAAGCGGCTCGCGTTACTTGGTGCGTCAGAACTCTCGAAGATCAGGATCCTCAAATGCTGTATACAACATCGTATCAGGTGACGAATCCTGGATATATGCGTATGAACCCGAAACAAAAAACGAGTCACGAGTTTGGGTGTTCGAAAATGAGTTAAAGCCAACAAAAATTGTTCGTTCACGGAGTGTTGCAAAAAAAATGGTGGCCACGTTTGTCTCCAAAACCGGCCATGTTGCGACTATTCCTCTTGAGGGACAAAGAACGGGTAATGCAGAATGGTATGCTAGCATTTGTTTGCCACAGGTCGTTTCTGAACTCTGTAAAGAGAACTGCAACCGCCGCATCATCCTCCATCACGACAATGCGAGTTCTCACACCGCGCACAGAACAAAAGAGTTTTTACAGCAAGAAAACATAAAATTATTAGACCATCCGCCGTACAGCCCCGACCTAATACCAATGATTTCTATACTTTCCCTAAAATAAAGAATAAATTGCGTGGTCAGAGATTTTCATCGCCTGAAGAAGCTGTGGACGCCTACAAAACGGTCATTTTGGAGACCCCAACTTCCGAATGGAATGGTTGCTTCAATGATTGGTTCCATCGTATGGAAAAATGTGTCAAATTTCGCGGAGAATACTTCGAAAAGCAATAAATACATTTTTAAATAGTAATGTTGTGTCACTTTCTTGATTCCCGAAATTTTTAGTGCCGCCCTCGTAAGCACAAAAATTCAAGAAACGGTTATTTTATTACTTTTTAGTTTAGTATTTTTGAAGTCGGTTTTAATTTTTTGTAAAATGAATTTTATCTTCTTTTTCTGTTGTTATTACCATATTATAATAAGTAACTTTACTTTGCTCTGTTTTATATAAGTATATCGCGGCGGATGAGCGTGTCACCCAGTAACAGGTCACCAACCTAGTACAGGGACCCTTGCAACAGAACTAGTATGTAAGCAAATCTTGTTACAAAATGAAATATTTTTCATTTTAATTTCATTACAATATTAGACACATTTTTTTTTATATTTGAGTTGATTGAATGAAAGGTAAATTGCGGTTTAAGATTTATGGCGTATTAAAAAATAACTACTTACTAGATCTCGTAATGCACATCATATATTTTTTTTAGTTTATAATTCTCTTATTTTAGAAGTTACAGGGGGACACACACACATTTTACCACTTTGGAAGTGTCTCACGCGGAAACTATTATTTTTTTTATTTTTTATTTTTTTTTATAGAAGAGGGGGCAAACGGACAGTCGGTTCACCTGATGGTAAGTGAATAGCGACATCCACAGACACCCGCTATACCAGGAGATCTGCAGGTGCGTTGCCGGCCTTTTAGATGTGAGTATGCTCTTTTCTTGAAGGTCCCTAAGTCGTATCGGTTCGGAAACGGTCGTATCTTAATGCGGTTCACAGAATACATCTACTTACCAAGTTTCAACAGTGTTATATATTATAGTTCAAATAGTTTCGGAAAAAAGTGGCTGTGACATACGGACGGACAGACGGACAGACAGACAGACAGACAGACAGACAGACAGACAGACAGACATGACGAATCTATAAGGGTTCCGTTTTATGCCATTTGGCTATGGAACCCTAAAAGGTCCTGAAAATGTGTGTTAGGGATTATTCCTAACTAAAACCCTTTCTTGAGACGCGCTGCTGCTTTCATTATAAATTCGTAATTTTGGCGACTATCGACGTCCATACACATCCGCACAACCAGAGATTATGCAGATGCGTTGCCCTCCTTTACACTGCCGCCTCCCTCATGGGACACCGGAAACTCGGAAACCGCAAAAGCGACAGTGTAGCTGTCACTTTACGCCGGTATTATGTGAGCGAGAGTACCTAGTAGTACCTACCAACCGTGCCAGCCCAATTTGGCTGCAAAGTAGCATGGCACTTCCTCTTAATAAAGTTCTCTGTTTTATACTGAAACATATTATTTATTGCTTCCAGATTGTTTTTCCAAGTTGTTCCCGATGACCAGAGCTTCAACAAGGATTATGCCGGCGTTTTCCACTTCCGGTAAGCTTATTTGACTGGAAGTCTACCAGTAACTTCAAGTTTTATATCACCCGACACAAAAAAGGGTTGTTATAAGTTTGACCGTTGTGGGTGTACCGTGGCGCCTAAACAGAGGAACCTGGGAGTGGTGCCGCACCCACCTGCAGAGCCGTTATGTATGACACTCGTTTCGTCCTCGCCATAATTTGAGGATACCTGTGTCCCAGTTAAAATGTTCATACCACGCCCATTAGTGACGTATAATAGCCGCTTATGCAATTGGACATTTTTTGACATCATTGGACTAACAATTCCCTCCACAAAAAAATCCAGGAGCCCTTTACCCTCATTGTGATGTGTAATAGTCGTTTGCGCATCAGCGCAATTATCAAAGCGTAGTAGATACTTTGGGCTTACAATTCCCTCCTCGACAAATTTCGAGAAGATCCCATCTCATGTGCTGAAACACTTGTCCTTCAGATTCTGGCAGTACGGGCGCTGGGTGGACGTGGTGATCGACGATCGTCTACCCACGTACCGCGGCAAGCTGGTCTTCCTGCACTCGGCCGAGAAGAACGAGTTTTGGAGCGCGCTGCTGGAGAAGGCGTATGCCAAGTGAGTATCATTAAGGAACGAGCATACAGCTCATATGGCGGACCTTGAGTAAACAGTACATTACCTGAGTCATATCCCTCCCCATGTTTCAGACTGCACGGGTCCTACGAAGCTCTGAAGGGCGGGTCGACATGTGAGGCGATGGAGGACTTTACCGGCGGCGTCACCGAGAACTACGAGATGAAAGAACTGCCCCCCAACTTCTTCACCATCCTGCTGAAGGCGTACGAGAGGAACTCGCTCATATGTTGCAGCACCGCGGTAAGCTACTAGATGTACCACTAAAAGCGTGACTAGATGTGTGACTAGAGTCGCGAATAGATGTACGAGATGGAAGAACTGCCACCCAACTACTTCGGCATCGTCGACTACTTACATCAGGTGGCACGTCTACCAGTTTGCCTGTCCAACTAACATAAAAAACATACTACAAAATATTGTTTTCAATAGTATATTGTTTGTAAATCTTCACTTTCTCCCAAAAAAACAACTATTTTCTCATATTGTATGTATATGGTTTGATTTTTAATGTACTTCTTCGTAATGTTTTTATTTTCATCCTTTTCTACTCCAACCGGAATTCGGCTAGAGTTATATAGTTAGAGAATAAGTAACACCCTTGTCGGTACAGAGGCCTTAGACAAAGTAACATCAAAAAAACGATAACGAAGTTCGAAAAGAATAAAATGTATGGGATTGACATAAGCCGTCGTCAATTATGTCACTCGTTATCGTTATCGCAAGTTGGTAGACAATGTTAAAATTCGTAACAAAATCATAAACTGTCAATTGGTTATCGAACACTTATGTCAAACTTATGTTATTTTATTATTGATATTGATTCGTTATCCGTAGGCGTGGGCCATGGAGGGCAACATTTTCACAATTTTTATGAGTTATAGTGTGTATGAGGTCTATTTACATAGATATTAATTTTAATTTTTTGGTCCGATTTGACACTTCTTGTCGAACTTTGTTGACACTTGACAGTTGTTGTCGTTGCACTGTCACGATCTTTGTTTGACCATTGGCTAGAAAATTATTATCGTTATCTCAAAGACGAGCACGATATCCCTAGGCCGGTTAACGATGATGGCATAACTCTCGAAGTCGTGCAAGAGTATGTCTATTTTGGGCATACTTTGCAAATAGGTCGACATTACTTCGAGAAGCTGGCCGAGAGGAGGATTTAATTGGTATGGGCAGCATTAAGGAAGCTTAGCCATATTCTCACGTCATCTATACCGCAGAGTTTGAAGACGAAAGTCTTCGACCAATGCGAAAGTTTGTAGCTCAACGTGCTATGGAGCGTGCTATGCGGGGTGTTTCTTTGACAGATAGGATTCGGAACGAAGACATCCGCAAGAGAACTAAGGTTGCCTTTATCACGCTAATAATTAGCGCGTTGAAGTGGCAGTGCGTTGGTCACACACTCAGGAGAACGAATAATGACGATGAGGTGATAAGAACGCCTACTCGTGGAAAGTTTTTTTTTTTTTTTTTTTTGTTATCGCAGGGAAATACTTTTTACGCATGTAGCCAGGATCTCGGGTAGATCCTGACCCTATGTGGGACTCGCACCTGGGAGTGCCCTACCCGTAAACTAAAACCACTGCGAGCGTCTTCAGCCGCATTTTGAGGGTCCCGGATAGGCATTCAACAGGATCAACTCAGCGACAGGCTGGCCCCGGCGAAGGACAGACTACTCCTTTTAAATGGGGACTGCCCGGCTGCTTAGGCAGTCCCCGCGACGTCGTGTCATACTGGGCCCAGGTTCCCATCCTGAACCCGACACGAGCACAGGGGTGTTACTGGAGGCGCATTAAGTAGCGCCTCCTGCGCACCCCCATTCGTCGCCCGCGGGGGGAGGCCTCGTCGGCGGCCTCCTCTCTCATCCGCTCGTCGGCCTCCTTCTGGGACATTACTGCCTCGCAGAAGGAAACCATCGCCGTCCAGGACTCGTCGTCACCGAGCATCGCGGTGATGACACTCGGCAGAGACAAGTCCCCTCCGATGACCGATGTCAGATCATAACGCAGCGCCGCCCATCTCGGGCACACCTCGAAGGTGTGCTGGGCTGAGTCCACCGCCGCGCCACAATCGTGACACACTGACAACGGCTCCCTGCGGGCCGTCCGGCACAAGTATTCACCAAAGCAACCATGCCCAGTGAGCACCTGTGTTAGACGGAAGGTGAGGGGTTTGCGCTTACGGCGCATCCACCGCTCAAGGACCGGACACAGAGCAACCGTTAGGCGTTTGCCGTACGGTTGCCGCGCCAGGTCCTCTCCCCACCTTCGCATTAACGCCTCTTGCCCTAGTCGGCGAACCCGAAGGATCCCGTCCAGCGTAAGGCTCTCATCAAGAGACCTCCTATCCGAGACATAGGAGTGCGTCTCGGCAAGAACCTCCGCCACAAGTTCCCACGGGGGGTCACCGGCTAGGGCAGTGGCTGCCGCCCACGAAACTGTACGGTACCCCCGGATCACTCTTACCGCGATGACCGGCTGCGCCGCGCGCAGCTGGGCCTTATTCCTCGTGGTAAGGTGACCCGCCCAGGTAGGTGCTCCGTACGTTGCCATACTCCGGCAGACTCCGGAGTATAGCTGCCTGCAGGCGGCACTGGGTCCTCCGAGGTTCGGGGGAGTCTGCCCAGCGCACTTGCCGCCTTCACGACCTTCGGTCCCAACGTTGAGAAATGTGGGCCGAAGGTCCACCCTCCGTCAAGGATGAGCCCCAAATATTTGATATGGGGGCTCATCCTGACCCTATGGATAGTAGAGTAATGCATCTCCTGCAGTAATAGATCTCCTCGAAAAAAGTAGAGAAGCCCGTGAGGCCACGAAGCCGAGTGAAAAGAACCCTTAAGCGAGAAGTAGTGTAGTGTACCTCCTAGAAAACACACGAGAAGAAAATATTTTGCTTCCTCGAAAAAAACGATGTTATTTTATATTTTATACTTTCCTTGAGAGTAGGACGATCCACGATTCCTCCTACGATCGAGGATACCCTCGAAATTAATTTGAGACAGATCTCGTCGAACAAGATGAGGTAACAAATCTTCTCGAAAAAGGCGAACAGAGTACTAGGGCACCAGGTCTCTTCGAAATAATGCGAGAGGCTTAGGTTTAATATGCGGAGGATACCTATATTATGAGCTTCCAAAAAAAATTACTTTTTCCATGTGGACATTTTTATTGGTTATGTATGTGTAGCTTCTTTTACATGTGAATTAGAAATAAATTTTAGATGCCTGATGAAGGTCAATTATATGACCGAAACGTCGCATTAATCGACAATTGGTTTTTTGATTAGCATCCCATGTCAACTTTCCTGCGAATTTTGATAATTTAAAAGAAATGAGTGTGTTAGGACAATAAACGAAATTGCGCGCGGGAAATTGTCGACGGGTGATCGGTCATCGTTGGCGTTCATTAAGAGAGGATATGTCCAGGTGTAGACAGCTGCAGGCCGATAATGATGATCGCTTGTTATTCCCTCAACCGGCAAAGACAAAGTCAGGAAACATAACCGCGGTATAGTCTCCTCCTCGCCACATTTCGAGGAGTATATCACATTGTTGTCCAGGTCAAAGGAGTGGCGCTACATCCCCAAGTCGGAGAAGGAGGAACTGGAGCTGACAATTGACGACGACGGAGAGTTCTGGATATCGTTCAAGGACTTTACACAGTATTTTAACCGGTAACGCATCAGACATAAGCAACGGAGAGAACCGGAGTAAAGACTTGGGTTTCCTCTTCCTCAAATGTTTTCTAAGATTTATAAATCCTACATAGCAAGGTTCAAGAGTAGAGGCCGCGTGGAGCCTTGTCGTGGCGGTGGGGTTCAGTAGCCTTAGGTGGACCCAGCACCTTGGGCGAAGCAAATTGAGCCGAGGGAGCTGCTCTTCTTATAAGATACCCCTCTTATAAGAAGAAGGGACAAAAGAGCAGTGGGGAACCTCACCCCATTGAACAGTCCCGACGTTGGGAGAGTTTGATCTATGGTGCGGGACAACTCCTCTGTGGAGGTGGTGTCGGTCCCTTAAGGGACTGACTAGCCGAGTGGCAAGGGATCGACCATCTTGGCGTTCATTGAAGAAGACCTATGTCCAGCAGAGCACGGATAGAGGTTGCTGATGTAGATGATATTATATTTTACCGGTGGGAGGGAAGCGCTGTGCCGCGCTCCCGGCTGCATGGGTACCACCATCTTGCTTGTTCCTCCCGTGAAACAGCTTTGCTGTGTTTCGGAGAGAGGGGCAAGACAGGCAGTGTAATTACTGGCACCGAGACTTAACATCTTATGTCTCAGGATACGCAACACATAAATGAGTTGCCTGGAGTCGTTCCAGGTATACTAGTTTATGTTCATGGGCGACGTCGACCACTTACCATCAGGTGGTACGTTTGCCAGTTTGCCTAGCCATCTAACATAAAAAAAAAATATATATATATATAATAGCATACATTAACTTTTATTTCCCGTCATATTTTACCGGAGGGAGCCGTGCGCTCATGCCGCATGTCTGCATGGGTGTGTTATCCATCCTCTCCTTATATCTTCTGTCAAACAGCTTTGCTGTGTTTCGGAGAGAAGGGTACAACAAACAGTGTAATTACTGGCAACGAGGCTTACCATATCAAAAACGCATAGGCAAGGCAGTTTGTACTTTAACCGCTTCACATCATGACGTTCTGCTAGTTGCCCGTCTAACTAATAATACCATGTTAATATTGTTATTTTTTTTATTACAGTGTTGAGATTTGCAACTTGGACCCCAAGGAGTGGCCCGAGGGCTGCACCAAGAAGTGGGAGATTTCTGCCTTCGAGGGGGAGTGGGTCAGAGGTATGATCTCGACCCTATTCTGCAGTTTTCCTTGAAATTAGTTGAGGAGGTTATTAGTTTTGATGCGGTAGTCCGTTGAGCACTTCTGAACTTAACGGAGCGGTATTCTGATGAGCATTACCGAACTTAACAAAGCGGTACTCCCATAAGCACTACAGAACTTAACTGAGCGGTAGTCCCATGAGCATTACCGAACTTAACAGAGCGGTAGTCCCATGAGCACTACCGAACTTAACAGATCCGTAGTCCGATGAGCACTACTAAACTTAACAGAGCCGTAGTCCCATAAGCACTACCGAACTTAACAGAGCGGTAGTCCGATGAGCACTACAGAACTTAACAGAGCCGTAGTCCGATGAGCACTACCGAACTTAACAGAGCCGTAGTCCGATGAACACTACCGAACATAATAGAGCGGTAGTCCGATGAGGACTACCGAACATAACAGAGCGGTAGTCCCATAAGCACTACCGAACATAACAGAGCGGTAGTCCCATAAGCACTACCGAACATAACAGAGCGGGAGTCCCATGAGCATTACCGAACATAACAGAGCGGTAGTCCCATGAGCATTACCAAAATATTTAACAGAGCCATAGTCCGATGAGCACTACCGAACTTAACAGAGCTGTAGTCCGATGAGCACTACCGAACTTAATAGAGCGGTAGCCGATATTATTACTCTTTTCAAATCCTCTTAAAAGTTTGAATATGAAAACTGTGTGCAATTAACATACGACTGAAGTGAGAATGAGATAAATATTGACTACCAGCAGTATTTTATTATTTCCTTATTATTCTACCTAAGAATATTGTACGGGTTTAATCATAGACTTAGAATATACACAATAGACCACCTGACAGTCCGAAAATGCGTGACGATTTTTGAAAAGTCAATGTGTGCAGAGCACACGCACACATTGACACACAGTGATGTATCTTTTACTATCGATACTCAATAGTACAGCCCGTTCGATAAATTGTAAACATTGTTGTTTGGGGTGAATTTTCCAGTGGTCAGATATGTTATGGTTTTTATAAGGGTACTTAATATACACATTACAAAGTTACATAATTATTCCTCAGTAAGGCTGCGTTTCCACCAGAGATGTGCGAGGGAAATGTGTCGTGCGAGGATGTGTAGCTGTGCTGTGGAAATTAGTTGGCGTTTCCACCAAAGCTGTGCGATGAAAATGTGTCTTACGAGGATGTGTAGCGGAGCTGTGAAAATGCGTATTAATGTGCGGTGCGAACCGTGCGAGGATGCGTTGCGAAACTGTGTAATGTGTCTATGGACTGGCTACAGGACTCAAACCTCGCAACACATTCCTCGCAACACATCCCTCGTAAAACATTTCTCGCACACTCTTTGGCTGCTTTTCGAACAGAGATGTGCGAAGATGTGTTGCGAGGAATGTGTTTTTCAAGAACCAATAGAATCGCTTCATTTACCTTACCTCGCTCAGCACAGCTCTGGTGGAAACGGCTTAGCGGTGCGAGGTTTTTGTACGTACAAAAAAAAGCGAGAGATGTGTGCGAGGAATGTGTTGCGAGGTTTGCGAGAAACTGTGTCAGTACTCAGTACATGTACGCATCCACGTACGACACATTTTTCTCGCACAGCTTTGGTGGAAACGCCCACACATTTCTACAGCACAGCTACACATCTTCGCACGACACATTTCCCTCGCACATCTCTGGTGGAAACGCAGCCTTTCGCTTGTCTTGTACGTAAAAAAATCCTAGCTCCGCTAAGCCGTTTCCACCAGAGCTGTGCTAAGCGAGGATAGGTAAATGAAGCAAATCTATTGGTTCTTCAAAAACACATCCCTCGCTACGCATCCTCGCACATCTCTGGTGGAAACGCAGCCTGAGGAAGGTAAACTACATATTCCTAAAGAAAAGTTATCTGACGATTGCAAAAACAGTCCTTAAATTATTTGAGATAAAAGTCAAATAAATGTTGAAATAAAACAACACGTAATATATTATTTATTCTCAAATGAAATATCATAATACTCTTACACACTCATACTTACCTACTATTTATATAAAATAATCACTTTTATTATGTAGTTAGGTACCTACTTTATGTATTATTTGTTTCAAATGATTTTAACAAAAGGAAAATAATAAAATTTGGGAACGAATCGATCAATATCAATGGACGCTTGATCCATGACTTACTACACACCATTTACACAACCTAAGTATATGCGCAGTTATTATTTTAACGGTTACTTTAAAATTATACTGTTACAAACGTAAAACAAGTCATTTGATTAAAGTTAAAAAAAATGGGTAGATGCTACTGTCCTTTAAACAAAATAATCTTATTCAGGTGGTTCCTTACAGTCTCCTTACTCAAATTAAGTAGCTTACATTCGTATTTGAGCCGAATATCAAACAGATGTATATAATACTTCATTATTAAGTATCTGTGCCCACTTAAAAGTTATTGGTCCATATTGTGGCTCGTCAAGCATAAAAACAAGTCGGAATTATCTTCCAATATTAGAAGTATCTCTTTGCAAATTGTATTGTTGGGATTCCAACCAACACGCTCAGTTAATATCAGCCATTTTCCTCTAATTATATGATCTTGAGGGAATCTGTAAAACAAAATGATTATGATTCATCGCTAACAAGCAAACAGTCGGAGAGGACATTAGCACGGGAGCGGATTTGACAGCGAGTGCCGGAGATTGGTGGCGCTGCAGTGTCAATTCAAAAACTTGTGTTAGGATTGGCAAGAATATGGGCTGGACGGCCGAGGCGTAGGGATGTTTGTATTACGTCATAGACACACCCGACTACTGCCTTAAAAAAGCGAGGTCTTGTTCGTAGAGGGGCTATTTATATAAATCATTTTTGGATAAATTACTAATATATGAATACTTAATTAAAAACGCGTGCAATACAAAAGTGCGATCCTCATAAGGATTCGTATCTTATAATGGATAGCGTGATCTAAATTTTGTGTTAACGCCATCTATTGACACATTTTAAAAACTTCTTGTTACACTAATTATACATCTTATATCTTACCTAGGATCTCATACTATCTCCATATCAAATTTCACTCAAATCGGTTTAGTGGTTTAACAAATACACAGTCCCGGCGTTTTAGCTGCACAACTCCCGTTCCCGTGGGATTTTCAGGATAAAAACTATTTTAAATCCTACGTTAAGTTACAAAGTATCTTCATATCAAATTTCACACAAATCTGTGCCGTGGTTTAGAAGATAGACAGTCCCGGGGTCTTACGCGCATTGTTCCCATTCCCGTGGGATTTTCAGGATAAGATTTATTTTAAGTCCTACGTAAAGTTTTGAAGTACCTTCATATTAAATTTCACCCAAATCTGTTCTGTGGTTTAGAAGATAGTCTGTCTCGGGGTATTACCCGCATAGGTCCCGTTCCCGTGGGATTTTCAGGATAAAAACTATTTAATGTCCTATGTTAATTTTCAAAGTATCTTCATATCAAATTTCATTATATCCAGGTGATAGGTCCACCATTGGAGCAGCCCGTCGTAAATTATTACAAAGCCAACGTCTGTCAATAATATTCTTATGTAAAGCCTATCGGACAGTTAGTACAGAGGCGTTACCAGTTCTTGCCGGAGTACTACCAGTTGACTTAGAGATACAGCGCCACGCTGCCTTGTATTATCATTCGCGAAATATTTCTAGTGCTGACTTCTTAAGACCACAAGACCGACAAAAAATTACCAAACTTTTTGACCCTATAGAAATAACCACTCAAAATGTAATTAAAGAATGGCAATCCCGATGGGATAATACAACTAAAGGACGTCACCTTTATAACTTCTTTCCATCTGTATTCGATCGTTTATCAAAGGATTGGTTAGAGGTTGACCACTGTGTCGCTCAGTTCCTTACCGGCCACGGAAACTTTAGAAGTAAACTATTTGGCTTTAATCTCGTACCGTCTCCCTTATGGGGCTGTTCGACGGAAGGCAATGAACAGGAACATACCGCACATCACATTCTTTGGGAGTGCAGTCTTTGGCAAAATGAACGAACATTAATGCTCGACAACATCCGTAGCAAATCGGGAGTAACTTATTACAGCGATCTCGTGGACGACGTGAAAAACTTCCGTGCATTCAAGCGATTTTGCCACAACTATTACTGGAAACATAACATATCCCCAAGTCATACATAAATAGCTCATAGTTAATATACACTAGTATATTACTTCACTATGTAGATATTAGTTGACTTAAAAATACAAACCAACTTTCAAACAACAATTATTATTTCAAGTTTCAACCATGATAATCACTAAGTTATACATAATAACTCATAGTTGATATACAATATGTATATTAATCATACTATGCAGATATTTGTAGACATAAAAGTTTCTCCGTGGTGCATTGCAGCAGGGCTTCCCCTGGCTGCTGTCTTTTCTTGGCCTTTGTTAGTCATTGCATTCTTGGACTGTCTCCCGCTTTAACCGGGGAGGGAAATTGGAAATTTTTCCTACTCCTCCTGAATACTTCTGATTAAATTCGTTGCGGGACCCAAGGCAGTTTTAACGTATCCCTCGGGCTCCCTGAGATCGTATCAAAGGGTCATTTAGTGGTTACCGCTGTCGATCCTGGCTATACAGGAGTAGCAGTGGTGGGAACGAGTCGTGGGCCTAGCCCGAAAAAAAAAAAAAACTAATTTCACCCAAATCTGTTCCGTGGTTCAGAAGATAGATAGTCCCGGGGTTTTACCCGCATAAATCCCGTTCCTGTAGGATTTCCGGTATAAAAACTATCCTATGTCCTTTCTCGGGTTTCAAGCTGTCTTTGTGCCAAATTTCATCCAAATCTGTTCAGCGGTTTAGGCGTGAAGAAGAGACAGACAGACAGACAGACAGACAGAGTTACTTTCGCATTTATAATATTAAGTAAGGATGAATTATAATAAAACAATTTTTTACGGATTTTATCGCGGTTTATTAAGATTTTTACAAGCCCGACGTTTCGGATACTTTACAGCAACCATGGTCACGGGAGGACTGAGGTGTCATACGTCCTATTATTACAAAGTTATTCGAAACTACCCTATGATACGTCAATATTTTGGTCAGTCCTATCTACGCAGAAAGTGCTAACTGTATCTTTAATCTGTGACATATTATGCTTGGATTTTGATTTGATAATTTTAATAATGGGATCCCAAGCAGCTGGTAGAAGCCAGCCATCTTCTCTATTGAAATTAGGATGTTTTTTAATTTCAATAGCCTCACGGATCATCCTTGGTTGGAATCTGTGTTCTTTTGCGAGGACTTGTGGTTTATCAAATCTGATATAATGGCGAGCTTTGTCAAGACTATGTTCACAGATGGCAGACTTAGTGTAGCGACGGTGTTTTAAATCAGCTATATGTTCTTTCACGCGAGTTTTAATAGATCTTTTAGTTTGGCCTATATGATAAATTGACTCCGGGATATGATAAAGTCCAGGGCTTAAACTGATTAGTATGAAAACATGTGACGAATAATAAATTCGACGTATATTTTTATCATTTTAAACTTTTATTCCATTTTTCATTGAATTTCAGATTCAAATTCGAGCCTGGCAGCTACGTCATCGTGCCTTCCACTTTCGAACCCGATGAAGAGGGCGAGTTTCTGCTGCGAGTGTTCTCCGAGAAGTGCAATAACATGAGGTATGTTGACTATCTATACTTGTAATAAAGATATAATGTGAGTTTATTAGGAATTAATCTTCGGAACTTCTCATTCGATTTATTTTAAGGGCCCCTTCTCCCAAAACTATAGGTATTTAACGCACCGAATCGGTTTGCACTTGCGTTGCGCGGGAGATGTCTTTATATGAACTCCGGTGACCTACCACGGCCGGCAAGCACGTCACAGTATACGAATATGCAGTAGATTGACTATGCTCGAATTATTCTTAGATGTGATAATTTTAATAATTATGCATAACAAAATCTTGTTGTTGTTATAGTTATCTAGTTTTGGATTTATAGAAATACTAGCTGGTGCCAGCGACTTCGTCTGCGCAGGATTAGATAGTTTTATTTCTTCACTGATTAATCGAAAGGAACTTCGATCCATCCGGGTGTCCCTTGACACCTCTCTTTAGTTTTTTTTTAATAAAAAGTATCCTATGTTACTTCTAATACCTCCAGGAATATGTGTACAAAGTTTCATGATGATCGGTTAAGTAGTTTTCGCGTGAAAGCGTAACAAACATCCATGCTTTCACATTTATAATATTAGTAAGGATTAGGAAGGATGAATTAGCTACATAGGCCTAAAAGGTAGTGCCATGCTGCTTGCAGCCGAATTGGGCCGGCACGACCCTAGGGGTACCTCTCGTTCACATGATAATGGCGTCAAGTGACACCAATGCCGTCGCGTTTCTTGCGGTGTATGAGTTTCCGGTGTCCCATGGCAGGGGATGGGGTAAAGGAGGGTAATGCATCTGCATTATTTCTTGTGTGGATGTTTACGAGGACGACCTCTGTGGCTCAATGGTTAGCGCGTTAGCGTTCAAGCCGGAGGTTGCGGGTTCGAATCCCGCCAGGGAACAAAAAGTTTTCTGTGTTCCTGGTTCATGGATGTGTATTAAATATGTGTATTATAAAAAAAACCTTAAATATGTGTATAGTATAAAATATTAAATATATTTCCATTGTATGGTACTCGTAACACAAGTTCTTCGAGAGAGGAGATTAAAAAATTGTAGACAAACATATTCTTCTATACTATATTAATTGTTTTAATTGTTTTAAAATTCAACAAAATTTAGTTGTCGTATGCTAGGTCCAGGTTCATTTTCATCGACCCATACATCATCGATTAATGTTAGACACGGGTCTCCTCTGAGAAGAGGGTCAAGGCCATAGTCCTCACGTCCTCACGACACTGCCCTGTGGTTAGGGGCTAGGAAATGATTGCAAATCAGAAATATTTTGTGATGAAGGTTCCTCATTTTCTTTATTGTCGGACAATTTGAATTCTTCAAGTGTTAACAATTTCTGGAAGAAGATATACATAGTATAAACTATAAAGCAGTCGCTTCCCGCGTCTGACTGTATGTATGCTTACATCTTTAAAACTACACAACGGATTTTGATGCGGTTTTTTTAATAGATAGAATGATTCAAGAGGAAGGTAATAGGTACATGCATAATATAATAGATAAACACTCATAATTTTAGAAGTTTCTGATGTGATAAATAAGCACATTTTTTGCACTTACATTGCAAACGCTGGATGAACCCTAACAGATAGATCAAAATAATGTACTACATTATTATACACCTTAGCCGGGCCCGGTTCCGAATTAATTATTATTGTATCAATGTATGGTAGAATTGTGTATCCTAAATATGCATACTGAAAAGTCCGCGATGGCATAATATGTCTACATTAGTTTAATATAACATACTACCTATATCCATTTTAATACTTTAAAAAATTGCCAATTATAAAGCGGTAATGTAAAAGCTATTCACAAAAATACGGTATTAATCACGACATATTATAAAATAAAGTCCTACGCCCGTCCATAGATAAATAATTATCATCAATGCGTATATGGTTGTATATCTAAGTTAACGCGGGCGAAACTGCGGGCAACAGCAGTTTTCAGTTTGTGATAAAACTGTATTAAGATTCTTTTTCCTTATTTTACTTTTTTTATTCGCCATTTCAATTAAATAACTAGGTACTACAAAAACTCAAGTATCTATTTATTTACACTAATTAAAGGTTTTGTATTACAAACTAATTACAACTAAGAACAACAATTGTTAGTAAGTATTAAGTAGCTATATTATTTACACTGTGTCGTCTTATTTATTTAGACGTAATAATATAAAATGCGCGGTAACAACGTAGTCACGAGCAAAAGCGGCACAGGTCCTACTTCGATGACGCCCGGCTGGGTACTGGCGCGACGTGGTGCGATGCGCGAGAGCCATTTTTATCGTTTTTTATTTTTCAAAAATTTTTGAAGTGACATAATAAAGATCTATCCAATCATTTCCACGTCATCCCCGTTTAGCAATTTAAACGTAAAAGTTTCATTAAAATTGAGTTACCCGAAGTCTCATACTACTCAATTTGCTTTTAAAATCGACGTTACTTTAGATTTTTTTTTTGATTATGTAAAATGTTAAATATTGTATTTTTATCCAAAAAAATCCCTAGATCAAAGATGTATCTATACCCTATTTTTTTATTATTATTTTAAAATGACGACTTCTATGAAAACACCTCGATCTAGAAACAACAATTTGGGATAAGGGGCCCTTAATTAACCGCCGGTATGATGCTTTCGCTGAGTGTCATTTACACTAATATTATATAGGAGTTATGGTTGTAAGTTTCGACGTTGGAGATAATATAAACCATAGGTATACCTATACCTAACTACGTTAACGATGCAGAAATATTATTCAAAAAATAATTTACTTTATTTGTTTTAGTGAATATGACTAAGATATCGGAATAAGAGATGTTGATGATGGTAAGTTCAATTTTCTTTATATTCACAACATCATCATCAGCCTCTATCCGTCCACTGCTGAATATAAGTCTCCCTCAATGAACGCCAAGACGACCGATCCCTCGCCACTCGCATCCAACACGGACCGGCCACTGCACGGAGATCGTCTTCCCACCTCGTTAATGGCCGACCAACACTTTTTATATTCACATCGTATTAATTAATTTTTGTGTTCGTCGGTTTGTGCATCTATATTTTATAATCTACTCAACGGATTTTGATACGGGTTTCACTGTCGGCTTCGTTATGAATATGAACTAGGGCAGGTTTCTGAGTGATACATCAATATTTTTATCATAGAAAGTAGAGATGTCCTTAGATTTGTTGTTACAGTGTTGCGTAAACACTGAGTGACATAGGTCATAGGTTATAAAATAATCATCATCAATCGGCTGTAAATGTAATTAAACGCGGGCGAAGCTGCGGGCAACAGCTAGTCCTATATAAGTCGGAATAGCAAAACTGACAGATTAGCCTCTTGATGGTAAAGTTTATCCGGGGCTAGCTAGGGTAGCTCTACCCACTAAAACTGACAGATGAGCCTCTTGATGGTAAAGTTTATCCGGGGCTAGCTAGGGTAGCTCTACCCACTAAAACTGACAGATGAGCCTCTTGATGGTAAAGTTTATCCGGGGCTAGCTAGCTAGGGTAGCTCTACCCACTAAAACTGACAGATGAGCCTCTTGATGGTAAAGTTTATCCGGGGCTAGCTAGGGTAGCTCTACCCACTAAAACTGACAGATGAGCCTCTTGATGGTAAAGTTTATCCGGGGCTAGCTAGGGTAGCTCTACCCACTAAAACCGACAGATGAGCCTCTTGATGGTAAAGTTTATCCGGGGCTAGCTAGCTAGGGTAGCTCTACCCACTAAAACTGACAGATTAGCCTCTTGATGGTAAAGTTTATCCGGGGCTAGCTAGGGTAGCTCTACCCACTAAAACTGACAGATGAGCCTCTTGATGGTAAAGTTTATCCGGGGCTAGCTAGGGTAGCTCTACCCACTAAAACCGACAGATGAGCCTCTTGATGGTAAAGTTTATCCGGGGCTAGCTAGCTAGGGTAGCTCTACCCACTAAAACTGACAGATGAGCCTCTTGATGGTAAAGTTTATCCGGGGCTAGCTAGGGTAGCTCTACCCACTAAAACTGACAGATGAGCCTCTTGATGGTAAAGTTTATCCGGGGCTAGCTAGCTAGGGTAGCTCTACCCACTAAAACTGACAGATGAGCCTCTTGATGGTAAAGTTTATCCGGGGCTAGCTAGGGTAGCTCTACCCACTAAAACTGACAGATGAGCCTCTTGATGGTAAAGTTTATCCGGGGCTAGCTAGGGTAGCTCTACCCACTAAAACTGACAGATGAGCCTCTTGATGGTAAAGTTTATCCGGGGCTAGCTAGCTAGGGTAGCTCTACCCACTAAAACTGACAGATGAGCCTCTTGATGGTAAAGTTTATCCGGGGCTAGCTAGGGTAGCTCTACCCACTAAAACCGACAGATGAGCCTCTTGATGGTAAAGTTTATCCGGGGCTAGCTAGCTAGGGTAGCTCTACCCACTAAAACTGACAGATTAGCCTCTTGATGGTAAAGTTTATCCGGGGCTAGCTAGGGTAGCTCTACCCACTAAAACTGACAGATGAGCCTCTTGATGGTAAAGTTTATCCGGGGCTAGCTAGGGTAGCTCTACCCACTAAAACCGACAGATGAGCCTCTTGATGGTAAAGTTTATCCGGGGCTAGCTAGCTAGGGTAGCTCTACCCACTAAAACTGACAGATGAGCCTCTTGATGGTAAAGTTTATCCGGGGCTAGCTAGGGTAGCTCTACCCACTAAAACTGACAGATGAGCCTCTTGATGGTAAAGTTTATCCGGGGCTAGCTAGCTAGGGTAGCTCTACCCACTAAAACTGACAGATGAGCCTCTTGATGGTAAAGTTTATCCGGGGCTAGCTAGGGTAGCTCTACCCACTAAAACTGACAGATGAGCCTCTTGATGGTAAAGTTTATCCGGGGCTAGCTAGGGTAGCTCTACCCACTAAAACTGACAGATGAGCCTCTTGATGGTAAAGTTTATCCGGGGCTAGCTAGCTAGGGTAGCTCTACCCACTAAAACTGACAGATGAGCCTCTTGATGGTAAAGTTTATCCGGGGCTAGCTAGGGTAGCTCTACCCACAAAAACTGACAGATGAGCCTCTTGATGGTAAAGTTTATCCGGGGCTAGCTAGGGTAGCTCTACCCACTAAAACTGACAGATGAGCCTCTTGATGGTAAAGTTTATCCGGGGCTAGCTAGGGTAGCTCTACCCACTAAAACTGACAGATGAGCCTCTTGATGGTAAAGTTTATCCGGGGCTAGCTAGGGTATTTTTTTTTCTTTAACGCCGCACAGTGTATTTTGAGAACCATTTTTCGGACGTCTGTATTTTATTACAAAAACTGACACAAATAATCATTTAAAACATTAGAGTAGAACTCCCGTGTGTCAAATGTGCTTAGTTACAGAATTATAATTTTTTGAAATTTCCACAAAAATTATACGGTTAAATTTAAAAAATAATGTACGCCTAAAATTAACATCAATAGACATTAATGACATAAGCAGGTGAAAAGTAACGTATCCGCTTCACCTTTCAGAGCTATCACGAATTTCGCAACTTGCTTAGAACGAGAGATATTGATATTTTTTAATTTTTGGTTTTAATTTTTTTTCTCATTAACTCCACCAAATTGGGAAAAGTTATAAAGATGAAAATAAAGATCTTTAGTTAACCCACACCCCATACTTGTGGAGTCTAGATACTATAGCCTATTTTAGTTATGACCGGATTTTTTGTCGTCAGGGTTGTCACGCTTTCGAATAATAAAAATACTTATCCGGGTACTTACTTGTTTTTTTATATGCATGTTATTAAAGATAGATTAACAAAATTAAACTGACATAAATAATATAAATGGCGGTCTTACTGCTAAAAACGATTTCTTTTTAATTTCATAAGTTCTTTAGACACTAAAAACAAAATATGTGAATAATTGTGCAAAGTTCTGTTCTGCTATATAACAAATCTTCAAGCTATCTTCGCTTCTAAATATAAATTGGCATGTTCTTAATGTTCTTTGCAAGATTTTTAGAATAGTTAATTGTGTTGGAATTTGAAATTTACCAAGTTATATTTGGGAGCCAAGATCGCTTGAAGATTTGTAATGGCAGAAGAACTTTGCAATATTTTTCACATATTTTAGGTTTATATTGGTTTATAATACTGGAATCAGTGTAAATTCATTCCAGTGATACATTATGTGTGGCATGGGAAGGGGTCCACCCTCGTAAGGTATTTACCTAAAACCCCGTGTCGATACATTTAGCGTTTAGGAACAGGGGTGAGGCACCATGGAGCCGTTCCAGACCCATGTGGCCACTTTGCCCCAGGGGGCCTTTACCCAATCTGCTGGGGGATGTCCGTCTGGGCCTCAACCGGAGGACTTACTATTAGGGGAGTATGAGGGCGCCAACCCTCATGCTGGTAAGCGAGTGGCATTTGAAGCTGTGGATAGCGCCGCAGCCGACTCTCTTCACCCTCAGGGAGTGACCGAAAGTTACTAATTTCCTTGTGTAATTACGCAAAAATATATTACGATAAGATACTAATATGTTTGAAAATCGCGAATATTTTGAACACTCGCAAGGAAAGGGAAGCATTTGTAACCTATAGGGTACTTGCCGTTTGACATAGAATCATAAAATTCTGCATTGTGGTAGATCATTGGTCAACAAAGGAAACAATCAGAAACAACGAATTGCTCGTCAGCATGCTTGTTATTAGCAAACAATGTTAGTGGTGCGGCTAGTTTAGAACACTAAGTATGAAACTAGGTGCAAATATAACTGTCTTTTTTCAAACCATATTTGTATTGGATTTTTTTTATCCGGATACATTGTGACAACCCTAATAAGAAACAAATAATAGACTGTAACTCATAGACTCCACGAGTATGGGATGTGGGTTTTTTATGGTAGATAGAATAACTAAAGATCTTAATTTTCATCTTAATAACTTTTCCCAATTTGGTGGAGTTAACGAGAAAAAAAATTAAAACCAAAAATTTAAAAATATCAATATCTCTCGTTCTAAGCAAGTTGCGAAATTCGTGATAGCTCTGAAAGGTGAAGCAGATACGTTACTTTTCACCTGCTTATGTCATTAATGTCTATTGATGTTAATTTTAGGCGTACATTATTTTTTAAATTTAACCGGATAATTTTTGTGGAAATTTCAAAAAGTTATAATTCTGTAACTAAGCACATTTGACACACGGGAGTTCTACTCTAATGTTTTAAATGATTATTTGTGTCAGTTTTTGTAATAAAACGCAGACGTCCGAAAAATGGGTCTCATAATACACTGTGCGCCGGGAAATGCTCTGAGGCATTCCGTGGAGGAGTGGGTCTCCCCAGGCGGGTATGTGGGACTCGCTGCGCCCGAAAGCTGGTAAGTGGACGCAGCTCTACCCACTAAAACCCGGCGAGTGCTACCAATGCCGCCTTTGGTCAGGTGCCCCGGATCTAATGAGTAAACAGGGCACCTCGACAGCTAGTCAGTCCCTCAGGGGAACGACGCCACCTCCAAAGAGGGGTTGTCCCACACCACAAAACAACCCCTCCCAAGATCGGGACAGTACAATGAGGTCCCCGTCCTCTTCCACCTCCCTCCCCTTAGGGAAGAAGCTTGCACCATGCTTACTAACTGTAAATGTACTGTAATAAAAGAATATACGGTACTGATACAATATATTATTTTCAGATACCTTCAAGGGTAGGTCATCGGGTGGAGATTACGCCACCTTCTCCCTCGAAGACTGGCTGAATCGCACAGTGTACTCATAAGCACCGATATGCCTTAAGCCAAAGTATAAAAAAGTCACAAATCTGGTGTGAATACGGGTAAAAACAATATTCTATTTGTTTATATAGCAACATTTTAATGAGACAAAGGATTTGTAACTATACAGTTTAAGAAATTAGCTAAATACTTTTTAGACGTTTGAAAACGAGCTAGATGACTTGTATCCAGATCGTTATTAAAAAAAACCTCGTATTTGTATTCTAACAACTATTAAAAAAGAAGTAGACATTTTTTGTTAAAATACGCCAAAATACAGCATGGCAAAAAAGAGTATGACGTGGTGACAGTTGGAACTAAATATTTTACTAAATGGAAACCTATGATGTTGACAATACTTGGCCGACAAATACTAGATTTTGAGTAAAGCTTAGTGTTTCACATTTATTATTTACGATTTGATTAAATTACCTTCTTGTTTTTTCATATTATGATGAGACCTAAGTGAAAGTGGCGCCCTCAATTTTTCCATACTCTTTTTTGCCAAGCTGTACTTGTATTGTGACAATTATATTAAAATAAGCCAAGTGACTTGTATCCAGACCTTTTGAAAACGGGCCAGAAGGCTCGTATCCAGAGCGCAATTTAAAGAGTATTTTTGTATCCACCGATCCGTCACTCCACTGTGCGACTTGCCCTTTTTTTTCTTTAACGCCGGGAAATGCTCTGAGGCATCCCGCGGGGGAGTGGGTCTCCCCACGCGGGTATGTGGGACTCGCTGCGCCCGACAGCTGGTAAATGGACGCAGCTCTACCCACTAAAACCCGGCGAGTGCCACCGATGCCGCCTTTGGTGAGGTGCCCCGGATCTAGAAAACAAACAGGGCACCTCGACGGCTAGTCAGTCCCCCAAGGGACTGACGCCACCTCCACAGAGGGGTTGTCCCGCATCACAGAACCACCCCTCCCAACGTCAGGACAGTACAATGGGGGGTTCGCCCAAGGTGCACCGCTCACCCAAGGTTTCTGAGCCCCACCGCCACGCCAAGGCCTGAACCATTGTGGGGTGCGACTTGCCCTTGCCGAGCTTGTTCGAGAGTATTTATTGAAATGTATCAATGCATTTTATCGCAATTTATTTATGTAAGACAATTTTATATTATGTGAGATCTGAATATATGTTTTTATTTTAACCGATATTTTTTTATTTAACCCTTTAATCTATGAAACATGTTTAATGTTTGGAAGTCTGTTCCTCTAAATTAAAAAACGGAAAACAAGATCATTACGACTGCCTAAGAACTGCCACGTCATTATTGTTACTTTTGGAGTCGGTGTCAGCCAAGGTAGGTAGGTAGGTACAGCAACAAATACAACATGGGTGACGGACGACGCGACGGTGACGTATTTGTTGCTATTTTGCAAAAAAATTGTACCATTGCTTAGAAAATATATTAAAATGAAAATATTGAAATATAACCTGATTTAAGGGTTGTTCCGTGATATAAAACGTAATTAATTAGCAAAATCTATTAAAACAAACCAAAGGTGGAGAAAAGTTCTTATTTTGTTACCTTCACTAGTTCACGTAAATTTAATGTTGAAACATATTACTAGGAGGCTTTATTCGATTAAATAGGATAATAAAACAAAATTTAACCTATTTATTAAAAAAATCAGTCTATATTAACAGAGGAATGTTAAAACATAGGCGGTAATGTTTCCTTTACGTTACTATTCGGTCACAAGTCTTGATTAACTTTACATTATTGAGTCTATTTTATTTTGTATTAAAATTTTGTATACATACATAATGCAGAAACCAACTTTATATTTTAGTTTTTATCACAAAAATATATTAGTATCTTTTATGTATTAATAAAGAAAAGAAATATGCGCTCGCTTTTATGGGACAGTAACAAAAATATAATTCTGGTTACAAAATAGGATTTCTTAAGCCTAGACTTCACAGTAGTGCAAATAGTTATTTTGACTTAAATAAATTGATATAAAACCACTGTCAGGAGACATTCTTTACGATTTTTAATATTAAATCTAGATTAAATCTAATAATTATTAGGAACATTAAGAGCGTTTACGTGGCGCGGTTTTTCATACAAACTTACAAGTTCCAAATCATGGAAACGAATAAACCGATTTTAATGAAACATGTAACTCATATGCTTCGATTTTATTCTTTCGAGGTTCTTTTTCCTTTGTTCTTCCATCTTATCAGGATTTTCTCTTAACCTTTCCGGTACCGCCTCATTTTTTCAGCCTGTAAAATATAACCGTACCTTATCTTACATTTACCATGCAAAGCATTTTTTAAACTATTATTAATAAGCCGCCGTCCGAAAGGGTTATTGCTAAAATACATGCATAAAGCTCCCATTCAATTTCGCACATTACCAAAAATTTATTAATATAATATTGTATTTAATTAAAACGTCGTCATAATTATAATCAAAATCAGATAGTCAATACTCTGCCTAACAATTTCCTATTTTGTTACTTTATTTTCCACTTATACGTTACCACTCAAGAGTAACAAAAAAAGAGGTAACAAATCAAGTTCAAAAAATTATTAAAATTGTAAACGCATACAACTAAAACTAGTAAGTACCTACTCGTTTATAATTTGACTTACGAAATCAATATTGAGGACTTTAATGATTCTAAATGAGAAATAATAGTAATATTAGTAGAGCTTATGTACCTGTGTTTGTTGGGTAACAAAGCTTGGATTTTTTTCGGACCAGTAAACTAACGGACAACATTCAATGTTCGCGCATGGTTATAAGAAATGTCAAAACGAAAAATTTTAGCTGGATAACGATATTTTTCAATGTTGCCACTATCCTAAAACATGTTTAAATACCAAATTGACGCTATGATTTTCAAAAATACGGTCACAAAAGAGGAAATTTTAAAATGAACTTTTTACACGATACGATAAAAACATTATTTATTAAATAAATTTGTTCTAATACGACAAAATATTAATTTATAAATGAATTAGGTCTTATAGTTATAAATAAATACATAAGTTATTTCTACAATTTCCGCAAGTCCTCTCAAATACAATCGATTGTTTGGGAAGGTGCGAAATTGGGACACTTCTCTTGTCATACAACTAGATTAGACCGATTAAAAAAAAATTTTTATAGTTAATAATTTATTAATTTATTTATCATTTTTAAATGTTTTTTACGTAGTTTAACTAACTATATAAGTTAATAGAAACTGGTAATGATCTATTTTATATACTCAGATGAAGTAAAAAAAGGTAGATGACGCACGGCCTTTGCTAATACTGAAGCCACAAAACTCAGCTCCTTTCATGTAAATACACGCGCTCACGCACGCACATGCACCAAAACTAAGCTCATTTTTCGTTAGTATCTTATGAGTCGTCATGCAGTAAGTTTGCCAAAAAAATACAGTTCTGTGTAATTTTATGGTGTAAAAACAATACAAAAGTGACCAAAAGTCTGAAGAAATATCGTTTCACACATAAATACACACAAGACTATATTTTTTTTAGATATTTTAACACCATTTTTAGGTTAATCGACATAAATAATATTATTGCCCCGAAATGACGTATCGGGAGAGTGTTGTCAGAAGTTAGTATTTCTAATGGCCCAATAGTGGGTTAGTCAATTGCAGGCAAAGCCATAACAAAATAATTAAGTACAGAAGGGACATAATTATTATTTTATTATTTGATCGTTATATGACTGAGTCGAAATGACCTCGTATAACCTATGTTGTATTTTTTTTGGGACTCACGCACCCACAACGGGACTATCTATTTAATTATTTATAAATTTTAAGATTTTCCATTTAATAAATTTATGATGACATATTATGTATTTAATTTAAATTGTGTATTGATAAATTGTGACTTTTTCTAATTACCATTATAATCAATTATTTTGAAACTGATATTCTTTGACAATGATTTTAATGACATGTTGTATTTATCAAGTTTATTTAATTGTAACTATTTTTTCCTGCTAATTTATATTAATTGTTTATTTATGTAAAGTTTTATTTTTACACACCATGTTATGGTAGAATGTATAGAATTTGTTATTTTTTTTAAATATCAGCTATGTATTTACTACATTCATGGGAATAAATAAATAAATAAAACAATTGTCTCAATCTATTGAGACAATTTATAAAGTGATCCTACACGCCTCCTACATACTCGTAATGTTATTGTATTTTATAAAAATATTCACTGTCGCATTCACTTATTACCTATTTTTATTAATATGCAATTTTAAGGGATATTTTAAAAAAATGGCAACCCTTCTTTCACTCACACATACTTAAGAAAGTGGTTCACTTTCTTGTTCCACGTGCGCTATCTACCTTTTTTTACTTGATCTTAGTTTATATATAGAAAAAAATATTTTAAAACATGGGACAAAGATAGAAAGTACAATTTTTTTGACAAATGCTCATTTAACTTAGCCGACACCGACTCCAAAAGTAACAATAATGACGTGATAAACCCAAAGATTGTACATTAGTAGAAGAATAAGTTCAATATAATTTGTAGGCACAAAAAACCGACTTCAAAAATACTAAACTAAAAAGTAATAAAATAACTGTGTTTCTTGAATTTTTGTGCTTACAACTTATAATCAACTTAATCTTCTACTAATGTACAAACCTTGCATTTATCACGTCATCAAAAAAAAATATGATGCAAACTCCCACCGAAAATTGGTTTGAGCGAGATCTAGTAAGTAGTTTTTTTAATACGTCGGAATATTCGGCTGAATACGAACATGAAAATGTACCGAATACGAATATTCGGCCGAACATTCGGCGCATCTCTAATTTAAATGTACACACATATACATACATCAACTGCAAAAACCTAGTTATGATTGGTACGCTTTACTACTTTTAATAATCAGTGTGCAAACAAATACACGAGAACTATTAGGAAAAGGTACTTATACAATTAGGTAGGTAGTTGACGCCGTTATCTAATGATCCAAAGACACAAATTCTTTAAAAACACACTTTAATCTAGTCCTAAAAATAAATTTTGTCAACGTTAAAACGCATCATGGAAATACAAACTAATACTTGCTTACATCTCTAAATTAATTGGTGGTTTAAAAACAAAAATTTACTATTTAATGTTCAATTTAAAAATCCGTCCATTGAACAATTATAACTCCTATGTTTTACTTCCATTTTAGTACAAAACAATTGACGCGTGTCTCGAGCGGGCGGTAGTCGATACACAAGTCTCGGTTTGGTCCGTCTGGTCCGTAATATCGCGTCCGTGAACGGTTTCTATGTGTGCGTTGCTCGAGCGCGCGTTGTATGTAGATTACCTTCCGTTAGTATGTATTTATTTTGTGCTTTAATGATCGTTCTCTGTGCTCTCTCAAAGGTCAATATCAGTCTTTTACCCACTCCTGTCCAAGACGTAATGCAATAGTTAAGTATCGATTGACATAGAGCGAAATATATTTGCCTTATTAATTGTTGGTCTGATATATGTCGAAGCTTTTTGAAAATAGATATTAACTTATGTGTCTTATTACTTAAATCTTCTATATGGCATTTGAAGGGCGAATTTTCATCTAATATAATGCCTAAATACTTCAGTTTATCTATTATTCCTATGTTAGGACAAGTACATTCAGTATTAGTAGGAGAAGGAGTTGAGCAGTGGTGAGCATACAACGATTGGTTAGTTAAAGCTGGATTATGTCTGCGCATCGAGAACTTTATGTGTTTTATTTTTTCTGCATTCAGTGTTAGTAGATGAGTCTGAAACTATTTGTTTACAATATTAAACCCGTGTTGTGTAAACTTTATTTTTTGTGTCAGCTGAAAAAAGAAGTGCAGTATCATCAGCGTAAGATGTTATGCCATGTTTTAATTTTAATTCACACAAATCATAAATGTAAATTAAAAATAATGTTGGCCCTAAAATACTTCCTTGAGGAACACCATACTGTGGATTATTTAGGCATAAACTAAAAACATTGTCAATCTTTACACATTGAGAGCGGTCCTGTAAATTGCTTTGAAATAGTTTAAGTTGTGTGCCCCTTATACAACCCACATAGATACCAGCTTATTTTTTTCGTCGGAGTTTTTTTTTATGTATGTTCTCCGATTACTCGAAGATGGCTAATTCTTGGCTGAAAAATTATTTTTTTGTTTTAAAGGGTATACTTTCCAAATGGTCCCGTGATAAGGAAACCAGGATCTGCTGATACCATCCCAGAGAAATTGAGGGGAACTTTCGAAAATCAAAGAGGCGACTAGTGCGTTTGGTATTTTTAAGCTATTGCATAGCTTCTATCGCGGGCCTTGAGCGCGGCGACCGAATCAAGAAATTCCGTAACGAAAAAAACCTGACACCCGACGAGCGACGAGCTGCTCCGAAATCGGACGAATAAGTAAGCAGCTGTTTGTGAGAAAGTATATAGGTGGCTAACTAGATGGCGCTTTACATTTTCTCATCGTCTCCGTGTTAAATAAAGTATAAGGTTGAACTAGTCGACGGGGCGAACTCATCGGTAGGCGTGGCCTAAATTATTGCCATTTCAACTGACATGTGTGCGAACGGGAAAGACTCAGAGAAGAGCAGTGAGAAAATATCGCGCGCGCGTGTGTATAAGTCCTACTACACGAATTATGAGTTTGGCAGCCGCGGATGTTAAAAAAAAACCAATTATTCTATTACGAGTATATTAAATCTTCTTATAACTAATATACAATTCTAGTATTTAACTAATATTAACTACTTATGAACCTATTCGAGGCTCGATATGGAATGATCAAGGGAGCTTGCAGGCAGGGATTCTTGATTTTTAACAGGAACTGCGTATACAGGTTGATCGGGTTGGCTGACTTGAGGATCCTCTTCACTTGAGCTGGTATCCCTTTGTCGACGCAAACGGTGACGTCGAATTATGAGAATGAGGAAGATTGCAACTATACCAGATACTAACGTATATAAGGGCAACGTTGTATGGTACAGTGAAGAAGATATTTTGTCTAATTGGACAGGGCTCTGTAGAGTTACTTGATCTTTCAGGCGGTGGAGATTCTTCAGGTCCAGAGAATTAAGAGTTATATGGGGAATATCTTTATCCATATCTATTGGGTTGTCTCGAACTTCGGCGATCCTCAAGGGTTGTCCTTTGATTTCATCGTTATTGTTGATGATGTTGAAAGAGTCCGTCCGCAAGGAACATCCATGTGGAATTGTAGCGAGGTAGCTGCCGGATACTGTAATGTACTCCTTCCGTTCACATTGCAGTTGAATTTTAGTGAGCTTTGGAAAGATGCTTATCATCAAATTGCTCCATAGCTTCCTTCGTTAAGGTGATTTTTGTGGGGCTGCATGACATATCCAATGATTGATCGGTGATGATGCTTTGTATACAGTCAGGGCTTCCTCGGGGCTGATAGTGGTTCATTTCTTTTTCACAGAGAAGGTAATCATCAAGCTTCGGGCATTCAGCCTCTATGTACAAGAAGAATTTCCCATCGGTTGCTATATAAGGATGTGGAGGGATAAATGTTTGTTGGAGCTTATTAGGAACGATGGAGAGACGGAAAAAATCGTAATCATTTAGAGCTACTATAGGAAATTTAAAAATTATTACTATGCGCTTATCTACGAAATAACTACCAGGCTTGATGATATCATAATATTCCCTTAAGTCAGCTTTTAATACTTGATTACTGCTATAAATTTTCTTAAGTCTATCTATCATATCTAATAGATTATCTGTACTTAACATGCTATGATGAGTGCTTGATGCACGAATAAAACCTAAGATATTTTCTAGTCTAATTAATTCTAAATAAAAATCATCGGTATTTTCTGTAATTATCGCTAACAACTGTGCAAATTTAGCAAATTTTACCTCTGAGCTGTACTTATCTAAAATTAACTCTAAAGTTTTATTAATTTTCTTTTGATTATCTACCAAATTATCAATCAACATATCATACTGATTCATCCAGGCTTTGTTAAGACTAATATGATTATTAAATTCAGAAGCTAACTTATACTCATTTTTCTCTAATAATTCTATTGCACTATTATACCTTTCGGCATCTGAATGATCCAAGTTACCAGTCACGCTTTTTACTAGTGATCCTAGCCCATTAATTATTCCTCTACGTACCCGATTAGGTTCAAGACTTTTTTGCTGTGAATTTACTTTTGTTAATTTAGAATATCCTACCGACTGCGCCAATTATGAGTTTGGCAATATCGTCTGGGTTCATCTCAACCTGATAAAACCCAGACGCCAGATCTAAGGTGGTAAAGTATTGGCATCTGCCTAGCTTATCTAAAACGTCTGTAATATTGGGTATCGGGTACTTGTCGTCGATGGTTTTGTCATTAAGTTTTCTGAAGTCAACGACTAGTCTCCATTTCTATCTACCAGAGGCATAGGCCTTTTTTGGAACTACCCAAATAGGTAAACTCCAGGCAGAGTCTGATGGTCGTATTATACCTTGATCTAACATTTTCGCTATCTGGTCCCTAACTTCTTGTCGATGTACAAATGGATAGCGATAACTCTTGGTATAGACTGGAGTCTCGTCATGTGTCCGTATGGTATGCTTAATTTTATTTGTAAAAGTCAAGGGTTCCCCTTCAATGTAAAATATGTCAGCGTAATTTCTGCACAAAGTCTGTAAATTAGGTTTTTCTTCAGGGTTCAAGTGGTCAGTCCGAAGTCGCTCTAGTACATTTTTAATTCGAGTCGGGTCCTGTCCAGGTCCAGTACACTCAATGTTGAAAACGTCAATTTGTGTAGGTGAATTAAATGAAATAACGAAGTCGGTTTCTGTCACGTTTCTTATCTCAACTATTGCGGTTTTGTCCGAAACGGTCGTTATACAGTCGTGAATAATGAAATTGCATAAAAATTGTTCCGGTATATAGACTTCACCATCGTCATAGTCAATTGGGGTGTTAATAAGTTTAGATGCATTCGCAGGAATAGTTTCCTCTCTAATAAGTTTCCTACAATGATATCGCAAAAGTGGTAATTTCGCACTATCTGTTATTAAAACGTTATCTTTAAGATCTATTTTACAATTTTCTAGTAAATCTAATCCAATCAAACCATCAAAATAATTATGAAATTTATATATGAAAAGCTTTAAATTTTTGTCTATGTTAAATTCTGGGAAGCTTGGAATTATAATAGAGTGTTCGTGTATACTTGTGACATGTGAATTAGTGACCTCAAAAGGGTCAAATATTTTAGATATATGAGGGAAAAACTTTTCAACGGCCTCAGGGCTAATTAATGATTGGTTAGCTCCTGTATCTATAAGAAATTTAAGGGGAGGGTTATGAATCTGTATGTATGGCAATTCTTTTTTTGATTGTAAATTTAACTCTATTCTGGTGCGGTGTGGCTTTTGCGTTTTTGAAAATCCTGCTTTTTGTTACTACTACCAGACTGAGCTAAATCATCAGTGTGCTGTGTTGGATTAGAATATCTAGGTATATTATGTTCTATAGACGGTACCGATGTATTTTCAGGAAAATTGTTATAATTATATTGGTCTAGTGCAAATTGTTCCCCATAGTCATTATAGTCATAGTCATACTCATACTCATAGTCCTGTTGGTCATAGTAACTATATTCAGGGTAATAGTCGGAAAATTCATTATAATTCATCTCTCTAGCCTTAAAGTAGTTGGATGGCGGAGGGTTCCCAAACTTTTGCCAATCATGCCCAGGAATTCTGGGTGGCATGGGCTTAGTGACGAAATGGCTCACTCCACTCATTGGCTTTGGCCCGGAATTATTAGGTGGAAAATTCCTTTGAGGAATCCTAAACCCATGATTGTGATACGGTAAAGGTGCCCTAAACATTTGCTGTGTTCGAGTTGTTTGTAACGGAGGGCGCTGTGGCATTTGGTGATGTTGGAATGGTGGCGTAAACGCCGGCTTTTGCCAACTAGGTCCTGGTACTGGTTGCGGTATATTATTAAAATTAGTTGTGGGCATTCTAATCTGTGAGTGCAAAGGTGGTAATGATGATGATGATGAACGCGGATTATTTCTTTGCTGTAAATACATTACATTTAACTCATCTTGGACAAATTCCAACGCCTTTTCTATCGTCTCGGGTCTCATACATCTTATACGAGAACCAAGAGGATCTTTCAACCCCCGGACATACGCTTGCAATGTTAACTTTTTATATAATGTTCTCTTAGCCTCCACGGTGGTGGCTAAGGTTTCATGTAAGGAGACGTATGTCATTATGGTGCTGAAAAGGTTTTGGCACCTGTCGTAAAACTCTTGAGGGGTTTCATTCCCCTGCGTCGCTAGAGCTAAATCATTGTAGAGGGCGGTTTCATCCCTCTGGTCCGCAAAATTATTAATAAGTGTATTCCTTATACCTATTCAGTTTTCTGGAATGCCGTTAGAATTAATTGTTCGGGCCGCAGGGCCTGTGATCTTATTTAAAATTCCGTTTATGACGCATAAATTAGATAACTCGTATCCTGGATCATCTTTAACGCATTGCATAACAATCTGGTCACAAATCCTGATGAACCTAGTAAGAATGTTCGGATTCCCGTCGAATTCGAAAACTGGGCGAAGAGCCTTATAAACCATATCCGGGTCCATGGTAATAATATATGGTAATGTATTACTATGTAAAACTAAATTAATATTATCTAAGGTAACTAATTCTTTTTGCTTATTTAAATTTCTTTGAAAGCAATTCGAGCTCTCTAAATTAAAAAATAAATTTAGTTCTAAATTTTCTTCGTCGCTAGAATCTCGTAGAGGGCTATTCGAGCTCTCTTCTAAATTACGTCCTAGATCTAATAGGCTATCCCTACGTACCCGCCTTGAGGTAGTCGGCCTATTACTATTTTTAGTGGGACGGAAAATTTTGGACGTGGAAAGCAACACTTATGAGAAAAAATCTATGTACTCACATACTCGTCGACTTCTCTGGCTTTTTTTCTCGTTGCACTGTTCCCGTCAGCAGCCGGGGCGCACTCAAACAGTGCGCCCCGGCTGCTGACTCGTGATGTTCGATACTTCGGTGAACGCTTGAGAGTGACAGCTAGAACGACCGCGCGCGGTGTCGATTCTAGAAACCGGAAATCTTCCTTTTCTCGCGATCGTCGAAGCCCCGAAAGTATCCTACCGACTGCGCCAATTATGAGTTTGGCAGCCGCGGATGTTAAAAAAAAACAATTATTCTATTACGAGTTTATTAAATCTTCTTATAACTAATATACAATTCTAGTATTTAACTAATATTAACTACTTATGAACCTATTCGAGGCTCGATATGGAATGATCAAAAAATTATATATTTTAATTACATTAAATTCATATTAATATTGCGAAAGCCTGTAAGTGGGTTACACGAGTCGCGACGATGCTGCTGCGTAAGCTTCTCTTCTTCTTCCTTAGGGTTGTACATGTAACTCACGCATAAACATTCGCGCGTCCCGGTCCAAAATCACCGCGACGCATTATTTTGATTTTGCTATATCTCCTAAGATATTCATTTAATTTGCACGATGTAAAGGGTAAAAATAATCTTCCTGAAATGCTTAAGCGAACTAATGCATTTATAATGATAGGATTCATACCGTATTTGTGTAAATAGCTTTCTAATAACCGCTTTATAATTGCCAATTTTTTTAAGTATAAAAAGGGATATAGTATGTTATCCTTAAGAGATAGATATGGGATAGGATGATCCCGACATCGTTGCCGATTCTGTTGCTGAGGTGGTGCTGCAAGCCATGGAGCTTTTTATTCCAAGCTCTTCAGTGCCTATAGGCGGCAAATCCCAGCCCAAATTTGGTCAAACTTGTAAGATGGCTGCACGCCACAAGTGGTTAAGCTACCGAGCCTGGGCCAATGCATCGATGTCCCAGGATGTAAAGACCAGCGCATTAAAAAAGGAGTATAACTTTGCCTCCAGGTCCTTCAAAAGAGCTATTGCTGAGGCAAAAGCGGAGTACGTGAACAGAATTGGCGAGAGATTGGTTCGACTTCCTTCGGGAACTCGTGCATTCTGGTCGCTCGCCAAGGCTGTTCAAGGGAATTTCTGTAAGCCATCCCTACTATCTCTGCACATGAGGAATGATTCGTTGGCCCACACCGCGAAGGAGAAGGCCGATCTTCTAGGCTCTCTTTTTGCTTCCAACTCGACTTTGGATGACCAGGGAAAAATACCACCGTCGATCCCTCGGTGTTATACCTCAATGCCGGAAATAATTTTTCGACAGAGCTCCATACGTAAAGCGCTTTTTTCGCTGGACATCCATAAGTCTAGTGGGCCTGACGGCATCCCTCCATTAGTGCTACGTACTTGTGCTTGTTGTAGGCGTCGTTCCATGCTCCCCAAGAAAGGGGACCGCTCAGACCCGTCCAACTACAGACAAATAGCCATAACTTCCTTGATCTCAAAGATTATGAAATCCATAATTAACTGCCAGCTCCGGCGGTATTTGGAGGAGCACCAGCTGATTGGCGATCGCCAATATGGCTTTCAACGGAATCGTTCAGCTGGTGATCTTCTAATATTCCTAACGCAGCGATGGGCGGAGGCAGTTGAGAGCAAGGGGGAAGCGCTGGCGGTTAGTTTGGACATAGTGTAGATTCATATGAACATGTAAATATTTTGTTATTTAATTAATTCATTATGTATTAGTCCTATGAAAGTCTAATTAGAACTATCAATAAATTAGACCCTTATTCGGCGTCTATTTATAGTTTTCGTAAGAGCGGGACAGTATTGTCCAAGTAGTCCTTCGACGGAGTAACCGGTTGTCCCGATCACTTAGTATCATTTAATTTTATATTTTATAAGTATCATATATTTTATTTATTTATTTAATATATATATTTATAACCGGTTTTGGTATTTATCTATACAGATAAATAAAATTGGAGTGTCTGTTTGTAATATTAAAATAACCGCTTTTTATTGAATGGATATATATCGAGGGCTTCATAACAAAGGGTACATACAAAAGTACAGTTTTACAGGAAAGACAAAATAATGAATAAAACAAAACTAGTTGATTATATAAGGCTGATATTTTTCATTCTTTTTAGACATAACTTACCGTCTGTTATAACTTATCAAATTATAACACGCATAGTTTTTATAAACGGTAAGTACGCCTCTTTCTTTCAACGCAATTTTGGCAAAAACATCTATTATATAGTAAAAATTTTGATACTAATTTTGGGGCGTATAAAAAAAGAATATTGATTTATTAATATGAATAAGTAATTTCTTATTAAAGTAATGTATTCAATTTATAACTATCTTACAAACAATAAGACGCTTACTCCAGTAATTATTTTACGAAAATTTAATCTATACGCCCTGTGTATAGATTAAATTTTTACGCCCTGTGTATAGATTAAATTTTTACGCCCTTTAATATGTTGAATATCTTAAAACAACAGGCGTATTACTATATTTACAAGACATTAATTCAGGGTTAGGTTTGATTATATAATTATTTTAAGAACTTTCTAGTTATGTAGGTATAGCTTTAATACTTACACCACTTTAGTCTCTAATCTATTAAAAAGTATATTATTGTTAAAACACAACTCCAATAAATCCTTATAAATCAGATTCGATCCACATACATATATTAAAGATTTTTATTAATTTATTAAAAGTAACGACAACCTCATTTTCTTGTTAGTAGTAGGTACTATAATTTTTGTTTGATTGGAAGCTCCTGAAAACGAAACGCATTCTCTAAAAAACAAGGTACTTATGAATATGGGTAGGTAATAATTGGTGGAACGTTTTTGTAAAACCTATTTTATATCAATAATTTAGTTTCACCATCGTGTACGATATGCAGACCTGGTTGCCATCAAGTTTGCATCATCATCTTCATTGTCACACTCTGGGATAACGCGGCTGTGTAGCGATGGAACACATTGATTTGTGAAACCCTTTTTGTGTAGATGTCGTAAAATACAGTCTGTCCAGTCCTTTTGCCATTTTCTAGAAGCCCATCTTTGCTACAAATTACGTGGAGCCCATATAAGCCAGTTTCACCCAGAAATTTGAAAACTTCTGCCGTTAATAAAATAATAAAATAAAAAGCCTTTTTATTTTACGACACAATTAAATTGTTTAACAAATAAAAAGAAAACATAAATTAAGTAATAGTACATAATATAAATAAGCAGTAAATTTGATTTGATTATTTTCATTTAAAGGCATTAGCTACTACGCTATTAGCCATACAAAATACAATATTCGGTCTGTAATACGGAGAAATGGCGGGAAACCCCAAGGAGCGCGGTTTCGCCCCTCGAGCCCCCATCAATCAACTATCATTCTCCATTCCATCCACCCAAGGCAGTCCACCACAATATTCGCCAACCAATCACAATATATAAAGATCAAGTTTTTAAAACAAACACTATAGAAAACCACTCTGAATGGACAAAACACAATATAACAATTAATTAACGGGAAACCAAAAAAACACAACCGCGCGTCCCGATGCTTCCCGCCATCCTTCATAAGCAGTAAAAAATTAAATATTGTTTTTTTTTTCAATTTGATTTTTATGCATGCATCATAAATACTATTTATCATTACTTATATTATTACATCACAATTAGTTATTAAATAAATAATTTTAACGTTTAAGTACATAGGTATTTAGCACATATCAAGATTATAATTAATGAAGTATTTTTTTTTCTTAGCTAGATAATTAGATTGAACAAATCAAATTACATAATAAATTAAAATTATTTTAATATTATTATTCTATTATTATATTTTACTATTATATTATTATATTATTTTGTTATTATATTATTATTTTACTTAAAATATATTTGATTAGAGGAATATCTTGCGTGACCCGTGAACCCCTCTATTTGAGGGTAAAGGCCTCCTCCAGAGATGCCCAAGTGTCTCTATCCGTTGCTATGTCTAGCCATCGGTTACCGGCCGTTTCAATAATGTCGTCTGCCCATCTAGTTCTAAGTCTCCCTATTTTTCTTTTTCCCGTAGGACCTGTCCACGATGTCAGCCGAGTTGACCATCTGTCGTCACTCATTCTGGCTACATGGCCTGCCCACAGCCATTTTAGTTTCTTTGAGTAGTTTAACGCATCTATTACTCCTGACACTTTCCTCATGTGTGTGTGACATATTTAATTTATTTTTCTGATTTTTATCATACTTCTCTCCACTGGCAAACGGTTATACTATTTTTGGCGCGGCGTGTGAATTACCATGTTTGGCAAGCATACGTGAGAGATGGTAGAAGACAGAAATGTCCATGACCTTTCCCTTAATGTTTATCGGCATTTGGCTCTTAAAAATTTCTTTTAGTCTCCAAAACTTCTTCCATGTTCCTTTTATTCTCCTTTCGATTTCTTGTTCGTTGCTTTGTTTGTCAAAAGGAACTTGTTTGCCTAAGTAAATGTAGGAATCGACGTATCCCAATGATACGCCCTCGACTTGCAGTTGGATTTTAGATGCATTTGTCATCATCTTGGTTTTACTGAAATTCATCTCTAAGCCTGGCTGTCTGCTTACTTTTTGTAATGAGCATATCATGTGCTCCGAGATGTTTTCCGACAGTAAGACGAGGTCATCCGCGAACCTGAGGTGGCTGATCTGCTAGCCATTTATATTTAGACCGACGGTACTCCAGTTTAGTTTTTTGATAATCGTCTCTAATACGGCTATGAAAATTTTATAGATAGATATAGAGATAGTAATACTTCTGCCGTTATTGCATCAGAATCTGATGTTTTCCTCATTTTAAGGGAGTTGACAGCAGCATATACATTGGATCGCACAGTTTTACACTCCAGGAAGTTCTAAATTATCCCAATCATATATAGGGCACACTATTATAGATAAAGAGATGTACCGTTAATGTTATTAGCCGTGTTTTAGGCTTAAACTCTTTAGTAAGTAAACAAACTTTCCTAAATAGGTCTGCAATTTGGTACTTTGAGAAGTGTTTTTCAATTTCTGAGCAAGTACTTACTGTATATTTGTCTTTATCTATTCTGCACCATTTAGCAATGGTTTGGCATAACACTTTTCATACTCTTTGCTCAGTGCTCGCAGTCCAAAAATGGCGACGTCCATCCACCCATGACGTCATATATTTCCTAGAGCACGCGACAGTACCTATACTTTTTTTTTCTTTAACTTCGGGAAATGCTCTGAGGTATCCCGCGGGGGACTGGGTCTCCCCGGGCAGGTATGTGGGACTCGCTGCGCCGTCACCAAATGCTCCGACTGCTCATTTGCGGGGGGCAAATATATAAAAATATATAAAATAACACACATGCAAACAACTCGACAAAAACACCAAAAGAAGACAGAACTTCAAAAACAAAATTCTTTTGTCAATGTCATAATAAGTTTGTTCCGTTTCATGTTTTTTTGACAATAAGTTAATAATTTGTTTAAATTTTATTCAAAAATAATAATTTGCAATTGTAATCTTATTTCTGTTTCTTAAAATGTATTTTTTAGTATCAAATAAAAGTTTAACATAAATTGTGCTCATTTTATCAATGTCAAATAATGATATTATGCGTGTTACGAAACTAGGCCTAACTAGTGGAAGTAAATTCTACTAGCACTAACAACTGGGCTTCGCTTAGCAAAGTTGAAACACGGACTATTAATTTTTGAAAAAATAACACTTTCGAATGTAAAGTTTACTTTGCGAAGACTATTTGGACGCAAAGTAAAGTCACGACAATAATATTATTAATCTCAGCCTTAGATAGACTGACTAGGGAAACTAACCACTCACAAACCTACTGATCCCCAGGCTCTATTCACATAAGGACCCTGTCCAAATCCGAAGCAAAAATACATATTATATAATTCCTTTGCCCAGTTGCCACTCTGTTTATAACAAAATCATGGCATGCCACCCTGAATAATCATTTCTGGACGGGAATGGATCTAGTACGTAATGATATCATATACTGAATGCGGCCCTGCTGACTGCTTGCTGCATCAGCAGCCCTGTCGACAACTTTGCTGTATCGACAGTTAGAATCATTCTTCCTCATCACCTCTCAACAGTACAATCTGCTCTTACAAGTCATCGCGAACGGTTGCCAGAAGACAATACAAATAAGACGTTATACGTGGGGCGCACTAAGTTTCCGGAATGAATAAGAATACTATTAAAGGTCAAAAATTAATTTATTGTTTTTCAAAATATTCTTGCACTTTTTTATATGATTAAACCAATTTTGAAAACAATTGTGCCACTCCTCCGTGGTGACCTAATAAATGTGTTTTTCATACTCTTGTATGCGACAGCCTCTTCTGATGATGAAAATCGTTGACCGCGTAATTAGTTCGTAATTTTTGGAAACAAAAAGCCAGATCGGGACTGTATGCAGGATGGCTCATAATTTTCACGTTCTTCACCTTCAAAAATTCGTTTGTCTGTCTGGCCGTGTGGGAACTAGCATTGTCGTGGTGCAAGATGATACGACGTTTACGGTTATTTTCACGAAGTTCGACAATAACTTCCCGCAAACAAATTGTCGTGTGCCAGTCACTATTCACGGTACGACGATTCTTTAAAGCAACAGATCCAATGTGTCCAGTTTTATTAAAAAAAGAAGCAATAATCCCCTTACATGCACTTTTCACGCGCGCCGCTTTGGTTGGTTTCGGCTCATCTTGAATGACCCATACGCTCGATTGCTGCTTTGTTTGGGGATCGTAGTAATAAATCCATGTTTCGTCGCCAGTTACTATGTCCGACACCAAATTTGACGCCCCTTCGAAGAATCTGGTAAGCATGGCATTTGTAACAAACCACTGGCAACACCAGCCGGATGTGACGTTGGTTACCTATCTAAATACATCTATTATAATAATAAACCTGAGGTGGCGCCAAACGGATATGTATTGTTTTTTGATAATGTTAAATAATAATTAGAGTATAACACTAATAAATCTTAATGTACATGATTAATATAATAATAATGATGCTATAATCAATAATGTATTTACAGTAGTTATTTATAATGCTAAGACGATATTTATAATAATTTAAGTTAGTGAATAACTGTCTATTGACTATATCAATGTAGTATAAGGCGTCAATAGCGCACTTAGAAATATTCTACGAGTATATTTTGTGAAGGGCGTTACTCTGCCCAAATATATTGTAATGGAGAAGAATCAATTGTTTTAGTATCAGACATTCCTCCGGCGAGCCGTTAATACATTGCATTGAATGTGACGCGGACACGCGGTCCGCTTTTTGAGCCGCGAGCATAGCTTTCTCAGTTCACACACCCAAATGTTTGTGTGATTCATGCCTATTTCTAAGGATGCCCGAATCTCATGGTAGCCCTGTCTGTTTCGATCATACGTCTGGTATGGTGCTTTAAAATTTAATATGACAAATCTGATATCAGATTTCTTCTTTCACTTATGCGAGACCTAGGTTCTGGACAAACATGATTCTATGTCAATGGGTTAGGTTAGGTTAGCTGTTCTTAGGCAGTCGTAATGATCTTGTTTTCCGTTTTTTAATTTAGAGGAACAGACTTCCAAAAATTAAAAATGTATCATTTTTACAGGGTTAAATAAAAAAAAACCATTAAAATAAAAACATATATTCAGATCTCACATAATATAAAATTGTCTTACATAAATAACTTGCGATAAAATGCATTGATACATTTGAATAAATACTCTCGAACAAGCTCGGCAAGTCGCACAGTGGAATGACGGATCGGTGGATACAAAAATACTTTTTAAATTGCGCTCTGGATACGAGCCTTCTGGCCCGTTTTCAAAAGGTCTGGATACAAGTCATTTGGCTTATTTTTATATAATTGTCACAATACAAGTATTTTGGCGTATTTTAACAAAAAATGTCTACTTCTTTTTTAATAGTTGTTAGAATACAAATACGAGGTTTTTTTTAATAACGATCTGGATACAAGTCATCTAGCTCGTTTTCAAATGTCTAAAAAGTATTTAGCTACTTTCTTAAACTGTATAGTTACAAATCCTTTGTCTCATTAAAATGTTGCTATATAAACAAATAGAATATTGTTTTTACCCGTATTCACATCAGATTTGTGACTTTTTTATACTTTGGCTTAAGGCATATCGGTGCTTATGAGTACACTGTGCGATTCAGCCAGTCTTCGAGGGAGAAGGTGGCGTAATCTCCACCCGATGACCTACCCTTGAAGGTATCTGAAAATAATATATTGTATCAGTACCGTATATTGATTTATTACAGTACATTAACAGTTAGTAAGCATGGTGTAAGCTTCTTAGAGGGTAGTAGGTCAAACCCAATGAGCAGCTCTATGTGGAATTGTCTGTATTCAGATCTTTTAAATAATTAAAAAAAATCCAGAATAAAATACTAAATAGCATAAACAAAAGTACATTTACAATTTAACTGACACAGACAATTTATTTTGTAGACACAGCAAACCTCGCATTATCGCATCAAAATTAATTTGACTGGCAACACTTAAACGGTTACAAATTGAATAGCGCCATCTAGCGAGGTGTTTTGTCTCTAGTGTAGTGCGAGCGACGTATAAACCTGGGCGTGGTTTCGTATATGACATCTCTTTTTATCGAATACATATAAAACGCGATTCTGTCGCTCTCTCGTATACGCTAGCACACCCAGCGATGTACGTCGAGTGAGCACATATATTATATACTTGTCTGTTCTCTTCTCACGGCACCTGCAGCTCTCTCTCCAGGTTTTCGAGCGGTTCGTTGTTTGCTGTTTTGGTATTACAAATAAAATTATTTTTTAAGAAAAAACAAAAACCTACTCCACAGATTTTTTGAGTTTTTTTTTCAAAGCGTTGAACCAATTGCCATAAAATTTTTATGGGACCACCTGTGAAGCATGACCTACTTTACAAAAAATTAAATAGGTCCACGACGGAAAAAGAGGGGCTTTAGTTTGACCGCTAAGTGCATTGCATGCATTTTTCTCATTGAAAGCTAGCTTTCTAACCTTCGCGTATTCTAAATCTGTCACCCTGTCCTTTTAACCTGAGCAAACCTATTGCTTCATAGATTTTTATGTTGGATAGACAAACGGGCACACGAGCCACACGATGGAAAGTGGTCTGACCCTGACACTAGCCTAGGACTCATTCATGTGGATATCCTGAGACATAAGATATTAAGTCTCGGTGCCAGTAATTACACTGCCTGTCTTGCCCTTCTCTCCGAAACACGGCAAAGCTGTTTGATGGAAGATTAACAACAATGGTAGATCCCATGCAGACCAACTCACCTATCATGGTCTTGAGTCGCACCGCGCACATGATGAAGTCGTTGAAATGTATAAAACCATCGCTGGAGTACCTGTTATAGTTACAATGGAAATGCATATTATTACATAATATTTTAACAACAAATGGGAATTGGGCCGGCACGACCGGGGTGGTACCTCTCGCTCACATAACACCGGCGTCAATTGACAGCTATGCTGTTGCGTTTCGTGTGGTTTGTGAGTTTTCGGTGGCCCATGGGGGGATAGGAAAAGGAAGGGCAACGCATTTGCATAACTTTCCGTTGTGCGGATGTCTATGGGTGTCGGTAGTCACCATAAGGTTCTGACTGCCCGGTTGCCTTTTTATGACATAAAACAAGGTAAGTAATGAAATTGGTAGCTAGTGGTAAGAGTCAATTAGTGGCAAGTGTTCACGAATGGAAATTGTAAAGTACTGAAAATTGACAATTTGTGGTAAGTATTGTGTAATTGTTGGTTACTTGTGGTAAGAATAAACAAGTAATAGATAGATATAGGTATATCGTATACGTAGGTGCGTATAAATGCATGTATTAAGTTTCTTACAGTAAAAATAGTATATTGGTAACATGTACAAAGAAATTTTGTAAATAACTGTCATATTTAAATTGGTAAGTATTATTAGTTACATTGAGTAGTAAGAGATTTATAAGCGTCAACTAAAGGAAAGACTAAGTTAGAAGTGGTAAATGTCCACAATTTTTTACTCTTTAACATTAACCATTTATATCTAACATAACATACATGATTAATGTCAACTAATTTCTTAAATAATGGTAAATGTTCACCAATTTGTTAACATAATGGTTAGTGTCAAATGTCAACTTATGTTAACACTAACATAATGGTAAGTATCAACTAATGTGTTAACATAATGGCAAGTGTCAACTAATTTGTTATCTAATGGTAAGTGTCAACTAATGTGTAACATAATGGTAAGTGGTATTTGATACATAGTAGTGTTAATTAATTGTTACAGCGTGCACATGTCGTGCAGTGTGTGTGTGTGTGTGTGTGTGTGTGTGTGTGTGTGTGTGTGTGTGTGTGTGTGTGTGTGTGTGTGTGTGTGCGGTCGTCACCTGTGCGCGAGCACGTTGAGTACGTGAGCGTTGACGGTGTAGCCGGCGGCGTGAAGCGCGTCACGCAGGCGGTACGCGGGGATCGCGCCGCGGGTCTCGTCCGCGTGCAGACGGAACGTCGCCTATGCGAGAGTGTACAAATAGTATTAAAGTATTTACTAAGTGAATCAAGCAGCTTTTACAGTCCATAAAAACATTCGTAGTAACTGAAAATCAACAGGATTATTCTGGTGCTTTACAAATAACCCTGTTCTTTATGTTAGCAGGAAGGGCAAAGGGACTAGCCCAGGGAATTCGTTTATGAGCTGCCTCTGGACGACTGCCTTTTTTTTCTTTAACGCCGGGAAATGCTCTGAGGCATCCCGCCTGGGGAGTGGGTCTCCCCAGGTGGGTATGTGGGACTCGCTGCGCCGGAAAGATGATAAATGAACGCAGCTCTACCCACTAAAACCGGCGAGTGCCACCAATGCCACCTTGGTGAGGTGCCCCGGATCTGTTAAGCTAACAGGGCACCTCGACGGCTAGTCAGTCCCGAAAGGGACAGACGCCACCTCCACAGAGGGGTTGTCCAGCACCACAGAACCACCCCTCCCAACGTCAGGACAGTACAATGGGGTGAGGTTCCCATCCTCACCCCTTGCCCCCTGCTCTTTTGTCCCCTCTTCTTATAAGAGGGGCACAAAGAACCCCCTCGGCTCAATTAGCTTCGCCCAAGGTGCTAGGCTCACCCTAGGCTACTGAGCCCCACCGCCACGTGAAGGCCTGAACCATGGTGGGGTCTGGACGACTGCCTGCTGCAGCTTTACTGAAATAAGCACGATGGTGGTACACGTGCAGACGCGATCGCGGCACAAGGCACCCTTCCCACCGGCAAAAAAAACAGGCTAGGCCCACCACTCGTTCCCGCCGCTGCTACTCCTGTATAGCATTTAGTAACCACTAAATGACCCTTTGATACGATCTCAGGGAGTCCGAGGGACACGTTAAAACTGCGTTGGGACCCGCAACGAATTTAATCAGAAGTATTCAGGAGGAGTAGGAAAAATTTCCAATTTCCCTCCCCGGTTAAAGCGGGAGACAGTCCAAGAATGCAATGACTAACAAAGGTCAAGAAAAGACAGCAGCCAGGGGAAGCCCTGCTGCTCTGTGGGAATGCACCACGGAGAAATTATTGTCTACAAATATCTGCATAGCATAATTAATATGTAACTCCCACCGGTTTGGTACTCACCCTCCACTGCCTCAGGTCTATCCACAAAGCCTTGAACTCCTCAAATCCCAGCCCCCCAGAGTTGTCTTTGTCCAGCATGGCTACCATACTCCTGCAAGACTCCTTGGAGAAGTCTTCCCCATGTAACTCTGTGTATATTATAGTATATTTAATATTGGATTAAACAAGATTATACCTGTAATAATACGATTAAATACGATGATATTGAAAAAGGAGTATTTATGTAGAAGAGCGAAAGTGACAAGAAATATGCATTGTAAGAAAAGATTATGTCGGCAGTACTTTTTCGCGACTATTTTTGTACCCTCATATCTTCCAAACCACTCGATGGATTTCATTAATTAAGGTATCGTTAGTTGTCTCATTATTCCAAGTGTTCTTAGATAGGTGACATAAAAAAAAATATAGCAGTGTTTTGAATTACCAGAATTGTGTACTTTAGAAGTAAAAATAAAGTTGTGTCGTTTTAGGTACTACCTTTATGAAAAAATATGCATGCGGCATATCTCAAGGCATTCAATATCTCGAATGGCAGTTATAAAAAGAAAACAAGATCGTCGTGTCTTAGATTAGATTTTGTTGAAAACGTTCCGTTTCACAATAATTTTGTGAAAATTATTTCCATTTATATTGTGAAATTATTATACAAGTGAAGTAAAATTTAGAGGATTTACAAAATGAAATTGTAAAATTAATTAAAAATTCATTAACTTTCTCGTTTTTATAGACTTTGCAGTGCCATGTAAATATTATAGGATGCGCTCCTATAATATTTACAAGTACACGCTAATACATTAATATATCAAATCTCCTTAATTTCAAAATCATCGTATACCAAAACACAATAAAAAATATTTTATGGAAATGGAGGTGATTTATGAGAAAATATTACGTATACTATTAAAAAATGCCCATTTTTGTATAATACACATGCAAAGCGGGAAAACATAAATATCGTCCGTAGACAATACCTATGTTTTTGTTTGTTAGTAAGCGATTCGAAACCATTGGTTTCAAACCATAGACAAGTTTAAAAGACGCCACAGATAACCTAATTTTATTTAAATATAACAACTGCATACAATCATTGTAAATAATTATATAACACATTTTATCTAGATCTGAAGCTAGTAACATATTATATACACGTTTGCAACGTCACCCTAACCTAACTTCAGTCTGGACTCAAATACTGGTATGTTAATCGGCCATTTTAACTATATGACGTCTTTTAGACCTGCACATGAAGTATATGTAAAACTATGCGATAATGCATCATTGTACATATATAACATCCTGAAAGTACAAAAACAGACATAACGCCTCCATTTCGATAAAATGCACACATGCAATCTGCTATTCCTGGAAACTAAAATGTTCATTATTTTATAATTATTCTGAGCCCAGTCAAGTCAATATATCGTATTCCAACTACGAACGGCTACACGGAGACCATGAGTGCCATGCTGCATTGCAGCCGAATTGGGCCGGCATGACCGGGGCGGTATCTCTCGTTCACATAACACCGGCGTCCAGTGACAGCTATGCGGTCGCGTTTCGTGCGGTTTGTGAGTTTCCGGTAGCCCTTTGGGGGATAGGGAAAAGGAGGGCAACGCATCTACATAACTTTTGGTTGTGCGGTTGTCTATGGGCGTCGGTAGTCACCATAAGGCTCTGACTGGTGAGTTGCCTTCATATGACAAAAAGAATACCGCAAATGTTCTGTGCTACAACCTTATTACCTCTTGGGCTAAGTTTCATTTAGTTCACTAAACCCAAATGAGGCATGAAAATAAAAGCATATTTTAACGTCGAGGTGTCGAATTAACTGAGACGGTGGAGGTATTACCGCACCTGGATAAGCCACTATAAGTCCAAAAGGCAAAGAAATACACTTTTTTCGGAATTGCTTCAAAGATTGTCAAGTTTGCTTAGAGTTTTTTTTCAATTTGACGCGTGTTCATGTCTCTTAAATCCTCCAAAACGGAGAGATCATTTGGTAAAATCCGCCTGATACCACCTAATATAGTTTACAAGCAATACAAATTTTACAAAATGTAATTTTTAAACAATTAAAATGTCAATAATTTTTACCCTTGATAAACAATCCAAACATTTACCCTTAAAAACAACACCTACAAAATTTCCATTGTGCTTATAAGCGAAACTTTACCCCAACTGTTAAGAATTTGACAATATAGCAAAATTTTACCTCAAAATTTTCTAACACAGTATCAAAGCTGCACCCAAACATATTATTAATACGTTATTATATCAGTTTTAACGTTATCGTATTAAAGTTCAAAGCAATATTTTGTGCGCAGACACACAAAAATGAGATCCCAAAATCTTTACAAAAAATCCCTTTAATTTATTTTACTTTTTACCTGGTCTAATTTTCATGATCTAGCTGTGACTGATTCAGCCGTAGCCTTAAGCATACATAATTGTGCCCCCAAAATAATCTTTTCAATTATACCTCTTGAATTTTTTTATTTTTTTTTTACTTTTTACCAGTCTAATTCTGTCATTATTTAGTTGCGGCTAAAATAATCTTTACAATTTTTACCCTTTGGCATTTTTTCCCCTTTTTACTCCGTCTTAACCCATAATTATTGTGCACCCAAGACAATCTTTCAAAATTTACCCCATATTTTTTACTTTTTACCCCGTCTCATCATTACCTTGCTGCGGCTGCGTCAGGTGCACCTGCTCGTGTTGCTGTTGCTGTACCTGCTGGAGATCTATCCCGACCTCCTTGCAGATGGGCGCGCACAGCGCGCAGAGCAGCTGCTCGAGGCAGGACTGCTCGCCCGGGGGGGTCGGGACCTGACCCCCGCCATCGAACGCGCCCCCCTTCCGCATCGCTAGCTCTGCACCCCAATACGAGTACGTGAGAGAATATATCTCACAAATAATTTTCAATGTTAGATAATTTGGGAAAAAAAAAATCAAATACAAAAAAATAATTGTCGAATTTCATAGGTTCTAATACCATATATCTTTATCAATATAATAACATATTAAATTCTTTTTGTTTTATATTTTCAGACCACTAATAGCCAAAAATAGTTCTAATACTATCATAAACATTGAAAGAAAAAAAAAAACCAAATACACATATATCAACTGATTAATTCAGTGCAGTGCATATTATAATATGCCGTATATGAATACTACCGTGGATATATACCGTATAATAATATCGTAAGTGCAAAAAAATATATCATACACAAAATAATTATACAACTAATATAAACATACATGTACTCTACATAATATTTACAAGACAGCAAACAAAAAAAACTGAAAAAAAAAATACACAAATATATTGTATACTTACACATAACTCTTCGCGTGGTCGCAAACAAAACATTAAAAAAGCGTTTAGACACATAAAGCATTAACAGATTTATATCAAAATGGGCATTTTTATAACATATACATAGAAAAAAAAACTTATAACATATTCTCATATGAAAAACCCTGTATAGTCAGTAGGGTTAGCATATTAAATTAATTAACATCGGTTAAGGCTATATGTTATGAACAGTATATTTTATTACTAAAATGAATTGAGATGAAAATCACTCTATTTTATTTATATAATAATATTATGTACTCTATATTTTTTATTTATATTACTCGCTATTATAGCCTGACCAGAAAAATAAAAGCCCTCGCCATATTGCGGAAAATTTCGGAACTATTTTCTATATGGACGATACTATGTGTTGACTTATAAAAGATCCAGTGGCGACACCACGCAGGGTTTATATATTTTTTGTCAGGCTATTATACTCGAGTTATTCTAGATTGTTTTCTTGGATATCCGCCTTTCTTTCGGATGTAAATAATTATAATTATTTTAATACTGGCTTGGGTAAAAAACTACTTTCTTGTTCATTTATTTTATATGTAAATTTGTTTTATTTATGAAATAGTAATAGTCAGATAGAGTTACAATAACTAAAGTAAACTACATATAAGCCTTATATTGTAAGCTAAGTAATAAAAAAGTACTTTCATAAATAATGTAAGAATTTGTGAAAAAAAGCGGTAAGAATTAAAAAAAAATGATATTTGGTTTGAATACATTGCGAAAAAACTATATGACTGTGAGTAAAAATTAATTTTAAAAAAGTTGGAAAGACGGTGTAGGCTTTTTTTATTTTGGAAATAGGGAAGGTTCCTTCACTATTTACAATTTTTTTTTGTTGTAAAAAAATAAAAAATTCAAGGCTCAGTATGTTAAAAAAACAGACTTATTGTGTTTTAAAATGGAACACATTTTAGTCACTACTATAATCATACCTGTATATTAAAAAAAAAGGTTTTTTTTTTTAAATAAGTTTAGTAATATTAGTATACAAATTACGAACTTACCCTCTCTCATGGCGTAGTCCAAGATCTCCTTTAGCTCCTGCCAGTCTACCTCCCCATCAGATCCGGCTAGGCGGTTAAAGAACTCTCGCACTGGGTCAGTAGGTTCGGGGTTGGGCAGGACCTCTTTCACCTATGTATGAGAGTAGTTAAAGTAGAGGCAAAGACTATACAGACACTGGATAAATTCGTGGCGAATGAGAGTAGTGTTTTTTCTAGAATATTCTATTATAAAGATACTAAATAAATTTATTATAAAATATTGAAAATTGTTGAATGTTGTGCCGGTTACCTTGAAACAGCTAAAACGGATAACATCGATGTATCATACTTAGGATCCTGCTCTAGTTCATAACGAAGCTGACGAAAATATCGATATACAAACAGACCAACACAAAAGGCGACTTTAATTTATAAATTAAAAAAAAACACTTACCCTATCATCAACATCTCCCATGCCGATATCTTCGTCATTTTCACTAAAACAAATAAAGTATATTATTTTTTGAGTAATAATTCTGCATCGTTCTCAAGTGCTAGTGCTTATTCCTCAAGACTGAAGATTATCGCTGAAGACTATTTAACAAACGTTGCAAATCATACAGGAGGAAATTTTTAATTAAAGCCTATACGTAGCTATTTCAGCATACATTACATACAGCAACTTATCTGTGAATTGAGTGGTAGCGACACCGTCGATTAAGTGTTGCTAATTAATATAAGTTGCCCAGAATTGAGTATATTAGACGAGTAGGTGTTCTTATTTAACATTGTATATAAATATAATATAATAAAATACTTAATAAAATGTGGTTTACTTGGCTCACTCAGCACTTAAAATAGATCTAAGTTACCGTTGCGTTTAAAAAAGTGATCATAAATATCGGGTAATTTACAAAAAGAAAATTGACAACACTGACCTGTAGCAAATGACATTTCAACATGGCGGCCGTAGTTCTCATTTTTGCCGTTTCACAGATAAGTTGGTGGGTCTGTACCTCTGTATGAACTTGCAAACATAACTTTTTTTTTTAATTTATTAAGAGTTGGATACAAGTCCTTTGCCCATAAACATAACTCAAGCACGACCCCAGGGATTTCTTCGTCAGGGGGATGAGGAAGATGGTGGGGGGGTTCTACACGTGTAAGACAAGGTAAGGGATAAGATAGCTGAGAGTAATATGGCACTGAACAACCCCTTTAGTGCGCAATTTTATGAAGACAGGTGTGTTATCCAGTAAAGAAAATTTGTACAAAATTCTAATATATATATATATAACTCCTATATAATATTAGTGTGGATGACACTCAGCGAAAGCATCATACCGGCGGTTAATTAAAATAAATCGAATGAGAAGTTTTGATGATTATTTCTTAATAAACTCATATATATAGATATACAAAGAGATATTTGTTACAAGTATAGATAGTCAACATACCTCATGTTATTGCACTTCTCGGAGAACACTCGCAGCAGAAACTCGCCCTCTTCATCGGGTTCGAAAGTGGAAGGCACGATGACGTAGGTGCCAGGCTCGAATTTGAATCTGAAATTCAATGAAAAATGGAATGAGTTTAAAAAATGGAATAAGTTTAAAATTATAAAAAGGTACGTCGAATTTATTGGCCACATGTTTTCTTAATTAACTTCGGTTTAAGCCCTGGATTTTACCACTCCTAGCCCGGAGTCAATTTAGGCGTGTTCAATATTACCATCCCACAGAACGAAGTAAGCTTGATCCCCTTAGCCCTCTCCTAGCCTACTCACTGACTTACTGTTGAGTTAGGAAGTTATTTGAGACTCTTTCTCTCCCCACTTGAGCCCTCTAAACATTCTCTCTTTCTCTCTCTTAATTGACCACCCTTTCAAACCTTTTCCCTTTCACCTCACTGGCGCTGACTTCCATCAGGTAAAATACCCCTGCGACCCGTTGTTCATTGAGTAGTTTATTCATCTCTATAATTATCTATAATTACTGACTCTTGTTCATTTGCTCATTGAACTGCTCGAGCCCCTTAAACCCTATCTGCGCTCTTTCTCTCCCCACTCAACTGGTACTACTACCCTAAGGTTGAAAAACCTATATGGGGGGGGAGGGGTTCTTGAGCCTGCAAAATGTTTCCTCTCCCTGAATTGACCACCCCATTAAAACTTCTCTCTTTCTCCTCACCTGGCGCTGACCTCCCTCAGGTTAATAAACGCCTGCGACCTCCCCACCGACGCATTGTACTTGAAGTAGTTGACGTCAAGCGGCTTGGGCACGTGGCCGTAGTCTGGAAGGCGGTACACAGCGAACCCGATGGTCAGACACTCTAGCCCCTGGTGGCGCTGCGAGCGGCGGTTCTTCTGCATCAGCGCCACTATTATCTGAGAAGCACATACAGCGTGAGTCAATAGAGAAAGAGAGAGCGAGGAGAAAGAGAGTGTGAGGAGAAAGAGATTAGTGTGTGAGAGGTTTGTTGTTAGGTGGAAGAGAAAGCAAGAGATAATTAAAAACAGGCAGACGTAAAGAAAGAGAGAATTAGAACTACAAGCTCGGCAACATATTATGTCATATGAGCATGGGACTGGTGACAATAGAAAAAAAGAGAAAAACGAGAAAAAGAGAGAGAAAAGAGAGAATGAAAACTAGATTTTTTGAATGCAAGCGATTAATGATAATATAGTACAAGAGAGAGGGAGGGAGAGAGTTAGAGCCCACTTTAGTGCTCTTTAAAAAAAAGGATTTTGTTAATGCTAGTGCAGTAATTAGGCATTCAGTATTTTATAGAATAAGGGACAAATTGGAGAATACAGTATATGTTGGACTCACGGTGCACTTGTTGTCCTCATCATCTTCGTCAACGTCTTTCAGGGTGACGGTGTACTGGGGGTTCCGCCAGAACGTCTCCAAGTAATTCCTGCAGCCACCAGCAGTCACACCTGGAACACATCAGATAGTGAGGTAACTTTCGAGGTTTGTAAAAGGTAGTGCCATACTGCTCTGCACTACTCTGCAGCCGAATTGGGCCGGCACGACCGGGGTGGTACCTCTTGCTCACATAACACCGGCGTCAAGTGGCAGCTAAGCTGTCGCGTTTCGTGCGCTTTGTTAGTTTCCGGTGGCCAATGGTTATAGGGAAAAGGAGGGCAACGTATGCATAACTTTTGGTTGTGCAGATGTCTATAGGCGTCGGTGGTCACCATAAGGCTCCGACTGCTCATCATCGAGTTAAAATTATTGTGAAGTTACGCAGCGGCAGTATCTTTCTCGTTCGGGCCCACTCGGCGGTCCCGAGTTCATCCGATCGAGCCTTTCACCTTCGATCGTGACGGCTCAGCCTCATTTATACCCTGCAAAAATCTGTGTCCCGTGCACTAAAAGAACTTTTCACTCCAAAAAAATTCCTTCACCAGATCAGACCAACATACTTTTAAATTTTAGGTTCAATTCTATTGGATATAGCCCGCGAGAGAATGAGATAGAATGCAAGTACAGTGTTTGATATTTTTTCGTCCTGGTCGTCCCCATCGACGATAGATGGCGTTAATTGTGTTGAAAATAGTCTGGTCATTCAGCATCATTTTACAATTTATTTAAAATAATAAAGCCTAATATCTTCAAGGTGAAAACACCTGAATAATATGTGTTACATTTCATAATATTATGTTAAATATGTAATATATAATAATAATATTTTTATTTCAGGCCACATAGCCAAAACTGTTAGTAACAATATTCTTATAATCTATAGGTTAGTTGTAAGATGACAATACATACAATACATAAAATGAATTCAATTTTTCTCTTCAATAAAGAAAAAAAAAAAGTAAATAAAAACAACCATTAAAATAAAGAAAAAAAAATTAAAAAAGAAAATAAAAACAGACATTAAAATGAAAATTTCTAACTGGGGACAAGTGAGGTCCCTCACCCCCGGGTAACTAACGAACTAATATATGAATGTAATATTTGGCATTAAAATATAAAATATTGGCTGCCCACACAGACTTCATTCTGTCAAAAAAAAAAAAAGAAAACCGTCCTTAGCTGACGTCTACATGGCGAAAGTAACATTCCTACCAAATTTTAAGTCGCTAGGTCTTATAGTTCCAGAGATATCGTGACGAGTCAATCTATAGAACAGCTCCTATATATTAAATTATTATTATTTGGTATAATAAAATAATGCTCGTAGTCAATATTTATCTCAGTCTCACTTAAGTCGTGTGTGAATTGCACACACAAACTTTTCAAATTTTAAGGGGATAAGCACTACCGAACTTAACTTATAAGTTCGGTAGTGCTTATCGTACTACCGCATCAAAACTAATAATCTCCTCGATTAATATTGAGGAGCCAGCGGAGTGTAGATTCTAATTATGATTGTACCTCTGACCCACTCCCCCTCGAAGACAGACATCTCCCACTTCTTGGTGCAGCCCTCGGGACACTCCTCAGGGTCCAGAGAATCGGGGTTCAAGTTGCAAATCTCAACTCTGTAATAAGAAAAATTACACTATTAACATGGGCAACTAACAGAGTGTGATGATGTGAAGCGGTTAAAGTACAAACTGCCTTGCCAATGTCTTGCTTTTTGATATGGTAAGCCAGTAATTACACTGTCTGATCTGCCCTTCTCTTCTAAACACAGCAAAGCTGTTTGAGGGAAGATATAAGCAGGGGATGGGTAACATCCATGCAGACATGCAATGCAGCATGAGCACTCTTCCCCTGGTAAAATGAAATAAAAACAGTACATCATCATCAGCCAAGTCAATAACCGCCAAGACAGCCGATCACTTGACATTCGCATTCAACATGGCCCGGCCACCGCACGGAGATCTTCCTCCCACCAGGTTAATGGCCGACCAATACTTGGTCTGCCTAAACGTGATCTCCACTCTTGAACCTTGCTATATAGGATTCAAAAATCGGTTTTTTTTTTACTTAATTTAGAGATTTTAGTACACTAGAGTGACTATGCAGAAAATGAAAATCTTAAGAAACACTTGTGGAAGAGTTCTAGAAGAATCTATGCAATGAAACCCAAGTCATTACTCCGGTCCTGTCCGTTGCTAATGTCAAATGCGTCACCTGTCAAAATGCTGTGCAAAGTCCTTGAACGACATCCAGAACTCTCCATCGTCGTCGAATGTCAGCCCCAGCTCCTCCTTCTCCGACTCGGGGATGTAGCGCCACTCCGGTGACCTGGACAACAATGTGATATACTTCGAGGAGACCTAATCTTTGCCTAATTACGAGAAAATTTTTGTCCTAACACACTCGAAGCGCATATAACCTACTAATATTAAACCTAAACCCCTCGCATTACTTCGAGGAGACCTGTTGTCCTAGTACCCTGTTGGATTATTCTACTTTCCTCATCAACTATGCTCGAGGAGATCTGTCTCAAATTATTTTCGAGGATACATCCTAACCACCTCCAAACCCGTAATAAAATACCTATGAACCTCGATTTTTTTCGAGGACGCGAAAGATTTACTCCTCGCGTGTTTTCTAGGAGGTACTCTACACTATTTGTCACTTAAGGACCTTTTCCACTCGCCCTCGAGAAGCCCGTTCTCTACTTTTTCGAGATCTCCCATTATAATAATACTCTCCTTGCGTAATTCCTAGGAGATGCGTTGCTCTGCTATCCTTACCACCTACTCAATTTTTTTCGAGGCGTAAAATCAGCTTAATAGCCTCCTCGCGTGTTTTCGAGGACTGTACTCACTTGTCACTCCAGGGTCCGTTCCACTCGGCTTCATTGCCCCACGGGTTCCTCAGCCGCAGCAACGGTATCTTACCCGCGCGTCCGGGCGTCTCTATGTCCACGTACTTAACTCTCGTCACCGAGTATGCGTGGCCCCGGATCAGGCCCATCGGCGTCTCCGCCTCCAGGATATTGGGGTCCGGCTGTGAGAGAAGATATGTCACAGTTAAAAATGGCATAAAGGACAGAAATAAAGAAATAACTGACGAAAACATCTAAGAGACTCGAGGGCTGGAAAAATTATAACAAAGCCATAAAAAACAAAATAATTATGTAAAAATATATATAATACAAAAATAAAAATATCTAGTTTAGCACATTTTCCTGTACCGTCAAGGGTTTTTTTTAATTCTCTAACTATATGTTTCTAGTTGAGTTCCAGTTGGAGTAGAGGAGGATTACATAAAAAACATTACAAAGAAATAAATTGAACATTAAATACATACAATATGAGAAGACCATTTTTTGAGCAAAAACAATTTTTTGGCTTGGGCACATGGGGGTCAGGCACAGGTCATGGGCTCCCATCACCTAACTTAAGACACGCATCTAGTCAGGCGTTTATTTCTTCCTTCTATCAGCAGGGTAGTCTATAAGTTAGGTGGCAATTCTCCCATGTCATACATCTAGTCGCGCCAAAATCAAATCAAAATCAACATTTTCCTTTTTCCTCTCGTACGCCTTCAGCAAGATGGTGAAGAAGTTTGGCGGCAGTTCTCCCATCTCGTCCATCTAGTCGCGCCTCTAGTCACGCTTCTAGTGGCACATCTAGTAGCTCACCTCGATGCTGCAGCCCATGAGCGAGATCCTCTCGTACGCCTTCAGCAAGATGGTGAAGAAGTTGGGCGGCAGTTCTCCCATCTCGTACATCTAGTCGCGCCTCTAGTCACGCTCCTAGTGGCACATCTAGTAGCTCACCTCGATGCTGCAGCCCATGAGCGAGTTCCTCTCGTACGCCTTCAGCAAGATGGTAAAAAAGTTGGGCGGCAGTTCTCCCATCTCGTACATCTCGGTGACGCCGCCGGTAAAGTCCTCCATCGCCTCACATGTCGACCCGCCCTTCAGAGCTTCGTAGGACCCGTGCAGTCTGAAACATGGGGAGGGATATGACTCAGGTAATGTACTGTTTACTCAAGGTCCGCCATATGAGCTGTATGCTCGTTCCTTCATAATACTCACTTGGCATACGCCTTTTCCAGCAGCGCGCTCCAGAACTCGTTCTTCTCGGCCGAGTGCAGGAAGACCAGCTTGCCACGGTACGTGGGTAGACGATCGTCGATCACCACGTCCACCCAGCGCCCGTACTGCCAGAATCTGAAAGACAAGTGTTTCCGATAACCACATGAGATGGGCACGGGTCTCCTCGAAATTTGTAAATTATCAGTTGTGTATGTGATCAGCGTAAGCGACTATTATACATCACTGATGGGTATAGGGCTCCTCGAAATTTATCGAGGGAATTGTACGTCCAAAGAGTCAGCATAAATGGCTGTTATACATCACTGATGGGCAAGGTTGAGGTTCACCCCTTTAACTGAGACACGGGTGTCCTCGAATTTTGGCGAGGAGGTGATTTATGTCCAACAATGTACCAGCATATGTGGCTGTTATACGTGTCTGATGGGCATGGTGTGAACCCTGTAACTGGGACACGGGTCTCCTCGAATTTTGGCGAGGAGGTGATTAAGTCCAATGTATTATGATAAACGACTGTCATTCATCAGTCAGATAGGCAATGATAAAAGTTCCTGGCAGGCTAGACCACTTACTTAGCCCCCGTTCAACTATGGTCAAAAAAGATTACCGGAAGTGGAAGACGCCAGCATATTCCTCGTCGAAGCTCTGGTCGTCGGGAACAACTTGGAAGAACAACCTGGAAATAATAAAAAGTATGTTTTAGTATAAAAAACAGAACAACACTGACACGCGCATCTGGAGTTTTTTTATCTTTTTTTTTATATATCACTAGTGGCACCGATAGACGTTGTCCTGTACAAAATGTTTTGTTTTTTTAATCTAAACCATCCTCGAATCCCCTTGAACTCACACAAAAAAATTCACCAAAATCGGTCCAGCCGTCTAGGAGGAGTTCAGTGACATACACACGCACACAAGAAATATATATATAAAGATAAAGATTGGAGGGCAAACGAGCAGTCGAATCTTTAGACTACCGACACCAATACACATCTGCACAACCAGAGATTATGCAGATGTGTTGCCCTCCATTTCCCTATCCCCCAATGGGCCACTGGAAACTTACGAACCTGTCACTTGACGCCAGTGTTATGTGAGCGAGAGGTACCACCCCGGCCGGCCCAAGTCGGCTACAGAGAAGCATAGCACTACCTCTTACTATGATATGATCTGATATGATATTTTGTTTAATTTAACCACGCTTAAACGGATTCTTATGACTCTATTATATATTTAACGACAATCTTATATTTGAGGAAGGCATTGTCGAACTCACTTCCTATGTAACGTCAGGTTGGCGACAGCAGCCAGCAACCAGCAGTCTCCCAGCTCTCCTTGCTGGACATCGAAACGGCTGTACCCTTCCACGAACAGCTGAGGATCTTCGGCGATCTCCTGCAATCAATATTCAATCATTAGTTACATTTTAGTAAGAGGTACATTGTAGCCGAATTGGGCCACATAACCCGGCATAAAGTGACAGCTACGCTGTCACGTTTCGTGCGTTCGTGTCGTAATGTAATCGCCACCGGTAAAAATAATAAAATCTTTCTTTGGTTATTATCGTCTACCATGATTTCTATTAAATTTCTTTACTTACTATGGTCTACCATGATTTTTATTAAATGTGATAATTATGATTATCTTTCTTTACTCACTATCCTCTACCATGATTTTTATTAAATTTGATAATGATGATTACCTTTCTTTACTTACTATCATCTACCATGATTTTTATCAAATCTGATAATGATGATTATCTTTCTTTACTTACTATCATCTACCATGATTTTTATCAAATGTGATAATGATGATTAACTTTCTTTACTTACTATCATCTACCATGATTTTTATCAAATGTGATAATGATGATTAACTTTCTTTACTTACTATCATCTACCATGATTTTTATCAAATCTGATAATGATGATTACCTTTCTTAACTTACTATCATCTACCATGATTTTTATCAAATGTGATAATGATGATTAACTTTCTTTACTTACTATCATCTACCATGATTTTTATCAAATGTGATAATGATGATAACTTTCTTTACTTACTATCATCTACCATGATTTTTATCAAATGTGATAATGATGATTATCTTTCTTTACTCACTATCGTCTACCATGATTTTTATTAAATGTGGTATCTAATGATGCTTATCTTTTTTCTCTTACTATCGTCTATCATGATTTTTACAAATGTGGTAATGATTATTATCTTTTTGCTCTAACTATCGTTTGCCATGATTTTTATCAAATATATCCCAAAGTACTCACCCCAGGTCTCAACCAAGTCAACGGGCGGTCCAATCGTTCTTTATAGTACAAACTCCTGTCGATGGCCGGGAATTCGGGGTCTTCGAAGAGCCTCCCTTCTGCAAGGCACCGGGAGCGGATGTCCTTGAAGTCCTGGTACGTGGCTGGTCCGAAAGATGATGGACGGCTTTCCCCGAGCTGGTGAGAGAAAAATCTAATTTAGTCCTAATAAACGACTTTTACAGTTGTAAGTTTTCGTGGTAAACAATTAACAGGAATATTTTATTAAGCTATGCAAAGACAAAAACACGCGGCGAAAACCGGACAGGATATTTTTATTACTAAACTACCACCAAAAAAGGAATTGAAAATGGTGGCATCCGGTAACAGGAGAATCTGTATTCTTGTTTCTTCGCGATGTTTTATTTATTTATTTATTTATTTGGACAAGCAGTAGTTAATACATTACAACTTTCACATAATAACTATACTAAAAATGAGCATAAATGCTCAACATTTTAAGTTGTCACAACATGCACATGTTTTCGTATATTATGTAAGATTCACGAAAAAATAGCCCCCATTTTCAATTTCTTTTTTGGTCCACTATTTGTCAAGATAAAATTACTTATTGAATTAGAGTTGTTACATAAGGCCTGGAAGCTTCGGAGTTAAAATTGATTCTTGGGGAATCCTATGAATTATATCAAACATAATCATCAACCAGGTGGGAAGACGATCTCCGTGCAGTGGATTCGTGTTGGATGCGAGTGGCAAGGGTTCGGCCGTCTCGGCGTTCATTGAGGGAGGCGTATGTTCAGCAGTGGACGGATAAAGGATGATGATGGTGATGATACGTGATCTCGAAATGATAATAGTGGGATTAATTAATAAAGGAGCAGGACAAGGTTTATAAAATCACTTCTTTATAAAAAATATTTAGCTCTAGCATAGCTTTACTCCACAAAACAATCTTATAACCTCGACCTAATCAGTGGAAATAATCACAAAATTTCTTTGTTTTATTCTTGGTAATACAATCATAAAACAATTATATATGATTCTGCTAACACAAAGGAACATTTGGTTAATCACAATATTAAGGTTAATTGTTGAAATGAATTAATAGTAATTAATAATGTGTTTTCGGTCACACCTAAAACCTTCACGGAGGGCGCCTATTTTTAGTTGAGCTGTTGCTCGCGACTTCGTTAGATTTACAATCATATACAGATGATCATTATTTTGATAGCCTGTCCATGTCAGCCTGAAATATATTTCATACGTTTTCTAAATTTCATCGAAATCGGCAGTTATACCGTAAAAAGGTAACAGACAGACAGACTTACTTTAAGTATACTCAGTATGTATTATACAAAGATATCCAGAATGCTTCCAGGGATTTCCGATATACATAATAATATATATTTTTACCCACGCATCAGAAACGATAAATCGTTCTCTAATATGGTCTTAAGCAGCTCTTAATATGTCATAAGAAAGTTAAATGGTCAATGTTTTATTCCCAGGTAACATCTAAATCCCTTTATTTTCATTATTCCATTTAAAATATGCAAATCCGGTATTCCTCGTTAACATAATGGGATATAAAAGATAAGATAAGGGCACAGGAAAGATTTAGTGGACACAGTATCAGAAATAAACACGATGAGCTGCAGACAAGTGGCCACTATATCTGCCCCATTAACTGAATGAAAAAAAAAAACAGCAGTAACCGAAACTGAACTAATCGATCAAAATCTCCGAGAGTGAAAGGGTCTTTCCCTTTCACTCCGATCACGGAGATTTTGATCAAAATGAAAGCATTAAAAAGAAACGGGACAAGTAAAAGAACCTTGCGGCACTCTTTAGTGTTAACTTTCAAACCTACTTAATAATTTGAGGCAATGTTAAATTTGACTTTGACGCTACTCGATATGATATACCTATACATAAAATGACCATACGCGGTACGGTTTCCCAAGCTAGGCCACTATTGCAAACAGACCTAAACGATTATTTACAATTATGTTTTCCCGTTCGAAATGCGCGGTAAGGTGATCCGCACCTTGTATATTTTCAACAATTTAGAGAATAAAAAAGAGAATTATGAGTTCGTTATTGACGAACTAAAAAAGGAAAAACGTAGTAAAACAGAACATAAATATATGTTATGCGAAATTGTCTTGTTATTTCAATTATCATTATTAGAAAATGAATTGATCATGAACTAATAAAAGTCAGCATTTTTTAGTCCCAATTTAATAAAATGTGGATCCCAGTTTGAATTCAAAAATAAAATCACGTTATATGTATAATATGCAGTTAAAAGCATTTGACAGTTCTAAGTATACTATGTGGTTTTGCTAGATAAAACAATACATCCTCCTATTTCCTACCAATATACCGTGAAGTATCTCGCCTATGACTATCTGCATTCATATTTTACAGTAAGTATGTACGCGGTTAGGTTTGATCGATGTTAGTTAGCTAGCTTGTTAAATTCTGAATAATATCGTTTTCAAATTACATTATGATTTTGAGAACACAATGTGGTTAAACTAAAATTTTAATAATACATTCATGTATTAATATTTAAGCTTAACCACATCGTATTCTAAAAGTAATAATTAATATTTTGTGCACATACATCGTTTATGTTTTCAGTGCATATTATACCTATTCAACGAATTTTTCTGCATGTATAAATATATTGTCAAAGAGAGGAAAACGGCCATTAGCAACAGGCGATAAAAACAATAACCAACAAAAAGGTACATATGTATATTATATTATTAATTTTTTTTTAGAAGAGGGGGCAAACGGACAGTCGGTTCACCTGATGGTAAGTGAATAGCGACATCCACAGACACCCGCTATACCAGAGGATCAGTAGGTGCGTTGCAGGCCTTTTAGATATGAGTATGCTCTTTTCTTGAAGGTCCCTAAGTGGTATCGGTTCGGAAACACCATAGGCGGCAGCTGATGATATTGGTGCCCATGACTTCATCTGCGCAGGATTGGATTTGCACAATTCACACGATAGCTTTATAAATTATATTCTATACGTTATTTAATGTTTCAGCTACTTTGTTGAAAAGTTTCATTAAAATCCATTCAGTAGTTTTTATGTGAAAGAGTAACAAACATCCGTATACAAAGTCACGCGTTTATAATATTAGTAGGATTTTATTATCAACATTTCTTTATCACTTGTGGCCAATTAGCTTATTTCCTCTCTATGTTTTGGAATCGAAAATGAAATATATGATACCAATAAAAATGAAACCATATTTATTATTAAAATTTACAACTAAATATAAGTTAAATATTGGATGGATAGCCTTTGTGGGTTTTTCAAGTATAGAATCTAAGTATTCTGTACCTCAAAAACCCGGTGTTACAGATCCCCCGGGCTAATAATTACGTAAGGGTCCTGCTCGAATCCGAAAAAGACAAGAAAGAAAATTCCTTTGCCCAGTTCCAACTCTGTTTAAATACCAAAACCATTCTTCGATCCCTGAATAATGATTTCTGGAATGCAGATTCATGAATTACGAAGAAAAATCGGAAATGGATCGAGTGTAGTACAATACAAATTGTTCTACGGCTACTTCAGATGGATTCCGATTCAATGCCGTGTGTTGCGAGAAATGCGAGGTTACACAAGTCGCTCATCTTTCCATACAAACGCAGAACAGTAATTAATACAATGTTTGACATTGACCATTAAAAACGAAGGATAATATAAAAGGATCTCGTCATTATTTACGTCTGTATGTACCGAAAATCGTAAAAAATATATGCATTTAAAAAATACAAGCTTCCAAGCTTTCGTATTTCAGCACTGATTTTAGCCCAACTTTGGGCGAAAATAAATAGTATACGGAGCACGATAGCTCAAAAATAAAGTCCGTACAGACATAGTTTAGTTATAATGAAACAATTTTTTACGGATTTTATCGCGGTTTATTACAGCAACCATGGGGAATAACTTTGTAACATTAGGACGTATGACACCTCAGTCCTCCCGTTACCATGGTTGCTGTAAAGTATCCGAAACGTCGGGCTTGTAAAAGTCTTAATAAACCGCGATAAAATCCGTAAAAATTGTTTCATTATAATGAGTGAAATTCGCGTAAACATTAGAAAACAACATAGTTTAGTTATTCAAAAGTTGAAATAAATTTATTTTAAAAAGATACACTGAAAATAGTTTTTCTATAATTACTGTTTTGCTAAAAGGACATTTTCTGAATGAATCATTGTGCATTTCATTCTAGTAACCATATATAGCAATCATTTCGTTAAGAGTTCGCGCCGTCGACTTGTTCAACCTTAAGGGACACTTATTCGGTGAATTGTGTCTTACAAATGAAAGACGCTACTTTTCCACCAACGTTGAACTCAAATCGAGTGATATATTATATCCTCTGAGAAGCATTGCCCAAGTTCTTTGAACAATACTTGTCCATTATCTATTCATTCAAGTGCAAATTAGTGAAGACCGTCAGTTGATAAGTTTAAAATGGAGTCTCCGATAAAAATAAAATGACCAAAATAATGAAAAAACATTTAACGTAGTAATCTTTTTTACGCGACTGCAAGGAAAGGGTTATGTTTTTCACGCCTATCGTTGTTTGTAAATTATATACAAACTAGTGGCACCGACAGACGTTGTCCTGTACAAAATATTTTTTGTGTGAATCTAAACCATCCTCGAATCCCCTTAAACTCACACAAAAAATTTCATCAAAATCGGTCCAGCCGTCTAGGAGGAGTTCAGTGACATACACACGCACACAAGAAATATATATATATATATATATATATATATATATATATATATAAAGATGATACAGCAGAACGTGGACAGGATTGGTTACATAAGAAATAAACTAAAAACTAATATTTTTCTGGACGGCGACGGTCTCCTTCTGAGAGACAATGTTTCAGAAGGAGGCCAACGAGCGGATGAGAGAGGAGGCTGCCGGTGAGGCCGCACCCCACGGGCGACAAACAGGGATGCGTAGGAGGCGGTAGTTAATGCGCCTCCAGTGACGCGTGCTCGTGTCGGGCTTCAGGATGGAAACCTGGGCCCAGTATGACACTACATCGTGGGGACTGCTTAATAGCGGTCGGACAGTCCGCCCTTACGAGGAGTAGGCTGGCCTTCGCCGGGGCTAGCCTGTCGCTGAGATGATCCTGTTGCCTGCAGATTCAGAACTCTTAAAAAGCGATTAAAAGCGCCCGCAGTGGTTTTAGTTTAGGATAGGCATTCCCAGGTGCAAGTCAGGATCTTCCCGAATATCCTGGCTACATCTATAAAGGATTTCCATACGATATAAAAAATACTAACAAATATAAAAAAATGAAATAAAGTATTATTGATTATTATAACAATACATTGTCCGACATAGGCAAACTCTACAAACAGCAGTGAACGAGAAGCATTAATACTAGTTTAGTCTCTCTATTAACAATAATTTCAAAACTAAGCAGATGTGCTAAATATTATTCTGTAACTCATATTATTATCTATCAAAACGAACAAAAATAGGTAACGTAAATAAACGAACCCAATAAACCCGCTCGCCCGTCGACAAGTACATGTTGCTTCCTTGGTAAAACATAGGCAGTTTCATGTTGTGATCTTTATGTTCACTAACGCTTCTTGTGAATCCAAAATTATTTTTACAAAGTTTAGATTTGTCATCAATGTTATTTTTACTAGCAATAGGTCCAACTTTATTTTCATTACCTTTAGATTTATTAATAATAGTAACGCTATTAACAATTGCTTTATCATTAGTTGTTGCAATCTTTTTAACCTCCTTTTCCGGCTCTACAACTCGTGTAGCCCAAAAGGGCTTATAACAACTATTCTTTCGTACATTTGTTGGTTTATAATCAAAATCTGAAACTTTTGCTATTTTTAAATCGCTGAATATCTTCGATAGCAGCGTGTTCGATTTCGTCTCGACTCTTTCGTGGGTCTGTCGATCAGTTTTGTCTGGTTTTTTTATTATACGTCCAGATTTAGGAGACACTATTGATACAGATTTCTTTTTCCATGTTTCGACTACTTTGCCAATTGTTGGCGCCGCGAAATGTGTTACAATATTTTTAATATCACACTTATTCAATTTAACGAACTCTTCTCGCACTTCCATTGTTATGTTCTGAACAAAACTAACTTATTTACTAGTTCAAGGTATAAAAATACTTAGTTGAAAATGTTTTTGTCTACGTTAAAAGTATCAATACAGTCCTTGATTTCATCGATTTTAGCCGCACAGAACATTTAACACGAATATGTAGGTATTAAAAATATATTTCCTGTTATATATTAAAATAATTTGAACATATTTTAGCAGATGTATTCACCACATGAAATGTTATGACTGACTAACGTATGTTGGTTGATGATAACGACCCTTTAGTAACTAAACGGCGTGAATATAATATGTAGATAAGTATATTGGCATTCCATGAAACATGAAAAAACGGTACGTTTTGTAGTGTAAGCGATGTTTTAAAGCGATGAAAATGCGTATTATACCTACTGTTCGATTTCTTTGAAAAGTATAGAAATCCTATTTTTACATTATACGGAGGAAAAATTGTTAATTACTAATATACCATAGTTGTGTAATCATTGAAGTAAAATAATCTAAACTCTAATTTGGTAGGTTCAAGTTCGATACCTGATTTGGTGAGATCCCCTCTTTGAATCGCTACACAAACATACCATATAATGAAAATATATTTAAAGAAAATGATCTTCAATTTATCGAAATCGAAATCATCATCGAAATATCGAAATTCAAAATATAATGTAGATATATTATATATATAATGTATTTGATATACAAAAGACTGCATTTTTATGTCATAAAGAGCCATGGTGACCACCGACGCTCATAGACATCTGCACAACCATTATTTATTGTTGTTGTTGGTGTGTGTTGTTGGTTATTCAGATGCGTTGCCCTCCTGCTTACTAGACTACTTTCAAAACGAAAGTATATTTATTTATAAAATACACACACCGGCATATTATATTAGCGGAACATAAAATAAAGGTTTGATATCAGTATCATATAATGTTGCTGGCTGGTTTATACTTCATTTAATTTAAAAAGAAATATTTTCACATTAAGAAAACAACTGAACATCACATTTTATGCAATTGTTTTAATTTTATTCAAATACACCTTATCTGGAGCGAACTTCGAGTATTTCTTCCTTCTGAGTTTGATTTAAAATTTCATTGAAATACTGTTTTTTGTTAGTTTTTTTTAATCGCGTATCTTTTTGGAGTTGAGGACTGAATTATGCCTGACTTAGCCCCAACGGAGATTGCCAGGGCACGAAGAAATGGTCAAACCTACAGAGTGATATCCAGAGATCTTCGTCGACCAGTTTCAACGATCCATCGCAGTATCCAACGGTTCAGGGAGACCGGTACTTATGTGAGAAGAGCAGGACAAGACAGAAAAAGACGCACTTCGCGTAGGGATGATCGTCTCATTCGGCTTCGTGTACGTAGGAACCCCCGTTTGACGGCCGTCCAAATAAAGTAAAAAACAGAGTGATATCCAGAGATCTTCGTCGACCAGTTTCAACGATCCATCGCAGTATCCAACGGTTCAGGGAGACCGGTACTTATGTGAGAAGAGCAGGACAAGACAGAAAAAGACGCACTTCGCGTAGGGATGATCGTCTCATTCGGCTTCGTGTACGTAGGAACCCCCGTTTGACGGCCGTCCAAGCCCGACATGAGTTAGAAGCAGTGCGGGGTGTAACCGTAAGTGAGCGTACGGTACGAAGAAGGTTCGAAGAAGCTGGTTTGGGTTCATTTGTGCCTGCCAAGGCTCCAAGGCTCGAGGTAAATCATCGTAGAAACAGGTTAACTTTTGCTCAGGAACATCGACTTTGGAACGCGGACCAATGGAGGAAGGTATTGTTTAGTGATGAGTGCAGAATTCTCTTAAATCAAATTGACGGCAGGTAAAGAATATACAGACGCAAAGGAGAACGATACATTCAGACAAATTTTTAAACTACAGTTGCATACGGTTGTGGATCAATAATGGTTTGGGCGGGCATTTGTTTGGGAGCTCGCACAGACTTGGTAGTGATTGACAGAGGTAGTCTGATTGCAGACCGCTATATCAGAGAAGTTTTAGAAGAAAAGAGAAAAGAAAAAAGCAGGATAATGCTCGGCCGCATACCGCTCGGGTAACTCAAGCTTATCTTAATGATATGAATATCACTGTTATGGAGTGGCCGGCGAGATCACCGGATATGAACCCAATAGAACACGTTTGGTACTTGCGGAAAAGAAAAGTTAAGTCCAGAATTCCAGCTCCTGCCAACGTGGGTGAACTGCGAATCACCGCAGTTGAGGAATGGCGGAGACTATCCCAGGAGACCATCGATAACATCATTCTCAGTATGCCTAGACGGGTAGAAACTTTAATAAGAGCACGTGGAGGAAATATTAATTTTCACTTTTCCCGGTTACATGAAAAGTCAAAAATACACCATTTTTCACAAATAGCCTTTACTCGCAAAATCTGTTCTTAATGTGATCTCATTTTAAGTAAAACAAATGAAACTTTAAATAACAAAAGAAGTGTAGTAAGTAGATTTTAAAATAAACCCATTTTTTTAAAATTATGGACGTTTTTTGTGTTCCGCTAAATACGCCGGTGTGTTTATATTGTTTTCTGATAATTTCATGGTTACTTTATAGTATCCGAAATGTCGAAAATCCAGACAAAAACGGTAAATCTAAGAAAAAGTATTCATTTATATTTTTCATATTTTCATGGAATATATCATAAATCTCATGAATTTTTTTGCACCTAATTCATACAAATTCTAGAAAAAAAGAATCTACGCTATATTTAAATAAACACTAGCTTTATATGGACAGAAAAGTTATGGTCCCACAGGGTAGCCTTACGGGACCCCAAGTAATTACTTATAGGAGCGGCATCAGTAACACCCAATTCATTAGTAAGTTGGCGCGATAAGGATAACACTGTCACTATGACCACAGTTAACGCCCGTCAAAAGAACACGGTCCAATGTAAGTGTGTAATTTCAAATGATTGTTTCTATAGAAAGCCTAAGTGAGTTCTTTTACAATATTTCCTAGGGTTTTAAAAATAAAGTTGGCCGTCACGGGACGTCTGGCAAATGTGATGTATCTATGTAAATATTCATTCATGATTGAGAAAAATCTATAAGAATAAATGAAATTAAAAAAATACGTCATACGCGCGCACACACACTAAGGAGGTGAGAGCGGCGGCGTAGTATCACGACAAGACACTGTCATGCTCTTTATCGTCACGGCTTCTGTGTCAAGGCACGCCAATAGATGTTTTACATAATATTATTATGTTATTTTTGATGACTGTTTGCTTGATCCCTATAAACGAATGTCTCTGTCAAATTACTGATACTACTTCTAACTGATTTTATCGGCCTATCCTTTATTGACAGCAATCTTGGACACTATACCTTTATTACTCTAAGTGAAGTTAAGGTAAATAAAATAAGACAATCTCTAGGTGCTCTACTCTAGACTCTAGGTGCATGATTTACATGGGTACCGACATCCTAATTTCTTCTACGTTCCATGTTCCAGTAACTAGGGCTGACAAAACCGTTACACTCAATGACTACAACAGCAGCACCAAGATCTGCTGCTGCGTGTCAGGATAAGCAAAACATAGTTGAGTTATTTGAGAGTTGATTACCACAAGGTGACTCGCCTTATCGTTTCCTTTTTTGTTTTTTTTTTTTTTAATTTCATCATGGGGCAAACGAGCAGTCGGAACCTCACAGTGCCGACGCCCATACACATACGCACAACCAATGTCACGCAGATGCGCTGCCCACCTTTTCCCTATCCCCCCAATGGGCCACCGGAAACTCACAAACCGCACGAAACGCTACAGCGTAGCTGTCACTTGACGCCGGTGTTATGTCTGCGAGAGGTACCACCCCGGTCGTGCCGGCTAAGTTCGGCTGCAATGCAGCATGGCACTACCTCTTGCTTATTTCAACTTACACAATAGGCATGTGCAGTAATGGACAATAATGACACTTAGCCTCAATTCCGTTACTAACGATCGATTTTTAAACGCTGCCCCACCCTGAGTTATAATTGTACTACTCAAAGTTATTAAGCCATTAGCCATAGCAACCCAGGCATAGCCTATCTCCCTCTTCCCGACCCTCTATCATCAGCCTATTTTAGATTACCGTCTCCTGAAGGCAGCTGGGGTGGCCGTTAGTAGGTATGGGCTTATGTATATTACCACCGTATCCTTCTCGGGGCTGGTGGTGTAGATAAAACCCCGCGCTATACACAATATGGCCCAGATGTCTCATTAATGGACTGATATCAAGACATATGATGGTATTTTTATGGGATAGACACACTGACATACGTGTCAGTTCGTAGTCACCATCACCCATGAACATAAATAAGTTTTTTTAGGTATAACCCAATCGTGAGACGTCTCGGTGGCAGAATACTGCCTACCCTTCTTCCGGAACACAGCAATGTTGTATCACAAAAGAAATCAGGACCCACGCAGACGCATGACACAGCGGTGTCTGATACGAAAAACAAAGCGATCCTTGCTCCCAGTATTGAAACATCTGTAATTCATTTATACTTGAGCGGGGTAGTATTTGAACGCGGTCGTTAGCCGTCTAGACATTTCGGTGGAATAGCCTAGACCTGGGGTGGCCAACCCGCGGCCCGCCGACTGTCAAATTGTGGCCCGCGGAGCTGGTTAAAATTTTTTAAACAGTTAACTAAAGTGAAAGTGAGTGATGAAAGTGTATATTATATAATTTTTTTTTTTTTTAAAACACTAATGGGTCTGACAAACGTTTTTTACTTTATATGCCAAATAAATCTACAAAAAATTACGAGAAAAACCGTATTTTTGCTTTTAAGATATTTACGATCAAAATTTTTTCAGCCGAAGTTTTTTAAAAACGCGGACGGGCGCTCACTAGCCGATGACATCACACCCCCGCTCATTCGACAGTCGCGCTCTCGCTCGCACGACTTTGCGCAATAAAAATCAAAATTATCTAGTTCTCTGTGGTAAAAATGAAAAAAAAAATACTGTACTGTGCCTTGGTTCTTCAATTCAACTCTTTTTTTTTATGTGCCTGAGGGCCAAAAAATGAGGAAAAAGTGGACGACAGCCGAAAAAAGAGTTGATTCAATAGGCCCTTAAACTAAACCCACCAAGGTTCAAGCCTTGTCGTGGCAGTGGGGCTCAGTAGCTTTGTACCCTATTATAAAAAGAGGGGGCAAAAGAGCAGGGTGGCCAAGGGGCGAGGATAGGTACCTCAGGTCATGGGTGTGTATTAAATATATGTATTATATTTCGAATCTGATTCGAGTAGACACAGACCCAGACCGCGCTAACAGCAGTAGCACTACGTTACCGCTAGATTGCTTGGGCACCGCGCATGAACCCCCCCCCCCCGCGGGGCCGCTCCCCTTTCGAATATTTCTTAAGTGAGCCATCTGTTCACTTACTGTACCGATATTGAGCTTAAAGGCCATCAGGCCGAAATGTCTAGCCCTTCCAAAAAAAAAACCTAAAATTTGGTAGTGCGGCCCGGTTTGAAATTCTATTTCCGAATTTCGGCCCGGCTGCTGAAAAGGTTGGCCACCCCTGGCCTAGACTTTGTTGTATTAATATCACTATTATACATATTAATACTTGAGAAAACGGTACTAGTCCAGCTTCTTGCAAGCTCGTGTAAGATTTGACATTCAGTTTGTTTTAACCATCGAGCATATGAACGGAATAGAGCGGTAATATTGGTATGCGTTTTATTTGGAAACAAATTCCGCCAAATTTGTGCTGTAACGCTGCGCCGGTTCTGCGCTCTAATTGGTCAACTGATGGCTGATGGATGATTGGACGATGGGGTGTACATACCTCACCATGGTTCAGGCCTTGACGTGGCGGTGGGGCTCAGTAACCTAGGGTGAGCCCAGCACCTTGGACGAAGTTAATTGAGCCGAGGGGGCTCTCTGTACCCCTCTTATAAGAAGAGGGGATAAAAGAGCAGGGGGCAAGGGGCGAGGATGGGAACCTCACCCCATTGTACTGTCCCGAAGTTGGGAGGGGTTTTTCTGTGATGCGGGATAACCCCTCCGTGGAGGTGGCGTCGGTCCCCCAGGACTGACTAGCCATCGGCGCCCTGTTAGCTTAACAGATCCGGGGCACCTCACCAAATGCGGCATTGGTGGCACTCGCTGGGTTTTAGTGGATAGAGCTGCGTCCACTTACCAGCTGTCGGGCGCAGCGAGTCCCACATACCCGCGTGGGGAGTGAGTCTCCCCAGGCGGGATGCCTCATAGTATTTCCCGGCGTTAAAGAAAAAAAAAATTGGGTGTACATACAGATCACTTTATTATTGAATTGCCAATGCCTAATCTTTCCGGTTATATGCTCAATTGTTTAAACTTTAAACTGTAATTCATATTTTAATTGACATCTGACTCTGCAAGAAGTGGAAATGTTAATTTCAATATATGTTTTAATCCCTAAAACCTTAGTTGTAAGCCTATAGCCCGTTTTTGGCACTAATCGGGATAATCTTCCAGACAGACACAAATATGTATTTTATTATCAGGCATCGACGAAGACAGCAGAATACTAATTTAACGTGGTGTTTGATAAGTATTTATAAAGGCGGTTGTGCATAGACAAATCCAGTGTAATCGATGTACCAATGTAAACTAGTCAATGATATATTTAGCCAACGTAAACATTTGGTTCAGTTTAATTGAGTTTGCTTTGGGAGTGTAACCTTGTGAGTATTAGGCCTCTTGTACACACACGTTTTTTCGGCCGGGAAATGTCAGATTTATTCGCCGTGTGTACACACGGTTGAGTGTTGTATGGATCACTATCGGAGCTTGTTGATATATGCGCGGCGAATACGCCGGTGCCGTAACTTTGTGCCCGCCGCGTATTTCAACAAGCTCCCATAGGTTTCCTGTTCACGCACGTTTTTTCGGCGTGTAAATGTACGGTTAAATAATTCGCCGTGTGTAGACACGGTTGACAGTGCTGTATGGATCCATACAACACTGTCGAATTAACCGTACATTTTCACGCCGAAAAAAAGTGTGGGGACAAGAGCCTGATAGTAATCCATATTTTGTATGGATATAGGCCATATAAGGCTGTGTCTACACATGACGAATTAATCGTATATTTTCACGCCGAATAAACGTGTGTGTACAAGAGGCCTTAAGGTTACATTACGTTATTTGGATACTGCCTTTTTTATGTTAGTTGGATGGGCAAATTGGCAGACGTGGACGTGGACGATGGAAGGCAAGTGGTCGACGTCGCCCATGAACATAATAGTTTACATGTAACTAGCCCAGGCAACCCATTCATTTGACGGCGATAGTCTCCTTCTGCGAGGCAGTAATGTACCAGAAGGAGGCCGACGAGCGGGTGAGAGAGGAGGCGGCCGACGAGGCCTCTCCCCGTGGGCGACGAACAGTTCTCGTGCTCGTATCGGGTTCAGGTTACCAACCTTTGAGTGGTTTTAGTTTACGGGTAGGGCACTCCCAGGTGCGAGTCCCACATAGGGTCAGGATCTACCCGAGATCCTGGCTACGTGCGTAAAAAGCATTTCCCTGCGATAACAAAAAAAAGGCAACCCATTCATGTGTTGCCTATCCTGAGACAAGGTGTTATGTCTCGGTACCAGTAGTTACAGTGCCTGTCTTGCCCTTCCCTCCGAAACAAGCTGTTTCTCGGGAGAAACAAGCAAGATGGTGGTACCCATGAAGCCGAGAGCGCGACACAGCGCATCCCTCCCACCGCGCCGGCCTGTCCTTTCAGGAGCTTCACCGGTAGGGTAGCGCTGTGCCACAATTCCGTCTGCTTGGGTACCACCATCTTGCTTGTTTCTCCCGTGAAACAGCTTGTTTCGGAGAGAAGGGCAAGACAGGCAGTGTAATTACTGGCACCGAGACTTAACATCTTATGTCTCAGGATAGGCAACACATAAATGAGATGCCTGGGCTAGTTCCAGGCTAACTCGTCTATGTTCATGGGCGACGCTGCAATTTACGTTGAGGATGACCTGTATCGACAGTGTGATTGACGACCTCTGTGGCCCAGTGGTTAGCGCGTTGGCGCTCTAGCCGGAGGTTGCGGATTCGAATCCCGCCAGGAAAAAAAAACTGTGTTCCTGGGTCATGGATGTGTATTAAATATGTGTATTATATAATAAAAATCTTAAATATATGTATAGTATAAAAGTACCTATTAAATATATTTCCGTTGTCTGGTGCCCGTAACACAAGTTCTTCGAGAACTTACCACGGGACCAGATTGACGTGGTGTAAAAGCGCCCATAGATATTATTCTTATTATCAGATGGTAAGTCTCGGTGCCAGTAAGTACACGGTCAGGTATCCTTCCCAAAACATGAACATAGCGAAGCTGTTACACTGAAGAAAGAAACACCATCAACTGTCACATAGGTACGGGCGAGCGGTACACGTTCCATACACTGTTAAAAATGTAATGTCCATACGTCCAACGTATATGAATATGAGTGATGAATGAATGAATGAATGAATTATTCTTTATTGTGCACACAAACAAATTTGTGTCAAACAAATCAACAAAATAATCTTAATCATCATCAGCCTCTATCCGTCCACCGCTGAACATGAACGTCAAGACGGCCGATCGCTGTCCACTCGTATCCTGCACGGACCGGCCACCACACGGAGAAAACGTGGAAAGACGTTCCACGTTTTTTTTTGTTATCACAGGGAAATGCTTTTTACGCATGTGGCCAGGATCTTGGGTAGATCCTGATCCTATGTGGGACTCGCACCTGGGAGTGCCCTACCCGTAAACTAAAACCACTGCGAGCGCCTTCAGCCGCATTTTGAGGGTCCCAGGTCTATAGGCAACAGGATCACCGCTGGCCCCGGCGAAGGCCAGACTACTTCTCATAAGGGGGGGGGACTGCCCGGCTGCTTAGGCAGTCCCCGACACTTCATCTACCTAACATCATCAACAAAACGATGGTGATAAAATCGCGCAAGTATTTAATTGTAAACTCGGAAAAACGACTCAACGAAATTCCTAGATCATGTTGGCAGATTGTCAAAAAACTATTTTAGATATTCAAGAGGTAAAAACTGCGGTTAAGTGATATGGGATTCATTACCATCATCGTCATCGTCATCATCATCATCATCATCATCAGCCTTTATCCGTCCACTGTTAACGTCGACAAGAGGTCTTAGAGTTCCGTACCACTTTTACGGATTTTATCGCGGTTTATTACGTTTTATAGATGTTCTTAGCCCCCCCGTGACTATGTTGTTGTTAATAATAAGAAACGTAAGGCGCGTATAAACCGCGATAAAATCCGCAAGATGTTTTCTTTCTTTTTTTCTTTCTTTATTTCGTATAAGTGTCATTTTGAGGAGTGGCTAATAAATTGTGTAATGATCGAGAAAAATGTCTGTGTGGACTGGTCTATTGTTACCTCTAATTAAGATCTTGTCACGCGACTTTTGAATTTCAAAATGGCCGCCTCATAGCTGCATCAATTTAATCCTTTCAGAGATCATTGGATTATTACGTGGCCAAGGTCAAATGTATATTTTTGTTTTAGTAACCGACTGGTTACTATCTACATGGTTTTTATGACAGGTTTGGCCCACCATTTCCCTATCCCCCAGGGGGGCGGCCACCGGAAACTCACAAACCGCACGAAACGCGACAGTATGCTGTCAGCTGTCACTTGACGCCGGTGTTATGTGAGCGAGAGGTACCACCCCGGTCGTGCCGGCCCAGTTCAGATGCAAAGCAGCATGGCACTATCACTTACGACTAACAAACCCAACTGTCGCGTTTATAATGTTAAAGGATCAAAGGAAATAGATCAAAGGAAACTAGTCTATACAGATAAATAAAATTGGAGTGTCTGTTTGTAATATCAAAATAACCGCTTTTTATTGAATTCATATGGATGTATACACGGGACATATACTAAAATAGCCTTTTTTACAATTTTTGTCTGTCTGTCTGTTTGTTCCGGCTAATCTCTGAAACGGCTTGGCCGGTTTTGACGGGACTTTCACTGACAGATAGCTGATGTTATAGGGAGTAACTTAGGCTATAAAAATAAAAATCATCAATACGCACATGGCTGTAAATCAAAGTTAACACGGGCGAAGCTGCGGACAACAGCTAGTTTATTAATATATTTTGTTACAGTTCTTGTCTACATACAGATGTGTGAGGAAAAGCCACTAATATAACATTTATTTTTATGACTTTGTCTCATGTCTGGCCTCTGGGATATTAAATGACTCATTATTTTTATGTTAGACTAACTGTTGCCCGCAGCTTCGCCCGCGTTAACTTAGATTTACAGCCGTACACGGATTGATGATGATTATTTTTATAGCCTAAGTTACTCCTTATAACATCAGCTATCTGCCAGTGAAAGTCCTATCAAAATCAGCCGTTTCAGAGATTAGCCGGAACAAACAGACAGACAGACAGACAAAATTGTAAAAAGGCTATTTTGGTATAATGTGCTGTGTATACAACCCTGAGCATTTAATAAAAAGCGGTTATTTTAATATTACAAACAGACACTCCAATTTTATTTATCTGTATAGATATATAGACTGGCTGGTGCCCGCTTTGCCCCCATTAACCTGTTGTGGGCCCCGGACAGTAGGATAATGGGGCCCGACGAAAACAACAATGTTAAGATCTGTGAGCCTGATTTTTGGACTAGAGAAGAATAAACCTAGTAATAAGGCCCGTACTAGGTATGTAATTAAATCAGTAATCATTTTTTTAAATATCACTCAATCATATTCTGATAGAAATAATGAGGACCCATAGATCGTGGGGCCCTGGGCACGTGCCTAGAGTGCCCAGTGGGAAAGACGCCCCTGGGTGCCTGCAGCTTCGCCCGAGTTAGATGCAGGTCGTATTGATGATAAATATTTTATATCCTATGTCACTCGATGTGCACGTAGTATTCTAACGGTGCCGGAGCATGGCAACGTACGGTGCACCCATCTTGGGCACCTTACCGCGAGGAATAAGGCCCAGTTGCGCTCGGCGCAGCGGGTAGTCGCGGTAAGGGTTATCGGGGGTACCGTACTGTATCGTGGGCGGTGGCGGCGGAGGTTCTTGCCGAGACGCACTCCTTTGTCTCGGATAGGAGGGCTCTCGGTGAGAGCCTTACGTTGGAAGGGATTTTGCGGGTTCGCCGACTGGGGCAGGAAGCGTTAATGCGGAGGTGGGGGGAGGACCTGGTGCGGCAGCCGTATGGAAAAAGCCTAATGGTTTCTCTGCGTCTGGTCCTCGAGCGGTGGTAGCGCCGTAAGCGCAAACCCTCACCTTTCGTCGGACACAGGTGCACACCGGGCATGGTTGCTTTGGTGACTGGTAATTACCTATACCGCAAGGCCCGCAGGGAGTCTTTGACAGTGTGTCACGATTGTGGCGCGGCGGTGGACTCGAACCAGCATACCCTCGAGGTGTGCCCGAGAAGGGCGGCACTGCGTCACAGTCTGACATCTGTATACTAGACTATTCCCACATGAACCCACGTACAGGGGCGATGCTGACCTATAGTCAAGTAGAATGCTTTTTTTTTTCTTTAACGCCGGGAAATGCTCTGAGGCATCCCGCGGGGGAGTGGGTCTCCCCACGCGGGTATGTGGGGCTCGCTGCGCCCGACAGCTGGTAAGTGGACGCAGCTCTACCCACTAAAACCCGACGAGTGCCACCAATGCCGCCTTTGGTGAGGTGCCCCGGATCTAGTAAACAAACAGGACACCTCGACGGCTAGTCAGTCCCGCAACCGACGCCACCTCCACAGAGGGGTTGTCCCGCACCACAGAACAACCCCTCCCAACGTCGGGGCAGTACAATGGGGTGAGGTTCCCATCCTCGCCCCTTGCTCTTTTGTCCCCTCTTCTTATAAGAGGGGTACAAAGAGCCCCCTCGACCTAATTCGCTTCACCCAAGGTGCTGTGCTCACCCTAGGTTACTGAGCCCCACCGCCACGAAAAGGCTTGAACCTTGGTGGGGTCAAGTAGAACGTTGTCCGTGTGCCATTTCAACTGCCATTAAAAGTCTACATGGAATACATTGGGCTACTGTTACAATTACTAATTTGGTCTTGAAGACACACATAACCAAACACCTCATCACTTTATACTTTTAATACACGTTACTCCGTCATCCGAAACTCGTTGTGGGTCCCAAAGCACTAACGCATCCCTAGGGCTCCCTGAGATCGTATCAAAGTGTCATTTGTCTATCCCTGTCGATCCTGGCTACACATTAGTAGCGGTGGGAAAAAATGGGCCTAGCTTGGAACCAGCTATCTGGACGATAGGAGCATCTGTTCTATCGGGTGCTCCTAGTATTAAAAACGCAAGTGTGAATTTGTTTGTTACGCTTTCACGCCTAAACTATTAAACGGATTTATCAGATAATTTCACGATTAGAAAGCTACATTATCAGCGAGGGACAGGCTATATTCTATCCCCGTATTCCCACGGGAACGGGAACTATGCTGGTGAAACCGCGAGGCGCTAGTATACGATATCATCGCCCTGCATCAACCTGCATGCTTTTTTTTTTTTTTTTTATAGAAGAGGGGGGCAAACGGATAGTCGGTTCACCTGATGGTAAGTGAAGAGCGACATCCACAGACACCCGCTACACCAGTGGATTAGCAGGTGCGTTGCCGGCCTTTCAGGTATGAGTATGCTCTTTTCTTGAAGGTCCCTAAGTCGTATCGGTTCGGAAACACCGTAGGAGGTAGCTGATTCCATATATTAGTCGTGTGAGGCAGGAAATGCCGTAAAAATCGAGTTGTTGTGGATTTCCGGACATCGAGATTGTGAGGGTGAATCCGTCCGAATCCGAATGATGTCCGGTGGTGGAATTCTGCTGCAGGTATTAGTCCGAACAATTCCTCAGAGCACTCCCCGTGGTAGATGCTTGATGACGAATCATTAATTGCTAAACAAATAACACGTTTTCCTCATTATACTCTGACTCATTGAATAATTATGTAAAGCCTTTAACATCAGTCCATCATTTCGTACCTGACTCGCGTCATTTGAGTACAGCTCGCGTTTTATTATCGTCTTTGTATTGGAAGAAACTCATGTCCAGAGTTTTTAAACTTTTAATGGTTTATAGAATCAGGCAATTGCGGGAATCCATAATAATCGTAGTGCAGTTGATTTATTTCACAAAACCGTGTAGGCCATATTTTTAGTTGTGACTTGTGATGCGTACCGACGTGCGTTCTTGTGTACGTAACTACAAGAAGCGTATTAGCGTACAGAACGACAATGTGCATGTTTATTTACAAGTGAGCTTAAAGGCCATCAGGCCGAAAAGTCTAGCCCTTCCGAAAAAAAATATGTTCATTTACAAACACAAGGATGGCTCGCCCGCTCACACCTGTGAAACTATACACCTGGTACCTACGACTCCAGGGCCCAGTCATGCCGGCCCAATTCAGCTGTAAAGCAGCATGGCACTACCTCTTACTAAATATAATATAATTATGTCTTTGATAAATTGTTCTGGGTTAACTGTTTTGTTAACTCTTTTTACATCACCTATCTAGCTGTGAAAATCACGTCCAAATCGGTTAAGCCGTTTCGGAGATTAGCCCGAACAAACAGACAGACAAAATTTTTAATATTTGGTTTATTGTTTTAAGCATACCATTTATATATTTTGTTCGTTCATTAGAAAGAAATGCTAATTTTAAAATTTTAAGCCCCTTACGGCGTGTCTGTCTTTTGGCGCCATATTTGGATGTTTTTTTTTATCTGAAAGCTGGTATTCTAGCGGTGGATCTTAGACATGTTTTATCAAAATCGTTCAGACGTTTCAAGGTTATATGATCTTTTGTTGTGGCTCGGGGGATTTTTCAACATTTTAATATTTTATGCTTTATATTTCAAAAATTCAGAAAGTCTAATTAAAAAAGGCTATATTTAATATTTACGGTGCACGATTTCAAAATAAATTTGAATAATAATAGTACAAAGTGAGATCATATTAAAACAAGAATGTAAGCATTATTAAATATTTTGCAACAAAATATATTATACATAAGGTCTGCAAAACTGAAACAAATGGGTCTGAGGGAAAATAATATAAGATCAAAACTACCAAGGTTCAAAGCCTTGCCGTGGTTCAAGCTCAGTAGCCTAAGGTGAGGCCAGCACCTTGGGCGAAGCCAATGGAACCAAGGGAGCTGCTATTTGTACCCCTCTTATAAGAAGGGACAAATGAGCAGGGACATCAAGGGGCGAGGATGGAAACCTCACCCCATCGCACTGTCATGACAATGGGTGGGGTTGTACTGTGGTGCGGGATCCTGCCCTGAGGTGCCCTGAGGGAATGACTAACCGTCGAGGTGCCCTGATTGCTCATTAGATCCGGGGCACCTCACCAAAGGCGGCACTTGCCGGGTTTTAGTGGGTAGAGCTGCGTCTACTTACCATCTTTCGGGCGCAGCGAGTCCCACATACCCGCCTGGGGAGTCTCCCCTCCTCCGACAGATGCCTAAGAGCATAAAATACTAAAACTACACCTAACTACTACTAGCTGTTGTCAGCAGCTTCGCCCACGCCTTAGTTTTACAGTCGTAATCGGATAGACAACTATGTTTACAGCCTACGTCACTCACTGATAACATTGCATTATACTAGCGAAATAATGTTTAAATCCTCTTACGTCCGAACTCAGAAACAACCCTATGCCCACTTTCAACCTATCGTAGGCCCTGGGCAAAAGGATAATGGGGCCCCGACGAAAACAACGACTTTGTGATCTGTGAGACTAATTTTGGACTAGAGTAAACATAGTAATTAGGGCACTAGGGTATTCTAATCACAATCATTGTTTGATTTTATTAAAATTATCATTCAATCATATTCTGATAGAAATGGGGCCCCACGGATCGCGGTGCCTTGGGCACCCGCCCAGAGTGCCCAGTAGGAAAGGCCCTTCTTTATTATATTAGTATAGATGATGAGCTGGCCCGGTCTAACCTAGTTTCAATTTAAAGCATTGGTGCCAATGGGGCCATCCATAAATTACGTCACACGAATATCATGATATTTAGACCCCTCCCCCGTCCTTGTCACAGATGGTTACATTTATGAGACCATCTCCCTAGTGTGACGTCACATATTTTGCAATGCTTCGTTCCGTACCTATACAGCTATTTTAATATCTCCGAAAATAAGTTTCTTATAGTAGGTATACTTTTTTCTTATAATAACGAACACTGTATTGTTGAGTTGAATAAAATTTTCACGTATAAATCGAAGTTGGCCGTTGACTAGGTAAACGTGCTGTACTTGTTTTTGTGAAATACCTATATGCATCCTATTCATCTCTAAGGATTTTATCGCGGTATACTTTTTGCGTTCCCGTCGCTTCCGATACTATACGGGAATCACGACTGGCGTGAAAATTTAAAAAATATAATAACTTAGTCTCCATTAAATATTACTCGAAGCACGTAACCTGCAAAGGTTTTAGCGTTGTGGGGGAAGTTCGCATCGCAATAAATTCTGACGTAAAATCGATGCGCGAACTTCCCCCACCACGCTAAAACATTGCCACCTTAGGTAACTCGAGTTAAATATTATATACATAGGTAATGGGGTTTAGAAGTGTGCCATCTGAAAAATATCCATCAAAGCGTTAAATAAGGGTGGCGCGAAAGTAGTAAGAGTCAACCTCGCCTATGAGTTTAATTGAGTTCATCATCACCATCATCAACCTCTATCCGTCATCAGCTGAATATAGGCCACATTCAATGAACGCCAAGACGGCCGATTCCTTGCTACTGGCATCCAACACGGACCGGCCACCGCACGGAGATCGTCTTCCCACCTGGTTAATGGCCGACCAACACTTCGTCCGCATAAACGTGGCCTCAGCTCTTGAACCTTATTGGCCCATCGGCCCTTAGTTCTCCTAAGTGTGTGACCAGCCCACTGCCACTTCAACGAGCTCATTGTTAGAGTGATATCGGTAGCCTTAGTGTTCAAAGAAACATTATTGAGTTCACCCAAGACTGACCTATTCAACCATATTGGGTACTCAAAAAAGTTTTAATCCTCCATCTTCAGTAATTATTCTAAATACCATCCAATGTATTTTTTTTATTATTTAAGGGTGGGGACACCAGCAAGGCCAGACGGGCGATCAGTCCTCATCAGTGGGACCATTTCACCCAAAAATTGTATAAAGAAAATCCTTTTCATTTTACCATATCAAATGAGCAAACAAAGATAAAACATCCTTGGCATTCATCGAAATTGAAATGGGTATATTATGTCCAGCAAAGGACATAATAAAGATTAATAATATAGGACTACTCGTTGTTCTAGTTTTAATGGGTATACAGTTTCCCAACCATAACTGCGACAACCAGTCAAGTGGTCATGAGTTCGAATCCTGCCAAGTGTGTATGATGAATATATTGAGATATAGGCACCAAGGCTGTGTGTATTTTATTGTACATGTACTGTTAGGGATATTTTGTAAAAATGAAGGAACAAGCAGTAGAATTGTTTTGATTATGTCATTGGCACACCCAACTATACCTATAAAACTGAGGTACAGCTAGTCCGAAGACCCTAATTGTATCTGCAAACTCGAGGAGGATGGGAGTCTGGCCAAATGGCTATCAGTCATGATAAGTTTTAATAAAAACTGGACGGAAACCAGGCCCAACTAAGTGGAGGGTTTGAATCCCGTATATCATAAATACAAATAACTATTGTTATTTGTATTTATTTGATTTGAAGTAACAAACAGGTTTCAGTCATCACTAGAGGTCAAATATCCAGTGAGTCACTATGTTAATACTTAAGAATAACGAACTCAAAACTGTGTAGGAGTGAATTTTTTCCATACAAGACATAAATGCTATCTATCGGATAAGTTGAATGTACTTTATTATATATTTATCATCATATCTTGTGAAATTCTTCTCAGCGGGCTAACTTTGAAATAAGTAGATTCAATTTAAAGTTAAATAAGGTACTTTCTAAGTGTTATTCTAATTAATAATTCATCTAAATCAATCATCATCAATCTAATTAAATTAAGTAAAAACCCAGACATGAATCTTACTTGTACGCTTAGGTTTCGAAAACATATTTATGGGTTTCAGACTTTTTTCATGATGCTATTCTTTTGGTAAGACAGACTGACAGCCAGAAAGACAGACATACAACAGAGTGATCCCATGACTGTTCATTTTGTCATTTGAGAAATGGTACCCTAAAGACTAATGAATACAAAGACAGCTCAACTAGATTCGATATGATCGATTACACATATACATGCTCTTTGACTTCCGTTCGTAACTACTACAAAATTTTATAGTATGTAAGTGAATTTTTGTAAATTAGATATTTAATCTCATTTTAATTTTTGTTAGTGTGTAACTTGTGAGTTGGTGCATTTTTATAGTAATTATGAGGCTGGCATTACTAATTTGTAGATATACTAAGGCCTCTTCAAAAATTAGAATAAAAAACGAATGTATGATGGTCGATGGGCCAATAAGGTCAAAGAGTGGAAGCCGTATTTGGGTAGATAAAGTGTTAGTCGGCCAACCATGTGAAGATGGAGATTCCGTACAGTGGCTGGATCGTGTTGCATGCGAGCAGTGGTCAGTCTTCTTAGCATATTTTGAGGGAAACCTATGTTCAGCAGTGGACAGATAGAGGCTGATGATGATGAATGTATGATAATGATCTTCATCTCATATATGCAATGGTTAACTTATAAGTTGAATGATCATAATATAATTATATGTTAACAATCAATTTAACAATGCTTAATATATGTGAATACTCACACATTAAACATATACGTCGGGAATATTTTAAGTTCTCGTTTATCAATGAAATGATAAAATTATATAAAAATTGGAATACAATTATGATCAGTTTTTCCTTAATTTACCATACATTATAGTATACAAAAATTAGTAGGTAGCTATGAAAAAGACATACCACTTTGTAATTTTTTATGCTCGGAAGAAATCTCTTCTGCTCAACCTCTTTCTTTTGGAAAACTTCATTGATGATGTTCCCCAATGCCTGAGCACCATAATTGAGGAGCGCTTGCCCACCCTGGTTCAACAGTTGCCGACCCGCACCTTGTATAAGCGCACCAAAGTCTCCCCCATTTTGCCCCATATTGAGGACGCACACACTAATACACTACACTATGAGTCTTGCACTTCGCTAGGACATTTTTAGTTTATTCCTAAATCAAAAATTACATGGAAATAGTAAAACCTCTTGTGCATGTTTGTCGGAGTAAGTATAAGAGTTTAGTATGGACTTAAACTTCAATCAATTCAAAGATTTTGTTTAAATTCAAATTAAGAAAGCAATTTCTTTAAAAAATCCCATTTTAAATTATATTTAAATTTAGAATGAATTCAACCACAGACAACATGACAAATGTACTGAAATAGGAAGCTAGGCGTGATAATTATACTATTTTATGTAATGACATCATAGCCATGAGGTGTACTGATTGGCCTTCCACCACATTAACATTGTTGTGTTATACCATGGGCATTAGAGGTGTAAATTAATTTTTGTTTAATAATATTATACAATAAGTCTTTATTCTTTTGCCATACAATTTTAGGCAGTAAAAAATGTATTTCATTACCAATTTTCTACGGAATGTTTATTTGTTTTTTATATAAATGTTCAGTTATGATATTCTGTATATTTTTGAAAAAATAACAGTGGTTATTTGTTTTAACTTAGCAGGCAAGCTTGGTGGCAGTTTTTCCAAGCATGCAGGACATGTTGTATCTTTCTCTTGGGAAGTACAATGTATTAAACATACACAATATCTATGTATTTTATTTCACCATATCAATTTGTCTCTTACAAAGTTTATATAAAAAAATATTTTCATAGTATTATTTTGTATTAGTGATAAGCCCAGATGATTAATTCATAATTACACATGTTTGAACCCAAAACATGACCTTATTACACCCTATAATATTTGTTTATTTTTTGTTTTTGTAGTGAAATATTTGCAAGGGTTTTCACAATTGAATAGGTATTACTTATTTGATATTATAATCCATGATAAGAATATTTGAATAATTGCGATAACAAATGTCTTCTTAAAGTTGAAAACACTAGAATAATATTTTTAATAGAAAATAGTGAGAAAATATAATTCAAAATTGATTACAGAGCATAATGCACTTGACAGTTGAACATTCTTTAAAATGCATATTTTATAAACTAGGTCAATAACTGTATCATATAAGTAGCTGTAAAATGATATCACAATCGTTTCGATGGGTTTTATAATTAATATAAATCTGTTATTGTATCCAATATCCATACATGAGATCATCAAGAGGCACTGAAAATTTGAAACTTGATATAAAATCCGCCACACAACCAATTTTTTTTAATTTTTAACACGCACAAGAGATTTTTATATTCACATGACACAGATAAATAATATGCACGTATAATTTACGGATAGGTAATTAAATAAAATATTTCACAACACCATACCGCAACAGTTTCCACTATCCACAAATCTCTGTTAGTCAGTAGTCTGTAGAATTGACAACCGACAGGCGAGTGGCGACAAGTATGATATTACGCGGTCATTTCAAATGTTCCGTGTTTATAAGAACGCGAAGCGATTAATTGGCCTACATAATTTAGTTGCGTTATAGGCGGAGGCTGCCAAGCTAGACCATGACGTAAGCAGCTGTTGTCGCAGCGTTCATTGATTTAGTTAATTCTAAAAGAATATTGATATTACATTAGGAATTAGGATGTATTTACCTCACATGCGTAATGCGTTAGTTAGTTTTTTTTAAATGTTATTCTGAAAACTTACAGCTTATTCATCAGTCTCTATCCGTCCACTGCTGATCATAGGCCTACCTCAATGAACGCCAAGACGGCCGATCCCATATTACAACAATATAATTTAAAAATAAACTAAACAAAAAGCTCTTTAAAAAATGTCGATGAAGATATTGGTTAAAATTCTTGAAGACTTTGCAGGTTGTGAGCGAAATAGCATAGATATTTTGTGATGATCAGGCCGTGTTCTTCCACTGATAGATTGGCCCCTTTCGATAAGAAAAAACCAAACTTTGAGATCGGACAACCGTTCGTCTTTACCCACATCCATTTGAATGTAGATCCCTAGAAACGTCTCGACTCTATGATTTCTGAACTTCCACAAAATAAAAGCATAGTTACGGAATGTTTTATATTATCATTTTTCTTTAGTCACGTCGTACATAATTGGAATTTTTGCATACCTACACTATTTATTCTTACAAATACTTGACTAGGAATGTCTACAGACTACATATTATGTTTATTTATATCACAAGTAGAGTGCTATTTGTCTTCCAAATGGGACTAGATTTCCTAACTATTGCTTGCAGCTTACAACCGCTTCCTGATTAATTATGATTATTTTTATAGTCACTCAGAGACATCGAGCATCTCACCGAATAGAGTCATAATGTGAGCCATAAAAATCCGAAACTGGTCAGTGATTTGTCACTGACGTAATATAAATAAACCAACCAATGATCTGTGTGTTCGTCCACCGGCCAATCATCCATCAATGTCCATCAGTCGGCCAATCAGGGCGCAGAACCGGCGCAGCGTTGCAGCACCTTGACGGAATTAGTTTTCATACAAAACACATATTAACATATTAACATTACCACTCTATTCCGGTTATATTCTCGATGCTCAGAAATAACATGCCATTATACTGGTTTAAATATTTTTTTGGACAAGTTGTTGTGAATATTACCTACTCACTACATAAAAAATCAAAAATTACCCGTATCATATTAGCATAAATATAACCTGTAGTTTTTAAACTTTTATTATTTAGTATTTACCAATAAATATAATAGGGATGTTGACAGTAGTCATATAAAAATATAATTTTGATGTTAATTGGTAGTTTCTAAATTGAATTCTGAAAAAATACAATATTTTCCCTTATTTTTATTTGATTAAATTAATATTTAATAAATAAAATGTAACAAAATTTAAAATAGGTCACATGATAATAAACGGAAATGACGTCACCTGTTCCTATTTAGCGGAAGCGGAAGAATATTGACGTACTTTTATACACCATTTTCCGTACTCAGTACATATTGTAAAAACTAATTTTCAGGCGTTTTGACAGTGTACACACACATAGGCACCGTACAACAATTATAAAACTTAGAAGCCATCGACAACAAGAATCATTTTATCATTTTTACGATGTTTAACAACATATGACGTCACGTGACAAGTGTTAGCGTTTATTTAAAATGCATTAAAAAATGCAATATTTTATAGGCATTAGACGTATTTAAGCAAAAGTTAATAATATTTAGGCCTCTATTAGATATTTATATATGATCTATATAGATTGTCATAGTTAGATGTTACAATACATATTATAATTTAACGTATTCTTTAGTGTATTTAATTTTATATTAATCTATAAACAAATTTATTTAATATAATTAATATTTATATACCTTCATAAGCTTTATACATTAATGTTTACATGTGTGCATAATTCTGTTCAAATTAAAAAAAAAATATTTTAACACAATTAACATGAAACCTATAATATATTTTAGTGTTTTCTATTGGCGTTATTATTATTTTTTACTGTTATTCACGTTACTATTACCGCCAAAATGGGAAAAGCTACGGTGGTCCTGAAAACCAGTGTTAGGGCTTTTAGTCCTAACTATAGCTGAGGTCCCACCTTTTTGCGAAGCATACTGTTACCAGCATTACTATCTTCTCTTATTGCTTTTTTCTTTTTAACCGACTTCAAAAAGGAGGAGGTTATCAATTCGTCGGAATCTTTTTTTTTTTTTTGACGTGACAACGTCTTAAATTAGGTTGCGGCTGGGAGTCACTTATGAAAAAGTGTAACGCTCGGTAACGTTACGATGAGTCACCGAAACGATGTCACGTAAAATCTTCGCCCGTAAAACCGACTTTACAGGCAACCATTTTTTTTAATGTATGTTACCTGATTACTCGAAGATGGCTAGACCGGTTTATTAAGATTTTTACAAGCCCGACGTTTCGGATACTTTACAGCAACCATGGTCACGGGAGGACTGAGGTGTCATACGTCCTATTATTACAAAGTTATTCGAAACTACCCTATGATACATCAATATTTTGGTCAGTCCTATCTACGCATCTTAAACCAGGCGAGTAAAAAGTTATTACGGACAATGATACATCAAAATCGTTCCGATCTAGCCGCTCTTGAAAAAGAAATTGAGTATTCGACCGCCGCATTAAAGACAGTTATGATTGCTTTTGATTATGTTAATTGCATAAAAACATTAAATAAGCGCGAAATATCACAATACAATAAATGCAAAAAACAACAAATTTTAAAATTCGAAAAATTAAACAGCAAATCAAATGTCAAAAATAACGAAACGAAGACCACAGACAATGACAACTCACGCGCAGTTGTCAATCTGTCAAACTGTCATTTGGACAATAACACAATAAAGGTTTTAGAAAAAAGGATTAAATTTTGCCGTGACTCCTAGTAAAATCCCGTTCGAGGAAATAATTTGTAATGTAGAAGATTGTCTGTCAAAAAATAATATAAAGAAGGAAGATTCGGAGGCCATCAGACAAGATATATCGTCAGCCTTGCGACGAAGTTCTGTGCCCAAACTAAATCTTCCTCGCGAACAATATAAGGCGTTATTAAACCTACGTAACAGACGAGAACTAACAATCCTTCGTGCGGATAAAGGCAAAAGGTAGTTATGGATACGTCAGATTATAATGATAAAATTTTACACCTATTATCGGATGAAAGTACTTATAAAAACGTCAAAACCGATCCAACTAACAAGGTTTTGAAAACTACTAGTAATATAATAGCAAAATACTCCGAAACATTGAATCTGGACGTCAAATATCTAATTCCTTCATGTCCCAAACCACCCAAGCTGTATGGGTTGCCGAAAATACACAAGGCTAATGCTCCATTACGTCCAATTGTAAGCCAGATCGACTCACCAACTTATAGATTGGCTAAACATGTGGCCCAAGTACTGTCACCACTGCGTGGACAAACTAGAGCACATACACGGGATTCTTACCACTTTGTTAATGAGATCAAACACCTACGTCTCAGCGACAATGAAACAATGGTTAGTTTTGATGTGCAATCTCTTTTTACCTGCCTACCTGTGGAAGATTGCATAACAATAGTAAGAAGAAAGCTAAGAGAAAATGACATGCCAATGGAATATGCTGACCTTTTGGAACATTGCCTTACATCTGGCTATATGTTGTGGAATAATTATTTCTACAAGCAAGTAGATGGAGTGGCCATGGGCTCACCAGTATCCCCTGTTGTTGCCGACATATTTATGGAGGACTTCGAGGAGACTGCTCTGCAAACTTCGCCCATAACACCCAGGTTCTACAAGCGGTACGTAGATGATACTTTCACAATATTACCATCTGATAAAGTAACCATATTCTTAGACCATCTTAATTCCATTAATTCCAAAATTCAATTCACAATGGAATTAGAAGAAAATAATTCTCTAGCCTTCTTAGATGTATTAGTTATCCGTAATCCCAACAATACCTTAAGCCACACAGTGTATAGGAAGCATACCCATACGGATAAGTACCTAAACGGCGAATCTCACCACCATCCAACACAGTTAGCTACCGTGGGTAAATCTTTGTTTCAGAGAGCACAAGGGATCTGTGATGAGCAACACCTGGAGACCGAACTTCAACATGTCAAGCAAGTACTGCGTGACAACAAGCTTCGGGTACCGCGTCTCCATCACAGTGAACGTGTGAAACCAACCACCGTCGAGCGAGTACCTGCAGTTCTCCCGTTTATTAAAGGCGTCACTGACAAGATTGGCTTCATCCTAAAGCGAGCTTCTATAAAAACTTATTTCAAGCCGCCAAAAAAGATAAGTCAATTCTTACCATCTGTCAAGTGTCATATACCCTTACAAGATGCAGGAGTATACAAGCTTGATTGTGACTGTGGTCTCTCCTATATAGGCCAAACTAAAAGATCTATTAAAACTCGCGTGAAAGAACATATAGCTGATTTAAAACACCGTCGCTACACTAAGTCTGCCATCTGTGAACATAGTCTTGACAAAGCTCGCCATTATATCAGATTTGATAAACCACAAGTCCTCGCAAAAGAACACAGATTCCAACCAAGGATGATCCGTGAGGCTATTGAAATTAAAAAACATCCTAATTTCAATAGAGAAGATGGCTGGCTTCTACCACCTGCTTGGGATCCCATTATTAAAATTATCAAATCAAAATCCAAGCATAATATGTCACAGATTAAAGATACAGTTAGCACTTTCTGCGTAGATAGGACTGACCAAAATATTGATGTATCATAGGGTAGTTTCGAATAACTTTGTAATAATAGGACGTATGACACCTCAGTCCTCCCGTGACCATGGTTGCTGTAAAGTATCCGAAACGTCGGGCTTGTAAAAATCTTAATAAACCGCGATAAAATCCGTAAAAAATTGTTTTATTATAATGAGTGAAATTCGCGTAAACATTAGAAAACAATATGGCTAGACCGATTTGAAAAATTCTTTTTTTGTTCTAAAGGGTATACTTCCCAAATGGTCCCATGATAAGGAAACCAGGATCTGATGATGGCATCCCAGAGAAATCGAGGGGAACTTTCGAAAATCGTAGTGGCGACTAGTGCGTTTGATATTTTTTTATAAAGTGTTTTGAAGGACTACAATTTAATGAAGGTCTGGAGTCGATCTGATGCTGGAGCCGAAAGACAATCGAGGGAACTCCTCAACGATTTACATCAGTAACCTTGTGTTTGGGCTTGATTAATTTGTAATGATGAGAACTGAACACCTAGATGGGTTGTGACTGTCATTAGGGGTCTGATGATGAAGACAAAGGACAGCTAAGGGAACTCCTTAACAGTTCACAGTAGCTGCCTTGTGTTTGGACTTAATTAATTTAAATTGATGAGAACTTTGTACCCATATCGGTTATAAGCGCCATTACAGGTATGATGATGGAGACCATACACAGTCGAGGGGAATCCTCGACGATTTACAGCTTTAATTGAGGTTACTTCATACGGTAAATAATATTATGCCAAATGTAATTTTATTACTTGTCGTTGTTAAATGAACAAAAAACAACTGTGCCTTGGAAGCGCATCATAGTTTTTCAAGGTCATCATAATATTTCTATATCTATATATTGGTGATGTTCTATACCTATATATAATGGAATTATTTAATGAATAGCAGCAAATCTGCCGTGATTGCTTTCAATTACATGTATATAAAGTTTTACACAATTCCATTTCGGTTTTTTCATTTCTTATGTAATAAATTAAACCCTTTCTACGGTCATTTCATTAATACAGCACTATTTAATCTGAGCAACGCGTTTAATAGTTCTACCCATATTTCAGACAAATCAAATCAGTTTAAAAATTAAGAAATCACTAAAAATTAAGAAATAATTTTTTTTTAAACAAAAATTAAAACCGACTTCAAAAAAAAAAACTAAAAAGTAATAAAATAATTTCCTTAATTTTTGTGCCTACAATTTATAATCAACTTGTTCTTCTACTAATATACAATCTTTGCGTTTACCACGTCATTATTGTTACTTTTGAAGCCGGTGTCCTATTTGTTGATGTACCTACCTCCTAACCTACCTTGGCTGACACCGACTCCAAAAGTAACAATAATGACGTGGTAAACGCAAAGATTGTATATTAGTAGAAGAACAAGTTGATTATAAATTGTAGGCACAAAAATTAAGGAAATTATTTTATTACTTTTTAGTTTTTTTTTTGAAGTCGGTTTTAATTTTTGTTTAAAAATTTTAATATGCTGTTATTATACATTAAAATTTAAAATGTACAGCTGTTATATTTTTTTTTTTCGGATGGATTTATGCTAATGTCCCGAAGGCCCTGATGCTTCATCGGATTAGTGTGAGCCCATTCGGCTCACTTTTGATTTAAAAAGTGGGGGGTTGCCCCCCGCCTACCGTGCGGTCAGCGACCACACGGCTTCCTGGCGTCGGTTGTGTGTCAGTGGCGGGACTGTGCCGCGTCACCGTCGGGTGGAAGCTGTTATATTATATTCGATAATGTGTTAGGACAGTGTGTTTACCAAATAAAGTTTTATTTATTTATTTATCTATAAACATTTATGAAAAATGTCAACATCCCTATTGGGGCAATAAGGTTCAAGAGGGGAGGCAACGTTTAGGTAGACGAAGTGTTGCCAGGTGTGCAAATCTGAATCTCAAGGCGGATGCGAGTGCAAGGGTTTTTGCCAGGGCAAATTGTGCCAATTTTCGAAAAATCGGGTGATTTTTTGCCGTTCTTTGCTCGATATTAAAAACGGCAACTGATAGACGTTTGAAATATTCACAAAAATTTAGTTGCATAACTTTAAAAATAAATAATTAAATTTAACAAAATATTTTAGGGGGGGGGGGGGGGGTGCACCCATCCAACAAGGTGGCCTAATGTTGTAGGTACCTAGATTATGGAACGGAACCCTTCGTGCGCGAATCTAACTCGCAATTGTCCGGTTTTCACAACATGGGTTTCACATTAAGGCCGTGTTCTGAACAAGGGTCCTATATGTTATATATATTATACATAATATGTAGATATTAGGCCTCCCTCAATGAACGCCAAGATGGCCGATCCCTTGCCACTCGCATCCAACACGGACCGGCCACTGTACGGAGATCGTCTTCCCACCTGGTCAATGGCCGACCAACACTTCGTCTACCTAAACGTGGCCTCCACTCTAGAACCTTATTGCCCCATCGGCCATCCGTTCTTCTGAGTGTGTGACCAGCCCACTGCCACTTCAACGAGCTGATTCTTGGCGTGATATCGGTTACCTTAGTTCTCTGACGGATGTCTTCCTTCCGAATCCTGTCTGTCAAAGAAACACCCAGCATAGCACGCTCCATAGCACGTTGAGCTACGGCAAACTCGCGGACCAGTCCTATATTTAGAGGCCACGCTTCAGCCCCGTAGGTCATCACGGGGAGAACGCATTGGCTATAGGCCTATGCTCAGTAGTGGACGGATAGAGGCTGATGATGATGATGATGTAGATATTAATTATTTAGGGCTTATTCAGGCACGCAGGAACCGCGCGATTACATGTCAAATTTGAATTTAGAATTGTAAAATCTCGCGGTTTTGAACTGAACGAGGCCTTAAAACGTGTAAAACTGCGGGAAACAGCTAATATATTAGGTATATGATATAATTAATTTATTATTTAAAAATACTCCATTATCACACAATTCAGAAAAATAATAAGGCGAGATGAATACTTCTGCCATCACATAATTTTTCCTTATTTTATTAATGTCACTGGCTTTCAAATTGAGAATTCCTCTATGGAATTCCTAGACGTGTTAGCATGCCATATATAAAATAAAAATCATCAAAGTCTTAATCTATACAGATAAATAAAATTGGAGTGTCTGTCTGTATGACATATGGATGATTACACGGTACAAATACCAAAATAGCATTTTTTACAACTTTTGTCTGTCTGCCTGTTTGTTCCGGCTAATCTCTGAAACGGCTGGGCCGATTTTGACGGGACTTTCACTGAGAGATAGCTGATGTTAAAAGGAGTAACTTAGGCTATAGAAATAATCAACATCAACCCGGGTACGGCTGTAAATCTCGGTTAACGCGGGCAACAGCTAGTAGTCAATATAGTCATATTCACATCATATCAATGACCATCCCAAATGAGTCACCCGTCCTTGGAGTTACTACTTTTACTAGTAGAGAATTATTATTCTGAACAGAGATGCGTTTGACTTTGGAGCAATGCCAGATCATATTACCTATAGGAAAATCGTTGGAAGCGACGTTTTACAGGGAAGTGTGGAAAAAACAAATAAATGTAAACATCTAATCAAGCTTTTCCATCCACTTCTGGCTTCTATCAACAATAACAAAATATTGTTTTCTAATGTTTACGCGAATTTCACTCATTATAATAAAACAATTTTTACTTTACTTTCATTTGATAATTTTAATTTCAAATTATCAAATCAAAATCCAAGCATAATATGTCACAGATTAAAGATACAGTTAGCACTTTCTGCGTAGATAGGACTGACCAAAATATTGATGTATCATAGGGTAGTTTCGAATAACTTTGTAATGATAGGACGTATGACACCTCAGTCCTCCCGTGACCATGGTTGCTGTAAAGTATCCGAAACGTCGGGCTTGTAAAAATCTTAATAAACCGCGATAAAATCCGTAAAAAATGTTTTATTATAATAACAAAATATTTATATTTTATCTCGGTCATCCTATAACTAGCCTACTGATATTATAAACGCGAAAGTTTGTATGTACTATGCCCGCATCTTCGCCCGCGTTAACTTAGATTTACAGCCGTACCCGGGTTGATGTTGATTATTTTTATAGCCTAAGTTACTCCTTATAACATCAGTTATCTCTCAGTGAAAGTCCCGTCAAAATCGGCCCAGCCGTTTCCGAGATTAACCGGAACAAACAGACAGACAGATCCACAACCGACGCCAGGAGGCCGTGTGGTCGCTGACCGCACGGTAGGCAACCCCCCACTTTTTAAATCAAAAGTGAGCCGAATGGGCTCACACTAATCCGATGAAGCATTAGGGCCTTCGGGCCACTAGCATAGATCCCTCCGAAAAGAATAATAAAATAAAAAAAACAGACAGACAAAAATTGTAAAAAATGCTATATATTGATGTACCAAAGTACATCAATATGCATTTAATAAAAAAGCGGTTATTTTAATATTACAAACAGACACTCCCATTTTATTTATCTGTATAGATGTATGTATGGATGTTTGTTACTCGTTCACCCAAAAACTACTGAATAGATTTCAATGAAACTTTACAATAACATAGCTTACACATCAGAATAGCACAAAGGCTATAATTCTGGGGTGGCCAACCCGCGGCCCGCCGACTGTCAAATTGTGGCCCGCGGAGCTGGTTCAATTTTTTTTAAAAGTTAACTAAAGTGACTGTATATTATATAAAATTATTAAAAAAAAATGTTTTTTTAAACACTAATGGGTCTGACAAACGTTTTTTACTTTATATGCCAAATAAATCTACAAAAAATGACGAGAAAACTGTGTTTTTGCTTTTAAGATATATTTACGATCAAAGTGCGTATTTTCAGCCGAAGGTTTTTAAAAACGCGGACGGGCGCTCACTAGCCGATGACGTCACACCCCCGCTCATTCGACAGTCGCGCTCTCGTTCGCACGACTTTGCGCAATAAAAATCAAAATTATCGGTATCCCCACGGCCCCACCGAATCAATATTCGGTGGGGCTAAGTAGCTTAAGGTGAACCCATCACCTTGGGCGAAGCTAAGTAAACCCAGGGGACTCTTTGTACCCCTATTATAAAAAGAGGGGACAAAAGAGAAGGGTGGCCAAGGGGCGAAGATGGGTACCTCACCCCATCGCACTGTCCCGATGTTGGGGGAGGTTTTCTCCTAGTTCATGGGTGTATTAAATATAATATGTAGATATTATATTTCGAATCCGATACGAGTAGACACAAACCCAGACCGCGCTAACAGCAGTAGCACTACGTTACCGCTAGATTGCTTGGGCACCGCGCATGAACCGCCTCTCTCCCCAGAGGGAGGGATAAGAGCCGGCCCTCATGATGATAGGCTAAATTCAACCATAAAAGATTCGTCGACCGTATCGGATTTGACTAGTCCAAATCCTGCTCTCCCGAGCAGCGCGCGCGATGTCAGCCTTAAGTGAGCCATCTGTTCACTTACTGTACCGATATTGAGCTTAAAGGCCATCAGGCCGAAATGTCCAAAAAAAAACCTAAAATTTGGTAGTGCGGCCCGGTTTGAAATTCTATTTCCGAATTTCGGCCCGGCTGCTGAAAAGGTTGGCGACCGCTGCTATAATTTATCCGCGTGCTCTGGGAATGGGAAGCGTGCGGGCGAAACCGCGGGGCGCCGCTAGTAGCTCATAACCCACCCTCTTTGAATGAACGTCAAGGCTTCATCATCATCATCCTTTTCCGTCGTCTGCTGGAAGGAGCTCTCTTTTAATTAACTCTACAACTGTAATAAAACTTTTAGTGTTTTAATCTTTATATATATAATTCTTCTGTACGTGTGTATGTCACTAAACTTGTCCTAAGCAGCTGGACCGATCTTGATGAATTTTTTAAAATGGATTCGAGAATGGTTTAGATTCACAAAAAAATGTACAGGACAACGTCTGTCGGTGCCACTCGGTAGATTTATAAGATTTTATAATCCGCACATGTGCATTTTGTTCGGAGTTCGTTAATACTACTCATGTACATCATAATCAAAATATCATAATAAAAAAAAACAATGATCGCCGAGACATAAAAAAAAAACATCATTATCGGTCCGGATACGTCTAGAATCCTTATATAATTAGTCATCGCGGGTGATACTGCGGGCTAGTGAAATTTACACATACAGGTGAGCCCACGTAATAATAGTTAAGTGACTCAAACATTTTGGAGGGAAAACCGGTTGAACATAAATGCGAGGCAATTAAAAATTTCCCACGACAAAATTACATATATTTGGCAAAGATTTGATACAAATTATATGTATTTTACTTATCCTTATATTAAATATGTATTACTAATTTAATTCCGTTCCTAGCACCAGAGACAGAAGTGCTAGTGTGGGATTATAAGTGGAAGCACCAAAAGGGATATCTCCGACCGAGCGAGATGGCATGCTCCGTCAGACCAAAGCCCGCATGGTGTCATATCAGTTGTTATCTATACAGATAAATAAAATTGGAGTGTCTGTTTGTAACATTAAAATAACCGCTTTTTATTCAATGCATAGGTATGTATACACGGTACATATACCAAAATAGCATTTTTTACAATTTTTGTCTGTCTGGCTGTTCCCGCTAATCTTGGAAACGGCTGGGCCGATTTTGACGGGATTTTCACTGACAGATAGCTGATGTTATAAGGAGTAACTTAGGCTATAAAATAATCATCATCAATCCGTATACGGCTGTAAATAAAAGTTAACGCGGGCTCTTCTTATAAGAGGGGTACAAAGAGCAGCTTCCTCGGCTCAATGTGCTTCGCCCAAGGTGCTGGGCACACCCTAGGCTTCAGAGCCCCACAGCCACGACAAGGCTTGAACCTTGGTGGGGAGCGAGGTATAAATAAATAATAACCAACAATCACACCACGTCAATATTATTCATATTATTTATTATCTTTGGATATTAATATCAGGACAAAACTAGGTCTGGTATAGAGGCTAAACTATAAAGGCCTATGACTGGCCTGTTGGTCTAGTGGTTAGTGACCCTGACTGCTAAATAAAAGCAGAAGGTCGTGGGTTCGATCCCCACCCAGGACAAATGTTTGTGTGATGAGCATGATCATTTGTTCTGTGTCTGGGTGTAGTTTATCTATAATATGTATGTATTTAGAAATATATAAGTATGTGTCAGTTGTCTGGTTGCCATATTACAGACTGCCTAGTTTGGGATCAGATGGCCGTGTGTGCGTTGTCCCAACATATTGTTATTATTAAAGCCAAGTTTGACCAATTACTTCCCATCAGGTGGCCAAGCCTTTCTTATAACGAAAGCTCAGATTCTGGCACATCGTATGCTGGAAGCTTTACTAAAAAGTAAAGAAATATTTAGTAGGTACCTAACCTACTAAATATTTCTTAACTTTTTAGTTTTTTGCCGGTAAATAGTTGACTAAAAATGTTCCATTCTCTATCTCATCTATGTTCCGTCCTCAGTTCCATGAAGGCGCGGTGTGTTCCATAACATTACCATCACGTAAGCTTTTTTTTCGGATGGATCTATGCTAACGGCCCGAAGGCCCTAATGCTACATCGGATTAGTGGGAGCCCATTTGGCTCATTTTTGGTTTGCAAAAGTGGGGGGCAACCCCGCCCGGGCAGTCTGCGACCACACGGCCTCCTGGCGTCGAGTTGGATCACGTAAGCTCGTTCTATGTTCTAAAATACGACTTACGAGTTACCAGACGTGCCGCCATCTGGGGCATGCTATTATTATATTTAATATAACCTTTACAGTAACCGGTTTCAGAGGTCCAACTAACCTTATACGGTCATAATTTCGATAATCATACTATTGAGGTCAATTTGAAGAAAGCACCACACCCGGTATCTGTCTGGGCGTGTCTAACCTTGAAACCGCTTCGGTTTCAAGGAAACCGAAGCTACCATGTTTACTGTTTTTAATGTTAGTGTGATAGGCAAAATGGCAAACGTGCCACCTAATGACGCGGTCAACGTCACTCATACATTTCTCTGAATTTATGGCGGTTTATTCAGAATTTAACATTTTGTATATTAGTTTACAGACGGTTTACAGTAACTCACTGTTTAGGTTTTTATTTGTCAAAACTCAAAAGTTTAAAACAAACCAAAAAAAAACAACATACTTATACTAAATACCTGTGCTAAATACTATCAATTATAGAGAACAAAAACGTCATATATTTTGGCGCCAACAGTGTCACAAAATGGCCGCTGGAAGGGAATACGCGGGCTATTTTTACGCGAGCATAACTCAGCGGTTGTATATCCCTTTATAAATTTCATTTCGACTACTTTTCACTGGCAGTTTTATGAACAAAGACTAAACAAAAATATCTATCTATGGACGCTTTCACACCACGTCAATCTGATCCCGTGGTAAGTTCTCGAAGAACTTGTGTTACGGGTACCAGACAACGGAAATATATTTAATAATTTTATACTCGTACTATACATATATTTAAGATTTTTATTATATAATACACATAATTATTACACATCCATGACCCAGGAACACAGAAAATATTTTTGTTCCCTTGCGGGATTCGAACCCGCAACCCCGGCTTGAGCGCCAACGCGCTTACCACTGAGCCACAGAGGTCGTCAAATAAATAACGACAGTATAAATATGACACATAATTTGGCCCCAAAATCAATCCATATCTCGGCTTGCCTATCTCTCAATTACTTAAATAAAAAAGCAAAAATAAAATTTTTGAAAAAACCCACGACACGGTTAAAATGTAGTTGAAAAAGAGTAAAGTAATCCTTATTTGCCCACAGCTGGGCTCGGGTTTCCTCGAAATCAGTACACTATCCCTTATCCACTAGTATCACTACCCCACTAAACCACATGCAAGCGCATTCAGCCTCTTTTGAGGGTCCTGGATCGGCAGGCAACACGAGCATCTCAGCGAGGCTGGCCCCGGCGAAGGCCAGACTACTCCTCGTAAGGGGGGACTTTTTTATCGCAGGGAAATCCTTATGGATGCAGCCAGGACTATCAATGCGGGTTGGTGAACTTCAGACACCTTCAAAGACTTAATCTCATCAGGCATGCAGGTCCTCAAGATGTTTCCTTCACCGGCATAATTTCAGTTACTATATATAGAAAATACTAAGAACATAGTAAACAGTTTACTCCGTCATTCTGCGTCATAAACAGAAATATCCGAGTTAATCATGTTACATGCCTTATGCGTAACGCGATAAGCGGCGTGATATCAGGGGGTATGTCTACAACATATTACGTATGGGGGTTCAATACCCCTTAATACATAACCCTCTTAATACCTCTATATATTCATGTTCATTGAGCATAATATAATAATAATATAAAAAAAGATAAAAATAAAACCGGAATAGACCGGTAATATCTGGTGTTTTGTATGGAAACAAATTCCAACAAATTGCTGAGTCGCTGTGCAGGTTCTGCGCTCTGATTGGCCGACCGACGATTATTGATGGACAATTGACCTATGGGACGTTCACAGAGATCACTTTTTTATAGCATAGGAGGGCTAATGAGTAGTCGAAGCCTTTTCGCGACTATCGACGCCCATACACATCCGCACAACTAGAAATTATTGCGTTGCCCTCCTTTTCTCTATCCCCCAAATGGGCCTCTCAAAGAAACTCACAAACCGCACGAAAGGCGACAGCATAGCTGTCACTTGACACCCGTATTATGTGAACCACCCCGGTCGTGCCGGCCCTATTCGGCTGCAAAGCTGTATGACTCTACCTCAGACCTCTTACTACATACAATCTATTACCACTTACAATCGCTGGTTGGTTCAATTGCTATTACGTCAGTGACAAATCACTGACCTGTTTCGTAATTTTATAGCTCAGATTACTACTCTCTCCGGTTATATGCTCGATGTACAGAGTACAGATCCCTAAATTAGATCATCGTGGCCGATGTGAAGAGATAAGAGGCGTCAGGATTTCCTCCAGTGGTAAAGTGGATCTATTGGAAGTTTAGGAAACGTAGATGACTATATATATATATATATATATATATATATATATATATATATATATATATATATATATATATAATTTTATTAGGATAGCTAACAGCAGTTATAACATAGAGAGTATAAAGATAATTTAGATGTCCAAGAGCCATTAAAAAGCTACCACATGTAGAATATATATATATATATATATATATATATATCAGACACTATGATATTCTCATCCTAGTCTACTGGAACGCGCTATTTACCAGAGAAAAGCAGTTGGATTTGAAAAAATATTTTTATTATACCTCAATAACAATATTGAGCTAAGAAGCTACATTCTGGGGAAAGGTGATTTTTTTAATTACGTGATGTGAGAAATTCTGGTGAACGGCTAATTAATGATAATAATATCTATGGACAATTTACACCACGTCAATCTGGTTCCGTGGTAAGTTCTCAAAGAACTTGTCTTACTTGTGACAACGGAAATATATTTAATACTTTTATGCTATTTTTATTATATAATACACATCCATGTATTACTTAAGTCATACATAAATAGCTCATAGTTAATATACACTAGTATATTACTTCACTATGTAGATATTAGTTGACTTAAAAATACAAACCCACATTCAAACAACAATTATTATTTCAACCAAGATAATTACTAAGTTATACATAATAACTCATAGTTGATATACATGTATATACATACTATGTAGATATTTGTAGACATAAAAATTTTTCCGTGGTGCATTGCAGCTGGGCTTCCCCTGTGTGTCTTTTCTTGACTTTTGTTAGTCATTGCATTCTTGTACTATCTCCTGCTTTAACCGGGGAGGGAAACGGGAAATTTTTCCTATTATTCGATTAGATTAAATTCGTTGCGGGTCCCAAGGCAGTTTTAACGTATCCCTCGGGCTCCCTGAGATCGTATCAAAGGGTCATTTAGTGGTTACCGCTGTCGATCCTGGCTATACAGGAGTAGCAGTGGTGGAAACGAGTGGTGGGCCTAGTCCGAAAAAAATTACACATCCATGACTCAGGAACACAGATTTTTTTGTTCCCTGGCGGGATTCGAACCCGCTACCTCCGGCTTGAGCTCCAACGCGCTAATTTATTTTTTATTTAAGCCAAAGAGGTCGTCAAAATGATACAAACGCCTAGTCTTTACGATGTTGAGCAAATGCCATTATAGGTTTGCAAGAGACCTCCAGGATTTAGGGGTTCGATGCATGTAAGGGTTCATACACGTGTTGTTGACCTCTCAACAGACTCCGTCTAGAGTCTAGACCAACTAGAAGTATACTTGGGAAATAACGTATTTTATCGTTTTAGATTCTGTGATTTTTAATCTTGCCTTGAGCTTGCCCCGATGAGGCTGGAATGGCGTGCCGCTGTTCAGATAGGACGCGAGAAGTTTGAAGAGTCGCGTCTCGAAGACCTAGATGCCAAGCGTCTGATACGGAAAACCCGTCCAAAGCCCTCCTACAATTACACCCACAATAGTTCTGGGTCTCTGTACTGCGCACAGCGTGACAGAGTGCTTAAAGCGAAGATAGGGTTAGCAAGTCACATTCGTTTCCATCGAAGGAACTCATAGCAAGGGTCGCCGTTGTCGGTTACGACAACGAGGTCATCATCATCATCATTGGCCAATAGGACGTACATCAGATCACTGATTGGTTGAATTGCTATTACATCAATGACAAATCACTATCCAGTTTCGGTATTTTATGGCTCACATTCCTACTCTATCCGGTTATATGCTCGATGTACAGCAAAGCGATTGTAAGCAATAAGCTTGTATTGACCATGCAGACGGCTCTACTATAGGCTGACGGTGATTACAATATCAACAAATTAAACTAGGGTTTGACACTTCTTATCACCGTCATTCTTATCATCTGATAAGCGATGAAATGCATTTGCTAAAACAATTTTGTCTACATATATGCAGGAACTAAAGTTACCGATATCATGCGAAGAATAAGCTCGTTAAAGTGAAAGTGGGCTGGTCACACACTCAGGAGAACGGCTGGCCAATGGGCCAAGAAGGTTCAAGAGTGGAGGCCACGTTTACGACGTAGGTAGACGAAGTTTTGGTCAACAGGATTACCTCAGCAACAGGCTGGCCCCAGCGAAGGCCAGACTACTCCTCTTAAGAGGGGACTGCCCATGTTCCCATCCTGAACCCGACACGAGCACTTGCGTTATTGGTGGCGCATTAAGTAGCGCCTTCTACCCACCCCCGTTCGTCGCACGCAGGAGGAGGCCTCGTCGGCGGCCTCCTCTCTCACCCGCTCGTCGGCCTCCTTCTGGAACATTACTGCCTCGCAGAAGGAGACCATCGCCCAGGACTCGCCGTTACCGATCATCGCGGTGATGACGTTCAGCAGCGACAAGTCCCCTCCATAGGCTCAGGAACCTACCTCGGTCCTGGCTACATGCATAAAATATTTCTCTGCGTCAACAAAATAAACCCGGCCAAGTGCTAGTCGGACTCGCGCACGAAGGGTTCCGTACCATTACATAATATAGGTACACCATTAGATACTATAAGAAAAAAATAGGTTTATGTTTATGAAATTAAATGTTTTTTTTTAAATATTTGAGTTGATTGAATGAAAGGTAAATTTGCGGTTTACAATTTATGGCGTATAAAAAAAAATAACTTACCTACTAGATCTCGTTCAAACTAATTTTCGGTGTAAGTTTGCATGGTAATGTACATCATATATTTTTTATAGATAAAATTTTATATATAACAGTATAGTTCTTATAGTTTCGGAAAAAAGTGGCTGTGACATACGGACGGACGGACGAACAGACAGACAGACAGACAGACAGACAGACAGACAGACAGACTGACATGACGAATCTATAAGGGTTCCGTTTTTACCATTTGGCTACGGAACCCTAATAAAGGAACTGATATACGAGGCCGATAGTGAATGCCCATATAATCCATTCCCGTATCATCCATGCTCTCAGACTAGATTTCTATACCAATATTCGCGTGTCCTATCTACAAAAAACATTGATGTCAAGCAAAAAAAAACATGAAAGAAGTCTTATAGAGCGTCAAAATGAGTCTGCTACTCGTTAGAAAACGTAAACTGAGAATAAACGGCGAAACAAACTCAGTGGCACTAAATGTATTTTAAAATTACAATACATGTTATCTTAAGACTTAGCAAAACACCCACCAATGTCCAGCAGCTGGGGTCCACCTGGCTATAAACATCCAGACATTAAATTTAGTACGTTATAGTAAGTTAGTAAAAAGCTAGAGCGCTAGGAGCTAGTTAGGAGATAATGGAATTAGATGTTTCTATTAGCTGTTATGCTTTTTATTTACAAATAATGTATTTTTTGTTTTTTTTTTCCATTTTTTAGGATTACGGATAAAATGGAATCGTTATAAGATCATTTTGTTGTCCGTCTGTCTGTCTGTCATTTTTTTTATGTAGGTATTAGTTTCATAAAAACACGTTTTTTTTTTCAGTCTCGTGAACAAGACATTCGTAGATAATGCCGTAATATAGAGTTCCGCGAAATAAAATTGACAAACATGGTAAATATTCTGAGGGCTTAGACAAAGTGGTCCAGCCGGTGGGAGGGAAGCGCTGTGCCGCGCTCCCGGTTGCATGGGTACCACCATCTTGCTTGTTTCTCCCGTGAAACAGCTTTGCTGTGTTTCGGAGAGAAGGGCAAGACAGGCAGTGTAATTACTGGCACCGAGACTTAACATCTTATGTCTCAGGATAGACAACACATAAATAAGTTGCCTGGGCTCGTTCCAGGTAAACTGGTTCATGGGCGACGTTGACTACTTACAATCAGGTGGTACGTTTGCCAGTTTGCCTATCCAACTAACATTAAAAAAAAGTGACATCGCTTCGTAGCGAAAAGATACCGAAATTCGTCATCGTCTTTGAGATAACGATAACAATTTTCTAGCCAATGTACAATGCCAATTCTTTTTTGACAATCGCGACCGTAGCGAAGGCGAACACTGAAAGTGCTGCGTGTCTACGCATTAGTATGAGATATAGACTAGACGTGTTCGATAACCAATTGACAGTTTATGATTTTGTTACGAATTTTAACATTGTCAACAGACTCGCGATAACGATAACGATTCTTTTCGAACTTCGTTATCGTATTGTTTTCTAATGTTTACGCGAATTTCACTCATTATAATAAAACATTTTTTTACTGATTTTATCGAAAAGAATTTTAAATAATTTTAGTAATAACAACTCTCGAAGTCGTGCAAGAGTATGTCTACCTTGGACACACTTTGCAGCTAGGTCGACATAACTTCGATAGCGAAGCCGATAGGAGGATTCAATTGGGATGGGCAGCATTCAGGAAGCTTAACCATATTCTCACGTCATATATACCGCAGAGTTTGAAAACGAAAGTCTTCAACCAATGCGTTCTCCCCGTGATGACCTACGGGGCTGAAGCGTGGCCTCTAAATTTACGACTGGTCCGAGAGTTTGCCGTAGCTCAACGTGCAATGGAGCGTGCTATGCTGGGTGTTTCTTTGGCAGATAGGATTCGAGACGAAGACATCCGCCAAAGAACCAAATTTACCGATATTACGCGAAGATTAAGCTCGTTGAAGTGGCAGTGGGCTGGTCATACACTCAGGAGAACGAATGGCCGATGGGGCAATAAGGTTCAAGAGTGGAGGCCACGTTTGGGTAAACGAAATGTTGGTCGGCCATTGACCAGGTGGGAAGACGATCTCCGTGCGGTGGCCGGTCCGTGTTGGATGATGATGATGAGGAGAGCAGATCGACCTCTAAGAAAGCTCGTGATATTATAACTAGTCGCACGGGTCGATTTATCAAGTTAAGCTACGCTTGTCACGGTTGGTCCGTGGATGGGTGACCATCTTTACATACAGAGACTCCTTCGTGCCTCGGTGCTCGGGAAGCACGTTAGGCCATTCGTGGATCTTTGACAGTCGTCACGGGTCGTCATAAGCCCGAAAGTCTGACAACTGGTCTTATCACGTTGTATCGTATTACCCAGTTACTAGGTTGTAGTGGTCAGGTAGGCAGTAGCTCCATTTAAAATACTGATATCCAGCTGCATTTGTTGGATACCGACCCCAACATAGTTGGGAAAAGCCAGAAGATGTCGACCTCTAAGTAGACGTGATAATCTTGAATTGGCCTTCTTGGCGTTCATGAAGAGAGCCCTATGTCCAGTAAAGTCGTACGAAGGTTGATTATCATGATATTTCATTCATACATCAGATGGACCTCAAGTGAGCTTCATAATATTTCTCTGTGAAATAGAGAAAATAGAGAAGTTAAAAAAAGACTTACCACAGCATTGACGTTCACAGCAGCACAAGCTTCCTCCACCACCTCCTCAACAGCCCCACTTTCATACTCCTCCACTGGCAACGCTGGGTACAGCTTCACCCCGCTGAAGGAACTATCATCCGCGTCTGGCAACTTCGGGTACAAGCTGCCATTGCCAATCAACGGCTCGGTGCCAGTGCCATCTCGCTCCCGGTCCAGGAATCCTCTGACGGCCTTGGCAGCGTTGGCAGAACGGTGCCAACCCCACCCGTTCGCGCGGAAGTTCTTCGGGTAGTAAAACGACATGTTTGACGCTAAAACAAATGACAAAATGAAGAATAATTGGAAAGTTTAAAAACTATTACCGGACTAGAGTATGAATAAACTACATAATATATGAAGTCGGTTAAAATATGTCCCGGCAAAAGTGGAAGTTGAGAATAGTATAGCCTACGAGAGAATGAGAAAAAAATTAAGACTATACAAACGTATTTCAGACTAGATATATAGATTTACAGCCGTATCCGGATTAATGATGATTATTTTATAGCCTAAGTTACTCCATAGCATCAGCTATCTGCCAGTGAGAGTCCCATCAAAATGGGCCAAGCCATTCCAGAGACTAGCCGGAACAAACGGACAGACCGGTTTACCGGTGGGAGGGAAGCGCTGTGCCGCGCTCCCGGCTACATGGGTACCACCATCTTGCTTGTTTCTCCCGTGAAACAGCTTTGTTTCGGAGAGAAGGGCAAGACAGGCAGTGTAATTACTGGCACCGAGACTTAACATCTTATGTCTCAGGATAGGCAACACATAAATGAGTTGCCTGGGCTCGTTCCAGGTAAACTAGTTCATGTTCATGGGCGACGTCGACCACTTACCATCAGGTGGCACGTTTGCCAGTTTGCCTATCCAACTAACATAAAAAAAAACATTTAAAAAAAAGACAAAAATTATAAAAATGTCATTTTGGTATATTATTATGTCCCGCGTATACACTATACATTCAGCATTTAATAAAAAGCGGTTTTTTTAATATTACAAACAGACACTCCAATTTTATTAATCTCTATAGTGGTATAGGTAGTACATATAATACTGACATATAATATATATATTGTTTTCTAATGTTTACGCGATTTCACTCATTATAATAAAACAATTTTTACGGATTTTATCGCGGTTTATTAAGATTTTTACAAGCCCGACGTTTCGGATACTTCACAGCAACCATGGTCACGGGAAGACTGAGGTGTCATACGTCCTATCATTACAAAGTTATTCGAAACTACCCTACATACATCAATATTTTGGTCAGTCCTATCTACGCAGAAAGTGCTAACTGTATCTTTAATCTGTGACATATTATGCTTGGATTTTGATTTGATAATTTTAATAATGGGATCCCAAGCAGGTGGTAAAAGCCAGCCATCTTCTCTATTGAAATTAGGATGTTTTTTAATTTCAATAGCCTCACGGATCATCCTTGGTTGGAATCTGTGTTCTTTTGCGAGGACTTGTGGTTTATCAAATCTGATATAATGGCGAGCTTTGTCAAGACTATGTTCACAGATGGCAGACTTAGTGTAGCGACGGTGTTTTAAGTCAGCTATATGTTCTTTCACGCGAGTTTTAATGGATCTTTTAGTTTGGCCTATATAAGAGAGACCACAGTCACAATCAAGCTTGTATACTCCTGCATCTTGTAAGGGTATATGACACTTGACAGATGGTAAGAATTGGCTTATCTTTTTTGGCGGCTTGAAATAAGTTTTAATAGAAGCTCGCTTTAGGATGAAGCCAATCTTGTCAGTGACGCCTTTAATAAATGGTAGAACAGCAGGTACTCGCTCGACGGTGGCTGGTTTCACACGTTCACTGTGACGGAGACGCGGTACCCGAAGCTTGTTGTCACGCAGTACTTGCTTGACATGTTGAAGTTCGGTCTCCAGGTGCTGCTCATCACAGATCCCTTGTGCTCTCTGAAACAGAGAGCTTGAACGTGTGAAACCAGCCACCGTCGAGCGAGTACCTGCAGTTCTACCGTTTATTAAAGGCGTCACTGACAAGATTGGCTTCATCCTAAAGCGAGCTTCCATAAAAACTTATTTCAAGCCGCCAAAAAAGATAAGCCAATTCTTACCATCTGTCAAGTGTCATATACTCTAACAAGATGCAGGAGTATACAAGCTTGATTGTGACTGTGGTCTCTCCTATATAGGCCAAACTGAAAGATCCATTAAAACTCGCGTGAAAGAACATATAGCTGATTTAAAACACCGTCGCTACACTAAGTCTGCCATCTGTGAACATAGTCTTGACAAAGCTCGCCATTATATCAGATTTGATAAACCACAAGTCCTCGCAAAAGAACAGATATTCCAACCAAGGATGATCCGTGAGGCTATTGAAATTAAAAAAAACATCCTAATTTCAATAGAGAAGATGGCTGGCTTTTACCACCTGCTTGGGATCCCATTATTAAAATTATCAAATCAAAATCCAAGCATAATGTCACAGATTAAAGATACAGTTAGCACTTTCTGCGTAGATAGGACTGACCAAAATATTGATGTATCATAGGGTAGTTTCGAATAACTTTGTAATGATAGGACGTATGACACCTCAGTCCTCCCGTGACCATGGTTGCTGTAAAGTATCCGAAACGTCGGGCTTGTAAAAATCTTAATAAACCGCGATAAAATCCCTAAAAAATGTTTTAATATAATATATATTATTTAACACCCCCCACCATGGTTCAGGCCTTGTCGTGGCGGTGGGGCTCAGTAGCCTAGGGTGAGCCGCTGCACCTTGGGCGAAGCTAATTGGGCCAAGGGGGCTCTTTGTACCCCTCTTATAAGAAGAGGGGACATAAGAGCAGGGGGCAAGGGGTGAGGATGGGAACCTCACCCCATTGTACTGTCCCGACGTTGGGAGGGGTTGTTCTGTGGTGCGGGACAACCTCTCTGTGGAGGTGGCGTCGGTCCCTTGCGGGACTGACTGGCTGTCGAGGTGCCCTGTTTGTTTACTAGATCCGGGGCACCTCACCAAAGGCGGCATTGGTGCCACTCGCCGGGTTTTAGTGGGTAGAGCTTCGTCCACTTACCAACTGTCGGGCGCAGCGAGTCCCACATACCCGCGTGGGGAGACCCACTCCTCCACGGGATGCCTCAGAGCATTTCCCGGCGCTAAAGAAAAAAAAAAAAGAAAAAAAAAATTTACACCGTTACGATCCAGTTTTTTTTTCGAATTGACCTATGCTGATGGCCAAATGGCATTTAAGCTTCATCGGTCCAGTTTGACGAAGAAGATATAGGAAACACTGTATACCTACTTGTATTCTATCTCATTTTCTCGCAGGCTCTATTTACGAAAGTGTTTATTTCATTTTGGTGTCGCTTTTTCGTTTCATCGAAATTTCAAATCACAAAGTATCAAAGACGTTTCACTTCAAAAATATTATCTACTAGCTGTTGCCCGCAGCTTCGCCCGCGTTATCATAGATTTACAGCCGTATACGGATTGATGATGATTATTTTTATAGCCTAAGTTACTCCTTATAACATCAGCTATATGTAAGTGAAAGTCCCGTCAAAATCGGCGCAGCCGTTTCAGAGATTAGCCGGAACAAACAGACAGACAAAAATTTAATTTTACAAACAGACACTCCAATTTAATTTATCTGTATAGAGTATAGATTTTGTATTTAAAACATAAACTAATTCCAAAGGTAAATCTATGGCGTGAGTGTGTATATATTTTTACTATACATGGTGTTCTAACCTTGAATACACCAATAGTCATGTGGGTTTTTAAGACGCTACTATATTATTTATCCGTTTATACGCCTACGGGTGTACTAATATTATAAAGAGGAAAAATTTGATTGTTTGTTTGTATTGAATAGGCTCCGAAATTATTCCCCACCATGGTTCAGGCCTTGTCGTGGCGGTGGGGCTTAGTAAGCTAGGGTGAGTGGTGCACCTTGGGCGAAGCTAATTGGGCCGAGGGGGCTCTTTGTACCACTCTTATAAGAAGAGAGGACAAAAGAGCAGGGGGCAAGGGGCGAGGATTGGAACCTCACCCCTCACGTTCCGACGTTGGGAGGGGTTGTTCTGTGGTGCGGGACAACCCTTCTGTGGAGGTGGCGTCGGTCCCTTGTGGGACTGACTAGCCGTCGAGGTGCCCTGTTTGTTTTCTATATCCGGGGCACCTCACCAAAGGCGGCATTGGTGGCACTCGCCGGGTTTTAGTGGGTAGAGCTGCGTCCATCTACCAGCTGTCGGGCGCAGCGAGTCCCACATACCCGCGTGGGGAGACCCACTCCCCCGCGGGATGCCTCAGAGCAATTCCCGGCGTTAAAGAAAAAAAAAAAGGCTTCGAACCTGTATAAAAAAAAATCACCTATAGAAAGCGTTATTATCAGCGAGAACATAGGTTATAAAACACGTGCGAAGTCGGGACGGAACGCTAGTAGCAGTAAAAGCCAGATAATGTGTATAATTATGTTTGTGTGTGTGACCAGACGGATGTAGTATTCTTTTGTTTTTTGTGCTCAATAAAGATATAATATCGTTATAAACCCCGAGTCACCGGGACTGGGGGGGTAGCGTTGCGACGTCTTGTGAAAACGCTAGATAGCATTAAAGTTTTGGAATAAATTTGAACTAAAAAAATATAAGACTTGGGACTAAAAAAAGCACGTTCTCTGTAGTATTGAAAATTAAATATTCCCATATAAAAATGATGTGCAAACTGACATATTTTATTAGTAAATTATTCGGTTTAGTTTTAATTTTAGCATGTTTTTAGGATTTTTTATGATCGAGTAAAATACATCTTATCGTGTAACAAATTAGCACGATAATATCTTTAGGTATATCTGATATTTTTTGTGAGAACGTTATTTAATTGTAAGTATCTCGAAAATTTAATTTGGTAAACCGGTTTTTACGTCTCGCCTTAAATGAACACGGCCGATACGGCAGGCCCGTCTTCCTCATTAGGCACTCTGGGTGCCCAGGGCCCCGCCATCAAGGGGGCCCTATTATTTAATTCAGAATACGATTGAGAGTAGATTATCGAGTAGTGCCTAATTACAAATTCACTCTTCTCTAGACCAGAATTCAGGCTCACAGATCTCAAAATCGTTGTTGTCATGGGGGCCCCATTGTCCTCGGGCACCCGATTGGTTTAAGGGGGCATAGCCGATACCTCGCTCGCAACTAGGACCTTCACGGAGATCATCGTCCCACCTCGTAGGTCGTCGTCTACCCGGAGTCCGGACGTTGCCCCCACTCCAGGACTTGAGCCCGAATTAAACAGTTCAGTCTAAACTTTTAAAAGTTAAACACTTTTAAAATTGTCTTTATCATTGATATTTTCACAATGAAAAAATATATTGGACGGTTTAAAAAATATCCAATACTTACGAGCTGACTGATACCTATTAACTATTACCTAAGTCTGTTTTAATAAAGCATATCTAAGAAACGGCGTCAGATAACATGCATTCAAATGAAAAATAATAATATTAACCCTTGTATGTCCCACTCCTCCTCCTCGAAATCAGGCGAGGAGGGTTATGGGCCATAGTTCACCGATGCGCTGGCCCAATCAGGGTTGGTAAACTTCACACTTTCAAAGACTTTTGATCTCATCAGGCATTCAGGTTTTTCCTTCACCAGTGAGCAAGCGATGGACTCATCCCCACCATGGTTCAGTAGCCTAGGGTGAGCCCAGCACCTTGGGCGAAGCGTATTGAGCCGAGGGGGCTCTTTGTACCCCTCTTATAAGAAGAGGGGACAAAAGAGCAGGGGACAAGGGAAGAGGATGGGAACCTCACCCCATTGTACTGTCCCGACGTTGGGAGGAGTTGTTCTGTGGTGCGAGACAACCCCTCGGTGGAGGTGGCGTCAGTCCCTTGGGGGACTGACTAACCGTCGAGGTGCCCTGTTTGTTTATTAGATCCGGGGCACCTCACCAAAGGCAGCATTGGTGGCACTCGCCGGGTTTTAGTGGGTAGAGCTGCGTCTACTTACCAGCTTTCGGGCGCAGCGAGTCCCACATACCCGCGTGGGGAAACACACTCCCCCACGGGATGCCTCAGAGCATTTCCCGGCGTTAAAGAAAAAAAAGCGATGGACTCATGCGCACATTATTTATTAAATTCCGAAACTGAATACTGGTATGTCACTGACGTAATAGCAATTCAACGAAGTAGCGCCATGCTGCCTTGCAGCTGAATGGGCCGGCGCGTCCGGGGAAGTACTTCGCTCTCACATAATATCGACGTCAAATGGCGGCAAATGTCGTCGTGTTTCGTTCGCCCCCCCCCCCCCCCCCCCCAACATACATGACAGCACAGACTACGCAAAGACTACCCCAGGAGGGTACCGGTCGCACAAGCACCGGAGAATCCCTCTCTAGGCTTCCGGGCTCAGGACACGTACCTGAACCCGGAAACCTGGGCAGCCCCGCGTATTCTGGGGGGGGCGAATCTGTGCTCAAGACAAAAACTGCCCGGGGTAAACGGAGCAGTCGGCAGAAGTCCCCTACCACTATGACCGTGGATTTCTGTAACATAAGGGGACTTCATAGCAATCTCAACGCTGTTCACTACCACCTCCAGACGGCGAAGCCGGCCCTGCTCTTTTTGACCGAGACTCAGATATCTTCTCCGGCTGATACTTCCTATCTCTCTTGTCCGGGGTACAAATTAGAACACTTTTTTGTACCGCGGGCTGGAGTTTGCGCGTACGTCAGAGAGGATGTCTGCTCTCGTCGCCTTGGCAGTCTTGAAGGTAGGGACCTCTCCATCCTCTGGTTGCGCATAGACAGCGATGACCATCCCCGCGTCTATGCCTGCCTATACATATAGGTCCCACAGCGGTAATGACGAAACCGATCGACTCATAGAGCACATCCAAATGGCTACAGATTCCGTACTACAACGGATCCCATCTGCAGAGATCGTGATACTTGGTGATTTCAACGCCCATCACACCGAGTGGCTCGGCTCACGTACAACCGATCATGCAGGAAGATCTGTTTACGACTTTGCCTCAGCATATGATCTGACACAATTGGTGGTATCACCAACTCGTATCCCTGATGTGGAAGATTATACGCTTTCCCTGTTGGACCTTCTGCTGACCTCTCACCCGGACAATTACGTGGTCTCCGTGGACGCTCCACTTGGCTCATCGGACCACTGTCTGATCCGGAGTTCTGTGCAAGTTGCCCGCCCATCATGGCCACGTTTTGCCAGCTTCCGCCATGTGTGGCACTATAGGTCAGCTGATTGGGATGGAATGCGGTCCTTTTTCGCATCCTACCCATGGGGGCGAATTTGCTTCTCGCTGGATGATCCAGACATCGTTGCCGATTCTGTCGCCGAGGTGGTGCTGCAAGCCATGGAGCTTTTTATTCCAAGCTCTTCAGTGCCTATAGGCGGCAAATCCCAGCCCTGGTTTGGTCAAACTTGTAAGATGGCTGCACGCCACAAGCGGTTAAGCTACCGAGCCTGGGCCAATGCATCGATGTCACAGGATGTAAAGACCAGCGCATTAAAAAAGGAGTATAACTTTGCCTCCAGGTCCTTCAAAAGAGCTATTGCTGAGGCAAAAGCGGAGTACGTGAACAGAATTGGCGAGAGATTGGTTCGACTTCCTTCGGGAACTCGTGCATTCTGGTCACTCGCCAAGGCTGTTCAAGGGAATTTCTGTAAGCCATCTCTACCATCTTTGCACATGAGGAACGACTCGTTGGCCCACACCGCGAAGGAGAAGGCCGATCTTCTAGGCTCTCTTTTTGCTTCCAACTCGACTTTGGATGACCAGGGAAAAATACCACCGACGATCCCTCGGTGTGATACCTCAATGCCGGAAATAATTTTTCGACAGAGCTCCGTACGTAAAGCGCTTTTTTCGCTGGACATCCATAAGTCGAGTGGGCCTGACGGCATCCCTCCGTTAGTGCTACGTACTTGTGCTCCTGAGTTGGCACCCGTCCTTACGCATCTTTTTCGGCACTCATACTCATTAGGCGTCGTCCCATGCTCGTGGAAGACAGCTTTGGTACACCCGATCCCTAAGAAAGGGGACCGCTCAGACCCCTCCAACTACAGACCAATAGCCATAACTTCCTTGTTCTCAAAGATTATGGAATCCATAATTAACTGCCAGCTCCGGCGGTATTTGGAGGAGCACCAGCTGATTAGCGATCGCCAATATGGCTTTCAACGGAATCGTTCAGCTGGTGATCTTCTAATATTCCTAACGCATCGATGGCGGCAGTTGAGAGCAAGGGGTAAGCACTGGCGGTTAGTTTGGACATAGCGAAGGCCTTTGATCGGGTGTGGCATAAAGCACTTCTAGCGAAGCTACCATCATATGGGCTTCCCGAGAAATTATGTAAGTGGATCACCAGTTTTTTAGCAGACAGGAGCATCAAGGTCGTTGTCGACGGTACATGCTCGGACCTCAAGTCTGTTAATGCTGGTGTTCCGCAAGGCTGTGTACTATCTCCAACCCTGTTTCTTCTGCATATCAATGATATGCTGCAAACCAGCGGCATTCATTGTTATGCGGATAACAGCACTGGAGATGCCTTATACACTGGCCGCTCTAATATTTCTCGGGAACAAGTCGATGAGTGTCGGAACAAACAAACAAAAACAACAAACGGAAATCGAGTCTCTGTTGACCAAAGTCTCGGAAACAAGTTTGCGCGTTTACCGCCAAAAAATCACCCTTCGTCGTTCCTCTACGATTTGAAGGCACTCCCCTAACTGCCGCAGCCAGCATTGGGATACTTGGCGTCGACATATCGAGAGATGTGCAGTTTCGTGGTCATTTGGAAGGAAAGGCTAAACTATACTCTAAGAAACTTGGCGTGCTCAATAGGGCGAAGCAGTATTTCATGCCTTCACACCGCCTTCAATTATACAAGGCGCAGATCCGGCCTCACATGGAATACTGCTCTCACCTCTGGGCTGGAGCGCCCCAATATCAGCTCCTTCCATTTGACCGCGTCCAACGCCGGGCGGCTCGAATCGTCGATGATAATGTGATCTCCAATCGGCTTGATCCCTTGGCGCTGCGTAGAGATGTCGGATCGCTCTGCATCTTCTACCGCATCTACCACGGGGAGTGTTCTGAGGAATTGTTCGGATTAATACCTGCGGCAGAATTCCACCACCGGACATCGCGTAAGAATTCCAAATTTCACCCACACCATCTTGATGTCCGGAAATCCACAACATCTAGATTTTTACGGCATTTCCTGCCTCGCACTACAAATATATGGAATCAGCTGCCACCTATGGTGTTTCCGAACCGATACGACTTAGGGACCTTCAAGAAAAGAGCATACTCACATCTAAAAGGCCGGCAACGCACCTGCTGATCTCCTGGTATAGCGGGTGTCTGTGGATGTCGCTATTCACTTACCATCAGGTGAACCGACTGTCCGTTTGCCCCCTCTTCTATAAAAAAAAAAAAAAAAAAAAAAAAACGAAGCGTCGCATCACAAAAGCAGAATTTGTTTTCATACAAAACACGTAACATTACCACTCTATTCCGGTTATAATTGACTGTCCCATTCAAAAACATTGGGTAAGGGTAGTAAAACATTTATTTTCAAAAACTAACACTACTAACATACTTATAAGTTCATTTTGTAACTAACACACTAACTATAATAAATGGGCATTTCTTTTGCCTGAAATAAACATATTCTATTTTATTCTATTCTATAATCTATGTATTTTTTATACGTATTATAAATTAAACATTTGTTTTGTCATCGATCTCATCCATTATACGTATTCTAATTTCTAATTAAGCCAAGCCTTATTACGTGATAAAGTCAAATATTTCTCGCCCCGCACCCTCTCTGGAGGCCATTTTTATTACGCCATATTTAATATCTAGGGAGTTTAGCATCATCATAATGTCTCCCAGTAGTATTTATCTAATATCTATATAAAAATATGGACTTTTCAATGAACGCCTTTTTTTACGCCGGGAAATGCTCTGAGGCATCCCGCGGGGGAGTGGGTCTCCCCAGACGGATATGTGGGACTCGCTGCACCTAAAAGGTGTTAAGGTGGACGTAGCTCTACCCACTAAAACTCGGCGAGTGCCACAAATGCCGCCTTTGGTGTGGTGCACCATCTGTTGAGCAATCAGGGCACCTCGACGGCTAGTCTGACCCCCAAGGGACCAACACCTCCTCCACAGAGGGGTTGTACCGCACCACAGAACAATCCCTCCCAATGGACAGTGCAATGGGGTGGTGGTGGTGGTGAGGTTCCCATCCTCGCCCCTTGTCCCCCCTGCGCTTTTTCCCCTCTTCTTATAAGAGGGGTACAAAGAGGAGCTCCCTCAGTTCAATTTGTTGCGCCCAAGATGCTGGGCTCACCTTAAGCTACTGAGCCCCACCGCCACGACAAAGCTTGAACCTTGGTGGGGAAGCAGCATAGCACCTGCGACAGTACTACCTCTTACTAAAATATATAATACAGGGAGCAGCTAAATAATAGGTTTTTTTTACCTATTTTCTTTACCTATGAAATTGCCGTTTTGTATGAAAAAAAAATTATCGATTTTTTTTCATGTAGGTATTTTTTATTTGTATTAATCGAAGTCTTATTCACTTAATTAATCACCCATGCAATCAATACATCTTTGCCAACGCAGTGGCAGTTTATTGATGCCCTTCTTGAAGAAATCAGCTGGACGGGAGGCAACAAATTCTTCAAAGGCATTTTGTACTGCCTCTCGGGTATTGAATTTTTTTCCCGCCAAGAAGTTATCCAAAATTCTGGAAAAAGTAGTAGTCTGTAGGCGCAAGGTCTGGTGAGTAGGGCGGATGACGGAGTCATTTTCAAAATAAGATTTCATTATCATTTAATATTGTTTTCTGTTTAAATACATACGCGAATTTCGCTCATTATATTACGATATTTTTTACTATTGAAACATTCAGTTCTTGGAGCTCGATACTCGTGACAGTACCGAAATAGGCTTCGCGGAATAAGTGAAAAATATCGCAAATAATATTTTAAATAAATAGTTTAAATAATCTATACTAATATTATAAAGCTGAAGAGTTTGTTTGTTTGTTTGAACGCGCTAATCTCAGGAACTACTGGTCCGATTTGAAACTCACAAACCGCACGAAACGCGGCAGCATAGCTGTCACTTGCCGATGTTATGTGAGCGAGGTACCACCCCGGTCGTGTTGGCCCAATTCGGTTGCAAAGCAGCATGGCACTACCTCTTACAAAAATAGAAATTAAAGATACAATGACGATGAATTTTTTTAAATTGGGTTTTTAAAGCGAAACCTAAAATAGTTTTGATGAATAATAATTTCCGATTAGCTAGTGACACATTTAATATTATTATGTACAGCTAGAGGATATAATTTTGCCTCTGATTTTGCTTTTGAGTACAAAACTCAATAGTCGAAAGACAAATGGTACCGGTGGGAGGGAAGCGCTGTGCCGCGCTCCCGGCTTCATGGGTACCACCATCTTGCTTGTTTCTCCCGTCAAACAGCTTTGCTGTGTTTCGGCAAGAAGGGCAAGACAGGCAGTGTAATTACTGGCACCGAGACTTAACATCTTATGTCTCAGGATAGGCAACACATAGATGAGTTGCCTGGGCTCGTTCCAGGTAAACTAGTTCGCTGACCGCACGGTAGGCGGGGGGCAACCCCCCACTTTTTAAATCAAAAGTGAGGCGAATGGGCTCACACTAATCCGATGAAGCATTAGGGCCTTCGGGCCATTACAATAGATCACTCCGAAAAAAAAAAAAAAAAAGATTATATTTTTTTACTTTTACGCCGGGAAATCTCAGGTATCCCGCGGGGGAGTGGGTCTCCCCAGGCGGGTATGTGGGACTCGCTGCGCCCGAAAGGTGGTAAGGTGGATGCAGCTCTACCCACTAAAACCCGGCGAGTGCCACTAATGCCGCCTTTGGTGAGGTGCCCCGGATCTTTTCAGCAAACAGAGCACCTCGACGGCTAGTCAGTCCCCTAAGGGACCAACGCCACCTCCACAGAGTTGTCCCGCACCACAGAACAACCCCTGCCAACATCGGGACAGTACAATGGGTTGAGGTTCCTATGCTCGCCCCTTGTCCCCCTGTTCTTTTGTCCCCCCTTTACATCCACCACAGAAATCTAATAATAATAAGACAAATTTGTCTTATTATTTAGAGTCCTCCCGTGACCGTGGTTATCGTAAAGTATCCGAAACGTCGGGCTTGTATAAACACTTATCAGAAAACAATATACTACCTAAGTACCAACCAATATTAACTAGATTTTTTAAGAAATGAGTCAACTAGAGCCTAAAACTCTAAACGATAACGGCTTGATAATCGCGAACTTAATTACATTAAATGTGATAAAACAAAATATGTTTTTAGCTAAAACATGTTATTGTTTTGATCACGTGACCAAGTTTCATGGTCACGAAACATAACAGAAAGGAAACGTTTATTAGGTACATAATTAAATACATATGAATTATATTCCTATAAAAAATATTCTTAAAACAATAGTAATATATTATAATTTGAGTTTCATTTACACTTTTAATAATAATAAAGTTAACTCACCACAAAGATTCCAAACAAAGTTGAACAACCTGCGAAGTATTGGGAAATACTGAATGATTCGCAAAGTTTTACTCATTCATCTCACAGCTGTGGCTGTGTGGCACGAAACGAGATGATAACGATAATGTTACCAGAGATAAAATGAAAATACACATAATATCTAGATTCATTCTTATTCTTTGAATTCTTTTCATTTAATTTTTTTTCAAGATATTGAATTAATTTTAAAATGGTATTCTTCTTGAACTTTTTATCAACAGAATTTTATCGAAAAATATACTCACGTCATTATAATAACTCTGATAAGACTTTTGAATAATTTGCTTCCAGATAGAATATTTGTATATAATATTTTAAATATGAATAAATAAAATTATTACTTTTATTGTTGCCGAATTGTGCAGAATGAAGCGGAAAAAGTATGTCGTGTTGTTTGACATTTTGTCAATTACATGTCAGTTGTGATTACTATCAAATCTCAAAGTGTCAACTGTCATAACACAGTATTCCTTCAAAAGCACGTGTTTAATATCTTGAAAATAAATATATTCTAAAGTAAAATGAGAGTTCTTTCAGAAGATCGGACCCGTTTATTGTTTGAGAAATTAACAAAATAGTAAGTTCATTAAATTGTATTAATAGTAATTGTCTAAGGCCATTTAAAGTATGAGTACATTGTCGCATGTTTTAGTTATTCGCAAGTCTAACACCGTACATAAAAGTATCTTTCGCTCCTGCCCATCGATATAAATGAACAACGTACTTTGGTAGAATATAAGTCAATGCTCCTTCCGCAGTATGCCTAGATTAATCCTAATTATAATAGGAATTGAAAAAAATATATATTATGTATTTAAAACTAAATTCGAAAGTACCTGATAGGTGACCACTAGTTAACAGCAGGCTGACGATGATAACATAAAGTCGTATTACATATTGTATCTATATCAACATGTTTTTTTTTGTAAATATAGAAGCTAATGTTGTAGAAAGTGTACAATATGTGGATTAATATCTAAAAAACCTATCTTTTGTCTGTTAAGTCTGTTTACGGACCATAATTTTACGTGTTAACGTCATAATGCGTCACAAGCCAAACACTTAGGCCGATTCCTCTGTCGCTTGCACGCTTTTTCGTGTGTGCAGCTGGCGTTCATCGATTCATAAGACATTATCACACCAAAAAACTATTTATATATTATTTTTTTCAGTATTGGAGTAAATGTCAAACTTTTAATAGACAGACCCGATGGCACCTACTGTTTCCGAGAGAAGAAAGACAGAGTATACTATATTTCGGAAAGACTGCTTCAACTCGCTCACACAGTGAAACCAGAGCATTTAGTGTCAGCGGGGACTTGTTTTGGCAAATTCACAAAAACAAACAAATTCAGATTGCATATTACAGCATTAACATATATAGCACCATATGCGCCATTCAAAATTTGGGTTAAGCCATCATCAGAGCAGCAGTTTTTGTATGGACACCATGTTATTAAGAGTGGTAAGTTAAATCAGTAAAGAATGCTTTGCAGCTGAATTGGGTACATAACATTGGCGTCAAGTGACAGCTATGCTGTCGTGCTTTGTGCAGTTTGTGATTTTCCAGCTCATTGGGGGTGATAGGGAAAAGGAGGCCAACTTATCTGCATAACTTTTGGTTGTGTAATGGGCATTGGTAGTCACCATAGGGCTCTTAACTGCTCGGTTGCCTCCTTATGACAAAAAGATGTTTGCTAATTCTAGTTTGCCCATACAGTATCTCTTTATGAATCCATCTGATTGAAGTTCACTAGTTCTTTAACATTTTATATGCTATGTTAATTTTGAGTGGAATTATGTTACTTTTATTTATTCATTTTCTAGGTTTTAGTCTTTGTCATGTCCATTGCAGAATTTTTTTACGATAGTTATTTTTTTATATATTATTATTTATAGGCAATGGGGCAGACTAGCCATATGATAATAGTCAGTGTCGCCCATGAACATAAACGACTTAACCTGACACTATCCCAGGTCTACAACAACAACTAACTCATGTGTTGCCCATCCTGAGACATAAAAGAAGGGCAAGATGGACAGTAATTACACTGTCCATCTTGCCCTTCTCTACAGAACACAGCAAAGCTGTTTCACGGGAGAGATAAGCAGGATGATTGTACCAAAGCAGATAGGAGTGCTACTCAGCACAACCCTTCCACCAGTAAAGCTTTGTTATTACATTATTTCTGTTGCTTATCGATGTGTTTATTTCAGGCCTTGGTAGAATAACAGAGAACACACCAAAACATCAAGGTGTAGTGATAAACACAATGTCAGACATTCCTATTGGTTTTGGAGTTACTGCCAGAACAACCACAGAATGTAGAAATGCAGATCCACTAGCGACTATTGCGTTTCACCAAGCTGATATAGGAGAGTATATACGTTCGGAGGATACTTTAGTTTAGAATAAAATGTATTTGTAAAATTGTAGTTTTTCTATAATAATATAACAATGAGATAAAAATATTTGTGAGATTATTCAAGTTAAGTTCCTCATACGAATGTATGAGGTACTCTTAGAAAACACTTAACTGATTTAAAAAAATCCTCAAGTATAATGATATGCTATCACTGAGTGAAGATTGAAATAATCATCATCACACCTGATGCGATAGGCCAAGTTATAGGTGACAGGGAGTATTACTATAAATTAAATTTACTTATTGAGTGTATGATGTATAATTTTTTTTTTATTAGATATTTTAAGTAACATCCAAGTATTTTTTTGAGCTGGGGCAGATCTACATAAGGGCTTTTTGGATTATAATCAATTTTGGAAATGCTAACATTAACGTCTTATTTTGTCGTTACTATAGAAATTAGTTCTGAATTCTAAATTACAATTAGTTAATAAAGTGTGCCCCGAATACAATACTTGGCCGACAAATACTAGATTTAGAGTAAAGTTTAGTGTTTCACATTTATTTTTAAGGATTTTATAAAATTATCTTACTTATTTCCCATATTATGATGAAATTTAAGTGAGAGTGGCGCCCTCATTTTTTCCATACTCTTTTTGCCAAGCTGTACAACACAAGAAAGTTTCAAAATAGCAAAAAAGAGAATATTAAGAATTCTGGTTCGAGAAATCCATGAATTTTAAAAACATAAGGGCAAATGTTTTTAAAATTTTAAGCGTCTTCTATTTTAACTCGTTATGAAGTTAGCAAAGGAATCATACATTTGTTTTGATAGTTTAGTAATTTTTTTCTTGTTTTTTGTGACATCTATTGGATGATAAAAGTATTATCTAAATGCCTAGTTTTCAAAATCAAATCTAAATTCTGCTAACAAACAGCTAGCTTTCTTTTAAACTACTCGCGCCATCTATCGAACATTATTAGTACAATTAGTACACAGAATGTATGCCATGTTTGATCTTACTAACATTAAAGATATTTGACAGTTCCAGGTCTTGGAGGAATGAACACTTCCAAGTAGATAGCTTTTTGTGTTAGATATACGTGGTTGGGGTGAAAAGTTTCCGGCCTGACCAATAGATGGCGCCAGCTGGCTTAATTTTTGAACTGTGTTCTATACTCTATAGTACTATATTTAATTAGCTTGTAACTTGTGTATACATTTTCATCTTCATTCATTGATTACTCCAAAAGTATTTATTTTAAACCCTTCTAAACAAGACGTTTCGGTTCACGTAAAGTTGGAGAATTCAGAGAAGCGGTACTTCGTTTTGAAAGGCATAACATCTCTTGAAAATAAAATTTAATTATATTTAGCACTGAATTTAAGAAAGGTGACACGAGTATTTCTGACGATCCACGTTCATGACGCCCGCACCCTGTTGAAGTCACAGCCCCAAAAATACGGAAAAAATCACAAAATGGCCGTAAATGATCGCAGATTAAGTGGTGGAGATAGGTGAAGCTGTTGGGATCTCAACTGGACGTGTACGGAACATTTTGTATAATCATTTGAGTATGGAGAAGGTGGCAGATGGGTCCCCACCAAGGTTCAAGCCTTGTCGTGGCGGTGGGGCTCAGCTTAAGGGAAACCTTGCACTTTGGGTGAATCTAATAGGACCGAGCAGGGAGCTGATCTTTGTATTCCTCTTATAAGAAGAGGGTACATGGGGCGTAGATGGGAACCTCACCCCATTGTACTGTCCCGACGTTGGGACAGTGCAATGGGATATATATTGGGAGAATAATCCCTTATTCTGTGTTGCGGGACGACCCTTCTGTGGAGGTGGTGTCGGTCCCTTGGACAACCCCTTGTTCTGTGGCGCGGGACGACCCTTCTGTGGAGGTGGTGTCGGTCCCTTGGACAACCCCTTGTTCTGTGGCGCGGGACGACCCTTCTGTGGAGGTGGTGTCGTTCCCTTGGAAGTCTGATGTCTGGCTAGATGCTGAACCGATCCGGGGCACCTCACCAAAGGCGGCATTGATGGCACTCGCCGGGTTTTAGTGGGTAGAGCTGCGTCCACCTTACCATCTTTCGGGCGAAGCGAGTCCCACATACCCGCCTGGAGAGCCCCTCTCCCTCGCGGGATGCCTCAGAGCATTTCCCGGTGCGAAAGAAAGAAAAGAAGTTTTTTCAGTTGCTCCATTAGTAGATCTGAAGGGATTTTGAAAGAAATACAATTATTTCGCTCAATAAAATAATCAAAAATAGACTTTATATATATTTGATTTTAAGTTAACATGGTTATTTATATTTCACAACTATTTATATTTCAGTCTCGTGAACAAGACATTCGTATATAATGTCGAAATAACGAAATCCGCGAAATAAAAAAGAAATACATGGTAAATATCCCGTTTTAAATAATTTTATATATATTATAATAATCAGAGCACACAAAACTTTGTATGTACAGGGGAAGCCGCTGGCCAATGCTAGTTGTAATTATTATTAGTTAGTACCTAATAATAATTACTAAATAACCTAGTAATTGTAAATTATATATTTTTTTATGTTAGTTGGATAGGCAAACTGGTAAATGTACCACCTGATGGTAAGTGGTCGACGTCGCCCATGAACATAAACTAGTTTACCTGGAACGAGCCCAGGCAACTCATCTATGTGTTGCCTATCCTGAGACATGTTGTGAGACTGAGTCTCGGTGCCAGTAATTACACTGCCTGTCTTGCCCTTCTCTCCGAAACACAGCGAAGCTGTTTCACGGGAGAAACAAGCAAGATGGTGGTACCCATGCAGCCGGGAGCGCGGCACAGCGCTTCCCTCCCACCGGTAAAATCTGTGGCAGCTTATATACAAAGTTTCACCCTCTATACCATTTTATATAATAATATACCCTTCTGCCTTTTCGGTTTTCATAAATGTTCCATTTTGTTGCTCCATTTCACTGTAATTTTAGCATCTTCAAAGTAAAACGTGCTTAAATCTGGGATAGCCTCTATGATCATTTGTTGCCTACAATTATAATGAACTACTTGGAGCGACGATGGTTTAGTGGTAGCCTTTTAAATCAGAGGTCCGGGTTCGATCTTGACCCATGTGGTGCCTTGAAATGGTTTTTTTCTAAATTTCTACGTGCATCTGAACATAAGACCATCGCTTCTCACCGGTGAAGGAAACATCGTGAGGAAACTTGCATGCCTGATGAGATTAACTGAATGTGTGTGAAGTTCACCAACCCGCATTGGACCTCCTCCTCGCCTACTGTTTGTAGGCATTTATTCAAAGCGAAATAAATACCTACAAGCTGATATGAAGGATGGTGGTACGAGTAAGTATCATACATGGGGTGCACAGAGAGGGGCACAGCATCCCTTTCACCTGTAGATAATGCTTAAAATCTGAAACTATCGATTAACTAAGGTATTCTATTTTAAACACATGTTTTGTTCAATTTTCGACGAGGCAAGGATCTATTATTGTGTTATACGATGTATTGTCAACAAGTTTGGTGTGTAATATCAAGTTGGGACTTGCTGTCGGTCGTGGAGTTCGTGTCGCGGTCGGGGCGAGATGGGAACACCGCACACCAGCCAGCCACGAAATATATCCTTACAAAAATAACGAAACAATTGTGTTGAAATGGTGAAACACCAGACACGAATCGAATCCGAGGGTGCTGTTATTTGTAACCCTCTAATAAGAAGAGGAGACAAAAGACAAGGGGCAAGGATGGGAACCTCACCCCGTTGTACTGTCCCGACGTTGGGAGGGGTTGTTCTGTGGTGCGGGACAACCCCTCTGTGGAGGTGGCGTCGGTCCCTTGACGGACTGACTAGCCGTCGATTAAATATTTTGTAATATAAGAATTAAATGGATTAACAAAAAATGATATTATTGTAAAAAGAAAGCACGGGGTGCTTTATACTATATTTTTATACTAACACTTTTGGAAATAGCTGCCGATGTAATATTTACAACATGAAAATCGAGCACCTCACGCTTTTTTTCAACAACATATATTTTTTGTTATTTCATTTAATTCTTACATAGAAATATTGTCCATGGTTAGTTCTTTTTTTAAGTTCGTATTCGGCTGAACATTCGACAGAACCCTTATTCAATGCGACTCCACATTTTTTGAGTTCATTTCGCGTATGGAATATAAGGTTTAGTATAGTTGGACGCCTAAATATACTCATGCATCCATTATTATACCTACTGGACATTTTTCTTTTTCTTTTTTCTTTATACGTGTAACCTGCGACAAATATTTGAGATTAAAATATTTTCGACACAATCATCCATTGCTTTTGCGTTTAACAAAAAGTATGTAAAATCACAAAGACATTTAACAAATTATGAACAATTATGTATAAAAGAGAAAAAATAAAACTTTAATGATTTAGGTAGGCCCCTAATTTACTACAAGGCACTCTGATCAGGTGCCCAGGGCCCCGCTATTGGGCCCGTTTCTATCAGAACATGATTGAGTGATTATTTTAATAAACAAAGATTGCTGATTATATAGTGCCCTAATTACTATGTATAGGTACTCTTCTCTACTCCGAAAATCAGGCTCTGTGAGCCAATATTATAGTTTTCGTTGGGCCCCATTATCCTAGTGCCCAGGGCTCCAAAAAGTTTAAAAGAGGCATTAGGGTCGATTTTGAATCTGTATTTAATATATTTGCCACATCTATGTTTCATGCATCTGTGGAGATAAAGTTAGGAGATGAGCGCAATAAGCTGGTTTGAACAGAGATCGATAAGGAAAGGTCACAAGCACGTGGTTGTATGAACAATCATCATCATTTTTTTTGTTTTAAATAAATCTAATTCTTTCTTTCTTTCATCAGCCCTCAACAGCGCGGCTCAGTCACCACTATATCCACGAAATGATTAATATTTTTTACATCATCATCATTAGCCTTTAACCGTCCTGTGAACATAGGCCTCCCTCAATGAACGCCAAGACGGCCGATCCCTCGCCACTCGTATCCAACACGGACCAACCAACTCTTCCCACTTGGTTAATGGTCGACCAACACTTCGTCTACCTAAACGCAATAAATCAAAAAAAAATCTATATAATAATATAAAAAATATATAAAAACATATAAAAAAAAGCTCGCCATTATATCAGATTTGATAGACCACAGATATTCGCAAAAGAACACCGATTCCAACCAAGGATGATCCGCGAGGCTATTGAAATTAAAAAACATCCTAATTTCAATAGAGAAGATGGCTGGCTCTTACCACCTGCTTGGGATCCCATTATTAATATTATCAAATCAAAATCCAAGCATAATATGTCACAGATTAAAGATACAGTTAGCACTTTCTGCGTAGAGAGGACTTATTAAAATAATGATGTAGTTAGGGTAGTTCGAATAACTTTGTAACGTTAGGACATCTGTCACCTCAGTCCTCCCGTGACCATGGTTGCTGTAAAGTATCCGAAACGTCGGGCTTGTAAAAATCTTAATAAACCGCGATAAAATCCGTAAAAATTGTTTCTAAATAAAGGTAGCTACTGTAAACTGCTGAGGAGTTCCCTTAACTGTCCTTCGTCTTCATCATCAGACCCCTAATGACAGTCATAACCCATCTAGGTGTAAGGTTCTCATCAATACTAATTAATCAAGCCCAAACATCAGGTTACTGCTGTAAATCTGTGAGGAGTTCCCTCGACTGTCTTTCAGCTCCATCATCAGATCAACTCTAGACCTTCGTGAAATTGTAGTGTTTTAAAATACTTAATTAAAAATTTATTAAACGCACTAGTTGCTCCTACAATGTTCGATAGTTCCCCTCAATTTCTCTGGGATGCCATCATGAGATCCTGGTTTACTTATCATGGGACTACCTCGGAAGTGCACTCTTTTGAATAAAAAAAGAATTTTGAAAATCGGTCCATAATTGACGGAGAAATCGGTGAACATACATTAAAAAATATATACACACGAACATAATATTATAACCTCCTCATTTTCGAAGTCGTTTATAAAAAAAAATAGAGAAGAGTTTCTTTGATAGTGTGTTATCAATTAACTCAAAAACTACTCAACTGATTTAAAAAAACTTTCACCGTTAGAATGACACGTTAACACTGAGTGACGTAGACTATACAATATTTTTTTGTGGCGTTGGGGCTCAGCAACCTAAGGTGAACCGCACCCTAATTACGTATTTCAAAGCAACCGCAGCGCGACAGCCACGCGATAGCAACGCAACAGCAGAGCGACAGCGACCGGTCGAGAGGTTGCAAAAAGAAACGTATTATCTAAGTTTATCGTCTGCTATCTGCTCACTAGCCGCTAATGCACTTTTACTAGCGCCACCAGCAGCCAGGTAGCAATGGATGGAACTACAAAACGTCAAACACTTAACACACTTCAAATACTTTTAAATTTTAATCAATTTTAATGTAAATACTAAATATGGGGTACATACATATGTAATAACTAATAAGTAATAACTAATATTCAAAGAGTATATAAACACTATGCTAATATTATTCTGTGATCTGCCGGCCTACTCTTGACACTCGATCCTATCGAAATTTAGGATTGGGATCGAAAATATGCTACAATAGCGCACAATTACAGTGAAATTTAATGTGATGAGGAGTTTAAGAGATATTATCGCCTCAGCAAGGAGCTTTGAAGTTATTCATAGCGATTTGGATTTGTATCTACTATCTAGTATCTGCGGGTTATAAGGTATGTCAATAGAAATATCTATAATTAATCTAACCTCTTCTATAGTTCATCTTTTCTCTTTATTTACGGCCTATGTACAGTGAGTTGTAATTACTACAGTAATAATAGTTCAATGCATATGTAGGATACTTGAAAAATATATCTCAAATTATTTTATTATTGATTGGTTCTACATTGTTCTTCATATTATGTGATACCTATCTATTAATATAAATAAAATAAGTGCTAATTATAATAATCTATTTGACTTATTGAGCTACATAATAATATTTGCATTAATTTCAGATTTTATGAAAACTTCCATATGACATAGTAAGTGCTATTGTTGGTACTCATATGGCTCTCATATGTCCAGCCCAAAATGAGAGGTTTTGTAATAGAAAAGGATTTCACTTAAGAAATGTTTTAAATGTAAGTTGACTCTTGGATTCTGTAATTGTATAAGTTAGTTTTAATAATGCCTTTTGTTTTATAAATACCTTTAAATTGTATATAGGTATTATATTGATATAATATATTTTACAATTTAAACAAATTAATTATATATGTTAATAGATATAATATTCTTTTAGTAATACCACAGTATAAGAAGTCATAATACCTTTAAATTGGCAAATAACATAAAAATTATAAAGGAATCTTAGAATGTGTTCTTTCCTTTTTAAATTTTGGGGAAGTTGTTTATTCACTTGTTAAGTCTAAGTTAAAATCATAATAAAGTGAGCATTTGTTTCATACATGAATATTATAATGAAATAATTATTTATTATGTTTTAGGAGACTCGGGCTATGCCCAAAGAACTATTGTGATGAAACATATTTGGATGCTCCGGCTGGCTCACCTGAAGAACACTACACCAAATTTAATTGTGTGGGACACTATACAGTAAAGCATACTATGGGTGTTCTGAAGTATAGGTGGCAATGTCTCCTAGGCCACAGGGTCCTTCTCTATCATCTGGACACAGTTATTAGAATTATAAATGCTTGTTGTGTTTTACACAACATTTGTAATGAAGCAAGCTTGAGTCAAAAAGACAGTGAGGATACCATACCACCTACTTAGTAGCACAGACAGCACCCAGGAAACAAGTAGGCAGGAACTTCCAGAGTTAGTGTGCGTGAGCTATAATAGGCTGCTATAATAGCTATAAGTGTTTTTAATGTTTTCATTAAACTCTTGTTAAACTATTATTTGTTTTTTTTAACTATATTCTATATTTTTGGTCATTGATTGATATAATCAATATTACAATCACAGTATTTATAAAAATAAGTAAGTAACTAAAATACTTAACAATAACCCTTTTATTCTCTTTTAACCTATGGTAGCAATATTTAAATAAATCACAATATTTAGCTTCTAATATTTAAATGTAACACAGTTTTTATTTCCATGTGTATATTAAATTTTTGGTCATTGATTGATATGGTAATCTTACCTACAATCACGGTATTATAAAAATAAGTACTAAAATAATCAGTCTTTTATTATCTTTTAACCCAAGGTAGCAATATTTAAATAAATCACAGTATTCTGTAAACAAATTAAGCCTCTGTTTATGAGTAAAATACCTCATTTTCAATAAGACCAATCACTAAAATACATAACAATAATAATTTGTATGTGGTCTGTCAGAACTTGAGGTGTTATTTTGGAAAGCCTTGGCACCAACATTACTGGTAAATTAAGAAAGAAGATGATTTCTAATTTTTTTGTTTACTTTGTTTTGAGCTATTTTGAAATTTGATGTCTATTCAAAATTGCACGTAAGATTTTTTTATAACAGCAATACACATTATGCCAGAATGTATAATTTATTTGCCGTTTAATGCTTTACAAAATAAGTTTAGGTTTAATTTAAGGAACTAGGTACATTATAAAAGATAATAATTCATTATTGGAGACATATTTTAATTAAAAAAAAACATAGAACATCATATTGTGTTGAATTTTATTTTGGTATTATATTTTATTATACACATCACATCGGTCATCGCTTCCAATTTCAAAATCAATCGTAAACTCGATTTGTTCAAGAGTACCAATATATTCGGATTGAATTCATATTGTTGTGAGATTGGAATTGCAGTCAAGAGTAGGCCGGCAGGAATCCTACTGTTAAGTCGCAAAACTCTTGACTTTTATATAGTACTTAGATCAATTTAATTTCATAAGTTAAAATCCTTTGAATGTCTGTTAAGAGATTGAAATTCCCAGTCGGACAAGTTGAATGCTTTGGCTTCCTCACGTAGTCGACGTCTCAGTGAGGCTGTGCTCCTGGTCTCCTGTCTTATCTCCTCAGCCTCTAATGCAACCATCAAAAGAAGTGCACGAGCCATTGTTTTAAAATTATAGTTTCTTTATTATAGTTTCTTTTTCAATAACACTGCCACTTAAAATCGAATAGGGTAAGTTCAATAATAGTCACACAAGATAATATTACGCCTAAAATGTCTCTAACAGTCTTTTTCGATCACTAACCAAGTATTTTAAACAGTTTATATAGTAAGCAGACGAATAGCAACAGGCTTGCAGACACTACTTTAGTTGTTGTTAAAAAATCGCTGTTTGACATTTCAATCTGCTGTCGCGGGCTGCTAAATAGTTTACGTAATACCAAACCGTCAGCCAAACATACCAAAAAATGCATTTTTAGTTCCTCGGTCGCTGTCGCTTTGCAGATGGCGTTGCGGTCGATTATTTGAGCTTGTTGCTGTCGCGTTGCTAATAGGTAATACAAAATATGATTTTGACAGCAGATATTGTGCAATTTTTGCCTGTTGCTTGTAATTTCAAGATACGTAATTAGCCTGACGAGCACCTTGGGCGTAGCCAATTTTACCCCTCTTATGCGAAGAGGGCACAAAAGAGCAGCGGGGTACAAGGGGCGAGGATGGGTACCTCACACCATTGCACTGTCCCGACGTTGGCAGGGGTTGTTCTGTGGTGCGGGATAACCCCCCTGTGGAGGTGGCGTTGGTCCCACGGGGGACTGACTAGCCGTCGAGTTGCCTTGTCGCTCAACAGATTCGGGGCACCAAAGGCGGCACCGAGTTTTAGTGGGTAGAACTACGTCCACCTTACCATCTTTCGGGTGCAGGTAGTCCCACATACCTACCCGTCTGGGGAGTCCCTCTACTCCCGCGGGATGCCTAAGAGCATTTCTAGGCACAAAAAGGCTATAAAAATTACTTATATTAAATTATATTATAAATTAGTTATGTTTATTCGTTCCGCAAAATGGAAGCTTTCTTAGATTTGCTGTTCACAAGGGCTTCATGAGTGGATATTATATAATACGTGTGTATTATATAATACGCGTACATTAAGTTATAATCCCTTAAAACCTTCGTCCCTTAGAGCAAGGGGCCTATGGCATTAATTAGATTATATTTCTCACGGTATATAAAATTAATGGTGAAGTATTTTTAACCGACATTTACAATTCGGTTATGTTTCTATGTAGTACCTAGCTAATTTCTTAAAAAAAAATGATATATAAAGAGTATCGAATTATTAAGAGTGAAAATCATTGTGAATTAAAAAAAACCAGATGAACGCGTGTTGAAGTGAAACTTCTTTGCGCGCATGTGGGTAAATTTTTACGGATGGAATGTCTCTGTCTTTATTTTATATACGGACTCAATTTGGGGATGAAAAAAAGTGAAACTTATTTGGCAAACTAATTTTAAATCTCGTTTATATTTATACTAATCTAAAGCTTCAAATTTCCGAGACTTGCGATGCGACGTTCGCTCTATCTCACTCTCTCACTCGCTTGCTCCCTACTCTCGCTCCAATGGCTATGTGCTTCATGCTACGTTCGCCCTTTCTCACTCTATCTCAATCGGTCTCAATCACTCTCTCATACATACCCCTTCTTGGACAAAAACGTTGCACATTTTCGTGACGTTTCATCCATAAAAGTTTTACCTCAAGCGCGCAAAGAAGTTTCACTTCATGAACCGCATCCAAAACGGTTGACCCTTTTAAGAACTACCACAAACATGTAGCGGTCAAACTTATAACCCCCCTTGCGTGGGGGGTCGATAAAACGAAGGTAGTAAACAATATATTTAAAATATTTATGTATATGAACAGTTTTAGAATGTAAAATAGAAAATACTCTGACGTATGTTATGTACCAACTGTTTGAATATAAAACAGCTATGGAACAATAAAATGAATAGAGCGGTCTTTATAATGTTTTTATAAACCTCAAAATGACAAACAAAACTCTTTACAGGATCACTCCGTTGTCTGTCTGTCTGTTGAACCAAAATCCATATGATACTTCAAATTAAAATCATCATCATCAGCCTCTATCCGTCCATCACGGTTCAGGCCTTGTCGTGGCGGTGGGGCTCAGGAGCCTATGGTGAGCCCAGCATCTTGGGCGAAGCGAGTTAAGCCGAGGGGCTCTTTGTACCCCTCTTATGAGAAGAGGGGACAAAAGAGAAAAATAAAAATTATCCGTTATTTGCTGGTAACGGATAATTGTTATTTTTTCTCTTTTTTTTCCGCGTTCCGCGGTTTCTCCTGCGTACTTTCAATTCCCGTGGGAGTATAGGGATAAATTTTAGCATAATATGTATTGTTCTGATGTATAAGCTATATAATAGTAAAGTTTCATTAATATCCGCACAGTAGTTTTTGCGTGTAAGAGTAACAGACATCCATGCATACAATATAACATAATATAAATAATAATTACATTTTTTTCGCTGTTTTGAGAAAAACAGTTAATTGAAGTGAACAAAATGAAATTAGACTGAAAATTATAGAGAATATACTGAAATATATATGAAAATCTATCACATCTTATTAAATTATAGAAATAAACACAAAACACGTTGTCACGTATTAATATGCGTTATAAACAATGGTTTCCAAGCCAACGCTTGGGCCTTTCTATCGTTTGACAGGCTCAGACGGAACTAGGCACTTTTTCGTGCGCGTTGCCGGTGCCTTCAAGACATATCGATATTTTTACAATTAAAACTATTTGAAACGGAATATGTATTTTTTTAGCGGAGATCGGTCTTACACGAGTTCTCGTTTATTGTAACAAAAATAATTTATTTTAATATTCGAAGTTTCGGACTAATGGTTATACAATCCGTAAAAAGTTCCATTACAATGTTAGAAAGTTACATAAATTTAAGATAACGTTCAATTAAATCCAGTCTATATCGCTAATTCCATACAAATAAAGACTTTGAGATCATAAATATGGAAATTGGGAAAGCCGTTTCAGATAAAATAGATCCATATATTAAGGCTTCACCTTAAATCCGACGCAAATCAGACATTCTCACGCGTCTGTGAGCAACTTATCAACGTCGAACAATACTATTTGCTATACCTTATATATATCTTATGTTAGACTAGCGGGTGCCCGCAGCTTCGCCCGAATTAACTTAGATTTACAGAGAAACGGATTGATGATGATTATTTATAGCGTCACTCAGTGTTAGCATTCTGAGATAGAAGTAAAGAGTGTATGTACCTCGCGTGGCAAAACCGCGAACTTTAGTATACTCCCGACAGCGGTCAGCATGCGACGTAAGGTTTTAAAAACAAAATGATTCGTTGTTCAATAATTAATTGTTCAAACACTACCAGTAAAATGAAGCTGTTAATTTCCATTTTTCCTTTCACCAGTAAGTACTATTTGTCCTAAAAAATCTGTTATTAATTTAAAAAAAACATTTATTTTACTATTTTCATCAAAACAGTAGCGGGCGATTGTGTCTAACGCTAGTTTTCCATTGCGGCTTTTATTTGACGAGCCAGACTTGGCGGGCGTTCAAAACCAGCGATATAAAATATGCTATTAAAACTGTCAGGTCACGTTGAAGACGATTTCTCATTTTTCTGTCAAAAGTGCTGTACCTGCACTGCGATTTTCTTACTCGATTAAAATCTATTTTGAAAGCAGAGGAAATGATAATTTCATTTTATATTATTATGTAGCTATAATGTAATGTATGTAAAATATAAAATAAAAATAATAAACCTTTATTTTTAGCATTTTTAATGCAAAGAAAAAATTATTGAGAAACTGGTTATGTATTGTTTTTTAACTGGTTATGGCTACTTCTATATTGCAAGTTTATTTCAGTTTTCCGAATGATCCTTATATAAAAAAGTGTGTGTGTACTTATGTATACGCGTTAGAAGTAATACTCCTTAAAGAAAAATACATAGTACAATTTCATTACACTGTAACCATTTTGCTTATTGTGTAGTTAAAAACTATATCTTCTTTTGTGTCTATACTGTCATTATGTGAATATTGTTATATAAAATAATTTTGACTATAGCTTACTTCAGGGTGTCGGTTTTTCGTGACTCATCATTTTTCCCTAACGCGCTAAAAGAAGTATACCTCCAAAAATAAATGGATTGTGTTTTTTAATAAACCAGTTAATTTTTCTACAATCCACCAGTGATTATTTGTAGGCCTATTCATTCTCCAATTATTGAATTATGTGATATAGTTTTATATTCCGTATTTTTGGATTCATTACTTAAATAAAAAAGTGGCCACCGTTTGCCGTTTAGATGATGAAGCTAAAAATAAGCAAAATGACACAATGTGACAAAGACCAAAAGTTGAATCAGAAGGACTACAACTATTATCACTGATGACTTTAAAGAAATTGATTGGTTCATTAGAAATTACAATCCCTCTAATAAGGGCGCCAGTGGACGGTCGGCGCCCTATCTATATTATCTGATCAAATCAACATTTTAATTATCTATGATAAAAAAAAAACAAGCTATTAAATGATTACACGTTATAATATAGTCTATAATATAGCTACTCAATGTATAAAAATATAGTTTATCGTCCATAGCACGCTATCATAAAATAGTTTATTTGAACAATACTACTCATAAAATCGGTGCCATGTTATAATCGATCTGTGAATCGATGATTTTGAATTGTTTTTGCGCGGCTTATGTGTTCCACATCACTAAATTACACTCGTGACGTCATCGTACCTACGCAAAATGTTACACGCTCGGTCCCCATACAAATTACGGAACTCTTTACTTCTATCTTGATATAGTTCTGTGGACGATCCCCACCATGGTTCAAGCCTTGTCGTGGAAGTGGGGCTCAGTAGCTTAAGGTGAACCCAGCGCCTTGGGCGAAACGAATTGAGCCGAGGGGGCTCTTTGTACCCTTTATAAGAAGAGGGGATGAAAGAGCAGGGGGCAAGGGGCGAGGTCGGGAACCTCACCCCATTGTACTGTTCCGGCGTTGGGAAGGGTTATTCTGCCTTGTTCCTCACTTCCCGGCGAAAAAAGAAAAAAGAAACATTCTAACGAATAAATAATTTTAAAATTAGTTGAGTAGTTTTTGAGCTAATTCGTAGGTAACAAAAATACCAACTTTTCTCTACTTTCTACGATAAAAATATTGATGTATATGGTTTGGGCCTTTTAATAATATATAATATCTATGGACGCTTTCACACCACGTCAATCTGGTCCCGTGGTAAGTTCTGGAAGAACTTGTGTTACGGGTACCAGACAACGGAAATATATTTAATACTTTTATACTATACATATATTTAAGATTTTTATTATATAATACACATATTTAATACACAGCCATGACCCAGGAACACAGAAAATATTTTTGTTCCCTGGCGGGATTTGAACCCGCAACCTCCGGCTTGAGCGCCAACGCGCTTACCACTGAGCTACAGAGGTCGTCAATTTTGTTAAGACCTTGACGTGGCGGTGGGGCTCAGTAGCCTAAGGTGAGCCGCTGCACCTTGGGCGAAGCTAATTGAGCCGAGAGGGCTCTTTGTACCCCTCTTATAAGAAGAGGGGACAAAAGAGCAGGGGGCAAGCGGCGAGAATGGGAACCTCACCCCATTGTACTGTCCTGACGTTGGGAGGTGCTGTTCTGTGCTGCGGGACAACCCCTCGGTGGAGGTAGCGTCGGTCCCTTGGGGGAAATGACTAGCCGTCTAGGTGCCCTGTTTGTTTATTAGATCCGGGACGTACCTCACCAAAGGCGGCATTGGCGGCACTCGCCGGGCTTAGTGGGTAGAGCTGCGTCCACTTACCAGCTGTCGGGCGCAGCGAGTTCCACATACCCGCGTGGGGAGACCCGCTCCCCCGCGGGATGCCTCAGAGCATTTCCCGGCATTAAAGAAAAAATTTACAGACGATGTCCGTCCGGCCGGTCCGTGTTGTATGGGAGTGGCAAGGGATCGGCAATCTTGGCATTCATTGAGAGAGGCTCAGCAGAGGCTGATGATGACGCGATAATAAAGATATCAGTATCATGGACGTTCACAAAAACAAGTTTATTATAATGAACCATAAGTCCTCCCGCGGGGCCATGGTTGCTGTCATCGAGCATATGACCAGATACCCACTAGACCGACCATTGTCACTCACATTCATAGAGCATATAAAAGGGTAGAATTTGAGCCATGAAATTCCGAAACTTGACAGTGATTTGTCACTGACGTTATAGCATTTTAACCAAACAGTGATCTGTGTGTCGGTCCGTCAATCAGAGCGCAGAACCGTAGCGTCACAGCACTTTTGGCGGAACTTGTTTTTATACAAAACACATAACATTACTGCTCTATTCCGGTTATATGCTCGATGGCTGTAAAGTATCCTAAACGTCGGCATATTTTCATATTTTTATTACACTGTAAAAATAAACACTTTTCTGTAAAATTATAATGTTACGTTTGATTTAATAAAACGTAACATTATAAAATATAGGTAATTCGATATTTATAACAAAATGTTCTAATTATTTTATGTTTTCTGATCTCTCTTGTTTAATTTGACTAGTTTCCTAAGCGGCTGACCTAGTAACAAGAAACGAGAATAAGAGTAACGTAAGTAGCTTGTAGTAGTAATCTTGGCGTTCATTGAGGGAGGCCTATGTTCAGCAGTGGACGGATAGAGGCTGATGATGATGATGAAGTAGCTTTGATTTTTATAAGATTCCTTGGGTTCAGCGCAAAAATTAATCCCGCGAGGTTGTGAACGAAATCTGATTAAACTAAACATCGAGACGAAGGATGTAAGAAGTAATTTCAAAATTACATTCATTCGATTAAAAAAATCTTTCAGCTGTATAATGTTACTTTTTCACTGAGTGAAGGTTGCAACTTGAATCTAGGATAACGAGTGGAGCTGCGGGTAACTAGTTGCAAGCCGCTTATCAACCCCACGGGTTTTTTTTTTTTATGTTAGTTGGATAGGCAAACTGGCAAACGTACCACCTGATGTTAAGTGGTCGACGTCGCCCATGCAGCCGGGAGCGCGGCACAGCGCTTCCCTCCCACCGGTATTTCATAACGGCATGCATCATATCGGAAAATCCGAATAAAACCGTATTCAGTTTATTCCCTTTAAACCGTAATATTCTTACGGTAGAGTTAACATGCCTTATCGTGGAAAAACATTATTTACGTTTCAATTCCCTTTTTAGGGTTCCGTAGCCAAATGGCAAAAAACGGAACCCTTATAGATTCGTCATGTCTGTCTGTCTGTCCGTCCGTATGTCACAGCCACTTTTTGATGAGACGTATTATGTGAACCGCATTAAGATTTTTACACATAAGTAGAAAAAAAAACAATAAATTTTGGGGATCCCCGTACTTAGAACTGAAACTCAATTTTTTTTTATAAAACCCATACTTGTTGGGTAGGTATGTCTTGTCTTTAAATGATTATGATATAAATGATATTGAGGTTTCTAATATAATTTTTTTCTAAATTGAATAGTTTGCGCGAGAGACACTTCCAAAGTGGTAAAATGTGTGCCCCCCCCCTGCAACTTCTAAAATAAGAGAATGATAAAACTAAAAAAAATATACGATGTACATTACCATATGAACTTCCACCAAAAATTAGTTTGAACGAGATCTAGTAGGTAGTTTTTTTTAATGCGTCATAAATCGTAAACCGCAATTTACCTTTCATTCAATCAACTAAAATATAAAAAAAAACTTAAACATAAACCTTATTTTTTGTTAAAGTGTCTAATTTTGTATATTATGTAATGGTACGGAACCCTTCGTGCGAGAGTCCGACTAGCACTTGGCCGGTTTTTGACATTGGTGCCTTTGTAGTAAAATGACGGAATACGGCATGACGCTCTCGTGTCGTGAAGCCACCTCTATGCCGCCGTAAATGATCTAAAGATAATATGTATCACCTAATCCACCGACGGACAATATTTGTTTTTATCGCATCCATACATTTTATGTTCCTTTTGAATTTGGTTCTTAAAAACATATTGTTTTCATCAACTTTGCTTATTGCGAACATGGTTCGGCACCTAAAATAATGCAGGGTCAAATATACAATGGTACTTTATTTTTTTTTGATGATGATAAAAGAGAGATGCGGTGTCGCGCGTTCGTCTGCCTGAACGCTGTGTCTCAGAAAGAAGGCCAAAGGCAGCGTAATTACTGGCACCGAGACTTAATATCTTATATCTCAGGATAGACAACGCAGAGTAGGGTAGGTGCCCTCAACAACGATTATGGCTTGCCTACCCGATTGACAAAATGAGTGTTCAAAAATAGTGGAAAATACCACAATAATACAACATAGTACTACACCTTGGGAATATGGCGTTCCTATGGTAACAACATGTGAAATTTGTTATAAAATATTTGAAAGATTAGTTCCACTGAGTTTGTTTCGCCGCTTCTTCTCAGTGGGCTTGCCTTGGTACCGGTGGTAGATTCAATTGACGTTCAAAAATATACTCTGTTAATTGTACTACTATTTTGAAAAAAAAATATTATTTGATTTTGATTTGATTTGAGTGTATTCTAGGCCAGTAAAATGAAGTTAATAATTAAAGTCATCTAAGGTACTTCTAAGGAGAACGGATGGCCGATGGGGCAATAAGGTTCAAGAGTGGAGGCCGTGTTTAGGTAGACGAAGTGATGGTTGACCATTAACCAGGTGGTAGATAACGTCGAGAACGGACATATAAATCCTTAGTGAATGAACTTGATCCACCATGGTCAAAGTTTGTATGGAATCCAACCATGGTTCAAGCCTTGTCGTGGCGGTCGGGCTCAGTAGCTTAATGTAACCTGGCACCTTGGGCAAAGCTATTTGAGCCGAGGGGGCTCTTTATACCCCTCTTATAAGAAGACACAAAAGCAGGGGGATAAGGGGCGTGGATGGGAACCTCACCCCATAACACTATCCCGACGTTAGGAGGGGTTGTTCTGTGGTGCGGGACAACCCTTCTGTAAAGGTGGTGTCGGTCCCTTGAGTTTGATTGAGCTTGAGTTTGCATTGGTGGCACTCGCCGGATTTTAGTGGGTAGAGCTGCGTCCAACTTATCATCTTTCGGGCGCAGCGAGTCCCACATACCCGCCTGGGTGTCCCCCCCTCCCTAGCGGGATGCAAAGCATTTCCCGGCGTAAAAGAAAAAAAGCGTAATATAATTAATGCTGTTATGCTATTATTATATTAGTTTTCGTTATTTAATTAGTATGTATGTTAGTGTATATAATTGTAAATGTTTTATCTCCATATATGTAAATACGCAACCTCTTTTAACAGTAATAAACTCAGTCTGCGCCGCCATTTTGTGTGCTATCTTTGTTTTTCAACTTCAAAACTCACAAAATACATGCTGCGCTTCACTCTGCATCTTCGCCGCGTTGTTTGACATCATAAAACGCGGAATCTCAAAGGGAGTCGATTTAACTAAACTAATTTATATTCTCAAGATTCCTCTGACTCCAGTTTACCAGGTCAATTCTGGGATAGGGTTGTCACTTTTTTATAAAATGCTGATTTGCATGTTCGTTTGCTTAGAGATCTTCGATCTGTGTGTAACAAGGGACCCCTCGACCTACGAATAAATAACCCTCGACCAAGATTGTGTGATGTCACTTTTCAAGATCGAATATGCCTAAGTTATTAAAACTCGAATTTTGAACTTAAAAGAAAATGAAACTAATTAAGGAACTGCTGTTTTAAGTTGCTAATTTCTATAAATAATAATAAACATAATAATATCAACACCTATTCTTATTGGAACGTAGTTCCTTTTCGAGCGTTGCGAAAGGGGGCTAGACGGAAAAAAATAAGACGAAAAGTTGTAACGACACTTTTTGCTATAGCTGTAAGTCGTGCGACTTTTTGACTGACACATTACTGCGTAGGTATCTGTTTTCGTTACACTATTGGGGCTGCTTAGTAAAAAAACCCCAGTTCAAATCCCACCAATTTCGGTGACTTTTTTTTGTTTTTTTTAAAATTATATTACGCAGGGAGATGCTCTGATTTTTATCGATAAAAAAAACATAAAAAATTATACCTACCCGAATAATTATTTTCCTTTTTTTATTACTATTCCTTCTCTAATTAATCGAAAGGAACTTCGTTCCATCCGGGTGTCCCTTGACACCTCTCTTTTGGTTTTTATTCTCACTGGGTCTCTCGTATTATTATCGCGAATTATAATTTTGCAATAGCAATTAATGAAGTAAAACATCAAAGAAGTTCGAAAACTACTCCATTGAGAAGAACCAGCGAAACAAACTCAGTGAATCTAATATTTTTAATGTCTTACTATATACATATATAAATATATTAAAAGCAACCTCGCAGCGAACGCCTTATTTCTAAGACTTGTGTGTTCAAACAATTCTTTTATTTATAATATCCTTCAAACGTTCTTAAGCAGTTTTTCATTTATTTATTGGCCGTTAAAATATTTAGTTATATATATATATTCCCTTTTTATTTCTTTTTTAATATGTTTACGAATGTCTTATTGGGAGTCATCTATTCCATTAAAAAAAATTGATATCGCAGGGAAATCCTTACGGATGCAGCCAGGATCTTCGGGTAAATCCTGCCCAATGTGGGACTCGCACCTGGGAGTACCCTAACTAAAATCACTGCGAGCACCTTCAGCCGCTTTTTGAGGGTTCCGGATATGCAGGCAACAGACAGGATCACCTCAGCGACAATCATTTTAAACAAAATAATATAGTGTATATTTCTAACCTTTAAACATATTTTAAATAATGACAACCCTATCGTCTCGAGATTGCATTTAATACCTATTTATTTTGCCACGGCTAAAATCTAACTGTTCGCGCAGCTAAACTTTTAGAAGTCGAAATGAGAATTCCAAACATGTATTAGAAACAATATTATCCAATTATAAAGTTCTCTATTAATACAGAAACTATAATATTCGCTATTGATATTAATAAAACTAAAAAAAATAAACTAAATATAAAAAAAGTATTATATATAATTTGCGGTTATGGAAAAAGTGTTTTAAATACAAGAGTAGAATAAGCCTAATTAGCAAACAACCTTCTGGGGAAGGGGATATTGTGTAAGCCTGAGTATTGGTCTACTGGTTACAGCTGGTAATTTATTTATTTTATTTATTTATATATTCGGAAAACTTACAGCTACTTACAACTATATTATAATTTAACTATATAAGAAAAACAATTAGCCATTTAAAAGTTTTCACAAATTATCATAATATGTATATTCTTATAGAACACTAGTGAGTGAGTGAGAAAAAAATAAATAAAAACAACAAGTAAAATGAAAATAGGAAAAAACATGCCGTACCACAATTAAAAATAAAATAAAATGTTATATGATTTCATACACTAATGTTATACTTTACAAATTACAAATTTCAAATGTTATAAATATAAGCTTAAATTATCACACATGGTCTGAGATAAAGATATAAAGCCGGCTGCTGCAGTAGTCTGTACGAAATTTTACTCCAGATATTATTTAAGAATTTTTTAAGGGGAAAAATATGAAGCGGTCATCAGCTGTCTAATTGCGCAAGGTTTCATTGAAAATATATGTATTTGAGGTTGAGTGCTCGATAATTTATTGAATTTATTAGATGATCTGTTGAGAAATGAATTACGACGATAATAAGTGTTATACGAAGGGACATGCAATGGAACAAAATTTAGAAACCTCTTGGTGGGAACACATAATTTAATTTTACTAAGTAGGTCAGGACTATCTATTTTATTGCTGATTATTTTATTGAGGTAAACTATGTCTGAGATGTCTCTGCGGTATTTTAGAGGTAGGAAGTGGTACCTATTACATCTGGTATGGTAGTCAGGAAGCGATTGATGACATTTAAATTGTAAGTACCTTAGGAAGCGTTTTTGGATAGATCAATTCTGTCCACATATACATTATAGAATGGATTCCATACTTCAGAGCAATACTCAAGTGTACTACGGACAAGAGAACAGTAGAGAGCTTTGATGGGTTTAAGTGAGTTAAAGGTGGCACATGTTCTGATTACAAATCCAAGAGCCCTCGAAGCTTTTTTCACTATAAAATCTACGTGACTATCGAAGAGTAGCTTTGAGTCCATAATAACACCTAGGTCTTTCATTTTACCCGTTAACGTTAGAACCTTATTTTTAGGGAATAATTGAACTTTAAGATATTTATTTTACGAGTGAAATTCATTGCATAGCACTTAGATACATTAAGGTCTAACTTATTAATGTGGCAGTAATAATTGAATCTATCCAAATCGCTTTGTAAGGAGTGACAGTCCTCAAGTGATTGAATTTCTCTAAATATTTTTATGTCATCAGCGTATATTAAAAATTGGGAAAATCGAAAACAAGATACAATATCATTAAGGAAAATAGAAAATAAGAGAGGTCCTAAAAGCGAGCCCTGAGGAACACCAGACGGCATCAACATCCATCTGGAGGCATAACCATTTATTGCAACGGCTTGCGAACGATTTTTGATGTAGGACGAGAACCATCGAAATAGATTTCTATGTATTCCTGCATTATGGAGCTTCTGAAGTAAGATACAATGGTCTATACGATCAAAAGCTTTGGAGAAGTCAGTATAAATCGTAACGCTGCAATATCTATCAACTGATAGACCGAAACGCTGTTCTGCCTCCAGCCTTAACTGTTACCCTGAAGAGTTTCTATACTTTACTAACACTACGCTGTAACGCTTCTATACCCTACCCACTAGTAGCTACAGTACTAATGTAACAACGTATTACCACTATGCCTTACCAATAGGCCGTAGCACTAACCTCACGTAATGCTAGCTTACGCCTACATTACTTATTAACACTATTAATATCGTAGCACTGCTATGCGCGAACTATGCTTCACCGTAGCGTTACTTCGTCTTACCGACACACTACAGTGTTGGTAGTTGTTACCAACACATTTATACTGAAGTGCTTTACGCCTACATTACTTATTAACACTATATCGTAGCACTGCTATGCGCGAACTATGCTCAACCGTAGCGTTACTTCGTCTTACCGACACACTACAGTGTTGGTAGTTGTTACCAACACATTTATACTGAAGTGCTTTACGCCTACATTACTTATTAACACTATATCGTAGCACTGCTATGCGCGAACTATGCTCAACCGTAGCGTTACTTCGTCTTACCAACACACTACAGTGTTGCTAGTTGTTACCAGCACATTTATACTGAAGTGCTTTACGTCTACATTACTTATTAACACTATATCGTAGCACTGCTACGCGCGAACTATGCTCCACCGTAGCGTTACTTCGTCTTACCAACACACTACAGTATTGGTAGTTGTCACCAACACTGCTATATCAAAACGCTACTAAATCTTAGCAATACATATATATCGAAGTTCTGCTACGCTTTACCAACACTTCTGTAGAGTCATTACTAGTTGTCACCAACATTGCTATATCAAAATGCTACTAAATCTTAGCAATACATATACATCGAAGTTCTGCTACGCTTTACCAACACTCCTGTAGAGTCACTACTAGTTGTTACCAACACTGCTACATCGAAGCGCTCCTACGTCTTACCATTTTTTTTTGACGCAGTGGAAATGCTTTGCGCATTCACCCGGGGATGGGTCGTCCCTGGGGATATGTGGGACTCCCGGCGCTCCCCCTCAGCGCCGATATACCGCACTAAAACCACTGCAAGTTGCCTTTAGCCGCTTGAAGGGGAGTGTCCCAGATCTTTCTGACACAGAACACACCCCGCGACCGGCCGGTTCCCTCAAAGGGCTAACCGGTCTTCTTCCTAGTATGGTGGAGCTCCGACCTTGAGCACCCCCGCCGACGCCGGAACTTTTCTACCGGGGCTGGTACCCAACCTTACCCCGAGTCCCGTTAGACGGGAGGCAGGAGGTGCGCATAGCGCCTCCTCCGCACTCCCGTCCTACGTCGATGGAGCGGGACGGATGTGGCGTCGTCCTCACTGTCCCACTCCGCGGCCTCCTTCTGCGAAATAACGGTTTCGCAGAAGGTGACCGCCGCCTACCAGGCCTCATCACTCTCGAGTATGCAGCGCACCATACTCGAGAGCGAAAGGTCCCTTCCAAGTACAGCCACGAGATTTTGACGCAGTGCCTCGGCCGTACGTTGGCCTTACGGCGACTGCGCCTGGACTTCCCCTTCGCAGCAACAACTTTTGCCCCTCCTACGTCTTACCAACACTAATACATCACATACCAAGAGTAATTTAAGTAGCACTCATCAGGTCAGGGCTAATTTACGCTAAAAGTCTAAAGTCGTATCGAATGTACACCTTATAAATATATTAACGCTATTGTGTCCGATGCTTTTAGTGGAAAGATAACTTTGTTTACGCAACTCGTCCTGAATGTCCCCTGTCATATTATCTCGACGTGAGGCCGCTATATTTTGGCTAATTCACAATGTTTTTGGATTTTCGCCTATTTTTATAACTTACCTTTTTTTACTTATATGAATAATATTGTAAGAAGTACCGTGCTACTATGCAGCCGAATTGATCCGGCACCACCGGGGTACCTCTCGCTCACATACAAGTGTCAAGTGGCAGATATGCTGTCGCGTTTCGTGCGGTTTGTAAGTTTCCGGTGGCCCATTTAGTCCGGTCAAATTAGACTAAAAAATAAGAGTAAAGCTACCTAAATTCCCACCAAGTTAAAATCAGTAATATTGTTTAAAATATGATTAAAAATAAATTTAAAAATAATATTTAAGGTCAAAGGTAAAAAAAAATGAGCTTTCGCGATTTTCAGCAAAACGGTAAGTTTTATCATAAGAATTCTTAAGACAAAAATTGTAGATCATAAAATTATCTACAAAAATGTTTCAATACATTTATCCTACGAGACACCGTTTTTGAGATTTAACGATTCAAAAAGTTATAAAAGCTGTAATCGTCATAATATCGGCTTACTGCAAGAACTAATTATTGGGAAAAAATCACTAAGTGCAGTTGGATACACCAATTAAATCGTCTCGTTGAGTACTATCTATAGCAAAAACTCACTAATTTCTATGTTCCCAAATAAAAGAGTTACGAGGTAGCCATAATGTCTATAAATACAATCTTTAAACTTTGCCTACATACCATTAAAAATCAATTAATAATATTATTATTTTCATATTTCTGCTTTCAATTTATTTCTAAATAAAACTCATTTTAGTACATAAGTTAGTGACTTTTATGAATTACTCATTTACTTCCATTTCTTTATGTTATGCTAGTTGGATAGGCAAACTGGCAAACGTGCCACCTTATGGTAAGTGGTCAACGTCGCCCATAAACATAAACTAGTTTACCTGGAACGAGCCCAGGCAACTCATCTATGTGTTGCCTATCCTAAGACATAAGATGTTAAGTCTCGGTGCCAGTAATTACAATGCCTGTCTTGCCCTTCTCTCCTAAACACAGGAAAGCTGTTTCACGGGAGAAACAAGCAAGATGGTGTGGTACCCATGCAGCCGGAAGCGCGGCACGGCGCTTCCCTCCCACCGGTAAATTTCTTATCTGGGGGTTTGGTTAGACTTCATTAATTGCACTTAGCTATGTTAAAATCATCCCGATCTATGAATCTAATTGGGGGAATAGGAAAAAGGAGGGCAACACATCAGCATAGCCCTTGGTTGTGCGGATATCTATGGGTCACCATAAGGCTCCGACTGCTCAGTTGCCTCCTTCTGAAAAAAAAAAAAAAACAAACAATGTTTGAAGTTTGTTGTGTAACTTTTAACGTCACACGCGACGCCATGACAGATGGCCGCGTTTTATTGGGATTTTTTGGGGACAACAAAACTTTTGCAGTGTAGGTAAGTTTTGTGCAGTTTATTAAATAAAATTTCCGCGTTATTTTAATTTTTTTTTTCTATATAATATTTTTACTGTAAAAATATCCTTTATTTCTTTTCTTTATCCAACGGCCAGTTCTAGAATTAAATTCCCCTACCTTGTTAAAGAATGCTTTATATTCATTACCAGTGCCAAATTTACCGCGCAAAATAAATATAAAATGGCGACCGTTGATGAAACAATTTCGCGCCTTTTAGGACACACTGGGGAGCCGTTTCGTTAAAGGATCGATTTACCTTTTAATAGTACTCACAGATAAGAGAAATTTATGGTCGCCTAATGAGAGTATTTTTTTTGGTAGAAATCACAAGTTTTTACTGATTCCTGGAATTAATTGGTGACAACTTGTAGCATTGGCTCCACGTTGGAAATTAATAATGGGGTTAAATATATAAGACAAGGTCGAGGTTTGGCATCCACGTGGGAGGTTGAATAGGGCACTTAACTACGGCGTCCCTCTTCGTTCGTCCGGCTTCCTTCCGACGCAAAGGTTGGCCACCTGCACCCGCACAACCAGAAGATGCATTGCCCTCCTTTTCCCTATCCCCCGAATGGGCCACTGGAAACTCACAAACCGCGCGAAACGCGACAGCATAGCTATCACTTGACGGCGGTGTTATGTGAGCGAGAGGTACCGCCCAGTTGTGCCAGCCCAAATCGGCAGCAAAGCAGAATACATCTTACAAAAGGTAGTGCCATGCTGCTTCGTGCATTTGTGCCATGAGCATATTTCGTTTGGAGGACATCTTTCTATTTTGGGGCGAGTAAATGCGCGTTCTCTTTCCAATTAAATTATATTTTATGAATATTCATATAGCAATAACGGGGCGCAATAAAAAGTGAGAGAAACAATAAATTTGCTGTAAAGGGTAATGATGAATACAAATTGAAAAAAATAGCGATATGGCCAAGCGTGAGTGGTCAATTTAATGGCTCTTTTACCACGCAGTTCTTCCGGTCTAAACAAAGTTTGGCTTTAGGATGTCACAGACGAATGACGTATGGGAATGGAAGACCGAAGAGCTGGCAGCTACCTCGGACAAAGAATTAGTCTAGCTATTCAAAGGGGGAACGCTGCCAGTATCTTCGGAACCGTGCCTAAAGGGACTACTTTTTAATAATATATTTTTAACCGACTTCAAAAAAAAGGAGGTTCTCAATTCGTCTGTATGTTTTTTTTTTTTGTATGTATGTGACACGATATCTCCGCCGTTTGTGAATGGATTTCGATGGTTATTTTTTTGTTTGAAAGCTGGTGTTTCCAATTTGGTCCCATATAAATTTTATTAAGATCTGACAAGCCGTTTTTTAGTTATTCCCAATAATGCCTATTTGGATGGTTTTGTTTACCTTGATGATATGATTATTTTATTACGTGTCGATGTAACAATTGTATAGGATGCTTTGGTAGCACACCATAGTATGTCGCGGTCATCGTAATCATCATCATCATCACCATCACCATCATCATCATTCTTTATCCGTCCACTGCTGAACATGCCTCCTTCAATGAACGCCAAGACGACGAATTTCGGAATCACTAAAAATTAAGAAATAAAAGCATTTTACAAAAAAAATAAAACCGACTTCAAAAATACTAAACTAAAAAGTAATAAAATAACAGTTTCTTTAATGTTATTATAGTTACTTTTGGAGTCGGTGTCGTATTTATTGCTGTACCCTACCTACCTACCTTGGCTGACACCGACTCCAAAAGTAACTATAATGACGTGGTAAACGCAAAGTTTGTACATTAGTAGAAGATTAAGTTGATTATACGTTGTAAGCACAAACATTAAAGAAACTGTTATTTTATTACTTTTTAGTTTAGTATTTTAGTAATTATATTATATTTTTTAAGGTTTTTAGTTTTAGGTTCTTTGTAATTTATAGCCAATAATGTTTAATTTAAAACTTCATGTAACTTTCTTGTTAACATCATTTTCCATTTACCAATAAAATTGAGCAGTGATAACTTTATTAAATGGTTTAAAATGATACTATTTATAAAAAAATCTAAATCCGTGTTTTCATTCCCACCGTCCATACCGTGTAACTTTGCCATGCCATGGGTTGAAAAATATAGTAACTACACTTTTGTCCCTAACACCTATACTGTCCCACTGCTATACTGAGTTTGGGTACACGAAGTGTTGGTCGGCCCTTAACGAGATGGGAAGACGATCTCCGTGCGGAGGCCGGTCCGTGTTAGATGCGAGTGGCGAGGGATCGGTCGTCTTGGCGTTCATGAGGGAGGCCTATGTTCAGCAGTGAACGGATGGAGGCTGATGATGATGATGATATTGTCCCACTGCACTCTCTTTTCTACGCGTCTCTATCGTGGGATGCACTACGTCAGTCTTTTCGAAAAGCGTCGATGTCATCCCGCCCTCTCTACGTCGAGGTCTGCCGCGTCTCCGGAACCTGTTTAATGCTTTTTACGCATGTAGCCAGGATCTCGGGTAGATCCTGAGCCTATGTGGGACTTGCACCTGGGAGTGCTCTACCCGTAAACTAAAACCACTGCGAGCGCCTTCAGCCGCATTTTGAGGGTCCCGGGTCTATAGGAAACAGAATCACCTCAGCGACAGGCTGGCCCCGGCGAAGGCCAGACTACACCTCTCAAGGGGGAACTGTCCGGCTGCTTAGGCAGTCCCCGCGACGTCGTGTCATACTGGGCCCAGGTTCCCATCCTGAACCCGACACGAGCACAGGGGTGTTACTGGAGGTGCATTAAGTAGCGCAGCTGCGCACCCCCGTTCGTCGCCCACGGGAGGAGGTCTCTTCGGCAGCCTTTTCTCACCCACTCGTCGGCCTCCTTCTGTGACATTACTGCCTCGCAGAAGGAAATCATCGCCGTCCAGGACTCGTCGTCACCGAGCATCGCGCTGGTGCTGTTCTATATACCTGATATAAGCTAATGCAAGTTTTTTATATATTTCTAATAACCGCAAAAAAAGGTCCACTCTCTTTATTTATGTACTGCTTCTATATTGTTTAAATGAACTGGATTATCTCCTTAATATTTCTGGCCTCACAAGCTATCAGAGTAAATATAATATTTCTCCCGTTTATATAGAATATGTGGAGAGGCGCCTCCACATAATATAATATCATTGCTTTCTGCAGAAGAATTTATATTTAGAATGTTTTGCTAAGGTTTTGCTAATCCCCACCATGGTTCAGGCCTTGTCGTGGCGGTGGGGCTCAGTAACCTAGGGTGAGCGGTGCACCTTGGGCGAAGCTAATTGGGCCGAGGGGGCTCTTTATACCCCTCTTATAAGAAGAGGGGACATAAGAACAAGGGGCAAGGGGCAAGGGGTGAGGATGGGAACCTCACCCCATTGTACTGTCCCGACGTTGGGAGTGGTTGTTCTGTGGTGCGGGACAACCCCTCCCGGGAGATGGCGTCGTTTCCTTGCGGGACTGACTAGCCGTCGAGGTGCCCTGTTTGTTTTCTAGATCCGGGGCACCTCACCAAAGGCGGCATTGGTGGCACTCGCCGGGTTTAATTGGGTACAGCTGCGTCCATTTACCAGCTGTCGGGCGCAGCGAGACCCACATACCAGCCTGGGGAGACCCAGGCTTGTATGTGGGGACCCTTGTTAATATATAAATATATAATAAATATGGCGGAAAGTCTGAGCCCTGAGGTACCACAATAATTTAATGTAAAGTTGGACTAAATCTTTTAACTGAAAAGATGTTTATATTTCTTTTTACTAATAACTCTTTAGTTTTTGTACTCTTTAGTTGACTTTCGAGTGTGCGAATTTGGCAGAGTTTATATGGTAAACTGTTAAATAATATTTATGTACAATGGCGAAACCTATATAATTGGTTGATTAGTAAAAGAGACCTATGACTAGAATGAAATTATATAAAAGGATTTCTTATAGAACCAAAATATTTATTACATAACAACACATAATAGAATCTTTATTTTAAAGCCTTTGGGAAATGCTTAAAAGATTATTTATAGCAAATGTAGCTTAATTATTTTATAATCTGTTTAGCTTTCTGTATGGTTCATGTATTCATAAAATAAAACATTGGCAGCTGTGTTATTTGAATTTCGATCGCAACTCCCAAACCACAGACCACAGTCCCGCGCTGCGCTATATTTTTTATTGATTACAATATATGGCAAAGTGAATCGGTTTATTCAGCCTAAAGAGTCTAAAATCAGATGTTGTAATGATATTCCTTTAAACTATTTTCTTTAATTAAACTGTACTAAACATAAAATTGTCTGTTTGTTTGTTACGGCACACCAAACCAAAGACATCAATGAAATATAGCAGACTTAAAAAATATTATAAGCGTATAAAAAATAATCCAAGTCTCCGAGAGCAACTCTGTGACGGTTAGTTGAAAATAAAGTTATAAATATTACAGGTCAGGCATGTCAAAAACAATTCAAAACAAAATGGCGGGGTTCTTGTTTTTGGAATGCGTGTGGGACCTGTTTGTGAAAGATAAAATTGCTTTTAACTCATTTTGCTAAGCCTACTTGTAAAAAAATGTCAAAAGCCAAAGATAACGCGCGCTAAAATATTTAGGCTTTAAAAAAAATGTAATACTTTTAATAAAAATATTAAGGTTTCAGTAAATTTAGACGGTTCGTATCAAATTCTAGGTAGGCAACGTTGCCCACCACAGTTCAAGCCTTGTCGTGGCCGTGGGGCTCAGTAGCCTAAGGTGAACCCAGCACCTTAGGTGAAGCCAAGTGAACCGCGGGGGCTGTTCTTTGTACCTCTCTTATAAGAAGAGGGGACAAAAGAGTAGGAGGGGACAAGGGGTGAGGATGGGAACCTCACCCCATTCATTGCACTGTCCCGACGTTAGGAGGGGTTGTTCTGTGATGCAGGTGTGGAGGAGGTGTCGGTCCCTTGGCGGACTGACGAGCCGTCGAGGTGCCCTGTTGCTCAACTGATCCGGGGCACCTCATAAAAGGCGGCATTGGTGGCACTCGTCGGGTTTTATTGGGTAGAGCTGCGTCCACCTTACCATCTTTGGGGCGCAGCGAGTCCCACATACCCGCCTGGGTCTCCGTCCACTGCTAAACATAGGCCTACCTCAATGAACGCCAAGACGGCCGATCCCTTGCAACTCGCATCCATCACGGACCGGCCACTGTACGGAGATTGTCTTCCCACCTGGTTAATGACCGACCAACACTTCGTCTATCTAAACGTGGCCTCCACTGCCACTTCAACGAGTTTATTCTTTGCGTGATATACTAGCGGATGCCTTCGTTTCGAATTCTATCCGCCAAAGAAATACCCATCATAGCACGCTCCATACCACATTGAGCTACGTCAAACTATATTTAAATGGTCTCTATTAAATCTAATGACAGACGAAGCTGCGTCAACAGCTACTATTAAAACTGAAGTTTCACCGTCACTGCGGTACCCTAATACTAAAAACCCCTCACATTTCGCCCCTTCCAGCGTCACTGGCCTAACAATAATGCCATATATAAACTAATAAATGTTGTTCTTACGCCAGGTTGACATAATATGAATTTATTCTCTCTCATTACACTAGGCCGTATATATTTGGGGATATATTATATTTGGGGATATATTGTATTTGGGGATATATTGTATTTGGGGATATATTGTATATGGGGATATATTATGTTTGGGGATATATTGTATTTGGGGATATATTATATTTGGGGATATATTATATTTGGGGATATATTGTATTTTGGGATATATTATGTTTGGGGATATATTATATTTGAGGATATTTAGGTATTTATTGCGTTTACGGATTTATTATTTTTTGGAGTTATATTATTTTTGAGGTTATTTTGAAAGTGTCACGGGTTTGAATTGCGCTAAGAGTAAGAATGATTAAGGCGGTATATTGGCAAATAAACAGTGAGAAGCGCTTGGCAAAAAAATCAGGAAAATTATTCCCGCGTAATTTATCGGCCTGGAAAAAAGATATGTTATAGTCAAGGATATTACCTAGAACCCTTGTTAGTTCATTACACGATTAGATTAACTTGACTCGATCATAAAAAATCCCAAACATAGCATAAATTGAAGCAAAGCCTGTACACATTTGTAGGAAAAAATATTTCTTTTAAATTTAAAATTTATACCATAATTTTCTTCTTTTCAATCTACGTAATCCATGTTTATTCAAATTTAATTTATTTCACTTTTTCGGTACAAAAACTAAAAATAACTTAAAAATAACAACTGTTTCGGGCGGGCCGATGCAATACCGTGCCGCCCGCGTCCCCGCCAGTCGCGGTTTGGCCGCTGTCACGGTCCGATCTGTGTCAAATTTTTCTTTACGTGTTTAAAAAAAAATGGCAAACAAAAACAATAAAACGAAGAGTAAGATCTCAATTTCAACATCGAGAAGAAGATTAGTCAAAAAGAGATTTATGAAAAAGTAAGTACTCATATATTATATTAAAGTTAACTGTTTTTTTTATACAACATACCATGACACGGAATCAGGATGTATATGAAGCAGTTAATGTTGATAAAGGTAACCGATATTTTTTTGAATTTTTAGTTTTGCTACTATGAGGTAATCAAACAGATTCCTTTTTAACCGACTGTGCCAAAAGAAAGGAGGATAATGTTATTCGGGTGAATGTATGTAGGTAAGTACGTTTACGGCCCCTCCTGCTGACTGAACGGCTTTAGTGATTTTCATAAATGAGGTGTCGTTTATGAGGATGCTATTGAACGGAAAGTAACTGACAGACATACAATCAAAATTTTACATTTACAATAAGTGTTGTTGGGAAAATACTCCCTATATTTTAAAATAAAATTAGCAACTGGCATTCCTATTTCAGCTTGAAGCTTAACTCTTCAGATGAAGTACCGCATTCAGAAAATTCACTTTGGTACAATAGAAAACAAACTGCAGTCCGCAGATACCTTGAATTTCGAGACTGCTGACTCTAATTGTAACCGCTTGAAGCTACTAATCAGTGACACCTTAGTGAATATATATAGAATAGGAATGATATTATACCTGATCTCAGACCAAACCCTGGAACTGAAGCGTAGACGAAAGGAATTAAAAGTCAAAGGACTAAAAGATTCAGAGGTGAGAAAAGGGTATGAAAAGTGTTATGCCAAACCATTGCTAAATGGTTCAGAATTGATAAAGACAAATATACAGTAAGTACCAAATTGCATTTTTTTTTTTTATGTTAGTTGGATAGGCAAACTGGCAAACGTGCCACCTGATGGTAAGTGGTCGACGTCGCCCATGAACATAAACCAGTTTACCTGGAACGAGCCCAGGCAACTCATCTATGTGTTGCCTATCCTGAGACATAAGATGTTAAGTCTTGGTGCCAGTAATTACACTGCCTGTCTTGCTTCTCTCCGAAACACAGCAAAGCTGTTTCACGGGAGAAACAAGCAAGATGGTGGTACCCATGCAGCCGGGAGCGCGGCACAGCGCTTCCCTCCCACCGGTAAACCTATTGCAGACCTATTTAGGAAAGTTTGTTTACTTACTAAAGAATTTAAGCCTAGAACACGGCTAATAACATTAACGGTACATCTATTCATCTATAAGAATAAATCGCTGAAAGAAGTTATTGTGAAGAGTTGTACAAAAGCAATACGAAGGTTGACGTAGTGTGCCCTATGTATGATTGGGATAATTTAGAACTGCTGGAGTCTAAAACTCTGCGATACAATGTATATGTTGCTCTCAACTCCCTTAAAATGAGGAAAACATCAGATTCTGATGCAATAACGGCAGAAGTTTTCAAATTTCTAGGTGAATCTGGCATAGATAGGCTCCACGTAATTTGTAACAAAGATGGCCTGTTAGTCTAGTGGTTAGTAATCCTGACTGCTAAACCAGAAGGTCGTGCATTCCATCCCCACACAGGACAAATGTTTGTGTAATGAACATGATCATTTGTTCTGTGTCTGGGTGTAATTTATGTATAATATCTATGTATTTAAAAGTATATCAGTTTTTTTTTTTTTTTTAGTGTGTAACCAAAGGCAGACCTATTTTGGGATCAGATGGCCGTGTGTGAGTTGTCCCAGCATATTATTATTATTATGGGCTACTGGAAATTGGCAAAAGGACTGGACAGACTCTATTCTACGACATCTACACAAAAAGGGTTTCACAAATCAATGTGTTCCATCGCCACACAGCCATTTTACCCAAAATGTGACAATAAAATTGATTATTGAAACTTGATGGTACACGAAGGTGAAACTAAATTATTGACATCAAATAGGTTTTACAAAAACGTTCCACCAACTATTACATATTCATAAGTACCTTGTTTTTTAGTTTCATTTTCGTTTCGTTTTCAGGAGCTGCCAATCAAACGAAAACTATTAAGTACTACTAACAAGTAAAAAAAGTGATATTAAAAGCAAATAAGGCTGACGTTACTTTTAATAAATTAATAAAAATGTTTAATATATTTGGATCGAATCTGATTTATTGGGTTGTGGTAACAATAATATACTTTTTAATAGGTTAGAGACTGAGTGGTTTAAGTATAAAAGCTATACATAATTATAAAGTTCTTAAAATTATGTAATCAAAGCTAACCCTGAATTAATGTCTTGTTTCTACGCCTGTTGTTTTAATATATTCAGCATATTTTAGTGGTAACAAAAGGGCGTACAGAAATCATATTAGATTTTAATAAAATAATTACAGCTCTGGAGGAAGTGTCTTAATGTTTGTAAGATAGTTATACTTTAATAAGAAATTACTTATTCATCACAATAAAACAATATTCTCTTTTGTATGCCCCAAAATTAGTATCAATTTTTTACTATATAGTAGATGGTGCCAAAATTGCGTTGAAAGAAAGAGGCGTACTTACCTTTTATCAAAAACTATGCGTGTTATAATTTGAAAAGTCTTACCAGACGGTAAGTTATGTCTAAAAAGAATGCCAAATATATATATATTATACAATGAACTAGTTTTGTTTTATTCATTATTTTGTCTTTCCTGTAAAACTGTACTTTTGTATACGCCCCTTTGTCATGAAGCCCTCGATATATATCCATTCAATAAAAAGCGGTTATTTTAATATTACAAACAGGCACTCCAATTTTTTTATCTGTATAGATAATTACCAAAATCGGTATAAAATTAAATGATAGTAAGTATGAACAGCTCTATATAGTTCCGGCGAGTGACATACGTAATAAAATTCAAAATTCCCGCATTGTTATAATGCGTAAAGTCTCGCGGCCGCCACATACGCGGCGCCCCACACCTCATCACCCAGAGGGGTAAGTAGCGGTCTGCATCCTCGCCTTAATACGAACGAAGATTTTTAACACACCTACTTATAAGATTTCAAATTAGCTGGGCATCACTTACACAAGTGTGCAAGATAAACGTGGGTAATGTCGAAATATTAAGGTCGACTAAATAAATAAAAAAATGATTCAGACGAATTGAGAATCTAAATCTATGTTCGTCTGTATTATTTTTAAAGTGTGTTCACCGATTTCGATCACGATTTTCAAAATTATTTTTTTATTTGAAAGAGTACACTTTCGAGGTGATCCCATGATATGGTAAGGGGGGAGGATAGGAACCTCAACCCATTGTACTGTCCCGACATTGGGAGGGGTTGTTCTGTGGTGCGGGACAACCCCTCTGTGGAGGTGGCGTCGGTCCCTTGTGGGACTGACTAGCCGTCGAGGTGCCCTGTTAGCTTAACAGATCCGGGGTACCTCACCAGGGCAGCACTGGTGGCACTCGCCGGGTTTTAGTGGGTAGAACTGCGTCCACTTACCATCTTTCGGGCGCAACGAGTCCCACATACCCGGGATGGCTCAGAGCATTTTCCGGCGTAAAAGGAAAAAAAGGGTCTGAGGGCATCCCAGAAAAATCAACTTTCGAAAATCGTAGGACCGACCAAAAAGTGCACTTCCGAGGTGGTTCCATGATAAGGAAACCAGAATTTGATGATGGCATCCCAGAGAAATCGAGGGCAACTTTCAAAAATTGTAGGAGTGACTCATGCGTTTAATATATTTTTAAATAACTACTATAAAGCCCTACAATTTAATGAAGGTCTAGAGTCGATCTGATGCTGGAGCTGAAAGACAGTCGAGGGAACTCCTCAACGATTTACTTCAGTAACCTTGTGTTTGGGCTTGATTCATTTGTATTGATGAGAACTTTACACCTAGATGGGTTATGACTGTGATACTTATACTTGTGATTGGACGTAATTTATTTATACTGATAGAACACATAGTATTATGTTATCGAATTTCGGAATCACTAAAAAAGAAATAAAATGTTTTAAACAAAAATTAAAACCAACTTTTGTGCTTACAACTCCTCAACTTGTTCTTCTACTAATGTATAAGCTTTGCGTTTACCACGTCATTATTGTTACAGAAGTTCCGTAGACACCGACTTCATAACAAGTCGGTGTCATCTAAGTTAAATAGTTTACCGTCGTCCGTCGTCGATGTATTTGTTGCTGAGATGTGGTCAACTAACGGCGACGACTAATGACTAGGTCATGAACGTGTATAAACGAATAACGAAAAACGACGAATGACTAACGGTTAACGGATAGTGGATAGCGGATAACGTAGAGCGGATAGCGGAGAGCGGATAACAGAGAGCGGATAACGGAGAGTGGATAACGGAGATCGGAGAACGGATAACGGAGAGCGTATACCGGAGTGCGTATAACGGAGAGCGGATAACGGAGAACAGATAACGGAGAGCGGATAATGGAGAGCGGATAACGTATAACGGATATCTGATAACTGATAACGGATAACGATTAAATAATAACGAATAACGATTAAAGATTAACGATTAACGAAAAACGAAATCTCTTATGTGTTATGTGTTCTTTTTCTTTTATAACTGAAACGGGTGGGCCATTTTCGATGGGACTTTCACCGACTATCTTTTTTGTCTAATGTTATAAGAAACTTAGGCTAAAAAAATAATCATCAATTCGAACACGGCTGTAAATCTGAATTAACGCGGGCGAAACTGCGGGCAGCGGCTAGTATGTAATACCAACCTTTATATGTGCCACTGTTGGGAATAGCTCTCATCGAAATCAGGAAGAATTTAGACCATCGTTCAACTTTTCGCTGAGCCATACGTGTTGTTAACACATACTTAATTACTTATCCAGTTGCATGTTTCCTCACGTTATTTTCCTTCACCAGTAGTAAAATAACTATTTATGTTACCTTAAAGAAACTAAAGAAATTAGAACGCAAACTTTATACAGACGAAAGGTCAGTACAAAAAGTATTTAGTTCTTCACAAAGTTGCTAATTACACCTTCACTACGACTACGTCTCAAAGGTACACTCGACAGCACCTCGAGTTTTACACTTTGGACTTTGTACTATTAAAAGTAGAACGCAGCGAAACGTGCGAGGGGGTGCAATATATTCTTGTTATTTCGTCTCACGCGATACATATTCACTTATATACATACAGTACACAACAGGCGCTGTTGTGTATGAATGAATTTGAAACTATGCTATTAAGTTTACAGCTTAAACATCGCGCGAGACACGCTGACGTCATCTTTAAGTTTTAAGTTAATTGTCTATCCTGTCGGTGCTATGGTATATTTTAAAAGTAAAAACGTTTATATATTTTAGATATAAAATATGATTATATTATAAAATATAATAAATACACATCTCTAATATTCTTATTATTTATCTATAATATGTAAGTATTTAGAAATATGTATATATCAGTTGTCTGGTTGCCATAAGAACAGGCTCTGGCTAGCTTCCCAACCATGGTTCATGCCTTGACGTGGTGGTAGGACTCAGTCGCCTAGGGTGATCCAGGCACCTTGGGCGAAGAAAATTGAGCTGAGGGGGCTCTTTGTACCCCTCTTATAAGAAGAGGAGACAAAAGAGAAGGGGGCAAGGGGCGAAACCTCACCCCATTGTACTGTCCCGACGTTGGGAGGGGTTGTTCTATGGTGCGGGACAACCCCTCTTTGGAGGTGGCGTCGGTTCCTTGGGGGACTGACTAGCCGTCGAGGTGTCCTGTTGCTCAACAGATCCGGGGCACCTCACCAAAGGCGTGTCAGTCTGACTAGCCACTGAGGTGCCCTGTTTGCTCATTAGAGGCACCTCACCAAGGGCGGCATTTGCAGCACTTGCCGAGTTTTAGTGGATAGATCTGCATCCACCTTACAACCTTTCGGGCGCAGCGAGTCCCACATACCCTGGGCAGATCCACTCCCCGCGTGATGCCTCTGAGTATTTACCGGTGTAAAAGAATAAAAAAGGGTGATTGTTGGTAAGAAGGTAAGAAACGGAAAATGTGCAAGAAATGACCACAGCAACGTTAATCCTTTTCAGCTATTGAAAAGGGTTGATTCCGCTTTACGTGTTAACTGTACCCAAGTTTCTTTAAGTCGCCGCTCTTAACGGGCCGGCCCTTGGAAATATTTAGGACTACCGCATCTTATTGTCGTGCGACTTACAATAAATACTGGCCAATACGTTTTCCAAAATCAAAAAACAAAATATTTTTTCCAAATTCAAAATAGTACCAATAAAATATCTTTTTGAACGTTATTTGAATCTACCACCGGTTTTAAGGAAAGCCCACTGAGAAGAACCGGCGAAACAAACTCAGTGGAACTAATCTTTTCAAATAATATTTATTCCACAATTTTTACATCTTATCCTGAAATGCCTGTGAGGAAAGCCCTATTCCCAAGGTGTGGTATTCCATGAAATCTTTTATCCTTTACCACACAAACGCTCTTTAATAACTTTTTGATTTTTTTAATGAATAGCTTTTGAACGATTTCTAGGTAGCAGCAGGTATCTTCCATAAAATCTTTTACTTTATAATATCCTTTACCACACAAACGCTCTTTAATAGAGTAAGATCAGAAATATAAGCAGAATATGAAAATAGTTTAAAAGTATTTCCTATGCTTTTCACATTTATGCGGCATGGTCTACAAATTTATTATCGGTATTTCCGAACCGATACGACTTAGGGACCTTCAAGAAAAGAGTATACTCATATTTGAAAGGCAACGTACCTGCTAATGATAGATATCTATACATAGATATACATAGACTCTAGGTCTATGGATGTCGCTGACTTACCGTCAGGTGAAACGACTGTCCGTTTGCCCCCTCTTCTGTAAAAAAATACCGAGACAACAAATTGAGTCGACCAAGTGAAAACTTGGTATATACCGTTTTAAAATGCTATAATTATTAAAATAATCATGGCGTCGGTCTCAGCCAAGGTAGGTAGGTAGGGTACAGCAACAAATACGACACCGACTCCAAAAGAAACTATAATGACGTGGTAAACGCAGAGTTTGTACATTAGTAGAAGATTAAGTTGATTATAAGTTGTAAGCACAAAAATTAAAGAAACAGAGGCCTTAGACAAAGTAACATTTAAAAACGATAAGGAAGTTCGAAAAGAATAAAATGTATGGGATTGACATAAGCCGTCGTCAATTATGTCACTCGTTATCGTTATCGCAAGTTGGTAGACAATGTTAAAATTCGTAACAAAATCATAAACTGTCAATTGGTTATATGTTATTTTATTATTGATATTGATTCGTTATCCGTGGGCGTGGGCCATGAAGGGCAACATTTTCACAATTTTTATGAGTGTGTATGAGGTCTATAGATATTAATTTTAATATTTGGTCCAATTTGACACTTCTTGTCGAACTTTGTTGACACTTGACAGTTGTTGTCGTTGCACTGTCACGATCTATGATTGATCTTTGGCTAGAAAATTATTATCGTTATCTCAAAGACGATAACGAATTTCGGCTACAAAGCGATGTCACTTTGTCTACAGGCCCTGTTATTTTATTACTTTTTAGTTTAGTATTTTTGAAGTCGGTTTAAATTTTTTGTAAAATGTTTTTTTGTTATTAAAGTAAGCCATATTCTCACGTCGTCTATACCGCAGAGTTTGAAGATGAAAGTCTTCAAGCAATGCGTTCTCCCCGTGATGACCTACGGGGCCGAAAAGTGGCCTCTAAATTTACGAGTGGTCCGTAAATTTACCATAGCTCAAAACTATGGAGCGTGCTATGCTGGGTGTTTCTTTGACAGATAGGATTCGGAACGAAGACATCCGCCAGACAAACAGAGAAGACAACCTTTAACACGCGAAGAATAAGCTCGTTGAAGTGGTAGTGGGCTGGTCACACTCAGAAGAACGTATGGCCGATGGGCCAATAAGGTTCAAGAGTAGGTCACGTTTAGGTAGACGAAGGTAGGCCATTAACCAGGTGGGAAGACGATCTCTGTACAGTGGCCGGTCCGTGTTGGATGCGAGTGGCAAGGGATCGGCCGTGTTGGTGTTTATTGAACGCATATGTTCAGCAGTGGACGGATAGAGGCTGATGATGATGATGATATATAGTTACAATACTCAAAGTCTAAGTTAGTAAGTTCTGTCACGTTAGAACCCAAGATAAACCTATTGTGGTTAGGAAGTCTAAGTTATATCTGAAACCTACGCCAGTCTAGATATTTCAGCATGTATAGACAGCAAAAGCAATCCCAACTTTTGTGTGTATGAAGAATTATAAATTCATACTAATGTTATAAAGATGAATAGTTTTTTATTTGTAGGGGCGATTCTTCCAAACTATGAATAACTTATAAGAAGAGGGGACAAAAGAGTAAGAGTAGACAAGGGTGAGGATGGGAACCTCACCCCAGTGTACTGTCCCGATGTTGGGAGGGGTAGTTCTGTGCTGCGGGACAACCCCTCTGTGGAGGTGGCGTCGGTCCCGGACTGACTAGCCGTCGAGGTGCCCTGTTTGCCCATTAGATCCGGGACACCTCACCAAAGGCGGCATTGGTGGCACTCGCCGGGTTTTAGTGGATAGAGCTGCGTCCACTTACCAACTTTCGGGTGCAGCGAGTCCCACATACCCGTCTGGGGAGTCCCCCTACCCCACGGGATGCCTAAGGGAATTTTCCGGTGGAAAAGAAAAAAAAAGACTCCACAGATACTAGGTATAAAAGTGACCAAACCCTCGAATTTGGTGATAAATTCGAGGAGCGGGAGACAATTACTTACCGCGCCCAATTTTACTGTTCCATTCCAACCTTAGGGATTTATTAGGCGGGCCTTGATGCTAAATTCTAGATATATTCTAGATTTATACAGCGTTTTTTTATAAAAGCAGAAATATCAAAGATTTATACAGAGTGGAGAGGACATTAACGTGAACACATAATGACGTACGTAGTCTGTATACATTTGGTATATATTTTAAGTAAATATAACATAGGAGTTTGAAAAATATGTAAATTACATAGAATAAGGATGGATCTATAAAGTATTTTTGACAGGTTGTAATTTTTATAATGAGTTATCTTTTACGGATATTTTGGTTTGGTCACTTTTATACCTAGTATCTGTGGAGTCTTTTTTTTTCTTTTCCACCGGTAAATTCCCTTAGGCATCCCGTGCGGTAGGGGGACTCCCCAGACGGGCATGTGGGACTCGCTGCACCCGAAAGTTGGTAAGTGGACGCAGCTCTATCCACTAAAACCCGGCGAGTGCCACCAATGCCGCCTTTGGTGAGGTGTCCCGGATCTAATGGGCAAACAGGGCACCTCGATGGCTAGTCAGTCCGGGACCGACGCCACCTCCACAGAGGGGTTGTCCCGCAGCACAGAACTACCCCTCCCAACATCGGGACAGTACACTGGGGTGAGGTTCCCATCCTCACCCTTGTCTACTCTTACTCTTTTGTCCCCTCTTCTTATAAGTTATTCATAGTTTGGAAGAATCGCCCCTACAAACAAAAAACTATTCATCTTTATAACATTAATTTTTTATAACATTAATTAACATCGACGGCTAGTCAGTCCCCTAAAGGACCGACGCCACCTCACCACAGAGGGGTTGTTCCGCACCACAGAACAAGCCCTCACAACGTGTGATGGGGTGAGGTTCCCATCCTCGCCCCTTGTCCCCCTACTCTTTTGTCCCCTCTTCTTACAAGAGGGGTACAAAGAGTAGCTCCCTCGCTTCCATCTTTTTCGCCCAAGGTGCTGGGTTCACCTTAGGCTACTGAACCCCACCGCCACGGCAAGGCTTGAAAGTGTGTCGAGTTATAATACATCAACGTGATCCATTTCATGTAGGGATCATAAACGGTCGGAAAGTTTTTTGTTACACGATGTTAAAGGCTTGGGTCTATATGGAAACATGGTTATTCTGGCAATAGGCCATAAGATAGGAAAACATTCGTTTAAAAAGTACTGAGGTGCAAGTTAAACGTCAAATACACAATGCAAATTTTCTTTGAAACTGACGATCGAAGATTGCTTTTATTTTGCTGGGGTTATAAGAATAAGCCATTGTAATTAGTGGCACCTAGCCAGCTCGCCCCTCAGCCACCTTTGATTTATCTTGTATGTAACGAAGTCTTTGTCATTGTCATCTACACACTCCATACAATTAAATTGAAATTATTTACGCTCATTTACGCGTGGTAGGGTAGAGTTGTGTTCCAGGAGGGGTTCCGGGTGAGAGAGGAGACTGCCGACGACGCCTCCTCCCGCGGGCAACGAACGGGGGTGCGCAGGAGGCGCTACTTAATAACTCCTTCAGTAACGCCCCTGTGTTCGTGTCGGGCTCAGGATGGGAACCTGGGTCTGTATGGCACGACGTTGTGGGGACTGCTTAGTAGCGGCTGGGCAGTCCCCCCTTATGAGGAGTAGTCTGGCCTTCGCCGGGGCCAGCCTGTCGCTGAGGTGATCCTGTCTGTTGCCTGCATATCCGGAACCCTCAAAAAGCGGCTGAAGGCGCTCGCAGTGGTTTTAGTTAGGGTGGGCACTCCCAGGTGCAAGTCCCGCATTGGGTCAGGATCTACCCGAAGATCCTGGCTGCATCCATAAGGATTTCCCTGCGATAAAAAAAGGTAGCGTTGTGCCGCGATCCCGTATGCATGCTTGTGTTTCCCGTTAAATATATCCAGAGATAGAAAGGCTAAACTAGCCTTGAAGAAACTCGGCGTGATCAATAGGGCGAAGCAGTATTTCATGCCTTCACACCGCCTTCAATTATACAAGGCGCAGATCCGGCCTCACATGGAATACCTCTGGGCTGGAGCGCCCCAGTTTCAGCTCCTTACATTTGACCGCATTCAACGCCGGGCGGCTCGAATCGTCGACGACAATGTTATCTCCAATCGGCTTGATTCTTTGGCGCTGCGTAGAGATGTCGGATCGCTATGCATCTTCTACCGCATCTACCACGGGGAGTACTCTGAGGAATTGTTCGGACTAATACCTGCAGCAGAATTCCACCACCGGACATCGCGGAAAAACTCCAAATTTCACCCTCACCATCTCGATGTCCGGAAATCCACAACAACTCGATTTTTACGGCATTTCCTGCCTCAAACGACTAATATATGGAATCAGCTGCCTCCTATGGTGTTTCCGAACCGATACGACTTAGGGACCAAGAAAAGAGCATACTCATACCTGAAAGGCCGGCAACGCACCTGATAATCCACTGGTGTAGCGGGTGTCTGTGGATGTCGCTCTTCACTTACCATCAGGTGAACCGACTATCCGTTTGCCCCCTCTTCTATAAAAAATAAATAAAAAAAATAACAGCTTTGCTGTGTATCGGGGAGAAGATCGGGACAGGCAGTGTAATTACTAGCACCAAGATTTAATATCTTATGCTTTAGGATAGCCGACACATGAATGAATTGCCTTTTTTATGCGTGAAAATCCTCTACAGATGTAGCCAGGACCAGGGTAGATACCTGACCCTATGGGGGTGGTCCTCGATCTGCAGGCAATAGGATCACCTCAGCAACAAGTTGGCCCCGGCAAAGGCCAGTCTACTCCTCGTAACGTGGGACTGCTCGACTCACAACGTGAAACTTCTTTTATGCATATTAGGGATAGAGTTCAGGGTCAATTACAATTAATAATAACCGCACGTATCTCACATAGTCGCGATCAGCTGCACTGTGTGAAAAAAGCCGAGTGCACGCGGCTGTGTCACTCGAGCTTTTCACTGTGCGGTGAATCGCCATTGCACGAAATCTAACGTGCCTAATCAGCAGATGCTTACGCCAAAGTCTGCCGATGCCGATGATCTTAGAAAAATGGTAAGGTGGACGCAGCTTTACCCACTAAAACCCGGCGAGTGCCGCCAATGCGCTGTTGGTGAGGTGCCACGTATCTATTGAGTCACGACGACTAGTCATTCCCTAAGGGACCGACGCCACCTCCACAGAGCGGTTGTCCCGCACCACAGAACAACTCCTCCCAACCTCGGGACGGTGCTTCTCTTTTGTCCCCTATTCTTATAAGAGGTGTACAAAGAGCAGCCCTCGGTTCAATTTGCTTCGCCCAAGGTGCTCGGTTCACCTTAGGCCCACAAACAGTAAATTTTCTAAGCCGCATTGAGACGCGACAGTCAGAATTCCAATTTGTTTAAAGTCTCTCAAATATGTATCCTTAAAACAGCTTAGGTATATATTGCACGGATAGATTCTGCAGCACAAAAATATTGTTAATATTGGCAGCATTTCTCCATAATACGCTATAAAAGTATCTAAAGTAAACTATTCGCGCCGTATCTTCATCAGTAAACTGTCTTATTTTTCTGTCTGCATACTGCAGAACTGAGTCTATTCGCCAATTTAGCTATACCCTGTGAGTGTCATACAAAAATAATCATCATCGGCATATAGGATAACGGACGAAGCTGCGGGCAATGACTATAGTAAATTAGCAATATATGGTATCAGGGTATATATTACCGAGAGTACGTGTCAAGTGAGATAAGGTACCTAAACCTAAGACCTGAACCTTACGATGTAAGGGACAGGTCTTAATATAAGTTGTAAGCGATACTATCCCAACCATGGTTCAGGCCTTGACGTGTCGGTGGGGCTCCGTAGCGTGGGGCGAAGCTAATTGAGCGGGGGCTCTTTGTACCCCTCTTATAAGAAGTGGGGACAAAAGAGCAGGGTCAAGGGGTGAGACGGGTACCTCAACCATTGTACTTTCCTGACGTTGGGAGGTGTTGTTCTGTGGTGTGGGACAACCCCTCTGTGGAGGTGGCGTCGGTCCACTGAGAGACTGACTAGCCGTCGAGGTGCCCTGTAAGCTCATTAGATCCGGGGCACACTCGCCGGGTTTTGATGGGTAGAGCTGCGTCCACTTACCAACTTTCGGGCGCAGCGAGAACCACTCCCCGCGATTGCCTCCGAGCATTTCCCGGCGTAAAAGGAAAAATAAAGTATGTGATACTATAATATTTTGTGCTACTTAGTGATTACTTTAGACTTTAGAGACTCAGGTAAAATATATCCTTAGATGATGGTCTGGTAGGTATGAGCTCGGCTTCTTTAGTGTGATGCCCGGGTTCGATCCTGATCGGTATAAATTATCGGTATAAATATCGGTATTAAAGCGGTAATGTTGTGTTTTGTGTGAAAACAAATTACGCCAAATTTGTGCTGCGACACTGCGCCGGTTCTGCGCTCTGATTGGCCAACTTATGGCCATTGATGGTTGATTGGCCGATGGGACCTATGGGACGTATATACAGATCACTGGTTGGTAGAATTGCTATTACGTCAGTGACAAATCACTGACCAGTTTCGGAGTTTTATGGCTCACATTACTGATCTATCCGGTTATATGCTCGATAGATTAAAAGTCTTTGATGGTTTGTGAAGTTCTGTGTTGCCATAAAATGGGTTTTTCTAAAATTGCTTCATGGCAAATTTAGATTTTCAATACAAAAACACAAAATTAGTTCAGCTTACCTGGGTTCAGCTTATATAGGTTTATAAATTTGTGTTTTTGTTGAGATGTGTGAAGATTAAATTTAAAGCATGATATATCATAGCTATAGGTAAGACGGGTTCCTTAGTATTGTTCTCTTATCGCCACCTCGCACTGGTGTCGTGTTGATGATGATTATCGCCACACAATACAAGCTATTTATCTTAACAGCTTAACTGGTCGGCTTAAGATGAGCTTTGGTGGGATTAATGATATTGAGAATGGGGGTTCTTAGTACGTTAGTGTGTCGTATTAGTGTTTTAATCCTAAGTTAAGGTTTTAGGAAATATTTTTTAAAGGGAGAACTTCTAGCTGCGTTGAGCACTTTTTGGTAGGCGAAATTCTTATAAGTTCGCGTTAGTAACACACTAATGCGACATTATGACGACAATATAAAATTATAATAAACAATTTTACGGATTTTATCGCGGTTTATTAAGATTTTTACAAGCCCGACGTTTCGGATACTCTACAGCAACCATGGTCACGCGTAAACATTAGAAAACAATATGTCAATATAAAAAAAATGTATTAAAATTTGAAATTTCTTAATACTGTCATAATCTTTTTTCGTTCACTGGTCATAACATCAAAATATGTAAGCCACTACGCTACAGTCTATCGTAGATGTACCGATGGAGCTGCTCTTTGTAGCTCTCTTATAAGAAGAGGGGACAGAAGAACAGGGGGACAATTAGAAGCGAGGATGGGAACCTCACCCCATTGCACTGTCCCGACGTTGGGAGGAGTTGTTCTGTGGTGCGGGACGACCCCTTTGTCCAGGTGGCGTCGGTTGCGGGACTGACTAGCCGTCGAGGTGTCCTGTTTGTTTACTAGATCCGGATCACCTCACCAAAGGCGGCATTGGTGGCACTCGCCGGGTTTTAGTGTCCCACATAGCGAGTCCCACATAGGTACCTGCCTGGGGTGTCCCCCCTCCCAAGCGGGATGCCTAAGAGCAAATTCCGGAGTAAAAGAGGAAAAACAAGAAAACTGACGTGACACCTAATGGTAAGTGGTCAGTCGTCCTTGCCGCTCCCGACTGCATGGATACCACTATCTTATTTGTTTCTCCCGTCAAATAACTTTGTTTCGTTCTGTGTTTCGGAGAGAAGGGCAGGCCTGGCAGTGAAATTACTGGCACAAAGAAATAACATCTTAAGACTCAGGATAGGTAATACACAAATGAGTTGCCTGGGCTAGTTCCCAGGTCAACTTGGCTGGATCATGGGCGACGCTGATCACTTATTATCATGTGGTTCGTCTGTCCGTTTGTATATCCAACTGACATGGATATGGATGGAAGTTGTGTAGGTATATGTGAAGTGTGAACACATCCGCCGGGGAACTAATGTTACCGATATCACGCAAAGAATAAGCTTATTAAAGTGGCAGTAGGCTGGTCACACTCAGGAGAACGGAAGGCCGATGGACCGATGAGGTTCAAGAGTGGAGGCCGCGTTTAGGTAGACTCCAAATTTTTTTCTCCAATTCACCCTCACCATCTTGATGTCCGTAAATCCACAACAACTCGATTTTTACGGCATTTCCTGCCTCGCACGACTATTTTTTGGAATCAGCTGCCTCCTACGGTGTTTCCGAACCGATTCGACTTAGGGACCTTCAAGAAAAGAGCATACTCATATCTGAAAGGCCGTGGTGGTAATCCTCTGGTGTAGCGGGTGTCTGTGGATGTCGCTCTTCACTTACCATCAGGTGAACCTACTATCTGTTTGCCCCCTCTTCTATAAAAAAAACCAGGTGGGAAGACGATCTCCATGCGGTGGCCGGTCCGTGTTGGATGCGAGTGGCAAGGGATCGGCCGTATTGGTGTTCATTGAGGCCTATGTTCAGTAGTGGACGGATAGAGGCTGATGATGATGATGATATGATTAAATGTCAGGTAATAATATAGACCTGATGTTCTGTAATTAAGTTCATATTACATACAGTTGACTTGACGCTGCAATGTGACGGGATACGGACGATAATTCCTGTTACGTCATCATCATCAGAGATACAACCTCATCGTCATCATCAGCCCCTATCCGCCCACTGGTGGACATAGGCCTTAATAGATAGACAACTTAATAAATAAATATTAACCAACAATAACACCATGTTAGCCCCGTTATAAGTTATAATGAAACAATTTTACGGATTTTATCGCGGTTTATTAAGATTTTTACAAGTAAGCCCGACGTTTCGGATATCGCCACATAACAATACGTGAACCCGTTATAAGTCCTTAAGAACTTGTCACGGATAAGAAGTAATTTTTAGAAAATTATATAAATACGTTTTGTTGTCTTCTTGTTCATATGTTTGAGTAAGGTAATCTGTCGTTTTCCCCACCATGGTTCAGGCCTTGACGTGGCGGTGGGTATCATTAGCCTAGGGTGAGCCCAGCACCTTAAGCGAAGCTAATTGAGCCGAGGGGGCTCTCTGTACCCCTCTTATAAGAAGAGGGGACAAAAGAGCAGGGGGCAAGGGGCGAGGACGGGAACCTCACCCCATTGTACTGTCCCGATGTTGTTTTGTGGTGCGGGACAGCCCCTCTGTGGAGGTGACTTTGCGGGACTGACTAGCCGTCGAGGTGCCCTGTCTGTTTATTAGATCCGGGGCACCTCACCAAACGCGGCAATGGTGGCACTCGCCGGGTTTTAGTGGGTAGAGCTGCGTCCACTTACCAGCTTCCGGACGCAGCGAGTCCCACATACCCGCGTGGGGAGACCCACTCCCCCGCGGGATGCCTCAGAGCATTTCCCGGCGTAAAAAAAGGGTTATATTGTTCTGTGGTCACGAGGCGGGCAGAGTAAAGACAGTCAGTGTCAGACCGTCGGCCCGAGTGGACGTGGTGGTGCGTTGGCAAGCCAAATAAGCATCTATACATATACCTACACAAGAGTACAACTACTACACCTTACTCAATCTGTCGTTTTAGTGCTACGTTCCTCAGAATGAAAGGACAGAACCCTCATAGGATCACTTTGTTGACCGTCCGTCTCTAATCCGTTTGTGTATCTTGTGTGTATGTACTTCCCATTGACAAATAATCACTCTAGTAATACGTACAACTACTACACCTTACTCAATCTGTCGTTTTAGTGCTACGTTCCTCAGAATGAAAGGACAGAACCCTCATAGGATCACTTTGTTGACCGTCCGTCTCTAATCCGTCTGTGTATCTTGTGTGTATGTACTTTCCATTGACAAATAATCACTCACACATACTCACTCACTCCCACCCACACACATCCACCCACACCCACAAAAAATAGGTTGCCTGGGCTATAATCCTCTTTCAGTCATGTACCTCGAGTCTGAGGGTCGTGACCTCCTCCGACTTTGGTTCTCACGATGTTACGCCAGCTTTTCCTATCTCCGGCCAGATGGTTTTTATGTAAATGGGCATGGCTTAAACCATTTAGTGGCTTTCCTGCATAAAATAACCATCATATGCATCTTTGATTTTGTACTTAGGTCCGTCTATCGAGCATATAATCTGTATAGAGTTAATGCTGTAACTATATCATTGTCATAAGTTATTATTGTTCTCAAGTTAGTGAATAAGTTTTCTTTATTGAGAATAAATTTTCTTTAAACCTAAACCTAATGTTGTTTTCTATGAAAACTAATACCGCCAAAGTGCTGCGACGTTGTTCCGGTTCTGCGCTCTCATTGGCCGACTGATGGCCATTGATGAATGATTGGCTTATGTGACGTACATACAGATCACTGGTTGGTTGAATTGCTATTACATAAGTGACAAATCACTGACCAGTTTCGAAATTTGTCGTTCACATTACTACCTACTCTATCAGGTTATTTGCTCGGTGGGTCCGTCTATTTGTCACTCAAATGACTTAGGATATATCTCGTAACAATATTTATCTTTAGAAGTAAGTCAGTTGTCTTTCAATTAACGATTTTTGTATTTTCTTCAAATGTATGTTAATTTTATTTGGACACAGCGAAGTACAACACTTATTCTTTTCTATTCATTTCTATATTCTTATCTGTGCGAAAGAGGAAAAAATTAAACAAGAAATAATTCACAATTTTTATTCATATATTTTCAAAACTAATAAATTCCGCCATGGCCAATATTGAAACATATAAAAATTAAATATGTACTTACATTTAACTAAACATTTACACAGACTACAAATGTCTACACTTTACAATATTCATTGTACAATTTTACACATATTGTATTTACAAATATTTTATCACAAAGAATTATTTACAGATTGTACTTTTTACAAATGGGGGCTCGCCATTTTTTGGCCGTGTTCCCAGTTTATCAATATTAAATCAATAAAGAGAGTGCACGGCCTTAAAAAGTACATGAAACCTTACACTTACAGTGTACATTACGCTAATATTCGTTAAATAATATTCGTACAATAATATTCATAAATTAATATTCGTAAAATAATATTCATATAATATTCTTACACGTATTCGTAATATTGATATGTCTATATCTAATAATAGACAATATCTTACAGGACTGTCTCGTTGGTGCACGTTCTGGGGCCGTTCACGAGAGAGTACCTCGAAGACCCCCCATTTCTGCTGGTAACTGCCCCTCTGATGAACAACTCCTTGAATGTCTCCCTGAACTGTCTTGACATCCCGCAGTAGATCGCGAAATTTATGGGATAAGAGACAATAATGCAAAAGTTCGTTATCAGAATGAGTATATTCGCTATGTGGTAGTCCAGAATCTCCACAACGGTACTGGAGATGATGTGGAGGATGGTCACCACTGCGACCGGGATCTCCACCATCAGGAAAACGGTGACCACCACGATCAGCATGAGGGTGGTGCAATTTGAATCCCTCAATCTCTTGCACTCTGGTTTTCTCGTCTCCTTGAAGAGTTTCTGCCGGTTCAGCTGGGCCGTCCTCATGGCTCTGAAGAGGAGAACGTTCAGAACCACCAGGGAGGTGCATGGTATTAGATGAACGAATAACACTCGGAACGCGTAGTAGGTAATGAAGTAGGCGTCGAGGGACAGGGTATGAACCCACGGCGCCATGTCAACCTGAAAGAGAGAAAAGTGTGAGACGGTCTACTAGCTGAGGGGAGAGGGGTGGCGGTCTAGTCTAAAAATCTGGATGTTAACGATTGTTTATAGTACCTGCTACTAATTTATATCCTATCCTACTAATGTTATAAGCGTGAAAGTTTGTAAGAGTTTATGGCATGTATGTTTGTTACTCTTTCACAAAAAAACTGCTGAATGAATTTTAATGAAACTTTATAATAACATAGCTTATACATCAGAATAATATATAGGCTATTGGTCTAAGATCCCGATATAAAACGACCTTCACCGAGCTGGTTATTGGGTGAAACTTATTTTATATTCAATTTAATATGTCAATAAATATATTGCTTAAGGGTTGTCTAAAAAATATCAGTCCAGGATATGATTAATTAATAATTAAAAATTATATAGATTTTAACAATTTTTTTAAAGGTATTGGTTAATAGACAAATTCCGTACCAATCGAAAGTATAAACCCCATAGAACATGCAAACGTTAGGTTGTCTTTCTTTTTCCCGTCACAACTCTCGGGTATAAGCAGGTGAATCGATACTAGTGACTTGCACCGGTCTGGTTAACGAATTAAAATTAAATGAAAATAAAGATTAATCCATTACGATCACGGTAGTATAAGGTTGTCTATAAATTTATTTTTGTTGTAATTTTTTTAAATTATTAATTAATCATATCCTGGACTGAATTTTTTAGGCAACCCTTATGCAATATATTTATTGACATATTAAATTGAATATAAAATAAGTTTCATCCAATAACCAGCTCGGTGAAGGTCCTCTTTATATCGGGATCCTATGCTATATAATTTATCCCTGTACTCCCACGGGAATGAGAAGTACGCGGGTGGAACCGCGAGGCGCTGTTAGTGTAGTACGTATTTCCATGATTCGGTAAAGACTCTGTTTAATAGCGCCGAAACTATTAATTTCTTTTGAAAAAGATCTTTTTAAGTCCAATTATATTCAGCAGCGGACGGATAAAGGTTGCTGATGATGTGATAGACTTTTCACTTGAGATTCGACCCCGTAACCTCTGTTATACCGCTCTGTCCACGTCATCTGATCATAAAACGTATCACATATCAATGTTTGCCCACCCGAGTGATCAATCACAAAACTAATTGGATACGTGTCGTGGTGTAACTAGGAGTAGGTTATCACCATCAGGTGATAAGATGTGATTGTTTTAAATATTGGCTTATATTCTGTCTAGTACTACCAGTGAGAATTGAAGACGGGCTTTATAGGTACTACCATCCTTTTTTTATCTCATCCTCTTAGGCAATCCGCGGGGGAGGGGGGACTCCCCAGGTTGATATGTAGGACTCGCTGCGCCCGAAAGGTGCTCTACCCACTAAACCCATCGAGCGCCACCAATACCGCCTTTAGTGAGGTGCCCCGGATCTGTTGAGCAACAGGGCACTTCGACGGGTAGTCGGGGACTGACTAGGAGATCAACGCTACCTACATTATAGAGGGGTTGTCCCGCACCACAAGGCTGTAGAACATAATATTGCTGGTAGGATATAGTTTTGGCAAGATATAGGGCTGTAGGATATAAGGTTGTAGGATATAGGGCTGGTAGGATATATGATTGTAAGATATAGTGCTGGTAGGAGAGTGCGGGTAGAATATAGGGCTATAGGAAATATGGTCGTAGGATATAAGGCTGTAGGATATGGGGATGTAGGATATAGGGCTGTAGGATATAGTGCTGGTAGTATATATGATTGTAAGATATAGTGCTGGTAGGATAGTGCGGGTAGAATATAGGGCTATAGGAAATAGGGTTGTAGGATATAGGGCTGTAGGATATGGGGATGTAGGATATAGGGCTGTAGGATATAGTGCTGGTAGTATATATGATTGTAAGATATAGTGCTGGTAGGAGAGTGCGGGTAGAATATAGGGCTATAGGAAATATGGTCGTAGGATATAAGGCTGTAGGATATGGGGATGTAGGATATAGGGCTGTAGGATATAGTGCTGGTAGTATATATGATTGTAAGACATAGTGCTGGTAGGAGAGTGCGGGTAGAATATAGGGCTATAGGAAATAGGGTTGTAGGATATAGGGCTGTAGGATATGGGGATGTAGGATATAGGGCTGTAGGATGTAGTGTTGGTAGGATATATGATTGTAAGATATAGTGCTGGTAGGATAGTGCGGGTAGAATATAGGGCTATAGGAAATAGGGTCGTAGGATATAGGGCTGTAGGATATAGTGCGGGTAGAATATAGGGCTGTAGAATGTAGGGTTGTAGGATATAGGGCTGTTGGATATTTTGCTAGTATTTACCGAGCAGACTTCCTCCAGGTGTCCCCTCCACACTGTGACCTTGGGATTGTAGTTCTGGTCGAAGAACCTGGGCAGCTGGTGCAGGAAGGCGGCTATTCCGATGTAGATGAGGCATTTCTTAACACGTGGCATCGTACACCTGGAAAAAACATAATAAGTTAAGATCATCATCATCATCATCCTCATCAGCCTCTATCCATCCACTGCTGAATATAGGCCTCCATCAATGAACGTCAAGACCGCCAATCCCTTGCCACCTGCATCCAAAAACTAAACAGATTTTGATACGGTTTTCACTGTCGGCTTTGTTATGAACTAAGGCAGGTTTCTAAGTATGATACATTAATATTTTTATCATAGAAAGTGGAAGAAAATTTGTTTGTTTGTTGGTTACGAATTAACTCGGAAACTAAATTCATTTTAAAAGTTCCTTCACCGTTATAACGCCATCAATCCGGATACGGCTGTAAATGTAATTCAAGGCGGGCGAAGCCGCGTGCACCAGCTAGCTGAATAATAAACTATTAAAACATAAATGTTTGATGAACAACTAATTGTTTAAATGACAAAATTAATAATTAATTATTATTTGATAATGGAATTAAATTTTAATTATCTACTAACAATTTCGTCTGTCCATTAGTAAATTAAAATTGTTAATATTTGTGTGTAATGCTCTGGGGCATCCCGCGGAGGAGTGGGTCTCCCCAGGTAGGTATGTGGGACTCGCTGCGTCCGAAAGATGGTAAGGTGGACGCAGCTCTACCCACCACAACCCGGAAAGTGTCACCAATGCCGCCTTTGGTAAGGTGTCCCACATCTGTTGAGCAAACAGGGCACTTTGACGGCTAGTCAGTCCCTCAAGGGACAGTACAATGGGGTAACATTCCCGTCCTCACGCCTTGTCCTCCCTGCTCTTTTGTCCCCTCTTCTTATAAGAGGGGTACAAAGAGCAGCTCCTTCGGCTCAATTGGCTTCGCTCAAACTGGGTTCACTTTAGACAAGGCTTGACCGATGGGGGGGATTTTTTTTAATCCTGAATAATTTTTTTGTACCTTTACCTATATTTAACTTTTGTGTATCACCTAGAAAAATGTCAAACAGATTTTATTTAGTAATCTATCTTATCTAATCTCACGAGTGCATCCAAGAGCCTAATACAATATATTACTTATCTTAAAGTAATACAGATTTAAAAAAAAAATATCCCTAGCTACCGAGCAAGACTTATAGTGGTCAGGTATCTACTATTACCTTAGTGTATTCATTATGCCGATCGTAAGCAGATGTGTTATATAGATATTTATATAGTAAAGAGCTGTGAGACTGACGTTCCATGCATAATACCATAACACATTAAAAAATATCTATATTTTAAATTAGGACATTCATCATCATCATCATCATCACCATCAGCCTCTATCCATCCACTACTAAACATAAGCACCCCTCAATAAACGCCAAGACAGAAATATTATTGCTTTTATTTTGCTTCGAGGAATCATTCTTACAAATTAGCACTAGTTTGATATTTGACCATTTTAACATAAAAACAAATATGATGAAAAGCGTTTGTTGTTTTAACACTGATTGATCGTTTCCAAGACAATGGTTTTGTCAATGTTCATACCCGTGCTTACAGTTCATACTACGTGACGCGCGCTCTATATATTATGTATACTCTAAGACTGTTACAGTCAGACAATGCTGAAGTCAGATAATAATATACAGGCAGTTAATGATATTGTCAGACAATGGTACAGTCAAATAATGATACAGCTAAGTAATGATAAGCAATGATATAGTTAATGATATAGCTATGTCGACGGGCCTGATGGTCTAGTGGTTAGTGATTTCCGGACATCGAGATGGTATTAGATCGAACAATTAATAGGTTACTGATTATTTCGTTATATTGACCAGCACAGATACATAATATATAGATTTCCCGACAGAATACCTGTGCTTACAGTTCATACTTAGTGACTCGCGCTCTATATATTATGTATACTCTAAGGAGTATGCCTTTGATCCTATAGTAAATAAACTTTCCTCATATGTCTGTGTAGACAGGATCGCGCTTTACGTATATTGGCAGGAAAGTTTCAGGGCAGGGAATACACGAAATCTTTTTGACAGAAATAAGCAAGATGTAAGCTGTAAAAGGTAAAAATCAGCATAGCTGTATATAGGCAGAAATAAGGCTATACCTCCCGGTACTATAAACCTTCGTTATCATATTCTGGCGTATCGCCAACCAAACAGGACGTGGTACATTTTATTTTACCAGTTTTATTGCCCCGTAAATGGTTTACGTAAGTTGGGGTTAAAGACACGTTATCGTACTGTTCCCCGTAGTTACACGTGCACCAATTTAAACAAAAGTATAACTTATTGGAAAAGAAATACCATGTTTTATCTATAGAGATAAATAAAATTGGAGTGTCTGTTAGTAATTTTGAAATAACCGCTTTTTATATACACGGTACATATACCAAAATAGTCTTTCTCACAATTTTTGTCTGTCTGTTTTTTCGGCTAATCTCTGAAACGGCTGGGCCGATTTTGATGGGACTTACACTGGATGGCACATAGTTGATGTTATAGGAAGTAGCTTAGTCTATAAAAATAATCATCATCAATCCGGGTACGTCTGTAAATCTAAGTTAACGCAGGCGAAGTTGCGGGCAACAGCTATTTATTCTATAAATAAGTTTTAACCTACATCTATTTTGAACGACTCACGCACAAACACGAATAAGTGTGAATCGTACCAACGTTAAACATTCATGAAAATAAATTCCCGCAATTTAAAAAGTAGCCCGATATTTACACGTACGTTTCCTAGAAATAAAGCGAAGTAACTGATTTAATCAGCGCTTTAATTTATAAGTTAGGAAGAAGCCAGTGAGTTCTTTGTGTGCGTATATTTGAATGTGTGCGTGTCGTTGTCGTTTTGTTTTATTAATTTACTGTATTTTTAATACATATTACACAAAAATAATAGCTTTCTCCACTCTTTCCACTTAATCTTTAACTGTACCAAATTTAAAATTCCTTCTTGCACAATCCCCTTAAAAAGGGATACAAAGTTTCTTACTTCACGTATAATACATGGATTTATAATAATCTAAGATCCGGGATATAAAACGACCTTCACCGAGATATTTATTTGATGAAACGTATTTATATTTAATTTAATATGTCAATAAATATATTGCATATGGGTTGCCTAACAAATTTTAGCCCATAGAATATGCAAACGTTAGGTTGCCTATTCTTTTCCGGTCACAACTATCGGGCAGACAAGTATAAACAGGTAAATCTATACCGAACCGGAAAAGAATAGGCAACCTAACGTTTGCATATTATATGGGCTTCATACTTTCGATTGGTATAGAATTTATCTAATAATAAAAGTGAAATGTTAAAATTTTTTATTTTTTTAAAATTATTAATTAAATAATATATCCTGGATTAAAATTTGTTAGGCAACCCATATGCAATATATTTATTGACATATTAAATTAAATATAAAATACGTTTCATCAAATAAACATCTCGGTGAAGTTCGTTTTATATCGGTATCCTATACTATAAGTATTAGTTAAGTATTTGACTCCGTCTAAAAATTCTTATAAATGCCGATACCTTAGTGACAGATGACACTCGTAAATTGCTAATCGGAGGGAATTGTACTAATCGTAATACCCACTAAAACCCGGGGAGTGCCACCAATGCCACCTTTGTTGAGGTGCACCGGATCTATTGAGCGAAAAGGATACCTCGACGGCTAGTTAGTCCCTCAAGGGACCGACGCCACCTCCATAGAGGGGTTTTCCCGCACCACATAACAACCCCTCCCAACGTCGGGACAGTACAATGGGGTGAGTTTCCTACTCTCACCCCTTGTCCTCCCTTTTTTTTTCTTTTACGCCGGGAAATGCTCTGAGGCAGGTATGTGGGACTCGCTGCGCCCGAAAGATGGTAAATGGACTCAGCTCTACCCACTAAAACCCGGCGAGTGCCACCAGCTTCGCCCAAGGTGCTGTGTTCACCTTAGGCTACTGAGCCCCACCGCCATGACAAGGCTTGAACCGTGGTGGGGTATGTGTGCACGTAGTTCCACTTGACCTGACCAATTTGTAGGTACTTAAGTTATTAATTTTGTCCTTCCACAATTTTGCACCTTTAGGTGGGCAAAATGGAAGAAATAACCATGGATTATTAATGGCCCCGTTTAGCAATGACAAGCTGTTTATATATCTAATCTATTTATCTGGAATGCACTTCGGGATTCCGTACATAGCATCAATAGCAGTGTAAGGTTACAGCGCGACTTGAAGCTATGCTATATCTTTACATAGTATACATTATTTTTCTGTGTTGGTGTGTATGTGTATGGATATTTTCTAAACTACTTAACTGATTTTGATACGGTTTTAACCATCAGCTTCGTTATGAACTAAGGGTTGCTAAGTATGATACATAATATTTTTATAATAGAAAGAAGATTAAAGTTTGTTTGTTTGTTACGAATTAACTCAATTTTTTTTTTATCAATTTTAAAAATTCTTTCATCGTTAGAATGTTACGTGAATATTGAGTGATATAGGTTATAAAATAATCATCATCACTCCGGATACGGCTGTAAACCTGAGTTAACGCGGGTGAAGCTGCTGACTCGTATAATAAAAATGATAATAAATACATTTTCAACTTAATACTGACTGACCACCTCTGTCGCTCAGTGGTAAGCGCGTTGGCGCTCAAGCTGGAGGGTTCGAATCCCGCCAGGGAACAAAAATATTTTCTGTATTCCTGGGTCATGGATGTGTATTAAATATGTGTATTATATAATAAAAATCTTAAATATATGTATAGTATAAAAGTATAAAAGAGGTAGATACGTCACAAGAACGCCGAAGATGAAGCGCCTAAATGGAGGCAATTGGCCCCTTTGATCGTAGTCGCTCTCAGATACGAAGATGATACCGTGTACCTACGCGTTAGTTTTTGACCGAATTGCTTGCCGTTTGTTATACAGCATTGAAATACAGTAATTAACATAACACATAAGATATAATTTATGCCGGTACTTCCACGGAAATGGGAAGTGCTAAAATCTAGTGCAGAATCAAGAGGTAATTTTCGTGAGTTTGGATGTAGGAGGTGTTCTGTATCCGATTCGAATAATTCTTTCACCAGCATGCCTTGTAATGTCCTCATTAAGGGACATCATCATCATCATCAGCCTTCATACATCCACTGCTGAACGTAGGCCTCCTTATATACAGTGGTGTCCCCATATAGCTAAATTGGCGAATAGACTCGGTTCTGCAGCATATGCAATTAGAAAAATAAGACAGTTAACTGATGAAGATACGGCGCGAATAGTTTACTTTAGTTACTTTCACAGCGTTATGACTTATGGCATACTATTATGTGGAAGTGCTGCCGTTATTAACAATACGTTTGTGCTGCAGAAGCGGGCTATCCGTGCGATTTACAAGCTGCCCCCCTATTCATCATTAAGGGACTTTAAACAAATAGGAATTCTGACTGTCGCGTCTCGATACATCTTAGAAAATTTACTGTATGTCCGGAAAAACATAAGTAATTTCTGTAAAAGAAGTGACATACATAAAAGGGATATACGGAATGGGCACAGGCTGGATGTACCAGTGATTAGACTCACAAAAGTAAGCAATTCTTTTAAGGGCAACTGTATACGCTTTTACAATAGGATCCCAGAAAACGTTCAAAAGCTCTCCTTAAAAAAATTCAAAAATGTTGTCAAAGAGCGTTTGTGTGGTAAAGGATATTATAAAGTAAAAGATTGTATAGAAGATATTTTTTTTATTTAAATATTATTATTTAATATTTAAATTTCATAATAATAACATGTAAAATTTGTTATAAACTAATTTAAAAGATTAGTTCCACTGAGTTTGTTTCGCCGGTTCTTCTCAGTGGGCTTGCCTTGGAACCGGTGGTAGACTCAATTGACGTGCAAAAAGATACTCTGTTGGTACTATTTAGAATAACATTTTTTGATTTTGATTTTTTGATTTCTTCAACGAACCCCAAGACGACTGACCCCTCGCCACTCGCATCCAACATGGTCGTCTTCCCACCTGGTTAATGGCCGAACCTTCGTCTACCTAAGCGTGACCACAACTTTTGAAAATTATTGACCATTCATCTTAAAACATACTTCATGGAAGTGTAAATTTTCGTTAGAGCTAATTAAGCACACCTCTAGAAAGGTGACCGAGGGCTTAACAAGTTATCCTCGCCATGATGGATGGGCTACATGACAAGGACCCCTCATTATCATCATCATCAGTCTTAATACGTCCACTTATGAACATAGGCCTCATTAATATATTGAACCATCAGACCGATTCAGATTGAAAAACCAAGCCCTAGAATCCTTTCCATGTCTTTTTTCATGTCATAAGGAGGCAACCGAGAGGTTAGAGTGACTACCGACGCCCATAGACATCCGCACAACCAAAAGTTATGCAGATGCGTTGCCCTCCATTTCCTTATCCCTCCCAATGGGCCAAACTCGTAAACCACACGAAACTAGACAGAGCTGTCATTTTATGCCGGTATTGTGTGAACGAGAGGTACTTCGTCGTACCGGGCCAATTCGGCTGCAAAGCAGCATACTACTCTTACAAAATTTACCTTTCATACGGAAGACAAAACCTGGATCTACAACTCACGAAAGGAAGATTAAAAACATCCCAGAGAGCCATGGAGAGAAGCATTCTTAATTTGAAACTCAATGATAAGAAACGACATTGCGAGATAAGAGAGAAAACAAGACAGGGGCGTAGCTACCACTGTATCTGCCGTATCAATTATACGGGGCCCCCAGGCCACGGGGGCCCCAGTCTATGGGGGCCCCCGACGTGCATGAGCAAAAATTAATAAAAACTTGTCACTATTATCCATAGGCAGAAAATTTAGAAAAACTAAATTCATCATCAGCTATAAATTTAATAAATCAGTTTGCCGAAACGAAGCCAAGGAGAGTGTATATTTAATTTGAATTGTTTGTAAATTTTTGGAAAAGTGACAGATAGATAATTATGATGAATATTTATTTTAATTTTATGCAAACATAAAAAAAAAACTCACAAAAGAAATTATAAATTATTTCTTTTGTGAGTTATATGTACCCTTCATAAGGGCCCCCAAACTATATGGGGCCCCGCCAAGGTACGCTACGCCACTAAAACAAGAAATAAATATGCCTTATTCCACTGCAAAAACTTGTAATAATAGGCCGGTCACATTGCAGGACAAAGAAAAATGGGCTAGAAAAATTACTACAAATTGGTCCTCCCGGGAAAAGACAAAAAGGCAGTCCAATGAAAGATGGGAACATGAACTTAATAAAATAACAAATTGGGTTAAAACAGTTCAAGATAGGGAAAAGAGAGGGGGAGGAGGCCTGTACTCGTCGAGAGGTCCTTAATAATTGGAAAATTAAAATAATAATTAATTAATTCGAGAGGTCCTTAATAATTGGAAAATTAAAATAATAATTAATTAATTCGAGAGGTCCTTAATAATTGGAAAATTAAAATAATAATTAATTAATTCGAGAGGTCCTTAATAATTGGAAAATTAAAAAAATAAAATAATACTTAATTAACTTTTTGATTTGTTTGTTTATATTGTTTACTAGCTGTTGCCCGCAACTTCGACCGCGTTAACTTGGATTTACAGCCGTATATGGATTGATGATGATTATTTTTGTCGTTACTCCTTATAACATCGGCTATCTGCCAGTAAAAGTCCTGTCAAAATAGGTCCAGCTATTTTAGAGATTAGCCGGAACAAACAGACAGACGAAAATTGTCAAAAATGTTATTTTGGTTGGCTGCGGGCTGATGCCCGCAGCTTCGCCCGCTTTAACTCAGATTTACAGCCGTATCCGGATTGATGATGATTATTTTATTAACTTCTGTGAAAGTCTCATCAAAATCGGGGCAGCTGTTTTAGAGATTAGTCAGAACAAACAGACAGACCGACAGACAGACTAAAATTGTAAAAAATGCTATTTGGGTATGTGTACGTGTCCATCCATATGCATTTAATAAAAACCGGTTATTTTAATGTTACAAACAGACACTCCAATTTTATTTATTTGTATAGATAAAAACATTATATAATATTTGCATTTAAAGTCACCATCGAACTCTGATCTCTTCAATGGAACGTAACCACTAAGCTAGATGTATTACTAAAAGAAAATCAACTGAAATGTCGTTCTATGCTACGAACTACGAACCTCTACGAGAATACAATGGATCGTCGTAGAGGCCCTACGTGCTACGAGATTGTGAAAATCTATTTACATACTCAATAATTTGAGGCCATTGTTCGTTATGGCCTCTACTTTTAGAACTCAGGCCAAAACGGGCCCATGCTGTCCGTTATGGCCTCAACTTTTAGGGCCCAGGCTAACAGAATTTACTCAATTATTCCTTTTATAACTTATTGTTAGCTAGCTCGATTTAAAATTGAATATTTACTGTGTTTTAGCTTTTATTTCACGGATCTCGATATCTATTACGAATATCTTGTCCTGATGACGAGAATTTTAAAAGTGAAAATAATCGTAGTAATTTTAAAAAAGCACTTGAGGAACTAATTTGTTGACCTTTGCTGCTCAATGGTAAGCGCGTTGGCGCTCAAGCTGGAGGTAGCGGGTTCGAATCCCGCCAGGGACGAAAAAGTTTTCTGTGTTCCTGGGTCATGGATTATTTAATAAGAATCTTAAATACATATATAGTATAAAAGCATTAAATATATTTCCGTTGTCTGGTACCCGTAACACAAGTTCTTCGAGAACTTACCGCGGGACCAGATCGACGTGGTGTGAAAGCGCCCATAGATATTATTATTATTATAAATATTGTGTGGTAAAAGCTATTATGATATAAAATAATATAAAATATTTAACTGGAGATAGATATTAAAGACCACACCTTGGGAATAAGACATTCGCTTCGAAGGCGTTTAAATGTAGGTATAAATGGGGTATTTTAAATGAAATTGTGTATTTTATGACAAAACAGCAAACCCCAAGTTTTGTCAAGTTTTAGGTATGATCTACATTTCAATTGATTTTTTTAACGTAATTCAAATGTACCGTAAAAATCCCAAGAAATAATCTATTTTAATTTGATTTCAAAATATTTTATAGTAAGCCAGTTCATGAAGTTAACCTGACCAACAGCTTCGCTCTAACTAACATTTACACTACGAAACTGATGAAGGTTAATATTTTAATAGCCGACGCCACTCACAGATACCGTAGCGTGGTACTGGTGAAATATTTGTTAAAACAGAGAAATTTATAAGATTACCCCTTTTTTTCGGCGGGAAATGCTTTCAGGCATCCCGCGGGGGAGAGGGACTCCCCAGGCGGATATGTGGGACTCGCTGGCTAGACAGTCCCTCAAGGGACTGACGCGATCTCCACAGAGTGGTTGTCTTGCATCACAGAACAATCCCTCCCAACGTCAGGACAGTGCGATGGGGTGAGGTTGTCGTCCTCGCCCCTTGTCCCCCACCGCTCTTTTGTCCCCTCTACTTACAAAGAGCAGCTCCCTCGGTTCACTTGGCTTCGCCTAAGGTGCCGGTTAAACTTAGGCTACTGAGGCATACCGCCACGACAAAGCTTGAACCATGGTGGGGAAAATTCCCTCCTACATCTTCTCAACATTACCTCTTTTTTAATATTAATATAGATAAAACAGATTTTACTGTTCCCCATCATGGTTCGGGCCTTGTCGTGGCGGTGGGGCTCAGTAGCCTAGGATGGGCCCAGCACCTTGGAGGAATTGAGCCGAGGGGGCTCTCTGTACCCCTCTTATAAAAAGAGGGGTACAAAGAGCCGGCGGAAAGGAATCGCTGTGCTACGCTCCAGGCTGCGTGGGTACCACCATCTTGCTTGTTTCTGAGAGAAGGGCAAGACAGGCAGTGTAATTACTGGCACCGAGACTTAACATCTTATGTCTCAGGATAGGCAACACATAGATGAGTTGCCTGGGCTCGTTCCAGGAATACTAGTTTATGTTCATGGGCGACGTCGACCACTTACCATCAGGTGGCCCGTTTGCCAGTTTGCCTATCCAACTAACATAAAAAAATAAGTTAAACTTTCCTAGTAACATAAAATAATGTGAACCTGACATCAGACATGACTAATCTGATGACAGATATGATTTTATTCAAAAAGCTCCAAAGCTTTATTATATAAAAAGCTTTAAAAATAGCTTCAAGATAAATACGTTCTCCATTATCGAATGCTAAATATTTGATCCATATAAGCACAGTAGTGCTTGTTAAAATATGTTTAGCTTACTCTAATTATTATTGTATTAAATTAACAGCTACCTTCTAGGCATGAGAGCTCCACCATCGGCCACATCGTCACTTTCCATCAGGTGAGACAGACTCATAAAAAAAATATCTCACAAAAATCTATTACTGGTATTAAAAAAAAATAGTTTAAAAAAACTAAAAAAATACGCTCTTATAGAAAACCCAACTGAAAAATAGAAAATAAATTTTAATAAATTTAAATTAAAAATAGTGTAACAGAAAAAAACAAAAATGTATTTTATTATTAAAAAATTGTTAAAAAATACCAAAATATTGGATGTATCATAGGGTATTTTCGAATAACTTTGTAATGATAGGACGTATGATACCTCAGTCCTCCCGTGACTATGGTTGCTGTAAAGTATCCGAACGTCGGGCTTGTAAAAATCTTAATAAACCGCGATAAAATCCGTAAAAATTGTTTCATTATAATGAGTGAAATTCGCGGAAAACATTAGAAAACAATATTTCATACTGATTTTTTATAATACTAGCAAATTTTTCCCCGTACTCTGAATACACAGCAATACGGCAATATCAAAATTGAACGAGTTTAATAAAAGTCCTTTTCCATTGGGCATAAAGTGTAATAAGGCTCAAATGTCACGCCATCTTGTTTTCGCTTCGCGCGTATTATAAAATGGCCGACGCGATTCGGCGCCAAATTATACTAATCTAGAATTTCACTCGACGCGCGACGTAAATATTTTTTAAATTCAATTTAAGGAACGGAGATGCGTTATTAATTTTTATTATAAACGTAATTTGAATTTGGATATATTTCGTGTTTTTTTTCAAAATGGCCGTTATAAATGGTTTTCTTTTTTAATATGTTTTAACATGTTATTTGATTACATGTAAACAGTGCGATGGATTGAAATACAATTGTATGAAATAGACCATGAACTTTTATGAAGTTTTTTTATAGACCTCTTCTACTACATCCGCACAAACAAAAGTTACGCAGATGCGTTGCCCTCCTTTTCCCTTTCCCCAATGGGCCACCGGAAACTAACAAACCGAACAACACGTAACGCGACAGAATACCACCCCGTGCCGGCCCAATTTGACTGCAAAGCATCATGGCACTAATTTCTTTCCAAATGACCATAATGTCCTCGCCCCAAAATCCCTGTTAGAACAAACTGTCATGTTGGGTTTGAACAAATTACGTATTTTAACTAAGCGTAATCACCTTTCTACAACACACAAAGGCCAAATACGTTTCAAAAATCCACGAAATTCCCAAAGAAAATCAATTTGTACGTGAAAGTACTTTTAATGTTGAGGAAATTAATGTTATCTGAACATACCCAGACAAGCGCGTCTCACGGTTCGAAATACTCGTGTTTTTTACACGCTTTATATTAGCTTCACCTGTATGTTTGTATGTTTGTAACCGACTTCTTAGTACTAATTTTGACACTTTTCAAGGACCGATAAGAATACAATAATTTAATAAGTTTGTTCCAATGTCCTGATCAGGATAATCAGGACAGCACAGCCAAGAAAGGCATAAGGCGCGCAAGTTACCTATGTGTCTCTCTATCACTTGTGTAGTTTTTAGTATCTCCCTTTTTTGAATAGATTGCCATAAGTTGTGTTGTGTAAATAAAAAAATCGATATTATAAAGTAAAAAAAAAAAAAATAGTAAAAAAAAAGAAAACTAAAAAAACACGCTTTAATAGCGAACCGAACAAAAAATGTGAAAATAATTTCAATACAAGAATTTAATGGATTAAGAAAAAAAAATATTACTTATTGTAAAACTGCGTGGTGTTTGTACTAAGTTTTTATACTAACTTCACTCGAAATAGATACCGACGAAATATTTTTAACAATGAATATCGAGCATATCACGCTTTTTACATTATGTGATATCATTTTCTTTGTTAATCCATTTAATTCTTGTGTTGTAATTATTTTAACATTTTTAGTTCGGTTTGCTGTTAAAGCGTGTTTTTTAGTTTTTTTTTTACTATAATTTATTTTAATACTTATAACAAATAATTATCGGTTTTTTTAATTTTTCTTTTCACTTATGTTCAGACCTATCTTCTTAGGGACCGACGCCACCTCCACCGAGGGGCTGTCCCGCACCACAGAACAACCCCTCCCAAAGTCGAGACAGTGCAATGGGGTAAGATTCTCATCCTCGTTCCTTATCCCTCCCTATTCTTTTGTCTCTTCTTCTTATAAGAGGGGTATAAAGTGTAGCCCCCTCGGTTCACTTGGTTTCGCCTTAGGCTACTGAGCCCCACCGCCACGACCATTGCTTGCACGACCGGTTTGAACCATGGTGGGGTTGAGGAATCACCCTAAAAATAGGAGGAGTGGATCAAATTCTAAAGAGAATGGAGTTCGATCGTGAAGATGATAATTATTTTAGAGCCTACGTAACTCAGTGTTAACGTAGCATTCTAACGGGGAAAGAAATTTTAAAATCGGTTGAGTAATTTTGAGTTATTTCGTCACCAACAAACAACAAAATTTTCCTCTACTTTCTATGATAAAAATATCAATATATTATATTGAAAAACTTGACCTAGTTCATAACGAAGCCGATAATTAAAACCGCATCGAAATCCGTTGAGTAGTTTATAAAATATCGATAAACAGACGGACCAAGACAAAAACATAACTTTAATTTATTATATGTAAAGATGTACCACACTCTAGCGAGTGGTGACTTAGAATGGTGCTTACCACGTCCTGGCTACTGGTGCGTGGCAGACGTAGATGTACCGTTGAACTGCTAGTGCCAGGGTCAGCCAAATGCTGGCTGTGTGGAACATTGCTGGGATGACCTGGAACAAACAGACAAGAGGTAAGTTAGTTGCAGAGGTACTTGATACTTTGTAGTCCAATTGGACCGGCACGACCGGGGTGGTACCTCTTAGTCTCATAGCACCGGTGTCAAGTGACAGCTATGGTGTCGCGTTTCGTGCGGTTTGTGAGTTTCCGGTGGCCCATATGGGGGATAGGGAAAAGAAGGGCAACGCATCTGCATAATCTCTGTGTTCATTCTCGTATCCAGACTTAGCAGGAAAGGCAGTGGAAGCTTCTATAGAATATCCGGAATTCAAGGGGGGAAGAACGGTTCGCGTTTATCACGGAGCTATATAAAATTGTTCAATTACCTAAGCGACGTCTTGAGCCTTCTCCGGTGTGTCGATGCCTAATTAACACTAACCCCTAATTGGCCAATCGGATAATCAATGCTAATTGATCTATACTTATCTGAGACAACTTCAATTGGACACGAGGCGCAGCGGAGACCAAATGGCGACAAAATGGCGGCACATCCTTAACTTGTTTTAGGCACTTAAATGTTCACAATAGTCAATACACAATATTTATATTAGTCCATTATACTCAAATTAATCAATCTACGTGACTATGCCCCAAATAGGCGAGCAAGAGAGTCACGAAACAAATAGCGCTCGCCACGGCCACAAAAGGAACACAACGTCGTGCCGGTTAGAATTCTCGCGGTGGACTGAGGAGCGCCACTGCCAAGGCGCCGGCGCTGCCCGCGTTCGTAGGGATGTGCGAGCGAAAAGTCGATAAAACTGTAGTGTAGTGCAACTCGTTATATTTGGTTCGTAACACTCTGGTTGTGCAGATGTGTATGGGCGTCGATAATGGCCAAACAGCGTCGACTGCTCGTTTGCCCTCGTATGCTATTTAAAAAAAAATAAGAACAGGCTCTGCTTAGTTTGGGATCAGATGGCCGTGTGTATTGACCCAACGTATATTATATTATTTATTATATTTATCGGCACATAGACAAGGCGCGGTGGCGCCATCTCGTATCGGAGACCATGACCCACTTCTGGACGTTGAGCCAGCGGAGTAAGTATGGAAGTATCGGCACATATAATATAATAATATCAACCCTTATATGTCCCACTGCTGGGCACGGGTTTCCTCGAAATCAGGCGAGGAGGGTTTCGGGCCACAGTTTATATGCGCTGGCCCAATGCGGGTGGTTCAACTTTACACACCTTCAAAGATTTTTAATCTCATCTGGCATGCAGGTTATATTTGGCACATGTTATAATTAAATTATCATCATCATCATCAGACTTTATCCGTTCACTACTGAATATAGGTCTCCTTTAATGAACGCCAAGAAGACTGATAACTAGGCACTAAATGAAATATATTACAAGAAATTATCTTTGAATGTACTGCGAAGTGTAATTAAGTATAAAAGATTTTGGAATTATCAATTTATAAAGAAACTAGTGGCACCGACAGACGTTGTCCTGTAATATTTAAAAAAAAAAATTTTTTTTGTGAATCTAAACCATCCTCGAATCCCCTTGAACTCACATAAAAAATTTCATCAAAATCGGTCCAGCCGTCTAGGAGGAGTTCAGTGACATACACACGCACACAATAAATATATATATATATATATATATAAAGAAATAATAAAATAACTTCACTAAACCTAGTACACAATACTAGATATTGATTACTGCACAAGTGTAGCCAATTTTGAACAGAAAAAAATTTTATTTTAGTTTTTTTTTCTTTAACGCCGGGAAATGCTCTGAGGCATCGGGCGGAGGAGTGGGCCTCCCCACGCGGGTATGTGGGACTCGCTGCGCCCGACAGCTGATAAATGGACGCAGCTCTACCCACTAAAACCCGGCGAGTGCCACTAATGCCGCCTTTGGTGAGGTGCCCCGGATCTGTTGAGCTCCAGGGTACCTCGACGGCTAGTCAGTCCCCTAAGGGACCGACGCCAGCTTCACAGAGGGATTATCCCGCACCATAACAAGCCCTCCCAACGTCGGGACAGTGCAATGAGGTGAGTTTCCCATCCTCGCCCCGTGTCCCCCCTGCTCTTTTGTCCCCTCTTCTAATAAGAAGGATACAAAGAGCCCCCTTGGCTGAATTAGCTTCGCCCAAGGTGCTGGGTTCACCCTAGGCTAGCCCCACCGTCACGTCAAGGCCTGAACAATGGTGGGGATGCATACCACACTTGAATATTCGAAGGTTTTCTTGTTTTTCCCAAGCTAAAGTTCTAATAATTGGAGGAATACCAACGAATGAGTGCTTTACTCTATGTCAAATAGGATTAACAGTAAAAAAAGATGTTCTCATTATCAGTATTAATACATTATTTTGTACGATTATTATTAATAAATCTGCCGACCCCTGTGGCTCAATGGTCAGCGCGTTGGCGCTCAAGGTAGCGGGTTCGAATCCTGCCAGGGAATAAAAAAGTTTTCTGTGTTCCCGGGTCATGGATGTGTATTAAATATGTGTATTGTATAATAAAGATCTTAAATATATGTATAGTATAAAAGTATTAAATATATTTCCGTTGTCTGGTACCCGCAACACAAGTTCTTTGAGAACTTACCACGGGACCAGATTGACGTGGTGTAAAAGCGTCCATAGATACTATTATTAATTAGGAGAAAAGGTAAATTGAATTTTGATCCATTTAAAAAACCTTAAGGTCTGTTTGGTTAAAGTATATTCGCATGGGTCACAGTATATTTAACAATAGCTGTTTTAAATATATCAAAGACTCCCTGAGGGACTGAAATTCATTTAAATTCTCTTTATATGGAGTTAATGATAAAATAATACAGAAAATGTATTAAAGGTACGCTCAACGCAATAACTAAATTGTTAACCTTGGAAAAAGAATCGATTTTGAACGAACAAACCATCGCTAGAAAATCTGCTATAAAATAAAAAAACATGATCCAAATCAGTTAACCCGTTTAAGAGTTATGATGCAACAGACGTGTGTGTCTGTTTTAAATATATCAAAGACTACCTGAGGGACAGAAATTCAATTAAATTCTCTTTATATGGAGTTAATGATAAAATAATACAGAAAATGTATTAAAGGTACGCTCAACGCAATAACTAAATTGTTAACCTTGGAAAAAGAATCGATTTTGAACGAACAAACCATCGCTAGAAAATCTGCTATAAAATAAAAAACATGATCCAAATCAGTTAACCCGTTTAAGAGTTATGATGCCACAGACGTGTGTGTCTGTTTTAAATATATCAAAGACTCCCTGAGGGACAGAAATTCAATTAAATTCTCTTTATATGGAGTTAATGATAAAATAATACAGAAAATGTATTAAAGGTACGCTCAACGCAACAACTAAATTGTTAACCTTGGAAAAAGAATCGATTTTGAACGAACAAACCATCGCTAGAAAATCTGCTATAAAATAAAAAACATGATCCAAATCAGTTAACCCGTTTAAGAGTTATGATGCCACAGACGTGTGTGTCTGTTTTAAATATATCAAAGACTCCCTGAGGGACAGAAATTCAATTAAATTCTCTTTATATGGAGTTAATGATAAAATAATACAGAAAATGTATTAAAGGTACGCTCAACGAAATAACTAAATTGTTAACCTTGGAAAAAGAATCGATTTTGAACGAACGAACCATCGCTAGAAAATCTGCTATAAAATAAAAAACATGATCCAAATCAGTTAACCCGTTTAAGAGTTATGATGCCACAGACGTGTGTGTCTGTTTTAAATATATCAAAGACTCCCTGAGGGACAGAAATTCAATTAAATTCTCTTTATATGGAGTTAATGATAAAATAATACAGAAAATGTATTAAAGGTACGCTCAACGAAATAACTAAATTGTTAACCTTGGAAAAAGAATCGATTTTGAACGAACGAACCATCGCTAGAAAATCTGCTATAAAATAAAAAACATGATCCAAATCAGTTAACCCGTTTAAGAGTTATGATGCCACAGACGTGTGTGTCTGTTTTAAATATATCAAAGACTCCCTGAGGGACAGAAATTCAATTAAATTCTCTTTATATGGAGTTAATGATAAAATAATACAGAAAATGTATTAAAGGTACGCTCAACGCAATAACTAAATTGTTAACCTTGGAAAAAGAATCGATTTTGAACGAACAAACCATCGCTAGAAAATCTGCTATAAAATAAAAAACATGATCCAAATCAGTTAACCCGTTTAAGAGTTATGATGCCACAGACGTGTGTGTCTGTTTTAAATATATCAAAGACTCCCTGAGGGACAGAAATTCAATTAAATTCTCTTTATATGGAGTTAATGATAAAATAATACAGAAAATGTATTAAAGGTACGCTCAACGCAATAACTAAATTGTTAACCTTGGAAAAAGAATCGATTTTGAACGAACAAACCATCGCTAGAAAATCTGCTATAAAATAAAAAACATGATCCAAATCAGTTAACCCGTTTAAGAGTTATGATGCCACAGACGTGTGTGTCTGTTTTAAATATATCAAAGACTCCCTGAGGGACAGAAATTCAATTAAATTCTCTTTATATGGAGTTAATGATAAAATAATACAGAAAATGTATTAAAGGTACGCTCAACGAAATAACTAAATTGTTAACCTTGGAAAAAGAATCGATTTTGAACGAACGAACCATCGCTAGAAAATCTGCTATAAAATAAAAAACATGATCCAAATCAGTTAACCCGTTTAAGAGTTATGATGCCACAGACACACACATAAAGCAATCAAACTTAAGACACGGTATCGGAGTTTCGCTGGCTTTGAAAGTGATTAGCATAAATGATTTTTTTTGATGACGCATGTTAATGCTTTCGCATTCGGGTAAGGCCTCAACCCATGTGGGGACTCGCACTTGGGAATGCACTACACCACTAATCTACCTGCAAGTGTTGCTTAAGTCGCTTTTTGAGGCTCCCGGGTCTGCAAGCAACAGGATCAACTCAGCGATAGGCTGGCCCTGGCGATGACCAGACTACTCCTCGCAAGAGGTCTGCCCGGCCGCCACTAAGAAATCCCCGCGACGTTGTGCCATTCTGGGCTCAGTTTTCCACCCTGAACTCGATACGAGCACAGGGGCGTTACTGGCGCATGAAGTAGGGCCTCCTACACACACCCGTTTGCCGCCCGCGGGAGGAGGCCTCGTCGGTGGCCTTCTCTCTCTCATCTCTGTTCGGCCTCCTTCTGGAACATTACTGCCTCGTAGAAGGAGACCATCGCCGTCCAGGACCTATCATCACCGAGCATCACGGTGATGACGCTTGTCAGAGACAAGTCCTAACCGAAGTGGTCGAGAATAAAGCAAAAAAAAAAACTAAAAAAAAATGGTTTTTGTTGCGTTTTTACTAATTTTGGTATTTATATTTAACATTTTAATGGCGTAGTGTTGTCGTTATTGTTAGTGGGTGTGACACGACATAATATCGTTGTATGGAAAACAAACTAAACTGCTAAACCAAAGAGGTAGGTTTATATAAACCAACCAAAGTTGAAGGATTTCGACACTTTAGGTAGTTTGTCGCTAAATCGAGTGTCGTTACATGGAGTTTACATTGTAACTTCATGTAAATAAACTCCATCTAACGTCATAGTGGATGAAAACTAAATTCCTAAATCCTTTCGTTTCAATTAAATCATGACTGGTGCGTTAGCAAAGTCGCGGGCACAGCTAGTTGATTACTATAAAGGTATAAAAACACCAATTTAATTAATAATTAGGGCGGTGTTATGTTATGAGTCCGAAAATAAGGTCACGTTTAAATCTATTCCTAAAGGAGACGGGCGAAAATTCATAGAAAGTTGGGCCCGACGTTACAGCATTATTTTAATAATAGTACTACTACATATTTCATTGTTAACTTTTAAAATATTGATTTTTTTTTAATGTGTTAACGTTTAGGCCCAGATTCGTCTCCTTTCAACATATTCGACTTTGAAATTCCAAAATCGATCAGTACTTTAGAAGTTTATCCAGGATGTATATGGCGCAACGCGACATGGGAGAAACATGCAGGAAGGCAGGAGGAAAATTTGACGCAACATTATACATATACTAGCGGACCAAACAGACGTGCTGTACAAAACATTCTCAAATCCATACAAAAAATCACCAAAATATGTTCAGCCGTTTAGGAGTTCAGTGACATACCCCTGCCATCGTTCAAGCTTTGTCGTGGCGGTGGGGCTCAGTAACCTAAGGTGAACCCAGCACCTTGGGCGAAGCTAATTGAACCGAGGGGGCTGCTCTTTGTACCCTTCTTATTAGAAGAGGGGACAAAAGAGCAGGGGGCAAGGGGCGAGGATGGGAACCTCACCCCATTGTACTGTCCCGACGTTGGGACGGGTTGTTCTGTGGTGCGGGACAACCTCTCTATGGAGGTGGCGTCGGTCCCTTGAGGACTGACTAGCCGTCAAGGTTTGCTTGCTTGCTTGTTTGCTCATTAGATCCGGGGCACCTCACCAAAGGCGGGATTGGTGGCACTCACCGGGTTTTAGTGGGTAGAGCTGCGTCCACTTACCAGCTTTCGGGCGCAGCGAGTCCCACTTGCTTGGGAGACCCACTCCCCCGCGGGATGCCTCAGAGCATTTCCCGGCGTTAAATAAAAAAAAAGGTATTCTAATCAGCAATCATTTTTGTAATATCACTCAATCATATTCTGATAGAAATAATGAGGCCCCATGGATCGTAGAGTCTTGGGAACGTGCCCAGAGTGCCCAATGGGAAAGACGGCCCCGAAATCAGCGTCAGGAATCATTTTCCTGACACGATGCTGAACGTGACCATTTTGACCCACACGAGACACACTTTATATTACAATTTTTTTTGTTTGCAATAAAGAAAGAAAAAGAACTTAATAATAAATAAATATTATTAAATTTTATTATTATTGTTTCATTTTTTTTGTCTTATTTTCAGGTCTGTGCGATCAAAAATGTTTTTTCTGTGTATAATATATTTATAAATGTTTCTTTCTTTCTTTCTTTCATTGATAACAAAAAAAAAGTTTATTTCCGATACGCAGCTTCAAAGATTACCTCTATATACAAACTTACAAACCCTTTAATTTTTAGCATCTCTAGACAGTACGGAACTAGCAACTGCCCATTATTTTCAATTTTTTATAACATAGGGGGGCAAAGGAGCAGTCAACGCTTTTTGGTGACTATCGCCCATACAATCAGAGATTATGCAGATGCGTTGCCCTCCTTTTCCCTGACTCACTATTATTATTAACTTCTTTGACGTGACAACATCTTATAATTCGATGGAGCCGGCTGCACGCACGAAAAAACATGACGCATGCGGCGTTACCTCGCTGTGAGGCGTTCCATTTTCTTATGACGTTGTCACGTTCAACTATCGTCTGTGAACCGACTTTACAGACAGCCGATTTTTTACCGACTTCAAAAAAGGAGGAGGTTCTATGTTGAACTGTATAATTTGAATGTATGTTCACCGATTTCTCCGTCAATCGTGAACCGATTTTCATGCTTTATCAGTTTTAACTGTAAATGTAGCCCATTTTTGTAAGGTGATAAATATACAATAACAATATTTAGGTTATAAAATTAACTCTACATCGTATACTCTCCTATTAAACACACTCGCGTATATTATCCTACATTATTCGTATTATTATTTCCTTACGTAACCAACATCTCGTTGTTTAACATAAATTCCATGCGCGTAATATTATTATATTTGAACGAAGTTCCGTATGGGGCGTTGCGGAGGGGTACCCTAGCCGGCGAATAACGTCCGTAACGTTAAATAATAAAAGCGTAAGATTTTTATAATATCATTCGATAATTACACCATCTGGTGGTCAAAAGTGGTAAACGCATAGAGGCTATACACTCCCCACCATGGTTCAGGCCTTGACGTGGCAATGGGGCTCAGTAGCCTAAGGTAAACCCTTTTTTACCTCACCCCATTGTACTGTCCCGACGTTAGGAGGGGTTGTTCTGTGGTGCAGGACACTGGGGTGTCTGTGGAGGTGGCGTCGGTCACTTGAGGGACCTAGCTCAATAGATCCGTGGCACCTCACCAAAGGCGGTATTGGTGGCACTCTCCGGGTTTTAGGGGGTAGAGCTGCGTCCACCTTACCACCTTTCGGGCGCAGCGAGTCCCACATACCCGCCTGGGGAGATTCCGGCGTAAATTCCATTTACCGGCGTAAAAGAAAAAACATGACGTTATACACTGTGTATAAGGTGTGTATGTTTTTATTTTATTTTATTTTTTAATTTTACGCCGGGAAATGATCTATTTTTATTAATAAAAAACCATAGTAAAAAAATTATACCCGAATAATTATTTTCCTTAGACCTCGAATAGAACTTGAAAGCCTCTTATCCCAAATTGTTGTTTCTAGATCGAGGTGTTTTCATAGAAGTCGTCATTTTAAAATAATAATAAAAAATACATAAATAAATAATAAAAAAAAAATACATAAATAGATACATCTTTGATCTAGGGATTTTTTTGGATAAAAATACAATATTTAACATTTTACATGATCAAAAAAAAATCTAAAGTAACGTCGATTTTAAAAGCAAATTGAGTAGTATGAGACTTCGGGTAACTCAATTTTAATGAAACTTTTACGTTTAAATTGCTAAACGGGGATGACGTGGAAATGATTGGATAGATCTTTAATAGGTCACTTCAAAAATTTTTGAAAAATAAAAAACGATAAAAATGGCTCTCGCGCATCGCACCACGTCGCGCCAGTACCCAGCCGGGCGTCATCGAAGTAGGACCTGTGCCGCTTTTGCTCGTGACTACGTTGTTACCGCGCATTTTATATTATTACATCTAAATAAATAAGACGACACAGATTAAATAATATAGCTACTTAATACTTATTAACAATTGTTGTTCTTAGTTGTAATTAGTTTGCAATACAAAACCTTTAATTAGTGTAAATAAATAGATACTTGAGTTTGTGTAGTACCTAGTTGTTTAATTGAAATGGCGAATAAAAAAAGTAAAATAAGGAAAAAGAATCTTAATACAGTTTTATCACAAACTAGCTGTTTCCCGCAGCTTCGCCCGCGTTATCTTAGATATACAACCATATACGCATTGGTGATAATTATTTATCTATGGACGGGCGTAGGACTTTATTTTATAATATGTAGTGATTAATATCGTATTTTTGTGAATAGCTTTTACATTACCGCTTTATAATTGGCAATTTCTTAAAGTATTAAAATGGATATAGGTAGTATGTTATATTTAACTAATGTAGACATATTATGCCATCGCGGACTTTTCAGTATGCATATTTAGGATACACAATTCTACCATACATTGATACAATAATAATTAATTCGGAACCGGGCCCGGCTAAGGTGTATAATAATGTAGTACATTATTTTGATCTATCTGTTAGGGTTCATCCAGCGTTTGCAATGTAAGTGCAAAAAATGTGCTTATTTATGACATCAAATCAGAAACTTCTAAAATTATGAGTGTTTATCTACTATATTATGCATGTACCTATTACATTCCTCTTGAATCATTCTATCTATTAAAAAAACCGCATCAAAATCCGTTGTGTAGTTTTAAAGATGTAAGCATACATACAGTCAGACGCGGGAAGCGACTTTGCTTTATAGTTTATACTATGTATATCTTCTTCCAGAAATTGTTAACACTTGAAGAATTCAAATTGTCCGACAATAAAGAAAATGAGGAACCTTCATCACAAAATATTTCTGATTTGCAATCATTTCCTAGCCCCCTACCCACAGGGCAGTGTCGTGAGGACTATGGCCTTGACCCTCTTCTCAGAGGAGACCCGTGTCTATCATTAATCGATGATGCATGGGTCGATGACAATGAACCTGGACCTAGCATACGACAACTAAATTTTGTTGAATTTTAAAACAATTAAAACAATTAGTAGTATAAAAGAATATGTTTGTCTACAATTTTTTAATCTCTTACAAGCATTCTTAGAATGATTAATTTTTTTTATAGCTTAGGCCTTAGGGGGACAAACGAGCTTTCGGAGCCTTAGATGACTACCGACTCCCATAATAATAATAATATCTAAGGACGCTTTTTGCACCACGTCAATCTGGTCCCGTGGTAAGTTCTCGAAGAACTTGTGTTACGAGTACCAGACAATGGAAATATATTTAATATTTTATACTATACACATATTTAAGGTTTTTTATTTATAATACACATATTTAATACATATCCATGAACCAGGAACACAGAAAACTTTTTGTTCCCTGGCGGGATTCGAACCCGCAACCTCCGGCTTGAACGCTAATGCGCTAACCATTGAGCCACAGAGGTCGTCCTCGTAAACATTCACACAAGAGATAATGCAGATTCATTACCCTCCTTTACCCCATCCCCTGCAATGGGACACCGGAAACTCATACACCGCAAGAAACGCGACAGCATAGGTGTCACTTGACGCCATTATCATGTGAACGAGAGGTACCCCTACGGTCGTGCCGGCCCAATTCGGATGCAAGCAGCATGGCACTACCTTTTATACCTATGTAGCTAATTCATCCTTCCTAATCCTTACTAATATTATAAATGTGAAAGCATGGATGTTTGTTAGGCTTTCACGCGAAAACTACTTAACCGATCATCATGAAACTTTGTACACATATTCTTGGAGGTATTAGAAGTAACATAGGATACTTTTTATAAAAAAAAACTAAAAAGAGGTGTCAAGGGACACCCGGATGGATCGAAGTTCCTTTCGATTAATTAGTGAAGAAATAAAACTATCTAGCGCATGATAGCGCAGACGAAGTCGCTGGCACCAGCTAGTATTTCTATAAATCCAAAACTAGATAACTATAACAACAACAAGATTTTGTAATGCATAATTATTAATTATCACATCTAAGAATAATTCGAGCATAGTCAATCTACTGCATATTCGTATACTGTGGCGTGCTTGCCGGCCGTGGTAGGTCACCGGAGTTCATATAAAGACATCTCCCGCGCAACCCAAGTGCAAAGCGATTCGGTGCGTTAAATACCTATAGTTTTGGGAGAAGGGGCCCTTTCGTTCCTATCTGGTGTCCCACGACACATGGTTTTTTTAATAGTCTGTTGAATACGTCAGATACGTTCTAAATTTGAAAAGCTTACAGAGAAAAAATCTCTATTCGTATAAGGTGTGTATGGTTTTTTTTTTTTTTTTTATTTTTTACGCCGGGAAATGATCTATTTTTTATTAATAAAAAACCATAGTAAAAAAATTATACCCGAATAATTATTTTCCTTAGACCTCAAATAGAACTTGATATTAATATTTTTATAATAAGAAACTTCGTTCATATCTGGTGTCCCACGACACATTTTTATAGTCTGTTGAATACGTCAGATACGTTCTAAATTTGAAAAGCTTACAGAGAAAAAATCTCTATTCCCTATTTCTTTTGTATTTTTATTGTGGGCATTAATTACAGACATTTGTAGAGTTTGTTGTCTATGGAACAATGGGTTTGTTTGTGCTGGGGAATCTTGGCTTCGGGGCATAGATATTTTTATCATTGCTATATAGTCTGTACTTGTCGGCCATTTTGCTAAGTTTGTGATGACTTACAGATTATTATCGATAAAAAAGTATTGTTCTCGTCTTTATCCTAATATACAGGCTGATTTTTTGAAGAACGGACATATTCAAGTAGCGTATAGAGCTAAAGATCCTCATTCCAAAAATATATCACAAGTGGGGTCTTATTTTTTTTCAAAATTATCCTTCACACTTGAATTAAAGTAAACACAGTATTATGAAATAGGTAACATACGATGCATTAAATACGCCGAACCACAAAATAAAGTGGCCGAACGTTCTACCGCGAGACATACCTAAGGCCCCGTTCGCACGAGCGTTTTAAAAGTGTCGCGGTAAAACCCGACTTTGGAGTTTGGTATGCTCAATTCGATTTAACGCCAAACACTTAAGGTCAAAAATCCAACAGCACTTGACAAAAATGCGCCTCCCTTTAAAAACGCTTTCGTGTGAACAGATACAGGGTTATCCATTTGTCCCATTCAAACTCTTTTTTAACGGTCGGTCAAAAAACGCTCGTGCGCACGGGGCCTAAGAAACACGGCGCGCTATGGCCGGTGACCGGTGTCGACTGTCGGCTTTTCACAAAGAAAGGGCAGTGCGATACGTGTCATTGTCCGGAGCGTATGTTTTGTTTGTGTCAACCGCGTGTCGCGTATAATACGTAATTACTAATTACGTATTAATTAATCATGTCGAATAAATTTTCAAATGGAGAATATTGGGAGATGATAAGAGCTTATGCTTTATCTGGTGACAGTGTACGTGGTGCGATAGACTTGTACCGCGAAAGGTTTCCGAATCGTCGCATACCTTGTGTCAAATGTGGTGAATGATATGTTGGATGACGTGCCTCTCATCTATCACCGTAACCTCTACTACCAGCAGGACGGTGCTCCCGCGCATTACCAGGTTCGTGTTCGTGAGTATCTCAATTGTCAGTTTGGCGAGAGGTGGATAGGTCGTGGAGGCCCCGTGTCTTGGCCGGCTCGTTCGCCTGATTTAACACCCTTAGACTTTTATCTGTGGGGCGAGATCAAACGCCTAGTCTATGTGACAGAGTACGCAGATAGGGAAGAATTAAAAACACGGATAACAACAGCGTTTGAGACTGTGAAAAGTGATCCATTTGTACTAAACCGTGTCAAAGACAATATGCGCAAACGTACCGAACTATGTGTTGACGGGGGAGGTACTAATTTACTTAGATTAATTTAGTAGTTATGTAGGTTGTGTAAATATCTTATTTTCAATTGTTGTAAATAGTATGATTCCATTTTTTAAATGCGCCAGAAGTACATAGGTGCTACAGTTTCTTTTATCTAACGTCATGTGAAACCCAGACACAATGAAAAATCAAATGTGTCTCAAATTCGTAATACAAAGGATTAACGATAAAGATAAATCAATTTAATTAAATTAACTTGTATCATTACTTTAGTAGGTACCTAGGTAGTTTTGCCTGTCCTAAGCCAGGATCAAAGTATGAAGGAAAAATGAGATCATATTTACTTTACATTGCATACATTATTTATTTACCACTTATCATAGTTCATTCGATTATTTTATACCTACCACTACCACCATACCGTCTGTCTAAATTTTGCGCGTAAAATGCACGTGATAATACAATAGGGTGACCATATTCTGAGGCCAACAATGCATTATTTACATTTGTCTATATTTTGTTATTTATGTGGTTTTTTTTGGTGAATATAATTTTCTTTGATTGGTGAAACCAAGTTCTATCACGTCCATGATTATGTCCGTTCTTCAAAAAATCAGGCTGTATTTTATTGATCGTCTTTCCTTGTTTTTTGATTTGGATAAGTTATTTAGACTTAGACTAAAGTTAGCGTGATATAATAAATATCACTGTGATTTTTATATAAAATGTTGATGCTTGGTCAAACCTCATATAACTTCAATCAGGGCACATGACAGTAAGTAGTCACAGTCGGCCATGAACACAAGTGAACTAGCCCAGGTAACTCATTTACGTGTTGCCTATCCTGAGACAGAGTTAAGTATCTTCCCTAAGTCTCTCAATCTACAATGGAGTGAGGTTGCCGTCCTCACCCCTTGCCCCCTGCTCTTTTGTCCCCTTTTCTTATAATAGGAGTACAAAGAGCCTACTAGGCTCAATTCGCTTCGCCCAAGGTGCAGCGGCTCGGACGATACTCTACTGACTTTATACCCTTCTTTTATTTAATTCTGCAAAAGTATTTTTTTTTTAATAAATAATTCAAAGAATGTAAATTAAATTCTTTCAATTTATAATAAGCGTTGTTCAAGGCTTCCACATAATTATTAGGATTGGTTTCGTTTAGACATCAGAGGAAAATTACTACAATTAGAGATACTAATTATAAAAATATTTTACATAGGTATATGATTTACCTATGTAAAATATTTCCCGGAGAGGCCGGCAGCGCACCTGCTAATCATCTGGTGAAGCGGGTGTCTATGGATGTCGTTTATCACTCCGACCACCTCTTAACTTTCCTCTTATCTTCATCTAGCCTTTGTCTCCAAAATACAGTAAAGCTGTTTCACGGGAGAAACAAGCAGGGTGGTGGTAGTTGGTACCCATGCAGACTGGGGCGCGGCACAGCGCATCCTCCCACCGGGGATGACGTCATCTGTATGACTGTCACAAGTATATGGAAAAGAAGAAGAACACATAATTGTAGTTTGACAGCTGTCATTTCTACAAACTCACTAATTAAACTAGCAGATGAGCCTTTTTAGTGGACACTGGACAGCGTCGCTTAAGATAAACAATTTTATCTGGAACCAGCCCAGGAACTTGCGTACATGACTTGTCCTATGACTAATATTAAATCTCGGTGCCAGTAATTTTAAACACACTGCCTGTATTGGCCCCCTTTCCGAAACACAGCAAAGCTGTAAGAAATAGGCAGGGTGGTGGGACCCATGCATACGGGCGCGCGATGTTCCTCTCTCCAGTTAAAATTTCCTTTTTGTACCTATGGGGGACCAATTAACGCCACATTCCTAAATCGCGCTATCGAAGTTCCACAGCTCGTCGGTACATATACGACAGGTGAAATGATAGTAAGTGGGCTTCGGCCTGGCCGAGCATACCATTTCGCTCGGTCGGAGATCTCCCTTTGGGGCTCACACCTATATACCCACATACCTTTTTAGGTTGTGTAGATTTTCATTAAACGTAATACAAATAATACTCAAAGGCATTAAATCTAGGCAAAAAATAAATTTCCATCCTTGTCGTCACGGTGGGGCTCAGTAACCTAAGGTGAACCCATGCGGCACCTTGGGCGAAGCAAATTGAACCGAGGTAGCTGATATTTGTACCCCTTTTATAAGAAGAGAGGAGAAAAGAGCAGGGCCCCAGGGACAAGGGGTGAAGACGGGAACCTCACTCCAAATTGTACGCACTGTCCCGACGTTGGGAGGGGTTGTACTTTGGTGCGGGATAACCCCTCATGGAGGTGGCGTCGGTCCCTTGGGGGATTGACTAACCGTCGAGGCGCCCTGCTGCTCAACAGATCCAGGGCGTCTACCCAAAAAAGGCAAAAAATACAACTTTCTCTTTATGTACCTAAATGATAAATATTTTTTGTATTATCGACTATAGAAATAAACCCGAGTGTATTCAATGTTATGATAGGATCAAAGATAAACGCAAAATCGCGAAAACAATGATAATTTGATTATCGTTTTATTACAAAAATATAATTAAGATGAAATAAATTTGCGAAATATTTTTTGAGACGAATAATCTTCGTAATTTTATCTGATTTAATTTGACCTCGACGAGTTTATTTGAACACTAGCTGCTCACCGCGGTGTCACCTGCTTTAAACGTAAAAAGTCAACCTACTTTTTACTTACTATTATAAGCGCAAACGTATGTATGTATAGATGTTTGTTACTATTTCACGCAAAACCTACTGAATGGATTTCAATGTAACTTAACAATAATATAGCTTATACATAAGAATAACACATACGCCACTTATAAAGGAATTGTGTGAGTTATCCAAAATCTAATCCTGCGCAGGAGTCGGTGGCGTCGGGTAGTTAAAAATAAATAACCTCACTCTACAATTGGGCTTTTAACATAGCTATGCTAAGCCTTTAATTAGCGCATTTAAGCAAAATTTTCATTTTATTATTTCAGGTTATATGGTATATGACTCAAGTACAGATATAGTACCATTTATCATCATCATCAGCTCCTATCCGTCCACTGTTGAACATAGGAATCCTTCAAACGCCAAGACGGCCGATCCCTTGCCACGCATCCGACAAGGTCCAGCCACAGCACGGAGAGGTATGCCATCTTCTTCTTTGATCAAAACAAACACGATCAAATCAAGATAGGTGATAAGACTAAACTGTATGTTTTTTTATGTTAGTTGGATAAGCAAACTGGCAAACGTGCCACCTGATGGTAAGTGGTCGACGTCGCCCATGAACATAAACTAGTATACCTGGAACGAGCCCAGGCAACTCATTTATGTGTTGCCTATCCTGAGACATAAGATGTTAAGTCTCGGTGCCAGTAATTTATTTAATTACACTGCCTGTCTCTCCGAAACACAGCAAAGCTGTTTCACGGGAGAAACAAGCAAGTTGGTAGGACCCATGCAGCCGGGAGCGCGGCACCGCGCTTCCCTCCCACCGGTGAATTTGACAAGGTCTGGCATTTGCTTGGAATCACTTAATTCAACAATACATACCTATAGATAAGGTAATAAAATGGTCGCCCATATATGGTCACTATCAATAAAAATGTATCTGTATACTAAACTAGCTGTTGACCGCAGCTTCGCCCGCGCTAACTTAGATTTACAGCCGTATACGGATTGATGATGATTATTTTTATAGCCTAAGTTACTCCTTATAACATCAGCTATCTGCCAGTGAATACGTTTTAAATGTGAGTGATACAAAAGGAAAGGAATTCAAACAAGGCGTTCGTAGATAATGCCGAAATAGGGTCACTCAGTTGTTTGTCTGTCTGTCAAACCATATGGTACCATATCATATCATACTTCCCATTGATATAGAATCATGAAATTTGGTAAGAAGATCGTTATCATAACATAAGCAAAGGACACAATGATTAATTTGTTTATATATTGAGGACCTCTGTAGCTCAATGGTTAACGCGTTGGCGCTCAAGCTGGATGTAGCTGGTTCGAATCCCGCCAGGGGACGAAAAAGTTTTCTGTGTTCCTGGGTCATGGATGTGTTTTAAATATGTGTGTTATATAATAAAAATCTGAAATATATGTAAAGTATAAAAGTATTCAATTATTTCCGTTGTCTGGCACCCGTAACACAAGTTCTTCGAGAACTTACAGATTGACGTGGTGTAAAAGCGTCCATATATATTATTATTTATCATCGAAAACACGTTTTTCTGAAGCGTGCTTATCCGGGTTTTTTTAATGGTTTTCGTCTTACAATTGGTTAATTGTACTTTCATAGACATCTCATCTCCCGTCTCATTAGAGGTCGACCAAATTTTTCATTTGATGGGACATGTCCATGAATGGGACATATCCCATCAAATTCTAACAAGTGGTGACCCTAACGTATTACTGTTTCTAGTCCCATCAAATTCTAACAAGTGGTGACCCTAACGTATTACTGTTTCAAGTCCCATCAAATTCTAACAATTGGTGACCCTAACGTATTACTGTTTCTAGTCCCATCAAATTCTAACAAGTGGTTACCCTAACGTATTACTGTTTCAAGTCCCATCAAATTCTAACAATTGGTGACCCTAACGTATTACTGTTTCAAGTCCCATCAAATTCTAACAATTGGTGACCCTAACGTATTACTGTTTCAAGCTAACACTTGTGTAGCACTTAATAAGTTTCATTAAACTTATATTTCATACTTGAAGCTTAATTACTTAACTTGAAATGAAGTTTATTATTATACTAGGTATTTCTAGTAACATAATATCATTTTCAAGTTCCGTACCTCTAAGATACAGAAGCCTTATAGGATTATTTCGATTGAATGATTGTCAAATCGATGCCTAGGGCAGCGTTTCTCAAATTGTTCTGTTAAGGCTCGGTGAATTTTGTACTCCTTCGTGACCCATTTAAGTTTTTATACCCCCTGAAATATTAGGTAAAATAAAACATTTTTTTTGTTCTTTTGCGTCGGAAAGTGCTCTTAAGCATCCACACACCCCTGGTGGGTATGTGGGACTCGCTGTGCCCGAAAGATGGTAAGGTGGACGCAGCTCTACCCATTAAAACCCGGCGAGTGCCACCAATGCCCCCTTTATGAGGTGCCCCAGATCTGTTGAGCCACAGGGGCCCTCGGTGGCAAGTCAATCCCCCAGACAGAGTGGTTGGTTGGGGTTGTACTGTGGTGCGGGTAATTCCTCCCAACGTCGAGACAGTGCAATGGGGTGAGGTTCCAAGGTGCTGGGTTCACCTTAGGCTACTGGCAAATAGAAGTATACTTATTCATTAATTAGCGAGAAGTATGAAGCTGCTTATGGAATATATTATTGATTCTTTTATCGTCGATCAAGCTCTCCTAGTATTTGTTTTAAAAAGGAGGCAATGGTGCGACCCGGTTTTTTTTCATGGCCCGGAACCGGGTTGCGACTCACCAAATGGGAAACGCTGCTATAGGGTATTTCCCTTATCAATGAAAACAAATTTAGGAATATGTCAAAGAAAAAAAATTTTAATTACCGTTAATTTATTATTTTCTAATGTTTACGCGAATGTCACTCATTATAATCACACACAAACTCCCGTGACCATAGTTGCTGTAAAGTATCCGAAACGTCGCGCTTGTAAGAATCTTAATAAACCGCGATAAAATCCGTAAAAATTGTTTCATTATAATAACCCTTATTTTTTATGTCATAAGGAGGCAACCGAGCAGTCGGAGCCTTATGGTGACTACCGACGCCCATAGACATCCGCACAACCAAACGTTATGCAGATGCGTTGCACTCCTTTTCCCCATCCTCCCAAATGGACCACCGGAAACTTACAAACCGCACGAAACGCGACATAGCTGTCACTTGACGCCGGTGCTATGTGAGCGAGAGGTGCCAGTAAAGTATCATTGGCTGATATAAACTAACCACACTGATTGGACGGACGGATTGCCCAAAACAACATCTTCTCTGTGTGGTTGGCGAATTGACGTTTCAAAATCAAAATCAAAATCAATTTTTTTTATTCAAAATAGTACTAATACAGTATCTTTTTGAACGTCAATTGAATCTACCACCGGTTCCAAGGTAAGCCCACTGAGAAGAACCAGCGAAACAAACTCAGTGGAACTAATCTTTTTAAATAATATATATTATATTATAACAATTTTAACATCTTATCTTGAAATTCCCGGGAGGAACGCCTTACTTGTAAATCCAATCTTTGCTTGCTCTGCGACGTTCTGTTTGTTATTGTGTTTTATATTCGAGTTAGCTGTTTTTTTTTAGGTTTATGTGCCTCAAAAGGAAAAAAACGGAACCTTATACTTAAGTAGATAATAATTATTATACTATATGAAGCAGTGTAATAATTTCCCCACCATGGATTTGAGACTTGGCGTGGCGGTGGGGCTTAGTTACCTAGGGTGAGCGGTGCACCTTGAGCGAAGCTAATTGGGCCGAGGGGGCTCTTTGTACCCCTCTTATAAATAGAGGGGACAGAAGAGCAGGGGGCAAGGGGTGAGGATGGGAACCTCACCCCATTGTACTGTCCCGACGTTGGGAGGGGTTCCTCTGTGGTGCGGGACAACTCCTCTGTGGAGGTGGCGTTGGTCCCTTGCGGGACTGACTAGCCATCGAGGTGCCCTGTTTGCTTACTAGATCCGGGGCACCTCACCAAAGGCGGCATTGGTGGCATTCGCCGGGTTTTAGTGGGTAGAGCTGCGTCCATTTACCAGCTGTCGGGCGCAGCGAGTCCCACGTACCCGCGGGATGCCTCAGAGATTTCCCGGCGTAAAAGAAAAAAAAAAGTGTAATAATTTACCTAAATAAATTTTCTTCTATTCTATTCTATCACTTTGTTCTCTGTCTGTCTGTCTATCATGACTACTATACCAGATACTGAAGTCTATAGTTCCTATTAGGTGTATAAAAACAAGTTCCTGAGTCAACATGCCTTTTTTTTCATTATATAAATTAGATTTTCGTCAAGTACCAAAATTTTAAGTCCCCAATAACTTAATAACTTTACTACACTACTAACTCTTTTTTTTTCCTTTAACGCCGGGAAATGCTCTGAGGAATCCCGCGGGGGAGTGGGTCTCCCCACGCGGGTATGTGGGACTCGCTGCGCCCGACAGCTGGTAAGTGGACGCAGCTCTACCCACTAAAACCCGGCGAGTGCCACTAATGCCGCCTTTGGTGAGGTGCCCCGGATCTAGTAAGCAAACAGGGCACCTCGACGGCTAGTCAGTCCGTATCCGTGTTATCGCGATATTATAATAATATGTAATACTTTTTATTTGCAAAGCCCACAATTAATAAAAAGCCTAAAATATAAAGAATCTTGGATACAAATGAGGACATTGCAAACCCGGTCTCAAGCTCGGCATTTGCTGGCATTGCTGTCAGCGCCGATCTTCCGCTTGAGCCGCTGGGTGACAGCACGGTGGCACCGACGATCACATTTTGCCATACATAATATTAAAACAACATATATAACATTTTAACAAAACATAAAATAAACTTATCATATAAAAATGATTGTTAGCCGCTATATATCCCTAGTATTTTTGCAAAAAATTGTTATATCAAATCCTCCTACGACATGTTTTTTTTTTTTTTTTTTTTTATAGAAGAGGGGGCAAACGGATAGTCGGTTCACCTGATGGTAAGTGAAGAGCAACATTCACAGAAACCCGCTACACCAGTGGATTAGCAGGTGCGTTGCCGGCCTTTCAGGTATGAGTATGCTCTTTTCTTGAAGGCCCCTAAGTCGTATCGGTTCGGAAACACCATAGGAGGCAGCTGATTCCATTTATTAGTCGTGCGAGGCAGGAAATGCCGTAAAAATCGAGTTGCTGTGGATTTATGAACATCGAGACGGTGAGGGTGAAATTTGGAGTTTTTCCGCGATGTCCGGTGGTGGAATTCTGCTGCAGGTATTAGTCCGAACAATTCCTCAGAGCACTCCCCGTGGTAGATGCGGTAGAAGATGCAGAGCGATCCGACATCTCTACGCAGCGCCAAAGAATCAAGCCGATTGGAGATAACATTCTCGTCTACGATTCGAGCCGCCCGGCGTTGAATTCGGTCAAATGGAAGGAGGTGATACTGGGGCGCTCCAGCCCAGAGGTGAGAGCAGTATTCCATGTGAGGCCGGATCTGCGCCTTGTATAATTGAAGGCGGTGTGAAGGCATGAAATACTGCTTCGCCCTATTGTGCACGCCGAGTTTCTTCGAGGCTAGTTTAGCCTTTCCTTCCAAATGACCACGAAACTGCACATCTCTCGATACATCGACGCCTTCGAATTGTAGAGGAACGACGAAGGGTGATTTTTTAGCGGTAAACGCGCAAACTTGTGTCTTGTTGGGGTTAAATTGGACTAGGTTAAGTCGCCCCCATTCCGAGACTTTGGCCAGCAGAGACTCGATTTCAGACATAAGTTTGTTCCGACACTCATCGACTTGTTCCCGAGAAATGTTAGGGCGGCCAGTGTATAAAGCATCTCCAGTGCTGTCATCCGCAAGCAATGAATGCCGCTGATTTTCAGCATATCATTGATATGCAGAAGAAACAGGGTTGGAGATAGTACACAACCTTGGGGAACACCAGCATTTACAGACTTGAGGTCCGAGCATGCACCGTCGACAACGACCTTAATGCTCCTGTCTGCCAAAAAACTGGTGATCCACCTACATAATTTCTCGGGAAGCCCATAAGATGGTAGCTTTGCAAGAAGTGCTTTATGCCACACTCGATCAAAGGCCTTCGCTATGTCCAAACCAACCGCCAGCGCCTCCCCCTTGCTCTCAATTGCCTCCGCCCATCGTTGCGTTAGGAATATTTGAAGATCACCAGCTGAGCGATTCCGTTGAAAGCCATATTGGCGATCGCTAATCAGCTGGTGCTCCTCCAAATATCGCCGGAGCTGGCAGTTGATTATGGATTCCATAATCTTTGAGAACAAGGTAGTTATAGCTATTGGTCTGTAGTTGGACGGGTCTGAGCGGTCCCCTTTCTTAGGGATCGGGTGTACCAAAGCTGTCTTCCACGAGCATGGGACGACGCCTAATGAGTAAGAGTGCCGGAAAAGACGCGTAAGGACGGGTGCCAACTCAGGAGCACAAGTTCGTAGCACTAACGGAGGGATGCCGTCAGGCCCACTCGACTTATGGATGTCCAGCGAAAAGAGTGCTTTGCGTACGGAGCTCTGTCGGAAAATTACTTCCGGCATTGAAGTATCACACCGAGGGATTGTCGGTGGTATTTTCCCCTGGTCATCCAAAGTCGAGTTGGAAGCAAAAAGAGTGCCTAGAAGATCGGCCTTCTCCTTCGCGGTGTGGGCCAACGAGTCATTCCTCATGTGCAGAGATGGTAGGGATGGCTTACAAAAATTCCCTTGAACAGCCTTGGCAAAAGACCAGAATGCACGAGTCCCCGAAGGGAGTCGAACCAATCTCTCGCCAATTCTGTTCACGTACTCCGCTTTTGCCTCAGCAATAGCTCTTTTGAAGGACCTGGAGGCAAAGTTATACTCCTTCTTCAATGCGCTGGTCTTTTCATCCTGGGACATCAATGCTTTGGCCTAGGCTCGGTAGCTTAACCGTTTATGGCGTGCAGCCATCTTACAGGTTTCACTAAACCAGGGCTTGGATTTGCCGCCTATAGGCACTGCAGAGCTTGGAATGAAAAGCTCCATGGCTTGCAGCACTACATCGGCAACAGAATCGGCAACGATGTCTGGATCATCCAGCGAGAAGCAAATTTGCCCCCATGGGTAGGATGCAAAGAAGGACCGCATCCCGTCCCAATCAGCTGACCTATAGTGCCAAACGCGGCGGCAGCCAGCAAAACGAGGCCATGATGGGCTTGCGACAGGTACAGAACTCCGGATCAGACAGTGGTCCGATGAGCCAAGTGAAGCGTCCACGGAGACCACGTAATTGTCCGGGTGAGAGGTCAGCAGAAGGTCCAACAGGGAAGGCGTATGATCTTCCACATCAGGGATACGAGTTGGTGATACCACCAATTGTGTCAGATCATATGCTGAGGCAAACTCGTAAACAGATCTTCCCGCATGATCGGTTGTACGAGAGCCGAGCCACTCGGTGTGATGGGCGTTGAAATCACCAAGAATCACGATCTCTGCGGATGGGATCTGTTGTAGCACGGAATCTGTAGCCATTTGAATGTGCTCCACAAGTCCGTCGGATTCGTCATTACCGCTATGGGACCTATATAGGCAGGCATAGACGCGGGGATAGTCGTCGCTGTCAATGCGCAACCAGAGGATGGAGAGGTCCCTACCTTCAAGACTGCCAAGGCGACGAGAGCAGACATCCTCTCCGACGTACGCGCAAACTCCAGCCCGCGGTACAAAAAAGTGTTCTAATTTGTACCCCGGACAAGAGAGATAAGAAGTATCAGCCGGAGAGGATATCTGAGTCTCGGTTAAAAAGAGCAAGGCTGTCTGGAGGTGGTAATGGACGGCGTCAAGATTGGTATGAAGTCCCCTAATGTTACAGAAATCCACGGTCATAGTGGTAAGGGACTTCTGCCGACGGCTCCGTTTACCCCGGGCAGTTTTGGTGTTGAGCACAGATTCGCCCCCCCCCAGAATACGCGGGGCTGCCCAGGTCTCCGGGTTCAAGTACCTGTCCTGAGCCCGGAGGCCTAGAGAGGGATTCTCCGGTGCTTGCGCGACCGGTACCCTCCTGGGGTAGTCTTTGAGTATTCTGTGCTGTCATGTGTGTGTGGGGGGGGGGGGGGTGTGGGCCACCGGATCTCTCACAAACCGAACGAAACACGACGACATTAGCCGCCATTTGACGTCGATGTTATGTGAGAGCGAAGTACTTCCCCGGACGCGCCGGCCCATTCAGCTGCAAAGCAGCATGGCGCTACTTCGTAAAGTAATACTCAGAGGGCAAACAGCCACTCAGCCATGAACATGTACATTAAAAGAGATGTACATGCTTTTATTTTGCAGAGATCATTATTTCGGTATCGTCTCCGAATCCCCTGAGACTATTACTAAACAAATTTTGACTAGTACTGGATTATACTTTCCCATTTATATAAGATAATTTATAAGCTAAAACTTGGTTAGAATGTAGAGAAGATATACAAGAATATTACGAAATATTTCATTATCTTCAAAGGCGCATATCACTCGAGATTTTTAAAAATGAATTAGAATTCTTCATATGAAATGAAGAAACAAAATGGCAGATGTTTTCTCTACGCAAAATACTTTCAGGCTTCGGGCAAAAAGTGATAACAGGATATGAATTTGAAAAGTAAATCTAATTATTCTTTTTTTGGTTTCGCTGGGGAATGCGTTGAGGTATACCACCGGGTCCGGGGGGCCCCGGGGGTTATTTGGGACTCTCTGCGCCCGAGAAGATGGTAAACTGGACGCAGACTCTACCCACTAAACCCCAGCGGTGTTTTCCTCGTCGTCTAGGTGGCCCGGCGCGAGAGCTGTGGACATCCGCACCAGGCCACAGCGGTACTCTTCTCAGGAGGTAGGGGTGTCGTCCCCTCCTCCATCTCCGCTTAAACTAAAAATATTGAACAAATAAGAGTGCCTTATAGCCCGGACCTTACGCAAGCGCGGCGGATCCCCCGGTCAGCCGCGCACAGGTCCCTCACGGCGGTGCGACCGCTTGTCACCGCCGTGCTCTCCTGCGGGAAGAGGCGCCAGTGCGCTCTCTCTCCCGCTCCGCCTGCTCCTTCTGCGACATCACGTCCTCGCAGAAGGAGAGGACCACCTGCCATGTGCTCTCACTGACGGTCATCGCTCGGATGACCGCCAACACCTTCACCTCCCTATACGATACGACCTATACCTTCTCCTTAATCTGTACCATATAAGTTCTCCTCAGTCTACCTCTTCCTCTCCCTCGATCCTTCCTCGGCCTGTATCTTCTCCTTTATCTGTTCTATATAATATGTTCTCTTCAGTCTACCTCTTCCTCTCTTTCCCTCGATCCTTCCTCGGCCTGTATCTTCTCCTTTATCTGTTCTATATAATATGTTCTCTTCAGTCTACCTCTTCCTCTCTTTCCCTCGATCCTTCCTTAGCCTGTACCTTCTCTTTTACCTATTCCATATAAGTTCTCCTCAGTCTGCCCCTTCCTCTTTCCCTCAATCCTTCCTTGGCCTGCACCTTCACCCCTTTGGGTACGGAACCCTAAAAACAATACGCCGCGGGATCAAACTAATAACGCGTCTTAGCTTAGATTTGAAATTTAAATATCGACTCAACCATCCAGCTTATTTCTTCAAAATTTTACCATCATAGGTTATATAGGCAGAATATATGATTCTGTGATTAATCTCCGAACTAATATTGCTCATGGGCGACGTTGACCACTTCTTAAGATGGTTTCTGATAGTCCAAGTAACATGTAAGAAGCAGTATGGGTGTCCCCACCGTTAAATTTCACCACCGGATATCGCATCAAAATACCCATTGTCCGGAATTTCACAACAACTCAATTTTTACGGCATTTCCAGCCTCACATGACCACTATATGGAATCAGCTGCTTACGGTATTTTCGACCCAATACGACTTAGGGACTTTCAAGAAGACCATACTTATATTTGAAAGATAACGCAGCTGCTCACCAGAGGATTGGACACCATTGAAAGGCACCTGCTAATGATGTAGCTGTGTCTATGGATGTCGCTTATCACTTACCAACAGGTGAAAGCCTCTGCGCTGAGCCCCACTACTTTAAAAAAAAATACTAAGGAACAGTAATCATTATTAAAAAAATAGCTTCTTTTTTTCAACTGATTTATGTGTTGCCTATCCTGAGACGTAAGATGTTAAGTCTCGGTGCCAGTTATTACACTGCCTGCCTTGCCCTTCTCTCCGAAACACAGCAAAGCTGTTTCACGGGAGAAACAAGCAAGATGGTGGTACCCATGCAGCCGGGAGCGCGGCACAGCGCTTCCCTCCCACCAGTAAAAACATTTTTTTCACTCAATGTACAAATTATGCGTTAAACACATAATTATTGTTATTTTTGTCGTTTGTGTTCTAGCGTTACCCGCTGTTTTTATTCCCTTACTTTATAATGACGTAAACTACAAACCTATCATTTACATAGTGAATAATTATTTTAGAGTACTCTTTTTTTGAAGTCGGTTTTTATGTAAAAAAAATATCTGTCTGTTTTTTGTAGAACAAGACAAACGGACAGTCGGTTCACCTAGTGGTAAATGATTAGAAACATTTATTTAGCTACAACAGAAGATTAGCAGGTGCGTTGCCGGCCTTTCAATTACATATAAGTACTAGCTCTTGCCCGCAGCTTCGCCCGCGTTAACTTTTACAACCGTAACCGGATTGATGATGATTATTTTTATACCCTATGTCCTAATCCAAGTTATAATCCGTCACCATTTCAACTTTCAGCCAAATCAGTTCAGTTGTTTCGCCGTGAAAGTGCAACAAACATCCAAAATTACAAACATATGACTTTATAATATTAGTAACATACTCTTTTCTTAAAGGTCCCTAGCTCACCTTCGTTTCGTTTCCTATCCCGGTATTTCGACATTATTATGGAAAATATCCCGTTTATAGTTTCAATAAAACCTTTGTATTTAACTAATATAATATGATTTGTTTAAACGGTAATCTCAGAACGGGCGGTCGGATCCTTCCTTACCTTTCTCAATATTGGGGTTATAAATCTATTATTATTAATGTTACGAACCACTGGTAGCACTAGCCGGATGTAACGCCATTTACCTATATAAATGTATCAATTAAAGTTATTGAAATTATGGACTTCCGGTAGCGCCAAACGGATGTGCCATTCATGAAGATAATATTGATTAATAATTAAAGTTTAACATTAATATAAGTGATTAATAATTCTAATCAATATTAATGAATTTACAATAATTATATGTAATATTAAGGCAATATTTATTATGGCCATTGATGCTGCTGATGTTGTTGTTGTTGATGATGATGATAATGATCATGATGACGATGACGATGATGATGATTATGATGATGATCATAATGATTTATTTAGCAAGTACCTAGTTATTCAATAGATTAGTACAGATAATATAGCTCAAAATACTTTAGCCTCATTTATCCCGGGGCTAAATCCCACATTACCGGGTATACCTTTAGCCCATTCACCCTGGTTTAGCAATGAGTTCCGTCATTATTCAACAAAAGGGTTCTCGCCTTTTGAATAAATAAATTTATACTTCAGTTGCTAGAATCTTTGAGAATCTTACCCGAATCTGCGGAAAATGTTACGTAACTAACCCACTTGACGGATAATATATACCTTTTTTTTTCTTTATCGCCGGGAAATGCTCTGAGGCATCCCGCGGGGCAGTGGGTCTCCCCAGGCATTTGAGACTCGCTGCGCCCGAAAGTTGGTAAGTGGACGCAGATCTACCCACTAAAACCCGGCGAGTGCCACCAATGCTGCCTTTGGCCCCGGATCTAATGAGCAAATAGGGCGGCTTGACGGCCCTCAAAGTCTTTATCAAAGTCCCTCAAAGGTCCGACGCCACCTCCACAGAGGGATTGTCCCGCATCACAGAACAATCCCTCCCAACGCCAGGACAGTACCTCACCCCTTGTCCTCCTACTCTTTTGTTCCCTCTTCTTATAAGAAGGGTACAAAGAGCAGCTCCGTCGGCTCAATTTCCTTTGCCCAAGGTGCTGGGCTCACCCTAGGCTACTGAGCCCCACCGCCACGATAAGGCTTGAACCATGGTGGTGTGTATCTATGAGGCTGGCACTACTAATTTGTATACTAAGACAACCAGGCACACGAGCAATCCTGTGAACTAATCCTATGACTGGTGGAAAATATTGATATTATCTTCTTTTAAAGTTGGTTAAAATATATATAAATATCATCCGGACTATAATAACGAAAAGATGTCAATCTTTACGTTATTTATCAGTTAGGTAATGAATAAATAAATAAATAAATTAATGAATGCATGAATGAAAGAAAGAATGAATGAATGAATGAATGAATTAATTAATTAATTAATTAATTAATGAAAGAATGAATGTATATAATTTATTGAGCATACACAGAATTATAAATATGAAACAATAATAAATTATAGTAAAAAAAACTAAAAAACACGCATTAATAGCAAACCCAACAAAAAATTTGAAAATAATTTTTAATGGATGAATTAAATGGCTTAACAAAATAACTTATTGTAAAAAAGCGTGGTGCTTGTAACTAAGTTTTTATATTAAATAGATACCGATGAAATATTTTTAATAATGAATATTGAGCACCTCACGCTTTTTTACAATAAGTAATTTTGTTAACCCATTTAATTCATCCATTAAAAATTATTTTCAAATTTTTAGTTGGGTTTGCTATTAATGCGTGTTTTTTTAGTTTTTTTAAACTATAATTTATTTTTTACTTTTTAGTGTTGTTTTTTTTAATTAAAAATTTTCTTAATTTAAGGTAGGGTAGGGCGGGGCTAGAAGTCCGGCGGGTAAGAAGTCCCAACATAGATATCACAGTATCTAACCGCGCTAGAAACAGATGGTCTACGTAATCTGAAGCGGCGTGAGGGGCGATGACGAAGCCGCGAGTCGGCAGTCGTCGCGGAGCGCATAAGCGAGTAATACTGGTATCGGAATTTTTTCGCGCCCAAAAGTAAAAAAAATGTTTGTTCTCGTTTCTTTCATAGATCCACACTGACTGTAAAGAAAATATTAAGGTAAGTTTATATTGCAGTCTTATCATATTCGTAAGTAATGCATGGTAATAACATGTACTTGTTGTTAACCGTTTTTATTTTATAACCTTGCAAATCACTGAACGTAGGTATGGGGCAAGAAGTACCCGCGAGAGGACTTTTTACCCCATATGTTTAATTGCAATGATATGTTTAATAAATATTGTGTTTTTTTCTTTTACGGGGTGCGAAATTTAAAAAAGGACAGATACAGGAGCTACACCACTACATAATATGAAATTGGCTGCGGATGAGGTCATTAAGGGCGATAAGAAGCTACGTCAAGCTGCGAAAGATTACTATATCTGCAGGAATTCTCTTAAGAGGTTTATTGCACGATTGAAGAAAGACCCAGGTAACATCTGTTTTGGATACCTTCCTACACGGCAATTTTTTACTAACGACCAAGAGAAGAGTTTATGCGATTACTTGCTTGCTCATATGTTTCATGGACTGGGGCTTAAAGAGGTGCGTTGCTTAGCATTCGATTGTGCTATTATTTTATCAATTACTGTACTCGATTCCTGGCAAGAGAAAAAAGTGGCGGGTGAAGAATTATCATGATAAATTAAAATTTAAAATTACTGCCATTACAACAAAATACTGATTTTGTGTCGGTTTATAAGCAAAGCTCAAAATAATTAACATTTCGTTTATTTAATTATTTTTAAGTTTGAATTTTATGTCGATTATAATAAAATATTAAGATTATGTTGATTATATTGATATTTTAATATACCGAAATATTATTAAATATTGATTTTAAAATAATGCATTTTGATTTACCCTATTAATTGGCCATAAATACCTAATTAGCTGGCCATTAGAACGTATGGACTTTTTACCCCAAACCGTGGACTTTTTACCCCGTGAGCGGGGTAAAAAGTACAGAATTCCATTTTGCATTTGTTGCTAAAATTTTCGGAAATCAAATTAATATTCACACTTCGGACTGTTGGAGTGTTAAGATGAATTGTGTAAGCTTTCATACAACATTTTTTGTTGACAGTAAGTGCTTGATTTTGAGACTTATGGGTCTTAGAGACAAAATTGGGACTATTAGCCCCGCCCTGCCCTACTCAACTATTAACAATCACTTTAGAAATGAGTGAGAGACTAAAAACAACACAAGTGATGTAGGTAACTTGCGCGCCTTACGCCTTCCTATCATGTGCTATCCTGATTATTCTGATCAGGATATTGGAATAATTTTATCAAATTATTGTATTGTTATCGGTCCTCGATAAATCTACAAAGTTTGAACAAAATCTGGTCGTTAGAAGTGAGTCAAAATCAAGTCTAAAGGAGTCGGTTACAAACATACATACAAACATACAGGTGAAGCTATTATATAAAGCGTGTAAAAATTGAAGATTTCGGAAGCTAAGTGCAGACAAAAATGTAAGTTTCTAAGGCGCTATAATGGAACATCATGCAAACATTTCTAAATGTATTCCTTCTTGGCTTTCCTTGTAAAAGTAATTGAACTATCGTCTCCACTTGTAATCCGGATATGTGGCTGATCCGGATATATAGCTGAACCGGATAAACCAGTATTAATTCGATTACAGTGAGACCACTTGGATAATCGTGTTACTGGCTAACATCTTTTATCCCTTTTTATGTCTATGAGATTTTGTGCACGGGGCTTAAGTTTTTATATATTAGTTGGGTAGACGTGATCGTGCCCATAATGCCCATAAGCATACACGAGTTTACCTGGAACTAGGCAAGTCATTCCTGCGTATCCTGGGCCTGTACACAAAGTGACATCGCTTTGTAGCCGAAATTCGTTATCGTCTTTGAGATAACGATAATAATTTTCTAGCCAATGATCAATCAAAGATCGTGACAGTGCAACAACAACTGTCAAGTGTCAACAAAGTTCGACAAGAAGTGTCAAATCGGACCAAATATTAAAATTAATATCTATGTAAATAGACCTCATACACACTATGACTCATAAAAATTGTGAAAATGTTGCCCTCCATGGCCCACGCCCACGGATAACGAATCAATATCAATAATAAAATAACATAAGTTTATGTCAAACTTATGTTATTTTATTATTGATGTGTGTTAGTTAGTTAGTGTTCGATAACCAATTGACAGTTTATGATTTTGTTACGAATTTTAACATTGTCTACCAACTTGCGATAACGATAACGAGTGACATAATTGACGACGGCTTATGTCAATCCCATACATTTTATTCTTTTCGAACTTCGTTATCGTTTTTTTAATGTTACTTTGTCTAAGGCCTCAGAGACTTTATTAAGTATCTATGTCAGTAATAAGACTGTTCCTGTACGTCCCTCCGAAACACAGCAAAGCGTTTCACGGGAGAACGAAGCAAGATGGTGGTACCCTTTCAGCGGGAGCGCGGCACAGCGCATAACTCCCACCGGTAAACTGAAAGAAACTATAATTTACACTCAGGTTTTTTATAGGAGGGCAAACGAACAGTCGAAGCCTTTTGTCGATTATCGACGCCCATACACATCCGCACAACCAAAAGTTATGCAGATGTGTTGCCCTCCTTTTCCCTATCCCCCCAATAGGCTACCGGAAACTCACAAACCGCACGAAACGCGATACTATAGCTGTCACTTGACGCCGGTGTTATGTGAGCGAGAGGTACATATGTATGCCGTATACATAGGTATGCCGGCCCAATCCGGCTACAAAGCAGCATGGCACTACATCTTAGTTTTATTATCAAGTTAGCTTTGTACATGCATTTATTGTTTACTTTCAACATATAAATATATAGATTATAGAGCTTTGTCATAGCTCTAGATATAGCCTTTCTGCTTGTGGTACAAAGTAGTATAAAATGTGGAGTATAATAGTAGGTTTATCATGTCGTATGGGAGAAAAATTAAAACTGTTCAGTTCATAGGGCTCCGTTCCTAAAAATTACCAAACGGAACCTTATAACAACATTTTGTTCTCCATCTGTCTGTATGAAGTAAAACCTATAGGGTACTTTCCAATGACCTAGTCATAATTTTTTTAAGAAGCTAGGTCTCACAGCATGAGTAGGTATAGGAATCTGAGAACTGTTAATTTGTTGTAAAAATAAAAATCCTCGCCATATTGCGGAAAATTTCGGGACTAATTTTGTATGGACGATACTATGTGTTGACGTAAAAAAGATACAGTGGCGAAACCACGCAGGGTTCATATATTTCTGGTCACGCTATACCTAACATTTTTTACCGGTTCATCCGTTAGAGAACTAAGGGGCCACAAACAAAAACCTTTTTCTGCCAATCTCTTTGGCCCCTGCCTGTCTCATCCATGTTTTGCCCATCATTTTACCTTTATACATTATTACCCTTACCTCATTCATATAATGCCAGGCCTGGCACGCGCGCACCGGACTCAGCGGCTTGTAATGGTTCCCGAAGGTGTACATGTAGAAGAGCCAGGGCGCGGGGAACAGCATGGTGAACATGTCGCACAGAGCCATCGCCATCAGGACCACGTTGGTGGGGGTGCGCATGTGGCGGCGGGAGAGCACCACCACGATCAGCGTGTTGGCCACAATGGTGGTGGCGAGGAGGAACGGCGCGATATACCTGGGAAACGACAAGTCAACATTATTATCATTATCAGCATCATTATCATTATCACATCATTATCATTATCAACACCATTATCATTAGCAATATCATTATCAACATCATTAATGTTATCAAAATCATTATTATAGTCATCATAAGGTGTAATCATAAATGTTTAGCTTTGAAATCTACCAATACGAAAAATCTACTAAGGTCTTTTGTTACCTTGACGTATTTCGTAAAGAAGAGCTGGACAGGCGGTGAAGTTACTGGCACTGGCAAAATGCCTTGCCACTGATCATAAACACCTCATAGTATTCATGGTCCAAATATAATCTTTTTTTTTATGTTAGTTGGATAGGCAAACTGGCAAACGTGCCACCTGATGGAAAGTGGTCGACGTCGCCCATGAACATAAATTAGTTTACCTGGAACGAGCCCAGGCAACTTATTTATGTGTTGCCTATCCTGAGAATTAAGATGTTAAGTCTCGGTGCCAGTAATTACACTGCCTGTCTTGCCCTTCTCTCCGAAACACAGCAAAGCTGTTTCACGGGAGAAACAAGCAAGATGGTGGTACCCATGCAGCCGGGAGCGCGGCACAGCGCTTCCCTCCCACAGCATATTATCTTTGACCGCTTGTACTTTTTAGGGTTCCGTAGCCAAATGGCAAAAACGGAACCCTTATAGATTCGTCATGTCTGTCTGTCTGTCCGTCCGTATGTCACAGCCACTTTTTTCCGGAACTATAAGATCTACTGTTGAAACTTGGTTAGTAGATGTATTATGTGAACCGCATTAAGATTTTTACACAAAAGTAGAAAAAAACTACTTAATAGAGAAAATCTGCCTTTATGATTAACGCCTGATTTCAAGGAATTATGGAAAATAAATACTCACCCATACATAGGCTCTGCATAGTTGATCGGAAACTCACATGTCACATTCAAGTAATCATGAGAATGGTTGGACACACAATAGTCATCTGTGGTGAAATTCAAATACGAAAGTAACTCGGAACTGTCATTCGAGACGTCTTGTATTTTGAAATTCCCGCGCGAATTGTTTTGCGCATAATCGCCCCACTCGTCCTCCATTTTGAATTTTTAATCTGCTACCTCACTGACAGTGACATGTTACTTTTTTAACTCGCTTCTGCATCTGTGAACAATGGAAACGGTTTTATTATTTTTTTAGTTTTACCTTTGTGGACTAAGGTTTGTGAATATTTAAAAAAATCGTAACGTTCGTCTTGTAAATTGCCTGCTTATTTCTTTTGTTTATTTTTGTAGCGTTTCATAAAGATGTGCAGTGTAATTACTGGCACCGAGACTTACCATCATCATAATAGTAATCATCTTCATCCTCATCATCATCATCATCATCATCATCATCATAATCATCATCAGCCTCTAACGCCAAGACGACCGATTCCTTGCCACTCGCATCCAACACGGAGCAGCCACCGCACGGAGATCGTCTTCCCACCTAGTTAATACCTTATTGGCCCATCGGCCTTCCGTTCTCCTGAGTGTGTGACCAGCCCACTGCCACTTCAACGAGCACAACGAAGACGCCAGAGAACTAAGGTACCAATATCACGCAAAGAATAAGCTCGATAGGTTATATTTGAATGAATTTCCTGGGCTAGTTCCAGGTTAGTTTTTATGTTCATAGGCAAGGCTGATCTCCTACTAGCACCCAGCTGGCGTACCATTTCTAAAAAAACTACGAATAAGGGTCTCGGCACACATTTGAACTCGGAAAGGGATCGTCACCGTATCACCTCGAGCTGTGTCGGACGGCCCGCAGGGAGCCGTTGACAGTGTGTCACGATTGTGGCGCGGCGGTGGACTCGGCCCAGCACACACTCGAGGTGTGCCCGAGATGGGCGGCGGTGCGTCACAGTCTGACATCAGTCATCGGAGGGGACTTGTCTCTGCTGAGCGTCATCACCGCGATGCTCGGTGAAGACGAGTCCTGGACGGCGATGGTCTCCTTCTGCGAGGCAGTAATGTCCCAGAAGGAGGCTGACGAGCGGGTGAGAGAGGAGGCCGCCAACGAGGCCTCCTCCCGCGGGCGACGAACGGGGGTGCGTAGGAGGCGCTATTTAATGCGCCTCCAGTAACGCCCCTGTGTTTGTGTCGGGCTCAAGATGTATGCACGACGTTGTGGGGACTGCTTAGTAGCGGCCGGGCAGTCTCCCCCTACGAGGAGTAGTCTGGCCTTCGCTGGGGCCAGCCTGTCGCTGAGGTGATCCTGTCGGTTGCATATCCGGACCCTCAAAAAGCGGCTGAAGGCGCTCGCAGCGGTTTTAGTTAGGGTGGGCACTTATTGTTTTCTAATGTTTGCGCGAATTTCACTCATTATAATGAAACAATTTTTACGGATTTTATCGCGGTTTATTAAGATTTTTACAAGCCCGACGTTTCGGATACTTTACAGCAACCATGGTCACGGGAGGACTGAGGTGACAGATGTCCTAATGTTACAAAGTTATTCGAAACTACCCTATGATACATCATTATTTTAATAAGTCCTCTCTACGCAGAAAGTGCTAACTGCATCTTTAATCTGTGGCATATTATGCTTGGTTTTTGATTTAATTATTTTAATAATGGGATCCCAAGCAGGTGGTAAGAGCCAGCCATCTTCTCTATTGAAATTTGGATGTTTTTTAATTTCAATAGCCTCGCGGATCATCCTTGGTTGGAATCGGTGTTCTTTTGCGAGTATCTGTGGTTTATCAAATCTAATATAATGGCGAGCTTTGTCTAGACTATGTTCACAGATTGCAGACTTAGTGTAGCGACGGTGTTTTAAGTCAGCTATATGTTCTTTAACGCGAGTTTTAATTGATCTTTTGGTTTGGCCTATATAAGAGAGGCCACAATCACAATCAAGCTTGTATACTCCTGCATCTTGTAAGGGTATATGACACTTGACAGATGGTAAGAATTGACCTATCTTTTTAGGCGGCTTGAAATAAGTTTTTATAGAAGCTCGCTTTAGGATGAAGCCAATCTTGTCAGTGACGCCTTTCATAAACGGTAGCACAGCAGGTACTCGCTCGACGGTGGCTGGTTTCACACGTTCACTGTGACGGAGACGCGGTACCCAAAGCTTGTTGTCACGCAGTACTTGCTTGACATGTTGAAGTTCGGTCTCCAGGTGCTGCTCATCACAGATCCCTTGTGCTCTCTGTAACAAAGATTTACCCACGGTAGCTAACTGTGTTGGATGGTGGTGTGATTCGCCGTTTAAATACCTATCCGTATGGGTATGTTTCCTATACACTGTGTGGCTTAAGGTGTTATTGGGATTACGGATAACTAATACATCTAAGAAAGCTAAAGAATTATTTGCCTCCAATTCCATTGTGAATTGAATTTTAGTATTGATGGAATTGAGATGGTTTAAGAATATGGTTACTTTATCAGATGGCAATATTGTGAAAGTATCATCTACATACCGCTTGTAGAACCTGGGTGTTATTGGTGAGGTATGCAGAGCAGTCTCCTCGAAGTCCTCCATGAATATGTCGGCAACAACGGGGGATACTGGTGAGCCCATAGCTACGCCATCTACTTGCTGGTAGAACTGGTTATTCCACAACATGTAGCCAGATGTCAGGCAATGTTTTAGAAGTTCAGCATATTCTATTGGCCGAAACGTCGGGCTTGTAAAAATCTTAATAAACCGCGATAAAATCCGTAAAAATTGTTTCATTATAATAGGGTGGGCACTCCCAGGTGCGGGTCCCACATTGGGTCAGGATCTACCCGAAGATCCTGGCTGCATCCATAAGGATTTCCCTGCGATAAAAAAAAGAGTTATTTTTTTGAAACTCCTTACTGCAACGCACACTTATCGAATCGTAACGTAATCGCCTTGCCTCGGAACAGGCTGCGAACCACGACGCTTACGGCTCGTTGTCCCTGCGCTTACGTCCCTCCGCGCCCAAACTCACGTCTTTTCGTCCACCCTTGTCCCTGTCCCCTCCCGCGACATTCTTGCCGAACGTGTCACATTTGCAAGGCAACTTCTACCAGGTCCACCAGCGGTCAGCCAGCCGTAAGCTCGATATCGCCTAGCCGTAGCCATGTTGACGTACGGGAGCTGTGATACGCTTTGGTTACGTGTATACGTTACTTTGACGCCTGGTTGACGGCGAGGCGAAAAACGATACGGAGTCGATCCCTTTTCGAGTTGATGTGTGCTGTGACGTTAAGAATGTAACTGAAATAGATACTATCTTCTCTTCCTAAATCTCCTTAAAACAATCTGTTGTCTGTAAAGTCGGTTTACTGACGATAGTTGAACGTGACGACGTCATAAGAAAATGGAACGCCTCAGAGCGAGGTAACGCCGCATGCGTCATGTTTTTTTCGTTCTTGCAGCAGAATTATAAGACGTTGTCACGTCAAAATAGAAACAAGATAAGAAGATGATATGATGTCGACCCAAATTAATGGAATTTAAGATCTCTTGTACAACGAGAGTTATAATATTCCCCACTATAATATAAAGTTAAGTAAAGCCGTGGGGCAAGGTTAGAGTAACGAGACGGGTTGTCTGTTATATGAACGTAATTATTGTTAACTTCTCTCTGACGTCACTTGTCTAGTATATCTGTTGCCTGACGGTGCAGTTGGCAGTAAATTTGTATTGTTTATGTTGTTTTATTTTTCGCATGGGAGGGCAAACGAGCAGTCGATCTTTTGGCGACTACCGACGCCCATACACATCCGCACAACCAGAGATTATGCAGATGCGTTGCTTTCCTTGGAGACGTACCGGTCGCGGGTTCGAATCCTAAGTGCAGATAATTTGTATGATAAATATAAATGTTTGCACCGGGTCATTTTTATGTCAAAAGGAGACAACCGAGCAGTCGGACCCTTATGGTGACTATCGACACCCAAGACTACCCGATACTACCAAAAGAAAAGTAATGCAGATGCGCTGCCTTCGTTTTCCCAATCCCCTTTCTCACAAACTACACGAAACGCGACAGCAAAGCTGTCACTTGACGCCGGTGCTAAGTGAGCGAGAGGTCCCCCGGTCCCCCCCCGGTCGTGCCGGCCCAATTCAGCTGCAAAGCAGCATGGCACTACCTCTTATAAAAACGTGGACATAGTATATTCTAATATATAAAATTTCCATGTCACAATGTTAGTTACCGTACTCCTCCGAAACGGCTTTACCGATTTTTACCAAATTTTATATGCGTATTCAGTAGGTCTGAGAATCGGCTACTATCTATTTTTCATACCCCTAAGTGATAAGGGTGGTCAACCCCTCAAATTTTAAAAGTTAACGCGGGCGAAGCTGCGGGCAACAGCTAGTGTATTTATATAAATTTCTTAAATTTATTTCCGTTTCTAGTACCCGTAACACAAGTTCTTAAGGATTTACCCCGGGGCTAGGTTAACGTGTGATTATTGGCTAATATTTATTTATTTTCTAACAGTTAAAGCTCAAAGCGCGCCGTCAGAACACACCCTGACATGGTAATTCATGTTATAGTTAAGCACAAGATACATTTAGTAATAATTTATTCAGACACGGTTCTCTGGAAGGGTCGAAGGAAATTTCACGATTATTCCCGTTTTGGGATGTGTCCGTACGATTTGTAAATCCGATGACATCCATTAAATCGGAATTGTACGGTTTAGAAATGGTCACTTTATACATGCTATACCCATACCTACAGACTGCTAACAATTTACCAAAGACGTAGGAATAAGAAAATTTACTTATATTATAACAACGAGATGTAAAATGATTGCTTTCAGGTTAAAAACTTTAACGGTATATTAACTATACTTTTTTATTTCTTCGAGCTCGATATTTTGTCATCGTCAACGAACGCCTTGTTGACGAGAACAGTGCAATAATTATATCAATCATCATCATCAGCCTCTATCCGTTCACTCCTGAACATAGGCCTCCCTCAATGAACGCCAAGACGGCCGATCCCTCGCCACTCGCATCCAACACAGACCGAGCCGCACGGAGATCGTCTTCCCACCTGGTTAATGGTCAACCATCACTTCGTCTACCTAAACATGGCCTCCACTCTTGAACCTTATTGGCCCATCGGCCATCCGTTCTCCTGAGTGTGTGACTAGACCACTGCCACTTCAACGAACTTAATCTTCGCATGAAATCGGTAACTTTACGGATAAAAAACCATAATAACTCGCAAAAAAACACGTAAAGCTTATTTCATTATAATTCATTAGGTCATGTCAAGGCTAGCCTTTTTCATAAATTTTCACTTTTTCAGTGGTAGTTTTCCATGAACAATTGTTTTCCACACAATGGCGACTGTCGGGCAAGTTAACTTGATTACTATCTGACCCAATTATTTAGTAAGGTTTCACCAAGTTGTTTATATCTATTTAGTTGATTAGAACAGCTGTAACTAAATTGACCGCCAGGCGCCATCTTGTTTTCATTTCAAACTAAAACAAAATGGCCGACAATTTAGGCTCATGTTTTCACAAATAGGTATTATTTTCTTTTTCTTTCTAGACTAGATTTGTTTGTTTGATAAAGTTTGTTTTAATTTTTTTTAATGTGTATGGTCTAGGTTCCATGGTCCATTTTTGCACTTGATTACTATCAACCTTTTTACTGAATGCATATAGATATATACACGGTACATACACCAAAAAAGCATTTTTTACAATTTTTATCTGTCTGTCCGTCTGTTCCGGCTAATCTCTGAAACGACTGGGCCGATTTTGAAGGGACTTTAACTGGCTGGATGTTATAAGGAGTAACTTAGGCTATAAAAATAATCATCATCAATCCGGGTATGGTTGTAAACCTTTTTTTTTTTTTTTTTGGTTTCGCTGGGGAATGCGTTTAGGCATACCACCGGGTCCGGGGGGGGGGGGGCGGTGGTTATGTGGGAATCTCTGCGCCCGAGAAGATGGTAAGGTGGACGCAGAATCTACCCACAAAACCCCAGCGGTGTTCTCCTCTTCGTTTGGGTGACCCGGCGCGAGAGCTGTGGACGTCCGTATCGGGTCACAACGGTGTGCCATACAGCACTCTTCTCTGGAGGCGGGGGATAGCATCCCCTCCTCCTTCTCCGCTTAAGGCACACTGAACACACAAGGGTGCCTTATAGCTCGGACCTTACGCGCGCGCAGCGGATCTCCCGATCTGCCGCGCACAGGTCACGGCGGTGCGACCGCCTGTCGCCGCCGTGCTCTCCTGCGGGAAGAGGCGCCAGTGCGCTCTCTCTCCCGCTCCGCCTGCTCCTTCTGCGACATCACGTCCTCGCAGAAGGAGAGGACCACCTGCCATGTGCTCTCACTGACGGTCATCGCTCGGATGACCGCAGGGAGCGACAGGTCCGCGCCAACCTCAGCGATGAGGGGCGCCCTTGCCTCTGCCCAAGCTGGGCACTCCGCCAGGGTGTGGTCAGCAGTGTCCTCACTGCAGTCACAGTGATGACACCCTGGTGAGTCCTCCGCCCCTGCCACCTTCCACATATACCTTCCGAAGCATCCATGCCCCGTCAGGATCTGCGCAAGGTGGAAGGATATTGTGCCGTGCCGCCGGTCAACCCACTGCTCCAGGATTGGACCTACGGCCAACACCGTGCGGTGTCCCGCGCTCGGCTCTCTGAGCCGCTCACCCCACTGGCTGAGCACCCGCCTGCTCAGGCGGCTCCGCCAAGTCTCTTCCTCGTCAGAGACCTCCTCTTCCTCTCCCCGACGTCTTCTCCACTCACGCGCTAGGGCCCCAGCGTGCAGGTCCCATGGCGCAGTACCCGCCAGTACGCACGCAGCCTCGTACGAGGTCGTACGGTACGCACGGACGGCCCTGACGGCCATGACCCGTTTCGGACGTCGCAACAGGGCCACGTTCTCCGCCTTCAGGGTACAGCCCCATGGACTGCAAGACGCCCGTATATAGGCGGCGGCAACCAACGCTGGGTCCACCCACGTTGGGGAGGAGGCGACTCAACGCGCGTGCAGTTCCAAGCAGCCTCGGGACGAGGCGCCGGAAGTGCTCTCGGAAGTTCCATCGACTGTCGAGGACGAGGCCCAAGTACCTCATGGTCGACTCGACAGCGATGGAAGTTCCCCCCACTATAAGGCGGGATCCGGGTGGAGGGGCTCGCCGGGGTCCGTGGAAGCATATAGCTCCGCACTTCTCCAAGGCCACTTCGAGCCCAAGACGCCGGATTCTCGCCACCACCTGGGCAACTCCAGCTACCGCAAGAATGCGTGCCTCCGAAAAGGTGCCTCCGCGCGCGGTGACGACGGTGTCGTCGGCGTAGCACGTCAAGGTCGCGCCCCGGAGCACCCAATCGTAGCCGATGTTCCACAGGAGTGGGCCCAAGACAGAGCCCTGTGGAACACCGCACGCCACTCTCCTCGTCACCCAGCCACCGGCCGTGGGGTACGCGACGCACCTACCAGACAGGTAGTCTCCTACCAGTCTGCGCAGGTACATCGGCACGCCGTGGAACCTCAGCGCCTCCAGGATTGTGTCGAAGGGTAGGGTGTTGAAGGCGTTGGCGATGTCAATAGACACCGCCAAAAGCACCCCTCTCCCCTCGACTGCCTTATCGGCAAGGGCCCTCACCCTGGTCAGAGCGTCCAAGGTGGACCTGCCCCGCCGGAAGCCGAACTGGCACTAAGGTTCGGGCCTATCTCCTCCAGGTGGTCAACGATACGGGCAGCTGCGATCCGCTCCAGCAGCTTGCCCGTCTCGTCGAGCAGTACAATTGGTCGGTACGCCGACGGCGAGTCGACCGGTCGACCCTCTTTCCGGATCAGGGTCAACTTCCCCTTCTTCCACGCCGTGGGAAACTGACCCTGCGCCAGACACGTGCTAAAAAGGCGCTTCGCCTGTGTCCGGAGCGGGCCAAGGGCCAGAACCAAGGCCCTCCCAGGAACACCATCCGGACCCGGAGCGGTATTGCGAGCCCTCATGCGCGCTAACGCGGCGTCCAACTCCGTCTCCGATACCTCCGGAGCCTCGTTGCTCGCTGGCTCATCGCCTGATGGAGCCATAGACGGGGGCGCATGCTCTCCCTGGCTGGGGAACAGGGCCGGAACTATTCGGGCCACGAGGTCAGGCTGGAGACTCTCCGTCAGGGGAGGGGCACAGGGGCGCAGTTTGTTGCGAACCATCCTGTACGGCCTCCCCACGGGTCTCGGTCCAGAGACTCCAGCATCCCCTTGTGGGCAGCCTCCTTGGCTCGGCCTATGGCCGTCTTCAGCTCCCCAGCGGCGGCTCTGTATATTTCATACAGCCGACCCTCCTCCACCTCGTCACGGCGCCTCCGCCTGCGACTTCGGGTGTACTGGCGTCTCGCCGCAACGCAACTCCTACGCAGCTCGGTGAGTTCCTCCGACCACCAGTACACCTTCGTGCGTCGTGGGGGCCTCCTACCGATCCTCGTCATGGCCACGTCGCACACCTGCGTCAACGCGGCGACCATGCGGTCGGTCTCCCTGTCTACCTCAGTTGAGGCCGGGCTACCGTCCATGCACCAGGCCTGCACTAGGGCCGCTTCGAGGAGGGCCTCTCTGTCCATCCTCCTCGAAGCCCAACGTGGACCGCACTCCGCATCCAAGCCACGGCTTTGGGAGGGGGTAGCGTCGCTGTATCGGAACCGGATGTACCGGTGGTCCGACAGCGTCTCGCACTCCAACACCTCCCAGCCTTGCACGCGGCGAGCAAGAGCGACATCGGCGAAGGTTACATCGACGATGCTGCCACCCTGCCGCCGCACGCACGTGTGCCTCGACCCCACGTTGAGGACCTCTAGCCCAGCCTCGACTGACCACTCCTCCAGCACCGCGCCACGCGCGTCGGTACGCCGGGAACCCCACGCCTCAGATTTGGCGTTGAGGTCCCCGGCGATGAGGACGTGATCGAGGCGAAGTCGCGCAACCAGAGAGCCGACCCGAACTAGAAATTGTTCGAAGTCGGCGACGCTCCGGTTCGGCGAGAAGTACACCCCGATCACGAGAACGCGACCAATCTCCGCAGCCACGTATCCACGCCCTCTCTCCACAGCCCCGAACGGAGGCGAGCCATTCAGGCTGGCTATGGCTACCACGCCGTCCTCGTCCCCGACCCAATTTGGAGAATTGGGAACGTGGTAAGGCTCGGCCACCACGGCCACCTGCACAAACCACTCAGCCAGAGCCTGAAACAACAAGTCTTGGGCTCGGGCGCAATGGTTGAGATTCCCCTGTAGTACTTGGGTGTGGCGTGCCATTACTCCAAGGCTATGGGGACCTCCGCGCCCAGGACTGCGAAACTGTTCGCAGTCGGGATGATGGGCTGCGAGGGGGAATTTGGGCCCTCGCTTACCTTTGCGCCTGTCTTTTTACGCCCAGCCCGACTACGACGCGGGGCGATACACACTCCGTCAGCCATTGTGTGGGCGGCAGGTAACCCCTTTTCGGTGCAGAGGGCACACTTGGGCTCTAGGGCCTTAAAAATCGAAGCACCCAGTGCACTTGCCGTCTCTATGCTGGTCATATTCGAGGCCGCCTCTGCCGCTGCCGGCTCTTTCTGGCATTTGGCCTGTCCGACGTAGTGGCCAGTTGTAGGTGGCCGGCCTCTTCCCCGCTTCGTCGGGGGCGTCTTTCGGAATTCGTGGGCTTTACCTTTTACGGTCGCCTCACTCTCCGTCTCATCTTCCGACGATGTTAGCCGGGTCCTCTTCTTTTTGGAGCGCGTTGACCTCCGGCTGCCAGTGGAGTCGCTTGCACTCATTAGTTCCACATTACCAGTTACCATATCGCATGCATCGTTGTCCGTTAGTGTAGCCAGGTCGCGAGTGTCCGGAATAACCGAACCCTCGAAGCAATTTGTGCCCCCCCCCCCTCCGTAATACGTGGGGCAGACCTCCGCCGATTGCGGCGTGGTGCGGGATTCCCCCTTTCGAGGACCCGCCCGGGGACTATTTTCAACTTGCTTATATTCCATTTGAAAATTCTGCTCATTTGGGTCGAGCGGAACCCGTAACCATCTCAAAAACGTTGTGCGCTAACGACTGGAGACCCTCCAGCCATTCATCCCCTCGCCGCGCACTAGCTTATCTTGGGATTAGGGTGATTTTTTAGAGAGGTTTTCTTCCTCGCGATCCCCATCCCGACGTGGGATGGCGACCACCACCCCCGGCCCTATGGACCGGGGAGCGGCTTGGCCAGCAGTGGCCAGAACCAACTGCCGCCCGGGATCTGATTGGTCGCCCAAGGTGCTGGATTGCACCCCAGGCTTAAACCCCACCGCCACGACAAGGCTCAGATCCAGGGTGGGGGGCTAACTAACACTTCCTCAACCTAAACGCGGCCCATCGACCGTCCGTTCTCCTGAGTGTGTAGCAACACAAGATTTTTTATTGGTTCGGGTAAAACCTGGAGGAATAGCAAGTTTATATAATGGTTACACGTCATGGTAAATTGCTCATTAACGCGAAACAAAAATGTAAAATGTTTAAGAGCCATTATTCTATAATAATGATTCGTTTGTAATACAAAGGATATTTTATTCTTTTTTTAAATGTTTGTTAATTGAAAGGATTCTTATAATAAGCGTAAAAACAAGGGCTGGTCGGTAAAAGAGGTTTTATTTATCAAAAGGGCTTAAAAATTAAGAAAGGTTGGAAGAATTCGTAAATAGAAAAAATACTTTTATCCTACTACTGCCTGCTAATATTAAACTGGATATGGATTTGATACCATTTCAAACAAAAACTACTAAATGGATGTTAATGAAACTTTACAATAACATAGCTTTTTTTAAATGTTATTTGGATAGCCAAACTGGCAAACGTGCCACCTGATGGTAAGTGGTCGACGTCGCCAATGAACATAAACTAGTTTACCTAGAACGAGCCCAGGCAACTCATTTATGTGTTGCCTATCCTGAGATATAAGATCTAAGTCTCGGTGCCAGTAATTCCACTGCCTGTCTTCTTCTCTCCGAAACACAGCAAAGCTGTTTCCCGGGGAAACAAGCAAGATGGTGGTACCCATGCAACCGGGAGCGCGGCACAGCGCTTCCCTCCCACCGGCTAATACATCAGAATAACATATAGGCTATAATTTATCCCTGTACTCCCACGGGAATGTTTTATAAGGAAACTTTATGGATACTCGAAGTATCCGAAACGTCGGGAATGTAATCTAAATAAACCGCGGTAAAATTCGTAAAAAGTTCTTTTACTAGAATGAGTACCTCTTTTTTCTTTAACGCCGGGAAATGCTCTGAGGCATCCCGCGGGGGAGTGGGTCTCCCCAGGTGGGTATGTGGGACTCGCTGCGCCTGACAGCTGGTAAATGGACGCAGCTCTACCCACTAAAACCCGGCGAGTGCCACCAATGCTGCCTTTGGTGAAGTGCCCCGGATCTAGTAAACAAACAGGGCACCTCGACGGCTAGTCAGTCCCGCACGCCACTTCCACAGAGGGGTTGTCCCGCACCACAGAACAACCCCTCCCAACGTCGGGACAGTAAAATGGGGTGAGGTTTCCACCCTCGCCCCTTGCCCCCTGCTCTGTTGTCCCAAGGGGTACAAAGAGCCCCCTCGGCTCAATTCGCTTCGCCCAAGGTGCTGGGCTCACCCTAGGCTACTGAGCCCCACCGCCACGTCAAGGCCTGAACCGTGGTGGGGACCAGAATGAGTACCTACTAAATGTGTATTTGCCCATTTTTTGTGTTAGTTGGACAGGCAGACGTGCCACATGACAGTGAGTGGTCAAAGTTGCCCAATAACATATCCTAGTTAACCTGAGGCTAACCCAGGTAATCGAATCCGATACGAGTAGAAGCCAACTCAGACCGCGCAAACAGCGGCAGCACTACATTACCGTTAGATTGTACGGGTACCACACGTGACCCGCTCTGGAGGGTGTGATGAGGGCCGGCCCTCATGATGATAGAGTAAATTCAACTGTATCGGATTTGACTAGTCTAAATCCTACTCTCCCGAGTAGCGCGCGCGATGAGCCGCACGACCTGTGGTACCGACCCCATTTCGAATAATTCTTAGGTGAGCCATTTGCTCATCTACAGCTTCGATTGAGCTTAAAGGCTATCAGGCCGAACAGTCTAGCTCTTCCGAAAAAAAACCCTCGCGTGGCATAATATGTTAAGTCTCTGTACCATTTATAATATTGCTTGCTGCTCTTCTCTCTGAAACACAGTCGTCAAATTACTTATTTACTTATAAACTTATCATCTTCAGATTGTACAAAATCTCATCCCCTCAACTTTGGAGTGACAAATTAATTAACGAATTTAATATTCTCTTAGCTCCTCAGTTGATGTGAAGTTGGGTTTGAATGTTAGATTTACGTCTTCAATGGTTATGACGTCTTTGCTTTAGGTTTGCGCTAAATCGAGGATAGGCACACACGTAGATGGTTAGCTGGTATGGCTCACGGGACACCGGGCAGATGTGAATCGTTTCATCATCATCATCAGCGTCTATCCATCCTCCTCCTTGAACGCCAAAATTACCGATCCCTTACCACTTGCATCCAACACGGTCCGGTCACTGCACGGAGATCGTCTTCCCACGTGGTTAATGGTCGACCAACACTTCGTCTACCTAAATCGTATATGACCTATATTATTGAAATTCATCTATACACTACATACGGATAAATACATAATAAATACCATGGGAAATTGTCTGTTTGTAATATTAAAATAACCGCTTTTTACTAAATGCAAATGAATGTGTACACGGTACATATACCAAAATAGCATTTTTTTTTATTTTTGTTTGTTTGTCTGTTTGTTCCGGCTAATTTCTGAAACGGCTGGGCCGATTTGGACGGGACTTTCACTGACAGTTAATGGTGGGCGTTGAATGAACGAACAGTTTTTTTAAACTGTTTATAAATCGTAAACGAATAGACTAGTTTTATAGTTCACTGCCTTTATTCCTTACATAGACTTTATTCCTGCCTCCTATAGTCCACCGAAATTTGGAGCGCGATGAGGAATAAAATTCCAGTGTGTTCCATTGGTCGCGAGATACTCTGCCAGTTCAGGTTTCAGTTTAGCCTTTTCTTCGCTGAACAGACACAGTAACTCTCGAGCAGCCCCTACAAAATTTGTGCCGTTATCGCTGTATAACTCAGCACACCTACCTCGTCTTGCGACGAACCTTTTAAAAGCGGCTATAAACCCCTGAGTAGATAGCTCGCTCACGACTTCAAGATGTACGGCTCTGGTCGACATGCAAATGAACAGAGCAATATATCCTTTATAGGACTTGTTACCTCTATCCTTTGAAATTCTTATATTAATAGGCACTGCGTAATCGACTCCGCTGACAAGAAATGGCTTATTCGGGGTAACACGCGCTGAAGGTAACTGCCCTATGAGTTGAGATGTGGACCTGCTTGAGTAACGCGCACAAGTGACACAGCTACGATAGATAATGTTTCTTAATTAGAGACTTCGCACCAACAATCCAATACTTCGATCTCAAATATGTCATCATGAGTTGCGGCCCTCCGTGCAGGGTTTTTTGGTGAGCATCAGTAATTAAGAGCCCAGTTAAGAAAGATTCTTTCGGTATGAGAATCGGATGTTTCTCGTTAAAAGACAGCGACGACATTTCCAGCCGGCCACCGACTCTAATTACACCTTCCGAATCTAAAAACATATTTAATGTCTTTAACTTTTTCTTTTTCTTATCTATTATGCCGTGTTTTCGCAGTTCTTCCAACTCTTCCCCGAAACCTTCTTCTTGACATTTTTTAATACAGACCCTTATCGAATCCTCAATTTCCTGTCGCTCATGCATCAAATAGCTGATGTTTTAAGGAGTAACTTAGGCTATAAATATAATAATCATCGATCCGTATACGGCTGTAAATCTAAGTTAACGAGGGCGAAGCTGCGGGCAACAGCTAGTAGTCAATAAAAATCTAGAGCAAAAGACGGAATTAAATAAAGTACATATTGTATACGCGCGAACGCACGCGAGAGCAGCGGCGTAGAGCGAGAATCACGACATGACATGTCATGCTATTTGCTGTAACGCTTTTAACGCCAAGATGTTTCACATAAAAATAGATGTCTTACATCTAAAATACTGACACCGACTTACCATTTGCTGTATTGCATAGGCATACTATGCAACACAGCTGGCTAATTCAGATTTCAAAGTGACTTGCTTAGGTACTACTCCACCAAAACAATTAGGCGCATGACAGCGACCGCCCGAACCCCGCGTTCACCCTACGCACTTCCCCTAGTACCGGGATGCGCGGGGTGAAGGAGGGGTTCGGGCGATCGCTCTCATGCGCCAAGTGTTTTGGAGAATTATATTCTATGTCGATATTTAGTTTAAAACAAACTAAAAAGTATTTACTAAAATTATTTAAAACGGGATATTTACCATGTTTTTCACTTTTATTTCGCGGAGCTCGATATTTCGACATTATCTACGAATGTCTTGTTCACGAGACCAAAATAAAAGTGAAAAACATGGTAAATATCCCGTTTTAAATAATTTTAGTAATGAAAATAACCATGTTAAAATCATAATATATAAAAAGTATTTGTTTTTATTTTTATATATTTTCATGCATTGTCATCTACTTCAGATTTATGGTCAAAATTTCAAGTCTCTATCTTATCGAGAAGTTAGCTTAAAATTCATTACAATATTTCATCACGACAAATAACGCCAGTTAATGAAAACAAATTGAATAGTATCAAACTGATATATAACTTTGTAGTTTTTTTTTGTTAAAAAAAGGATGAATGCCAACTCACGCTTGACTGTTTAGTAACCCCTTCTTTAAAAGCAGTTTATTAAAGTCACATGCTGCAGGTAATATGATAAACCGCTCAAAGCGACTAACGGAATAACAAAGTTAACTGGGAACCGGTTTGTATAAGATTTAACCCGGCGGGTAAATTAATTACAATATTCTCTTTTAACTGCGGTATTTACAAAGGACTTTTTTAACTGCCTTTGTCATATTATAATGAAACAATTTTTACGGATTTTATCGCGGTTTATTAAGATTTTTACAAGCCCGACGTTCGGATAATTTACAGCAACCATGGTCACGGGAGGACTGAGGTGTCATACGTCCTATCATTACAAAGTTATTCGAAACTAACCTATGATACATCAATATTTTTGTTAGTCCTATATACGCAGAAAGTGCTGACTGTATCTTTAATCTGTGACATATTATGCTTGGATTTTGATTTGATAATATTAATAATGGGATCCCAAGCAGGTGGTAAGAGCTAGACATCTTCTCACTCACGGATCATCCTTGGTTGGAATCTGTGTTCTTTTGCGAGGACTTGTGGTTTATCAAATCTGATATAATGGCGAGCTTTGTCAAGACTATGTTCACAGATGGCAGACTTAGTGTAGCGCTATACTAATTATAATGAGTGAAATTTGCGTAAACATTAGAAAACAATATGCCTTTGTCATACTTATAATAATAAAAAGGCTTTTGTACTGTGACATCTTTTTAGATTGCCTTTTTATATTAGTCGGATAGGCAAATTGGCAGACGTGGTACCTTTTTTTTCTTTAACGCCGGGAAATGCTCTGAGGTATCCTGCGGGGGAGTGGGTCTCCTCACACCGGTATGAGGGACTCGCTGCGCCCGAAAGCTGGTAAGTGAACGCAGCTATACCCACTAAAACTCGGCGAGTGCCACCAATGCCGCCTTTGGTGAGGTGCCCCGGATCTAATAAACAAACAGGGCACCTCGACGGCTAGTCAGTCCTCCAAGATACTGACGCCACCTCCACAGAGGTGTCGTCCCGCACCACAGAACAACCCCTCCCAACGTCGGTACAGTACAATAGGGTGAAATTACCGTCCTTGTCCTCTTTTGTCTCTCTTGTCCCCTCTTCTTATAAGAGGGGTACAAAGAGCCCCCTCGGCTCAATTAAGTTCGCCCAAGTTGCTGGGCACACCCTAGGCTAGATTTTTACGGCATTTCCTGCCTTGCACCACAAATATATGGAATCAGCTGCCACCTATGGTGTTTCCGAACCGATACGACTTAGGGACCTACAAGAAAAGAGCATACTCACATCTAAAAGGCCGGAAACGCACCTGCTGATCTCCTGGTATAGCGGGTGTCGCTATTCACTTACCATCAGGTGAACCGACTGTCCGTTTGCCCCCTCTTCTATAAAAATAAAGGCTACTGAGCCCCACCGCCACGTCAAGGCCTGAACCATGGTGACGAGACGTGGTACCTGATGGTAAGAACATAAACGTCCTGTACATTGAATAAAATATCCTCTTAAATGGCCTTTAACTTGAGGCCAATGTAGTATATAATTTAGCTGAATGGCTTTCCTTTGTACATCTGGTAGAGTCAATCTATTTTTTGACATTCGATTCGGTGTCAATACATGGCGATCTCTGTGAAGGGGGTTAGGGGGGTGTCTGAGAGAGGGTAAATGGAGAGATGGTGAGGGGGAAGGTGTCATGTACAGTACTCTTCAAAAACCTTATGAATTTAACTGATGCCATAAAGTTGTATTCAATGTTACAATTTCCAAACATATAATATAAATAAATATTATCCAAGAAGCACACCAAGTCACAACTTGTGTTACGGGTATAAAAAATGGAACAAAATTTAAGGAATTTTTGTAAATAGATTATATATATAAATCCATGACCCGGTGCAGGAATCCCTCGGGGGAGGGGGGACTCCCCAGGCGGGTATGTCGGACTAGCTGCGCCTGAAACGTGGTAAGGTGGACGCAGCTCTCACCTTTGGTGAGGTGCCCCGGGTCTGTCGAGCAACAAGGCACCTCAGCGGTTAGTCAGTCCCCAAAGGGACCGACGCCACCTACACAGAGGTGTTGTCCTGCACCACAGAATAGCCCCACTCAACGTCGGGACAGTGCAATGGGGTGATCCCACCATGGTTCAGGCCTTGACGTGGCGGTGGGGCTCAGTAGCCTAGGGTGAGCCCAGCACTTTGGGCGAAGCTAATTGAGCCGAGAGGGCTCTTTGTATCCCTCTTATAAGAAGAGGGGACAAAAGAGCAGGGGGCAAGGGCCGAGGATGGGAAACTCACCCCATTGTACTGTCCCGACGTTGGGAGGGGTTGTTCTGTAGTGTGGGACATACCCTCGGTGGAGGTGGCGTCAGTATCTTGGAGGACTGACTAGCCGTCGAGGTGCCCTGTTAGCTTAACAGATCGGGCGGCACTGGTGGCACTCGCCGGGTTTTAGAGCTGTGTCCACTTACCATCTTTCGGGCGCAGCAAGTCCCACATACAGGATGCGGGATACCTCAGAGCATTTAATGGCGTTAAATGTCGTCCCTTGTCCCCCCTGCTTTTTTGTCCCCTCTTCTTATAAGAGGGGTACAAAGTGCAGTTCCCTCAGCTCAATTTTTTCGCTCAATGTGCTGGGTTTACCTTAAGCTACCGCCACGACAAGGCTAGGAACGTGGTGGGGAGGAACGGTAACCCTAAGAATGATATAAATCGTGTATTATCCGTAGTGCTGTAGTTTATCGTATAAAACTGTTACGAGCGCCTATGCGACGGGCCCTTAGCTAATAAAATACTTTAATTTTATGGAAACATTATGAGCATATAAAACCTTTTCGCTCAACTCTCACATTTGGGCAGCCATAAAGTAAATCGCTCAGTAAATGGCCTTCGCATTGCCTAGACTAGGGTTTAGGGATTTTTAGGAGTATTAAAGTAATGTAATTTTCCAAATTGACGGTAGCCACTTGATGTTTTTATGTATGGATGTTTGTTACTGTTTTATGCAAAAACCAAGAAACAGATTTTAATGAAACTTTACAATAATATAGCTTATACATCAGAATATAAATAAAATTCTATAATTTATCCCTGTGCTCCCATGGGAGTGGGAAATCCACCGGTTAAGCCGCGGGGCGTGGCTAGTTTACTATAAAGATGTTAAGAAAAAGGTACAACCCTTTTTCTTTTCGCCGGGAAATGCTCTGAGGCATCCCGCGGGGGAGTGGGTCTCCCCATGCGGGTATGTGGGACACGCCCGAAAGGTGGTAAATTGGACGCAGCTCTACCTACTAAAACCTGGCGAGTGCCACCAATGCCGCCCATGGTGAGGTGTCCCGAATCTAATGAGCAAACAGGACACTTGGACGGCTAGTCTGTCCCTTAAGGGACCGACACCACCTCTACATACCAATGTGGCTGGTGGTGCGGGCCACAGAACAACCCCTCCCAACGTCGTGATAGTACAATGAGGTGAGGTTCTCATTCTCACCCCTTGTCCCTCAATTTGCTTCGCCCAAGGTGCTGAGCTCACCATAGATTACTGAGCCCCACCGCCATGACAAGGCTTGAACCGTGGTGGGTCCGTAGTTGTACTTACCCGAAAATAAAAAAATTAACATGTTATATAACAAATGAGTTGCCAATGTAAAAATATTTTTCTAAATATCCAAATTCCAAATTTCCAAAAATTCCAAATTACCAACCGACCGAATCTTCTATCTTGTCCTAACTATCTCTCATGTTAGGCCAAACAACACCCACTGCTTTCCATCAAAATCGGATCAGTACTTAAAGAGTTTATCGCGAACTAACATGACACGAAATTCTTATATACAATTACGTATTTGTATTTTTTTTTTTTTATGTTAGTTGGATAGGCAAACTGGCAAACGTACCACCTGATGTTAAGTGGTCGACGTCGCCCATGAACATAAACTAGTATACCTGGAACGAGCCCTGGCAACTCATTTATGTGTTGCCTATCCTGAGACATAAGATGTTAAGTCTCGGTGCCAGTAATTACACTGCCTGTCTTGCCCTTCTCTCCGAAACACAGCAAAGCTGTTTCACAGGAGAAATAAGCAAGATGGTGGTACCCATGCAGCCGGGAGCGCGGCACAGCGCTTCCCTCCCACCGGTTATTTTTGTATACAATTATTTTTCCTTTAATTACACAAGGAAATATATAACATTATTGTGCCTTTACGATATGGCAGCCATGAAATAGACAAGATAATGGCAAGGGTCTGTAGTTTATTGTTTTGGTAAATCACAGACCATAGATAAAACTCTATTGTCTATGTTTGGGTTTTAATTAAAATATATTGTATTTTGATATTTTTTATAAAATAGGAGGACAAACGAGCAGTCGAAGCCTTTTGGCGACTACCGACGCCCATACACATCCGCACAACCAGAGATTATGCAGATGCGTTGCCCTCCTTTTCCCTATCCGCCCAATGGGCCACTGGAAACTTACAAACCGCACGAAACGCGACAGCATAACTGTAACTTGACGCCGGTACTATGTGAGGGAGAGGTACCATTCCAGACGTGCCGGCCCAATTCGACTGCAAAGCAGCATGACACTACCTCGGTAGGTCGGTTGGTCGGCCATTAACGAGGTGGGAAGACGATCTCCGTGCAGTGGCCGGTCCGTGTTGGATGCGAGTGGCGAGGGATCGGTCATCTTGTCGTTCATTGAGGGAGGCCTATGTTCAGCAGTGGACGGATAGAGGCTGATGATGATGATGATGACCTTGCACCCAGTCGAATACCTTTACCGTACATGAGCTCTTAATATAAAGCCGTTCGTCTAGGATCACGGGACACAATAGTAAAAAATAGTCATCATTAGACATTCACAATCGCGTCAGATTAAGGTAGCGCGAGATAAGGTGTGTTACCTGCAGATACTGGACCCTCAAAAACCGGCTGAAGGTACTCCGGTGGGAAGCTCTGTGCCGCGCTCCCGGCTGCATGGGTACCACCATCTTGCTTGTTTCTCCCGTGAAACAGCTTTGCTGTGTTTCGGAGAGAAGGGCAAGACAGGCAGTGTAATTACTGGCACCGAGACTTAACATCATATTATGTCTCAGGATAGACAACACATAAATGAGTTGCCTGGGCTCGTTCCAGGTAAACTAGTTTATGTTCATGGGCGACGTCGACCACTTACCATCAGGTGGTACGTTTGCCAGTTTGCCTATCCAACTAACATTTAAAAAAACTCGCAGTCGTTTAAGTTTAGGGTAGGGCTCTCCCAGTTCCCCACCATGGTTCAGGCATTATCGTGGCGGTGGGGCTCAGTAACCTAGGGTGAGCGGTGCACCTTAGGCGAAGCTAATTGGGCCGAGGGGGCTCTTTGTACCTCTCTTATAAGAAGAGGGGACAGAAGAGCAGGGGACAAGGGGTGAGGATGGGAACCTCACCCCATTGTACTGTCCCGACGCGACGTTGGGAGGGGTTGTTCTGTGGTGCGGGACAACCCCTCTGTGGAGGTGGCGTCGGTCCCTTGCGGGACTGACTAGCCGTCGAGGTACCCTGTTTGTTTTCTAGATCCGGGGCATCTCACCAAAGGCGGCATTGGTGGCACTCGCCGGGTTTTAGTGGGTAGAGCTGCGTACATTTACCAGCTGTCGGGCGCAGCGAGTCCCACATACCCGCGTGGGGAGACCCGCTCCCCCGCGGGATGCCTCAGAGCATTTCCCGGCGTTAAAGAAAAAAAAGGGCTCTCCCAGTTGAAAGTTCCAGATAGGGTCAGGATCTACCCGAAGACCCTGTACATCCATAAACGATTCCCCTGCGATATAAAGAGGAGATTACATCCTAAAAGGTACAAAAGGTACATTCCATGTAACGATTATAATGTGACGGTTTTGAAGGTCATGCTGCTTTGCAGCCGAATTGGGCCGGCACGTCCGTGGTGGTACCTCTGGCTTACATAACACCGGCGTGGTGGCCTATCGGGAGGGCTAGTAAAAAGGTGGGCAACGCATCTGCATAACCTCTGGTTTTGCGGATGTGTATGGTCGTCGGTAGTCACCATAAGGCTCCGACTGCTCGTTGGCCTCCTTGTGACATAAAAAATTTGAATTTGTAATTTGTTGGTTATTCTACAAGTATTTCATTGTTATCAGCCTGATCTCGTAAGCTCGCATGACGTAACAATATAATGTTTTGAATTGAATTTGTATTTGTTGGTAAAAAATGATGCATATTTGCTGTATGAAATCTTAAACTCAGTAATAAATTTAAAAAGGAGAGCAAAATTTAATCTTGATGTGAATATATATATAGATCAATGAAAAAGTTCTCCTTCGTCTACATGAACTGTCAAAAACATGTCACACAGAGAAATATAAATAATAAACGAGCCAGTATAATTTATTAAAAAGGTAAGATATATCATAAAGGGCGCGTTCGCTTTTCAAATCTCGCACAGATAATAAAACATTTCCGAACGTGCAAATCATGTGACACTTAAAGCGCCATTAGCCGCCATTTTTTCATTTCGCGCTATGGAATTTATTTGACGAAGTACCAAATGGCTAGTGAAAATTGTTTCGTAGATATTTGATCTGAGCGCATCGTGTTGACATTGCACATATAGAATATTATGAGACAAGTTTGAAATTCTACTTATTGAGTTACACATTGCAAGATTTTCAATATCTATACAAATATTATAAATGTGAAAGTAAGTTTGTTTGTTACGCTTTCACGGGAAAACTACTGAACCGATAATTTTAAAACTTTGTACACATATTCTTGGAGGTATTAGAAGTAACATAGGATACTTTTTATGAAAAAAAACTAAAACTACAAAATATTATCCTGCGCAGACGAAGTCGCGGACATATAATATAACACAACACAACTATATAAATTCCAGTAGTCCTACTAATATTATAATTTATCTTAAGCGAAAGTTTGTATGTATGTATGTTTGTTAATCTTTCACACAAAAACAACTGAATGGATTTTATGAAACTTTTGAATAACATAGCTTATACATCAGAATAACACATATAATTTGATATAAAGATATTGCGTGAACTGTCCAAATTCTCGTAAGCTGTAGTATATGTCGCTCGTAAGAGGTAGTGCCATGCTGCTTTGCAGCCGGATTGGGCCGGGGTACCTCTCCCTCACATAACACCGGAGTCACGAGCAAGCTATGCTGTCGCGTTTCGTGCGGTTTGTTAGTTCCCGGTACCCCATTGGGGGCATATGGAAAAGGAGGGTAACGCATCTGCATAATCATTGTTTGTGCGGATGTGTATGTAAAAAAAAAATGATTTGATGTTATTAAATTAGAAGTCACATTGAGTCTTTCGGTAAAGATGATTTTTACCACCAAAATAATATCGAAGTCGTGATTATTACCAGATTTGACTAAGTGATGTAAAACAAAGTTAGGAAATTGTACCAAAAATTCCGCTTCAATGTTGAATGGAGTCAATAGAAAAGTTGGTCTCGACTCGAAAATTAAGGGAAGTAACAAGTTTGTTTCGGAAATGCTCTATCTCAATCCTGTGACGTACAGACGAACGTTTTTTGTGTTTTAGTAAATCTATGTTGATATTATTATATGAACTCACTGTCGCTTCGCCCGCGCTAACTTAGATTTACAGCCGTACTCAGATTGATGATGATTATTTTATATCGTAACCCTCCTCGCCTGATTTCGAGGAGGAGACCCGTGCCCAGCAGTGGGACATAAAAGGGTTGATATTATTATATTATATATATTTTATATCGTAAGTTACTCCTTATATAATATACTCCATACGTTATAAGCTATCTGGGAGTGAAAGTCCCATCAAAATCGGCCCAGCCATTTCAGAGATTAGGCGGGACAAACAGAAAGAAATCCGTATTTCTTTCTGTTTGTCCCGCCTAATCTTGTAACAAAAATTGTAAAAACATACTGTTTTGGTGTATGTACCGTGTGTACATCCATATGCATTTAATAGAAAGCGGTTATTTTAATATTATAAACAGATACTTAAGTTGAAAGAGGTAGTGCCATGCTGCTTTGTATCCGAATTGGGCCGGCACGACCGGGGTGGTACCTCTCGCTCATATATAATCTTTGGTTGGGCGTCGATAGTCGCCAAAAGGCTTCGACTGCTCGTTTGCCCTCCTTTTTTTACCACGCTGGTATGTGTGACTCGCTGCGTCCGAAAGCTGGTAAGTGGACGCAGCTTTACCCACTAAAACCCGGCGAGTGCCACCAATGCCGCCTTTGGTGAGGTGCCCCGGTTCTAATGAGCAAACAGGACACCTCGATGGCTAGTCATTCCCCCAAGGGACAGACGCCAGCTCCACAGAGGTGTTGTCCCGCACCACAGAACAACCCATTCCAACGTTGGGACAGTACAATGGGGTGAGGTTCCCGTCCTCGCCCCTTGCCCCCTGCTCTTTTGTCCCCTATTCTTATAAGAGGGGTACAAAGAGCCCCCGCGGCTCAATTAGCTTCGCCCAAGGTACAGCACCCTAGACTACTGAGCCCCACCGCCACGACAAGGCCTGAACCATGGTGGGGTCGTTTGCCTATGTAACTAAATCAAGTAACATAAATCCTTTTTCAACTAAATGAACACTATCATAGTAACGTTTATCAACTAATATAAAAATCTCCGTCACTGTAAACCGTCTGCGCCGCCCAAACTCTCTGGAGTAATTAGAGGCGTGTTCTTATAAATTACTGATTTTATTAACACAAGGTTACTTCACAAGTGAATGGCTAATAGGGATGTTGATTAATTTGTTTTAAATGATTTTATTTGATAGAAATACCCTATATAAACACGAAAAAAATTTTATGGAGAAATGTGTCCATTTTTAATAAAAACAGACACAAATAAAAATAGTTTTTGTAATTCCCGCTAAAACGCTTTAAGCTGTCATGGGTCACATTTACGTCACGATTACGTCACAGACTGATAAACATACTAGCGCTCTGTCAAATCACAGAGCAGATAATATTATGCTTCTTGTAGTTCGCCAGTAACACTTATAACTTAGTTATGACAGCTATGACAGTTTGTTTACCGGTCAGTGACGTCATCGCGCTATAATTTGCGTTCGCAGTCACGTGATACAAATATAGATATAAATAACGCATTTTAAAGTAATTTTCTTTAATTTAAGATAAATAAACAGCCTCTTAAAATGTTCTTTTAGGTTTTCAAATAAATACTGTCTTTAATGTGTAAAACATAACTATATATATATATAGTTATATATTTATGTTTATAAACATAAATATATAATCCCTATTGAATGCCTATGAGTTGTGAGTGTTTCGTTTCATCATTTTCACTATCGTCAACCAATGATCATCATCACCTTGACACCGTCCGTCTTCATCAAATAGCAGAAGCATGACAAGTCTTGTGTAAATGAGATTTGTTACATCGATATATCGATGTATGTGTCGAATAAAGTTTATTATTTATGTACTTAAGGTTACGCAGGTCGCTCATCTTTCCATACAAACGCAGAACAGTAATTACTACAATGTTTGACGTTGACCATCAAAAACTAAGGATAATATAAATTGATCTCCTCGTTATCTTTGTTTGTATGTACCCAAAATCGTAAAAAAATATACATTTAAAAAATACAAGCTTCTTATCTTTCGTATTTCGACACTGATTTTGGATCAACTTTGGGCGAAAATAAATAGTATACAGAGCACGAAAGCTCAAAAATAAAGTCCATACAGATATAGTTTAGTTATTCAAAAGTTGAAATAAATTTATTTTAAAAGGATACACTTAATAGTTTTTCTATAATAACTGTTATGCTAAAAGAACATTTTCCGAATGAATCATTGTGCATTTCATTCTAGCACACATGTTCGCGCACTATGTCAGGTGAGATAGCAATCATTTTGTGAGAGTTCGCGCCGTCGACTAGTTCAACCTCAAGGCGACACATTGTTAAATAATAATTCTAATACCGAACACGCGCCAGAGGGGACTGAACACCGAGTTAAATTACACCCAGACACAAAACAAATGATCATGCTCATCACACAAACATTTGTCCTGGGTGGGGATCGAACTCACAACCTTCTGGTTTAGCAGCGAGAGTCACTAACCACTAAACCAACAGGCCAGTCATGACTGTCTAGTCACCTAACATACATTCATTTGTGTTTAATAAAATCTCTAATCCCAGTATATATGATGCGATTTCTGGAAATTTCGGCATCGTTCACCTTGATTCCCATTACTTACGGGTATTTATGATACCATAAAAACTAATTACATGGCGTGTTCGAGCCACTACATCCAAGGGCATCATTTAAATAAACAATGCGAGAACACGAGAGATGTTACACTATTATAACTATTTTTTTATTGGCGTGTTTCAAGTGTTAAACGTTTGTTACGAAATGAAGGCGTTTTGAATTTGAAATTATAATTATTATAACTCATACTGCTCTACGCCACGCAACATATTGTATTTTTTTATATATTGTGTATAATTTACTTATTTTACTTACACTACATCGGCAGTAGCAAGATGGCGTAGCATTGCTGTGTATTCTAAAAACGTTTACGACTTTAAAAATACTTATATTGAGCAGATTTACTGAAAACTTCGTAACTGTGCTACGTTCTCTAAGCAAGTTTTCAGGTTTTACAGTAGCACTTTATTGACATAGCTTTGCTAGTAAGTTTGTAAGCGTAGTGCAACCCTTACAGTTCTACGCTCTCTAAGCATGGTTACGAGTTTACTAGCAGGACTTTATTGGCATAGCTTTGCTAATAAGTTTGTAAGCGTAGTGCAAGCCTTAAAGTTCTACGCTCTCTAAGCACGGTTACGAGATTACTAGCAGGACTTTATTGGCATAGCTTTGCTAATAAGTTCGTAAGCGTGGTGCAACCCTTACAGTTCTACGCTCTCTAAGCACGGTTACGAGATTACTAGCAGGACTTTATTGGCATAGCTTTGCTAATAAGTTCGTAAGCGTAGTGTAACCCTTACAGTTCTACGCTCTCTAAGCACGGTTACGAGATTACTAGCAGCCAGCGTATAATGACTAATACTTCGTAACCTTAAGTAGTTACGATGTATTAGTCATTTACGCTACGCACTCCCGTAACATGTAGCTACGTTCTTGGAACACGACTTATTATTATACCAATAGTTTGAGTATTGAGTATTGCTTATACCAATAGTTTGAGTTTTTTCGCAAAATTTTAATGGACTGCACATATTATTTCACAAGCCATTGCCCTTTTAAATGTAAAGTTTTAAAATAAAATCACTCTGTTTTGAATTAAATTCCATGTAGATAATATACTTCTAATCAAATACACATTAGATCATTGTTACTACGAAAACCGGTTGTATATAATATTATAGTAAAAACTCTTAGATTTTAAACCATTTGGTCATTAATAAATCGGTCCTTTGACCGGATTAGACAAAGCCATTCATTCTATTTTAATTAATTAGTTCTCAAGTAATAAATCCTTAAGTTACAAACGTGTAATAAATGTATATATTACTTTTGGGATTCTGATAAGGGACTGGGCCTAATGAGGAGATTAGGAGAGGGATTAAAAGGTTTTGTTCCTGTAACTATTCATGTAAATTTGAGACATTTGTTTCATCCAATAATTAATCAACGCGAAAATTGTGTATTGTTCTCGTAAGGCATTTGTGGATAATGCCGAAATATTGGGCGTGTAGCTATGTGAAAATATTGTAAAAACATTTATTAGTAAATAAATTTAGTAATAAGAAAATGATGACTAAATTTTTTTTTTATAGAAGAGGGGGCAAACGGATAGTCGGTTCACCTGATGGTAAGTGAAAAGCGACATCCACAGACACCCGCTACACCAGTGGATTAGCAGGTGCGTGCCGGCCTTTCAGATATGAGTATGCTCTTTTCTTGAAGGTCCCTAAGTCGTATCGGTTCGGAAACACCGTAGGAGGCGGCTGATTCCATATAATAGTCGTGCGAGGCAGGAAATGCCGTAAAAATCGAGATGTTGTGGATTTCCGGACATCGAGATGGTGTGGGTAAATTTGGAGTTTTTCCGCGATGTCCGGTGGTGGAATTCTGCTGCAGGTATTAGTCCGAACAATTCCTCAGAGCACTCCCCGTGGTAGATGCGGTAGAAGATACAGAGCGATCCGACATCTCTACGCAGCGCCAAAGAATCAAGCCGATTGGAGATAACATTGTCGTCGACGATTCGAGCCGCCAGGCGTTGAATGCGGTCAAATGGAAGGAGCTGATATTGGGGCGTTCCAGCCCAGAGGTGAGAGCAGTATTCCATGTGAGGCCGGATCTGCGCCTTGTATAATTGAAGGCGGTGTGAAGGCATGAAATACTGCTTCGCCCTATTGAGCACGCCGAGTTCCTTCGAGGCTAGTTTAGCCTTTCCTTCCAAATGACCACGAAACTGCACATCTCTTGATATATCGACGCTAAGTATCCCAATGCTGGCTGAGGCGGTTAGGGAAGTGCCTTCGAATTGTAGAGGAACGACGAAGGGTGATTTTTTTGCGGTAAACGCGCAAATTTGTGTCTTGTTGGGATTAAATCGGACTAGGTTAAGTCGCCCCCATTCCGAGACTCTGGCCAGCAGAGACTCGATTTCAGACACAAGTTTGTTTCGACACTCATGGACTTGTTCCCGAGAAATATTAGGGTGGCCAGTGTATAAAGCATCTCCAGTGCTGTCATCCGCAAAGCGATGAATGCCGCTGGTTTTCAGTATATCATTGATATGCAGAAGAAACAGTGTTGGAGATAGTACACAGCCTTGGGGAACACCAGCATTTACAGACTTGAGGTCCGAGCATGCACCGTCGACAACGACCTTAATGCTCCTGTCTGCCAAAAAACTGGTGATCCACATACATAATTTCTCGGGAAGCCCATAAGATTCTTGCAAAGCTACCAGCTTTGCAAGAAGTGCTTTATGCCCCACCCGATCAAAGGCCTTTGCTATGTCCAAACTAACCGCCAGCGCCTCCCCCTTGCTCTCAACTGCTTCCGCCCATCGTTGCGTTAGGAATATTAGAAGATCACCAGCTGAGCGATTCCGCTGAAAGCCATATTGGCGATCGCTAATCAGCTGGTGCTCCTCCAAATATCGCCGGAGCTGGCAGTTGATTATGGATTCCATAATCTTTGAGAACAAGGTAGTTATGGCTATTGGTCTGTAGTTGGACGGGTCTGAGCGGTCCCCTTTCTTAGGGATCGGGTGTACCAAAGCTGTCTTCCACGAGCATGGGACGACGCCTAATGAGTAAGAGTGCCGGAAAAGACGCGTAAGGACGGGTGCCAACTCAGGAGCACAAGTTCGTAGCACTAATGGAGGGATGCCGTCAGGCCCACTCGACTTATGGATGTCCAGCGAAAAAAATGCTTTGCGTACGGAGCTCTGTCGGAAAATTATTTCCGGCATTGAAGTATCACACCGAGGGATCGTCGGTGGTATTTTTCCCTGGTCATCCAAAGTCGAGTTGGAAGCAAAAAGAGTGCCTAGAAGGTCGGCCTTCTCTTTCGCGGTGCGGGCCAACGAGTCATTCCTCATGTGCAGAGATGGTAGGGATGGCTTACAAAAATTCCCTTGAACAGCCTTGGCAAGAGACCAGAATGCACGAGTTCCCGAAGGAAGTCGAACCAATCTCTCGCCAATTCTGTTCACGTACTCCGCTTTTGCCTCAGCAATAGCTCTTTTGAAGGACCTGGAGGAAAAGTTATACTCCTTTTTCAATGCGCTGGTCTTTACATCCTGGGACATCGATGCTTTGGCCCAGGCTCGGTAGCTTAACCGTTTATACCTGTACCTGTCCTGAGCCCGGAGGCCTAGAGAGGGATTCTCCGGTGCTTGCGCGACCGGTACCCTCCTGGGGTAGTCTTTGAGTATTCTGTGCTGTCATGTGTGGGGGGGGGGGCACCGGATCTCTCACAAACCGAACGAAACACGACGAGATTAGCCGCCATTTGTGTAATCTCTGGTTGTGCGGATGTGTATGGGCGTCGATAGTCGCCAAAAGGCTCCGACTGCTTTGTCCTGTTTGTCTGATTAAAACGGCGCTGTCTAATATGAGCAACGCGTTTAACAGTTCTACCCATATTTCAGACAAATAAAGTCAGCTGTCGAATTTTGGAATTATTATAACTTAAGAAATAAATAAAAACTGATTTCATTAAAAGCTAAAAGTAATAAAATAATTGCGTTTCTTTAATTTTTGTGCTTACGACTTATATTTAACTCGTTCTTCAACTAATGTATCTTTGCGTTAACCTCGACGTTATTGTTACTTTACTATATATTCTATGACGATCTTGTGACTCTCTAGCTCTCTCTCTCTCCCCCCCCAACCCAATACCGGGCAGCAGCGGTATCAGTACTGGCTAGAGGCCGAAGAAATGGATTCCGGTAGGGCTCTGGATTAAAGATCAACGAGCAAGAAAGTCGCCGTACTACTTATATGTCTAAAGCGCTACGGTGCCGAAAGACACTTAGCGGTCAAACTTATAACCTATCTTTTTGCATCGGGATTCGGGGGTCAGAGACGGTTAAAGAAACAGAGCGAACATTCTAGAGAACAATATAGTCAAAATAATTTTACGACATTTTGCGAAGTACCGGTTTAAAGCTTCTAGAAACTTTACCAAGTCAACCATTATTGGAATTTAGAAGCATCGAAATTTTAAGTCTAAGTCAGATAACATAAAATTTTAAGTCTAAGTCAGATAACATAAAATTTTAGGTCTAAGTCAGATAACATAAAATTTTAGGTCTAAGTCAGATAACATAAAATTTTACGTCTAAGTCAGATAACATAAAATTTTAAGTCTAAGTCAGATAACATAAAATTTTAGGTCTAAGTCAGATAACATAAAATTTTAGGGCTAAGTCAGATAACATAAAATTTTAAGTCTAAGTCAGATAACATAAAATTTTAAGTCTAAGTCAGATAACGTAAAATTTTAGGTCTAAGTCAGATAACATAAAATTTTAGGTCTAAGTCAGATAACATAAAATTTTAGGTCTAAGTCAGATAACATAAAATTTTAGGTCTAAGTCAGATAACATAAAATTTTAAGTCTAAGTCAGATAACATAAAATTTTAAGTCTAAGTCAGATAACATAAAATTTTAGGTCTAAGTCAGATAACATAAAATTTTAGGTCTAAGTCAGATAACATAAAATTTTAGGTCTAAGTCAGATAACATAAAATTTTAGGTCTAAGTCAGATAATATAAAATTTTAGGTCTAAGTCAGATAACATAAAATTTTAGGTCTAAGTCAGATAACATAAAATTTTAGGTCTAAGTCAGATAATATAAAATTTTAGGTCTAAGTCAGATAACATAAAATTTTAGCTCTAAGTCAGATAACATAAAATTTTAAGTCTAAGTCAGATAACATAAAATTTTAAGTCTAAGTCAGATAACATAAAATTTTAGGTCTAAGTCAGATAACATAAAATTTTAGGTCTAAGTCAGATAACATAAAATTTTAGGTCTAAGTCAGATAACATAAAATTTTAGGTCTAAGTCAGATAACATAAAATTTTAAGTCTAAGTCAGATAACATAAAATTTTAAGTCTGTCAGATAACATAAAATTTTAGGTCTAAGTCAGATAACATAAAATTTTAGGTCTAAGTCAGATAACATAAAATTTTAGGTCTAAGTCAGATAACATATAATTTTAGGTCTAAGTCAGATAATATAAAATTTTAGGTCTAAGTCAGATAACATAAAATTTTAGGTCTAAGTCAGATAACATAAAATTTTAGGTCTAAGTCAGATAACATAAAATTTTAGGTCTAAGTCAGATAACATAAAATTTTAGGTCTAAGTCAGATAACATAAAATTTTAGGTCTAAGTCAGATAACATAAAATTTTACGTCTAAGTCAGATAACATAAAATGATTTTGAAAAAACTTACCAACAGAGAGAGGTTAGTAGTGTTTGAGATCTGTAACAATAAAATACAGCGTAAATTATAACATGTTTAAATATAAACATACTATATTCATAAACTTTTTTGGCACAGGTATTTCCGAACCCACGACGGGACCTTTAAAAACACCGGCCAAGTGCTAGTCGGACTTGCGCACTAAGGGTTCCGTATCATTACATAATATACATATACATAACATACATTAGATACTTTAACAAAATATACGGTATGTGCATTGATTTAATGGGTATGTGTTTATGAAATTGAAAGATGACGTATTAAAAAAAACTACTTACTAGATCTCGCTCAAACCAATTTTCGGTGGAAGATTTCATGGTATACATCACATATTTTTTTAGTTTTATCATTATAAGATTTTAGAAGTTACGGGACCACACACAAATTTTTCCACTTTGAAAGTGTCTCTCGCGCAAACTATTCAGTTTAGAAAAAAGTGGTACTAGAAACCTCAACATCATTTTTAAAGACCTATCCATAGATACACACACGTATTGGTTTGATGGAAAAAATATTTTGATTTTTTGTTCTAAGTATGGGGACCCCTAAATTTTTTTTTTCTATTTTTGTGTCAAAATCTTAATGCGGTTCACAGAATACATCTACTTACCAAGTTTCAACAATATAGTTCTTATAGTTTCGGAAAAAAGTGGCTAAGTGGCTGTGACATACGGACAGACAGACAGACAGACATGACTAATCTATAAGGGTTCCGTTTTTTGCCATTTGGCTACGGAACCCTAAAAAGCATACTCATATTCAAAAGGCACCTGCTAATGGTTCAGCGAGTCTATGGATGTCTCTGAACACTAAAAAAATCTAAAAGTTTTTTTATTAGAATGAGTGAAATTCGCGTAAGCATTGTAAAATAATTTATTTTCAAACTGTCTTGTACAGCGAAAATAGCTGGAAAGACAAATCGTATTTTGTTGGTCTTGGTCTCTTAAAATATACACGATACCGTAGAATATATTATTTCCAAAAGAGTGACTCTGTATACGGGAATAGCGTACAATAACAGTGTCTCATGGATATTATAACACTACTAGCTATTCACGTGGTTTCACCTCCATTAGTGAAAGAAAACTTTTTACTGAAATGCCTGGAACCTTCTTCAATAGTTGGCCTATCAAATCCAAAAATTGTTTTAAGCCCGGCTGGTATTTCCAGAGATAAGCGCGTACAAACTCTTCAGCATTATTTTGAAGGGAGGCTTCGTTATGGAAATTTTTGCCTCTCGCATATATGTGAGGCCACTCTATCTGTGCTAAGCGTCAGATTTTGCCGTCACACAGCCTGTAGCACACTTCCGCCGCGAAATACGAATAGCGAAACCGCTGGATGAACTCCGCAGCGATAAAGTGTAGATTGACTAGCGAAACTGGGCGTCGGAACGTCGAGCGATTTAGTTGAGTTGAGGCAATCAGAGCACAATGTTGTCATTATAAGAATCACACGAGGAAGCATTTTTGTTATGGGCTGCTTCAAAGAGGCGTAAACCTTGCAGAATTTAATTTTTCTGTAATGTCAACATTTATTTGTTTGTTTTAAACACGGACAAGACATTAACGCTTAGTTCCTACTCTTTATGCTATAAAACTTTGCTTCTTTCGGGCGTTCCTAGAAGGCACTGTTTTTTTTAGTATAGATATAGCACACAGCTTGGCTTAGTAAATTATTGGAAGTTCTGGCTTGATAATTATTTTGATAGTCTCCTTCTCTGGATATAATCCATCACCTTGACATTTGATCAGCGGCTCAGATGTGAAAAATCAAAAAGCATAGATTATCACGTCCTTATTGGCACTATCCTACTTATATCTAGGATGAAACAGTTTTCCCCACCATGGTTCAGGCCTTGTCGTGGCGGTGGGGATCAGTAACCTAGGGTGAGCCGCTACACCGTGGGCGAAGCTAATTGGGCTCTTCTTATAAGAGGGGACATAAGAGCAGGGGGCAAGGGGTGAGGATGGGAACCTAACCCTATTGTACTGTCCCTACGTTGGGAGGGGTTGTTCTGTGGTGCAGGACAACCTCTCTGTGGAGGTGGCGTCGGTCCCTTGCGGGACTGACTAGACATCGAGATGCCCTGTTTTTTTACTAGATTCGGGGCACCTAACCAAAGGTGGCATTGGTACTCGCTGGGTTTTAGTGGGTATAGCTGCGTCCACTTACCAGCTGTCGGATGCAGCGAGTCCCACATACCCGCGTGGGGAGACCCACTCCCCGCGTTAAAGGAAAAAAAAGATGAAACAGTTTTGCTGTGTTTCGGAGAGAAGGAAAAACAGTGTAATTACGTGCACCGAGTGTCAGTATACAGGCAACACATGAATGAGTTGCCTGGGCTAGTTAATGATCTGTTGTTAATGTTCATCATAGGCGACGGTGACCACTTACATACATCAAGGGTCTCGATTGCCTATCGAAGTAAAATAAAAATAAAGACTTACTTTCGCACTCATAATAAGTAAGCTGTACCAGCCATGGACATATAATAATTAATCAGTGGTCTTATGTACGTAAGTAAGTAAGTATTAAGTGTCCGTGGGTTGCAGTGGAAGCAATCACATACATTTTCTTCCAAAGCGAAACTTGACAAACATGCGTAGTCTCCCCGTGCGCTGCGGTTGGAGCCACTCCTTTTAAATATTTATGTAAATTTTGTCTATTTAGTAAAACAACATTTTGAGCTAAACACGGGAACAAACGTGGTGGAATTTAAATAATGTTTTCTGTCACAAACTAAATTAACGGATAGGGGCTGATGATAACTCATGTAAAACCATTAACAGCTTGGCAAAAAAGAGTATGGAAAAAATGAGGGCGCCACTTTCACTTAGGTCTCATCATAATATGGAAAATCAGTAAGATAATTTAATCAAATCGTTAAAAATAAATGTGAAACACTAAGCTTTACTTAAAATCTTGTATTTGTCGGCCAAGTATTGTCAACATCATAGGTTTCCATTTAGTAAAATATTTAGTTCCACCTGTCACCACGTCATACTCTTTTTTGCCAAGCTGTATATTGTTCCTTTACTAAACGAGAAAGGCGGGAAAACAAACGACAAAACGTTTAATTATAAAATTTTAAACAATGAGTTTGTATATGTTTCAGCCTCTTTGCTGTTTCAAAGAAAGCGAGGTAGGCGACAAATGTGGCATTTAATTATAAATTCTTAGTTTATGAGTCTGTATGTTTCATCCACTGTAGCTTAAGAAAACAAGAAAGGCGGGAAAATAAATAGAACGAGTTTGAATTGCGAATTCTTAACGAATTAACAAAACGACAGCATCTATTAATTATATATCTTACAATACTTTTACGAATTACGAATTAACAAAATATAGATATAATAGATACCTTTTAACTCATTCCCGTTAACTATCCGATTCTTACGAAGGATTCATATTATGAAATGTCGATATCGACTTCTAACATTATGTTTATTATAATCGATTTTGTTTCTAGACAAAGACATGTAAGTGAATAATTCTCATTTAAAATTGATTTATAAATTGAATCCACAAATTACCTGTTGTGTGTGATTGAATGATCCGAAAGAAAATCAGCATTTAAAATTTAACATAATATTGTATTAATTAAGAGGACGCATTGGAAATTTTGGCGCCAATAATTTAAATTTATTTCAAAACTACTGAAAGTATAGATTGGTAACTTAATAGTTCATGATAAAAACCTTATTTTATTAGTTTTCAATACATACATGATTAGGTAACTTTTGTAACGGAGAAAAAAATATCACACATACCTCTTTTTTTTAAAAGATTCACATCTTATAGGCATACGAAACCGATTTAAGCCTCTTACCTTTCTTCGTAGATGAATTTATACATGTTCTTTAAAATAATAGAAGGAATTTCATCAATTATCGTTCACGAAATAAAATAACAATAATCATTTTGTTGTTTATGTCCGACGACAGGAGGCCGTGTGGTCGAAGACTTCACGGTTGGCGGGGGGCAACCCCCCACTAATAATAAAACATAAGTGAGCTAAATCAGTTCACAATAACCCGATGAAGAATTAGGGCCTTTTGGCCGTTAGCATAGATCATTCCGAAAAAAAAAAAATTGTTGATTACGTCCTTTAGTTATAAGCTCGCACGCGTATGGAGAGCCTCGCCCCGCTCAGGACGCTCAGTCCGGTATTTGAATTATTGTTTAACAATGCGTCGCCTTAAATATAGATACGTTTATTATAGCTTGATTTTATATAAAAGTTTATTTACCACATTTACGATACATAAAACAAGCGTCTGATGTTATTAGATGTAAACGATGTGCGATGTATACCGTGTAATGTCAAAGGGTATTTAATTTGGTCAGATTATTGTTCTATTTTTAAAAAGGCGCCAAGAAGTTGTTTTTTTAAACAGTCATTCTTGACAATGTTGCCAACACAATAAGGTCTATGTTTCAGCCTCTTTGCTAATACTCCAGGGTTGTGGCTATATTGAGCCCTTATTTAATCAATAACCTTCCCCTTTAATTGACACTCACGTTCGTCGAATTTCAAGGACCCAATTTGGCTTCCAATAAATCAGCCATGTTTACTTGTGGCCTTTTGACGTCAATTATTACTTTAGCACAGATAATATTACAAAATGGACACTTTACAATAGAGATAATGTAGCGCGAATTTTGTTTGCAATATTTTTTTATTATATCATCATCATCATCATCATCATCATCATCACCATCAGCCTCTATCCGTCCACTGCTGAACATAGGCCTCCCTCAATGAACGCCAAGATGGCCGATCCCTTGCCACTCGCATCCAACACGGACCGATATTATTTGTTATATACAATCGTATTATTAATGTATAATATCTGTGAAGTATATTGGCGTGATAACGTCTTATAATTCGATGGAGTCGGCTGCACGAACGAAAAAACATGACGCATTCGGCGTTACCTCGCTGTGAGGCGTTCCATTTTCTTATGACGTTGTCACGTTCAACTATCGTCAGTAAACCGACTTTAGAGACAACCGATTTTTTTTTCCACCTACTGTGCTGAGGATATATTATATAATGTCAATAATGGTTGAATAAGTACTAATATCTTGAATCCGATCGGGCTTAAAAAGATTCTATAGCCAAGAATTGTCTTCACAAATACAAAAAAATTACAAAAAATCCTGCTCCTTCTTTGAAGTATAAATAACACAAAAACATATTTAATCTGTTTATTCTAAGTGGCTGTTTGAGGCGAGGGTCTTACTGTATGATGCCGTAAGTATTCGCTGATACTTTAACCCTTCTCAAACATCGTGTCAGGCCCTGATAAAAGAAATCCTTTGACATTTGATAAATCCAACCGACTTGACGTAACAAATGTATTTTTGGATAATTTTAGTTGAGTGAATGACATATTATGATTGAGTCAGTAATAATAATATCTATGGACGCTTTTTACACCACGTCAATCTGGTCCCGTGGTAAGTTCTTGAAGAACTCGTGTTACGGGTACCAGACAACGGAAATATATTTAATACTTTTATACTATACATATATTTAAGATTTTTATTATATAATACACATCCATGACCCAAGAACACAGAAAACTTTTTGTTCGAACCCGCAACCTCCGGCTTGAGCGCCAACGCGCTAACCATTGAGCCACAGAGGTCGTCAAAAAATGTACACGCTTTTATTAAATTAAGGATAAAAGAGATAAAAATGAGAGCTTAAGATAAAATCGTGTATATTATTCGCTGGCGCTTTTGACTGGTAAAACATGGACTGATAATCTACGACTTTAAACATAATTTACTTTACATGGAACTAGTCCACCCAGATGTCCAAACCTACGATGTAAATAAATACATAATGTAAATTAGGTACCAATAACTACACTTTTTATATTCGTTTGACAGGCAAACCGACAAATGAGTTCCCTGATAATTAATGATCAACATCGCCTATCTACGAGGCGTGGAGGTATATATTATTACCTATTCTGAGACGCAAAACGACGAATTACTGTAATATTGCTTACAAAAACTCTACATTGACAAATTTATCAGGCAGCCCTTGCACAAGAAGGAGAAGAACAAAAGTTCTTAAAAGAAATAAAAATATTTCTTTCGTGAATTTGTAAATCATCGAACATAAGTTGGCAATATCATAAAAATATTATATACATTACGATATTTCGCAGATAAAATATATCGAGCATTAGGAACGTCCACTCGTTTGGTAATGGGCGGATAGGCTCGAGTTTGACCCACGTAAACACATTTCAACCGCCAACCGTACTTTATTAGATTCTTGTGATTTATTTTTATTGCCATTTTATAAACATTTTCGAATTTCGAACAGATAATATTTCATTGCGCCAACCATGGTGACAATTTTGAATTAGGAATTTCAATTTTAATTCGACTGTTTTTATGCTTTTACCGTATTCAGCCAGTAACATTCTGTAGAATTCTGTGTTTACGTTGTTTTATATGTTTATTATGTTTGTGACTTCTAAGAAGAACGTTGTGATCAAGACAAATGTTTTAACTAGCTGTTAAAACATTTGTTTGTTGTAATTACACTAGGATATAGTTTAAATGAAAATATTGTATCAGTCTTGCGTTAGAAATAGTAAATTATCTCATAGAAACCTACTAATATGATAACAATGGTCTATATATGTCTTCTCTGTCTTGCTGTGTGGGGGCGGCTTAAGAATATTAGAAAACCCCAATACCAGCCCAGGGTGACGTAGAAGTCGTCAAAGGGCATTTAGCTCCCCAACATCAAGGATGCTAATACTGCGAATCGATTGCTTGGTGTCAGTCTGTCTCATCGTGACAGTGAGATAGACTTGATCACTAAGCATCGATCGCACCGAGTGATGGCGGCACCATCAATCGAATTGGCGGCAGGCAGCAGTGCCGCCGATGCGAATTCATCATCATCTGCGATTGCCAATCCGCCTGCTCAGCGTGGCAATTATGAGCATGAATCCCCTCATGAATTACAGGCACAAGAGAAGGCCCCTAGTTCCCGGCCGTCCCACTATTCCTGGTTACGGTAGCAGCCTAGGTTACGGTGGGACAGGGGGTGCTAAGAATCCCCGGGCTACGGATCGCTACCACCAACTTGACCTGGCTACGTATAACGGACGAACGTTGAGACTCGATGACCACCTGGTTGAACTGGAGGTGGAACTGGGAAATATCCGATGGCACGTTTGGGGGTTATGTGAAGTCCGAAGACAAGGAGAGGACACCATAACTCTGCCTTCGGGTCATCTGTTCTACTTCAGGGAAGGCGACACTCCATCCCAAGGCGGCGTGGGTTTTCTCGTCCACAAGTCCCTTGTCAACAACATCGTCGAAGTCTCGAGTGTGTCGAGTAGGGTTGCGTATCTTGTACTCAAACTCACCAAGAGGTACAGCCTCAAGGTGATACAAGTATATGCGCCAACCTCGACACACTCCGACGACGAAGTAGAGGCAACTTACGAGGATGTCTCCAGGGCCTTACACAACACCTCCAAGGCTCACTTCAATGTTGTTATGGGGGACTTCAATGCCAAAGTAGGAGTACGAACAGGTATCGAATCGTGTTTAGGGCCACATGGTGTCGGCAGTCGTAACCACAGGGGGCAAATGCTGGTCAACTTTCTCGAGAAAGAGGGGCTCTTTTTAATGAATTCATATTTTAAAAAGAAGCCCCATAGGAAGTGGACCTGGCAAAGCCCCGATACTGTGACGAGAAACGAGATAGACTTTATTATGACGGACCGAAGGCATGCATTCAGGGATGTCTCTGTGATCAACAGGTTCAAAACCGGAAGTGATCACCGACTAGTAAGAGGATCTATGAATGCAAGCTTTCAGCGAGAGCGAGACCGTCTAATAAAGTCTACACTCCGACCTGACTTCCGGCAAACTGTGGTAGGTTCTAAAAAATTCCAATTGGAATTAAAGAACCGATTCGATAGCCTTAACATATCGGAAACCACAATGGCAGTTGACGAGGCACTGGGTGCCGTGGTGGATTGATTGCGGGTCGTGGGTGAAAGGTTTTGTAGGAGAAAGCGTACTGGCAGGAAATACAAACTCTCGGATGAGACGCTCGGTCTTATGAGGGAACGCAGAGCACACACAGACGCCACTTCTACAGATGTAAAGCTTCTCTCGAAGCAGATCCGCAAACTAATACGCCGAGACCTTCGCTGCTCAAATACGCAACGGATTACCGAAGCAATTGAGCAGAATAGAGGGTCGAAGGTTTTTGTGGAAAAGCTCGGGAGAAGCCACCTGTCGAAGATTAGGACCGCTACTGGCGCGACCGTTTCTTCTAAGCCTGGGATCTTGTCGGAGATCGAAGATTTCTATGGCAAACTGTACGCGTCCCATGCTCCTCAACCTGATCCCCGAAACAACGATCCGCGTGCTAGCCTAACACGACACCTCTCCGGCGAGCTTCCGAACATCAGCCTAGATGAGGTTAGTCTGGCTCTTAAGCAGCTTAAAGGGGGAGGGCTCCGGGGAGGGACGGAATTACGACTGAACTCCTTAAGGCAGGTGGCGAACCTGTTTTAAGAGAGTTACAAAAGATTTTTAATTTCGTCCTTCAGCGGGGCATTTCCCCCAAGGAGTGGCATGGAAGTGAAATCGTTTTGTTTTTTAAGAAGGGTGATAACTCCCTTCTTAAAAATTATAGACCGATATCACTTCTAAGTCATATATACAAGCTGTTCTCGAGAGTCATGACGAACCGCCTCACTAAAAAGCTCGATGGATTCCAGCCACCGGAGCAGGCTGGGTTTCGAAGAGGATTTAGCACCATAGACCACATTCACACTATAAGGCAAGTTGTACAGAAGACCCATGAGTACAACCAGCCACTGTGCCTTGCCTTTGTGGACTATGAGAAAGCTTTTGACTCGGTTGAAACCTGGGCTGTTCTGGAAGCTCTGCAGCGATGTCAGGTCGATTGGCGATACGTCGAAGTGTTGAGAGGATTATACGACGCCGCCTTTATGTCCGTTCTGGTTCCGGGAGGTCAAACAAGACCAATCCAATTGCATCGAGGAGTGAGACAGGGGGATGTCATTTCCCCGAAACTATTCACTAATGCTTTGGAGGACGTCTTTAAGACTTTAAACTGGACAAAATGTGGCATAAACATTAACGGCGAGTATCTCTCACACCTTCGTTTCGCCGACGATATCGTTATTCTGGCCGAGTCGTTGGAGGGCTTGCAGGAGATGCTGCACAGTCTAAATGAATCTTCCCGACGTGTGGGTCTTAGGATGAACTTGGACAAGACGAAAGTCATGTTCAACGAACACGTTCTCCCTAGGCCGGTTAACGTTGATGGCATAACTCTCGAAGTCGTGCAAGAGTATGTCTATCTTGGGCACACTTTGCAGCTAGGTCGACATAACTTCGAGAGAGAAACCGATAGGAGGATTCAATTGGGATGGGCAGCATTCAGGCAGCTTAGCCATATTCTCACGTCGTCTATATCGCAGAGTTTGAAGACGAAAGTCTTCGACCAATGCGTTCTCCCCGTGATGACCTACGGGGCTGAAGCGTGGCCTCTAAATATAGGACTGGTCCGCAAGTTTGCCGTAGCTCAACGTGCCATGGAGCGTGCTATGCTGGGTGTTTCTTTGACAGATAGGATTCGGAAGGAAGACATCCGTCAGAGAACTAAGGTAACCGATATCACGCAAAGAATCAGCTCGTTGAAGTGGCAGTGGGCTGGTCACACACTCAGAAGAACGGATGGCCGATGGGGCAATAAGGTTCTAGAGTGGAGGCCACGTTTAGGTAGACGAAGTGTTGGTCGGCCATTGACCAGGTGGGAAGACGATCTCCGTGCGGTGGCCGGTCCGTGTTGGATGCGAGTGGCAAGGGATCGGCCATCTTGGCGTTCATTGAGGGAGGCCTATGTTCAGCAGTGGACGGATAGAGGCTGATGATGATGATGATGATGATGATGATATATGTCTTCAATTGGCTTAAGGTCTGTTCATGTATTAAATATTTATTACGCAAATCAACAGTTAAGCTGTTAGTAAATTAATAATAGGTATATATTATCATAAAATATTCCCCACCCTTAAATAATAATAATAGGACTGGGTGAAATGGTCCCGTTAATGAGGACTGATCACCCGTCTGGCCTTGCTGGTGTCCCCACCCTTAAATAATAATAATCATAAAATATCGTTCGTATTATCTCAGCGTTCACGGATATAGACCGATGTCTAACTGTGGATAGAAACTACCTGATGATGATAATGATATTGTATGCTGTTGCATGAATACACGTTCGTTTTGAGGTATTACATTTTTTGTGTTCATTACATACCGAAGTTAATTTTAACCTCGTCGCGGAAATCGGCTGCTTTGTCTTTACTTAGCAAAGTATTGTTTCAAAGTCGAACGTCAAAATCAAAGTCAAGCCAAATCAAAGTTAAGACTATGAGAGGCCTTAGGGACCTTCAAGAAAAGTGCATAATCATATTTGAAAAGCAACGCACCTGCTACTCCTCTAATGTCTATGCATGTCGCTGATCATTTACCGCAAGGTGACTGGCAAAGGACCCTTTGCCCCCTCTTCAATAAAAAAAGAGAATGGAATGCTTATTTTATTAAATTAAGAAATTGTCTTTGATGAAGATATTTTCGAATTTCAAACGCGTGACGGCTAAAATCATAAAGTAATACAATAAAACGCTTTCACAAAGTTAATTTCAGAGTAAACAGGACGGGACAGGAAAATGAAGACGTTGAAAATTTTATGACTCGTAAAAATATCATTTCAAATTTGCAAAATTAAGTACATTTTGCATAAAATTTTCAATCTCCGTCCCTCGCGCCATGTTTTATTGATTACAAAATGGCCGCTTCGCGGATTATTAGTGTCATTTTATTGTTAATTATATAATAGTCAAAGCAGTTTTATAATATTATTAAGTGTTTTGTGGCTTGTGGTTTTGCCTATTTTACATCTTTCGATCTGCGAATTTTTATAATACTAATTATAAATAATTTAGTTAATATAGACGTAACATGGTCAGATGTCATTTTTTTATTTCATATTGTAAGTACTAAAAACTCATCGACGAATTCACCTACCATATCATCATCGCCAGCCCCTATCCGTCCACTGCTGAACATAGGCGACCATCAATGAATGCCAAGACGACTGATGCCTCGCCACTCGCATCCAAACGGTCCAACCACTGCACGGAAATCGTCTTCCCACCTGGTTAATGGCCGACCAACACTTCGTCTAAATATGCATATTATGCGGTGTATAAATACATAATGAATATAACACGGTAAAGACTTACTGTGCTGGTTTGATGCGCGCAGAGATCCGTCTTGGCGTTCATTGAAAGCGTCGAGTATATAACCGGAACAGAGCGGTAATGTTTTATTTAGTATGAAAACAAATTCCGCCTTTGTGCTGCGACCCTTCGCCCGTTCTGCGCTCCGATTGGCCGACTGATGGCCCTTGATGGATTAGCCGATGGGACGTATATACAAATCACTGGTTGGTAGAATTGCTATTAGGTCAGTGACAAATCACTGACCGGTTTCAGAATTTTATGACTCACGTTACTACTCTATCCGGCTATATGCTCGATGATTGAAAGAGACCAGCAGTGGAAAAAGAGACAATGATAAAATACAAACATTTCTCATATAAATAACCTACGCTTAACTTTCGAACTTTAGGGTTCCATTTCCATACACAAATTCACTAAAATCCTAAATGACAATTGATATAAAGAAAACAAATTGCTCCCGGTTTGATAAAACAAGATGGCGCCAAAATAAATTGGATTTTTTATCAAGTTTCAAAAGAAGAATCTTTAGTGTCAGATGCAGAGACAGTAAAGTTAGTGCTTGTCTCACCTTTCTATTTTATATGTTAGTTGGACAGGTAGTTTCCCAAAACTCATTTATTATACACTAGTTTTATAGCTGTATTTGTACACTGTATATTATAGCCTGCATTATGTGGTAACTTTTTTATAGAAGAGGGGGCAAACAGACAGTCAGTTCACCTGATGGTAAGTGAAAAGCGACATCCACAGACACCCGCTACACCAGTGGATTAGCAGGTGCGTTGCCGGCCTTTCAGATATAAGTATGCTCTTTTCTTGAAGATCCCAAGGTCGTATCGGTTTATAAATACCGTACGTGTCACATATAGTGGTCGTACGAGGCAGGAAATGCCGTAAAAATAGAGTTGTTGTGGATTTACGAACATCGACAGTGGGTGAAATTTGGATTTTTTACGCTATATCTGGTGGTGGAATTCTGCTGTATTAGACCAAAAAAATCCTCAGGACACTCCCTGTAGTAGATGGAATAAAATATGCAGAGTGGTCAGACATCTCTACGCAGTGCTAAAGAATCAAGCCGATCGGAGAGAACCGCCGCCGACGAGTCGAGCCGCCCGGCGTTGAACGCGTTTTTTTTTGGAAAGGCTTGCCCTTTCGGCCTGATGGCCTTTACGTTCAATCGGAACTACTTTTCTAGTACATGTGGCATTAGTTCTATCAAACAATACGCTAAGGTGAACGTAGTGTATTGTCCTGCTTATTTCTAAATCAGAAGAGAAGTTGTTTTGACCGTAACATAGAACATATTCTGATTAAAATGTGACATATGTAATATCAACTCTCATATGTCCCACTGCTGGGCACGGGTCTCCTCCAGGCGAAGAGGGTGTTCAGCCATAGTTCAGCGATGCGCTGGCCTAATGCGGGTTGGTGAACTTCACACACCTTCAAAGACTTTTAATACATGCAGGTTTCCTCACAATGATTCCTTAACTGGTGAGCGATGGTCTCATGTTAAGGTGCACGTAGAAAATTAAGAAAAACCCATTTCTAGGTATCACAGGTGTCAGGATCGAACCTGGACCTCTCACTCTCTTAAGAGGTCAAGCCAGCCCACTAGAACATCGTAGCTCACGTGTCAATGTGACATACATACGATTTCCTTGCAACTTCATTAAGAACTTACTAGCTTTTTTATGTTAGTTGGATAGGCAAACTGATAAACGTGCCACCTGATGGTAAGTGGTCGACATCGCCCATGAAAATAAACTAGTATACCTGGAACGAGCCCAGGCAACTCATCCTATCCTGAGACATAAGATGTTAAGTTTCGGTGCCAGTAATTACACTGCCTGTCTTGCCCTTCTCTCCGAAACACAGCAAAGCTGTTTCACGGAAGACACAAGCAAGATGGTGGTACCCATGCAGCCGGGAGCGCGGCACAGCGCTTCCCTCCCACCGGTAAAAAATGCAAGCTGTTTGTTTCGTTAGCTATAGGGTTTATCTCCTTGGTATAAATGAAGGCTTTACTTAACAAATGCTAAAGACCCTGGGTGAAATTCTTCGAGCAAATCCAGTTCGAGTAACAAATAGACGTAATTATGGGCCTTGAGAAATTTAATTATTACTTAAACAATTTACCAAGGCAGAGTAACAGCGAAATTCATTTATCACTTTAATAAAAACTTTATAATTATTTGTGCTTTTAGAGTATTAGCCAAGGGTGTTTTACCCAGACTGCGCAGGCTGTCTCAAGGCAGTCCCAAGGTCTAAGCTGCAATACGCCTTTGGGTGTACTGGGTGCCTTGCCACCCCACCATGGTTCAGGCCTTGACGTGGTGGGGCTCAGTAGCCTAAGGTGTGCCCAGCACCTTGGGCGAAGCTAATTAAGCCTACGGGGCTCTTTGTACCCCTCTTATAAGAAGAGGGGAAAAAGAGCAGGGCACAAGGGATAAGGACGGGAACCTCACCCCATTGTACTGTCCCGACGTTGGCAGGGGTTGTTTTGTGGTGCGGGACAACCCCTCTGTGGAGGTGGCGTCGGTTCTCTGGGAGACTGACTAGCCGTCGAAGCGCCCTGTTAACTTAACAGATCCGGGGCAACTCACCAAAGGCGGCATTGGTGGCACTCGCCGGGTTTTAGTGGGTAGAGCTGCGTCCACTTATCAGCTTTTCGGGCGTAGCGAGTCCCACATACCCGCCACTCCCCAGCGGGAATGCCTCAGAGCATTTCCCGGCGTTAAAGAAAAAAAAAAGGGTGCCTTGCCAGCAGAGACCACAACGTCGTAGCTGGGTGCGGTAGTAGGTGGTGCGGTAGAAAGAAAAAAAAAAGCCCAGCAGATGTTTCAGTTTATTATTTGAATTCATCATCATCAACCTCTACCCGTCCACTGTTAAATATAGGCCTTTTTTTCTTTAACGCCGGAAAATGCTCTGAGGCTTCCCGCGGGGAGTGGGTCTCGCTGCGCCCGAAAGGTGGTAAGGTAGACGCAGCTCTACCCACTAAAACCCGGCGAGTGTCACCAATGCCGCCTCCGGTGAGGTGCCCCGGATCTGTTGAGCAAACAGGGCACCTCGACGGCTAGTCAGGGACCCTCAAGGGACCGACGTCAGCTCCACAGCAGGGTAGTCCCACACCACAGAACAACCCCTCCCAACCTCGGGACAATGGGTTGAGGTTCCCATCCTCACACCTTGTCCCCTCTTCTTATAAGAGTGCTACGAAGAGCAGCCACCGAGAGGGCAGCCACCGCCTATTACCTATATGTATATATACATACATATAGATAATAGGCACGCACCAGCGTCATTCCGTTTACCGTCAAGCCGTTCGAGACGGTTTTACTGTTGGATCACATGACAATCCTATATTTATATATTATTATTTATTTCAAAACAAAAGCAATATTCTATACCAAACAATTTTCACCCCAAACGCTTGTTAAGGAATTAATTTCTAAATGGTTAAATCTTTATTTGTTAAATGGGAACCAATTTGTATGTTTCCCCGAAGTGCTCATCGCTAGGTTTTCTTTTCTGAAATATATTTTAATCTTTGTAATATCTGTTACTAAGCCAAATCTAATATTTCCTCCTGAATTCTCCTGAATTCGTTGCGGGTCGCGGCAGTTTTACTTATTCCCCGGGCTCCCTCAGATCGTATCAAAGAGCCATTTGGTTACTGTCGGTCCTGGCTACAGGAATAGCAGTGGACGAGTGGCAGTAAAAAATCTGTCATTCAAGTTCTTATAAACGTTATAACAATTTAATTTTTTTTACTTTCTGTTCATTATTTCATAGTTTTATTTCATTGTAACAACTTGTACACTTGAAAAACGTAAAACACTCGTTTGGAATGCAGGCTTAAGAAAATTTGTTTATACATACATACATTTTAAAGACCTTGAGAGCAGATAATTCTCAATAATTTGTGGGATGAAGGTGAAAGCCCCAAGGGAGATTCTCCGACCGAGCGAGATGGTATGCTCGGCCAGGCCGAAGCCCACTTGCTATCAATTCAGCCGTTGTATGTATAGCGACGAGCTGGGAACTTTGATAGCGCGATTCAGTATTGTGGCGCTGATTGGTCCGCCACATCACTCCCCTCCGAAGACCAGAGGTCGAATCTTGAGTAGTGCTTGAGTTGCCAGTGCCAGAGAGTCCCAGTGAGTCGGAACTGTGCTGCTGCTGCACGGGCTCCAGTGAGTCGGAGTGCTGCCGTGCGGGGCCGATGCTACGTGCTGACCAGGAGAGATGTGCTCTGCTTGTGACCGGTCGTGTAGTGAGAATGCCCGTTGAAGCCGATGAGGGTTCGACCAGGTACCCGAAGAGGCTGAAGCTGGCTGGCGTGGTGCGGAGGGGTGGGGGAGTAATGATAATGAAAGTTCAGAAGGAGGCGTGTTCTGTCGGGGTCACCAATGTGGGAATATATAGGTGGAAGCGCCAAAGGGAGATCTCCGACCGAGCGAGATAGTATGCTCGGTCAGGCCGAAGACGAACTGCGGGGACTTCGATAGCGCGATGTAGAACTGTGGCGCTGATTGGTCCGCCACAAATTATTAAAATATTGTATAATGTATTTCATAATATCTACAAATCCACCACCAAGGTCTTGTCGTGGCGGTGGGGCTCAGTAGCTTAAAGTGAACCCAGCACTTAGGGCGAAGCAAATTGATGGAGCTTCAGATCCGGGGCACCTCATCAAAGGTGGCATTGGTGGCACTCGCCGGGTGTTAGTGGGTAGAGCTGCGTTCACCTTACCATCTTTCGGGCTCGGCGAGTCCCACATACCGGGGAGTCTCCAACGATTTTTAGCTTATTTGTATAGAAATGCCAATCCATACGGTGAGGATCAATGGATGCACTTGTACGACTTACCATCCGAGCCAATGGACGCGTATCTTTAGCAATTTTCTTAAAGTAAAACCAACCAATTTCTTTAATATCATAATTCTAACCACATCTCATGTTTCAATGTCAAGTAGGAACACTTAAAAGTCAGATTAAACTATCCCCACCATGGTTCAGGTTGTCGTGATGGTGGGGCTCAGTAGCCTAAGGTGAGCCCAGCACCTTGGGCGAAGCTAAACGAGCACTCGCCGGGTTTTACTGGGTAGAGCTGCGTCCACTTACTTTCGGGCGCAGCGAGTCCCATATACCCGCGGGATGCCTCAGAGCATTTCCCGGCGATAAAGAAAAAAAAAAGATTAAATCTTCCAGAATCTTCTGTCGATCATTGCCTTCGTATTCCTTCACTATTCATCATATCATCACTTATGGAACCTCCTTTAATGTTCTCGAAAATTCTGTCTCAGCTGTAAAGTTACTTTCAACTCTCTTGGCACATCTTGAGGTTGAAAACGCTTCATGTCACCAGACGCATTATACAAATTACTTACCAAGAGTTTTTCGTATCAGGAATTGATACTTGGAGTGTATTAGATGAGCGTGGAGATATATGACATGACGTTATATTAAATTGAATGTAACACCACCTATACATCTATACAGATAAATAAAATTGGAGTGTCTGTTTGTAATATTAAAATAACCGTTTTATTGAATGCATATGGATGTATAGACGGTACATTTACCAAAATAGCCTGTTTTACTATTTTTGTCTGTCTGTCTGTTTGTTCAGGCTAATCTCTGAAACGGCTGGGCCGATTTTGATGGGACTTTCACTGGCAGACAGCTGATGTTATAAGAAGTAACTTAGGCTATAAAAGTAATCAGCATCAAAGCGCGTACGGCTGTAAGTTAACGCGGGCGAAGCTGCGGGCAACAGCTAGTGTCATATATGTATGACGATATTTGACTATGTAAATATCTTCAGTAGATTAATATGAAAGATTAGGCATTAATTTAATGTGTGATGTTATTTTTACGAAATGAAAATAAATTGTTTTCTAATGTTTACGCGAATTTCACTCATTACGATGAAACAATTTTTACGGATTTTATCGCGGTTTGTTAGATTTTTACAAGCCCGAACTTTCGGATACTTTACTAATGGCCACGGGAGGACTAAAAAATCTTAATAAACCACTATAAAGTTCGTGCAAAATTGTTTCATTAAAATAAAAATATGTTTTATTTTAAGTTAACATTTTTATTTTCCTTACTAAAATTATTAAAAACGTGTTATTTACCATGTTTTTCATTTTTATTTCGCCGAGCTATTTAGAACATCATCTATGACTGTCTTGTTCACGAGACTGAAGTATACTGGTAGATGTTGACGGTACCTTACTTTGGTTATCTTACTTCTGTACATCTTAAAGATGCCGCACCTATATTTCTGTCTCTTTGTCATTTATAAAAAAATGTCATTAGTAAAATTTTCGTCGGAATCAGGGATCGTCTTGGTGTTTTTTTTTTCTTTATAGAAGAGGGGGCAAACGGACAGTCGGTTCACCTGATGGTAAGTGAAAAGCGACATCCACAGACACCCGCTACATCAGTGGATTAGCAGATGCGTTGCCGGCCTTTCAGATATGAGTATGCTCTTTTCTTGAAGGTCCCTAAGTCGTATCGGTTCGGAAATACCGTAGGCAGCTGGTTCCATATAGTCGTCGTGCGAGGCAGGAAATGCCGTAAAAATCGAGTTGTTGTGAATTTCCGGACATCGATATGGTGAGGGTGAAATTTTGAATTTTTACGCGATGATGGTAGTGTAATTCTTCTGCAGGTATTATTGCGAACAATTCCTCAGATTTGCGTCCAGATCGTCGTGGCTTATGTCCAGTGGGCAGAAGCTGAGAGTGATGAAGTTAATTACACTAGTTATACCACTAGACAATCTTCGTACAAACATTAAGCGTACAAACATTGGAGAATTTAAAATTCAGCAATTCAAACCGTAAACCTGTTAAGGGTAAGTTATATTTAACGCCTTCGGGAAATTCAAATAAAGTTCCCGGTAAACGGAATTTACATACATTTCCCGCCATTTTACTTCGACAGACGAACGTGTGTAATTTAAATAAAACGAGATGGCGGTTTTACCTCCGGCGCAAAGGCGTGTGTTCGTTTGACCGAATTAGCACTTAGGGGTGAACTTATTTAAAGGGATTTTAATGTGAAACATACATTGAGTATATAACCGGAATAGAGCGTTAATGTTGTGTTTTGTATGAAAACACACTCCACGTTTGTGCTGTGACGCTGCGCCGGTTCTGCACTATGATTGGCCGACTGATGGCCATTGATCGGCGGATGGGACGTACATACAGATTACTGGTTAGTTGAATTGCTCATCAGTGACAAATCACTGACCAGTTTCGTAATTTTAGGGCTCATATTACTACTCTATCCGGTTACATGCTCGATGTAATATATTGGTGCGTGTCCCTTGGTAGTGAAATGGATTGATGACAAACATTTTTAGCGGTCATTTCCGCAAAATGTCGAAGCGAAACCTTTATTGGATCACTTCTTTACTGTTCGTTGTCTGTCTGTCATATAAAATTATATTTACTACTGGGTATTTCCGTTAATATATTATTGTGAGTGACGATGGCCTAGTGGGTATGGTCTCGGCCTCTAGAGTGAGAGGTACGGGTTCGATCCTGACCCCTGTGGTGCCTTGAAATGGTGTGTTGCTCATCGCTGAAGGAAAACATCGTAAAGAGCTGCCTGATGAGATTTAAAGTCTTTGACGGTGTGTGAAGTTCACCAACCAGCATTGAGCCAGCGCATGTGAACTATGGCCCTATCGCCTAATTTCGAGGAGGAGACCCATGCCCATTAGCAGGCCGTAGGGTTGTTATTATTATTATTTAATATTCTATAGAATTGTGAAGGTCAGAAGCTAGCTCTAACAATATGGGTAGAAGAACGTCTCCTGTTGTACCTGTGTAGTACTCCACTGGTGTAGCGGGTGTTTGTGGATATCGCTTTTCCCTTACCATCAGGTGAACCGACTGTTCATTTGCCCCCTCTTCTATAAAGAAAAGAAAAACACCAAGACGATCCCTGATTCCAACGAAAATTTTACTAATTACATTTTTTTTTTATAAATGACAAAGAGAAAGAAATATAGGTACCGCATCATTGAGATATACAGTGTAAGATAACCAAAGTAAGGTACCGTCAACATCTGCTCTCGTGAACAAGACAGACATCGATGATGTCTAAATATCGATCCTCTGGTGTAGCAGGTGTCTGTGGATGTCGCTATCACTTACCATCAGATGAACCGACTGTCCGTTTGTCCTCTCTTCTATAAAAAAAAAAGAAAATTCTGAAAAAAAATATGACGACGAAGAAAAATCCCAGTACACATCCCACAAATCGTCTGTGGCCGGGTTCAAAGCCGCGAAAAGGCCTTTAAATATCCCATTAACGAAAAAGCTGGGCTTAGTTTTTGGGATAAGCTTCCCTCAGAACGTCCAGGGGCTTCACCAATTTATAAAGTGAAGAATCTTGTTGGGGATTTTTGGGGATGTACAAAATGAATGGGAAATGTATTGCGGACTAAGTTTCAAGACAATTAAAAATAAGTGTCTATTTATTTACTCAAAAAGATTTCTAATGTTTACGCGAAATTACTCATTATAATGAAACATCGTTTGTCGTTCTTTTTTTTTATTTTTTTTTATTTTAGTTGGATAGGCAAACTGGGAAACGTACCACCTGATGTTAAGTGGTCGACGTCGCCCATGAACATAAACTAGTATAACTGGAACGAGCCCAGGCAACTCATTTATGTGTTGCTTATCCTGAGACATAGGATGTTAAGTCTCGGTGCCAGTAATTACACTGCCTGTCTTGCCCTTCTCTCCGAAACACAGCAAAGCTGTTTCACGGGAGAAATAAGCAAGATGGTGGTACCCATGCAGCCGGGAGCGCGGCACAGCGCTTCCCTCCCACCGGTATAATTAATATTAAGATTTTCTCGTAATAAAACCATTAAAAGTTGAGGACGGATTGGAAATTTTGGCGTCAATAATTTCAATTTATTTCAATAATTCCAAAACGAATGAAAATATAAGTTAGTTCACGATAAAAACCTTATTTTGGTAGTTTTCAGTACATGATTAGGTAACTTTTGTAACAGAGAAAAAAACAAATATACCTCTTTTTAAAAACAGATCCCGCCCAGGACGCTCAGTCCCCTATGGCGCGGGTCCGGTATTAGAATTATTGTTTAACAATGCGTCGCTTTAACTAAATACATTTAAATAAGTAAATGCCTTTCTATAATAACCGAAATAATTGGGCTATTGAATACTAAATTAATTTCTCAAACATTGGTTGTTACGGAGATTATTTCAAATCATCATCATCATCAGCTTCTATCCGTCCACTGCTGAACAGAGGCCTCCCTCAAGGAACGTCAGGCACTGCACGGAGATCGCCTCCCCACCTGATTAATGATAGAGCAACACTACATCTCGCTGCCTCCACTCTTGAAACTTATTGCTTATTCCTTAAAGGTTTTCATTATTATATCTACACTAGCTGTTGCCTGCAGCTTCGCCCGCGTTACTCAACTCCTTATAAGTCACAGCGTGATGTTATATAGCCTATAGCCTTCCTCGATAAATGGGCTATCTAACACTGAAATAATTTTTCAAATCGGACCAGTAGTTCCTTAGATTAGCGCTTTCAAACAAACAAACAAACTCATCAGCTTTATAATATTAGTATAGATTTCATGAATATTTTCCTGAATTAAAATGAATTAACAGGAAACGGTAGTATAAAACAATTAGCAAATTTGAGTCCAGATTCCCCTTCTCCCCAAATAAATCCCAGAGAGGCATCTTATTGTAAATCGTTTCAATTACCCTATTTATAACAAAACAAAGCACTTATTATTAGCTGTTGAAGCTTGTTATATCAGGATGGGCGCTTTGTTAATCGTAATATCTTAAGACTATTTAAAGGAATATTTATCAGGTTTTATTCCGCGGGGATATTTTAACATTGCCTAAGAATGTTTTTTTTATGAGACTATTATTTAATAGTATTATAGTTAACTAAAACCACCCAAACTGAAAATTTTAAAATAATATCAATACAAGAATTATATGGATTAACAAAAAAAATGATATTACTTATTGTAAAAAGCGTGAGGTGCTCGATATTCACTGTTAAATATTTCATTGGTATGTATGTATTTATAAATATAGTGAAGTTAGTACATAGTAAAAACTTAGTACATAGCACCACGCTTTTTTACCATAAGTAGGTAACTATTATCATTTTTTTTTGTTAATCCCTTAGAATAATTACACTATAGAAGGTCAGTCTTCATACAAGCGCGCTGTTAAAAATGAAGCACTATATTGATTCAATGTTGCCAGTAGTGGTGAAGTTTTCCCGGAAACGGGAAATGATTCGGCCGCTGATTAAAATTTGTTATAGGAATAATATTTAATACATAAATAGCTAGGTGGGCATATCTATTTATGTATTAATTTATAACAACTTTACTTAACCATGTATACACAAGCTATATTATTATTTATTATGTATAATTGTTATATTACAAGAATGTTTATTTATATGTAACAGTAATTAGTAAAATATACATTTTTATATTTATTTTTTATTGGCATGAAACACAGTTGTAATGTAAAGTTGTTATACATATTACTAGTTAAACTTGTAACTTGTAATATAAACGCGAAAGTTTGTATGTATGGACGTATGAATGTTTGTTACTGTTTCACTGTTTGTATTTGATATCGTTAAATCACACAAACACATTAATTCGAGAACGTGTCTCGTACCTACGTAAATATCAGTAGCAACTGTTTTAAATTTAATTAGTGGGGGAAAATAATCAGTAAATATATTTTCACAATCGGGCAATACTGAGCATTGAAAAAAACTATATTTATTTAAACCTAATTAATTACAAGATACTACGAAATATTGAAAGATTTCCTGTGAAAAGTGATGTTATTACATTTATTTTGTTATTCAGATGTATTGTCCTACAATTTAACTGCACAAATCGTCATAATTATTTATTTTACGGAGACACGTTTGGCGCGGTTTGACATAGAATACTACGGAACTTCCCGGCGCTTGGTGCAAAAATGGCTCCATGTGAGTTGCTTCAAAATGGCCGCGCGGACTAGGTTTCTATAGTGTAATTATTCTAAGGTTTATCCATTTAATTCTTGTATTAAAATTATTTTCAAATTTTTCGTTTTGTTTTTTTATTAAAGCGTGTTTTTTAGTTTTTTTTAAACTATATTTTATTTTTTACTTTTTAATATCTATTTTTTTATTAATTTACACTACTCAACTATTTACTTATTGTCTGTAGTCGGATTATGGACGACAATTTGACGTGAGATAACGTCACAATGTGTCAAGCTGAACGCTTAGACCAATCGTGCCTCTCTATCGCATATTCCACGTTCTCGCTTGCACGCTCGGCTTAGGCGGACCGGACAGTTTTTCGTGCGTGCAGCCGGTAAATCGATTTATAAGACGTTATCACGTAAAATTTTCGTCTATAAACCGACTATAGACAGCAATTAGGTTTTCTAAACGAGTTAGAAAGCAAATTTTCGTAGCAAAGTTAAATTTTGGAATATTAACAAAATTAAAGTAAATATTATTAGATTTTGCAACTGTGACTGAGAAAAGTCATATTGGAGAGAGGCCAAATAGATTAGCACTCATTTCAACAACATGACGCTACGCTTAAAAGTTTATAACATTATACTAATTACAAATTCATCATCAACATCTTCATATTCAAATATATTCTGTATAGTTTTTATGTCTTAGGGTGTCTCCCTATTGATGGTTGATTGGCCGATGGGACGTACACACAGATAACTGGTTGGTTGAATTTCTATTACGTCAGTGACAAATCACAGACCAGTTTCGGATTTTTTTGGACCACATTACTCATGCTCGTATGTAATTACTTACCTGTACGTCTCATCGGCCAATCATCCATCAATGGCCATCAGTCGGCCAATCAGAGCGCCGAACCGGCGCAGCGTCGCAGCACAAACGCAGAATTTGTTTTCATACAAAATGTTCGATCCATACGTGCATTGAAAAATTGTGAGCGCTTCGTTGACTTAGAGATTGTGGTGGTAGCAGGTGTCTTATGTTAGTTTGTTTCTCGTCTGTATAGCGCTATGAAATATCCGAAATATCGGGAATGTAAAAAAATATTAAGCCGCGATAAAATCCGCAAAAAGTTGTTTAGTTATAAAAGAAAGCGCGCCATTTTTCACTCTAACTAAATGTTGGTTGTTTAATCGCTCGTCTCCATATATCGTCACGGCATTCGATTTTACTGTCGAAGCGCGCGATCTTTGAAAGATGTTTAACTTCTCGTCTCCTAGCCTATGATATCGTTCGTCTCATGGCCTATATGATATCATGTGTCATCACATAACCTGGATGACGCCATCATCCATTGGAGACAATTCATTTTATGGGCCATCTTTGTTTTTATCACTTCAATCTATGTAATAACTCTTTTATAGAATAACAGTTTATTAGAAGTGGAGTTTTATTGAATATGATTGGTTCTGTATCTAAAATCAATTGACCATTTGTAGACAAAGCAGCATCGCAAAATAAAAGTGGAAATAATAATGATCCCCTTTTGAACAGTTTTTGTAAAATTATATATGTAACTAGTGGCACCGACAGACGGCACAGACCATCCTCGAATCCCCTTGAACTCACACAAAAAATTTCATCAAAATCGGTCCAGCCGTCTAAGAGGAGTTCAGTGACATACACACGCACACAAGAAATATAAATACTAGGGGCGATCAAAAAGTAATGATAAACAGGTATTTTTAAAGATAAAAATCCAAAAAAAATGTTTTTCACTTCCTCAGTCCCTCACGACTTCCCAGCTAAAAAATTGTATAAGTAGGACGTCATTTGCAGGAGCTAAATTCATTTGAATACCAGCAGTCGGAGCGACAACACGAAAATGGAGAAACACGAAGTGAGATGCGTCATCAAGTACCTCTGTTTGAAAAAAATGTCTACCAAAGAGATACACGCTGATTTGGTGGAGACATTAGGGGACTCTGCTCCTCCATATTCTACGGTGGCACGGTGGTGCAAAGAGTTTAAGCTGGGTAGAACGTCCACAGAAGATGAACATCGCGAGGGACGCCCAACCTCGTCCCTCACTGAGGAAAACGTGAAAAAAGTCGAAGAAATCGTATTAGCAGACCGAAGAGTAACCGTTAGACATTTAGCTGAGGTCACAGGGATCTCATATGGCAGCATTCAAAGCATTTTGACCAGCAAAATGTATATGAAAAAGGTCTCCGCTCGTTGGGTACCGCGAATGTTAACGGACGAACAAAAGCAAAAGCGAGTTGACATTTCAAGAGCCAATCTTGCAAAGTTCCAGGCTGACAAAGAAAATTTTTTGTCTCGATTTCTGACCATGGACGAAACATGGATTCATCATTTTGATCCTGAGACCAAACAACAATCGATGACTTGGAAAAGGCCATCCTCACCGACGCCGAAGAAGTTCAGAGTTTCAAGCTCGGCGGGCAAGGTTATGGCGTCCGTTTTCTGGAATGCTGAGGGAATCATAATGGTTGATTACCTGGAAAAGGGAGCTACTATAACGGGCTCCTACTACGCTGATCAAATAAGACGACTGCGAGAAGCCATAAAGGAAAAAAGACGCGGCAAACTCCGAGCGAAAGTCCTGTTTCATCAGGACAACGCTCCTGCACACAAAGCCGAAGTTGCGATGGCTGCCATTCGAGAAGTGGGCTTCGAACTGGTCGAACACCCGCCCTATTCTCCAGATTTAGCCCCCAGCGACTTTCATTTGTTTCCTCGGCTCAAGGAACACCTCAGGGGCAAGAAATTTGACGATGATAGCGAGGTGATGGCTGCTGTAGAGGCATTTTGGGAGAGCTCTGATAAAGATTTTTTTTAAAGGGTATTTTAGGTTTAGAGAAACGTTAGACTAAATGTATCGACTTGTTAGGAGACTACGTAGAAAAATAAATTAAATTTAAATTAGAATCGTTGTTTTATTATACTCATTATCATTACTTTTTGATCGCCCCTCGTATAAAGATAATAATGTTGCATTAAATTCTTAGGTGTCTATGGAACTCAATGTGTTGCAGGGCTGTCTTCTGACCCCACCATGGTTCAGGCCTTGACGTGGCGGTGGGGCTCAGTAGCCTGGGGTGAGCCCAGCACTTTGGGCGAAGCGAATTGAGCCGAGGGGGCTCTTTGTACTCCCCTTATAAGAAGAGGAGACAAAAGAGCAGGGGACAAGGGGCGAGGACGGCAACCTCACCCCATTGCACTGTCCCGATGTTGGGAGAGATTGTTCTGTGGTGCGGGACAACCCCTCTGTGAAGGTGGCGTCGGTCCCTTGGGGGCCTGACTGGCGCCGAGGTGCCCTGTTTTCTCATTAGATCCGGGCCACCTTACATTGCGGGGCATTGGTGGCACACGCCGGGTTTTAGTGGGTAGAGCTGCGTCCACTTACTTTGCTTTCGGGCGCAGCGCTCCGCTCCCCCGCGGGATGCCTCAGACCATTAAAGACCATATTTCCCGGCATTAAAGAAAAAAAGGTTGTCTTCTGAACTGTAATGGCGGGTGTACACTCTCGAGAGCACTTGCTATATATTATCGCCCGAGGCCTCTCGATACGCCTATTAATAAATAAATGACAGGCCGATGCGAGCGAGCGCTACCATCCACACTCTCGCGCTCATCCTACCTCGGACCACCTTGGACTGTCTCGGGAGAGTGTACAGCCGCTATAATAAATACTTGAAACCGATACCGGTGGGAGGGAAGCGTTGTGCCGCGCTCCCGGCTGCATGGGTACCACCATCTTGCTTGTTTCTCCCGTGAAACAGCTTTGCTGTGTTTCGGAGAGAAGGGCAAGACAGGCAGTGTAATTACTGGCACCGAGACTTAACATCTTATGTCTCAGGATATATATAGGCAACACATAAATAAGTTGCCTGGGCTCGTTCCAGGTATACTAGTTCATGTTCATGGGCGACGTCGACCACTTGCCATCAGGTGGCACGTTTGCCAGTTTGCCTATCCAACTAGCATAAAAAAACTAACAGTGCCCCGTTGATTCACCCGCGTACTTCCCATTCCCGTGGGAGTACGTGAATATATTATTACAGCATAAATGTTATTCTGATGTATAAGCTATGTTTTTGTAAAGTTTCATTAAAATCCTTTCAGTAGATTTTGCGTGAAAGTGTAACAAACATACATCCATATATTCTTAAAAACTTTCGCGTAATCTTTGTAGAATCTCAATAGTTTTTCGACGATGGCCATAGGTACAAACAATTTTGGAAAATTGTAAAACCAGAAAAAGAAAGCAATATGTTTCTGAACATGAAATTTTTGGTCTTTAAGCAGAACATATCCTTGAAAAATCTTTAAAGCAGAAGACTTAGTATATGAACATAGGTCATAAAAAGTAATTATAATGAAATTTTAGGTCTCTGTATTATAATCCTTAACTTATAAATAGTGTTTTAGGCTATATAAAAACGTACTCTTATTATCCCCAAATACTCAAACGAATCTCAAATTTAAGACGTACTTAAACTCGTGTTGGCCCTCTTTTTTCTTTGAATCTGACACGTAGCATGAGTTTAAGTACATACGTCTTACATTTGAGATTCATTTGAGTATTTGGGGGTTAGAAAGGCAAACATGCAGACTCTATGTTAGACTAACTTGACTCTATCTAATTATATATGTATGTATATGTTAGTAAATAGTAAGTATAAGTTAGTAAGTATTACTCTATCTAATTTTTATTTTACGCCGAGAAATGCTCTGAGGCATCCCGGGGGGGATCTCATATCCCCAGACGGGTATGTGGGACTCGATACGCCCGAAAGGTGGTAAGGTGGACGCAGCTCTACCCACTAAAACTCGGCGAACGTGCCCCAATGCCACCTTTGGTGAGGTGCCCCAGATCTTTTGAGCAACAGGGCACCGCGATGGCTAGTAAGTCCCCGAAGGACCAACACCACCTCCACAGAGGGGTTGTCCCGCACCACAAAACAACCCCTCCCAACGTCGGGAATACAATGGGGTGAGGTTCCCATCCTCGCCCCTTGTCCTCCCTGCTCTTTTGTCCCCTCTTCTTATAAAAGAGGTACAAAGAGCAACTCCCTTGGTTCAATTTGCTTCGCCCAAGGTGCTGGGTTCACCTTATGCTGAGCCCCACCGCCACTACAAGGCTTGAACCATGGTGGGTTCGCTTCGCACCATCGCTTATTCACCGGTAAACTAATACATTGTAAAGAAACCTGCTTAGGGTGGGATTAAAAGTCTTTGGACCACCACGTACTCTCCTCCAATACGCTCCTCGCTTAATTTCGAGGAAACCCGTGCCAAGGAGTATGGCATATAAGAGTCTTTTAAGATGATGATTACATTTTATTAAACGGAATTTTTAACCATTATGAGGAAGCGCTTGTTCATTTACAACGTCACACAGCATTGCTGTGCTTCGGAGAGTAGGGCAGAGCATGCAAAGTAATATAAATAAGTATATAATAATAATAAAATAATAATATATATAAATAATAATAAAAAGTTTAAAAAAAGTTACTGGCACCCACTTACATCCCACGTCTCAGGAAGACTTGCCTAGCCTTGTTAGGCGGCTCGTCTCCCAATTTGCCACTATTATATTATACTAGCTGTTGCCTGCAGCTTCGCCCGCGTTAACTTAGATTTACAGCCGTTCGGATTGATGATCATTATTTTTATGGCCAAAGTTAGGCCTTATAACATTAGCTATCTGCCAGTGAACACCTCGTCAAAATCGGCTTAGCCGTTTTATAGATTAACCGGAACAAACATACAGACAAAATTGATTTCGTAAATATAAGTACCGTATATTATTTTATAGCTTTTACCCGCGACTTCGTCCGCATGTAAGAAGTATTTTTTATATAATATGGTTGCAATTTACGGGTTCCATACTATCTTTGTATTTCATCGGGGTTTATATATATTACGGGTTTCATCCAAATCTGTTCAGTGGTTTAGACTTGAAGAAGAGACAGACAGACAGAGTTACTTTCGCATTCATAATATTAGTAAGGATAAATTACTAAAATACGGAAACAGTATTCATTAAAAACTCGTGCTATACAAAAGTGCGATCCTCATAAGGATCCGCATCTTGTAATAGCGTGATCTACATTTTGTGTTAACGCCATCTATTGACACATCAAAAAAACTTCTTGTTACACTAATTATACATCTTATATCTTACCTAGGGTCTCAAACTATCTCCATATCAAATTTCACTCAAATCGGTTCAGTGGTTTAACAAATACATAGTCCCGGCGTTTTAGCTTTACAACTCCCGTTCCCGTGGGATTTTCAGAATAACAACTATTTTAAGTCCTACCTTGAGTTCCAAAGTATCTTCATTTCAAATTTCACCCAAATCTGTTCGGTGGTTCTGAAGATAGACGGTTTCGAGATTTTACCCGCATAAATCCCGTTCCCGTGGGATATCCGGGATAAAAACTATCCTATGTCCTTTCTCGGGTTCCATACTATCTTCGTGCCAAATTTCATCCAAATCTGTTCAGTGGTTTAGGCGTGAAGAAGAGACAGACACACAGACAGACAGACATACAGAGTTACTTTCGCATTTATAATATTAGTAAGGAAAGGATTTTAATTTACAAAAAAATTAATTTTAATTTACAAAAAATGAAAAATCGAATTAAAAAGAATCTTTATTTCGTTTGCAACAAACTTTACTTGAAACACGTCAAATAAAAAAACCCAATCAGTCAGGACTGCCGATAGAGATGAAAACAAAACAATTAAATTCAAATACCTATAATACAGGCTGTAAAAGATTTTGACAACCTATACAATTTAAACAGCGCACAAAATGGCCGCAAGACATTGACATTTCTGTGTGTTTGACGATTGGTTATGTAAACAAATATTTCATAATCCTATATAAATAAATCAAACGAAATCTAAACGTCAAATAGCGTCTCGTAACGGTGTCATGAGTCCAGTGATTTTATCTCATCTAAAATGCGTACAGCGCTAAAAGATGACACTTCAAAAAAGTGCGTGCGTACAAAGTACACAATACATGTAAGGAGTGAAACTTATTTGGCAAACTAATTTTTAAATCTCGTTATATATATACTCGTTATACTTCCGAGAGCTTTAAATTTTCGAGACTTGAGATGCGACGTTCGCTCACTCACTCTCTCTCGATCTTTCTGAACCGCTTGCTCTCACTCCATGACTATGTTCTTTATGCTACGTTCGCCCTTTCTCACTCTTTTCCAATCGGTTTCAATTACTCTTCTTGGACAAAAACATTGCACATTTTCGTGACGTTTCATCCGTAAAAATTTTACCCTCATGCGCCCAAAGAAGTTTCACTTCAAAGATCTATATAAATATTGCTTATCAAAACCTTTTTCCCCTTACTTACCTATGCTATGAAATCTAGCTTGTTGTGTACCTCTCATATAATATGTTGCTATTTAATAATAATAATAATAAACATATAGACTCACATACACACATCGGTATACAGATAATTTACAGACAAGACAAGACAACAAAAAAACTTTGTATGTGGTACCACTACTATTTAAATGGGGAGATTTTAGTTTGACAGACATACAAAATATCTTTGACCTTTTAGAAAATTATAATTTTAATATAATATTGTACCTGTAATACGGTCATAAAAATTCCCATTCCCTCCCGTAATAACGGGTAATAAATATTTGTCAGGACTTACTATCTGTGTCCCCACACTGAAGATTTGTTGTATGAAAATGGATCGAGTCTTAAAATATATAAATGACTTTCTCTAGTCTTTTCTAAATTTGCACGCTTGGATGGATGAAGTTTAGACGGACGGTTGGTTGAGTGGTCTGGCTACTGTGCAAATATCTTCAACCGATTGAGCTGATTTTTTTTATACATGTTTTTTGGATGACAATTCATGGTTGTGTGTCGTCATTCTAAATCCAATATGGCGGACTTTTTATGCTTTCCTACATTATAAAATCAAAGGACTTGCTAAGAATGCGAGTTGAACTCCGTTGCTCCAATCCGTCTTAAATTTTGCAGTTGAGGGTTGGAATCTTCGATCTCGATATTATTGAGGTCGAATTGCTAGTCTGTACGGTAAATAATATAAGCATACTGAGATATCTGTCCATAGATAAAATAAAATGTAAAAAATAAATTTAAAAAAAAATCATTTTTTTAATCTTTAACCTACTAACATTGTAAACGCGAAAGTTTGTAAGAAAGTATGTATGTATGTGTTTATTACTCTTTCACGCAAAAACTATTGAATGGATTTTAATGAAACTTTACAATAACATAGGTTATACATCAGAATAACATATAAGCTATAATTTATCCCTGTACTCCCACGGGAATGGAAATTACGCGGGTGAAACCGCGGGGCGCTGCTGGTCAAATTAAAACGTAACACAATTTATATTTACCTACTAGTTGGTGCCCGGGACTTCGTCTGCGCAGGATAAGATTTTTTTTTCATCAAAAGTATCCTATGTTACTTCTAATACCAAGAATATGTGTACAAAGTTTCATGATGATCGGTTAAATAGTTTTCCCGTGAAAGCGTAACAAACAAACTTACTTTCACATTTATAATATTAGTTAGATAAAGCTTGTCGCGAGATTTACCCGTGTATTATAACAAACAAATTATATAATTTAATTTGCTTGATTAAAATGAAACAACCTTTACGGATTTTATCGTGGTTTATTAAGGTTGAACTAGTCGACGGCGCGAACTCCAACAAAATGATTGCTATCTCACCTGACATAGTGCGCGAACATGTGTGCTAGAATGAAATGCACAATAATTCATTCCTAAAATGTCCTTTTAGCAAAACAGTTATTATAGAAAAACTATTAATTGTGTCTTTTTAAAATAAATTTATTTCAACTTTTGAATAACTAAACTATGTTGTTTTCTAATGTTTGCGCGAATTTCACTCATTATAATGAAACAATTTTTACGGATTTTATCGCGGTTTATTAAGATTTTTACAAGCCCGAAGTTTCGGATACTTTACAGCAACCATGGGGAATAACTTTGTAACATTAGGACGTATGACACCTCAGTCCTCCCGTGACCATGGTTGCTGTAAAGTATCCGAATCGTCGGGCTTGTAAAAATCTTAATAAACCGCGATAAAATCCGTAAAAATTGTTTCATTATAACTAAGCTTTCGTGCTCCGTATACTATTTATTTTCGCCCAAAGTTGGGCTAAAATCAGTGTTAAAATACGAAAGTTTAGAAGCTTGTATTTTTTAAATGTATATTTTTTTACGATTTTGGGTACATACAGACATAGATAACGACGAGATCAATTTATATTATCCTTGGTTTTTAATGGTTAACGTCAAACATTGTAGTAATTACTGTTCTGCGTTTATATGGAAAGATTTGCGACTTGTGTAACCTTAAGATATTTACTGTTTTGGATACTTGACACTGTTTACAGCAACCATTGTCACGGGTTGACTTTTTTTTTTTTAAATCTAAAGAAGTAATACGAGTATTGCAATCTCGCGACAAGTTTTGGCATCGTAGCCTTTTTCTATGTCACGAGGAGGTAATCGAGCAGTCGGAGCCTTATGGTGAGTAGTGACATCCATAGACATCCGCACAACCAAAAGTTATGCAGATGCGTTGCCCTCCTTTTTCCTGTCTCCCCCATGGGCCACCGGAAAATCACAAACCGCACGAAAGGCGGCAATATAGCTGTCACTTGAGGCCGGTGTTATGCGAACGAGAGGTACCGACCCAACTCGGCTTCAAAGCAGCATGACACTACCTCTTACAGCAGCATGGCACTACCTCTTACAGCAGCATGGCACTTCCTCTTACAGCAGCATGGCACTACATCTTACAGCAGCATGGCATTACCTCTTACAGCAGCATGGCACTTCTTCTTACAGCAGCATGGCACTACCTCTTACAGCAGCATGGCACTACATCTTACAGCAGCATGCCACTTCCTCTTACAGCAGCATGGCACTACCTCTTACAGCAGCATGGCACTTCCTCTTACAACAGCATGGCACTACCTCTTACAGCAGCATGTCACTACCTCTTACAGCAGCATGGCACTACCTCTTAAAGCAGCATGGCACTTCCTCTTACAGCAGCATGGCACTACCTCTTACAGCAGCATGGCACTACCTCTTAAAGCAGCATGGCACTACCTCTTACAGCAGCATGACACTTCCTCTTACAGCAGCATGGCACTACCTCTTATAGCAGCATGGCACTACCTCTTACAGCAGCATGGCACTTCCTCTTACAACAGCATGGCACTACCTCTTACAGCAGCATGGCACTACCTCTTAAAGCAGCATGGCACTACCTCTTACAGCAGCATGGCACTTCCTCTTACAACAGCATGGCACTACCTCTTACAGCAGCATGTCACTACCTCTTACAGCAGCATGGCACTACCTCTTAAAGCAGCATGGCACTTCCTCTTACAGCAGCATGGCACTACCTCTTACAGCAGCATGGCACTTCCTCTTACAGCAGCATGGCACTTCCTCTTACAGCAGCATGGCACTACTTCTTACAACAGATCCTTACCATCTTATATCTTGATCAGGTGGCTCGCTTGCCCGTTTAATCCTAAAAACATGAAACAATAAACACCCGTCCCGTGTATCCCCAGTGGGGTAAATGGTCCCGCTGATGTGGCATTATCAAAACATAAAAAGCCCATTACACACCCAAAGTTACTTCAATATTTCTCTAATAATATAATATTCTTTTCCCAACGAATATTATAAATATGCGAGCGTAGATACTTATGTATAAATAAAAAGAGGTGTCAAGGGACACCCGGATGGAACGAAGTTCCTTTCGAGTAATTAGTGAAGGAATTGTAATAAAAAGCAAAAAAAAAAGGTGTAAGGAAAATAATTATACGGGTAGGTATAAACTTTTTATGATTATTTTATCGATATAAATCAGAGCATCTCCCGGCGTAAAATAAAATAAAAAAAAAAGTCACCGAGATCGGTGGGATTTGAACTGGGGTTTTTTTACTAAGCAGCCCCAATAGTGTAATAAAAACAGCTACCGACACAGTGATGTGTCAATCAAAAAGCCGCACGGCTTACAACTATAGCAAAAAGTGTCGTTTCAACTTTTCATCTTATTTTTTTCCGTCTAGCCCCCTTTCATAACGCGCGATAAGGAACTACGTTCCAAAACTACGTTCACATAATACGTATAGGTGGAATGAGCGTCCATGATGACGAATATATTAAAGAGGTTGATGATAATGATATGTGAGGTTGGTTGGAGAAGGTATCTCACCAGTGTCACGTTACGTTATCAGAGAGTGACAGACTAAAAAATTATCTTTTGGAACGAAGTTTCTTAGGGGCGGTACCCTAGCCGGTAAGTCAACGTCGCCTGTAGTTAGCCCAGTAGGGCTAGCATGCGCGCACGACAAAATTTTGTCTACGCATTTTCTCGTATTATTTCATATAAGTAACAGTAACAGGCAACTCATTCATGTGTTGCCTATCCAGAGACATGAAATGTTAAGTCTCTGTTTTTTTTTTTTTTATGTTAACTGGATAGGCAAACTGGCAAACGTACCACCTGATGTTAAGTGGTCGAAGTCGCCCATGAACATAAACTAGTATACGAGGAACGAACCCAGGCAACACATTTATGTGTTGCCTATCCTGAGACATTAGATGTTAAGTCTCGGTGCCAGTAATTACACTGCCTGTCTGGCCCTTCTCTCCGAAACACAGCAAAGCTGTTTCACGGGAGAAATAAGCAAGATGGTGGTACCCATGCAGCCGGGAGCGCGGCACAGCGCTTCCCTCCCACCGCGACCAATAAAGCTCACGTCAATAATTCCACTCCACTACAAAATACTAATATAACAGTTATGAAGTTACTTCAGATCAATGAAAATCGGTCGTAAACCCCAATTCCAGGTAATTTAATGTCACATAATGATCATCGGATAATGTTTTCCTCGGATAAACTCGGGTAAACTCGTAAAACCCCCATCCATATACCGGCCCAACATTCTGACGTGCGGAAACTTTGGAGCGTTTGTTTTATGACACAATGTGATTGTCTCATTATCTGACAAAATGGCGGATGTTTTAAATACATAATGTGTATTCTGTTGTTTATTCATATTATATATTTTAACATAACATAACGCTTGTGCCGCGCTCTCGCCTGCATGGGTAGGTACATCCTTTTTTTCTTAAGCGCCTGGGAATGCCGAATATCCTGCAGGGAAGTGGGTCTCAGCATGCGGGTATGTGGAACGCCCGAAAGCTGGTAAGTGGACGTAGCTCTACCCACTAAAACCCGACGAGTGCTACCAATGCCACCTTTGGCCCAGATCTGTTGAGCTAACCCCACCCAACCTTGGGACAGTACAATGGGTTGAGGTTCCCATCCTCGCCCCTTGTCCCCCCCTGTTCTTTTGTCCTCTCTTATAAGAGGGTGACAAAGAGCAGCTCCCTCGGATTTTTGCTAACTATCTAATCCGGCGAGGGTGCTGGTGTTTTACAAACAATCCTGTATTGTATTTTGTATTTGTAAAGCCAATTGAGCCGAGGGGGCTCTTTGTTGGCACCCCTCATATAAGAAGAGGGGACAAAAGAGCAGGGGACAAGGGGTGAGGATGGGAACCTCACCCCATTGTACTGTCCTGACGTTGGGAGGGGTTGTTCTGTGGTGCGGGACAACCCCTCTGTGGAGGTGGCATCGGTCCCTTGTGGGACTGACTAGCCGTCGAGGTGCCCTGTTAGCTTAACAGATCCGGGGCACCTCACCAAGGCGGCACTGGTGGCACTCACCGGGTTTTAGTGGGTAGAGCTGCGTCCATTTCCCATCTTTCGGGCCCAGCGAGTCCCACATACCCACCTGGGGAGACCCACTCCCCAGGTGGGATGCCTCAGAGCATTTCCCGGCGTAAAAGAGAAAAAAAATAGAAAGTCATCTATATATCGGTATTTATATATCGATTAGCAAAACAAGTGTAATTAATATAATTTGTCAGTCAAAGGTCTAACAACGAGATGCTGACTCATCTAACAGCCCATAGATGACTTCGCTACAAATACCAACGGGGTTCCGTATACGTAACGCTACTAAAAACCAATATAGGTCCACCATTAAATTATTATTTCAGTTAACTTGTTGTTTCTTTACCGGTGGGAGTACACAAGCAAGATGGTGGGTACCACCATCTTGCTTGTGTCTCCCGTGAAACAGATTTGCTGTGTTTCGGAGAGCAGGACAAGACAGGCAGTGTAATTACTGGCACCGAGACTTAACATCTTATGTCTCAGGATAGACAACACATAAATGAGTTACCTGGGCTCGTTCCAGGTAAACTAGTTTATGTTCATGGGCGACGTCAATCACTTACCATCAGGTGGCACGTTTGCCAGTTTGCCTATCCAACTAACATAAAAAAGAAGAGTATATCTGTATTTAAATAACACTACTAAAGAGTAAATTAATTTCACCTCGGTGTTCATTGGTGACGATGGGCGCGGCCTCTTGGGTGAAAGCCGAGAGGTCCGGGTTTGATCCTGATCCCCCCTGTGATGCCTAGAAATAGGATTTTCAAAATATCTTTGTGCACCTGAACATAGGACCATCACTTGCTCACCGAAAACATTGTAAGGAAACCTGCATGCCTGATGAGATTAAAAGTTTTTTTTTTCTTTTTCGGAATGATCTATGCTAACGGCCCAAAGGCCCTAATGCTACATCGGATTAGCGTGAGCCGATTTGGCTCACTTTTGGTTTGTTAAATTAGGGGGTTGCCCCCCGCCAACCGTGTAGTCTGCGACCGCACGGGCTCCTGGCGTCGGGTTGGTGTCTGTGGCGGGACAGGCCATGTCACCGTCGGGTGGAAATTAAAAGTCTTTGAAGGTGTGTGAAGTTCACCAACCCGCATTGGGCCAGCGCATCAGTGAACTATGGCCCAAAACCCTCCTCGCATGATTTCGAGGAGGAGACCCGTGCCCAGCAGTTGGACATATAAGGGTTGATATTATTATTATTGCGATATATATTGATGTTCATTAAAGACGATTATATTTAATATAATAATCATATCAACCCCTATTACATAGTATCTCCCACTGCTGGGCACAGGTCTCCTTCCTCGCCTCTGGTCTCATTTCACCGATGCGCTGACCCAATGCGTCAATTGATTCGCTATTATGGAGTTACATAGGCTTCATTTTAACATCAAAAAGTTAAGTTTTGTCAATGTTTTTCAACTTTTATTAGTTCCAACGGAACCCTAAAACCGACCAAGGGCACCTCAAAAGCCAAAATATTTATTCAAACGTTTTAAAACCATTTAACCCTTTAATTCGTCATTTTTTTCAAGGGTTCGTTAGGATACGCATGATTTTTTGATTTCTGGGATAAAAGGAAATTAACATACATGAACCCAAAAAACGGGAAACGTAACCTTGACGAGAATAAATAAATCTAAATTCAAATAAATGTATTTGAATTTAGATTTATTTTACTTAAAAAAAGCGAAGTGACTGATTTAGGGGTTCCGAAACGTATTTTTATGTAATACTAGCTGTAGCCCGCAGCTTCGCCTGCGTTAATTTATTCAACTCCTATTAGTAATACAGCTGGTGATGGTATATACCCTATAGCCTTCCTCGATAAATGGGCTATCTAACACTGAATTTTTCAAATCGGACCAGTAGTTCCTGAGATTAGCGCATTCAAACAAACAAACTCTTCAACTTTATATTATTAGTATAATAGATAACAACCAGTTAACCGGTGAGAGGAAAGCGCTGTGCCGCGCTCCCGGCTGCATGGGTACCACCATCTTGCTTGTGTCTCCCGTGAAACAGCTTTGCTGTGTTTCGGAGAGAAGGGCAAGACAGGCAGTGTAATTACTGGCACCTAGACTTAACATCTTATGTCTCAGGATAGGCAACACATAAATGAGTTGCCTGGGCTCGTTCCAGGTATACTAGTTTATGTTCATGGGCGACGTCGACCACTTACCACCAGGTGGTACGTTTGCCAGTTTGCCTATCCAACTAACATAAAAAAAATATAACATTCCTTTCACTTTTGTTGATTGTATGTACCTTTTAGGATTATGAGAAGACAAACAGACAGCGGTGATTTCCTAATGTTACTTGGACAAACTAGCAGAAGTGCAGCTGTTGGTAAGTGGTCAGCGTCGCACATGAACACAAACGAAGTTTAAAAGTAGCCCAGGCAACTCATGTGTTGTCTGAGACAAGATGTTAAGTCTTGTTGCCAGTTGCCATTATCCTGTCCTTTTTTATAGCAAGAGGGCAAACGAGCAGTCAAAGCTTTACACTACCGACGCCCGAGATTATGCAGATATGTTGCCCTCTTTTTCTCTATCCCCTAAATGAGACACCGGAAACTCACAAACTGCATAATACACGATAGCATAGCTGTCACTTGACGCCGGTGTTATGTGAGCGAGAGGTATCACCCCGATGGTGCCCAAGGCCCAAGTCGGCTGCATGGCAGCATGGCACTACCCCTTACAAGTCGTCTTGCAAGCTGTTTCACAGTTTCACAGGAGAAACAAGGAGGACGGTTGTACCCATGGAGACAAGAGTGCACAGCACAACCCTCCCACTGGAATGATCTATACGGGTTGTGTTTTGTCATTTTAGGAGCGGAACCCGAAAATCAATAAAAATTTGCCAAGGCCAGATTTTCTATAAAATAAATCTAATAAAATAAAACTACTTTTTTACACGCTCAAGCAGGCAACCATGGTTGTTATAAAGTACAAAACTTCAGGTATGTAAAAATCTTAATTGACCGCGATAAAATCCGTAAAAGTTGTTTTATTAGAATTTATAATGCGAACGAGTAAAACTAAGAATGAAATTCGCGTAAATGATGATAATGATAATGATCATTATCATCATCATCATCAGCCTCCGTCCACTGTTGGACATAGGCCTCTCTCAACAAACGCCAAGACAACCGATCTATTGCCCCTCCAACCAACACGGACCGGCTACTGCATGGATATCGTCTTCCCACGTAGCCGACTAACACTTCTTCTACCTAAGCGCAGCCTACATATCAAAATTAGATTAATAAAATTGATTTACACTAATTAACATTATCGGTATACGAATCAGCCATTGACCCAAGGAGGTTATTATAAAGAAAAGGTCTGTAGTAATGTTATTAGAACGTCTTGTATAATTATGACCGAATGATATTTCTAACAGGCTAACGCCCGAATACTCAAACGAATCTCAAATTTAAGACGTACTTAAACTCGTGTTGTCCCTCTTTTTTTCTTTGAATCTGACACGTCGTAGCATGAGTTTAAGTACGTCTTACATTTGAGATTCGTTTGAGTATTCGGGCGTAAGCTTACTACCCGTTTCCATTACTACACCTGTGAAGCAAGGATTGACAAATGACCGATTCCTACGATCTCAGGAAGCCCGACCCACAACTAATTAAATCAAAGGGATTCAGGAGGAAACTATTATATTTGTCGACTTTTAAAATGGTATAAAAATTATTTAGAGAAAAATTTAGAATTTAGTATTAGACCAACCCGTAAGTCAAACGAACTGTTTACACTTTGAATTCGAACCGGCAATCTCATTTTACGCCTATCAATAAAGTGATCTATAAGAGTCACTAGTCGCTCATATAATCAACCCGTCCTTGATCTGAAAGGGTGCGGCTTACATGCTGCATGAGTTTTGTAAATAGCGTACCGATTTTGTTTTCTTTTTTCCAAGGTAGCTAATAATAACGATGAATATGAACTTACTTTTTTTTCAAAATCTTTATAAGTGGCGAATTTGTATGCATGAAACGATATTCGACCGATTTTGGAACCGAGTGAAGAGTTCAAACCAGAAATCGATTTAAATAAAATTAGCATACCACTTTATCATATACTGTAAGAGAAAAAAGGCCCATGTAAAAGCTAAATATCGATTCATATTATATTCATAGTAAAGGGCACGTAATATGACCATTATCTGAAAATTATTGCAAAAATAGTATGAGACAAAAAAAAATGTTTACACAAACAGCTGTAAGTATAGACACCTGTAAATTAGGCACATCATTGACATTGTAATTTTAAGCGAACAAAAGTATACAAACTTCTTTTGTTTTGGCAATAATAATTGACAAACACTAAGAGCTGTATTTAAATCGATTTTTGTAAACACGCGATATTTATATAGGTCAACTGGACGAAGTGGTTGCGTGCATAAATAGTCGAAAAAAAGGCCTGAAACCTAGACATAAATTATTTTCTGTTCTATCAATAATAGTAACATTAATTGCTGCTAGATTTATTTATGTTAGTTGAATAGGCAAACGGTAGACGAACCACATGGACAGGGATTGACGTCTATGAACATAAATAAGTAAATATGAAGCTAGCCTAGACAAGTCATTCACGTTTGTAAGAGGTAGTACCATGCTGCTTTGCAGACGAATTGGGCCGGAACGACCGGGGTCGTACCTCTCGCTCTCATAACACCGGCGTCAAGGGACAGCTATGCTGTCGCGTTTCGTGCGGTTTGTGAGTTTCCCGTGGCCCATTGAGGGGGATAGGTAAAATGAGGGCAACGCATAATCTCTGATTTCTTTCTGAAGCAAAAGTACTTCGACTGCTCGTGTGCCCTTCTATGCTATAAAAAAAATCACTTGTTGCCTACGAAACATAGATGAAAGGTCAACAAAAAATATATATCATTTGTGTCCGCCTTGACTCTCACAAATGGTCACCCTACATAATAACTGATCGGTTACTTTATAGCCATCTCTCAATTGGAATGGAGACATATCATGACGGAGGATATTGAATTGATCTGATCAAGCATCTACCACTTCTATAACGATAATAATAATAATAATAATAATAATAGTCATTTGCAGGAGCTAAATTCATTTGAATACCAGCAGTCGGAGCGACAACACGAAAATGGAGAAACACGAAGTGAGATGCGTCATCAAGTACCTCTGTTTGAAAAAAATGTCTACCAAAGAGATACACGCTGATTTGGTGGAGACATTAGGGGACTCTGCTCCTCCATATTCTACGGTGGCACGGTGGTGCAAAGAGTTTAAGCTGGGTAGAACGTCCACAGAAGATGAACATCGCGAGGGACGCCCAACCTCGTCCCTCACTGAGGAAAACGTGAAAAAAGTCGAAGAAATCGTATTAGCAGACCGAAGAGTAACCGTTAGACATTTAGCTGAGGTCACAGGGATCTCATATGGCAGCATTCAAAGCATTTTGACCAGCAAAATGTATATGAAAAAGGTCTCCGCTCGTTGGGTACCGCGAATGTTAACGGACGAACAAAAGCAAAAGCGAGTTGACATTTCAAGAGCCAATCTTGCAAAGTTCCAGGCTGACAAAGAAAATTTTTTGTCTCGATTTCTGACCATGGACGAAACATGGATTCATCATTTTGATCCTGAGACCAAACAACAATCGATGACTTGGAAAAGGCCATCCTCACCGACGCCGAAGAAGTTCAGAGTTTCAAGCTCGGCGGGCAAGGTTATGGCGTCCGTTTTCTGGAATGCTGAGGGAATCATAATGGTTGATTACCTGGAAAAGGGAGCTACTATAACGGGCTCCTACTACGCTGATCAAATAAGACGACTGCGAGAAGCCATAAAGGAAAAAAGACGCGGCAAACTCCGAGCGAAAGTCCTGTTTCATCAGGACAACGCTCCTGCACACAAAGCCGAAGTTGCGATGGCTGCCATTCGAGAAGTGGGCTTCGAACTGGTCGAACACCCGCCCTATTCTCCAGATTTAGCCCCCAGCGACTTTCATTTGTTTCCTCGGCTCAAGGAACACCTCAGGGGCAAGAAATTTGACGATGATAGCGAGGTGATGGCTGCTGTAGAGGCATTTTGGGAGAGCTCTGATAAAGATTTTTTTAAAGGGTATTTTAGGTTTAGAGAAACGTTAGACTAAATGTATCGACTTGTTAGGAGACTACGTAGAAAAATAAATTAAATTTAAATTAGAATCGTTGTTTTATTATACTCATTATCATTACTTTTTGATCGCCCCTCGTATAAAGATAATAATGTTGCATTAAATTCTTAGGTGTCTATGGAACTCAATGTGTTGCAGGGCTGTCTTCTGACCCCACCATGGTTCAGGCCTTGACGTGGCGGTGGGGCTCAGTAGCCTGGGGTGAGCCCAGCACTTTGGGCGAAGCGAATTGAGCCGAGGGGGCTCTTTGTACTCCCCTTATAAGAAGAGGAGACAAAAGAGCAGGGGACAAGGGGCGAGGACGGCAACCTCACCCCATTGCACTGTCCCGATGTTGGGAGAGATTGTTCTGTGGTGCGGGACAACCCCTCTGTGAAGGTGGCGTCGGTCCCTTGGGGGCCTGACTGGCGCCGAGGTGCCCTGTTTTCTCATTAGATCCGGGCCACCTTACATTGCGGGGCATTGGTGGCACACGCCGGGTTTTAGTGGGTAGAGCTGCGTCCACTTACTTTGCTTTCGGGCGCAGCGCTCCGCTCCCCCGCGGGATGCCTCAGACCATTAAAGACCATATTTCCCGGCATTAAAGAAAAAAAGGTTGTCTTCTGAACTGTAATGGCGGGTGTACACTCTCGAGAGCACTTGCTATATATTATCGCCCGAGGCCTCTCGATACGCCTATTAATAAATAAATGACAGGCCGATGCGAGCGAGCGCTACCATCCACACTCTCGCGCTCATCCTACCTCGGACCACCTTGGACTGTCTCGGGGAGAGTGTACAGCCGCTATAATAAATACTTGAAACCGATACCGGTGGGAGGGAAGCGTTGTGCCGCGCTCCCGGCTGCATGGGTACCACCATCTTGCTTGTTTCTCCCGTGAAACAGCTTTGCTGTGTTTCGGAGAGAAGGGCAAGACAGGCAGTGTAATTACTGGCACCGAGACTTAACATCTTATGTCTCAGGATATATATAGGCAACACATAAATAAGTTGCCTGGGCTCGTTCCAGGTATACTAGTTCATGTTCATGGGCGACGTCGACCACTTGCCATCAGGTGGCACGTTTGCCAGTTTGCCTATCCAACTAGCATAAAAAAACTAACAGTGCCCCGTTGATTCACCCGCGTACTTCCCATTCCCGTGGGAGTACGTGAATATATTATTACAGCATAAATGTTATTCTGATGTATAAGCTATGTTTTTGTAAAGTTTCATTAAAATCCTTTCAGTAGATTTTGCGTGAAAGTGTAACAAACATACATCCATATATTCTTAAAAACTTTCGCGTAATATAAAAAATACCCGCGACTTCGTCCGCATGTAAGAAGTATTTTTTATATAATATGGTTGCAATTTACGGGTTCCATACTATCTTTGTATTTCATCGGGGTTTATATATATTACGGGTTTCATCCAAATCTGTTCAGTGGTTTAGACTTGAAGAAGAGACAGACAGACAGAGTTACTTTCGCATTCATAATATTAGTAAGGATAAATTACTAAAATACGGAAACAGTATTCATTAAAAACTCGTGCTATACAAAAGTGCGATCCTCATAAGGATCCGCATCTTGTAATAGCGTGATCTACATTTTGTGTTAACGCCATCTATTGACACATCAAAAAAACTTCTTGTTACACTAATTATACATCTTATATCTTACCTAGGGTCTCAAACTATCTCCATATCAAATTTCACTCAAATCGGTTCAGTGGTTTAACAAATACATAGTCCCGGCGTTTTAGCTTTACAACTCCCGTTCCCGTGGGATTTTCAGAATAACAACTATTTTAAGTCCTACCTTGAGTTCCAAAGTATCTTCATTTCAAATTTCACCCAAATCTGTTCGGTGGTTCTGAAGATAGACGGTTTCGAGATTTTACCCGCATAAATCCCGTTCCCGTGGGATATCCGGGATAAAAACTATCCTATGTCCTTTCTCGGGTTCCATACTATCTTCGTGCCAAATTTCATCCAAATCTGTTCAGTGGTTTAGGCGTGAAGAAGAGACAGACACACAGACAGACAGACATACAGAGTTACTTTCGCATTTATAATATTAGTAAGGAAAGGATTTTAATTTACAAAAAAATTAATTTTAATTTACAAAAAATGAAAAATCGAATTAAAAAGAATCTTTATTTCGTTTGCAACAAACTTTACTTGAAACACGTCAAATAAAAAAACCCAATCAGTCAGGACTGCCGATAGAGATGAAAACAAAACAATTAAATTCAAATACCTATAATACAGGCTGTAAAAGATTTTGACAACCTATACAATTTAAACAGCGCACAAAATGGCCGCAAGACATTGACATTTCTGTGTGTTTGACGATTGGTTATGTAAACAAATATTTCATAATCCTATATAAATAAATCAAACGAAATCTAAACGTCAAATAGCGTCTCGTAACGGTGTCATGAGTCCAGTGATTTTATCTCATCTAAAATGCGTACAGCGCTAAAAGATGACACTTCAAAAAAGTGCGTGCGTACAAAGTACACAATACATGTAAGGAGTGAAACTTATTTGGCAAACTAATTTTTAAATCTCGTTATATATATACTCGTTATACTTCCGAGAGCTTTAAATTTTCGAGACTTGAGATGCGACGTTCGCTCACTCACTCTCTCTCGATCTTTCTGAACCGCTTGCTCTCACTCCATGACTATGTTCTTTATGCTACGTTCGCCCTTTCTCACTCTTTTCCAATCGGTTTCAATTACTCTTCTTGGACAAAAACATTGCACATTTTCGTGACGTTTCATCCGTAAAAATTTTACCCTCATGCGCCCAAAGAAGTTTCACTTCAAAGATCTATATAAATATTGCTTATCAAAACCTTTTTCCCCTTACTTACCTATGCTATGAAATCTAGCTTGTTGTGTACCTCTCATATAATATGTTGCTATTTAATAATAATAATAATAAACATATAGACTCACATACACACATCGGTATACAGATAATTTACAGACAAGACAAGACAACAAAAAAACTTTGTATGTGGTACCACTACTATTTAAATGGGGAGATTTTAGTTTGACAGACATACAAAATATCTTTGACCTTTTAGAAAATTATAATTTTAATATAATATTGTACCTGTAATACGGTCATAAAAATTCCCATTCCCTCCCGTAATAACGGGTAATAAATATTTGTCAGGACTTACTATCTGTGTCCCCACACTGAAGATTTGTTGTATGAAAATGGATCGAGTCTTAAAATATATAAATGACTTTCTCTAGTCTTTTCTAAATTTGCACGCTTGGATGGATGAAGTTTAGACGGACGGTTGGTTGAGTGGTCTGGCTACTGTGCAAATATCTTCAACCGATTGAGCTGATTTTTTTTATACATGTTTTTTGGATGACAATTCATGGTTGTGTGTCGTCATTCTAAATCCAATATGGCGGACTTTTTATGCTTTCCTACATTATAAAATCAAAGGACTTGCTAAGAATGCGAGTTGAACTCCGTTGCTCCAATCCGTCTTAAATTTTGCAGTTGAGGGTTGGAATCTTCGATCTCGATATTATTGAGGTCGAATTGCTAGTCTGTACGGTAAATAATATAAGCATACTGAGATATCTGTCCATAGATAAAATAAAATGTAAAAAATAAATTTAAAAAAAAATCATTTTTTTAATCTTTAACCTACTAACATTGTAAACGCGAAAGTTTGTAAGAAAGTATGTATGCATGTGTTTATTACTCTTTCAAGCAAAAACTATTGAATGGATTTTAATGAAACTTTACAATAACATAGGTTATACATCAGAATAACATATAAGCTATAATTTATCCCTGTACTCCCACGGGAATGGAAATTACGCGGGTGAAACCGCGGGGCGCTGCTGGTCAAATTAAAACGTAACACAATTTATATTTACCTACTAGTTGGTGCCCGGGACTTCGTCTGCGCAGGATAAGATTTTTTTTTCATCAAAAGTATCCTATGTTACTTCTAATACCAAGAATATGTGTACAAAGTTTCATGATGATCGGTTAAATAGTTTTCCCGTGAAAGCGTAACAAACAAACTTACTTTCACATTTATAATATTAGTTAGATAAAGCTTGTCGCGAGATTTACCCGTGTATTATAACAAACAAATTATATAATTTAATTTGCTTGATTAAAATGAAACAACCTTTACGGATTTTATCGTGGTTTATTAAGGTTGAACTAGTCGACGGCGCGAACTCCAACAAAATGATTGCTATCTCACCTGACATAGTGCGCGAACATGTGTGCTAGAATGAAATGCACAATAATTCATTCCTAAAATGTCCTTTTAGCAAAACAGTTATTATAGAAAAACTATTAATTGTGTCTTTTTAAAATAAATTTATTTCAACTTTTGAATAACTAAACTATGTTGTTTTCTAATGTTTGCGCGAATTTCACTCATTATAATGAAACAATTTTTACGGATTTTATCGCGGTTTATTAAGATTTTTACAAGCCCGAAGTTTCGGATACTTTACAGCAACCATGGGGAATAACTTTGTAACATTAGGACGTATGACACCTCAGTCCTCCCGTGACCATGGTTGCTGTAAAGTATCCGAATCGTCGGGCTTGTAAAAATCTTAATAAACCGCGATAAAATCCGTAAAAATTGTTTCATTATAACTAAGCTTTCGTGCTCCGTATACTATTTATTTTCGCCCAAAGTTGGGCTAAAATCAGTGTTAAAATACGAAAGTTTAGAAGCTTGTATTTTTTAAATGTATATTTTTTTACGATTTTGGGTACATACAGACATAGATAACGACGAGATCAATTTATATTATCCTTGGTTTTTAATGGTTAACGTCAAACATTGTAGTAATTACTGTTCTGCGTTTATATGGAAAGATTTGCGACTTGTGTAACCTTAAGATATTTACTGTTTTGGATACTTGACACTGTTTACAGCAACCATTGTCACGGGTTGACTTTTTTTTTTTTAAATCTAAAGATTAAGTATTGCAATCTCGCGACAAGTTTTGGCATCGTAGCCTTTTTCTATGTCACGAGGAGGTAATCGAGCAGTCGGAGCCTTATGGTGAGTAGTGACATCCATAGACATCCGCACAACCAAAAGTTATGCAGATGCGTTGCCCTCCTTTTTCCTGTCTCCCCCATGGGCCACCGGAAAATCACAAACCGCACGAAAGGCGGCAATATAGCTGTCACTTGAGGCCGGTGTTATGCGAACGAGAGGTACCGACCCAACTCGGCTTCAAAGCAGCATGACACTACCTCTTACAGCAGCATGGCACTACCTCTTACAGCAGCATGGCACTTCCTCTTACAGCAGCATGGCACTACATCTTACAGCAGCATGGCATTACCTCTTACAGCAGCATGGCACTTCTTCTTACAGCAGCATGGCACTACCTCTTACAGCAGCATGGCACTACATCTTACAGCAGCATGCCACTTCCTCTTACAGCAGCATGGCACTACCTCTTACAGCAGCATGGCACTTCCTCTTACAACAGCATGGCACTACCTCTTACAGCAGCATGTCACTACCTCTTACAGCAGCATGGCACTACCTCTTAAAGCAGCATGGCACTTCCTCTTACAGCAGCATGGCACTACCTCTTACAGCAGCATGGCACTACCTCTTAAAGCAGCATGGCACTACCTCTTACAGCAGCATGACACTTCCTCTTACAGCAGCATGGCACTACCTCTTATAGCAGCATGGCACTACCTCTTACAGCAGCATGGCACTTCCTCTTACAACAGCATGGCACTACCTCTTACAGCAGCATGGCACTACCTCTTAAAGCAGCATGGCACTACCTCTTACAGCAGCATGGCACTTCCTCTTACAACAGCATGGCACTACCTCTTACAGCAGCATGTCACTACCTCTTACAGCAGCATGGCACTACCTCTTAAAGCAGCATGGCACTTCCTCTTACAGCAGCATGGCACTACCTCTTACAGCAGCATGGCACTTCCTCTTACAGCAGCATGGCACTTCCTCTTACAGCAGCATGGCACTACTTCTTACAACAGATCCTTACCATCTTATATCTTGATCAGGTGGCTCGCTTGCCCGTTTAATCCTAAAAACATGAAACAATAAACACCCGTCCCGTGTATCCCCAGTGGGGTAAATGGTCCCGCTGATGTGGCATTATCAAAACATAAAAAGCCCATTACACACCCAAAGTTACTTCAATATTTCTCTAATAATATAATATTCTTTTCCCAACGAATATTATAAATATGCGAGCGTAGATACTTATGTATAAATAATAAAAACATTTTACAAAAAATTAAAACCGACTTCAAAAATACTAAACTAAAAAGTAATAAAATAACAGTTTCTTTAATTTTTGTGCTTATAACATATAATCAACTTAATCTTCTACTAATGTACAAACTTTGCGTTTACCACGTCATTATAGATACTTTTGCAGTCGGTGTCAGCCAAGGTAGGTAGGTAATGTACAGCAACAAATACGACACCGACTCCAAAAGTAACTATAATGACGTGGTAAACGCAAAGTTTGTACATTAGTAGAAGATTAAGTTGATTATATGTTATAAGCACAAAAATTAAAGAAACTGTTATTTTATTACTTTTTAGTTTAGTATTTTTGAAGTCGGTTTTAATTTTTTGTAAAATGTTTTTATTTCTTAATTTTTAGTGATTCCGAAATTCGTCGTCTTGGCGTTCATTGAAGGAGGCATGTTCAGCAGTGGATGGATAAATGATGATGATGATGATGATGATGGTGATGATGGTGATGATGATGATGATTACGATGACCGCGACATACTATGGTGTGCTACCAAAGCATCCTATACAATTGTTAGTTACATCGACACGTAATAAAATTATCATATCATCAAGATAAACAAAACCAACCAAATAGGCATTATTGGGAATAACTAAAAAACGGCTTGTCAGATCTTAATAAAATTAATATGGGACCAAATTGGAAACACCAGCTTTCAAACAAAAAAATAACCATCGAAATCCATTCACAAACGGCGAAGATATCGTGTCACATACATACAAAAAAAAAAAAAAAAAAAAAAAAAAAAAAAAAAACATACAGACGAATTGAGAACCTCCTTTTTTTTGAAGTCGGTTAAAAAGAGGTGTCAAGGGACACCCGGATGGAACGAAGTTCCTTTCGAGTAATTAGTGAAGGAATTGTAATAAAAAGCAAAAAAAAAAAGGTGTAAGGAAAATAATTATACGGGTAGGTATAAACTTTTTATGATTATTTTATCGATATAAATCAGAGCATCTCCCGGCGTAAAATAAAAAAAAAAAAAAAGTCACCGAGATCGGTGGGATTTGAACTGGGGTTTTTTTACTAAGCAGCCCCAATAGTGTAATAAAAACAGCTACCGACACAGTGATGTGTCAATCAAAAAGCCGCACGGCTTACAACTATAGCAAAAAGTGTCGTTTCAACTTTTCATCTTATTTTTTTCCGTCTAGCCCCCTTTCATAACGCGCGATAAGGAACTACGTTCCAAAACTACGTTCACATAATACGTATAGGTGGAATGAGCGTCCATGATGACGAATATATTAAAGAGGTTGATGATAATGATATGTGAGGTTGGTTGGAGAAGGTATCTCACCAGTGTCACGTTACGTTATCAGAGAGTGACAGACTAAAAAATTATCTTTTGGAACGAAGTTTCTTAGGGGCGGTACCCTAGCCGGTAAGTCAACGTCGCCTGTAGTTAGCCCAGTAGGGCTAGCATGCGCGCACGACAAAATTTTGTCTACGCATTTTCTCGTATTATTTCATATAAGTAACAGTAACAGGCAACTCATTCATGTGTTGCCTATCCAGAGACATGAAATGTTAAGTCTCTGTTTTTTTTTTTTTTTATGTTAACTGGATAGGCAAACTGGCAAACGTACCACCTGATGTTAAGTGGTCGAAGTCGCCCATGAACATAAACTAGTATACGAGGAACGAACCCAGGCAACACATTTATGTGTTGCCTATCCTGAGACATTAGATGTTAAGTCTCGGTGCCAGTAATTACACTGCCTGTCTGGCCCTTCTCTCCGAAACACAGCAAAGCTGTTTCACGGGAGAAATAAGCAAGATGGTGGTACCCATGCAGCCGGGAGCGCGGCACAGCGCTTCCCTCCCACCGCGACCAATAAAGCTCACGTCAATAATTCCACTCCACTACAAAATACTAATATAACAGTTATGAAGTTACTTCAGATCAATGAAAATCGGTCGTAAACCCCAATTCCAGGTAATTTAATGTCACATAATGATCATCGGATAATGTTTTCCTCGGATAAACTCGGGTAAACTCGTAAAACCCCCATCCATATACCGGCCCAACATTCTGACGTGCGGAAACTTTGGAGCGTTTGTTTTATGACACAATGTGATTGTCTCATTATCTGACAAAATGGCGGATGTTTTAAATACATAATGTGTATTCTGTTGTTTATTCATATTATATATTTTAACATAACATAACGCTTGTGCCGCGCTCTCGCCTGCATGGGTAGGTACATCCTTTTTTTCTTAAGCGCCTGGGAATGCCGAATATCCTGCAGGGAAGTGGGTCTCAGCATGCGGGTATGTGGAACGCCCGAAAGCTGGTAAGTGGACGTAGCTCTACCCACTAAAACCCGACGAGTGCTACCAATGCCACCTTTGGCCCAGATCTGTTGAGCTAACCCCACCCAACCTTGGGACAGTACAATGGGTTGAGGTTCCCATCCTCGCCCCTTGTCCCCCCCTGTTCTTTTGTCCTCTCTTATAAGAGGGTGACAAAGAGCAGCTCCCTCGGATTTTTGCTAACTATCTAATCCGGCGAGGGTGCTGGTGTTTTACAAACAATCCTGTATTGTATTTTGTATTTGTAAAGCCAATTGAGCCGAGGGGGCTCTTTGTTGGCACCCCTCATATAAGAAGAGGGGACAAAAGAGCAGGGGACAAGGGGTGAGGATGGGAACCTCACCCCATTGTACTGTCCTGACGTTGGGAGGGGTTGTTCTGTGGTGCGGGACAACCCCTCTGTGGAGGTGGCATCGGTCCCTTGTGGGACTGACTAGCCGTCGAGGTGCCCTGTTAGCTTAACAGATCCGGGGCACCTCACCAAGGCGGCACTGGTGGCACTCACCGGGTTTTAGTGGGTAGAGCTGCGTCCATTTCCCATCTTTCGGGCCCAGCGAGTCCCACATACCCACCTGGGGAGACCCACTCCCCAGGTGGGATGCCTCAGAGCATTTCCCGGCGTAAAAGAGAAAAAAAATAGAAAGTCATCTATATATCGGTATTTATATATCGATTAGCAAAACAAGTGTAATTAATATAATTTGTCAGTCAAAGGTCTAACAACGAGATGCTGACTCATCTAACAGCCCATAGATGACTTCGCTACAAATACCAACGGGGTTCCGTATACGTAACGCTACTAAAAACCAATATAGGTCCACCATTAAATTATTATTTCAGTTAACTTGTTGTTTCTTTACCGGTGGGAGTACACAAGCAAGATGGTGGGTACCACCATCTTGCTTGTGTCTCCCGTGAAACAGATTTGCTGTGTTTCGGAGAGCAGGACAAGACAGGCAGTGTAATTACTGGCACCGAGACTTAACATCTTATGTCTCAGGATAGACAACACATAAATGAGTTACCTGGGCTCGTTCCAGGTAAACTAGTTTATGTTCATGGGCGACGTCAATCACTTACCATCAGGTGGCACGTTTGCCAGTTTGCCTATCCAACTAACATAAAAAAGAAGAGTATATCTGTATTTAAATAACACTACTAAAGAGTAAATTAATTTCACCTCGGTGTTCATTGGTGACGATGGGCGCGGCCTCTTGGGTGAAAGCCGAGAGGTCCGGGTTTGATCCTGATCCCCCCCCCTGTGATGCCTAGAAATAGGATTTTCAAAATATCTTTGTGCACCTGAACATAGGACCATCACTTGCTCACCGAAAACATTGTAAGGAAACCTGCATGCCTGATGAGATTAAAAGTTTTTTTTTTCTTTTTCGGAATGATCTATGCTAACGGCCCAAAGGCCCTAATGCTACATCGGATTAGCGTGAGCCGATTTGGCTCACTTTTGGTTTGTTAAATTAGGGGGTTGCCCCCCGCCAACCGTGTAGTCTGCGACCGCACGGGCTCCTGGCGTCGGGTTGGTGTCTGTGGCGGGACAGGCCATGTCACCGTCGGGTGGAAATTAAAAGTCTTTGAAGGTGTGTGAAGTTCACCAACCCGCATTGGGCCAGCGCATCAGTGAACTATGGCCCAAAACCCTCCTCGCATGATTTCGAGGAGGAGACCCGTGCCCAGCAGTTGGACATATAAGGGTTGATATTATTATTATTGCGATATATATTGATGTTCATTAAAGACGATTATATTTAATATAATAATCATATCAACCCCTATTACATAGTATCTCCCACTGCTGGGCACAGGTCTCCTTCCTCGCCTCTGGTCTCATTTCACCGATGCGCTGACCCAATGCGTCAATTGATTCGCTATTATGGAGTTACATAGGCTTCATTTTAACATCAAAAAGTTAAGTTTTGTCAATGTTTTTCAACTTTTATTAGTTCCAACGGAACCCTAAAACCGACCAAGGGCACCTCAAAAGCCAAAATATTTATTCAAACGTTTTAAAACCATTTAACCCTTTAATTCGTCATTTTTTTCAAGGGTTCGTTAGGATACGCATGATTTTTTGATTTCTGGGATAAAAGGAAATTAACATACATGAACCCAAAAAACGGGAAACGTAACCTTGACGAGAATAAATAAATCTAAATTCAAATAAATGTATTTGAATTTAGATTTATTTTACTTAAAAAAAGCGAAGTGACTGATTTAGGGGTTCCGAAACGTATTTTTATGTAATACTAGCTGTAGCCCGCAGCTTCGCCTGCGTTAATTTATTCAACTCCTATTAGTAATACAGCTGGTGATGGTATATACCCTATAGCCTTCCTCGATAAATGGGCTATCTAACACTGAATTTTTCAAATCGGACCAGTAGTTCCTGAGATTAGCGCATTCAAACAAACAAACTCTTCAACTTTATATTATTAGTATAATAGATAACAACCAGTTAACCGGTGAGAGGAAAGCGCTGTGCCGCGCTCCCGGCTGCATGGGTACCACCATCTTGCTTGTGTCTCCCGTGAAACAGCTTTGCTGTGTTTCGGAGAGAAGGGCAAGACAGGCAGTGTAATTACTGGCACCTAGACTTAACATCTTATGTCTCAGGATAGGCAACACATAAATGAGTTGCCTGGGCTCGTTCCAGGTATACTAGTTTATGTTCATGGGCGACGTCGACCACTTACCACCAGGTGGTACGTTTGCCAGTTTGCCTATCCAACTAACATAAAAAAAATATAACATTCCTTTCACTTTTGTTGATTGTATGTACCTTTTAGGATTATGAGAAGACAAACAGACAGCGGTGATTTCCTAATGTTACTTGGACAAACTAGCAGAAGTGCAGCTGTTGGTAAGTGGTCAGCGTCGCACATGAACACAAACGAAGTTTAAAAGTAGCCCAGGCAACTCATGTGTTGTCTGAGACAAGATGTTAAGTCTTGTTGCCAGTTGCCATTATCCTGTCCTTTTTTATAGCAAGAGGGCAAACGAGCAGTCAAAGCTTTACACTACCGACGCCCGAGATTATGCAGATATGTTGCCCTCTTTTTCTCTATCCCCTAAATGAGACACCGGAAACTCACAAACTGCATAATACACGATAGCATAGCTGTCACTTGACGCCGGTGTTATGTGAGCGAGAGGTATCACCCCGATGGTGCCCAAGGCCCAAGTCGGCTGCATGGCAGCATGGCACTACCCCTTACAAGTCGTCTTGCAAGCTGTTTCACAGTTTCACAGGAGAAACAAGGAGGACGGTTGTACCCATGGAGACAAGAGTGCACAGCACAACCCTCCCACTGGAATGATCTATACGGGTTGTGTTTTGTCATTTTAGGAGCGGAACCCGAAAATCAATAAAAATTTGCCAAGGCCAGATTTTCTATAAAATAAATCTAATAAAATAAAACTACTTTTTTACACGCTCAAGCAGGCAACCATGGTTGTTATAAAGTACAAAACTTCAGGTATGTAAAAATCTTAATTGACCGCGATAAAATCCGTAAAAGTTGTTTTATTAGAATTTATAATGCGAACGAGTAAAACTAAGAATGAAATTCGCGTAAATGATGATAATGATAATGATCATTATCATCATCATCATCAGCCTCCGTCCACTGTTGGACATAGGCCTCTCTCAACAAACGCCAAGACAACCGATCTATTGCCCCTCCAACCAACACGGACCGGCTACTGCATGGATATCGTCTTCCCACGTAGCCGACTAACACTTCTTCTACCTAAGCGCAGCCTACATATCAAAATTAGATTAATAAAATTGATTTACACTAATTAACATTATCGGTATACGAATCAGCCATTGACCCAAGGAGGTTATTATAAAGAAAAGGTCTGTAGTAATGTTATTAGAACGTCTTGTATAATTATGACCGAATGATATTTCTAACAGGCTAACGCCCGAATACTCAAACGAATCTCAAATTTAAGACGTACTTAAACTCGTGTTGTCCCTCTTTTTTTCTTTGAATCTGACACGTCGTAGCATGAGTTTAAGTACGTCTTACATTTGAGATTCGTTTGAGTATTCGGGCGTAAGCTTACTACCCGTTTCCATTACTACACCTGTGAAGCAAGGATTGACAAATGACCGATTCCTACGATCTCAGGAAGCCCGACCCACAACTAATTAAATCAAAGGGATTCAGGAGGAAACTATTATATTTGTCGACTTTTAAAATGGTATAAAAATTATTTAGAGAAAAATTTAGAATTTAGTATTAGACCAACCCGTAAGTCAAACGAACTGTTTACACTTTGAATTCGAACCGGCAATCTCATTTTACGCCTATCAATAAAGTGATCTATAAGAGTCACTAGTCGCTCATATAATCAACCCGTCCTTGATCTGAAAGGGTGCGGCTTACATGCTGCATGAGTTTTGTAAATAGCGTACCGATTTTGTTTTCTTTTTTCCAAGGTAGCTAATAATAACGATGAATATGAACTTACTTTTTTTTCAAAATCTTTATAAGTGGCGAATTTGTATGCATGAAACGATATTCGACCGATTTTGGAACCGAGTGAAGAGTTCAAACCAGAAATCGATTTAAATAAAATTAGCATACCACTTTATCATATACTGTAAGAGAAAAAAGGCCCATGTAAAAGCTAAATATCGATTCATATTATATTCATAGTAAAGGGCACGTAATATGACCATTATCTGAAAATTATTGCAAAAATAGTATGAGACAAAAAAAAATGTTTACACAAACAGCTGTAAGTATAGACACCTGTAAATTAGGCACATCATTGACATTGTAATTTTAAGCGAACAAAAGTATACAAACTTCTTTTGTTTTGGCAATAATAATTGACAAACACTAAGAGCTGTATTTAAATCGATTTTTGTAAACACGCGATATTTATATAGGTCAACTGGACGAAGTGGTTGCGTGCATAAATAGTCGAAAAAAAGGCCTGAAACCTAGACATAAATTATTTTCTGTTCTATCAATAATAGTAACATTAATTGCTGCTAGATTTATTTATGTTAGTTGAATAGGCAAACGGTAGACGAACCACATGGACAGGGATTGACGTCTATGAACATAAATAAGTAAATATGAAGCTAGCCTAGACAAGTCATTCACGTTTGTAAGAGGTAGTACCATGCTGCTTTGCAGACGAATTGGGCCGGAACGACCGGGGTCGTACCTCTCGCTCTCATAACACCGGCGTCAAGGGACAGCTATGCTGTCGCGTTTCGTGCGGTTTGTGAGTTTCCCGTGGCCCATTGAGGGGGATAGGTAAAATGAGGGCAACGCATAATCTCTGATTTCTTTCTGAAGCAAAAGTACTTCGACTGCTCGTGTGCCCTTCTATGCTATAAAAAAAATCACTTGTTGCCTACGAAACATAGATGAAAGGTCAACAAAAAATATATATCATTTGTGTCCGCCTTGACTCTCACAAATGGTCACCCTACATAATAACTGATCGGTTACTTTATAGCCATCTCTCAATTGGAATGGAGACATATCATGACGGAGGATATTGAATTGATCTGATCAAGCATCTACCACTTCTATAACGATAATAATAATAATAATAATAATAGGCAGAAACTTAAAAAAAAGGACGTACTCATATTTAAAAGGCAACGCACCAGTTTTGTGAAAGAAAGTTTTTTTTCTTGGTCTTGTAACTTTTACGATGAAATGACATTTGAAAGGCAAGAATACTACAAATCCACGGTGTGGGTGTCGGTACCTTACACTGACTGTCCGCGTAACCCATCTATAAAATATATCATGAAATATTTGAGTAGAGAATAGAGCACTTAGTAGTGATAAGTTCTACTTGAACTCCTATCCCGAATCCAGTCTGTGTATTCTCACTTTCACGACCTAACGTAAGTTCGGAGATAGGAAACGCAAATCTAAATATTCGACTAGGGTTGAACACAGAGTAAAATATTTAAGAACTACTGTTGTAAAATGTTGGTTTCAATATACTGGGTATATTTGGAACGCTTGCGAAGATTAAACCCTAATAATATACTATTTATATACTATATAATTCATATAACCATTTATCTCAGAAACCTTTTTTTTAAGAAAACTTTAGGACTTATGTATTTTGCAAACCCGCAATGTATGTATACAACTCGAACAGCGAACTCTGTCAGCTGATGCAGTGCGCTGACCGGCGTGAACCATAAACCAATTACATTGCCGTTTTAAAAACGATTAATTTAAAGCATTATCATCAAATTTCTGTAACATTATGTTTACTAAACTGGAATAGACAAAAAAAAAGAAACGCATTTTTTTCACTTGTATCATGTCAGGTTAGGCCAACACTATCATACCTCTTCGTTTTTGCAAGCGTTCAAAATACACCCGGTATAATTTTTCACTTTAAACTCAAAAATATACGAATGAATCCGGGGTGGTACGATTTTACATTGAAAATTGTATTTTTATTAAATAGTCCAAATCAACCTCTTTAAATTCCACAATCAAAGAAGCTTATCACAATAAAAAAAAAGCCAACAAGAAAATACCTTTTAAATCACATTCCCAACGTTTTATTTCACTACGAATAAAAATAAATAGCATAAGTGCGTCTTTGCACTGCTCGAAGCACTTGGAAAAGGCTAAGGCTATCAATATGAAAGGCCACCTCTGTCAATATAAAGGCCAACTCTATCAATAAAAGGCAATATTTCTGTCGGAAAAGAAAGACTTAAGTGCCTTCCAGCAAATACTTCCAGGAATTTTAATGGATTTTATTTCATTTCGAGTGAGGTAACACTTTTCTGGGTTCCGCAATGAAACCGAAAACCTCTTTTGATATCATTTTTATCATCTCTAACGTAATTGACGGAAATATGTATATAATAAATCGTATTAAATATATGTGTTTACTAGCTTTTTCAATATTATCACGGAATTCGCTTAAATATGATAAAGCGACGCTTACAGATTTAATTGTATAGCAAGTTTTTTACACACCTGACGTTTCGGATACTTTACAGCAACTATGACTGCGTCAGTTCTTCTATAATACGGCCAGCCAATCCCCCTTATGAGGACTAATCTGGCCTTTGGGACCAGCCTGTCGCTGAGGTTATACCGTTGCCTGCAGATTAGAGACCCTAAAAAGCGGCTGAAGGCACTCGTAGTGATTTTAGTTTAGTTCTACTTTTATACAAACTCTTCTCTGCGGTTTTAACCGCTTTTATATCGAGTTCAAACAAACATGGATTTTTTTTCTCATAGAAGATTTTTTTATACAAACGGACAATGTCGTATATCACTTACCACCAGATGAGACGATCACCTGACGGTAAGTGATATGCGACATCCATAGACACCGTTACATCATTAGCAGGTGCGTTGCCGGCCCCACCATGGTTCGGGCCTTGACGTGGCGGTGGGGCTCAGTAGCCTAGGGTAAGCCTAGCACCTTGGGCGAAGCTAATTGAGCCGAGGGGGCTCTTTCTACCCCTCTTATGAGAAAAGGGAACAAAAGAGCAGGGGCCAAGGGGCGAGGACCGGAATCGCACCCCATTGTACTGTTCCGACGTTAGGAGGGGTTGTTCTGTAGTGCGGGACAACCCCTCTGTGGAGGTGGCGCCGGTGCCTTGGGAGACTGACTAGCCGTCGAGGTGCCCTGTTTGTTGTGAGTGTTCTGAGTGTATAAGTTCTGAGTGTATTAGACTGAACAATTTTTCAGAACACTCTTTTTAAATCGCATGAGTATTTTCGAAGATCCTAATATATCCTAAATCAAAACTCACAAACTCTACTAAAAATGCATCTAGCTAAAGATTTGAAACTAACCATTTAATAATTTCAACATTTTAATGAATAGGATTAATATAAAAAGGCCATTAAAAAATAAAGGTCATTAAAATAAAGGCCATTTTTGTTTCATGGCCGAAACACTCATTATATGACAAAGGTACTCTTTGAGGTTCTCAGTTTGAAAATCTTTTGAATAAATTCAATGGTACACCTTTTCGTAGTAATTAAGCTAAGTGACAATTTCAGTAATGTTCTAATCACTTATCTAATTACAGAAATAAGTTAGTAAGTTGGAGTTGACAACGATTTTTGTTGAGTATTAGTTTTAGTAAAAAGGCAAGTGTGAGTCGGGCGGCCTCCATACCATACAATTTTTTATATTTAGCATAATTTTCGGTGACGGCTACCTGGTGTTGCATTATAAGGAGTAGAATCGATATTTGCTAGGACATCAAGAAATACGTTAAATCGAGTTCGGCTCTTTCAAAACCCGGCTCTTTCATCCACACCCTCCCCTACCAATGAACGCAGAAAAATTTTTGTTCCCTGACGGGATTCAAACCCGCTACCTCCGGCTTGCGCGCCAACGCACTAAAAATTGGTCCACAAAGGTCGTCAAGTATAAACAGACACAAACAAAAAGTAATAAAAATTAAAAAAAATATATACTTATGGATAGGCCATTAACAATCAGAATAAAAAATCTAAGTAAAAAGAATAAACAAAGTTACAAAATAATAAAGAAGAAACGCGTAGGCCACTTATTAAATTTCAATTAATGTTATTTTTTTTATTTATAGAAGAGGGGGCAAACGGACAGTCGTTTCACCTGGTGGTAAGTCAGTGACATCCATAGACACTAGACTCTACATCATTAGCAGGTGCTTTGTCTTTTAAATATGAGTAACTATTTTCTTAAAAGTCCTTAAGTTGTATCGGTTCGGAAACACCGTAGACGGCAGCTGGCTCCATATAGTTATCGTACGAGGCAGGAAATGCCGTAACAATCGAGTTGTTGTGGATTTCCGGACATCGAGATGGTATGGGTGAAATTTGGAATTTTTTACGCGATGCCCGGTGGTGAAACGCAGCATTATTAAGAGATTTAAAACTGTTTTTTTCTGATACTTTGAAAGCCATGAAGATTCCATGATCACGGGCAATAATTTTAGCTAAGATTTAAGAAAAATCACTAGAGAAAGTTTTATTCAAGTAGAATATGACTCTAAGACAATTTTTTTTTTCATAAGATTAATAAATCTTTACGATAGAGAAGTCTTTAGTTTAAATTAGTAAAATATATTACGCGAAGCTCTGTTCTGTTTCGCAGAAGGCAGTGTAACGTTGCGCTTGCACGTTACCTAAATTTAAGCTGATAATTAAATAATATAATGATCAATAAGTTTTAAACTTAATACTAACAATAAATAAGCGCCATCTATCCTTGACTGACGTTAACGATTGACTGTTTATCGATCTATTGACGTCATGTTTCTAATTTGCTCAATAGGTATCGCTATTAAATCCGATAATTGTTTTGTAATAGATATCTCTCTTAAATAAAATCAATTTACCTGTTATAATTAATAATCCTAAATCTTATAATTTAATCTAATCTTTAAACTAAAATAACAAAATGTCTAAATTAAAACTTAACTAATTATAAAGTCAGTTTGACATTTACCTGTAGAACAGGATGTTGATTTTTGAACGATGGATCGAATGTGTTGAGGTTCTGTGGTTTTTGACGGCCGGTCTTGTCAACGTGAGTCTGGGGGACATCACCGCCGATGGCCCCTCGGCCATCTCGAGGCTAATCCTCGAAAATTAAACACGGCTTAAATTCCGCTGGGAATTTACTAAATTTGGCTACCTATCTAAATCTAAGAAGAACACAACAGCCGACCGGCTGAAACAACAGCTGAATTACCGGCATTGAATACCGGTGGAGATCTCCCCGTGTCCATCTTCGCCAGGAGTCACCAGTCAGGCCAGTGTCCTTTGCTACCGTACAAATACGCTATCGGAACGTGGGTCCGCTGAAGAAAAATTTCTTCTTATCTCTATCTATATCTCATCTTATTTCGAACCCCTACTTCTATCTGGTCGCATCACGGGTCCTACCACCCCCACACGCGACAGCAGGACAGACAGTGTAATTACTGGTACTTTGTTTTAGGCGACGCTGACCACTTATCACGTAGCTCATCTGCTAATATTCTTAGCAAACATTTAATCAACAATTACGGAAAAACTAACATGCAAACTGACCCGCGCATTCCTCTCACCACCTCACCGGTGAACCAGTCGTAAAATATTAAACTCTTGAATGCTGAAGTAATTCAAATAATAAAGTAAGGTGTTCCCCTAGTGCTCAAGACCACTCCAGATTAAGCGTCAGGGTAGAATACATTAGTTGGAGAGGTCTTTTTGAACGATTTCAACAGATATGCTATCTATCGTAGATTTACTGACATTTGATATTGCTAAAATGTGGAGTTAACAATGAGAAGAGAAATATTTGAAAAAGGAACCCGACTAGGGCACATACGATGTAGGCATTCCATTTTTCTACACTGTACCCTTCGATATGCTAAGCAAAGTAAGTTAACTACGCGAATCAAATTTTATTATGCTATTTTTCATCATTATAATTCTAATAAACTGAGAGATTTCAATTCCAAAGAATAAATAACAAAATGGACACTCCATTTTGTTATTTTGCTAATTATTCCGGAACTATATATTGTGTTTTAATTCCATACGTACATAAGTTATCTTGAATGCTTTTTTCTTTTCGCCGTTAAGTCTATGGCTTCACTTTTCCATTGTTCTGATTTCTGGATCAAACCCGAATCTCTCGGCTCTCATTCAACGTCGGGACAGTACAATGGGGTGACGTTTCCATCCTTCTCCCTGTCCCCCTTGCTCTTTTGTCCCCTCTTCTTATAAGAGGGGTACAAAGAGCCCCCTCGGCTGAATTAGCTTCGCCCAAAATGCTGGGCATACCGTAGGCTACTGAGCCCCACCGCCACGTCAAGGCCTGAACCATGGTGGGGTTTCTGGGATCCTATTGTAAAAGCGTATACAGTTGCCTTTAAAATAATTGCTTACTTTTGTGGATCCATGACCGGGATCAAACCCGCTGAGCGCCAACCCGCTTACCATTGGGACACAGAGGTCGTCATAGAGGTATTTAGTTGGCATCATCATGATGATGATCAGCCTCTATCAGTCTACAGCAAAACATAGGCCTCCTTCAACGAACGCAAAGACGACTGTTGGCAAAGTTACCTATTTTTCTTTGACGGATAAAATAAATAAAGTCAAATATTTACCTGATCTAGTGTGTTTTGCGTTTACCTGAAAAAAAAAAAAGTTAAAATCATTTATTCTTTCCCTTTGATTTTAAAAGTCAACAATTTTAAAATTTCAACCATTATCAGATACCATGAAAATCCCGGGACAAAGTGAAACGTGAACAAGCGGTCCCCTGGGAAAATCGATCTTACCTTTCCACAGTAAAATAGATGTAACTAAACTAGGGGTAATATACTGTTTTATATTTTAACTGCTGCCGGAAAGGCCATAATATATACAAAACCGGCAAAGTGCGCGATGGGCTCACGCATGAAGGGTTCCGTACAATTATATATACAACATTAGACATTTAAACAAAAAAATCACGTGTGTTGCATCGGAGTCCCCTTTAAATATGGATTTTATTCTATTTTTAGTAGGTATCTATTGTTACCCCACCACGGTTCAAACCTTGTCGTGGCGGTGGAGCTCAGTAGCCTAAGGTGAGCCTAGCACCTTGGGCGTAGCTAATTGAGCTGCTCTTTGTACTCCTCTTATAAGAAGAGGGGAAAAAGAGCAGGGGAAAAGGGGCGAGGTTCCCATTCTCGTATGTACCTTCCCGTCATTGGGAGGGTTTGTTCTGTGGTGCGGGACAACCGCGTCGGTCCCTTAAGGGACTGACTAGCCGTCGAGGTGCTGTTAGCTCTGCCTGTCCTGTCCTTCTCTCCGAAACACAGCAAAGTATTTCACGAGAAATAAGCAAGATGGTAGTACCCATGAAGACAGGAGCGCAGCTATTCCATGGTTATTAGATGCCAAACGGGCGAAAAATTTAGCAACCTCCTATATAAAATATTAAAAGGTTTTACTATACACCGGTGGGAGGGAAGCGCTGTGCCGCGCTCCCGGCTGCATGGGTACCACCATCTTGCTTGTGTCTCCCGTGAAACAGCTTTGCTGTGTTTCGGAGAGATTGGCAAGACAGGCAGTGTAATTACTGGCACCGAGACTTAACATCTTATGTCTCAGGATAGGCAACACATAGATGAATTGCCTGGGCTCGTTCCAATTAAACTAGTTTATGTTCATGGGCGACGTCGACCACTTACCATCAGGTGGTACGTTTGCCAGTTTGCTTATCCAACTAACATAAAAAAAAATACAGTTAGTCTGATTTTGATAAAACACCTCTAAGAACCACCGCTAGAAAAGCTGCTTTCAAATAAAAATATGCCCGTCACGAAAAGGCCGGCAGAAGTGATCCTTATTAATATAAAAAATAATAATTAACGAAAATTTCTGACGAAATATGAACTGTCATTAAAACCAAATCGGTTACCCTATAAGGTGACGCATTGTTAAACAATAATTCTAATACCGGACACGCGCCAGAGGGGACTGAGCGTCCTGAGCGGGGTGAGGCTCTCCATACGCGCGCGAGCTTATAACTAAAGGACGTAAACAATAAAATGGTTTCTGTTATTTTATTGCGTTAAAAACGATAATTGTTACAAAAGTTACCTAATTGTTTTGAAAAATAACAAAATAAGGTTTTTATCGTTTTGGAATTACTGAAGTAAATTGAAATTATTGACGAAAAAAATTCCAATGCGTCCTCTTAAGAACACGGTCACACTTTGCGTCTGAGGTTAAGAAGTAAATAAGAAACGTCAAACAATAATAAAGTTGGAAATAGAAAACATTTTAAGTTCATTTTAAAAGAGACTTCGAGTAAATAAAGCGTGCAAAATAAAATACAACAAGAGTTATTAGTAATTGTAGCAAAGGTTTTAAGAAATGAGTTATTTGCTTAGTCTGAAAAAAGGTTCTATTAATTCTTGATAGCTTTATACCTAGTTGTTTACTACTATCATAATCATCAACATCGTCCCACTGCTGAGCACCTCCTCCTCCTCCTCCAATGCCACAGGCGAGGAGAATGTCAGCACCTATCCGCGGGTTACACAAAAAAAGAAAAAAAAAACTTATTTAATCACACAATAACTATGACAACACATTTGTGCGTCCTTAGAAAAAGTATTTATATAAATTTTGTTTTCTCCTCTATATAGCTACATATACAGATAAATACAATTGGAGTGCCCGTTTGTAATATAGCCGCATATATAACCGCTTTTTACTGAATGCCTATGAACATATACACGGTACATATACCAAAATAACATTTTTTCTATTTTTGTCTGTCTGTTTGTTCCGAATAATCTCTGAAATGGCTGGGCCGATTTTGATGGGACTTTCACTGGCAGATAGCCGATGTTACAAGGAGTAACTTAGGCGGGTGCGGCAGCAAATTTAAATTTCGCGGGTGAAGCTGCGGGCAACAGCTAGTTTATAATATTATTATGACATTATATACTCACAGCTCATCATTATCATTCACTATAGCCTGACCAGAAAAATAAAAACCCTCGCCATATTGCGGAAAATTTCGGAACTAGTTTCTGTATGGACGATACTATGTGTTGACGTAAAGAAGGTACAGTGGCGACATCACACAGGGTTTATTTAATGCGAGCCCCATACAACAAACGTGGTTTTTTGCCGTTTTTTTATTAATAATTAACAATTATAATTTTATTAATATTCTCAGAATATTTAGTTATATATTAACGTTAAAAATAAATAATAAAATAAATATTTTATGAAATAAATATTTTATGGGGAGTACCCATGACCATGTACAACAATTATATATTTTTGGTCAAGCTATTGATAATTATAATTACTAATCTATGAGTATGTTGCACAACGAGAAGTTGTGATGTTGACGTGCCAATGTTATAAAGAGAACCAAAGCAAAATTAAATAAACATGAAGGGTCAACATTAATTTTAAAAATACTACTTATATAATATAGTTTATAGAAGAAGAAAGACTTTTAGTACAAGAATAAGTATTTTTGTTGGAGCGCACGTTTATATACAGCTGTTCACTGTTCACTCGCTTTAAAATACAATAGAATCCAAGTTTATATATAAATAATGAATTTAACACATGAAAAATGGCTTTTTCGAATTAAGCCCACAGTCACTAAATGTGGAGGAAAAGTTGTTTTAAAAAATACTAAACGGTTACACTTGAAAAAAAACCAACGCAATAGCAAAAAAACAACTCATTTCATGTGTTGCCTACTCTTTTTGTTTAACGTCGGGAAATGCTCTGAGGCATCCCGCGGTACAAATGACTGACTAGCCGTCGAGGTGCTGTTAGCTCTGCCTGTCCTGTCCTTCTCTCCGAAACACAGCAAAGTATTTCACGAGAAATAAGCAAGATGGTAGTACCCATGAAGACAGGAGCGCAGCTATTCCATGGTTATTAGATGCCAAACGGGCGAAAAATTTAGCAACCTCCTATATAAAATATTAAAAGGTTTTACTATACACCGGTGGGAGGGAAGCGCTGTGCCGCGCTCCCGGCTGCATGGGTACCACCATCTTGCTTGTGTCTCCCGTGAAACAGCTTTGCTGTGTTTCGGAGAGATTGGCAAGACAGGCAGTGTAATTACTGGCACCGAGACTTAACATCTTATGTCTCAGGATAGGCAACACATAGATGAATTGCCTGGGCTCGTTCCAATTAAACTAGTTTATGTTCATGGGCGACGTCGACCACTTACCATCAGGTGGTACGTTTGCCAGTTTGCTTATCCAACTAACATAAAAAAAAATACAGTTAGTCTGATTTTGATAAAACACCTCTAAGAACCACCGCTAGAAAAGCTGCTTTCAAATAAAAATATGCCCGTCACGAAAAGGCCGGCAGAAGTGATCCTTATTAATATAAAAAATAATAATTAACGAAAATTTCTGACGAAATATGAACTGTCATTAAAACCAAATCGGTTACCCTATAAGGTGACGCATTGTTAAACAATAATTCTAATACCGGACACGCGCCAGAGGGGACTGAGCGTCCTGAGCGGGGTGAGGCTCTCCATACGCGCGCGAGCTTATAACTAAAGGACGTAAACAATAAAATGGTTTCTGTTATTTTATTGCGTTAAAAACGATAATTGTTACAAAAGTTACCTAATTGTTTTGAAAAATAACAAAATAAGGTTTTTATCGTTTTGGAATTACTGAAGTAAATTGAAATTATTGACGAAAAAAATTCCAATGCGTCCTCTTAAGAACACGGTCACACTTTGCGTCTGAGGTTAAGAAGTAAATAAGAAACGTCAAACAATAATAAAGTTGGAAATAGAAAACATTTTAAGTTCATTTTAAAAGAGACTTCGAGTAAATAAAGCGTGCAAAATAAAATACAACAAGAGTTATTAGTAATTGTAGCAAAGGTTTTAAGAAATGAGTTATTTGCTTAGTCTGAAAAAAGGTTCTATTAATTCTTGATAGCTTTATACCTAGTTGTTTACTACTATCATAATCATCAACATCGTCCCACTGCTGAGCACCTCCTCCTCCTCCTCCAATGCCACAGGCGAGGAGAATGTCAGCACCTATCCGCGGGTTACACAAAAAAAGAAAAAAAAAACTTATTTAATCACACAATAACTATGACAACACATTTGTGCGTCCTTAGAAAAAGTATTTATATAAATTTTGTTTTCTCCTCTATATAGCTACATATACAGATAAATACAATTGGAGTGCCCGTTTGTAATATAGCCGCATATATAACCGCTTTTTACTGAATGCCTATGAACATATACACGGTACATATACCAAAATAACATTTTTTCTATTTTTGTCTGTCTGTTTGTTCCGAATAATCTCTGAAATGGCTGGGCCGATTTTGATGGGACTTTCACTGGCAGATAGCCGATGTTACAAGGAGTAACTTAGGCGGGTGCGGCAGCAAATTTAAATTATCGCGGGTGAAGCTGCGGGCAACAGCTAGTTTATAATATTATTATGACATTATATACTCACAGCTCATCATTATCATTCACTATAGCCTGACCAGAAAAATAAAAATCCTCGCCATATTGCGGAAAAATTCGGAACTAATTTCTGTAGGACGATACTATGTGTTGACGTAAAGAAGGTACAGTGGCGACATCACACAGGGTTTATATATTTTTGGTCAAGCTATTGATAATTATAATTACTAATCTATGAGTATGTTGCACAACGAGAAGTTGTGATGTTGACGTGCCAATGTTATAAAGAGAACCAAAGCAAAATTAAATAAACATGAAGGGTCAACATTAATTTTAAAAATACTATTTATATAATATAGTTTATAGAAGAAGAAAGACTTTTAGTACAAGAATAAGTATTTTTGTTGGAGCGCACGTTTATATACAGCTGTTCACTGTTCACTCGCTTTAAAATACAATAGAATCCAAGTTTATATATAAATAATGAATTTAACACATGAAAAATGGCTTTTTCGAATTAAGCCCACAGTCACTAAATGTGGAGGAAAAGTTGTTTTAAAAAATACTAAACGGTTACACTTGAAAAAAAACCAACGCAATAGCAAAAAAACAACTCATTTCATGTGTTGCCTACTCTTTTTGTTTAACGTCGGGAAATGCTCTGAGGCATCCCGCGGGGGAGTGGGTCTTCCCAGGCGGGTGCGACTCGCTGCGCCCGAAAGCTGGTAAGTGGACGGAGCTCTAAAACCCGGCGAGTTCCACCAATGCCGCCTTTGGTGAGATGCCCCGGATCTGTTGAGCAAACACGGCACCTTGACGGCTAGTCAGTCCCTCAGGGGACCAACGCCACCTCCACAAAGGGGTTATCCCGCACAACATAGTAACCCCTCCCAGCGTTGGGACAGTATAATGGGGTGAGGTTCTCGTCCTCGCCCCTGGTCCTCTGCTCTTTTGTCCTCTCTTCTTATAAGAGGGGTACAAAGAGTACTCTCGGCTCAATACGTCTCGCGCAAGGTGCTGGGCTTAGCTAAGCTACTGGGCCTCAACACTACGATAGAGCCCGAACCATGTTGGGGTGCGTTGCCTACCCTGGGACATAAGACGTTAAGTCTCTGTGTCTGTGTGTAAATTACACTGGCTGTCTTGCCCTTCTCTCCGAAATACAGCAAAGGTATTTCACGGGAGACACAAGCAGGATGGTGGTACCCATGCGAACCAGAGCGCCGCATAGCCCCTAACATGTATTATATTACATTGTTTATATTATGTATATGTAAAGTAAAATAGTTGAAAAAAAAACCTTTAGTGTGAAGTCAGCCTTATTCCCGAAAAAAGTTTGTGTATCCGTATGAATTCTTGAGTTAAATATAAATTAAGGCGAATCTAAATATTTATTTAACGCGGTGTATATCTTGCGGTGTAATAAATTTTATTTTTAATTAGACCTTGGACATCTTGGCGGTCATTGGTAGAGGCCACATGATACGGGCTTGTCAACTTGCCTTCGCGATAATCGTGAAAATGCCCAAATATCGAGCCTTACGAAAAAGCGAAACATATCTATCTATACTTATATTATAAAGCTGAAGAGTTTGTTTGTTTGTTTGAACGCGCTAATCTCAGGAACTATTGGTCCGATTTGAAAAATTCTTTCAGTGTTAGATAGCCCATTTATCGAGGAGGGCTATAGGCTATATAACATCACGCTTTAACTTATAGGAAGTGAGTAACGCGGGCGAAGCTGCAGGCAACAGCTAGTAATCAATATACCGTTTTAAACAGTTTTTATAGAAATGATTTTATAGTCGTAGTATGTAGTAGTATGCTTTTGAGTAATATTTATGAGTATACTCTATGCTGTTATAATAAGCATCAAAGACTACATTACTAATACAACGGGAATATAGATTCCTCTGGAAAATCTGTGCATATCAATTTAAAACGCCATCTGGAGTTCTTAACGGAAACTAATGTCCATATGTACGTAACAACGTTTTTTTTATGTTAGTTGGATAAACAAACTGGCAAACATACCACCTGATTTTAAGTGGTCGACGTCGCTCATGAACATAAACTAGTATACCTGGAACGAGCCCAGGCAACTCATTTGTGTTGCCTATCCTGAGACATAAGATGTTAAGTCTCGGTGCCAGTAATTACACTGCCTGGTTTGCCCTTCTTTCCGAAATACAGCAAAGCTGTTTCACGTGAGAAATAAGCAAGATGGTGGTACCCATGCAGCCGGGAGTGTGGCACAGCGCTTCCCTTCCCACCGGTCTCTACCTCTTTATACCTAAATTGCTGATCGGTGGCCGCGACGGAAAAGGGCATGACAGACGTATACACGGTATTTTACGGACTGCGTATTTTTGCATACAAATACAGTTATCTTTTTTCTTATTGTCCTAAGTTGTAAAAAAATTAGGTTCCAGGTATCCCAATAACAGGACGGAGAAGAAACTCAACTCGACGTCTGATTTTGGTAAAAAATATTTAAACACAAAATGGACACGTGAAACAAAGAAGCGCTAACACAAGTTGCGGCGATCATGGCATAATTTGTAACGTTGATAGAATTATTTTCTTGTTCATTGTCTTTTTTTTACGCCGGGAAATGCTCTGAGACATCACGCGCGGGAGTGTGTCTCCCCAGGTGGGTATGTGGGACTCGCTGCGCCCTAAGGTGGTAAGGTGGACGCAGCTCTACCCACTAAAACCCGGCGAATGCCACCAATGCCGCCTTTGGTGAGGTGCCCCGGATCTGTTAAGCAAACAAGGCACCTCGAGAGCTAGTCAGTCCCTCAAGGGACCGATGCTACCTCCACGGAGTAGTTTTGCCGCACCTTACAACAACCCCTCCCAACGTCGGGACAGTACAATAGGGTGACGTTCCCATCCTTGCCCCTTGTCCCCCTGCTCTTTTGTCTCCTCTTCTTATAAGAGGGGTACAAAGAGCAGCTCCCTCGGCTCAATTTGCTTCGCCCAAGGTGCTGGGCTTACCTTAGTCTACTCAGCCCTACCGCAGCGACAAGGTTTGAACCATGGTAGGGTTCTTGTTCATTGTCTTCCTGGTTAATGATTGACCAACATTTTGTCTACCTAAACGCGGCCTCCATTCTTGAATCTTGTTGAAGTATTAATCATCGCAACTCTGGACATCTAAATTAACACGAAGCTGCAAGCAATATGCATATTGTTTTCTAATGTGTATTCCACAACTTGAATTTCACACTTAAATGAAATTGCTTTTATGGATTTTATCGCGGCTTATTAAGATTACATTCCGACGTTTCGGATACTTTAGAGCAACCATGTTCACGGAAGGACTGAGCTCTGGCCCCACCATGGTTTGGGCCTTGACGTAGCGGTGGGGCTCAGTGGCCTAGGGTGAGCCGCTGCACCTTGGGTGAAACTAATTGAGCCGAAGGGGCTCTTTGTACCCTTCTTTATTATAAGAAGAAGGGACAAGAGAGCAGGGGACAAGGGACGCAGACGGGAACCTCATCTCATTGAACTGTCCCGACGTTGGGAGAGGTTGTTTTGTGGTGCGTGACAACCCCTCTGTAAAGGTGGCGTCGGTCCCCTGAGGGGCTGACTAGCCGTCGAGGTGCCCTATTTGCTCATTAGATCCGGGGCAACTCACCAAAGGCAGCATTGGGGCACTCGCCGGGTTTTAGTGGGTAGAGCTGCATCCAATTACCAGCTTTCGGGAGCAGCGAGTCCCACATACCCGCGTGGGGAGACCCACTCCCCCGCTGGATGCTTCAGAGCATTTCCCGGCGTTAAAGAAAAGAAAAAAAACGATACATAATAACATGCATCAAATAAAGTCTTGTATAACAACAACCTTAAGACATTTCTTTTCTTTTCTTTCCAGATGTCGTATGTAAGTGAAGCCAGTTTCATTAGAGGTGGCTATTTTTGAACAAGCGTGTTTTCATTCAGAAACATTCAGACTTTTAATTATTTCTTTTTAACTTTCGTTTCATGTTTAACAAACAGCATGATTTATGTTTCGTAATATACGTCCATCCATTTTATGCTGGTAGAAATTAGCCACATGATAAGGCCCATGAACATAAACAAGGTCATTTGGCTAGCCCAGTTCATGCTGTCTATCCTGAGACGTAAGATTATGTCTAGGTGCCAGTAATTGCTGGTCTTTGTAAGAGGTGTGCTGCTTTGCAGCCGAATTGGGCCGGCACGACCGGGGTACCGCTCTCATAACACCGGCGTCAAGTGATAGCTATGCTGTCGCGTTTCGTGCGGTTTGTGAGTCTCCCGTGGCCCATTGGGGGATAGGGAAAGAAGGGCAACGCATCTGCATAATCTCTGGTTGTGCGGATGTGTATGGGCAGTCGCCAAAAGAGAGCTCGTTTGCGCTCCGATGCTATAAAAAATCCCCTTTTACGAAACACAGCAAAGCTTCGCTTTTATGCCTTTTTTTAGCATAGAGTACGTGCACCTGGTGAAACGGACAGTCGTGTCACCTGGTAAGTGATAAGCGACATGCATAGTCACCCACTACATCATAACAGGTACGTTGCTTGTCTATAATTAAAAAAAAAATTAATTTTTACCTGACCATAATTTGCTTGACGAGTAAAAAACCACCTTTTTCCCACAAAAAGAAAATTGATTTTTGCACTAGATAGTTATAAACATGTCATGACTTGTCTGACACCGACAAAATTGTATACCTGCTTTTTTCTCCTGTGAAACAACTTTGCTGTGTTTCGGAGAGAAGGGCAAGACAGGCAGTGTAATTACTGGCATCGAGACTTAACATCTTATGTCTCAGGATAGGCAACACATAAATGAGTTGCCTGGGCTAGTTACAGGCTAACTAGTCTATGTTCATGGGTCCACCTTACCCTCTTTCGGGTGCAGAGAGTCTCCCATACCACCCTCCATAAAAAAAGGAAAAAAGACATATTGATAAAATACGCATCACGCACGATAAATATATGGAATCAGGTGCCACGTACGGTGCTTCCGAACCGATACTACTTAGGGATCTTCAAGAAAAGAGCAAACTCATATCTGAAAGGCAACGCGCCTGCTGATCCTCTGGTGTAGCGGGTGTCTGTGGATGTCGCTTTTTCCTTACCATCAGGTGAACCGAGTCGGTCTTCTATAAAATGAAATACAAATGAGTCCCCACCATGGTTCAGGCCTTGACGTGGCGGTGGGGCTCAGTAGCCTAGGGTGAGCCCAACACCTTGGGCGAAGCTAATTGAGCCGAGGGGGCTCTTTGTACTCGTCTTATAAGAAGAGGGGACAAAAGAGCAGGGGGCAAGGGGTAAGGATGGGAACCTCACCCCATTGTACTGTCCCGACGTTCGGAGGGGTTGTTCTGTGGTGCGGGACAACGCCTCTGTGGAGGTGGCGTCGGTCCCTTGCGGGACTGACTAGCCGTCTAGGTGCCCTGTTAGCTTAACAGATCCGGGGCACCTCACCAAGGCGGCACTGGTGGCACTCGCCGAGTTTTAGTGGGTAGAGCTGCGTCCATTTACCATCTTTCGAGCGCAGCGAGTTCCTCCCCACCTGGGGAGACCCACTCCCCAGGCGGGATGCCTCAGAGCATTTCCCGGCGTAAAAGAAAAAAAAAGGAGTACAAATGAGTGATCCTATTAGGGTTTCGATATTGAGGAATGGAACCCTAAAGTAGGAAAGATAATATGAATAACAAGACACTTCTTAAAGCTTAGTTTCTTTGAAATATTTCTCCTGTCGTTGGAAATGTACGGACTACGTCTGCAATGCCCTCGTTACTGTTATTATACTGCTGTGATATTTAGGAATTGCGCAGACGGGAGGATTTTAATGTTAGTTGGATAGGCAAACGGGCAGACAAGTCACCTGATGGTAAGTGGTCGACGTCGGCCATCAACATGTTGATGTAAACCTTTTTTTTTTTTTTTGTTCTGCAGCGGAAATTTGCAGCCCAAACCATAGCTAGGACCGGGGTTGGTTTTAAACCTAGCCGTGTGTGGGATTCGCACTTGGGCAGTGTCGTTACCCACTAAAATCGCTGCAAGCGCCCTCCGCCGCCTTTTGAGAGTCCCGGATCTTGCAACAACACAGGACCCTCGGCGACAGGCTGGCCCCGGCGAGAGGCCAGACTCCTCCTCGAAAGGGGGGACTGCTCGGCTGTTCGTTTTCACGATACTTTTAGCAGTCCCCGACGACGTCGTGCCTATCTGGACCCAGGTTAACCCCAACCTCGGCCCGACACGAGCACAGGGGCGTTACTGGAGGCGCATTAAGTAGCGCCTCCTACGCACCCCTGTTCGTCGCCTGCGGGAGGAGGCCTCGTCGGCGGCCTCATCTCTCACCGGCCTCCTTCTGGGACATTACTGCCTCACAGAAGGAGACCATCGCCGTCCAGGACTCCTCATTGCGGAGCATCGCAGTGATGATGCTCGGCAAAGACAAGTCCCCTCCGACAACTGACGTCAGATCGTGACGCAGCGCCGCCCATCTCGGGCACACCTCTAGAGTGTGCTGGGCCGAGTCCACCGCCGCGCCACAATCGTGACATACAGTTGCCGGCTCCCTTTGGGCCGTCCGGCACAGGTACTCACCGAAGCAGCCATGCCCGGTGAGCACCTGTGTTAGACGGAAGGTGAGGGGTTTGCGTTTACGACGCATCTACCGCTCTAGGACCGGACGCAGGGCAACCGTTAGGCGTTTACCATACGGCTCCCACGCCAGATCCTCTCCCCACCTCAGCATTAACGCCTCTTGCCCTAGTCGGCGGACCCGCAGGATTCTGTCCAGCGTCAGGCTCTCGCCGAGAGACCTCCTATCCGAGACATAGGAGTGCACCTCAGCAAGAACTTCCGCCACGAGTTCCCACGGGGGTTCGCCGGCTAGGGCAGTTGCTGCTGCCCAATGTTGATGTAAACCTGGAACGAGCCCAGGCAACTCATCTATGTGTTGCCTAGCCTGAGACATAAGACGTTAAGTCTCGGTGGCAGTGATTACACTGCCTGTCTTGCCCTTCTCTCAAACACAGCAAGCTTTTTTACGGGATAAAAGAAAGGATTTTAGCAGGTAGGTATTTTAGTATAGTTCGTGACCTTCGTTACAAAGTAATCTGACTCTTCATATTAAGAATCTGATCAGTGGCTTTTGAGAGAGAAAGAGGTAAGAGAAAGAAGTATTTCTCATATTGTTTTCTAATGTTTACGCGACTTTCACTCATTATGCCTAATGAAACAACTTTTACGGATTTTATCGTATATCTGTCGCGTTTCGTGCAGTTTGTGAGTTTGCGCGGTTTAGCGAAATGGAGGGCAACGCATTTGCATAATTTCTGGTTGTGCAGATGTGTCGATGATGTCGATTGGCGTCGGTCTAAAGTTTCGGCTGCTCGTTTGTCCTCCTATGATATAAAAAACAACAAATTAACGATTTCATATTTTTTCCTTTACTTATGTAGTACTAGCTGTTGCCCGCAGCTTCGCCCGCGTTTACTTAGATTTACAGCCGTTCGGATTGATGGTGATTATTTTTATGGCCAAAGTTACGCCTTATAACGTCAGCTATCTGCCAGTAAAAGCCTCGTCAAAATCGGCTTAGCCGTTTCAGAGATTAACCGGAACAAATAGACGGACAAAAATGGTTTTTTTTAATGTAGGTGCAGTATATTATTTCATATATTTTAACCGCGACTTCGTCCGCGTATAAGAAGTATTGTTTTAAATCTTATTTTTCAAATAAAGTAGTAGTAGCCATGCTGCTTTGCAACCGAATTGGGCTGGCACAACCGTGGTGGTACCTCTCGCTCACATAACACCGGCGTCAAGTGACAGCTATGCTGTCGCGTTTCGTGCGGTTTGTGAGTTTCTGGTGGCCCATTGGGAGGTATAGGGAAAAGGAGGGCAACGCATCTGCATAACTTTTGGCTGTGCCGATGTCTAAATGGGCGTCGGTAGTCACCTCCGGCTCCGACTTGCTCGGTTGCCTCCATGTGACATAAAAAAAAATGGTTCCAATTTACAAACTATAATAATTTAAAGAATACTATTTACTTCCACCGTAAGGCCCGATAGTACGTTTTATAAATTATATTTATTTAATTTAGTAGTACATTTTTATTATATTTAAATAACTTTTACGGATTTTATCGCGGTTTATTAAGATTTTTAAATGCCTGACGTTTCGGATACTTTCACAACCATGTTAATGGGAGGATTAAGGTGTCAGACGTCCTATAGTATTTATTTTGTGTCCTAACGATACAAATTATTTGTAACTACCCTATGATACATCAATATTTTAATTCAAATTAGTACCTACTACCAGCAAAAAATCTACGAAATAGTTATATTTTTTATTCATATATTTTATTATTGTTCCTAGCATTGTTTATAAATAGTACTTTGTCATTTATTGCAATTTTAAATTATTAAATAATTAAATAAAAACACATTGGATATAAATTACAGAGAACCTAAAACTAAAAACCTTAAAAAATATAATATAATAACTTAAGTATATTAATAAAAAGGAGTTCCTTTAGGCAAGGTTCCGAAGATTTTCACAGCGTTCCCCCTTTGAATTGCTAGACTAATTCTTTGTCCGAGGTAGCTGTCAGCTCTTCGATCTCCTATGAGGTCGACTAACCTTTTTGTTATTTCCTTAAAGAGCCTTAAAGCGCTAGGACCCCACGGACCAAGGGTCTCGACACCGAATGGGACAAAATCATATTCGGAGCCTAGACCCCTGTATTTGCATATTTTAGCTTTTTCAGCCGCTTCAATATTATATACATATAAGTATTCCTTTTTTATAATATAATGAATTATATTAATAAATAATTTTTGGATAAATTACTAATATATGAATACTTGATTAAAAACGCGTGCAATACAAAAGTGCGAACCTCATAAGGATTCGCATCTTGTAATGGATAGCGTGATCTACATTTTGTGTTAACGCCATCTATTGACACATCAAAAAAACTTCTTGTTACACTAATTATATCGTACCTAGGGTCTCAAACTATCTCCATATCAAATTTCACTCAAATCGGTTTAGTGGTTTAACAAATACACAATCCCGGCATTTTAGCTGCACAACTCCCGTTCCCGTGGGATTTTCAGGATATAAACTATTTTAAATCCTACGTTAAGTTCCAAAGTATCTTCATATCAAATTTCACACAAATCTGTGCCGTGCTTTAGAAGATAGACAGTCCCGGGGTCTTACGCGCATTGTTCCCATTCCCGTGGGATTTTCAGGATAAGATTTATTTTAAGTCCTACGTTAAGTTTTGAAGTACCTTCATATCAAATTTCACCCAAATCTGTTCTGTGGTTTAGAAGATAGTCTGTCTCGGGGTATTACCCGCATAGGTCCCGTTCCCGTGGGATTTTCAGGTATAAAAACTATTTAATGTCCTATGTTAATTTTCAAAGTATCTTCATATCAAATTTCACCCAAATCTGATCCGTGGTTCAGAAGATAGATAGTCTCGGGGTTTTACCCGCATAAATCCCGTTCCTGTAGGATTTCCGGGATAAAAACTATCCTATGTCCTTTCTCGGGTTTCAAGCTATCTTTGTGCCAAATTTCATCCAAATCTGTTCAGCGGTTTAGGCGTGAAGAAGAGACAGACAGACAGACAGACAGACAGAGTTACTTTCGCATTTATAATATTAGTAAGGATTATGAAGTTGGGTAAGAACAAGTCTTAACCATTTTGTTAGTTCTTTGTCAATGGTAAGTACCTTATAGGTTTTGGATTGACAGACAGACATACAGACAGACAGACCCAAAGACTGACAGACCCAAAGACTGACAGACAAAGAAGTGATCCTATAAGGGTTCCTTTTAATCATTCAACTCTAATAACAGTTTGGATAAGATTTAGGAAATGGAATTAATTTGGTTCTGATATAAAACGCCCGTCTGCGCCGCCGGTATGAATAGTACTTTGCACGTGCTTTCACTCATATTATAAGTGTCCCTTATTTACTTTATTTATTTATGTAATTTTCTCTACAGCTTGACCTTATACAGAGGGTTAGAGAACTATTTATTTTTATCGCAGGGAAATCCTTATGGATGCAGCCAGGATCTTCGGGTAGATCCTGACCCAATGTGGGACTCGCACCTGGGAGTGCCCACCCTAACTAAAACCACTGCGAGCGCCATCAGCCGCTTTTTGAGGGTCCCGGATATGCAGGCAACAGACAGGATCACCTCAGCGCCAGGCTGGCCCCGGCGAAGGCCAGACTTACTCCTCATAAGAGAGAGAACTAATATAGGCTAGCCTATATATATATTAATTCTAATAAGTATAACTAGCATAGAAATCACTGAATAATATCACCACTACCACCACCATTGAATAGGCAAACTGCCAAAAAAGCCTCATGGTAAGTGGGCAGCATCGCTTTTTTATAGAAGAGGGGGCAAACGGACAGTCGGTTCACCTGATGGTAAGTCAGCGACATCCACAGACACCCGCTACACTCGAGGAATAGCAGGTGCATTGCCGGGTTTTCAAATATGAGTTTGCTCTTTTCTTGAAGGTCCCTAAGTCGTATCGGTTCGGAAACACCGTATATGGCAGTTGATTCCATATATTTGTCATGCGAGGCAGGAAATGCCGTACAATTTGAGTTGTTCTAGATTGTCGGTCATCGAGGTGGTGTGGGTGAATTTTGGAAAACGCGATGTCCGGTGGTGGAATTCTGCTGTAGGTATTAGTCCAAATTCCTCAGAACACTCCCCGTGGTGGTAGCGGTCGAAGATGCAGAGTGATCCGACATCTCAAGGCAGCCCCAAGGAATCAAGCCATTCGGAGAGAGTCTTGTTATCGACGATTCGAGCCACCCGGTGTTGAACGCGGTCAAATAGAAGAAGCTGATATTTGTTGAAACTAGCTTGGGCAACTCATTCATGTGTCATCTATCCTGAGTCATAAGAAGCCTCTGTGCATTTACAGGCCTGTCCCGCCCTTTTCTCCGAAAAACAGCTTTCGGGAGAAACAAACAAAATGGTACCAACGCGGAGAACGTTTACAACGTTGCACACCAAAGAGCAAGCGTCGTTGTAAGCCTTTAGAAGGTTTCTTTTTGAAGGTCCAAAAGGCCTGTATGGAAGAACGTTGGAAAGTCTTGTGTTAACAGAAAAAGTGTTAATGTATGGGTAGAAATATCACGTACAAGATTTTCCTAGTACTAATGTGTTTTCTGTACATTAATGTATGGAGCACGTGCCACCCGGAGGGTTACCCCCTTTATCACCGCCTGCCCCCTTTATCACCAGCATAACACCTCTTGAGTAAATATTTTATGTGACGTTTAGAAAAACAGATGGTTGGACATGATTTATAAAATTAAAGTCTTCAAAGTGAACCCTATGTATTTCTGGAGAGCTGCGCTGTGCCCAGCTCCAGTCTGCTTGGATACCATCTTGCTTGTTTCTCCCGTCAAACAGCTTTGCTGTGTTTCGGAGAGAAGGACAAGACAGGCAGTGTAATTACTGGCACCGAGACTAAACATCTTATGTCTCAGGATAGGCAACACATAGATGGATGAGTTGCCTGGGCTCGTTCCAGGTAAACTAGTTTATATTCATGGGTGATGGTGACCACTTACCAACAGGTGGCTTATCTGCCCATTTGCCTAATCAATTACGATCATAAAAAACCCAAACCAATAATGAAAACATACACATATTTGAAAAAGCAAGCAACCTTCAAGTTCTTCGTTGTTAGTATATGTGCTACGGTGATCACTTTAGTAAAACGACTGCCTGCTTGATCTCTGTTGTAAAAAACCTGTTATCCGTCCGTTTGTCCAATGTATATTAAAATGTAATAGGTAGATAGCACTTCTATATGTATGATAATAATGATAATATCTATGGACGCTTTCACACCACGTCAATCTGGTCCTGTGGTAAGTTCTCGAAGAACTTGTGTTACGGGTACCAGTCAACGGAAATATATTTAATACTTTTATACTATACATATATTTAAGATTTTTATTATATAATACACATATTTAATACACATCCATGACCCAGGAACACAGAAAATATTTTTTTGTTCCCTGGCGGGATTCGAACCCTCAACCTCCGGTTTGAGCGCCCACGCGCTTACCACTGAGCTACAGAGGTCGTCAAATTTATATGGAACCTATACGACTTGGGACCTTCAAGAAAAGGGCATACTCATATTTGAAAGACAACGCACCTGATAATGATGTAAAGGGTGTCTATGGATGTCGCTAACTGACCACGTAGAAGGCTAGATGTTACACATAAAAAATTGGCAAAACTACTGTATAATATACGCGCGCACTTATTGGACTTGTGGCGGACCAATCAGCGCCACATTCCTGAATCACGCTATCGAAGTTCCACAGCTCGTTGCTATACATACAACAGCTGAATTGATAGCAAGCGGGCTTCGGCCTGGCCGAGCATACCATCTCGCTCGGTCGGAGATCTCCCTTTACGCCTTCCACCCATGTTCCCACCCATGTTCACAGACTCGTGGGGGTGTTATCACGACATGACACTGTCATGCCCTTTTCGTCGCGGCCACCGTTCAGCAATTTTACCTAAATTGCTAAAGGGTTAGAGACCGGTGGGAGGGAAGCGCTGTGCCACGCTCCCGGCTGCATGGGTACCACCATCTTGCTTGTTTCTCCCGTGAAACAGCTTTGCTGTGTTTGAGAGAAGGGCAAGACAGGCAATGTAATTACTGGCACCGAGACTTAACATCTTATGTCTCAGGATAGGCAACACATAGATGAGTTGCCTGGGCTCGTTCCAGGTATACTAGTTTATGTTCATGGGCGACGTCGACCACTTACCATCAGGTGGCACGTTTGCCAGTTTGCCTATCCAACTAACATAAAAAAATGTTAAAAATAAATCTTAAGTTTTTAATTTATTTTTATAGAAGAGAGGGAAACAGACAGTCGGTTCGCCTGATGGTTTTATTTTATAGCATAGGAGGGCAAACAGTCTAATATTTAAACTACCGACGCCCATACACATCTCCACAACCAGAGATTATGCAGATGTGTTGCCCTCCTTCTCCCTATCCCCCCAATGGGCCACCGGAAACTCACAAACCGCACTTAACGCGACAGCATACCTGTTACTAGACGCCGGTGTTATGTGAGCGAGGGGTACCAGCCCGGTCGTGCCGAAGTGCTTTAGGCGTGAAAGCGTATCAAACAAACTAACATTCACATTTATAATATTTGTGATATTAGTAAGGGTGTTTCATTCCCAAAAGCCGTATTCATAGTATAGTATTTTAAATGTAATTTCCAGCGGGAAACTACAGGAACAGTCGGTTAATGTTTTCAAATAAACAGTTGTCTAAATTTAAAATCACATTTCGTATGTAATTACAGTTTTTACCTCTGACGCATTTTAGTCGGAGTTATTTTGGTAAATCCTATCTGGTGATGTAACCAGTATTACACCTCTTATTTCCTTTCCTTTGAGGTTAACAAGTCGACGGCGCGAACTCGAAAAATGATTGCTATCTCACCTGACACAGTGCGTGAACATATGTGCTAGAACGAAATGCACAATGATTCATTCCAAAAATGTCCTTTTAGCAAAACAGTTATTATATAAAAACTAATAAGTGTATCTTTTTAAAATAAATTTATTTCATTCTATGTCTGTACGGGCTTTGTATTTGAGTTTTCGTGCTCAATGTACTATTTAATTTCGTCCAAATTTGGGCTAAAATCAGTGTTGAAATACGAAAGTTTGGAAGCTTGCATTTTTTAAATGATTATTTTTTTACTATTTTGGGTACATACAGACATAGATAATGACGAGATCAATTTATATTATACTTAGTTTTTCATGGCCAACGTCAAACATTGTAGTAAATACTGTACTGCGTTTATATGGAAAGATGAGCGATTTGTGTAACCTTAAGGCCTTAAACCTTCAGTAATTCCAAAACGAATGATTATTATCATTAAGTACTTAAGTAACCTAAGTTCATTATAAAAATTAAAAACCTTATTTTGTTAGTTTTCAATACAGTAACTTTTGTAACAGAGAAAAAATATCAAACATACCTATTTTTAAAAATTAATTCACATCTTATGGGCAAACGGGACCGATTTAAGCCTCTTAACTTTCTTGGTAGATGAGTCTATGGTCTATATAATATGTTCTTTAAAATTATAGTAGAAAATTCTCCAATTATTGTTTTTAACGCAATAAAATAACAAAAACCATTTTGTCGTTTTTTTTTTTTTTTTTTAAATGATCTAAGCTAGTAAGTAGACTGAGGTCTGTTCTAACTTCATCTGTCTAATAGGTGAGGCAACGAGGCTCAAACCTTTCTAAGTTTTAGTGTGTTTGGAGGCCCTTATGGGGCCCCCGTCCCGTCATCTAAGAGACCGGGCATCGATGTGAACGCGGGGCTTCTAATTTCCTTCCTGTCGATCACGGGACCGACGGTCGGAAACGAGGTCGTCGCCACCTACGGCGGAGGCGGTGTTGAGTGCGTGTAATGAGTGTACTGTGTATTAAGGCGGGATGCCCTAGGTTGGAGAGGAAAACGATTATTGGCAATCGTGATAGGATCTGGAGGATCGAGGAGGACGTTTCTCGGTCTCCTACGCAGACGATGTGAGTCTGGATCGGGTACATAACTAGCGGCCTGTACGACTAGCGGATTTGCGTGATTATTGGCTCTTTCAAAGAACCTTTCTAATTTGTCTTTAAAATGTTGAGCTACAGAAGGCAGCTCGAGTTCTCTATGAAGGTCCACGTTACAATAGTACCATGGACATCCAGTTGCTGTTCTTAGAAAACGGTTCTGTATTTTTTGTAACGTCTCTATGTGTGAAGGTGCTATGTGCGCAAAGACTTCACTCGCGTAAGCGAATATAGGCAGTATGCAAACTTTGTAAAGTGTCCGCTTATGTCTAAGCGGCAGTTTACTCCGTTTGCAAATCATTGGGTAGAGGCGATGTAGTACGTACAGTGCCTTCTTTTTAATTCTTTTTATATGAGCATGAAATGTCATCCTACTATCGAGGGTAACGCCGAGGTATTTTATCTGATTGACTCGGGGCACCTCGTTTCCGTATTTTGTCGTTTACGTTTTTTAGTTTAGCTCGCGCGCGTACGAACCTCACCCCAGGACGCTGAGTCTTTGACGCGTCCGGTATAAGCATTATTGCTTACCATTGGCGACGCATTGGTAAACAATAATGCTCAGTAGCGTAAGGTGCACCCAGCACCTTGGGCAAAGCAATTTGAAGCGAGGGGGCCGCTCCCCCGCGGGATGCCTCAGAGCATTTCCCGGCGTTAAAGAAAAAAAAAGACGGAATTAATATTTTGAATTTATAGTTGATATAGTTATGAAGTTTTAATTTTATATTCACGTTTCTTATTTCTATAATATTTTTACTTTATTGAAGAAATTATTGTTTTTAGAGCGAAACAAGAATAATACTTTAATATATACGAATCTGTTATTTGTAAGTTTATTGTATTCTTTAGTACTCAAAGTAAGTAATAGACGTGTATTTTTAATATCTTTATTATAAATGTTTTGGTGATATATTTCACGATCTCTGTGGCTCAGTGGTAAGCGCGTTGGCGCTCAATCCGGAGGTTGCGGGTTCGAATCCCGCCAGGAATCAAAAATAGGTTCTGTGTTCCTGGGTCATGGATGTGTAATAAATATGTGTATTATATAATAAAAATCTTAAATATACGTATAATATAAAAAAAAAAAAATATATTTCCGTTGTCTGTCTGTTGGCCTTTTGAGTGAGATGCGAGAGGCCCGGGTTCGATGCTGACCCCCCCCCCCCCTTGTGATGCCTAGAAAGACATTGCACGGAGATCGTCTTCCCACCTGATTAATGGTCGACCAACACTTCGTCTACCTAAACGTGGCCTCCACTCTTGAACCTTATTGCCCCATCGGCCATCCGTTCTCCTGAGTGTGTGGCCAGTGATATCACTATTATATATAAATATTTTGGTATAGAATGTCCACTGGCTCTCCGCGCATTTATTTACATTTACAGGACCATGCCGATTGTTTTAATAACATATGTGTTTCCTAATGATATATCTATCTCCTTGCACAATTTTATAAAAATTTGATCAGCGGTTTAGAAATTAACAGGTAACGAAAAGAGTTACTTTCACAGCTTTCACACCTATTTAGCTAATATTGTTGTATTAGATATCGCGACAGTTGTTCTGTTCAAAACATTTGTGGTGGAACGAAGAATTTTGAATTTAAACTGTTCGTGAATCCACTTAAACACGCAAAAAATCGACAAGCAATTGAAACTTTTTAGGATTTTTAAATCACATTGATAAATGAGGCAATTATAATAATAATAATATACGCTTTCACACCACGTCAATCTGGTCCCGTGGTAAGTTCTCGAAGAACTTGTGTTACGGGTACCAGACAACGGAAATATATTTAATACTGTTATACTATACATATATTTAAGATTTTTATTATATAATACACATATTTAATACACATCCATGACCCAGGAACACAGAAAATATTTTTGTTTCCTGGCGGGATTCGAACCCGCAACCTCCGGCTTGAGCGCCAACACGCTTACCTCTGAGCCACAGAGGCCGGCAAATTCATCAATTGAATTTTTTTTATGTCATCAGAGAAAGACGGATTCAGAATACCGAGTATGTGGAATCCCGTGAGTTTGTGTGAAGGTCCGTCACAATATAGATGCTCAAAGTCCAAAAAAGACACTGTCAGTATAGTGTGTCGTGGTGAACAAGTGCGTCCGTGTGCCGAAACTAGTCGTCCGAAACGAAGAAGAAAGACGGTAGACAGATTTTTCTGATCTGTCGCCATCTACCAACACTCCCTCTCCGTGATCATGGCGATTGAAACATTGCTGAAATATCGGGACCACAATAAAACTATAAACGCGGTAAGCACCTGTAACAATACACATTTGTGTTTCATATCTTATATTTCCTGTAAACTTTTTTGTAAAACTTACCCTTTACGATAATGTTTTAATTTAAAGGTAAATCGGAAGTACTGTGATTTGAGTTCACAGACAGACAGACAGACATAGAGACTAGAAAGTAATCCTATAAGGGTTCCGTTTTATCATTTTGAGTAACGGAACTCTAGAATCGCGTATACCTTAACCAGAACATGTTTTTGTCATTATAAATGACATATTGACACGTAACACGCGTTGGCTGACGGGGAAAAATGAGGGGAAAGTTGGGAAAAGTGGGAATAAAGGGGGAAAAAGTTCCCCAAGTTGAATCTATCAACAAGTTGAAATAAGTTTTGTCGACTTCGTGAGTATCTATGAGGATTTTTCGACTTTTTGTAGTTTTGTGGAAATACAAAGATTTTTTATAAACCTGTCTTTGCTCCCGGGAGGGATCCGCTGTGGTGTGCTCCCGTCTGCATGGGTATACCTTCCTGCTTATTTCTTATACAGCCTTGCTGTATTTAGGGAAGTAGGACAGGACATGGCTGCATGGGTACCACCATCTTGCTTGTTTCTCCCGTGAAACAGCTTTGCTGTGTTTCGGAGAGAAGGGCAAGACAGGCAGTGTAATTACTGGCACCGAGACGTAACATCTTATGTCTCAGGATACATAGATGCAGGCAACACATAGATGAGTTGCCTGGGCTCGTTCCAGGTAATCTAGTTTATGTTCATGGGCGACGTAGACCACTTACCATCAGGTGGCACGTTTGCTAGTTTGCCTATCCAACTAACATAAAAAAAAAAAAAAAAAAAAGGACAGGCAGTGTAATTACTGGCACCGAGAATACGTCTTAGCATAAGACACACACATAACAGGGAACGCATAAGTGCTTTTTTTCACATTCACCCGGGGATGGGTCGTCCCCGGGAATATGTGGGCATGCCCCCCCCTCCCCCTGTTACCTACGACGACGGTATACCACACTAAAATCAGCGCTATCGACCGGTTCCCTCCAAAGGGCTTCATCAAAGGTGTCAATAAATCATTCACTTTTAAATATTTTTAAATGATCCTAAATAACTAATTTCGAGTGATATTAAATAATTGACTATTCACTATATTAATTGATTATATTACCGAGTCTGAACCTGCTGTGCAAATATGCATAGTCTTAAAAAAAAGATCCTGTATATCTATACAGTTTTTGTATTTTTATATGCCTGTAAAAATACAAAAACTGTTCTGTATATTTATGCCTATTGTCTATAAAAATACAAAACCTGTTTCTCCAAAAAGTCTTTCAATTATGTATCATATTTCCAAATTTAAAATATTTCCTGCCAAATGTTTCGTTCCAGCGTAATGATGATAACTATTAATTTAGAGTCACGATGAAAAAACTAAGGCTTACCTTTTAGTAAGTGGTAGTGCAGCCGAATTGGGCCGGCACGACCGGGTGGTACCTCTCACTCACATAACACCGGCGTGTCAGCTATATCGCGTTTTTTTTTTTTTATAGAAGAGGGGGCAAACGGATAGTCGGTTCACCTGAAGGTAAGTGAAAAGCGACATCCACAGACACCCGCTACACCAGTGGATTAGCAGGTGCGTTGCTGGCCTTTAAGATATGAGTATACTCTTTTCTTGAAGGTCCCTAAGTCGTATCGGTTCGGAAACACCGTAGGAGGCAGCTGATTCCATATATTAGTCGTGTTTTCCTGAGGTTTGTCAGTTTCTGGTTGCTCATTGGGGGGAGAGGGTAGAGGACGTATAGAGGGAGAGAGGTATAAACGCATCTGCATAATTTCTGGTTGTGCGGATGTGTATGGGCGTCGATAGTCTCTAAAAGGCTTCGACTGCTCGATTGCCCTACTATTATATAAAAAAAAACCTCCAACCAAAAAAATATCATGACAACAGTACTTTTTACAGTAATTTTTTACATTGTCTGTCTTTTTATCTGTCTATCTGTTTGTTTCGGCTCTCTGAAACGACTGTGCTGATTTTGGTGGGACTTTCACTGGCAGATAACTGATGTTATAAGAAGTAACTTAGGCTGTACAAATAATCAACATCAACCTGGATACGGCTGTAAATCACAAACGCGGGCGAAGCTGCGGGCAACAGCTAGTTAAGAAATAAAGGAAACTGTAAATATGTAAATAATAAGTCCTTCTTTATTTTCTCGTCTCGACCCGCATAAACGCAGGTTACAGTATCCGTTAATTGGGACTGAAATCGCCTGCTATCTGAAGCAGGTTTTTTCCTTCAATGGTACTGTTATGATTTTCAGTAGTATTTAAATTAGTATCGATTTTGTGGGTATTGGTAGTTGAAGGTTTGTCTATTGTCAGTTTAGTATAAAAGGACGCCGATGGTAGTGTTGCGGGGCATTCTACCAGTATATTTTGAGAAGGACGTTACTCTGCCGGATTACATTGCGAACAAGGAGAGTCAACTGTGTTTGATCGGACATCCGTGCTGAGGAATTGTTTTATATTGTAGACTTATCAAGTAAAGTATTTGTAAATAGAATACCGTATTTTCTTCATAGTACATACCGGTATGTTTTTTGTATTTAGATGATACTATAAAATTATGGGCTTTTTAAACGTGAAGATAAAACGATGATCATTATTATAATCATCATCATCACGACCTTTATCAATAAAATCATTTCTGGGCATCTTTAAATGAACGTCAAAACGGCCAATAATTTTAGAAGAAAATTGTACTGCAAATTCTGACTTTGTTTCATCGGTTTTAAAATTGAATTTAATATTGAGAGGTGGCTGCGTCACCTTAGGGACTGACTAGGCGTTGAGGTGCCCTGTTTGCTCAACAGATCCGGGACACCTCACCAGAAGCGGCATTGGTGGCACTCGCCGGGTTTTAGTTGGTAGAGCTGAGTCCACCACATTACCACCTTTCGGGCACAGCGAGTCCCACATACCCGCGTGAGGAGATCCACATCGCCGTGGGATGCCTCAGAGCATTTCCCGCGTAAAAGAAAATGGTAGGTATCCATTTTTTTACGTACGTGACTACGTCTATGACTTGGTATTCAAACTTAATAAAAAACTAAAAAGAAATTAAAAAAATTAGAAATGATGGCCGGCTGGTCGAGTGGCTACTACTGGACACTTTACGCAGTAAAGTGTCCAGTTTTTTCCAGTTGTCCAGGTTGCGGGTTCTAATCTCAAGTGCAGATAAATTTTATGATGAATTATAGATGTCTGCACCAGGTTATGGTAGATATTAAGGTATGTACTTATATGAATTTCTTAAACTTATTTCCGTTCCCGTAACACAATAATAATATGTTGGGACAACACACACACACGGCTATCTGATCCCAAACTAGGCACAGCCTGTTCTTATGGCAACCAGACAACTGATAAATACATACATATTATAGATAAATTACACCCAGACACAGAACAAATGATCATGTTCATCGCACAAACATTTGTCCTGGGTGGGGATCGAACTCACGACCTTCTGGTTTAGCAGTCAGGATCACTAACCATTACATCAACAGGCCAGTCCTTACAAACAAACAAGTTCTTACAAACTTACCACAGGGTCAGGTTAACGTGGTCTGATTGTTGGTTAATATTTATATTTATTATTTACTGAGTTTGTTTCGCCGGTTCTTCTTTCCTCGCATTGGAACCGCTGGTAGATTCAACTGACGTTCAAAAATTAAAATATTAATAAATTTTGATATCTATTAATTGAATTTAAAAAAAATAATTTGAACCCGCGACCGCCGCAGAGGTACCAACCGTCAAAATACCTATTAACCGGCACTTAAAACAAATTAAAGGCATTCTATTCCTCGTTAATAAATTTCCCCCGAAATCTCCGCTCCATTTTCACTTTCAGACCCTAGGAAGGGCTACTAATTACTAGAACCTTCAAAGGTACCCTTGGATTTATTGACCTTACACATGGCGGATTTTCAAAAGGCGAAAAGGCCAGAAAAGGCCTATTTAAAACAAGTGCAATTTGTCAGGGAATTGACCTTCTTGGTTTTCATTGAAATATGGATAGGCGTTATAAGGTTGATGAAGACGAAAAAATTAAAAAAAAAATTATGACTGGACTACGGAAATATTGAACCATTTTTATGAAGTCGGCTAAAACTGTTATCTCAGATATAAAGACTCAAATTTCTTTATTTGTTGGATTTAAGTTAGCACACAAAAGGGTTAAAAAATATATTTTTTTTATTTTCTTTAAATCCTGTTAGTAAATGCAAACATAGACTGTTAAAGTCACCCTTCTTTGCCATAGTCGGCTATTTTTTATAGAAGAGGGGACGGACATTCTGTTCACCTGGTGATAAGTGATAAGCGACATCCATAGACACCTCTACATCATTAACAGGTGCGTTGTCTTTGAAATAGGAGTACGCACTTTTCTTGAAGGTCCCTAAGTCGTGTCGGTTCGGAAATACCGTAGATGACAGCTGGTTCCATATAGTGGTAGTGCAAGGTAGGAAATGCCGTTAAAATCGCAAATAATATGATTAATTTTACATTACAAAAAATCTTTTTAAGTGAAAGCTTAAGATTCTGAGGATTGAATGTAAATCGTTGGATCGGTGACGCTAAACGCGGTTTAGAATTGGAGAAATAATTCACTTGTATAGTTAATTTTCTATTTTCAGTGATCGGTTCCTCAAAATGATAAAATGGAACCCTTATAGGATCACTCCGTTGTCCACCCTTCTGTCTGTCTGTCAAACTAAAACCTATATAGAGTACTTCCCGTTGACGTAGAATTATGACATTTGGTAAGAAGCTCGGTACCACAACATACTTAAAGGATTAAATCTGAAAATTATAACTGTTACATATATTGTATACAAGGTTGCGTCTCACCGGGTCGATCAAACCGGAGCGGCTTTAAAACTTAAAAAATATCCTGTGACTAAACTATTGATTTTCTTGGTCTAAGTTTTGGCGTGTAGCCTGAAAATGGTACACAGTATATGTGGTTTAATTTAATGCCTCTCGCTTTTATCAACCTTGTATATCATAAAAAATGGTTTTTTTGGAACACTCAGCGCGCGGGTCAGACGCTCTTATCTTGTCTTATTTTTTTGAAGTGTAAACTTCTTTTAGCGCAGTACGCATATTTTTAGATGAGATAAAATCTCTGAAATCGTGACACCGCACACGAAAGGCAGTTTGACGTTTATATGACGTGGACTCGCGACACCGCACGCGAAACGCTGGAGACACAGTTTGACGTTTGATTTATTTATATAAGATTATGCAATATTTGTTTTGCAAAATGTGTTGCTTTTTAACCGACTTCAAAAAGGAGAAGGTTATCAATTCGTCGGAATCTTTTTTTTATGTATGTTACTCGAAGATGGCTAGACCGATTTGAAAAATTCTTTTTTTGTTCTAAAGGGTATACTTCCCAAATGGTCCCATGATAAGGAAACCAGGATCTGATGATGGCATCCCAGAGAAATCGAAGGGAACTTTCGAAAATCGTAGGGGCGACTAGTGCGTTTGATATTTTTTTTATAAAGTGTTTTGAAGGACTTCAATTTAATGAAGGTCTGGAGTCGATCTGATGCTGGAGCCGAAAGACAATCGAGGGAACTCCTCAACTATTTACATCAGTAACCTTGTGTTTGGGCTTGATTAATTTGTAATGATGAGAACTTTACACCTAGATGGGTTGTGACTGTCATTAGAGGTCTGATGATGAAGACAAAGGACAGTTAAGGGAACTCCTAAACAGTTTACAGTAGCTACCTTGTGTTTGGACTTAATTAATTTAAATCGATGAGAACTTTGTACCCATATGGGTTATGAGCTCCATTACAGGTGTGATGATGGAGACCATACACAGTCGAGGGGAATCCTCGACGACTTACAGCTTTAATTGGGCTTACTTCATACGGTAAATAATATTATGCCAAAATCATGTAATTTTATTACTTGTCGTTGTTAAATGAACAAAAAACAACTGTGGCTTGGAAGCGCATCATAGTTTTTCAAGGTCATCATAATATCCATTCTATATCTATATATTGGTGATGTTCTATACCTATATATAATGGAATTATTTAACGACTAGCAGCAAATCTGCCGTGATTGCTTTCGATTACATGTATATAAAGTTTTACGCAATTCCATTTCGGTTTTTTCATTTGTTATGTAATGACTTAAGGGGGCCCTTAAGTTCTCCCAAAACTATAGGTATTTAACGCACCGAATCGCTTTGCACTTGCGTTGCGCGGGAGATGTCTTTATATGAACTCCGGTGACCTACCACGGCCGGCAAGCACGCCACAGTATACGAATATGCAGTAGATTGACTATGCTCGAAATTATTCTTAGATGTGATAATTAATAATTATGCATAACAAAATCTTGTTGTTGTTATAGTTATCTAGTTTTGGATTTATAGAAATACTAGCTGGTGCCAGCGACTTCGTCTGCGCAGGATAAGATAGTTTAATTTCTTCACTAATTAATCGAAAGGAACTTCGATCCACCTGGGTGTCCCTTGACACCTCTCTTTAGTTTTTTTTTAATAAAAAGTATCCTATGTTACTTCTAATACCTCCAAGAATATGTGAAAAAAGTTTCATGATGATCGGTTAAGTAGTTTTCGCGTGAAAGCGTAACAAACATCCATGCTTTCATATTTATAATATTAGTAAGGATTAGGAAGGATGAATTAGCTACATAGGCCTAAAAGGTAGTGCCACGCTGCTTGCATCCGAATTGGGCGATTAAAAAATTGTAGACAAACATATTCTTTTATACTATATTGATTGTTTTAATTGTTTTAAAATTCAACAAAATTTAGTTGTCGTATACTAGGTCCAGGTTCATTTTCATCGACCCATACATCATCGATTAATGTTAGACACGGGTCTCCTCTGAGAAGAGGGTCAAGGCCATAGTCCTCACGTCCTCACGACACTGCCCTGTGGGTAGGGGGCTAGGAAATGATTGCAAATCAGAAATATTTTGTGATGAAGGTTCCTCATTTTCTTTATTGTCGGACAATTTGAATTCTTCAAGTGTTAACAATTTCTGGAAGAAGACATCACTACATAGTATAAACTATAAAGCAAAGTCGCTTCCCGCGTCTGACTGTATGTATGCTTACATCTTTAAAACTACGCAACGGATTTTGATGCGGTTTTTTTAATAGATAGAATGTTTCAAGAGGAAGGTAATAGGTACATGCATAATATAGTAGATAAACACTCATAATTTTAGACGTTTCTGATGTGATGTCACAAATAAGCACATTTTTTGCACTTACATTGCAAACGCTGGATGAACCCTAACAGATAGATCAAAATAATGTACTACATTATTATACACCTTAGCCGGGCCCGGTTCCGAATTAATTATTATTGTATCAATGTATGGTAGAATTGTGTATCCTAAATATGCATACTGAAAAGTCCGCGATGGCATAATATGTCTACATTAGTTAAATATAACATACTACCTATATCCATTTTAATACTTAAAAAAATTGCCAATTATAAAGCGGTAATGTGAAAGCTATTCACAAAAATACGGTATTAATCACTACATATTATAAAATAAAGTCCTACGCCCGTCCATAGATAAATAATTATCATCAAGGCGTATATGGTTGTATATCTTAGTTAACTCGGGCGAAGCTGCGGGCAACAGCTAGTTTGTGATAAAACTGTATGAAGATTCTTTTTCCTTATTTTACTTTTTTTATTCGCCATTTCAATTAAATAACTAGGTACTACACAAACTCAAGTACCTATTTATTTACACTAATTAAAGGTTTTGTATTGCAAACTAATTACAACTAAGAACAACAATTGTTAGTAAGTATTAAGTAGCTATATTATTTACACTGTGTCGTCTTATTTATTTAGACGTAATAATATAAAATGCGCGGTAACAACGTAGTCACGAGCAAAAGCGGCACAGGTCCTACTTCGATGACGCCCGGCTGGGTACTGGCGCGACGTGGTGCGATGCGCGAGAGCCATTTTTATCGTTTTTTTATTTTTCAAAAATTTTTGAAGTGACATAATAAAGATCTATCCAATCATTTCCACGTCATCCCCGTTTAGCAATTTAAACGTAAAAGTTTCATTAAAATTGAGTTAACCGAAGTCTCATACTACTCAATTTGCTTTTAAAATCGACGTTACTTTAGAATTTTTTTTGATCATGTAAAATGTTAAATATTGTATTTTTATCCAAAAAAATCCCTAGATCAAAGATGTATCTATACCCTATTTTTTATTATTATTTTAAAATGACGACTTCTATGAAAACACCTTGATCTAGAAACAACAATTTGGGATAAGGGGCCCTTAAACCCTTTCTACGTTCATCTCATTAATACAGCGCTATCTAATCTGAGCAACGCGTTTAATAGTTCTACCCATATTTCAGACAAATAAAATCAGTTATCGAATTTTGCAATCACTAAAAATTAAGAAATAAAAAAATTTTAAACAAAAATTTAAACCGACTAAAAATTAAAAAAAAAAACTAAAAGTAATAAAATAATTTCCTTGATCTTTGTGCCTACAATTTATAATCAACTTGATCTTCCAAGCCGGTGTCAGGGTGGTAGGTACATCAACGAATAGTTGATGTACCTACCTCATAACCTACCTATCTTGGCTGACACCGACTCCAAAAGTAACAATAATGACGTGGTAAACGCAAAGATTGTATATTAGTAGAAGATCAAGATGATTATAAAATGTAGGCACAAAGATTAAGGAAATTATTTTATTACTTTTTAGTTTTTTTTTTTAATTTGTAATTTATGCTATGTCGCCGTTTTATGCGCCGTTTAAATTGTATGCGGGACAACCTCTCTGTGGCCCCGTTCCCTTGGGGGACTGACTAACCGTCGAGGTTATTTGCTCATTAGATCCGGGGCACCTCACCAAAGGCGGCATTGGTAGCACTCGCCGGGTTTTAGTGGGTAGAGCTGCGTCCACTTACCACCTTTCGGGCGCAGCGAGTCTCACGTACCCGCCTGAGGAGACCTACTTCCCCGCGGGATGCCTCAGAGCATTTCCCGGTGTTAAAGAAAATGATTATGATGTTAATAATGATCACGCTGACGATGAGATGGCTCCTCCGTTATTGCTCAATTTGCTTCCTTTTTATTTTACATTGTTCATTCTCAACTAAACTTTGCTCATTATAGACTAAACTTCGATAACATGTTTATAAAAGAAGTTTTTTGATAAACAATACATGTCAATATATTTAAGAACTAGCTGTTGCCCGCAGCTTCGCCCGCGTTTACTTAGATTTACAGACGTTCGGATTGATGGTGATCATTTTTATGGCCAAAGTTACGCCTTATAACGTCAGCTATCTGCCAGTAAAAGCCTCGTCAAAATCGGCTTAGCCGTTTCAGAGATTAACCGGAACAAACAGACGGACAAAAATGGTTTTTCTTAATGTAGGTGCAGTATATTATTTCATAGATTTTAACCGCGACTTCGTCCGCGTATAAGAAGTATTGTTTTAAATCTTATTTTTCAAACAAAGTAGTAGTAGCCATTGTGCTTTGCAACCGAATTGGGCCGGCACAACCGTGGTGGTACCTCTCGCTCACATAACACCGGCGTCAAGTGACAGCTATGCTGTCGCGTTTCGTGCGGTTTGTGAGTTTCTGGTGGCCCATTGGGAGGTATAGGGAAAAGGAGGGCAACGCATCTGCATAACTTTTGGCTGTGCCGATGTCTAAATGGGCGTCGGTAGTCACCTCCGGCTCCGACTTGCTCGGTTGCCTCCATGTGACATAAAAAAAAAATGGTTCCAATTTACAAACTATAATAATTTAAAGAATACTATTTACTTCCACCGTAAGGCCCGATAGTACGTTTTATAAAATATATTTATTTAATTTAGTAGTACATTTTTATTATATTTAAATAACTTTTACGGATTTTATCGCGGTTTATTAAGATTTTTAAATGCCTGACGTTTCGGATACTTTCCAGCAACCATGTTAATGGGAGGATTGAGGTGTCAGACGTCCTATAGTATTTATTTTGTGTCCTAACGATACAAAATTATTTGTAACTACCCTATGATACATCAATATTTTAATTCAAATTAGTACCTACTACCAGCAAAAAATCTACGAAAAAGTTATATTTTTTATTCATATATTTTATTATTGTTCCTAGCATTGTTTATAAATAGTACTTTGTCATTTATTGCAATTTTAAATTATTAAATAATTAAATAAAAACATATTGGATATAAATTACAAAGAACCTAAAACTAAAAACCTTAAAAAATATAATATAATAACTTAAGTATATTAATAAAAAGGAGTCCCTTTAGGCAAGGTTCCGAAGATTTTCACAGCGTTTAATGTCCTATGTTAATTTTCAAAGTATCTTCATATCAAATTTCACCCAAATCTGTTCCGTGGTTCAGAAGATAGATAGTCCCGGGGTTTTACCCGCTTAAATCCCGTTCCTGTAGGATTTCCGGGATAAAAACTATCCTATACTATATGTCCTTTCTCGGGTTTCAAGCTATCTTTGTGCCAAATTTCATCCAAATTTGTTCAGCGGTTTAGGCGTGAAGAAGAGAGACAGACAGACAGACAGACAGAGTTACTTTCGCATTTATAATATTAGTAAGGAAGTAAGGATTACGTCCCTCAGCAGGCCCTATATATGTAGGTATTGTGACATATTATTAAAAAGTCCTCCTGTCTGTCTGTATGCAATAAACTCAAAAACTGCTTAATGGATTTTCATGTTTGCACCAATAGATACATTGATTCATGAGGAAGGTTTTAGTTCATAGTTTGTCAAGATTTTGTGTAGATTGGTTGAATTCTGAGGATAATTGCTATAAGTCAGAAAAAATCAAGATTATTGGAGCTTTTAATATTTAAAACGCAGGTTTATCCCTTTCAGATATCCATACTTAATATTATAAATGTGAAGGCGTGGATGTTTGTTACGCTTTCACGGAAAAACTACTTAACCGATCATCATGAAACTTTGTACACATATTCTTGGAGGTATTAGAAGTAACATAGGATACTTTTTATAAAAAACTAAAATCTTATCCTGCGCAGACGAAGTCGCGGGCACCAGCTAGTATTATATAAAACTTAATATAAATCTTGTAATTAAAACGAACCGGGGCGGGCAGCTTGTATTATAAAAAAGTGTGTGTGTACTTATACACACGTATACACGCACACGTGTACATGCGTTAGAAGTAATACTCCTTAAAGAAAAATACATAGTACAATTTCATTACACTGTAACCTTTTTGCTTATTGTGTAGTTAAAAGCTATATATTCTTCTGACGTCTATACTGTTATTATGTGAAAATTGTTAGATAAAATTATGTTGACTATAGCTGACTTCAGGGTTTCGGTTTTTCGTGACGGTGCACGCGCGCATCGTAAAAAATTACCTCATCATTTTTCCCTAACGCGCCAAAAGAAGTATAACTTCAATATAATAGGTTCAAAAGATAGGTTTCAGTAGTGGTAGAGATGCCAGAAGGAGGTCGATGAGCGGGTGAGAGAGCAGGCCGCCGACGAGGCCTCCTCCCGCGGGCGATGAACAGGGGTGCGTAGGAGGCGCTATTTAATGCGCCTCCAGTAACGCCCCTGTGTTCGTGTCGGGCTCAGGATGGGAACCTGGGTCTGTATGGCACGATGTCGTGGGGACTGCTTAGTAGCGGCCGGGCAGTCCCCCCCTACGAGGAGTAGTCTGGCCTTCGCCGGGGCCAGCCTGTCGCTGAGGTGATCCTGTCTGTTGCCTGCATATCCGTGACCCTCAAAAAGCGGCTGAAGGCGCTCGCAATGGTTTTAGTTAGGGTGGGCACTCCCAGGTGCGAGTCCCACATTGGGTCAGGATCTACCCGAAGATCCTGGCTGCATCCACAACGATTTCCCTGCGAAAAAAAAAAAAAAAAAAAAAGTGGTAGAGATGCGCTGTGCCGCGCTCTTAGCTACATGGGTAACGCCATCTTACTTGTTTCTCCCGTCAAACAGAGTTGCTGCGTTTCGGAGAGAAAAGAAAGACAGGCATGTAATTACTGGCACCGAGACTTAACATCTTGTCTCAGGATAGACACATATAAATGAGTAGCCTGGGCTCATTCCAGGTAAACTAGTATATGTACATGGGCGACGTCGACCACTTACCATCAGGTGGCACGTCTACCAGTTTTCCTGTCCAACTGACATGAAAAATATCGTTTCGTCGGTTCTTAGTTTAGCAGCTTATAAGCAGGTTCACCGGTCAAAACTTATTATTAATATTTTCTTTCACTTGCATGTTCAGTATGAAAACGATAATTACGATAAGAATTGCTGCTACACTGGGTAAATCCGTCAAAAATTTCATACCTTTTTTAATACCCCCAAAATGAAAACACTTAATGCGGCAATTCTTATACAGCCTTTCCACGCCAGGTGAGGAATATTAAATAGTACCCAATTTACAAGAATCCAGGGCTTTATATTAAAAAAAGCGAATTTAAATCCATGTTTTATACAAACTAGCTTTGGGCTTTTCAAGAAATTCTCTGTGCATTTTCAACGGTTTATTAAGAAATATATCTTGCATAGACATAATATCTTATATATATATAAATTTCGTGTCACGATGTATGTTCGCGATAAACTCCGAAACTACTGAATCGATCTTTATAAAATTTTCTAAGCATTTGTAATTAGGTCCAACTTGGGAGATGGGTGGTTTATATGTCAATTCATAATCGCAATATTTATTTATTTCAAATTAAATGTTTATATTTTGTTACTGTATGCAGATGTCAAATTCTCAAGATGATGTCAAATCCAAAATTCATTGAGACAGAAAGATGTATTAGACCTTCATTATTGTTTGACGTTTGTTAAGAATAATACCTTACAAACTTTATATACCTTAGCCACTGCAACGCGTGGCCGGGACTGCTATTATTTAATATAATAGGTAAAATATACAAGCGATATAATGAAAATCGTGTATTAAAAAGAAAGCGTTGTAAAGGAATTCATTTTAAAGATATTTTAATTATATTGTTTTCTAATGTTTACGCGAATTTCACTCATTATAATGAAACACTTTTTTACGGATTTTATCGCGGTTTATTAACAGATTAAAGATACAGTTAGCACTTTCTGCGTAGATAGGACTAACCAAAATATTGATGTATCATAGGGTAGTTTCGAATAACTTTGTAACATTAGGACGTATGACACCTCAGTCCTCACGTGACCATGGTTGCTGTAAAGTATCCGAAACGTCAGGCTTGTAAAAATCTTAATAAACCGCGATAAAATCCGTAAAAAAGTGTTTCATTATAATATTTTAATTACTTACTTACTTAATTATTCAGTTGTGGTCAGTCAAGTCAAGTTGGAAAATAATGATTTTACATACCTAGTTCCTTTCGTTACTAAAGGCTATGTATCTAATTAAAATGCATTAACGGGCCAAGTAGGTAGGTTTTTTTTATTATTTTTTTATTTTTTAGATGTTATGCCTACATCAATTTTAGATTTTTTTGTAATATCATATTGATCATATTCATGTGAGCGACGATGGCCTAGTGGGTGTGGGCTCGCCTTGATTGAGAGCCCAGAGGTCCGGGTTCGATCCTGCCCCCCCTGTGATGCCTAGAAATGGGTTTTTCTACATGTCTACCTGCACCTGACCATCGCTAGCGGTGAAGGAAAAATTGTGAGGAAACCTGCATACCAGATGAGATTAAAAGTTTTTGAAGGTCGCAGACTGCACGGTTGGCGGGGGCAACCCCTCACTTTTACAAACCAAAAGTGAGCCAAATGGGCTCACACTCCAACTACAACAACTACAATCCAATGTAGGGCCATCGGGCCGTTAGCATAGATCCATCCGAAAAAAAAATCAAGCTTTAGACTACAAACGCCCATACACATCTGCACAACCAGAGATTATGCATGTGTTGCCCTCCTTTTCTCTATCCCCCCAATGGTCCACCGGTAACTCATAAGCCGCACGAAACGCGACAGCATATCCGGTTGTGCCGACCCAAGTCAGCTGCAAAGCAGCATGGCACTACCTCTTACAACATTCATATATTTATTCCACCATCCTGTTTGTTTCTCCCCTGAAACAGCTTTACTGTGTTTCGAGAAGAAGGGTAGGATCAGTGTAATTACTGGCACCGAGATTTAGTATCTTAAGCCAGGATAGGCAACTGATTTATTGCCATAGATGCCGTTGACACCCCAGTTGACACGCTTTTTGCCAATTAACATAAATAAAATCCGAATAACATAAAGATAGAATATTATATCTTCGTAGCATGACATGAAAGTTAATATATTATTTCAGTGAAACGTCGAAGGCTCCACTCGGGTCGTTGACCTATCCCGGTATCCAGGAGACGAGTCTCAACTGCCGGTGCCACTCATAAACCGGGATACGGGATAGGTCACGGGATGAAGCGGTAAGACGATAAAAATACTACGGAAAAAATGGCCGTCATTTGAAATATCTTTGTCAATAATCTCTTAAACAATATATGCGGTGGCGGATAATTAGGGCATCACGACATTACAATAACGTGGCGTCACACCAATAAACAGTATACATCAATTTTTTTGAATAGTTGGATAGGCAAACGGGCAGGCGAGCCAAATGATGGTATGTGATCGACGTCGCCCATGCACAAGTTAACCTGAGACTAGCCCAGGCAAATCATTTATGTGTTGCCTATCCTGAGATATACAAGTTAAGTTGCTGTGCCAGTAATTACACTGCCTGTGTTGCCCTTGTCTTCGAAACACGGCAATGCTGTTTCACGGGAGAATCAAGTAAGATGGTGGTGACGCGATGGTGGTACCGCGATGGTGGTACCGCGATGGTGGTACCGCGATGGTGGTACTACCATGATGGTGCCGTGATGGTGGAGCACAACGCAACCCTCCAACTAGCCAAAATCTATTTGAAGTCGGTCTACTTCGCAGACCCCTTCCTTCTCCCTTGGCAAGTGACGCAATTTATAGACGGCCCCCTACAGGTGGGAGGGATGTGCTGGGCGCCCGTCTGAATGTTAATCCCCGTCCATCGAGCGTGAAACTGGTCAGTGATTTGTCACTGTCGTAATAGCAATTCAACCAACCAGTGATCTGTATGTATCCCGTCGACCGTATGGATGTTGGTTACTCTTTCACGCGAAAGCTACATAATGGATTTTAATGAAACTTTACA